>CM066312.1:68478982-69795377 GCA_033807775.1 Saussurea involucrata | reverse complement strand
TTAGCTATCTTGAACATTTCTCAAAATAAATAACACCCAAGTCAATATTTTGCATCTTCAGTAGACTATTTGGAAGAATAGGGACAAAGTGGTTTTAACATGAACAGATAGAGAAAGAGAGCAATTCCCTTGCAGCATACAAAATCTTGTAAAGCATTAACAAAGCATTAAACTGATTAATCTACTAGATTTCTGAAAGAGTAACCAATAAAATAAATTCATATATATCATACTCCTAATGTAAAAATAATGATAAAATTATATAATGGAGATATAAATACCAAATCCAAAGCAATTCTCCCTTTCAGTGCAAGAGCATTAGCTAAAGCCTTAACAAAAAACCAGAGTCATTTCAAGTGGAATTGCACACAAAAGTTTAGGAAACCTAAATGCTAATAAAACAAGCAATCACAAGATTATCATAATATCTTTCTCTTAATCATTTCATCGAACAGGTAGTAGACGAATCTTGAGGTAAAATTTTGATGAAAATAACACCCAAATTGTAACTTCCAAGGGAAAAAAGAACAGCACCATTCACTACACAAATATGATCGAATTCAAAAATTAGTAAATAAAAATAAACTGATGAAAATTAATTTCATGAAGCTCATGTTTCAGTTGCCATGGCTAAAAGACGAAATTGTGTGTGAGGATCATGTGTTTATTACGTGTACATAACTACGGGTGCAGAATATGAAACTAATAGAGATGCGCATATACAAGCTGAGTGCTTAGACCTACCTTATACAAGATGGAAGTGGTTATCGCCGGCGCCGGCGAGAGAGAGCATCGTCAAATCTGGAGAAGATGATAAACCCCATGAAATTAGGTCTAAATCTTTTAAAAATAACCCCATAGTTTTTGGAAATCTTAAAACAACCCCAATACACTTTCTTGAACTTTATTTAGAAGATACAAATCTTTTATATATATAAAAACAAGAACCTTTCACCAATGACGTAGGTGTGCTAGAAATCTCTCTGCAAATTTTTTTGAATTTTCCCATTTTTTGAATTCTTTATTTCTAGAAGACCTTTCTATCCCTATATTAAGATTGTGTCTTCTATTGTGGGCCGGTTATTTTAGTAATTTTACAACCACCCTTTCATCTTCCACACCCTTCACCTCCTTTCCTTCCTTCCCCAACCACTACCCCCACTATCCCTCTACTATTTCATCTTCCACACTCTTCACCTCATTCCCTTCCTTCCCCAACCACTACCCCTACTATCCCTCTACTATGCCTCCTAATTAACCCGCCTTTCAACGAACCAAACTTTGTATCACGATTTCTTGGCAAAATGAAAATTTGTTGGGTTTTTTTTTTCCTTTTGTATTCAATTTTCACATTGAATTGATTTTCTGTTTTGTTTACATTGAATGGTTTTGTTTTGCTCAGAATTCAACTCTTACCTAGATTGATAAATTGATATTTTGATTCCCGTTATGCTTCTGGAAGTATTAATCAAATGATTAATTTATGTGCTTTTTTGTTACTCTCCAATTCATTGTTTAGGTTTCTTATGGAAAATTAATGACCTTTTAATTGGTTTTAAGACACACCTTTCATATATTTAACTTTACCATGCAATAAATGGTCAATTAGTGTGTGATTTTTTTATTAATAAGTTGTAGTTAGTGCAATAATGCAATTATTAAATTAATAAGCTTACTTGGCAAAAATGTATGTTCCTTCTTTTCACATGTCTTATATTCTTTAAAATTATTTGTGTTTGCATATTGGTAATTAATATTTTTTTCCACCATATAGCAAACTTTAATGCGAGCAACAGTGACGAAAAATTGGTTGTTAGGTTTGATAATTTGCTGAAATAAGGTGGCATGTATATACTCCAAAATTCCAAGGTGGTTCAAATTCATAAGACTTTAAAGTTACTAATTCCAAGTTGACGACTTTGTTCACTTTTATAATAAGATTGAAGAAGGTTGATGATTATTCTGGTATTCCAATACATGGTTTTCAGTATTTCATATTATAAAAGTTAAGTGCTAATAAAACACTCGCCACCGCGCGGGCGCCGTGCCACACACTAGTATATTATTAGAGAGTACCAACTTATCAACTTTTTAGTTATTTTACATGTATAAGCAATCTCAAACACTCTCTAAATAACAACTTATTAGTTTATTACGTTTTTGTACCATCATAAGCTAATCCAAACACTTTTTATAAAACTTCAGTTTGACGCCACATAAGTTAATAAACATTTTTACATAAAAGCACAAGTTGTTTTAAATAAGCAATCCCAAACACCCCCTAGTCATTAGACTATTTTTGGAATAAATAAGTCATTGGATATTTCAAAACACGTTAAATAAATCTTTAGAGTTTTGGAAACTTATTAAATACATCATTTTACTTAAAAATGTAACATGCAACCTACCTAGCAGGCAAAACTAAAAATTAAAAAAAAATGTCACCTCATTTACCTGCCTACAAATAAAAAATAGGAAAATTAACTAAAATAGCAGTCTCAACAACCAAGTTCATTTTTAGACACTTTTCAAAGCCAGACTAAAATAGGCAAAGTTTACGCATAATGTTTTTTTCTGTGTTAAAAATGTTTTTGGCAAAAAAAAAATTAGAAAACATCTTTTTAGAAAAAAATTATACTTTGCATCTTTATAATTTGTTATTTAATTTACTTTTCTTACTTTTTTTATTTTCATTTTACCTTTTTATTATATTAACACACATAATTGTATATCAACTAAAATACTTCAAAAATAAGTTTTTTTTTTACAATTACACTATTATAATTGTCTTGTCATTGTTGTCAATACCTTCAAATGAGTCAAATATTGAATATTTTTTGATTTAATCTCATATTATTAAATATTATAGATACATACAAATTATTTTTAATACTTACACTTTCTATTCTTTAAACTTATTTATTGAATAATATAAGATCAATATGTAACTATAAAGATATATAGTGCAAGTATTAAAAATAATTCATATGTATTTATGATATTTAGTAATATAAGATTAAATCCAAAAATATTCATTATTGAACTTTTTTTGAATGTATTGATATATTTTAGACAATATATAAGGTGATCTCCGTAAATGTAAGGGGGTTGGGGGCGGTAAATAAGAAGAATTGGATAAAAGAAATGTGCATGAAAGAAAAACCAAGTGTGATGGGAATTCAAGAAACAAAGAATCGGAGGTGGACTGATTCGCAAATCGGGTTTTTGTGGGGGGATAACGACGGGGATTACGCACAAGTTGAGGCGGTTGGAAAATCCGGGGGTCTTCTAACCATATGGGACAAAAAACGTTTCAATGTGAATATGTGGTGGATGAGGACTCTTTCCTTGCGGTAATTGGAAAGTGGATAAATATTGAAGGTTTGATTGGGCTTGTGAACGTTTACGGTCAAAGGGAAGTGAAGGATAGAAAAGAGACTTGAGGAAAGCTAGAATTATTGATGGAAAAAGAGGAGGTAAAGTGGTGTATATTTGGAGATTTAAATGAAGTAAGGGGAGACCACGAAAGACTCAATATGGTTACAAATTCGAGAGGGGTGGAAGATTTCAACGATTTCATTAGGGGGAGCAATTTACTGAAATTCCAATGGAAGGGAAGAAATTCACGAGGATAAGCGACGACGGCCTAAAATTTAGCAAGCTAGACCGGTTCCTTGCGACAAATGGATTTTGCTTACTTTGGAAGAGTGTGGGGGTGAAGACGTTAGAAAGGAAATGGTCGGACCATGTCCCGATCATGCTTTATGAAGAGCGGACCGACTATGGACCGAAACCTTTCAAATTTTTTGACGCTTGGCTCATGGAGGAAGATATGGAAAGAAGGATGGCGGAAGCATGGATTGTAGATGTGAGTTTAAATCGACCGGATTGCATCTTTAGAGATAAATTGAAGAATGTGAAAGCAAAATTGAAAGTGTGGAGCAAAGAGAGGTTTGGTAATTTTGAGGAAGAGTTGACGCGACTAAAGGAAGAAATTTCAAAGAAAGAGAAAAAAGTATAATCAAGTCGGTAGGAAGAGGGGGAAAGAGAACGGTGGGTACAAGCTAGGAAGAGATGGCTTGAGATGGAAGAGTTGAAAAATAGCATGCAAAGACAAAAAGCTAGAGCGAAGTGGATCGTTGAAGGAGATGAAAATTCAAAATTATTTCACGCGACAATAAAATATAGGGAGAGGAAAAATTCTATAAGGGGGATGAATACAAACTCGGGTTGGATGGACGACCCATCAAAAATTAAAAGGCATGTGTTCGACTTCTTTTACATAAAAATTATCGTCCCAATGGAAGAAGGATGTGTAACACCCTCAAATTTGGAAAGAGCAACTAAATAAAATTTCGATAAAATAACCACTTAAGAAATAAAATTCCTTCTACAAACCATTCCTGGAATTACTTCAAGATAAACATAATAACTCTCACAATTTAAAACCCAAATCATACTATGAACCACTTAAAGTCGGATGTTACTTAACACCAGTACAAGTTGCTAATCCCAAAATAAATGCGGAATACTTCACTAAAACAAATCACCTCTCGTGCACTCTACTAGCACTCGCCACTTCACAGTGTAGCTAAAGCTACTCCCAAACTGAGCCTGTTGCACATGCCGACAAATAAAAAGGGTTAGGCTAACGCCTAGTGAGTTCAAGCATTTTATCATGACTATATAAATTCATAAATCGAGAGGGGTGCAGTTTTAGTCATGATTTCAAAAGAGTTTGCTTTAAATGCAAATCACCCATTTTCCAACTCACACAAAATCTATGAAAAAGCTCCCAAAATGTATAAAGCGTTTTCCAAAATGAATTCCAACTCCAACTCACCCAAAACGTGTTTAGACGTAAATATCTCAAGAATTATAAACATGGACAAAATTCCAATATTTAAAACATCCAAATAAGATGAGGCATAGAACTCTGCCATTGAACCATGAAGACATTTCATATAAATAAAGTGCGTCGCCGAAAATAAAGATAAAATATTATACCCAAAAACTACACCTTTCGGTGACGGGAGAGACCCGATTCCATCAAAAGTGACGGGCACACAAAGTTAGGTCACTTATGATGTTACTGGATTACACCTCAAGCCCCGGCCCTAGTTCCCATGCCATATAGACATCACAATCCTCGGACCATAATAAATTGCCTTTATTGCATACCCTATAGAGTTACACCTCAAGGACTTACAGGGGACCACATTGCATATCCAGTCTAGACGAGTTTCACCTCAGGGACTCCAATGTCCCCTATTGCCTACTCGCTAGTGGCCCCACGGCCTGACGCATATACCCATGCGTTCCCATAGTCCACTCCTCGTGCACAAAGAGATGGACCATCTGTTGGGTCACCAAGGATTTGAAATTGACTCACCGATGTTTTCCCTAAAACTCCTACTTAGAATATTTTAGTTCAGTTCTTTGAATGACTTGTACAAGATATCAAATGTTCGGTGAAGTCGAAGATCAACCGAAACCAAGCTTGAAGACTCTCTACTTGTGAAAAATAGAAGACTCTCGGCAACATTCAAACAAGTCATCACCACCGAAATTCCTTGACATTTCGGTGGCCTTCTCTCCACCGAATTTATAGGACATTTTCGGTGGCCTTCTCCCACCAAAGTGCATGGACAGTTTCGGTGGCCCCATCCACCACCGATGAGCCTTTCGGTGCTCCTCTCACCACCGAAATATACTTGTAATTTCGGTGGTCCTCTCACCACCGAAATATACTTGTAATTTCGGTGGTCCTCTCACCACCGAAACATGCTCGCAATTTCGGTGGACTAGTTACCACCGAAACATGCTTGCAATTTCGGTGGACTAGTCTTCTTTCCACCGAAGATTTCTCAATCTCGGTGGAAACCACTTCGGTGCTAAAGGCTCAAGACAGAAGATCATTTATTATGGGACAATATCCTCCAGCAGAGAAAAGTGACAGTTTGTCTCTTTATCCACTTTCAGTTAAGGTCCCTATTATCTGCTCAAGCTACTCTGTCTGCACCTAGTGAAAAGTGACAAGGACTTCACAGTTCTCCTGAAGTCAACATTATCAGCATATGTGAAGATGACAAGTGTCCCAAGCATTTAATGCTTGGGCACTCCTTGGCACTATAAAAGGAGAAGTGCTCTTCATGCAATTCTCACGCTTTCAAGAAATTCTCTCAGTGCAAGAAACCTTCTTTTAAGCCTTAAAACTCAATAGCTTTGCTCTTAGTGTTCTTAGTTGTTTTGTTGTATACTTTGTGTAAGATTGTTAGAATAGTTTATCTGTTCTTTTCCGCAACAATCTTAAGTTTTCTGTGTGTAATTCTTTTGAAAGTTTTTCAAATATAAGAATTAAAATTGTGAAATTTTTGTGTATTGTATTCAACCCCCCCCCCTTTCTACAATACTTGTTAAGCCATCTGGGACTAACAAGTGGTATCAGAGCAGAAAGTTTAATCCCATAAACTTGATCTGCGATGGCTGCTTCTTCTTCTTCTACTGTTGAAAACTCTCTTCAAAACAACTTTTCAGAAAATGGGTCTATTTCAAAACCTCCTAAGTTTAATGCTAACAACTTCTCCTTGTGGAAAAGCCGCATGATGCTATTCATGGAAGGAGTGGATACTAGATATCCAACCATTCTCAACGAGGGACCCATTATCCCCAGAGTTTGGGCTCGCTATGACACGCAGAGGCCAGGTAAAGAGACCTTTGAAAAGGAAATCTCAAGTGATTCTGATGAGGAAAAATCCAGTGCTACTGGTCGGTATATTCTCAAAAATCCTAAAAAGTATACTGATGAGGAGAAACGTTTAGTTACTCTTGACTCCAAGGTAAGAGCTATTATTGCTCTCTCTCTTCCTGATGAGGTCTACCACTCTTTGGTGAACTTTGAAACTGCCAAAGAAATGTGGACCACTCTATGTGTTCTGTACGAAGGTACAGAGGAAGTCAAGAAATGTAAAAAGATTGGTCTTATCAGAAAGTATGAACTATTTTCTTTTGAAAAAGGAGAATCTCTTCCTAGCTTCTATAACCGCTTCAACTCTCTTTTAAATGATCTTAAGTTGTTGGGCAGAGTCTATGATAATGAGGAAGTCTTGTGCAAGTTCATGGATTGTCTCCCAGATTTTTGGGAAAATATATGTACTTGCATCAAAACTACCAAGGACCTTGAGTTCATGCCCTTAACTGTTTTATATGGTACTCTTTTCAACTTTGAGCAAACCAAGCTTCAACGGAAATCTTTCATCAAGGAAATAAAGAGCTCCTCTATAGCTCTTGTTAGTGAAAGTTCCAAGAATTCTCAAAATCTTCCTAGAATCACCTATCCTTCATCTGACTCTGACAATGACAGCCAAACAAATGTAACCCACCAAACGGAAGCATATCTTAGTGATGCTGATGATGAAGGTGAGGATATCATGGTTGAACAGTTGTTGGATGAGATGGCAATGATGGCCGGTTCTAAACACAAGTTTCGTCCCTTCAACAAATCTCGAAGTCTTAGAAAAACTTCATCTTTCAAAACTTCTTCTGACAAGTCTAATGAGGAATGCTACAACTGTGGCAAGAAAGGACATTTTGCATCTGAGTGTAGAAGCAAGCGTATCTCCAAGTCCAGATTTACTTCTTCTGACAATCCCTCTTCAAAAAGGGAAAAATCCAAACACATGCCTTTCAAATCAACCTTTCCCAAAAAGGAGTCCCCACCATCCTTCTTAAATCATCAGGAGCGTGCTGAGAAATACAAGGCCAAGTACAAGAAAGAGAAGGAAAGGAGTGAGGGTCTAGAGAGAAAAGGGAAGGGTCTCATGGCAGAAACCCACGATTGGGACGACGAAGACACCTCCGACAGTGATTCTCAGAATAGATGCTTCGTGGCCATCTCAGAAGAAATGGAAGTTTCCTAAAAGGCCATTTCACCTATGGCTCTAGTGGCAACTGGGTGCTCCACAGCCTACGCTCAGGTACATCCCTTCAATAATATGTCTGATATTGAAAAGATCAATGCCTATGAATCTTTAACTCAAGATTTTTATTCTGTTAAAGACAGTAAGAATAGAAAATCTGCTCAAGTGAAAGAGCTCAAAGCTGAACTTGAAATTTGCATGTCTAAGCTTAAAAGGTTTGAGGAAATCAAAAATGAGCTTGAGGACTTGAAAACAATAAATCATGTGATCTCAAAAGAAAAGAACTCTCTGTTTAAGAAACTAAAAAGGGAACAAGAAGTCATCAAAAAATGGTCAAGCTCTTCCAAAAATCTTGAACAAATCTTTCAAAGTCAAATCTGTAGTTCAAACAAGTTCGGTCTAGGATTTGGAAAAACTGATGTTTGTGAGTCCACTCTTGCTCTTGTTCCCCCCACCAATGCATGTGATGATCTCTCTGATTCTAGCTCTTGTGATTCCATCTCTTTGAACTCGTTAGATCTGTGTGAAGCCTTAAAGTATGGCATATCCTTAAAGACCAAAGACTCCTCATTGCAAGTCTTTGAGAAGCAAGATTCAAATGACGTTTCTAAACCCATCCATGATCAGCTCAAATTTTCGGCCATGGATGAAGCCTCCTCCTCAAACTCTTCAAAAGCTAATCCTTCCAAAAGATCTAAACCCACCGATCTTATCCCCTTTGTGCCCACCGATCCCTCAATCTATGACCCTCCAATTCCTCTTCATGAAGTGTTAAAATCTATTCACATAGATACCTACACCGAACCTAAGCCCTCAAAGATCCCCAAAAGAGAAACTCATGTTCACTCAAAAAGGATCTCCTGTGCCGACAAAGGAAAATCGGTGGTCAACTGCATGGCAAGCTCCCATCCTAAAAGTTTTACCCCAAACATTCCCTCTAACAACACTTATGTTCCAAGATCTGTGCTTTTAAGAAAATCAACCTCCAAAGATTTATCCAAAGGAATCCTTGGGTCCAAGCCTCCTGCTCTGTTCTCCTCTAACAAGGTTATAAGAACAAATGATAAAAGCCAAAACATGAAAAATGCTAAAAAGGTGTTTATCTATAGAAAATGCTATAACTGTGGTGACACTTTTCATATGGCTAAGGACTGTCCCAAGGATAGGATTGATAGATCCAAGCTTAAGGAATCATGCTCTTCTAACCCCAAAGGACCCATTACAAAATGGGTACCAAAGAACTAATATGTGTTTGCATGCAGGCTTTTGAGCACCATCAAATTTGGTATTTAGACAGCGGGTGCTCACGCCACATGACGGGAAACAAGTCTCTTCTCATCAACTATGTGCCGGGAAAAGGTCCATCTGTAACTTTTGGTGATAATTCTAAGGGTTACACCAAAGGATACGGAACTCTCTCTAATGGATCTGTAACCTTCAATAAAGTGGCTTTTGTGGACGGCCTCATGCATAACCTCCTCAGCATTAGCCAACTGTGTGATCTTGGATACAAAGTTATCTTTGAACTTTGTGTCTGCTCCGTGGTAGACAAACAATTCAATGTGGTGTTATCGGGAAGACGGATGGAAAATGTCTACGTCATAGATATGGGACAATCCAATTCTTCATCAAATGTCTGCTTTGTGTCAAATGATGCATCCAAAAGAAACTGGTTGTGGCACAAACGTCTCTCTCATCTAAACTTCAAGACCTTGCATAAAATCTCCAACAAAGAGCTGGTGACGGGCATGCCAAAGTTGAACTTTGTCAAAGAGAAGCTGTGTGATGCATGTGAAAAGGGAAAGCTCACCAAAACATCCTTCAAGACGAAGCAATGCTCTTCCATCACTCTTCCTCTTCAATTGCTGCACATGGATCTATGTGGACCAGTCAGCACTCCAAGTCTTGGAGGCAAAAGGTATATTCTTGTTATTGTTGATGAATTTACCAGATATACTTGGGTGTTCTTTCTCAGGTACAAAAGTGATGCCTCTGAAGAAATCATCAACTTTGTCAAGAAAAATGAAGTTCTCAATGGCCAACTTGTTCGCTCGGTAAGGAGTGACAATGGCACTGAATTCAGAAATAGTGCTCTTGAAGACTTCTTCACCGAGAAAGGGATCTCTCAGAACTTCTCTGCTGTTCGTACTCCTCAGCAAAATGGAGTGGTGGAAAGGAAAAACAGAACACTGTGTGAGGCCGCTAGATCCATGCTGAGTGAATCAAATCTCCCCACCTATTTTTGGGCCGAAGCTGTGAATACTGCCTGCTTCACTCAAAACAGGTCAGTAATATCCAAAAGACATGAGAAAACCCCGTATGAAGTTTTTCATGGCAGAAAACCAAATATTGTCTTTCTTCATGTGTTTGGGTGTATCTGCTTTATTCTTAATGATCGTGAAAATCTTGGGAAGTTTGATCCCAAAGCAGATGAGGGAATATTTGTTGGGTACTCCTTATCCTCCAAAGCTTATAGGGTGTACAATCTCAGAAGAAAATGCATTGATGAGTCCATTCATGTCAAGTTTGATGATCTCAGATGTTCATCACTTTCAAGTGATGAGGATGATTTACACAGATGGATCTCATCATGTATTGGTGATACCCCCTTAGTTACTTCCACCAATATCTCCTCTATTCCCTCAAATCCATCCACCTCAAAAAACCCAGCTGGATCACTCTCTCCCACCGAAATTGATCAACCCTTCTCTCACACCGATTTCCCTATTCCCACCGAAACTCCACACCGAAGCCCTTCTTCCATCATAACTCCCACCGAAAATCACATGGCTTCCACTACCGAAAATCCCATCTTACACCAAACTTCTGATCCCACTACTCCAGTTCACTCTACTTCTCATACCCCATCACCTTTACCCCCTGCTCTAAAATGGACCAAAGATCACCCCATAGATCAAATTATTGGTGATCAACAAGCAGGTGTCCAAACCCGCAGAGGAGTTGGAAATATTTGTCTCTATGTGAATTTCCTCTCTCTCTCTGAACCTAAGAAAGTGGATGAAGCTCTATCAGATCCTTGTTGGATCACTGCCATGCAAGAAGAACTTTCTCAGTTCCAGAGGAATAAAGTTTGGAGATTGGTTCCCAAACCCAGAAACAAGACAATCATTGGAACCAAGTGGGTATTCAGGAACAAAATGGATGAAGATGGTACTGTTATCAGGAACAAGGCCCGATTAGTAGCTCAAGGATACAGACAGGAAGAAGGCATTGACTATGATGAAACATTTGCCCCTGTTGCAAGACTTGAAGCTATAAGGATCTTTCTGGCTCATGCTGCCTACCGAAATTTTAGGGTCTTTCAAATGGATGTTAAAAGTGCCTTTCTCAATGGGGAACTTGCAGAGGAAGTCTATGTGAAACAACCTCCTGGCTTTGAAGACCCAGCTCATCCAAACTATGTGTACAGACTTGACAAAGCTTTGTATGGTCTCAAGCAAGCTCCACGTGCTTGGTATGACACTCTTGCCAACTTTCTTCTCAAGCATGGATATTCCAGAGGTAAAATTGACAATACTCTCTTCATCAAAGAAACCTCAGGTAATATCATTCTTGTTCAAATCTATGTTGATGACATCATCTTTGGTGCCACTGATGAATGCCTATGTAATGAGTTTGCTTCTCTCATGATGAGTGAATATGAGATGAGCATGATGGGAGAGCTTACATTTTTCTTGGGCCTTCAAGTCAAACAATCTTCAGAAGGGATTTTTATAAATCAAAGCAAATATATTCGTGACCTTCTGAAGAAATTTAACTTTCTAGATAGCTCTCCTATGAAAACTCCCATGGCACCTCCCTTGAAACTGTGTGCCGATCTAAAAGGTGAATCTGTGGATGTTACTCTTTACCGAGGTATGATAGGCTCTCTTCTTTACCTAACTGCTAGCAGACCGGATATAATGTTTGCTACCTGTCTATGTGCTCGTTATCAGGCCAATCCTAAAGTATCACATTTAAAGGCTGTAAAACGAATTTTTCGGTATCTTAAGGGCACACTGCACTTGGGTCTTTGGTATCCCAAAGACTCGGGTTTTGAACTAATTGGTTATTCAGATTCAGACTATGCAGGTTCCCAGATTGATAGAAAGAGTACTACAGGAAGCTGTCAGCTCCTTGGGGGAAAATTGGTAAGTTGGTCCAGCAAGAAACAAAACTCTGTATCAACCTCTACTGCTGAGGCTGAATATGTAGCTGCTGGGAGCTGCTGTGCTCAGATTCTATGGATGAGAAACCAACTAAGGGACTATAATCAATTCTTTTCTAAAGTCCCAATTCTGTGTGATAATTCCAGTACTATAGCTATAGCAAATAATCCTGTTCTTCACTCTAGATCTAAACACATCGATATCAGGTATCATTTCATCAGGGATCACATTTCCAAAGGTGACATTGAACTGCACTTCATTCCTACCGATTTGCAGCTTGCTGATATTTTCACCAAACCTCTTGATGAAACCAGGTTCAACTTTCTCATCAGTGAACTTGGGATGTGCAATTTCCTAGAATAAACATGTGTTCATGCTCCACCGATCTCACATCGGTGGACACCTTCTTATCTACTTCTCTCTCTCTCTCCACCGATCTCTCATCGGTGGACAAATCTATGTGTTAAATCATTTCTATCTCTTTTCCAACACCGAAGTCCAATTTCGGTGATAATCTCAAGCATCGGTAAAGCGTGTCTACCACCGAAGCCCATTTCGGTGAAAATTTTCAAAATCGGTGAAACTTGTCCACCACCGAAGTCTCAAATCGGTGGTCATCTCAAATCGGTGAAAACTTTCCACCACCGAAGTCCCATTTCGGTGGTACTATCCAAATCGGTGAATCCATTCTACCACCGAAGTCCCATTTCGGTGGACCTCATCCAAATCGGTGAAACCATTCTACCACCGAAGTCCCATGAACACCGAATCCACCACCGAACCTCCACCGATCGTCTACCGAACGAACACTGAATCCTCCACCGAAGCATCACCGAGCCTACACCGATTCACACGGTTCCCAAAGCCTACTTGTGACCACTCAATTGCTTTTGCGTCAGACCCTTCGCCTATCCGCCGCTCCGTGTCCCGATTCCCAATAACCCTTTCACCTCATGAGCCGCATGTCCCCTCTCCCCATACAAAATCATCATCATAATGCCTTATCCTTTCCCTATATATACATACCTCCCTTCACTTCCTCCCCACTCCTTTCTCACAATTCAAACCTGCAACTCTCTCTTCTCTTTCAAACATATCTCTCTCATGGCATCCTCACGATATCCAATTCCTACACGTTTTGAAGACCTCCGCTTCAACCAGTGCAATCACGTTGCCCTCCTCGAATCCGATCCCGCTCATCCCGAGTTCTCTACTATTGCTAAATTTCTGTCTCGCTCTCCTCTTCTTCATGCCTTCACATGCAACCCCAGGATGAGCAAAATGCTCATTGGACAGTTCTGGCTCACCTCCGTGTACGATCCCTCCAATGAGGCCATTCACGCCTCCATCTTCACCAATGCCGAAGGTGATCACGACCTCACATTTGGGGTCGATGATGTCCGTCTCGCTCTCAAGATCGACGCCTTTTCCGACTATGAAGACATGTATTTGGACACCATACATGAAGACATTGTTCTTACCACCGGTTATGTGCTCGACGACTCCTCCAAAAGCTCCAAAGGCCCCGGTACTCTTCTTCGCAGCAAAATGGGAGGCATTTGGAATTTCTTCTTCGCCCACGTTATCCATTGCCTCTCACGCAAAACAAGTGGGCATGACCAATCGCCTTCACACGTCAACAAACTCGCTCATGCCCTCATCTTCCAAAGGAAAGTTGACTTCGCCCAATATTTCTTCTCAGAGCTTGTCGAGGTCATCAAAACTCCCAAGAAGTGTTACGTTGCTTTTCCCCGCTTCATCTCCATGATCTTACAACACAAGCTTTCCAAAGCTTTGGAAACCGATCGCCGCTCTTCCTCGCCCCGGTTCTCTTATGAATGGTCATCTCCCGTTGTGGGCACCAAAACCCTCAACGTCAAGCCGCTCGCCACCGATCGCCCATTACGCCCAGGTATGATTTCCTTCGCTCTATCTCCCGAACTTCGTTGGGGTGATGCGGAAATTCCCGGGTTTCGCCACCTGGAAATTCCCGAGGTCACTCCAAATGTTGTGGTCCCTTCTCCCCATTCCCGAGTGACGTCGGGTGGCACTCAAAAGAAACGACAAAAGGCCACCGACACCTCCGCTCCCGCTTCTCGAACCATGTCACCGAGATATCCCTCGGAGACTTCCCCGGTTCACACCCCTTCTCATAAGCGGAGGCACTCATCTTCCCCTTCGGGATCTCTTCCAAAGAGGTCCCGGAAACCATCGGCCCCACCAACAAATCCAACTGTCGATTCTCAAAAATCGCCGGTTGTTGAACTTCATCCCTCCGGGCCAAGGGTATCCGTTTCAAACCCCACCATCTCCTCTGTTGCCTCTCAAAAGGCCTCAGTTGTACACTTGGAGAACCCTAAACAAACCTCCCCACTCGATTCTTTGGGTGGTGGAGATGACCTCGAGGTCTCTCCTCTCGAGGGTTCTGACTTTTCACTTCACAGCCTTTCACCCGATCAGTTTGTGATCGATGAAATTGCACAACCCAATCAGGGTTCCCCCCCACAATCTTCACCCCCACATGATTTCTTTGCATTTCTTTTAGCGGACACTGGTTCTCCCCGAACCATCCCGTCCCCCGAAGAACATCCCATCGAGCCTCCCTCGCCGAGGCAACACTCTCCACAACGTACACCCTCACCTCCCCGAACCCTCTACACCGACGCACTCGTGCCTCACTTACGACATCCTCTTCCCGAAGCAGATCCCCTTCGATGGCACTGTTCGTTCCCCGAAATCGGTGGCCAAACTTCCCCGCACATCGACCGCACCTCTACCTTTCTTAAATCTACCATCACCTTAATCTCCCAAGCCAATTCCCGCATCTCTACCCTCGAGTCTCAGCTACCGCATCTTCTTCTTGATGCCATCACCGAAGCCCTACGCCCCATTCAAGAAAAATTATCTACCCTTTCTACCACAGTGGAGTCCCTCTCCAAACCTTCCACCGAATCACCCAGTCCTGAACGTTCCCAGTGGGAAATGGATCTCGGTGACTTTGCCTTGGTTCCCCATACCACCGAAACGAGTCTGGCCTTCCTACACTCCAAGTTTGATAAGGCCTTCTATGAGTTGGGTTTCAAGTTACCGGCTGTTCCTGAGGGGGAGAAAACCACGGCTCCACCGAAACTTCCATCCATCAAGAAACTTTCCAGTAACCAGCCTCCACCGAAACCCTCTTCACCGAAATCCTCCTCTCCTCCACCGAAACCCTCTCCACCGAAATCTACCTCTCCACCGAAATCCTCACCACCGAAACTCTCTACCTCTCCACCGAAACCCTCTTCTCCACCGAAACATGTCTCACTCTCACCGACCCATACTGGCTCCACCGAAGCTCTTGACCTTAATGCATCAGTTGAGGGGGAGCAGTCCAGCAATGCTCCCGAAGACAAAGGAAAAAGAACTCTTTCGGCCGAAGAATTGGCCAGAGAAGCAAAGAAGAAAAAGGATCTGGCAAGATATGGGGCTCGACCAAAGGACGCTGAAACTCTCAAACTCAAGCCTGCTTCTCAACCTATCACCACCGAACTTGGCCTCTCTGCTCAAGAAATTGAGGAAGCAAGAATAGCTCAAATCGACTTAGACAAATCCAGAGATCTGTCTCTCAAAGCTGCCGCAGAAGAAGCTTCAAAAGTCAAGTCCACCGATGCCATCCAAACACAGAAATCGGTGCTCAGTGCCTTGGAACAACAAAAGAATGAAGAAATTAATTGGTACAAAAAGACCATGCACCACCGAAGCTATAGGTCACAAATTTCTTCAGTAAAGATTGCCACCTCCAAGGCAAACCCTCAAGACATCAGATTGATTATTAACTGGGAAGATGGTTCTATGAAAAGTGTGAAAGAAAGCCATCTCCAACTCTTCGGTCTCTCGGAATGGTATGAAATCACTCAACACCTTGTCAGGAGTCCAAATCCAAGGAAAGACATATTTGTCAAATACATTGATGGTCTAATGAATAAGATGAAGGAGATCAAAAGAAAACATAACATCATCCTCTCCACCGAAGAAAGAGCCAAACTGCTGTCTCTGAAAGAGAAGATCATCCTCCCCAAAGTCAAAAATCCTCCTGACTCAGTCTTCAAGGAAATGGCAAGAGAAGGTAAAATCCCGAATGTAAACAATCTTAACCTTACCATTCCCACTTCTGTTCCCTATCCTACCACAACCTTAAGCCTCTCACCAATACCAGGATTGTTCTTTAACGACGGTCTCGGTCGTCGGGCATTCTTCAGATTTGCCCAGATGTCCATCGCCGATACTATATTTCTGGAAGGCATTCACAACCTCTTTCCGAACATCCCCGAAGCTCAACCGTTCTATAGAAACTTACTAGATGAAATCAAGCGCCGCAAAACCTCAAAGAATTAAGTTCTCTCCATTTGGTACTTGTAAAAGTTAGTTTCTCATTTTGTAAAATTGTACGAGAACTTATCTTAATACAAGTATCTCTATTTGAATTTTATTTCCGTACATACTTTATCTTTCGTTACCTGTAAATACTGTACATAGTATACATACGCATACAAAAGAAAAAGATCAAAAAGAACAAAAAGAATGGTCTATGTGAAAAGAACCCAAAAGAGTAAAAAGGGTCAAAAACGCACTTACTTTTATTTACTCTTGAATATTCTAAGATAAGGAGCTCAAATTCAAATAGGGGGAGATTGTTGGGTCACCAAGGATTTGAAATTGACTCACCGATGTTTTCCCTAAAACTCCTACTTAGAATATTTTAGTTCAGTTCTTTGAATGACTTGTACAAGATATCAAATGTTCGGTGAAGTCGAAGATCAACCGAAACCAAGCTTGAAGACTCTCTACTTGTGGAAAATAGAAGACTCTCGGCAACATTCAAACAAGTCATCACCACCGAAATTCCTTGACATTTCAGTGGCCTTCTCTCCACCGAATTTATAGGACATTTTCGGTGGCCTTCTCCCACCGAAGTGCATGGACAGTTTCGGTGGCCCCATCCACCACCAATGAGCCTTTCGGTGCTCCTCTCACCACCGAAATATACTTGTAATTTCGGTGGTCCTCTCACCACCGAAATATACTTGTAATTTCGGTGGTCCTCTCACCACCGAAACATGCTCGCAATTTCGGTGGACTAGTTACCACCGAAACATGCTTGCAATTTCGGTGGACTAGTCTTCTTTCCACCGAAGATTTCTCAATCTCGGTGGAAACCACTTCGGTGCTAAAGGCTCAAGACAGAAGATCATTTATTATGGGACAATATCCTCCAGCAGAGAAAAGTGACAGTTTGTCTCTTTATCCACTTTCAGTTAAGGTCCCTATTATCTGCTCAAGCTACTCTGTCTGCACCTAGTGAAAAGTGACAAGGACTTCACAGTTCTCCTGAAGTCAACATTATCAGCATATGTGAAGATGACAAGTGTCCCAAGCATTTAATGCTTGGGCACTCCTTGGCACTATAAAAGGAGAAGTGCTCTTCATGCAATTCTCACGCTTTCAAGAAATTCTCTCAGTGCAAGAAACCTTCTTTTAAGCCTTAAAACTCAATAGCTTTGCTCTTAGTGTTCTTAGTTGTTTTGTTGTATACTTTGTGTAAGATTGTTAGAATAGTTTATCTGTTCTTTTCCGCAACAATCTTAAGTTTTCTGTGTGTAATTCTTTTGAAAGTTTTTCAAATATAAGAATTAAAATTGTGAAATTTTTGTGTATTGTATTCAACCCCCCCTTCTACAATACTTGTTAAGCCATCTGGGACTAACACCATCAAATAAAGACTGACTCACGTGCCTATGAATCCAATGCGACACAGTCTACAAAACATGCTCAACCCGGAATAACCAAAACATCCAAGCATGTAAATATCAATAATGAGAAATAAAATGTATCAAGTTGCAATAAATGCAAACCATAAATAAGAATCCACATTGAGCCATTTAAAACCGACCAAATGTTCCCAAACTTTCTCAAAGACAAACCCGAGCAAAATGCTCCAAACTCGTTAGACCCTTATATAACGGTCATCATCGCATAAAATGTGTTTAAACATCAGTTGGGTAAACAAGTACCACAAAATCGTTATTAACCCAAAACCCGACACAGTTAAACAAAAGGGTTTTCCCAAAAGGACTCACACCTTTAAATCCTCAAAATGACCCTTGATACTAATTTGTGCATTTCCACGTGGTTTATAAAATCAGTTACACTAACATGATTGAACCATCAAATAGACATCATTTGAGCAATTAATCTTTTAAGGACATATTATGATTTCTACACATCAAAATATCCAAAAGCCCCAAATATGGGTGATTTACAACATTTATGAAGATAAATATTTCAAAAGAGTTAAACTATCCAAATAACTCAACCATTGATATTTTCAAGTAAAACACGCAATTATTTGGAAAATGACATTTTTGGCATGTACAAATTTTTTACAAATCAACTTGA
Organism: Saussurea involucrata; assembly: GCA_033807775.1. Taxonomy (NCBI): domain Eukaryota; kingdom Viridiplantae; phylum Streptophyta; class Magnoliopsida; order Asterales; family Asteraceae; genus Saussurea; species Saussurea involucrata. The sequence continues at coordinate 69,776,851 of CM066312.1, read as the reverse complement.
ACTCACCTTGCTAGATTTAGGCTAAATCTAGATTTTACCCCAAACGTAAGCTCCTTTGAAGAAACTTGAATCTCCAAGCCAAAAGCTTCCAAAAACCTAGACCATAAGTTTCCAACCATCAAAATCACATTCCACCATAAGAAATCGTTCCCCAACATTATCATCAACAATCTCTCCATTTATACCAAAAACCCTAATTTTGACCTAACTTTAACCAAATCATCTAAACCAAAAACTTGAGAAATAAAACACTGGGAAGTCATAAATGGAGCATTTATAATTCATGAGAAACTTTAGAAACTGGGAGGATTAGCTTACCACTAAGGTTTTGATGAAAACCTAGAAAACCCCAAAATCTTCAATGTTGGAGATGAAACTTGATCTTTGCATTAAGAGGTGAAACCACTAGTATAAGATGGTGAAAGAACACTCTAATATTCAAGAAAGGACCCCAAAATTAGTTAGGGTTCGTGAGGGAGGAAGGGAAAACGATTTGGGAGAGAAAGGGAAGAGGTTGGAAGTGAGAAATGAGAAAGAAGGCTGCAAATTCTTATTTGACAGCACCCTGTACCCTTGGCACGACAATGACACGGTCATAGTCGCACAAGGTGTACCGTAGGCTATCCCTTCCCTGCGACTATGCCACGCGACTATGACACGGTCATAGTCGCCGGTCATTGTGGCTTGACCCGTACCAAGCCCCGAAACTCGACTTTTTCAACGCCAAAACTCCCGATACTCTTAGAGACTTTAAGTAATGTCTTCCAAACATAAATCCCACCATTTTCAAGATGCAAAACATTTGGGTGATATTTACTTACCGAAATTACGGGTGTTACAATCCTCCCAACCTTAAAATGATTTCGTCCTCGAAATCTAAATCCTTTACAACTAAAGGCTAACTGACTCAACGTCGACCATAATTTATCAGTTCTTAACTGGAATCTAAATTTCCCTTACACAGTCTATTAAGACAATTCCTCAAACAAACTCTTACCAATAATACCCTCTAAAGTACACTGTACTTATGTCCGGGAGAACACTCCAACCACTGGAATAACTCCTAGTCAGACGACTTCGGTTGTCTCCCAACCTTAGATGTTCCATACATCCCGATTTCGGTTTCAGACTCTAAGCCAATCCAAGGTTTGTTCACTAATGAATCCTACAGAATCTCCAATTCCGATTGCTCCTACCATTAATTGTCGTTTTTGTCCAACGAGTTCTAATAGACCCCAAGAATCCATCATGACATTAATCATCAAACCGACAGGTTCTTTAACCGCACACGAAGGTTATTCCACCAAAACTACTCATCACAATTGAGCATCTTAGGATTACTACAACCGTTATCATTATTTCTTTTTAAATCATACTACACTCTCCAAATACGCTAACGGTTTCCGACCTTGCATCCAAAAAATTGACACCTAATCATACCACCAAACTTTGAATCTTAACCGAACTCCACACACGAGTTCCGTTCACCGAGCATTTCCACAAACTAAGGTTAACGATACGGCGTCTAAAGGGTCCTTCATGCAATAATTGTCCAAGGCCCAAAACAGGGTTGCCGACAAAAACGGTTACCACTAACCTCAGAATACGATACTGCGAATCTAACCCTTCAGTTGCAACAAGTACATCGAATCTGCCACCGATACCATCCGGCCTATAGCACCATCACGCGTCGAAACACCCAACTTTTCATAGTCGAAGTTCTACACACTTACTCTTAACCGGGGTTACTTAACCTTTCCAAGGTCCTAACGAGTTCAAAGTTTTCAGGTGAATTATTTAACAAGTATGCCAATCAACAAAACTCTTCATAGAAATTTTCGACACAAAGATTTTTCATATCAAATTAAACGTACGCATAAAAACTACTATTATCAATTTGGTAGTTACGCAAAAATGGACACGCTCGTCCCACATATGAAAATCATATTGAAAATTATTTCGTTGCAGTTCAGTTTATCAACAAAACGCAGAAGCGTAATAAACAGTTTCTTTTAAATGAACCGCTACGGTTCTAGTATGGATTGGCTCATGACATGCACGTAAAGTAACTGCCCACTTTAAATGGTGTGCAACAAAATTTCGCACGTACCTCAAAAGAAGTTCAAACGGCTTTTAATTCTAAAATTCCTTTATAACCATAAAATGGCATGGAACAAGGTTTACCAACCAAAATCTGCGCGTGTCAGTTTATTTTACAAAAACGATGAAACGATTCATGAGTACACTTTGGTCAAAACATAAAATGACTCGTGTCAGTTCCAAATTTAAAAACAAAACCAATACGTTCCCATCATTTGAAGATATCGACTAAAACATCATGAGGGAATCCTCAAATTTGGGATAGGCATATAAGCTTGTAACACTTTCCTAGAAGTTTTTCTTGAAATGAATTAACATGCAACAAATAGTTCATGACAAAGTTTCAAAAGATGAATTTCTTTAAATTCGTTTCCAAAAAATTTCTCATCTGTTCATATAATGACACATGAGTAAAACGTTTCTGACAAGGCTCGCACACCTCAATGTGTTTTCCCAAAACTTAGGAGAAAATAAGTGCTTATAATTTGTTAACACCAAAAAGGGTTCAAATCAACTTTCGACCTTAAATCATACAAATAGTGTGCATTAATGTTCAAAACATAAACAATTCCACGCACTCTAGGTTTAGGCAATTGATTTTCCAAAATCTCCATTACGGAGCATTTACATCAAAAGTTTCGCATTCGAAAAAAAGCGTTAAAACGTCAATGTCTAAAAGTTTATTTGCTATGAAATACTCAAAATACGCATTTTCTCCAAAAACCAAGGAGGTTTATTATTTTCCAAATGTTCATCAAGCCAAAAAATTTGACCGAATGTCAACAACTCACACATTCATGTTTTCAAAATATAACGTGTTGCGAATTATGCATGATCTCCACGACACTAATGCATACTTTGACCAAAAAGCCTTCATTTATTCTATGAGTTAATTTCACTCACGATTCGTTTATCAAAGTGTCGAGAAACAATGGTTACCAAGCTATGCATACCCCTAAGTCGATAAAAAGCATTTACACAAAAAATGATGATAAAAATATTTAACTGACCGAAAGCGCACATAGCAAATTGTACGAAGAGTACTATCAAGGTGTTCTTTCAGGCATTACTTATGTCACGTATAAATCAATCCAGATACCGAACAAGTTGCAACAAGCCGTGCTAGCACAAATCTTTGAAAGAGAAATTACGCGACACTAAAGTTCCAAAACTTATCTCTTTGGTCGCCTTATGGCATAAAATTAACATTTCTCAACAAAGCTCGAGTGGGACAAAATGCCCAATATAACTCATAAATTTTCACATAAATAAATGAAGTATGCACACTGTGAAACTACACTCACACGACTCAACACGTCGTAAAACAAAACTCCATGAAATTTAATGAGCTCAACGACCTCAAGTCAATAAAATGGCACCAAACGTTATGCTTCCAAAAGTCAAATTGCAATAAGCAAAATCATGGCTAAAATGCTAAAATTCCAGAAACCACTTTCCGTTATAATACCATATAAACAACATTGTTTAATAAACTCACATTAAACAAATTTCCCAAAATAGTTTTACATAGACTGTTGGTCCCGAAGGGTTATACAAGTTTGTAGAAGGGGGGGTTGAATACAAACACACATATTTTTACTTTATAAATTGTTTATTGATATAATCAAACAATTTACAACTTGTTGCAGAACAAGATTAAGGATTAACCTAATCTAAACAAGTTAAGAACACTAAGTTTCTTGCACTAGAATTAAGACAGAAAGGAGATAAGAATATTACAAATAATATTCTAACACTAAGAGAGATAAGAAGAAGATGGCTGAGCACTTCAATTCTGAGGTAGGGTTCTTCTTATATACTGCATGCATTTAATGCAAAGCAGTATGTCTTTACACGTGGCAGCAGCTGATTGGTTGCATGGTTTGACCTTTGTAGACAACCTTAGTAGCCGCATGTTGTACAGTGTAGAATCAGAGTTGGTTGTACGATTTTGGACAGAAAGGATGTCCGTTCTGACAGTTCGTACGGAGACGTGCAAGGGGAAAGACAAAAGCAACTTGTAAAGTAGACCTCATGATCAGCGTTCGTTGATCAGTACTTTATCAGCGATTGATAAAGCTCAGCTATCGCTGAAGTCTTCTACTTGAAACTTCACGTTGAGTGGACAGGTCTTGCTTTGCTGATATCCGCATCAGTTCATTAGTAGACTTGTAGCTGGTTCTTGGGCTTGATCTTCGACTTCAGCGTAGAACCTTTGTTGACGTGAAACTTGTCTTCAGGGATCATAAGTAAACAACTAAAACTTATCAGCGATCACTAAAAGTACTGAACAGGCTCAGAGCTTTATATGTGAACAGTTTCGCTGAATGTCTAATTTAAGGAGCGAGAGTTCCTATCAGCGGTACTGTAAAGTCATAGTACTTATCAGCGATAGTAAAACTCTAATACATATTGTTTACTTACAATTTTCACTAAGTGTTTCTAAAGGGTCATTATCAAATCACTGAGGGTTTGGATCAACAATCTCCCCCTATTTGATTATGACATAGCAACAAGGAAAATTGCTAAGTATGAAAACATAAGGATAAAAAAAACTGGTAAAATATTTGTCCCTTTTACTGTTTTCTGGGATCTTTTGAGTACTGATAGAGTAAAGTACATTCGCTGAAATTTTTCTTTGAACTTCGTAAAGGTTACAAAGGGAAGTGGAAAAATTACATGTACAACAAATAAATTTACAAGTACAAAAGATATTAGCTGATAAGGATAGAAGAAATACAAGGAAATCTTATCAGCCTTCAAAAGGTTCTTCCTTAACAAGAAGTTCATCAAGGGTCTGTGTTGTAGGGATCATCCAGTCAGGGACAGTTTCTCCCTCATTTCTTCTTTCTTGAGCTTCTTTGAAGATCAGGGGCTTGAGATATCGTGCCTGCAGATCCCGTCTGAATTCACACCAGTAGATGAGATCTCTAAGTTGTTCGATGGGAGTGATGGGAAGCTCAGAGACACGTTGAAAGCGTTGTCGTCCATCATAGTCATGAAAGAATATACCATAAGGTTCGCTTATGACTTTTCCAGGAATGAAGCATTCATCAGGGGGCAGAGAGGTGTCAAGCGCTGAGAGGTCAGGTTCAGGACCAAGTACTTCAGCACGTGAGAAGCCAATTCCTGTTTCGTTCCGAATAGGAGGACCTAAATCAGAAGATATTGTCTTTTTCTTTGCAGAAGTCCTTCTTTGTTGAGTTGCAAGAGGAGTGGGAGGAGGAATATCCACAGCAGAAGAAACCAAGTCGATCTGTTGATTTATAAGTTTTTCGACATGATCCTAGTATTTAGAACGTGAGCGCTGAATGGCTATTCTGATCTCCAACCATTCAGAGAGACCGTACTTCATGATAGCATCAGCATAGAAGGTTTCAATTGTACCGTTTTCTCTGAATATCTCGACCTCAATAATTGGAACATTGATGGTCGTTTTGCCAGTGATGTATACCTTGTGAATTCTGGCAGCCCGATATCGAAAGTGTACCTTCTCTTTGCACCATTTCAAGGTAGATTGAGATACCTTGGTCTTTTCTTCGATAATCTTCTAGGTGTCTTCCCATAACTGACGTTGGACTTCGATGGGAGTTCTTTTCAGTTCAGGGTCTTTCACCAATTGTTGGGCAAGCTGGATGGCAAAGGCCTTATCTTTTTGTTCAGCTTCCCTTCGTTCAGCGAGTATCCTTTCAGCTCTGAGATGATCAGTGAATTCTTTCTTTGAAAGTCTGAACTTTTTAGGAACAGGAACTTTGTCTCGTGGAAGTATGATTCGTTGATCCTCAAGCTTTTTGATCATTTCTTCTCTTCTTTTCTGATCCTCTTCACTCAGCTTTTGTGGAGCCAAGGAAGGTCTATTTTTGTGAGAGAGAAATTGTTCTTCAGGTTCATCGGTCTCAGTGATTAAATCCAAGACCGGGATTATTTCTTCAGCTCTTGTGGCTGGGATTATTGTTGGTGCAGTAGGAGAACTTTCAGCTGGATCCTTAATTAGGGGAGAGGACTAGCTGAAACACAGCGATCGTTTAAGTAAGAAGAGTTGGAGAAGAAAGAGATAGAGAAAAGAATATGGTTAAGTGTATAGAGGTTTTATGGAAATGAGAACTGAGATTGAGAAGGGGTAGAGGAAGGATGCAGAGTAAGGAAAGAGTAGATATTGTACCTGACAAACTGGCTTTGTTTGAAGGATGGCCAGATTGCCTTCTGCAGCGAGGCCTTTGTTTTTGCCTTTATCAGCTTCAGATGCTGCAGGTTTTGTCTTTGTCGTCTCCCCTGATGGTTCTTTTATTACGACCCATTTTTGAGCTGGGGCGGCTTGGATAGGCTGGACGAAGAAGAAATCGTCATCATCGTCGTCATCATCATCATCATTTTTAGGGGATGATGAAGGTTCATCATCAGAGATGCCAACGACTTCATCGTCTTCAGCTTCTTCTTTATCAGATTCATCCTCGTCAGCATAAGGTTCAGTAACATCAGCAACAGCTTCGAGTTGCTCTTCGAGTTGCTCTTCAACTCCCTGAGGTTGTTCAGTAAAGGTAGCAGCAACAACAGTTTCATTTGTCTCCCCCTCAGCATTATGGGGAAGACCTTCGTCGTTCTTCTCCCCCTCTTCCACATGATGAGTGGGGGAGGTAATGGAAATATCAGCAGCAGCATCATGAGAGACACTGTCTTCTTGGCCAGTGAATCCCATGAGGATTTCAATCACTGCGAGTCTGTCTTCTAGGCCAGAAACAGCAGGATTGAGGCTTTGAAGATTCTCTCGATCAGCCTGAGTGAAGTGAGAAGGGGCGCAAGTTGGGGCGTTCAGGCGATCGAGTACTTGCTGAAGCAGATCTTTGACCGTAGAGACCTCAGTCTTGATTGTGGAGACCTCACCCTTAAGAGAACCAACCTCTATCTTAAATGATGTGACTTCATTGGACAGAGTGGTGAGATTTGTTGTGGGAGAAGTGTTGGTGAGGTTGAGATCGTTGACGATTGTGGAGTTGGCAGCGAGAGTAGAAGCAAACTGAGCAATGCTACCATTCACCTTCTCCAAATCAGCACTGGAGGCTTTCTTATCAACAATCTCGGTCAGCTTTTTGAGATTTTCTCCAGCGTCTGTAACCGCTGAAGAGTTGGTGGAGAGTTGTGTTGTAAGAGTCCACCTTTGTCACCAGATCTTTCAGGGAGTTGAATATCTCCCAAATTAGGACCTGAAAAAGTTATTAACTTATGAACAGAGGAAAGCTCAGAAGTTTAGGGTTGTGAGAGAGGAATGTGTATGGTTTTGTGTATACTTGCAGGCGGGTTGGCGAAGTTGTCGAAACCTCGTAGACCCGAGTAGTGTTCCATGTCGCCTTTGAGAGTGCCTTGGCGCATGGAGGTGCCTGCAGATCCTATATTTGCATCCATCGTCATATGTAAAGTATCAGCAGCTGAGTCATGTATGATGACGGGCGTTCCTGAGAACGGTGGAAAATTGGTGGAGTGTCCAAAGAAATAGTGGGAGGAGCGATGGTTGAGAAGAGGGATTTGGTGCGTGGTTCAGCGATGGATTCGCTGATGAATACTTCTTCAGTCCTTAGAAGGTCTGAAGGAAAGGGGTTCTGGTCCAAGTTTATAACCTCAGTGTTTAGAGACGCTGAGGTTGGGATTGAAGGGGCGGCTTGAGCAGCTGTGGCAGAGCGTACCACGAAACTATTCAGCGACTCTTGTACAAGATGAGTCGTGGAGTCTTCAGCCGTTGATGGCTTGGAGGGTTACTCCTTGGTTTTCTTGATCCTTTGGGAATCAAGTTGGGAAGTAGAGTGTTTCCTTTTACGAGAAGGAGTGGAGGGTGCACCCTGGGTATCAGCGGTGGGGATTTCCGCTGAGGTAGCTGCAGAAATAGAAGAAGGAGGTTTGAGAAGATTTAAGAGATTAGAGAGACGTACCTCATTTGGCTTGGCGCTGAAGTCTAGTACCTTAGGTTGGCCAACCTGAGAGAGTCTCAGATCACCCTCTTTTGGGTATTTATCCCCGAGTCCTCTTAGAAAGACGGCGCTGATGAAACTGGGGTATGGAACGTATGTTGGTCGATCATCCATGTCTACTCTGAACGCCAAATCATCATAGATGATCGATGCCCAGTCTATATGGAGACCTTTCAGCAATGCATATCCCATGGCTTGCTGAGGTTGAGCGGATTGATCAGAGGAGCCAGTTTTTGCTGTCATGCAGCTTATCAGGTGAGCGAAGATGAAGTTCATCTCGCTGGGCATTTTTGACTTCTTGATCAGGGTCAGCTTCTTCTCAGGGAGTTTATCTCTCCCTGTTTCCCATACGTAACCCATTGCATCAAAGAATGCAGTGATTGCTTCCCGATCAGCATGATTTTTGTGGTTTGGGAGAGGAACAAAGGGTTTCTCTTTGGTAGCAGTAGGGAGGTTCAGCGCACGCCTGATAATGGCAGGGTTGATTTTGGTGGTGCCAAATTTGGTATCACAGAGGATGGTGTCCATGAGTTTCTTTGGGTCTTTGGCAGAGGGTACCTGAGCTCGTCTGGCAGAATACCAGAACTGAGCTAGAAGAGAACGATGAGCAGGGGGTGCGATGGTAAGAGCTGTTGAAATGGGGCAAGTTTTAAGAAAGTTCACAGCATCATCAAGATGTGTGACAGGTTTCTTCTGAGGAAAATCGAACAGCGCATAGTGGTTGTTAGGTTGAAAAGTAACCTTGTCAAGGTTGAACTTGACCTGAGGAGCCTTGGTGATAACCACTTTCTCAGCAGTAGAGGGGGTTTTTGTGGAAGGAGCTTCAGAGGATGCCATTGCTGTGTAACACATGTAAACATGAAGAAGATGAACAAAAACAATCTTAATGTGGAAAGATTCGCCATACAGATGTTTTTGAATTTTGTCCATTTCATTCAGACAAAAAAATGTCTTAATGAAGATTAGGTTTTTTCTTGTTTTGAAAAAGAAATACAAAACATAGAGAGCATTTGTTTTCCAGTTTTTGTTTGAAGGAAAGATTCTGGAAAAACATATGAAGAACAAGTTTAAGATTTTGAAAATAAACTTGAAGAACAACCATGAAGATTGTGTTCATAAAATCATGAAAAGAAAATGATTTCATTTTAAAAAGGTTTCTTTTGTTTGATCTGTTAATAACAAGAATAAGATCAAAAACAAGTTTATATAAGGTAAATAACAAGAAATTTAACCTTAGATGAAGACGAACAAGTTCTGGAAAAACGAAGAGTTCAAGATGCAACAGTAATTCTTTGCTTGAAGGAGAAGTTGTTCGCGTAAAGGAAAAATATAAACTCGAAAGGGTTTATATAGTGAGAGTAGAGAGAGAAAAACTATGAGCGGGAAAAGTTTTTCATGATGACACGGACACGTGTTTGCATTTGATTGGATGGTAAACGAAACGTGCAAACGTGTGTCAGAAAAAGATCGTGCCAGGGTTTATCCGTTTGATTACGTCACAAACGTCCTTTCATATTTTAGGATGTCTGTGGGGGTTTTGAAAACTCAGGGACATTTTGAAAACATGAAGCACTGAATAGAAATATCAGTTGTTTTTAGAAATTACAAAATATTGCTGATAAGGAAAAGATATTCAGTGATACAATTTGTTTTGAAATCTTTCAGTTCTTAGGCGAACGTCAGCGAGCAAAAAAGAACGTACCTTGATATCATCAAATCTTTTTGTTCAGAGAGTAGATAATAGGATGGGTTATACAAGTTGGTTTTATCCTTTTACTGATCAAATGCGAACTGCTGAAGATTTTATTCTTCTAAGTTCAGCATTCCAAGCTTGCTGATTTCGATGTGTTTGGTCTTTGAGTGTAGCACTGGATTATTAGTTATAGCGATGGCACTAGTGCTGTCGCAGTAGATTGGAATCTTTGAGAGCTGAAGGTCATAGTCCAGTAGTTGATTTCTCATCCACAAGACCTGAGAACAACAGCTTCCAGCAGCTACGTACTCAGCTTCAGCGGTTGAGGTGGACACTGAATTTTGCTTTTTACTTGTCCAACTCACCAGCTTTCCACCCAGGAGCTGACAGCCTCCTGTGGTGCTTTTCCTATCCAATTTGCAACCTGCAAAATCACTATCTGAATAGGCGATTAGATCAAACCCTGAGTCTTTGGGATACCAAAGACCTAGGTTAGGAGTACCCTTAAGGTATCGGAAAATTCTCTTTACAACGATCATATGAGATTCCTTAGGTTCAGCTTGATATCATGCACACAAATAGGTTGCGTACACAATATCAGGTCGGCTAGCTATGAGATATAAGAGAGAGCTGATCATCCCACGGTACGTTGTGACATTAACAGGTATTCCAGAATAATCTTTGTTTAGTGTCAGCGGTGGTGCCATAGGGGTTTTCAAAGCTGAACTCTGAGTTAAATCAAATTTCTTCAGCATATCTTTAACATACTTTCCCTGATTAATGAAAGTTCCCTTTTAATTTTGCTTTATCTGAAGATCAAGAAAATATGTTAGCTCACCCATCATACTCATTTTATATTCTGCTTTCATCCTTTCAGAGAAACGAGTACAAAGGTCAGGGTTAGTAGAACCAAATATAATATCATCGACATATATTTGTACGAGAATAATATGACCTTTTACTTTCCTGAAAAATAGAGTCTTATCGATTTTACCTCGCTCAAATTTTTCGATAAGGAGATACGATGAGAGAGTGTCATACCATGCACGTGGAGCTTGCTTTGGTCTGTTTCCCTTTCTCACACGCTGAACATAAGGATTCTTTTGCGTATGAGTGCTGAGGTAGACCAGTGACTAACTCTTTAGAAGAAAGAGTATTCAGTGTCTTGAAGTTGAGATGAGAGAGCCTCTTATGCCATAACCAGTTGACATCAGATGAGGCTTATGAGAAGAAACAGGAGTTCTCAGTGGTTGTAGAGTCCATGTTTATAACGTAAACATTTTCTAAACGATAACCGCTAAGAGCTATCTTCTCCTTTTTGTCAGCGACAAAGCAGGATTCAAAAGTGAAAATCACTTTGTTATCCATGTCGCAAAGCTGACTGATGCTTAGAAGACTATGCTTCAGTCCTTCAACATATGCGACTCTTCTGAAGGTTGTTGTACCATTTGAGAGTACGCAGAAACCTCGGGTATAGCCTTTTCCATTTCCACCGAAAGTCACAGAGGGACCCTTCTCTTCCTTATACTCAGTAAACAGGTTCTTCTTTCCAGTCATGTGTCTAGAGCATCCGCTATCGAGATACCAGATACCCTTTTTGACCTGCAAACAAAGGAAGATTAGTTTGACTTGGGAACCCATTTCATCATGTGTACACACTTGTCAGTGGAGGTAGAAGAGGTGGAAGGTTCAGTAGTCTTCGCAGCATTTGAAGATTCAGCTTTATTTTCATTCTTCACTTTGGTTAATTTCTTAACCTCAGTGGTCTTCTTTGCCTTAGAGGCATTGATCTTCACCTTGGCTATCTTTTCAGCTTTGGTGGCTGTGGGGCACTTACTAGCAATATGATCAGTAAGTCCATAGTGATAACATTTCCTATAGCTAAAAGTAGCTTTAGGACCATTTGCATGCTTAGCCATAAATTTTAAGTGAGCAGGGCCAGCACCAAGTATACTTTTGGCATTGGAAATAGGAGGAACTATCAGTTCTTCAGATTTCTTACCAATAACACCCACTCTGATTCTAGGAGTAGATCGCTGAATAAATCCAGGGATCTTATTCTTAGAAGTAGAGGAATAAGTCACTGATGCTTTAGAAGCATTCAGCTTTGGTACAAAGGTACCCTTCTGAGGTTTTGGATAAATAATTTTCTCTTTACCTTTAGAGGTTGAGGTAGAGATTTCCTCAGGGATAGGAGGTTTTGAAGAGAAACACTGAGAAGATGAAGTGTCAGGGATAGAGGATACGAACATTCCAAACTTAAGCATGGAATGGTCAGTGGTTGGTTCTAGAGTATCAGCTTTGTAACCAAGACCACGTTTATCACTCAGGGGAATCTGTGACTTAATTATCTCAGTGATCGTTGTTGAGGAGTTATACCATCCATCAACAGTAGCTTTTTCAGCTTTTAATGCAGCGATAGCTTCTTCGCGCTCGATTTTGACTAGCTGATTTATATGAACTTGATCTTTCAAGTCTTCTTCAATTTTAGAAAGCTTTTCTATTTGAAGGTGACAGTTTTTAAGTTGTTCAGCGAGATCAATATTTTGATTTTCAACAACAGTTTTGCCATTCATAGCATCATATAAACTCATATTCAGAAGATCGATCTTTCGAAGACTATCAGCTTCATCAATATTTGAAATATTGGTAAAGAAGGAAGGTGATACCTTAGTAGCAGAGGTTGAAGTAGAGGGAATGTCAGAATTTTCTTCCTCATCTTCAAGTTTGGCCATGAGACAGAGATTGGCTTCATCATCATCTTCAGAGTCAGATGATTCTTCTTTATAAGAAGCAGCCCAATCATAATCAACCACCAGGCCTTTGTCTTTCTTCTTAAATCTTTTCAGCTTTGCATACCTTTCTTTCAGCTTGGTGTACTTTTCATCTCTAGACCTGGGGTTAGAGGATTTCTTGGAGAAAGATGGGTTTCTAAAAACTTTCTTTGACCTACACTCACTAGCAAAATGTCCTATCTTTTCACAGTTATAGCAAGTAGCAGTAGCCTTATCAACAGGAGTTGATGATCTTGGCTTGTCAGTGATAGCAAGAGGTTTGTTCTTTTTGAAATTATTCTTTTTGGCAAATCTCCTGAACTTATTAGATAGGAGAGACATAGATTCATCAAGATCTGAAGAGTCAGGATCTGATGAGCATTCAGAGTTAGTTTCCAGTTCAGCGATAGTGATAGTTGATCGCTGAGTGGAAGGAGACTCTGAGATTAAAGCAACAGGGGTGCTTTTAGAATCTTTTACGAGATTCTTCTTAAGATGACTCGATTGCTCATGATTAAGCATCGTGCCATATAAGGTAGAAAGAGTCATAGATTTAAGATCCTTTGACAGCTTGAGACACATTAAATAATTGTCCCAGCTTTCAGGTAGACATTCTAAGAACTTTGTCAGAAGTTCAAAGTTAGAATATTCCTTACCAACGTTTTTTAGATCTATTATTAAACAGTTAAAACGTTGATGTACTTCAGAGAGAGATTCATTCTTACCACAAATGAAGCTTTCATATTGTCTTACCAGGTTGATCTTTCGTGAGTCCTGGACTTCAGAAGTACCTTCATATTGAACATAGATTGTGTCCCACATGGCTTTGGAGGTTTTCAAATTCATGACGGAATGGTAGACTTCGTCAGGAAGAGCCATGGAGAGAATGGATCTGGCTTTAGTGTCAAGAGCCACTTTCTTCTTATCTTCATCAGTCCATATATGAATTTCCTTTGGAACCAATCTTTCAGGAATAGCAGCTCTATTCTCAGCGGCTGGAACCTCAGGATCAATTCTGACAGGGATGTATGGACCATTTTCGATGTAATAAGGTATAGTTGGGTCTACACCTTCTAAGAAGAGTATCATCCTATTTTTCCATAGATTAAAGTTATCTCTGGAGAATCTAGGGGGTTTTGCAAGAGAACCATTGTCAATATAATTTGTATTTGTGTTGGTGGCCATTTTAAGAAATAGTAAGGAAGAGAAAAGATTAGTATAGATAAGATCTTGTTTATGAGATTAAACAAATCCGCTCTGATACCACTTGTTGGTCCCGAAGGGTTATACAAGTTTGTAGAAGGGGGGGTTGAATACAAACACACAGATTTTTACTTTCTAAATTGTTTATTGATATAATCAAACAATTTACAACTTGTTGCGGAACAAGATTAAGGATTAACCTAATCTAAACAAGTTAGGAACACTAAGTTTCTTGCACTAGAATTAAGACAGAAAGGAGATAAGAATATTACGAATAATATTCTAACACTAAGAGAGATAAGAAGAAGATGGCCGAGCACTTCAATTCTGAGGTAGGGTTCTTCTTATATACTGCATGCATTTAATGCAAAGCAGTATGTCTTTACACGTGGCAGCAGCTGATTGGTTGCATGGTTTGACCTTTGTAGACAACCTTAGTAGCCGCATGGTGTACAGTGTAGAATCAGAGTTGGTTGTACGATTCTGGACAGAAAGGATGTCCGTTCTGATAGTTCGTACGGAGACGTGCAAGGGGAAAGACAAAAGCAACTTGTAGAGTAGACCTCATGATCAGCGTTCGTTGATCAGTACTTTATCAGTGATTGATAAAGCTCAGCGATCGCTGAAGTCTTCTACTTGAAACTTCACGTTGAGTGGACAGGTCTTGCTTTGCTGATATCCGCATCAGTTCATTAGTAGACTTGTCGTTGGTTCTTGGGCTTGATCTTCGACTTCAGCGTAGAACCTTTGTTGACGTGAAACTTGTCTTCAGGGATCATAAGTAAACAACTAAAACTTATCAGCGATCACTAAAAGTACTGAACATGCTCAGAGCTTTATATGTGAACAGTTTCGCTGAATGTCTAATTTAAGGAGCGAGAGTTCCTATCAGCGGTACTGTAAAGTCATAGTACTTATCAGCGATAGTAAAACTCTAATACATATTGTTTACTTACAATTTTCACTAAGTGTTTCTAAAGGGTCATTATCAAATCACTGAGGGTTTGGATCAACATAGACATAATGGAAGATAACTTTCTGTCCAAACTTTAACATATGTGGAGGAGATCCAATGTTAAAGTCATAAGCAGTAGTTACTTGCCCAACATCTTAAACATCGTAAAATATGGATATCACTGTATCCTAAAGTAACGTTGGACAACAACAAGATAGAACAAGTCCCGACGGGGTTTGCAACTCCCGTAATAAAATAATTTCATGCAGGTTCAAAGCCCATGATTTAAAATCTTGTGTGTGTGCTAAACATTTCCCAAAATTTATAACACAATCCATATATGGATTTGAAACATAAGAAATAATTGATGCAATTTATTTTCAAAATAAAATTTGTGCATAGCTTAGTCGGCATTCAACGTCTCAACTCATACTCCTCCGAATCCCTCCGGTCCACTATTGTCATCCGGATAATCAACCTCTTAAAGCAAGTTGGGGAAATACCTCAATTAACCTTACGGTTTTTCCTCAAATCAAAGTCGGTTCAATAAGTCTATGGTTCTAATCCAACCATCAATCTTGACCTGAAACGGTCTACTTAAAGCAAATATCATGCTTATCGTCACTCTTAAGTGACTAATGCTAGAATCGTCCATCTATTCCAACGACTACTAGCTTAGAAACTTCTTCACTACCCCAACGATCATCACATTAAAGCAATTCAAGTATGCACATTTACTAGTAGGCTCACCATGACATTGGCCATGTGTCAGTACGAACGCACCGTACATGATTATCCTTGCTACTCTCGACGTGATTCTCGTTTATAACAACATCCATTGACCTTGAAACATCCTATCTTAAAGTGCCTAATGGTGAATTACACTCTCGTTTAATTAAAGGAACGCTAGTTTGAGTCTAGGTATCCAAAATCAACACCTAATTCTCTCAAACTTATGCTCTGATACCAACTTGTAACACCATCAAATTTGGAAAGAGCAACTAAATAAAATTTCGATAAAATAACCACTTAAGAAATAAAATTCCTTCTATAAACCATTCCTGGAATTACTTCAAGATAAACATAATAACTCTCACAATTTAAAACCCAAATCATACTATGAACCACTTAAAGTCAGATGTTACTTAACACCAGTACAAGTTGCTAATCCCAAAATAAATGCGGAAGACTTCACTAAAACAAATCACCTCTCGTGCACTCTACTAGCACTCGCCACTTCACAGTGTAGCTAAAGCTACTCCCAACCTGAGCCTGTTGCACATGCCGACAAATAAAAAGCATTAGGCTAACGCCTAGTGAGTTCAAGCATTTTATCATGGCTATATAAATTCATAAATCGAGAGGGGTGCAGTTTTAGTCATGATTTCAAAAGAGTTTGCTTTAAATGCAAATCACCCATTTTCCAACTCACACAAAATCTATGAGAAAGCTCCCAAAATGTATAAAGCGTTTTCCAAAATGAATTCCAACTCCAACTCACCCAAAACGTGTTTAGACGTAAATATCTCAAGAATTATAAACATGGACAAAATTCCAATATTTAAAACATCCAAATAAGATGAGGCATAGAACTCTGCCAATGAACCATGAAGACATTTCATATAAATAAAGTGTGTCACCGAAAATAAGGATAAAATATTATACCCAAAAACTACACCTTTCGGTGATGGGGGAGACCCGATTCCATCAAAAGTGACGGACACACAAAATTAGGTCACTTATGATGTTACTGGATTACACCTCAAGCCCTGGCCCTAGTTCCCATGCCATATAGACATCACAATCCTCGGACCATAATAAATTTCCTTTATTTCATACCCTATAGAGTTACACCTCAAGGACTTACAGGGGACCACATTGCATATCCAGTCTAGACGAGTTTCACCTCAGGGACTCCAGTGTCCCCTATTGCCTACTCGCTAGTGGCCCCACGGCCTGACGCATATACACATGCGTTCCCATAGTCCACTCCTCGTGCACAAAGAGATGGACCATCAAATAAAGACTGACTCACGTGCCTATGGATCCAATGCGACACAGTCTACAAAACATGCTCAACCTGGAATAACCAAAACACCCAAGCATGTAAATATCAATAATGAGAAATAAAATGTATCAAGTTGCAATAAATGCAAACCATAAATAAGAATCCACAATGAGCCATTTAAAACCGAACAAATGTTCCCAAACTTTCTCAAAGACAAACCCGAGCAAAATGCTCCAAACTCGTTAGACCTATAACGGTCATCATCGCATAAAATGCGTTTAAACATCAGTTGGGTAAACAAGTACCACAAAATCGTTATTAACCCAAAACCCGACACAGTTAAACAAAAGGGTTTTCCCAAAAGGACTCACACCTTTAAATCCTCAAAATGACCCTTGATACTAATTTGTGCATTTCCACATGGTTTATAAAATCAATTACACTAACATGATTGAACCATCAAATAGACATCATTTGAGCAATTAATCTTTTAAGGACATATTATGATTTCTACACATCAAAATATCCAAAAGCCCCAAATATGGGCGTTTTACAACATTTATGAAGATAAATATTTCAAAAGAGTTAAACTATCCAAATAACTTAACCATTGATATTTTCAAGTAAAACACGCAATTATTTGGAAAATGACATTTTTGGCATGTACAAATTTTTTACAAATCAACTTGAACTCACCTTGCTAGATTTAGGCTAAATCTAGATTTTACCCCAAACGTAAGCTCCTTTGAAGAAACTTGAATCTCCAAGCCAAAAGCTTCCAAAACCTAGACCATAAGTTTCCAACCATCAAAATCACATTCCACCATAAGAAATCGTTCCCCAACATTATCATCAACAATCTCTCCATTTATACCAAAAACCCTAATTTTGACCTAACTTTAACCAAATCATCTAAACCAAAAACTTGAGAAATAAAACACTAGGAAGTCATAAATGGAGCATTTATAATTCATGAGAAACTTTAGAAACTGGGAGGATTAGCTTACCACTAAGGTTTTGATGAAAACCTAGAAAACCCCAAAATCTTCAATGTTGGAGATGAAACTTGATCTTTGCATTAAGAGGTGAAACCACTAGTATAAGATGGTGAAAGAACACTCTAATCTTCAAGAAAGGACCCCAAAATTAGTTAGGGTTCGTAAGGGAGGAATGGAAAACGATTTGGGAGAGAAAGGGAAGAGGTTGGAAGTGAGAAATGAGAAAAAAGACTGAAAATTCGTATTTGACAGCACCCTGTACCCTTGGCGCGACAATGACACGGTCATAGTCGCACAAGGTGTACCGTAGGCTGTCCCTTCCTTGCAACTATGCCACGCGACTATGACACGATCATAGTCGCCGGTCATTGTGGCTTGACCCGTACCAAGCCTCGAAACTCGACTTTTTCAACGCCAAAACTCATTGTTGGTTCCCGGTTTTGTTTAAACAAGATTATCAGATCTATTAGTTCAAGTTTGAGTTTGATGCGGAAGCGTATTTGAAGAACTAACAGACATGTTTGATAGATTTAGAACATAATATAAATAAACAGTGAACAGGAAATAATATCTCAAATTTTACTGAATATATATATTAAGAACAGATTCAAGAACAGTGAGTAAGCAAAGCTTTTTAAAACAGATATGACTCTCAAAGTGTTTAAAGCTTGTGATGTTTTTCTCTCTTGAATTCTTGTTTCGATTGTTCGATTGATCGATCGATGGATAGATGGATAGGAAGAACTCAACATGAGTCTTCCTTATATACTACTCTAAGGGGACCATAAAGCATATGCTACTATTCACAAAGGACGGTATGAATAGTTGGACGGATGGCATGAACAGTTGGACGTGCTGTATTGCATTTAATGCAGCAGACGTCTATTATGTACTAAGCCCTATTGAATCCAACCACAGTTTGACACGTTGCAGTTGGACAGGGCATGCTACCATGCAAGTTGATGAACAGGTCCTGTAACAGTAGCAAGATATTATAAATATCTTTTAAGTCTTTGTTGAAGACCGCAGAGGCTCTGTGAAGTGCCACAGAGGTTCTGCGGTTTGGTCCTTAGAAGAGCAGTCTTCACCGGATTCCGAGTCTTTGGTCTTCTTTGCGCGTATGACAGAGCTTCTGTAGGGCGCCTCTTTTGCTTCTGTAGCTTCTTGACCTTGATCTCTCGGTAAGTTCGGCAGAGCCTCTGTAAGAGGCTTTCTTCACTTAGCCTATTTTTCATTACTTCTAAATACTTCTATGATTAGGAAGATTGAAGCTAACAATCTCCCCCTAAGTAGTGAAAAATAAAAAATTTAACTTGAGTTTAGTTAGGCTAAGTTAGATAAGACAGAGGTTAAACAATACCTCGAAAGTTCTTTCATTCAGAAATATGCCAGAGGCATTTTACATTTGAGTACACCGAAAGATAAACTTTTGACTTGGTTTGCAGAGATTTGAGGTTTGAGAATCAGATTTTGTATCTTTGAAATCGTTGTAGCTTCTGTTGTCTCTTCCGATTCTTATGATTTCTTTGTAGAAACAGATGCAGAGTTCTCTTAGGCGAATTGTGGCATCAATCTCTCTGATGAAAGTATCTGCAGCATCTCTATCCATTTTCTCCGTACCTCTGTATTTTACAAGGCTTGCTCTGAATTTGTTCAGAGTACTAGTTGCGTACTTCTGACAATCCATGCACACAAATAGTTTGATTTCGCCTTGTGGGTTTTGAAATACTAACCCGAATCTTGCTTCTGTAATGATAGAGTTGGGCACGGCGTCGGGTGGGCAGCGATCTTCTGGTGGTCGTAAATTTAGATGTTTGAGACCAAGATCCTTTCCCAGTTGAAAATCTATCATACTGAAGATCAGAAGCTTTTCCCTCATTGCTTTTCTTAATACTTGATAGGCTCTGGTGTTTGCCTCTGTGTTGTAGTTGTCCTTTGTCCATTGCAGAAGGTCAGGTAGATCATAAGGATTGATATTTCTTAGGTCAGCATCAACGAAGGTGGTTTTTGAATTGTCTTCTCTTCTGACTTTGTAAAGATTGTACCTGACCCTTGGATAGGTTCTTGTAAAGGAGAACTTGCAGAAGATTACCTTTTTGATCTTGTGGATTGAGAAGACATCTGCTTTGGTTCTTGGCTTTGTCCTTGTGAAGATGTTCTCAAATTCTTCTCTGATCCTTGAATCTGTCACATGATCTGTTGGATGATTGGTCTGAAAGGTTTGTTTATAGAGGTATTTGTATACCACTTCTTCCATCTCTTCATGTGTTGGACCAGGTTGTGGTACTTGTCTTCTGAGACTCTCCATCTGTTGAACAACTTCTGCAGCTCTACCTGTTAGTGGAATGTCTGACAGAGGCTTCAATCCATATGCCCAGTCAACTTCTTCAGGCTTTGGAGTTTGGAAGGCATCAAAGGCGCTCTTCATCAATTTCTCTGTAGGCTTGGGCAATGATTTCTTTTTCTTGGGCTCTTCTGTCAGTATTGCTTTGCCCTTGTCTTTGGCTTTTGGAGGTGCAGAACCTGTTTCTTCTGTAGGTTTGGAGGTTGGTGCTTCTGTTGGCTTGATGGTTGCCTCTGTAGGTTTTGACACTTGTGTTTTAGAGGACTTTTGTGGCGATGGTTCTGTTAGCTTGAGTTGCTCTGTAACCTCTGTTGGAGGTTTTTTGGTGACTTCTTCTGTGAGCTCTATTTCTGTTGGTGAAGATTGGACATCGAATCTTCTTGCCATTTTGAAAGCTAATGTGAACCTGTGCCTTTCTTCTTCTCTCTGCGACATTCGATCAGTCATTGTATTGTGCATCTTTCTCAGAATAGAAAAAGCAGAGGTCGCAGAGGTCGTTGCTCTTTTTGGTTTGGTGGCAATCGACTTTCTTCTTGGTATGGTTTGGGGTTTTTCTGTTGATTTTGTTGAAGGACTCTTTTCCAAGTTGATTACTACAGGGGTGGTTGTTGCCTCTTTGGTATGCTGACCAGCTTATGGAATATTGGTTTCTTCAGGACTTGATTCCACAGAGATGGGTGTTGTCTCTGTGGTCTGTTGATTTTGTTGTTGATCTTGGGTTTGTTCTGGAGGGGCTTGACTGATTGGTTCTGCTGCGATTGGTGGAGCTTGTATTCCTCTGGTCGTAGCTTTCTCCCTTATATTCTCCCCCTCAGGATTATCTGATGGACCAGGATGGTCATCATCAGAGTCATCCTGACTTTTATCAGAAGTACCCTCTGCTCTGCAGGAAGCTTTGGGTTTCTTTGGTAATTCTGCTCCTGCGGCCATCAACTTCGCACATACATCATCATAGAGGCCGAAAAGAGTTGCAAGCTCTGCTTCTGTGTTGAAGCGCATTCTGCCGACACTTTTTCTGAACTCTTTGACGTAGTTGGCATTTGCAGTAGTGAAGGAGACAATGACTTCAGTGACCTGGTTTATGACATTTTGGCCGAGCTCTGTTAGCTGTGCTCTGGTCATGTAGTCTTTAGGCTGCATCAGTATTGTGTTGCGCATTGCTTCTTCTTGAACGTTTTGCAGAGCCTTCTGTAGTTCTGCAGGTGTGATGCTCTGTGATTTGTTGGATTGCTTGTTCATTTGTTCAAGGAAATGTTTTACTGATTCCTTGAATGCAGAAGTTGCAGCTATTCCAAAATCTTTAGCAGCAGAAGTGGCTGTTGTTGTTGCAGTTGTTTGCGCAGAAGATTTCATCTCTGTGATGGCTGTTTTCACCTCTGTGGACAGATTGTCCATTTTGGTGTTCAGATTCAGCATGGCCGTTGATGTTTTCTCTGCAAAAGATGTGAAAGAGCTTTGCAACTCTTTCATGGTTTGGTTCACAGAGGTGACAAGGGTTTGGAACTCATCCCTTGATACTTGTGTCCCTGGTGTAACCTATGGAGGAACACATTCGTCTCCAGAGTGAGTCCCTGCTCCTGGGACACCTTCGTTCACCCTTGTTTGTACGTTGGGGGTGGAAGGATTTCCATCTGATCTTCGAGCAGAAGCATCTAGTGCTTCAGACTCTACAGAAGTTATGTGAACGACATTGTCTAGATCCACTCCAGAGGTGGGTACTAGATTATCCTTCTGTTGACTCGGAGACTTGTCTAGAGTCTCTTCGTCGTTGTGCTCACTACTTCTCTCTGAAAGAAGGGTTGGCCCTAGTTGTGTGCGTGTGGCAGAAGAAACGAATTCCTCTGTAGGGTGTTCTGTTGTGATCTGGGGCGATTGATCACGAACTATAGGTGAGTCTCTCTGAGGAGACTCCCTAGGAATGGATTCCCCGGTTTCTGTGGGCGCAGAAGTCGAAAGAGTGACTTCTGGCTGGATGGGTTGGGTTTGGATCGAGCTGTGCTCCTCTATTTCAATAACTCCTTCTGCAGCTAGACCTGCGGAGTTAGATGTGTGGGTTGCACTGGGAGGGGGTGAGGGATGTGTGCCTTCTTCATCTTCGGCATCTTTTTCTATTATATTTTCTTTTCCTCCAGATGTTTCTATCCTATCCTCTGTTGAAATTCTTTGCTCTGTGCCTAAGAAGTCATACATTTGATGAGATCCGTATAACTTCATGACATGTGGATGATAGAGGCCTTTTCGTATCCAGACAGCTTCTTCTTCGTCTGAATCTATCTCTGAGACCTCCATTCTTGTCTCTGTTACTTCATCTCTATTCCACTGAGCTTCTGTTTGTCCTATTTCTTCTGAAGCTGGGCTTGGACTCCTTCTGTGAACGTCCAATCCTTGATGAATGAAGGGGTTCTGTAGAATAATAGGTGTCTCAGCTGATTGATCTCTGGGTGTTTGATCATCTTCTTGCAGATGTGTGTCAATGCCGGAAATAGAGAAGTATTGTTCTTCTGGGGAATGGTGGTCGAGAGGTTGTGTCGTCCATCCTGCTGTATTTAAAGTGTTGGCAATGTCGGGGTTCTGTAGGAAATCGTTAATGTTTCCTTGGTGAGCAAATCGATCTGGGGATTGATGGGGCGATTGATATCCCTCTTCTGTCATTTCTTCTTCTGCATCTTCTTCTTCTGCAGTTCTTTCTTCTTCGATTGCTTCCTCTTCTATGGTAACCAATTTCTCAAGTGATTTACCATGCTTCTTTTTGGATTTCCTCCTCTTAGGTTTTGGTGCCATTTCCTCTGTGGTTTTTGATTTTCTTTTCTTCTTCTGTTTTGGAGAAGAGGGAGGAGCAGAGGAGCCAATTTCTGTGGCATGAGGAGGTGAAGGTTGATCTTCTGCAGCGCTTGTAGAGGTGCCTTCTGCAGTTTTCCTCCTTTTTGATTTTGAAGAGGACTTCTTTCCCATGAGCTCTACACGTTTGGCTATGAAGCTGAGTTGAATAGCCATGTATTTTGCTAATTTGTTATCTTTTTCTTCTTGAGTGGAAAGAGGTTCTGCAATCATTGTTCCTAGGGGGACACCTAAACGCGGGGGTGTCATAGGACTCGGTTTAGGAGTTCTATGATCGCGTATATACTCTTTCTTAAGGGTTTTATTCTTGGCATACCTCAGAAGTTTCTTTGACAAAGGTCTGCAGTGTGTGTAGCCATCTACATGATCAGTGGGAATATTTTTGCTCATTGGGAACTGTTTGGGAATTGGCCCTTCCATTGGCTATTTCTGTATTAGCAACAGAGGTTCGAACAAGACTCCCAGTATTCTTTGGAATTGCAGAGGTGGTAGAAACTTAGGATCGTTCTCTTTGACCCTTCTTGTGTTGTTCTTTCTGTCGATGGTGTTAATGATCTCTTGCATCATTATGGTCGCGTAATCCATTGGGAGATCATAGTAAACCCCATACATGATGGTCAATATCTGATGTGAGCTCTGGTCAATACTGCCTATCTTCCCTGTCAGGCATCTGTTAAGAATTGAGAACAAGGTGTTCCACAGAGGTGGTAATCTGCCTCTGCGGAAGTCATTTCTCTTCCTCAGTGGTGTGTTGTACCCAAGCATTTCTAGGAAACGACAGATCTCGTCGTCTGTTGGTTGCTCTGCGTACTTCTTTAATCCAAGAAGACCCCTTGTTGGTAGGTTGAATTCAAGTGAGAACATTGTTCTATTGAACTTGATTTCCAGATGTTCAGATTTGTCGGGTTTTGAAATGTATCCTTTGATAAGAGAATCATCTTTATCAAATCGGCAACTTTGCCAAAACTGGTTCAGATATCTTACTGGAATTTTCTTTGGGGTTCTTGAGAGTAAAGGGAAGAGGATATGATTTTCCATTATGTTTAGAAGAATGGCATGGGCTTCGCCGAAAGCAGTGGGCGAGGGGACTAAATAGCAATTGTTGGATTTGATTGGTAGTACTTTTTCGAAATGATCCTTTGCTATGAAGTTTTGAAGATGTGTGGTTGGAGCAAAGTCTGCTGAATCGCCGGAATCTTCTAGTTCAATGTTTTGGGCAGGGTTGGGGTTTTCTGAATGTTCAGAATGAGCAGGTGAATGTTCTGGTGAGGTCGCCGGAGAGTGTGCATGGGAGATAGCTTGAGAAGATGAAGCCATTTGGTACTGAGAATAAGAAATTTGCAGGTTTCGCCGGAGAAGAATGAGAGTTTGTAAAAAGTTTATGAGAGGGTAAGCTTGGTTTTTATAGGAGGGTAAAACGGTAGAATTCGAAAGAGTAAAATATATGGCAATGGATTAAAATTTGGAATCCGAACTCAAGTTAGAACGGCGGGTTCAACTTTCCACAGAAAACGTTCCATGTATGCCCAATGAAAATGGGACACGTAGGCCATGTCAGAGGATGACAGGACGTCGTGTGCGGCCCATTAATGCTAGGCGCGTGGGGTTATTCTTAGCCACATGTAGTTCACTCTCAGTAAAAGTAACCGTTATTACTACAGAAATGCCCAAGTAACAGATTGACAGAACTTTTGTAGTTTACAGAGATTCTGTGATTTTGAAAATCTTTGATGTGTATCCCTTTCTCATATATCTCATTGTTATCATGACTTCTGTGGGGTTCCTTTTTAACCAAAAACGTTTTGTAAAGGCATTGGAGAGGATCAAATAGGATTTTTAGTTAAGAGTTTTTACTCGCATAGGTTTTGTGGCTCTGTTGGAACTTGCAGAAGCTTTGGGAGGGCCAGCAGAAGCTCTGTGAGAAAAAAAATCTCATAACGAAAATTCTATTAACTTTTCTGATCATCCAATTTTGATCTGTTTTAAGAGATGTTTTTCGGACATATTTGAAAGTTGGTGTCCGAAAAAATTGTTATGGAAAAAGTTTTGTTCGAGAAGGTCATGGTGAGTCTGTTTGGTTTCCGAGATAACATTCCAAAAGATCGATAGAGGTTAAAGTTGCGATCTCAGAGCATATTTCTGGCAGAGCTTCTGTTGAGCTCAGCAGAAGCTCTATGACCTTAAATTTCTCATAACTCAAATTTTATGAAACTTTTTGATCTTTTGATTTTTGAAATGTTATCCACAGTATATTTAGGACATATTTGACAATTTGTGTCCTAGAAAACTGTTTTCAAAAACCTTTTGTGCGAGAGACATACCTTTTGGTTCTTCTTTTCTCGGAAGTGATGTCTGACTTCTGTCGATATAGATTCATTGATATTCTTCTTTGGCTTTCCCTTGAAAGTTTTACCTCTGTAGATTATTTCAGGATCCCTTTTTGCTCCCCCTTGATCTAATCACCTCTGTAGATCAGGAATTGTTCTTTTGCTCCCCCTTGACCTATGCTTGGATCAAAGAATGATAAGTTTTGCATATAACATAGGTCATATTTTCCAGAGGTTCTGTAGGTGTTGTCAGAGGTTCTGAGTAGACTTACAGAAGCTCTGTGATTTTAAGAACTTTTTAAGATTAAGAACTTACATACAGAAATAAATTAATTAAAGCAAAAATAATTAGAAATATATACATATTTACAGATGATAAAGCTATACTTACAGAGGATTTTTACGTCATATTGATCATTCCTAACTTACCCACCAAGAAATTGAATCTTTTCTCGTCTAAAGCTTTGGTGAATAAGTCCGCGAGTTGGTATTCTGTGGGCACGAAATGCATCTCGATTGTACCGTATTCAACATGATGTTTCAAGAAATGGTACCTTATATCGATATGCTTGGTTTTTGAGTGTTGTACATGATTGGCAGAGATAGCAATGGCACTCTTGGAATCACAGAAGATAGGTATTTTGAATAGGATGTGGCCGTAGTCTTTTAGCTGAGTCTTCATCCATAGAACCTGAGAACAACAGCTAGCAGCAGCAACGTATTCAGCTTCTGCAGTGGATGTTGAGACACAATTTTGCCTTTTGGAGGTCCAACTGACTAGTTTACCACCTAGGAATTGACAACTCCCAGAGGTACTCTTTCTGTCGAGCATGCATCCTCCATAGTCTGAATCTGTATAAGCTTTAAGACTAAAACCAGAGTTCTGTGGATACCAGAGACCGAGATTTTTGGTCCCCTTTAGATATCTAAAGATTCTTTTCACAGCATCATAGTGTGATTTCTTTGGATTAGCTTGATAACGTGCACAAAGACATGTGGCATTCATAATGTCAGGTCTGCTTGCAGTTAAGTATAACAGAGATCCAATCATGCCTCTGTAGAGAGTGCATTCTACAGAGATGCCATCTGGATCTAAGGATAACTTATTTCCAGTGGCCATTGGAGTTTTCATTGCAGAGGTATCAGAGAGGCTATACTTGAAAAGAATGTCAGAGACATATTTGGCCTGATTTATAAAAATTCCATCTGATGTTTGTTTGACTTGGAGTCCGAGGAAGAATGTTAGTTCTCCCATCATACTCATTTCAAACTCACTTTGCATGAGTTTTTTAAAACTTTTGCACTCTTCTGTGTTAGAAGACCCAAAAATTATGTCGTCCACATAGATTTGTACAAGCATTATTTCACTGTTTTTACGTTTATAGAATAAGGTAGTATCTGTTGTACCTCTGTCGTAGCCATTGACTAGAAGAAAGGTAGAAAGTCGTTCGTACCATGCTCTTGGAGCCTGTTTCAGTCCGTACAGAGCCTTTTCAAGGTAGTATACATGCCTTGGGAACTTTGAGCTTTCAAACCCTGGTGGCTGATTTACGTAAACCTCTTCTTGGATTTCACCGTTGAGAAAAGCTGATTTTACGTCCATCTGATAAACTTTAAATCCTCTGTGGGATGCGAAGGCTAAGAATATTCTTATTGCTTCGAGCCGTGCGACAGGGGCAAAAGTCTCATCGTAGTCTATGCCTTCTTCTTGTCTATATCCCTTGGCCACCAATCGTGCTTTGTTTCTGATGACCACTCCATCTTCATCCTTCTTATTTCTGTAGACCCACTTAGTCCCAATGGCCTGTTTCCCTCGTGGCAGGGGTACTAAAGTCCATACTCTGTTACGCTCAAACTGCAGAAGTTCTTCTTGCATGGCGTCTACCCAGTTTGGGTCATCTAGTGCTTCAGAAATCTTCTTTGGTTTTATCACACTAATAAAATTTGTAAAGAAACAAAAATTAGCAGTGGCAGACCTGGTTTTTACTGAGTCAGAAGGTTCTCCGATTATTTGGCTTGGAGGATGGCTTTTTGTCTACTGAGTGGTGCGAGGAAGATGGTCATCAATGTCATCGAACCTTTCTTCAGAAGCTTCTTGTGGATCTTCTTCTTGTATAGCCTCTGTCGTTCTTCTTACCTTGGTAGAAGATTCTACCATTTGTGGAATGATTGGTATGAGTGGTGGTGGAGTTTGTTCCTCTGAGGATGTATAGTGTTGGTCCTCAATTACCTCTGTAATTGGTTCTTCTGTGGATTGTGGAGTTTGTTTTTCAGCAGCTTCTGTGGTCGTTTTTCTTGATGTTTCATCTTCTGCGTTTTCTTCTTCGGCATTTGCATCTGTAGTATTTATAGAAGAAGATGAAGCATTATTTGGACCAGTTAGAGTCATACCCGTAGGATTTTGTCCAACAGAGGATGGTTCTTCAGAAACTCTGATGGTTCCAACAGAAGGATCAATGTCATCGTGGAATATCTCTAAAAATAGAAGATTCAAGTCTTCTTTCGTTTGCGAGATGCCAGAGGTTTCTCTTTTAAGTTCGAGTTCTGAACGGATTTGCTCAGAAGTCATTTTTTTAAGGTTCTGAAAAGATAGTATGATTTAAGGAGTATGAGTCTGAAGATCTAGAAAGTTTTCTGGGTTTGAACAGTTCCCAGAGTACACTTTAATGGAGTTTTAACCTAGAGATGAGGAATAGAAAAAAATGATTTCTATCACTAATCTTGTAAAAACGAGGATCACTTGATATTGAAAATCAAGCTTTGCTCTGATACCAATTGTTGGTTCCCGGTTTTGTTTAAACAAGATTATCAGATCTATTAGTTCAAGTTTGAGTTTGATGCGGAAGCGTATTTGAAGAACTAACAGATATGTTTGATAGATTTAGAACATAATATAAATAAACAGTGAACAGGAAATAATATCTCAAATTTTACTGAATATATATATTAAGAACAGATTCAAGAACAGTGAGTAAGCAAAACTTTTTAAAACAGATATGACTCTCAAAGTGTTTAAAGCTTGTGATGTTTTTCTCTCTTGAATTCTTGTTTCGATTGATCGATCGATGGATAGATGGATAGGAAGAACTCAACATGAGTCTTCCTTATATACTACTCTAAGGGGACCATAAAGCATATGCTACTATTCACAAAGGACGGTATGAATAGTTGGACGGATGGCATGAACAGTTGGACGTGCTGTATTGCATTTAATGCAGCAGACGTCTATTATGTACTAAGCCCTATTGAATCCAACCAGAGTTTGACACGTTGCAGTTGGACAGGGCATGCTACCATGCAAGTTGATGAACAGGTCCTGTAACAGGAGCAAGATATTATAAATATCTTTTAAGTCTTTGTTGAAGACCGCATAGGCTCTGTGAAGTGCCACAGAGGTTCTGCGGTTTGGTCCTTAGAAGAGCAGTCTTCACCGGATTCCGAGTCTTTGGTCTTCTTTGCGCGTATGACAGAGCTTCTGTAGGGCGCCTCTTTAGCTTCTGTAGCTTCTTGACCTTGATCTCTCGGTAAGTTCGGCAGAGCCTCTGTAAGAGGCTTTCTTCACTTAGCCTATTTTTCACTACTTCTAAATACTTCTATGATTAGGAAGATTGAAGCTAACAACGGTCATAGTCGCACAAGGTGTACCGTAGGCTGTCCCTTCCCTGCAACTATGCCATGCGACTATGACATGATCATAGTCGCCGGTCATTGTGGCTTGACCCGTACCAAGCCTCGAAACTCGACTTTTTCAATGCCAAAACTCCCGATACTCTTAGAGACTTTAAGTAATGTCTTCCAAACATAAATCCCACCATTTTCAAGATGCAAAACATTTGGGTGATATTTACTTACCGAAATTACGGGTGTTACAGGATGGCCCGAGGATATGCGGAGACAAATATGCAAAACTTTCTAGAGAAGAAGTCGAATCTTTGGAAAGACCGTTTTCGGAGGAGGAAATTTGGTTCGCGGTGAAAAGTTGTGGTAGAAACAAAGCGCCCGGTCCGGATGGTTTTACGTTCACTTTCATCAAAAGGTTTTGGGGAATCATAAAGGAAGACTTGTCAAAGGCCTTGCTTTGGTTTTGGGAGAAAGAATAAATTAGTTGGGGTGTAATGCATCTTTCCTAACTTTGATCCCTAAAGTAGCAAACCTGTCTTGGTTGGATGAATTTTGCCCGATAAGCTTGATTGGTGTATACTATAAAGTGGTGTCGAAGATTTTGGCGGAAAGGATGAAGCTTGTAATGGGGAAGTTGATAAGTAAGGTTCAAAGTGCATTCATTAAAGATCGTTACATTTTAGATGGTGTTCTAATTGCAAACGAAGTGGTTGACTTTGTGAGAAAGAAAAAGAAGAGTGGGTTGATATTTAAAGTGGATTTCGCCAAAGCATACGATAGTGTGGAATGGTCGTTTCTTTTAGACACTTTGGAATCGATGGGGTTTGGGAACAAATGGAGGAACTGGATCAAGGCTTGCCTAAAGTCCGCATATATGTCGGTCCTTATAAACGGGACCCCGACAAAGGAATTTAAGATGGAAAAGGGGTTAAGACAAGGGGACCCCCTAGCCCCTTTCTTTTTCCTTGTGGTGGCCGATAGCCTTCATAGGCTAACAGAGGAAGCGGTAGAGAAGGGACTATTTGAAGGCATTAAAGTTGGAAGGAATGAGATAACGGTCGCACATCTACAATACGCGAACGATGTCGTATTTTTCGGAAAATGGAGCTTGGTGAACCTTAAAAACCTATTGAAGATTCTTAGATGTTTTCAACTGACGTCGAGATTGAAGATCAACATTGGTAAAAGCAAAACTTACGGGATCGGGGTAAGAGAAGATAGGTGAAAGCGTGGGCAAGAAGCTTGGGTTGCGGGTGGGGCACCATACCTTTCATTTATCTCGGCCTACCGGTTGGTGCCTCGATGAGTAGAATGGAGCTATGGAAGACGACAATTGGAAAGGTAAAAATAAACTAGGCTCGTGGAAGTCAAGGATTGTCGATTGGAGGGAGATTAACTTTGGTTAAATCGATCATCGGAAGTTTATCGTTATATTTTTTCTCGTTGTTTCGTGCCCCGAGTGGAGTGATTAAAGAATTGAAGAGTGTTAGAAATAGATTCTTTTTTTTAGGGGGGGGGGGGGGGGTGAAAGAGAGAAAAAAAAGTGTGACTGGGTTAAGTGGGTCAAAACGTTGGGGTCTTTTATGGGGGAGGGGGGGGGGGGGGTTAAATGTGGGTACGCTTCAATCGGCGAATTGGGGTCTTTTGGGTAAGTGGTGGTGGCGCTTCCTTAGGGACAAAGGGTCGTTATGGGTCAAGGTCATAAAAAGCCTTTATGGGGAGGAGGGTGGGCTTCGGGGGCAACAAAATGGATGTTGGAGGACAAGGGTCAACGTGGAGGAACATCTTCCGGGTGGGATCGGAATTGGACAACGCGGGGTTGGGTTTCACTAGCTCTTTTGGCAAGGAGATTGGCGACGGGTCGGGAACGAAATTTTGGGTAGATTCTTGGGCTGGAAATGGGGCTTTACAAAGCGATTTCCAAATTTTTTCTATATTGTAAGTAGAAAGTGAATCTTTACACATAAATTTTTATGCGTAAGAATGTTTTTTAATTTTATTTTTGGCAAAAAACCATTCTTACACAGGGAAAAAACATTATACGTAACTTTGGTTAATTTAGAAGAGATTTTGAAAAGTGGCTAAAAATGAATTTGATTGATGAGATTGGCTATTTTCGTTAACTTCTCCATTTTTTATTTGTAGGTGGATAAAGTATGTGACATTTTTTTTAATTTGTAATTGCATGCTATATTTTTAAGTAATAAGAATGTATTTAATAGGTTACCAAAAGTTTAAGGATTTATTTAACAAGTTTTGAAATGTACAAAGACTTGTTTATTTCAAAAAATTATCCAAAGACTTAATCACTCAAACACTTTGGTTGGGGTATTGAGGGGTAAGGAATGTGAATAATAACGAAAATTGTGGTTTGGTTTGATATAATATAATGGACTCATTACCCTAAACCCTTTAATTTCCATTCCTAATCAAATTGGAGACAATAGAAACCTTATTCCCGCTCAGTCATCTTTGCTCATGCGTCCATCTCTCGATTTTGAATGAAAAATATTTTTTTATTTTCATGTTGGACGTCACATATTTGTATTAAAATATTATATAAAACTATTTTTATTAATTATATTGCTTTAACCAAACGATATCAATGTAATGCTTATTTCTATTCTCGCTCTCCGGCATTTTCATTCTCATTCATTTTGACGAATCGTCTCCTAAATGTTGTGTTCTCGAATTTTTTTTTACGAAGGAAAGGAAGGAAAAGGAAAAGAAAGTAGGAGGACTAGGGCTGTAAATGAACCGAACGTTTAGCGAACCGTTCGGCGGGAAGTTCGTTCATGTTCATTTATTTAATAAACGAACGAACACAAACACGTTTTTTTTGTTCGTTTAGTTAAACGAACGAACATGAACAAAGGTCTCGTTCGTTCATTTATGTTCGTGAACGTTCGTTTATATTTGTTCGTTTACGTTCGCTTAGTTATGATAATAATGCAAAAATCAGATATTAATACTGACACAATAATATTTTTTTAATTTTTTAATCATAAAAAAGCATTATAACCATTTTCCATAAAAAAAACATTTAGAAGAAACATCTGATAGATTA
This sequence comes from Saussurea involucrata, assembly GCA_033807775.1. Classification (NCBI taxonomy): domain Eukaryota; kingdom Viridiplantae; phylum Streptophyta; class Magnoliopsida; order Asterales; family Asteraceae; genus Saussurea; species Saussurea involucrata. The sequence continues at coordinate 69,744,963 of CM066312.1, read as the reverse complement.
TGCGCCTAGTATTGCTTATATATAGGCTGTAAGGCTGCTCAACTTTTTTTTTGTAGTGAAGTATCGATGTGGGATAAGTGAGGAGTGAGGAGTCTGATAGTTTCTTTAAGATCCCATCCCACATCGCTGGGAGAGACCTTCCAAGGCCTTGCATTGAGCTTATAAATAGACCCCATCTCCTTTAATCCTTTTGCCATTCCTCAATCTTGCGAGTTAGCTCCTTATTTTGGGAGTTATCTCCTTTTTTGGGTCTAATGCTTCTAGCCCTTTGGCTTGAGTCGTATGGCTTGAGCACAATCCAAAATTTTAGTTGGAGTGCCTATGAAAATGGGTGCACCATTAGTTTGTGTTATGTTCGTTTAATGCCTTAACGAACGAACAGAAACGAACACGAACACAATGGATTTTTAAACGAACGAACACGAACGTCAAAATTTTTGTTCGTTTATTGTTCGTGTTCGTTCGTCTGTTTGGTTAAGTTAAACGAAAGAACATGAACAACGCTTTGTTTGTGTTCGTTCGGTTCGTTTACAGCCCTAGGAGGGACAACTTTCATTTCCTTTATCTCATATTCAAGAACATGAAAATTTATTTTCTTTTTCTTCAATCTCAATAACACAAAAACAAATATTTATTTCTTTTCCTTCTCCTTCTTTTCTCTTTTTTTTCTTCCCTTTCTTTTGTTATCTTTCCTCCTAAAACTCGAGAACACAGTGAAAATGTGAGTTTTTTTTTGAACTTTTTCTTAAAAATTAATATGCGCTGCGATGTTGATTATTTAAAGGAAGGCAATAAAGTTGAAGTGCTTTAGTAGATGTAATTAAAAACGGTACTAGTAAAATCATCCATATTCCAAGAGATTTGTGGTAGGATTTTTTTGAAAAGAGAATTTAATTAAAATACCCTAATTTTGACTTTAACTTGCACAAATGCCCTATTTCTCTCCCATTTTGAAAAAAATGCCCCACATTCCAGGGATATAAGCCGCGATCGCAGACCCGACCCATATGGTCCGTGATGGGTGCCAGATTTTGGTTATTAAAAAACTAAATGAAGCATTCACAAGGTGCAGGATTCAAACCCTGCATCAACAACACGTGTGCACAAGACCTTAACCAGTAATCTAGCTACTAAATTGTTAATTATATTATACCAAAAATGTTTTAACCACGATTAGGCAGATAAATTTCAGAAATTAACAACTTAGCCCCTGGAGTTTTAGAATTACGATTTTTGCCATAATAACTTTCTAAGATTTTTAGCAAGTTTTATTTAGATTTATAAAAATGCAAATGTTAACCCGATTTCAGTTATTTGTTTTTATGAAATTACCAAGTTGCCCTTACTCTTAAACAATCGGTAATCGGTATTCCAAGCTATGCCTTATGTATTTGGATATATGAAATATTTGAAATACTTTTACGCTTGGAATTTGGTGGTTTAATTATATATTTTGAAAGAGGTGGTTTCAATAAATCATTTATATATTTACTATTTTTTTTAAAATGATTTATAATAAGATTTAAAATGTCGCAATAAGGGATACTTTATTATCGAACGTTTAAATTCGAAAAGTTTGAGGGTTTATATAAATTATATATTTTCTAAGGAGAGATGTTTATAATAAGTTGTCTAATTATTTAGATGATTTTATTAATGGGAGTAAGTTGTCGTCTTTGGGTTTAATATTTATTGCGACACTATTCGGAATGGAGATTTATAGAAGTGACGAAAGGTTAATTTGATGCTTTGAGACGTCATCGAATTATAGACTTCAGGTTTGACTAAAGTTGGTCGGGTTTGACCAATAGTTAACTTTTACCCCCTTTTGACCCATAAGGATTTTTAACTGTGAAATCAAATGGAGATATTTGAGACATGCTAGGATACCCAGATTTGGAGTAAGGGCAACTTGATAATTTCCTAAAAACAAATAACTGAAATCGGGTTAACATTTGCATTTTTATAAATCTAAATAAAACTTGCTAAAAATCTTAGAAAGTTATTATGACAAAAATCGTATTTCTGAAACTCCAGGGGCTAAGTTGTTAATTTCTGAAACTTAACTTCCTAATCGTGGTTAAAACATTTTTGGTATAATGTAATTAACAGCTTAGCAGCTAGATTACTGGTTAAGATCTTGTGCACACGTGCTGTTGATGCAGGGTTCGAATCATGCACCTTGCGAATGCCTCATTTAGTGTTTTAATAACCAAAATCTGGCACCCATTGCGGACCAACTTCATGGGCCATATGGGCCGGGTCCACAATCGCAACCCATATCGTGGGAATGTGGGGCAGATTTGCAAAATCGGAGAGAGTTTTGTAAGTCAAAGGCAAACTTGGGTAGTTTAATTAAATTCCGTTTTTGAAAACCTGTCGATCACGCGTGCTCTCCCCAGATTCCCCACTCCCACGGTCCCACCTGCTAAAAAAACTCTCCCAACTCCACCAAATATGAATTCTAGATAGATACCACTCACCTATTTCTCATCAACAACATCTTTCCACTTTTTCTTCCAAATAGTTTCATCGGAATCTCAATTTGGGTATGTATGTATGTATGTATGTATGTATGTATGTATGTATGTATGTATGTATGTATGTATGTATGTATGTATGTATGTATGTATGTATGTATGTATGTATGTATGTATGTATGTATGTATGTATGTATGTATGTATGTATGTATGTATGTATGTATGTATGTATGTATGTATGTTTCACTGTTTTATTTACTCAATCAAATTCTAGGTCATTTCTTGTTTGACATTAAAGATCAACAACTATTTATTATGAAACTCCACAAGAAGATACATCTTTGGAGTTTTCTTTCAGAAAGTCTGATTTTTTTTAACCAAGAATCAGAATTTGGTTGTGTTTCATTTACTGATATTTTTGTTGATCATCCATTTGTTACAACCTCAATCACAAAAGTGTTTAAAACACCCATTACTCAAATTTTAATTTTGTGTTTTAATTTTGATTTCTGATCATGTTTTATTTTGGTCATCCTAAATTTGATTTTTTGTAGGAGAATAAAAGCAACATGCCTTGGATCTCTTTGGGATTGAATTATTGTAAAACTAGCTTTCGCTTGGCTGTCTTGTTTCGTTTCATACTCTAATTTCATTTTCTCAGGTAACTTGCATTTCATTTTGTTTATTATTGCTATTCATCGTATGTTTAAGGGGCTGTTTTGCTGAATGGTTTGGTGCAGAATGATTAAGAGGCTCTTATGATATAGTGCAAATGAAATATGGTTGTTTGGTAATCGTTCATAATGAAATGAAATTAGGCCGCTGAATGATTAAGGGAGGCCCATTAAGAGATACAAAATCATTCAGAGGTTTTTAGAACCATTAAGAGGCAGATTTCTTTTTGTCAAACAAGATTCACCTCTTAGTGATTAAGAGGTTGCCCCTTAATGGAACTATTAAGAGGTAAACAGCCCCTAAGTTTCTTTATCATATCAAGCTCCCAAGATAGTGTCAATATATTCGTTCTAAGAACCCGAAATCCACCATAAAAGAACCAAACCAAACAAACTCAATATATCCCACTCGAAAGTAGAGTCATTGTTAACGTTTTATGGATATGGGGCACTAATACCGGTGTATTTTGCGTTTCTTGCAGGCGTGTTTTTGTTAGTACTTGTTATTATTCATTTGTGAATATTGGTTAGAGGACTGAGAATGTTCATTGGTGTTGCACAAAAGAGAATTCAAAAAGTGAAGGAGGTCGGGAATCGTAAGATGAGTGTTGGGATTATTGCCTATTACAATTTGATGCAAGTTTGTCAGGTAAATCTTGTGTACTATCTTTGGTGCAAGTCACATTTCTGTAGAAGGTGTACCTTTTGACTTTTGTGGTCAAACAAGTAACTTTTTGAGGTATAAATTTGATGAAGATATAGTTTATTTGGAGTAGCATGCAACTTCAATTCTCATCATTTATAAAGATACTGCTAATAACATACTCTTAACCCTCAAAATATAGCGTAAATCATGTCGGTTCTGCATTTAAAACATGACTTATTTGACCGTAAAGGTCAAAGCGTTTGTAATGAATCCATGTTGATTTATGTTTAACCTCAAAAGTCAGCATCCGTCTTTCTTTGGAACTGATGGACCAATAGTGGCCTTTAGGGCTCCATGCTTAGGTGGCATTTGTTTTTTAAGATGTGTTGAATACTGAAATCTTATTTCACTTATGATTAATAGAAGGTGGTGCTGAAGTCTGAAATCTGAATCAATAAGACTGGTTGTTTTTTGTAAACTGATAAATGTCTAAATTTGTTTAAATTATATATTTGACCCGTTAGAATATTTTAGTGTTGAATTTATATATATAAATTTATACAATTTTACATATTTATGCATCATCATTACGAAATTTACGTATAAATTATAAAATTAGCATTCATTTAAGCGATAATAATATAATTAAATTATACAAATTTGAATTTGAAAGTCACCTAATTTTAGTAAATTGAGTTTTATTATAATCAAGTGAATTGATTAAGAGAAAGAATCTATTAAGAACAATAAGAGACAAATAAGAGGTTGGTTTACCTCTAACCAGATAAGAGGACCATAAGACATAAGTGACTGAAATTTTTGAAAAGAACAAACAGTCTGAATGGCCCTACCTCTTAACGATTTAGACATAATAGGCTAATAAGAGCTTTTTTACCTCTTAACGAATTAGACATAAGAGGCTAATAAGAGCTTTTTTCTAAAAAACAAATGGGTCTTGTGCATCTGTGGTTAATTTATATCGAGAATTTAATCGTTTGGATCAACACTTACGCCCTATTGTTTGGTTACAGGCTGAATATTTCCGTCAATTGCTTAAGCCCGTTACGTAGTCTTTCAACGGTCGTAGCTTTGGGACGTGGCAAGGTTTGCCCTTTCGGTTGTTTTTCGCATTAGAAAGCCGATAAAGATATCGGCCCGTTAATTGTTGGTGATAATTAGTAAGTTAAATATAAATCTGTTGGCCCGAAAATGGGAATAAATTGAAACCGCATCATTCGCATTTCGCCTTCAAGATTCTTAATTTTTTCCGTATCACACCAAGAAGCCCAAAATCCTTAACTACATACTAGAAGCATCCGGTGAACATAGTAATGCAAGGTGATCAAGCGGGTAGCGGATACTTGCCCGATCCCCATATTTCATCGTTCTTTGGTCAACATGTTGACTTTCGGGCCTCACGGGATTGCCCAAGAAATTTCATTATCTTCGACATGATGGATAATCACAGCCAGATCATGCACAACCCTACAACGGCATCCAACTTTGGTTACTTTCCTGAAACTACTACACTGGTGCAAAAAGACGTATATGCCCCTGGAGTTATGAACGAAGATTCGGCGGATATTGATGCGTTGTTGATCTTTGAAGACGAGGAGGAAGAGGTCAGGGGTGGATGGACGGAGGGAAACGACACGAGCGATACGTGTGATTCTTGGTGTTCGAGACCGAGAAACGGCAGGCCCGGGTTATCATCGGGTCATGGGTCAAAGGGTAGTGAAGGAAAGCGGGAAAAGATGCGGAAAATGGTGAAGTCGATTAGAGGGATCGTGCCAGGTGGCGGTGGTGACAGCATGAATACGGTTGCTGTTCTTGATGAAGCTGTTAAGTACCTTAAGTCACTTAAAGTTGAAGCGCAGAAGATTGGGCTCGGAGATTTGTAAGAAGGGTGGTGGAAATGACAATGCTGCCCCTGTTGCAGGGATGTTGTAGCGTTTGTTTCATTGGCGGTCGAGAGGGTAGAAGGGTAATTTTACATGTTTTTTTTTGTATTTGAGAACGTAAGTGTGGTTAATTTGCTGTTTAAAGACAAGTGGTATCGTTTATGCTTTTGTTGATGTTGGTCTTGTGCATGATGCTTGGGAATGGAGAGGTCTTGTCTGGTCAAACCGGTCCAACAATCCCTGTGTTTTCTATCTTAATCCGATGTTTTGGAAGAATTTAACTTGGTTATTCTTGAAAGTTGGAAACAAAAAGGGTAAAAGTGTCAATGTCGTCTTGGGGTGGAAGGAAATTCGACGTTAAGATGGCATGTCGAGAAATCACATGTTATGAACAAAGTGTCGGCAAGACCGACACGAACACAAATTAATAAACAAAGCGGAATTTGGGCATTCGGTGTGAAGTTGAACGGGATGATTGATGGTCACCCAATGTGTCTTCCAAGAAGGGTTGTTTTTACAAATCACTTGTCACCAAGTTGATCCTACAAATGCTACAACTTTGGGAAATTGCCTCAAATAACCATTTCACACCCTTGGTTTCTCCAAATAACCACTCTGATAACCTTATTTCCAAATTAGCCAAAAGTTACGCACAGAGTTCTCTGTGCGTAAGTTTGATTTTCCTAAAAAAAAAAAATTTAAAAAAAACTTACGCACAGAGAACTTTGTACGTAAGTTTCTCTCTTGACATGTCTGCGTAAACTTTCAACCCCGCACCACGTAAGCTCCACGTTGGAAAATCAAAACTTACGCATAGAGTCTGAAAACTTACGCACAGAGAACTCTGTGCGTAAGTTTTTTTTAAAATCTTTTATTTTTATTTTTGGAGGAAAATCAAACTCACGCACAGAGAACTCTGTGCGTAAGTTTCTGTGCGTAACTTTTGGCTAATTTGGGAATAAGGTTATCAGAGTGGTTATTTGGAGAAACCAAGGGTGTGAAATGGTTATTTGAGGCAATTTCCCTACAACTTTGCTACTAAGTGGTCTGTCATAAAACATTAATAAAAAGACGAAAAATGACATAGGTGGCGTTTGTTTTTTAAGAGGTGCTGAAGTCTGAAGTCTGATTTCACTTCTGATTTTTAAGAGATGGTGCTGAAGTCTGAAATCTGAATTAGTTAGACTGTTTGTTTTTGTCTGCTGACAAACGTCTGAATATGTATAAATATATTTTTTATCTCTCAGAATGTAATACTCTATTGAATTTATAAAAATATTTATCCATTTTAATCAAATTATACTACCATCCATTTTTAGCACATTCAAAAATTCAACTTAAGTACATCAACCGATTTAAATAGTATACAAAACATGAACAAAGTCTCATAACAACTAAAATCAAGCTCCATTTGCATTAATTGTGTCACAATTTCTTCTAAAGTACATATATGTTTGATGTACTCCCATGCGATTCTATCTGGAAAAATGGTTTTTTTCTCTTAACATTATAATTTGTGGCAATCTTTGTATTGTTTTTACAGAATTATATTACAGGTTCACAATAATGAAACTGTCTGTTGTTTTACTAATGGAAGGGAATTGTTTGTTAAAAGCAGAATGGACGGGACGAAGGTTGATGAGGAGCTTGGTGAATTAGATATGAAGGTTGCAGAGTTGACAATAGGAAGTGGGAAAGCTGCAATTCAGAAAAGTCCAAGAGGAAATCAAGGATTGCAAGTCTATTTCATATTTAAAAAAGAAACAACGATTGGTGTTTTGGGTGAAGTTTGTTTTCTTGTTTAGTTGAATATACTACAACTATCTATCTCTAAAGTACTTCAAATTTTCATGTAAATTTATAATAGCAAACTTATTCCTTTTTTTTTGGTTATGCATAAGTAGGGATGTGCATCGTTTTCCCCATATAGCATCAATTTGTCAGATTATCACAAGTAGCACCTCCAAATCAGATTATCTTTTTTCATAAAGCATCAACTCTACAGAATATCATTGCTAAAAAACGAATTTGAACTTTTCAGAAACAATGAATAGTTTATATATCTGCACTCTAAAGAAGAAGTATTACCCTGATACGGTATCAAAATTAACAGACATATGTGTGTGTTTTGTGGGTCTGGGTAGACAAGCAGCAAGCAGGGAAATTAAAGAAACCAAACAACAAGCAAGGAAAAACGATCACACAACAAACCAAACTCGTCAAATTAAGCTTTTGCTACCGTTTTGATCAGAGAACCAAACATCATTGAGTATCACAGCAAACTCGATGGGTCTGGATGGACAAGCAACAAGCAGGGATGAAAGCAACAAACTCCAGCTGTGGATTTGAAGAACCCGATCGATCTAGAACCCTAAAGTTAAAGAAGTGGGGATGAAAGGGAGTACATGGTCGATTTGAAGAACCTTGATGGATTTGATGGAGAGGAGGGAGTCGATTTGAAGAGGAGGCGATATCAGGATGGAGAGTGTGCCTCTAAGCGATTTAGAGGTTATGTTCTCACTTTTTGATTTAGATGTTATTTAGAGATAAGATCCTCTTAATATTAGAAATAAACAAACACCCTTAATTTTAGATTGTCTAACCGATTAAGGGAAAAGGCCCAAATCAGAACCGAAACTTGAAAAACAAACAGGGCCTTAGAAGAGTAAGTTGGTAAAAATTCTTTTTCAATGTATTTCGATCGGAAATGCGAAATTGTGGAATTTAAGATTATTGCAAATCTTCTACATGGTTTGGTCAAAGCTGAATTTATCTTCTAAACTGAAGTCTATTAACTTGGCTAATTTCATTTGTATATTTGCAAGCTTACCAGATAAGGTAAAGTGAGCCGGTAAGCACTTACCGGGTAACTGTTTAGTAAACGGCAACTTAGGGGCCGTTTACCTAATCACTTACCCGGGTAAGTGCTTACCGGTAAAGTTCAACACTATCACTTACTTCTCGGATAAGATTTTAGTCTACCAAAATGGCATCGTATGCAACAATTTAGCCGGTAAGCGCTAACCGTGGTAAGAGCCGTCCCACTCACTTACCAGTTAAGACTCTCGGTCTTTGCTTCCGCTCTTACCGGGTAAGATTCTTAGTCCTTGCCATATTCATCCGGTAAGCTAACGTGACTTGGTAAGCACTTACCCGGGTAAGCGTTTTATAAACGGCCCCTTAGTTCCTAACTCATCTGTATCTCAATCACAACCTTCTTGTCCGTGGCCTGAGTTTCACTGTGAGCTACCGAGTCAGAATAAGAAACAGGGTTTTTCACTGTGAGCTACCGAGTAAGAATTAGAAGCTATTTCTCTTCAGCTACAAGTTCCGTGACCACTTAAGTAATTCAAACTTGATAAAATCATATATATCTTTTTATTAACAATCACCCACTACAATCTCTCTTAAGAGAGGAAGGCATTTCAGCTCTTTATAGAGTTTTTCATTTGACAGAAGAGAAAGAGCTAACTTTTGGTTTGACAGAAGAGAGAGAGAGCCCATCTATATGAACATATAATGTTTGCACTGTAACAACCTCCTCCCTGATACGTAAAATCAACAATCGAGGGCCGAAGTTCAGCTTCGGTCTACTATCCGGAGTCAGTAAGCTTGGTATGAAACTGTCTTATAAGTTATAAATTGTTGTTTAAGAACTCTTTTCCATGCTAGTAAGAGTTGTGCTAAGCAAGCCAGAAAGTTCTTACCCGTAGATTGAACTTCTACCAGATGATAGCAAGCACTTCCCACTTGCCTCTTGTTTTTTCATGGGGGTGTCGATTTTTCCAGAAGGCAAATACCCATATCAGAACTTTTTTCTTTCAATTTAGAAGAATAAGTGAGAGATTCATGCACAGCATCTCTTTCCTTTACCATGGCTTCTAATATGATAATACACAAATAACTGAAAATCCATCATCACTTTCACAACGATCAAGTGATGGCACCTATAACTTTAGAAGGTATACAAGATAAGACAGATACATACCTTACTTTTATGCATGTATTTGTATGTATATATGCTTGCACTGTATAACTCTAAGCACCTGGCACTCATCTTTTCTCTTCAATAAACTACAATACTTGCAACTATACGCCATCATCCTCCCATTCTAAACAATCCGTGCTCGATTTTTCTCGTTTGAGATGCAAGGCCATGGATTTTAAACCCATTACTGTCTCATCGTATTGAGGATGCGAACTATGATCCTTAAAAAAGCTCGTAATATTCCCGTTTAACTCAATAAAACTCCAAGCAGGAACCTTCTTTAACCCAAGAGACCTCATCTCCATCCATGCCTCATTCACACCATCCCATCTGGCACTAGAAGCATAACTATGAACCAATTGCACCAAATTTCCAGCATCTTCAGGCTTCAACCTATGCATTTCAGTAGCAATAATATCTCCAAGTTCCTTCCTACCTTTAGCCCGACAAGCATCAAGAAGAATACCTAAAACATCAATAACAGGCTCCGCAAACTTTAGTTTATAAAAATCATACGCTTGTTCTATCTTACCAGCTCGACATAGAAGATCAACAATGCATGCACAATGCTCGAGTTTGGGCTCAATCTTGAAACGGGTTGTCATAGTTTCGAACAGGGTAATACCTTCATTAATAAGCCCGTTATGGCTGCAAGCGTAGAGAATTGATAAGAATATAACATGGTTTGGCTCGAGCCCACTTCGCAAAAACTCTGAGAACATCTCTAGAGCAATATCACCTTTCCCATGGCTACCATATCCACCAATCACGGTGCTCCACGACACCACATCATGCTGACACATTCTATCAAAACACTTTCTAGCATTGTTTATGTTTCCGCATTTAAAGTACATATCAACCAAAGCAGTGTCGATTAAAAGGCAAGAGCCGAGACAGGTTCTAATGACGAAATTATGTATCAACTTCCCGTGATGATAAGCCCCGATCGACGCACAAGATTGGAGAAGGGAAACAACTGTTACCGAATCTGGTCTTTCAAAGGATTTCCTCATCTCGTTGAATATATACAACGCATTGGATAATTGGCCGTTTTGTGCGTACCCAGAAACCATCGCGTTCCACGTAACAACGTCTTTCTGGTTCATTGTTTCAAAAACAACACAACTTTGGTTTAGTCGGTGACACTTTGCGTACATTGTGATGAGGGAATTTTGAGTAGGAATATCTAGAAGCAACTTTTGGCGTAATATATAACCGTGAATTGAGGTTCCGAGAAGAAAGGAACCTAAATGGGCACAGGCTGCAAGAGCACAAGATATGGTAGTGGTAGATGGGATCACCTTTGAAATTAACATCTTATGAAACAATGTTAATGATTTATCTGGGCATTCGTTTTGCAAAAGCCCGGAGATCATTGCGGTCCATAAGATCATGTCTTTGTTTGGAGTTGCTTCAAATATTCGATAAGCATTCGTTAGATCTTTAAACTTAAGGTGCATGGTTATAAGTAGTGTTTTAACTTGGACATCTACTTCAAAACCATTTGTGATTATTTTCGCATGAACCAACTTTCCAATTATGGGATTCGCGTTTCTTGTAGCTGCAGAGATTAATGACCCAAATGTCTGCTGATGGTCGAATCCGCTGAAAAACATTCTAGACAATAGTTGTGAGATTTCTTTAACGTTATCGGCCAAAGCATAAGCGGAAACCAAAGAATTCCAAGAAATAGTATCGTGTTTATCCATTGATTCAAACAAGCTCCTAGCATCTTCCACTCTTCCATATTTTCCATATGAACTCAATATACAGTTAGCTAAAGCCAAATCACAAGAAAACCCGAATTGGATTGCACAAGCATGAAAAGACTGGATATGGGTATTCTCTGAAACCCCAGAGAGCATGGCTAAAATGGTGACTGAACTTGGTTTAATTCCTTCACATTGCATCTGCTTATACATATGAAACACAGTACTTACCTCCCCTAATCGAGCATAACACCCAATAATCGCAGTCCAGGGAACAACATTTCTTTCAGGCATAACATCGAACACTTTGCAGGCAACATTAGAGTACCCAAATTTCGCGTAGAAATTAATTAAAGAAGCAGCAATGTAGGGATCAGAGGAATACCCATTAACAATGGCATGTTGATGGAAAGAAAGGCCGTGTGATAGGAGGTTTAGAGAAGTGCAAGCTTTGAGCATACTTGGGTAAGTGTAGGGGTCTGGGAGAATGTTGGTTTTGAGCATGGAGAAGTAGAGGAGCAGGACATTGCGGTGAGCACCGATTGTTGAGTAGCGGTTGATTAGCGCATTGGAAGACTTGGTACAATTGGTGGCGACTGACGGCGGAGAGGGTGGTGGCTTTGGGTGGTCCGGTAGTCGAGGTTTGAACTTTTTCATGGGTCATGCTGGCAGAACAATTACTCCGGTAATCGAGTGGCTTTGGGTGGTCCGGTAAAACAATCCCATTTTAACCCGAATTATCTCCGCATGGTTTAAACTTAAAAAAGTACAATATTTAAAAAAAAATGAAATTTCTATCTATAAAATAGGGAATTTAATTAAAATACCCAAAATTTGACTTTGACTTACCAAAATACCCAAAATCTCGGACAGTTTACCAAAATACCCAATTTTTCCGCGGTGGGCCCCGCGATCGCGGGCTAGGGCCTACGTGGCACCCCGTGTTGGCCAAAGTGTCCCGCGGAGCCCCCCAACTATGGCCGCGGTGCCACTTTTGGTCCCTCCCCGTGGTGGGCCCGCGATGGGCAAAAAATTACAGTTTTGGTCCCTGTATTTGAACGAATCTTGCATGTTTTTACTGTTTTTCCACAATTATTGTACTTTGAAGACCAATTTGTGGTTCAAATTCACTGGCATGTTTCATCAATGTTGAATCAGTGTATTTGGAATACCAATTTCTGGTTGCAATTTATGTTGGTTGTTTCATCAATGTTGGTTGTTTCATCCATAAATATCAGTAAAATGCAATCCATAATTCACACTGATTCCATACTTCTTTCTTGCTTTCTTTCTTCAGTATTTTGTTTTTGAGATACTACTGAAAAAATGAGTTCATCTGTTGCAAAAGCTAAGCTATTTTTCTGTTTCGATGGTGAATGGGTTCAAGATAACAATGAGTGGAATTTTTCTTATAAATCTAAGCACGGTGTAAAATTGTCAGTAAACTATACTTATCAGAAGTTTGTTGCATACGCCATGCAAAAATGTGGAATCAACCTTTCTGCTGTTTGCAAGTTAGTGTTTAAGAATGGTGATGGGTCATTTGTGGAGTTATCCAACGATGGGGATATCTCTGGTTTTCTTCAGTTTGCAGCCGAATCAGAAAGACCGCCATTACTTTTTGTGTATGCCGAATCCTCGGTGTGCGATGAAGACGATGACGACGACAGTGACGACGAAGGTGATGACGACGCTGATGACGAAGACCTCCAAATGGAGCAGTCTGATTCTCAATTTCAGCCGTCCCACGGCCCAACAGTTCATTTGGATCATGCATATGGTCTTAACGACTGTATTCCTGATTATGTTCCGGAGACGCAACAACAACAACCACAAGAAGGACATTGTGCTGGAGTTGCTGATGACGAAACCTATGTTTTCAAAACGGGTAATGCTGATATAGACAGATCAGATACCGATAGTGATGATCACGAAGAATATACCCCTAGTAATAAATCATTTAGTCAGTTAAATGACTATTTTGATATGCCCCCTATTATTCCAGACCAGAATACCCATACACAAACCTACGAACCTACACCTTATAATCGCAGTTTAAGGTTAAAAGTAGGTCAGATATTTGATTCGAATGATCACTTGGCAAGTCAGGTCGGACTTAAGTTCATGGAAGAGGGTTTCGAAAGTCACACGCCGAGATCCGACAAAACCCGATACGAAGTTGAATGTGCGAGAGAAAACTGTAAGTGGAGGATGTACGTGACTCACGCGGGAGAGAAAGGAGGGGCGTTACTTATTAGAAAGTTGCACCACGTACACACTTGTTCGAGGACGCAACTGAATCCCCACCACAAACAAGCCACCAAAAGGACTTTGGGTGCGATACTGAAAGGCAAATTTTTTGATGCTAGCAGGTCATTGCGTCCAAAGGACATCATGGACGATGTACACCAGCAGTTCGGCGTCACGATTGGTTACCACCAAGCTTGGCGTGCGCGATGCAGGGCACTGCTATTGGTGAGAGGCACGTTCGAGGAGTCGTATGAACGACTCCCAGCATATTTATATAGTTTGCAGCTGCAGAATGCAGGTACTGTCACCCAGCTAAGGACCGATTCACATGGACGGTTTGAGATGTGCTTCGTGGCCCTTGGACCCGTGGTACGTATTTTAACACGTCATATGTTTACACATTATAAACTATAACATTTACAAAGGTAAACCACCTACGTTTTTGCAGATCCGCACATTTCTGGCAAATCTGCGTCGTGTCCTGGTAATAGACGCTGCCCATTTAAAGGGCCCTTACTTGGGTATGATGTTCCTGGCGGTTGCCATGGACGGGGATAACTCCATCGTTCCAGTAGCTTTCGGAGTAGGCAAGTCCGAAACCGGGGACGAGTGGACTTGGTTTCTGTACATGTTGAGACAAGCTATCGGAGACCCGCAAGGGTTGGTGTTTATGTCCGACATGGCTCCTTCCATAAGCGCCGCAATCTCTGCCATGTACCCAAACGCCCCTCATGCCTATTGTTGTCGACATGTGGAGATGAACGCCAAAACCCAGGACAAACATATTACCACCTACAAGGATGTCTACTGGGCGGCATGCAGAGCATATACGGATCGGGAGTTTGACCGGTACATGAATCTTCTACGAGTTAGTGCACACAAAGCAGCCAAAGTCATGGACGATGTTGGACCGGAGAGGTGGTCCGCGGCCCATTTTCCTGCACAACGGTATGACATTCTGACCTCCAATAGTGCAGAGTCGGTGAATGCACTCTCCCGTTTTGCGCGTAGATGTCCGATTGTTAATCTTATGGACTACTTTCGGAGCTTTCAACAAGAGTGGTACCAACTTCGACGCCGAAAAGGAGCTGAGCTGCAAAGTAGACTCACACCAGCGGCGGAGGAGATAGTTCTCTTCAGGGCGCGTCACGCGTCGACATGGAGGGTAAGAGAAATCGGGTATGGAAGGTACGAGGTTCAGGATAACCATCTTTACGCGACTGTCCATATGACCGACCATGTTTGTTCCTGTTTCCAATGGAAAAAATCTGGGTTACCGTGCGGCCATGCCATTGCTGCGGCAAGACATGTGGGTCGTAGAGATTGCAACGACTTGGCTGTAACTTTCTTCAAGTCCGAAACTTACCAGAGAAAATACGCAGAGGTAATAAATCCAGCTGGACCCCTTGAAGAATGGGTGTATCCACCCGACCCACTTCCGCCATGCTATCCACCGTTAAACGATAAGAACAGAGCCGGGAGACCGAGAAAGAACGACCGACGTCCATCACGTGGTGAAGGTTCGATACAGCGAAAATGTACTCGGTGCCAATGCGTAGGACATACTCGTGGAGAGTGTCTAAATCCCGCCCCTTCAACCGTGCCAAGGAGTAGATGTTCAGTCAGCCAAGTAAGTAACACGCATGGCCCATCGGAGCTTGAGCCACATGAAACTATATCATATGATACCGTTGATCTAAACGTTGATTTCCCTTGATTGGGACGATAAATATTGTATGTTTAGTGCGCTTGTTTTGATATATAACATGATTTTATCTACTTTATCTGAACGTTGATTTCCCTTGAAAGGTACTTGAAACAGAACATGGGATGATGATCATAATGGTAGTAGTCTAAATGGAGAGAATAGTAATGGTTATATAGATATCGTGAATGGCAATAGGACAAGGTTTCACGAGAAGAATATGAAATGGGGTTTTGACAAGTTGGTATCATTGGACTCATTTAAGAATTGTGAAAATGGGTATTTGGTGAATGATGATTCATGTGTGTTTGGAGCTGAAGTATTTGCAGTTACAGAGTATGCACAAAAGGATCGATGTCTGTCCATCACAAAGCCTCCGCCAATTTTTAATACTTACACTTGGACCATCGATAATAAAATAAATAAATCAAAAAATATTCAATGATTAGTATGTGTTTGTTATGAAATAATCTTCTATAACATCTATCAGTTGTAATTTTAATATGAATCACTTTTTAGACAAATTTCAGACTACTTAAACACTACTTTTCACACAAATTAAAGACCTTTATTCATGACAAATTAAACAACACCATACAAACAGGAAAGGAACGAAACAACAATGTCGAACTGGAAAACTACAAAACAATAACACATAAACAACAAAGTACTAAAGCAACACCCGTACCACCACCTACTGAAAAATTGCTTTAGTTTGATCAATCCAACTTTGCTTGTCGCTTATCTTCGCTTGAAGAATTGTGAAGTCTTGCGTACAGTGGTGAATTTCTTCTTTTTCTCGACGTATACGAGCCTCCCTATCTTTTATATCCCCTTTCATCCTTTTGATCTCCTTTTCTTCCACTTCGATCCTTGTCAAGTGGACTTTCTTCCTGGTGATAATCTGTTTCCACTCTTCTGTCAGTTGGTCTATCTCCTTTTCCTTTGCTGCTATCGCCTTTTGGAGTTTAGGTGACATTTCTTCACGTGTAGACGATGGGTTAGATGACGATGCCATTTGTTTACTGAAGAAAGAAAGCAAGTGAAAGAAAGCAAGAAAGAATGATGGAATGGTGTGAATTATGAATTGCATTTTACTGATATTTATGGATGAAATCTCAAACATGCCAGTGAATTTGAACCACAAATTGGTCTTCAAAGTACAATAATTGTGGAAAAAAATAGTAAAAGCATGCAAGATTCGTTCAAATACAGGGACCAAAACTGTAATTTTTTGCCCATCGCGGGCAACCTCCGTGGGGAGGGATCAAAAGTGTCACCGCGGCCATAGTTGGGGGGCTCCGCGGGACACTTTGGCCAACACGGGGTGCCACGTAGGCCCTAGCCCACGATCGCGGGGCCCACCGCGGAAAAATTGGGTATTTTGGTAAACTGTCCGAGATTTTGGGTATTTTGGTAAGTCAAAGTCAAACTTTGGGTATTTTAATTAAATTCCCTATAAATAACTATCTGAAACTTTAATATAATTATACATATTTACATTTCAACACATATTTTCATAATTATCGTCCAAGAATAATTATATCCATAATCATCTTGATTTAATCGAGGTTTCTACAAATGGAAGTAAATGTATTCATTGTGTGTGGACATATAGATTTACATTCTCCCCAGCAGTATCCCTATGTGACACATGTTGTTGGTATATAATAACTTACATTCTCTTCCTTGGACATGATACACACTAACACAGACGATGGTAAGCGTCTAGCAACACATTATCGCACCAAGACTATGTAAATGTGCTTTTCCTTGAGCAATCTGATTGATCCAATCAATCATATCGTAGCATCATTTGTTATCCTTTTGTTTCACAATATTTTATTTTGAACTTAAGTCATATATCTATCTCACCCTTTATAGTTCAAATATTATGTTTCTCGATCCCAACATATTTGATTCAAACAAATGTTATTAGTTCAATTAATCCATTTGTCTATGTGAATCAAACTCTATCATTGAGGGGCCCAAAAATATCTCTCTCAACTTGAGAGGAGCAATTCATATATTACATCTACACGACTTACACATAATTCATATTATACCTAATATAGCCCTTATAATTACCGGATTAGGGGTAACATTATATTATATCAAAGTATCACATTTATTATGCATTTGGTTCCAATACACATATCAAGTTTGAGGATAATAGTGTCCACCATTTCACGACTCACCTTATGACGCCGATTTATGAGGCCATCCTGAATGTGAGTCTTGTCCAATGCTTACGCCCTGTCAAGCGCATGTGAATTCGGTTGCATCCAGTGCACTTCCAACTTGAAGTATGACCAGACTTCACAATGACATTTATTTATTACCGGTCCCCTGGTAATAATCGATTAAGGAAAAGTTTAAATAATATGATCATCATTTTATTTAAGGATACTTAAACATGCTAATAATGAACACATAAATGTTTGTGTATATACTCATATTCAATATGCCAAAACAAATAGAAACATAAATGTTTTATGTCTAATAATTAAATTTTACTAAAACTACAGATCAGATCAATGTTTTACAAAAACCTTAAGCCTATTGCACCAGAGTGAGCAAAATGTTTGTTCTGACTTATAAGTTCTAAGATATGATTTTCCAGTTTTGTAGTCTTCTCTGCTATCATGCCCAGAGTTGTTCCAGCTGACAACACCATTGTCTAACACAAATACGTATCTCGACTGCGATTTAAAATTATTTTGTTCGGTTTGCAAACTAGCATCTGTATACTCTTGGATACACATCTCTTTCCTGACTATCGTACAATAAGAACATATCCTTTGTTTTCCTCATATACTATACGGTTTTTCTTCACTCCTACCTAAACCTGACCAAAACTGACACGACACGCTAACCCGACACAAACTCGACACGAATTAAACGGGTTTGGGTAATACATTTCAGCTTGTTTAAATAAACGGGTTGACACGACACGACACGAAAATTAAACGGGTAAGTGAAGATCAAAATTTTCAACTTGAAAATGAATCGAATAACCAGTTTATAGATATATATTATAAGTTTTCTTTTTAATATTTTGGATTTTTAATGTATTGAATTTGATTAGAACTTATAAGTTTAAACTATAAAATTTAGATTTCTAATGCTTTCATTTGAATTTTGGATTTGTATTTTTTTTGTGAATTTTGGATTTTTAATTTTCAATTTTATAAATGTTAAAAGTGTTACGCGGGTCGGGTTAGGGTTGAGATTTTCTGACACGTTTATTAAACGGGTCGGGTTAGAGTTAGACACTTTCAACCCATTTAACTTTGAACCCGACCCGACCCGACACGTTTGTCAGGTCTACTCCTACCCAGTGAACATCATCTGGGTTTGGCTGATATCTTCTCGTCATGCTTAGGGTATACGAGACATTTGGTCTAGTACATAAGAACGCGTACATGATTGAACTGATGGCCGAAGCGTAGGGAACGCTCTTCATATGGTTCATGTCTTCTTTAGTACTAGGACACTGAGTCTTGTTCAGTTGTATGCCATGTACCTTTGGCAAGTTTCTTCTCTTGCAACCGTATATCTTGGTGCATTTCAAGATATTTTTAATCTATGTACTTTGGATTAATCCAATTAGGCTCTTAGATCTATCTTGATAGATCTTTATGCCAAGGATATATCTCGTTACCGGGTCTGAAATTAAAGTCTCCGTTTATGGTGTTACCAGAATTGACACCTTCATATAAGGCACTGAAAAGAAAGACTAAGGTGCCGTTTGTTTTTTAAGAGGTCTGAAGTCTGAAGTCTTATTTCACTTCTTTTTTATAAGAGGTGGTGCTGAAATCTGAAATCTGAATTATAAGATTGTTTGTTTTTGTAAAGTCTGATGTCTGAATCTGAATTAAATTATACTATCATATATTTTTATTATTAATAAATTTAATAGAAATTTAAATACTAGAAGCCCAAATCAGTAAACTCAAAATGGGCCTTTGAAAACCCTAAAAACCCACTATAAAATAACTAGCTGCTAGGGTTTCTATTTGTTTACATTTCAGCCTCCTTCAAGAACCATCCCCACCACCATAATTCCTTCTTTGAACCGCCACCACCACCCTTCTGATTCTGGTCCGGTGGTTCCACCAGAACCGCCACCACCACCGCCACTGCCACCGTCGTTGCCACCGCCACTGCCACCGCCGTTGCCACCGCCGCTGCCACCACCGCCACCTCCATCACCACCACTGTTAGTCCCAGATGGCTATAACAAGTATTGTAGAAGGGGGGGGGGGTTGAATACAATACTCAAAATTTTCACAATTTTAATTCTTTTTATTGAAAATCTTTCAACAAGAATTACACATAGAAAACTTAAGACTGTTGCGGAAAAGAACAGATAAACTATTCTAACAATCTTACACAAAGTATACTAACAAAATAACTAAGAACACTTAGAGCATAGCTATTGAGTTTTAAGGCTTAAAAGAAGGTTTCTTGCACTGAGAGAATTTCTTGAAAGCGTGAGAATTGCATGAAGAGCACTTCTCCTTTTATAGTGCCAAGGAGTGCCCAAGCATTAAATGCTTGGGACACTTGTCATCTTCACATATGCTGATAATGTTGACTTCAGGAGAACTGTGAAGTCCTTGTCACTTTTCACTAGGTGCAGACAGAGTAGCTTGAGCAGATAAAAGGGACCTTAACTGAAAGTGGATAAAGAGACAAACTGTCACTTTTCTCTGCTGGAGGATATTGTCCCATAATAAATGATCTTCTGTCTTGAGCTTTTAGCACCGAAGTGGTTTCCACCGAGATTGAGAAATCTTCGGTGGAAAGAAGACTAGTCCACCGAAATTGCAAGCATGTTTCGGTGGTGAGAGGACCACCGAAATTACAAGTATATTTCGGTGGTGAGAGGAGCACCGAAAGAGTCATCGGTGGTGGATGGGGCCACCGAATTTGTCCATGCACTTCGGTGGAAGAAGGCCACCGAAATTGTCCTATAAATTCGGTGGAGAGAAGGCCACCGAAATGTCAAGGAATTTCGGTGGTGATGACTTGTTTGAATGTTGCCGAGAGTCTTCTATTTTCCACAAGTAGAGAGTCTTCAAGCTTGGTTTCGGTTGATCTTCGACTTCACCGAACATTTGATATCTTGTACAAGTCATTCAAAGAACCATGCATCCAAAATTTCTCTAAGTATAAAATGTTTTTCAAAGTATAAAAGGAGATCATGAGGTCATCTTCAAATCTTGATGACCCAACAACCACCACCACCACCGTCACCACCATGGAAGAGAGAAGTTAGGGCACGCTCAGAGGTTTTAAGAGGTTTTAAGAGGTTTTAAGAGAGATATTTGTTAGACAACCTAAGGGGGGGGGGGGGGGGTAAGGTTGTATTTAAATCTTTTACTTTCAAAAATTCTTTTTATAAACAAATACGGTATAAAATACAGTAAAAATACAGCAGGGTATAAATGAATAAATATACAACAATTATATAAACAGATATAATTAAATGCACAGCGGAAATGAAAAGAGATAAGGGAAAGAGAATACTTGACACCGATATTTAAAGTGGTTCACCAATCACGTGGTTGGCTAGTCCACCTCGAGAAAACACTTCTCGGAGATCCAATAAGAACGTGTTCTTTACGGTAGAACACAAACCTTAGTACAAAAATAATCACGGATATCTCTACTTCAGTTGATGAGATTTCTATGGATCACTCACTCTATTCAAACACTTACAAGAGGTGTATAATTTTAATATGATAATCACCCTTGTATAATGTTTATCACTTGGATATTTTTAGAGAGTTTGATCACTTGAGTTGTGTTGCTGATTCAACTAATCGAGAGATTTTAATCTGCTATGAACTCAAGTTTTCTTACTCAAAAAATGTTTTATAAATTTTAATAAGTGATTAAGTGAGAGAAGAAGCAGCAGAGTATTGATCAAATGCTGGGGTATTAATTGGTAAATTGGTAATTGAAACCTTCAGCAGAACCCTCTATTTATAGCCTCGTCGAGCACTGTTCATAAACCAAGCAAGAACCAAATCTTGCAAATATTGTCTGGCACAAAATCTTGCTATCACATGGGATTTCTTCTACTGGTCTTCAGTTGACAACAGAAAACAGCTGTGACATTTAATGCCATATGCAGCATGCAACTAAAGTCAACAACAAACACAATCCATGAGATTTGCCACCTTTCTTCTCTTCCATAAAACCCAGATAAATAGGAATAGGAATAGTATGTAGGAAATGATGAAATCCTAAATCATATTAAACAAAAGGTTGGTGGGCCCCACAACAAAGAGCTTTCCATCTTTTATTATAAAACAAAGTTTGGTGGGTCCCACAAGAAGAATATTATATATATATATATATGTAGTATGAAACGATATGTATATATATATATATAATTTGATTTTTTTAATTATTTCAAAAAAATAGTATTGGGTTAGGTTTTTGAAATATCCAAGTGGTATATTATTTTAGGGTGTTTATCATTTTAAAAAAAAATGACGTAAATCTTCAGTCTTGGATTCTTCATAAAAATTTATCGAGATCATTTAAAAAGCTGCACACTCAGATAAAATATTAGATAACAAAGAATGCGGTGTGTTTTGTAATCATCAAAATAAATATGGAGATGTGATTTTATGTGTACCAAAAATATATCACAATATTAAAAGTTGGGTACACTTGCACCAACAATCTCCCCCTTTTTGATGATGACAAACACAACGCTAAAAAGGAGAGCATACTCGGTTTCTCTCCCCCTTTTGTCAAAGCAAAAAGGGTTAGGAAAGACGCTATGCTCCCCCTTGATAGATGCTCCCCCTCAAAATATGAAACATTTGAGAGTTAGCATTTTCTCAAGGATTATACTCAAGCATGCCTAAACCTAGCCTTAATTTAAAGAACGCAGTTTTGTTTAGGGCTTTAGTGAAAATATCGGCCAAATTATCTTCCGAATCAACCTTTTCAAGCACGATTTGGCCTTTTTGAACATTATCTCGTAAAAAGTGATGTCTCAATTCAATATGTTTGGTACGAGAATGTAGCACGGGATTTTTGCTTAAGTTTATGGCACTTGAGTTATCACACATAATTGGAATTTTGGTTAGGTGTACCTCAAAATCGGTAAGTGTGTGTTTCATCCAAAGGACTTGAGCACATGCTCTTGCGGCGGCTACATATTCCGCTTCGGTGGTAGACAAAGCTACGGATTGTTGTTTCTTAGAGAACCAAGATACAAGTGAGAGACCTATAAAGGCACATACCCCACTAGTACTTTTTCGGTCAACAATAGATCCACCAAGATCGGAATCGGTGAAACACGTTACTTATAACTCGGGTTTCTTTGCATACCATAAGCCAAGATTAGTAGTACCTCGTAAATATCGAAAAATACGCTTGACAGCTTCATAGTGAGTTTGTTTAGGTGAAGATTGAAAACGAGCACATAAACATACACTGAACATAATATCAGGTCTACTAGCAGTTAAATATAATAAACTACCAATCATACCACGATAAATCTTTTCATTAAAATCGTTTCCCTCCTCGTCACGAGATAATTGTAAGTTTGTGGTCATTGGAGTTTCAACGGGTTTGACATTTTCAAAGTTAAACTTTTTCAACATATCTTTACAATATTTAGATTGACTAATAAAAATACCAGTTTCACATTGTTTGATTTGCAATCCTAAGAAGTATTTTAACTCTCCCATCATGCTCATTTCAAACTCGCTTGTCATTTTCGCAGAAAATTCATTACACAGTTTTTCATTAGTGGAACCAAAAATAATATCATCAACATATACTTGCACAACTACAATATCATTTTAATCATATTTCACAAATAAAGTATTATCTATTTTACCCATAATATAACCACTTACAATTAAAAAGGTTTTTAATCTATCATACCACGCACGCGGAGCTTGCTTTAAACCATAAAACGCCTTTTTCAATTTATAAACATGTGTCGGATTTTCAAAATTTTCAAAACCGGGAGGTTGAGAAACGTATACCTCCTCATTTATAATACCATTTAAGAAAGCACTTTTAACATCCATTTGAAATAATTTAAAATCTTTAGCATTTGCAAAAGCGAGAAGCATTCGAATAGACTCCAACCTTGCAACCGGTGCAAAGGTTTCATCATAATCTATACCTTCTTGTTGATTGTACCCCTTGGCAACTAAACGTGCCTTGTTTCGTGTGACTCCACCGTTCTCGTCTACCTTGTTACGGAAGACCCATCTTGTGCCAATAATGGTTTGACTACTAGGGCAAGGAACTAAGTCCCACACATCATTCCTAGTAAATTGGTTCAACTCTTCTTGCATGGCCATTATCCAATCCTCATCACCTAAAGCTTCATCTATGGTTTTAGGTTCTATGGTTGAGATAAAGGCATGGAAAGCACAATGGGTATGGATTTGAGATCTAGTTGTCCTTTGGTTTAGGTCACCTATAATTTGATCTACGGGATGGCCTCAAGCGGTTCTAAGGTTAGGATCATCTACACCTTGCGGAATAAAACACGGAGGGGCATCACTAGATTCAATATTATTTGTGGAAGGTTGGGTACCTAAATCCAAGGTACTAAGTTGTTGGGCTAAGACTTCTCCCTCACGGATATTGTCATTTGCTAAGGGTGCACTCGGTTTGGGAGGACTCTCGTCAAAGCTAACATTTAGGGATTCTTCTACAACCATGGTCTCCTTATTTAGGATTCTATAGGCTTTGCTATTCCAAGAATAACCTAGGAACACTCCCTCATAGGCTTTGGCATCGAATTTGGTTAGATAGGATTTGGTGTTTAAAATGAAACATTTACATCCAAAAACTTTTAGGTGGGCTAAGGAAGGTTTTCTACCACGGTAAAGCTCATAGGGTGTCTTATTTAGGATACTTCTAATTAGGACACGGTTAAGCACATAGGTCGCGGTAGCAACGGCATCACACCAAAACTTTTGGGGAACTTGATGTTCGTTTAGCATGGTTCTACTCATTTCTTGTAACGTTCTATTTTTCCTTTCAACAACCCCGTTAGATTGAGGTGTTCGAGGAGCCGAAAAATTATGAGTTATACCAAGTTTATCACAAAAGGCACCAAATTGGACATCATTATCGAATTCACGTCCATGGTCCGTACGTATGGAAACAATCGTACAACCTTGTTGGTTTTGAATTCGTTTTCCCAAAATTTTAAACTTTTCAAAAGCCTCATTTTTATGTCTCAAAAATAAAGTCCAAGTATAACGGGAATAATCATCCACAATAACCAAAGTGTAAAAATTTCCTCCAAAACTTTGAATCGCCATAGGGCCAAAAAGATCCATATGTAAAAGTTCTAAAACTCTTTTAGTTGAAATCATATTTTTTGATTTATGAGAAACGTGATGTTGTTTGCCGACACGACAAGCATCACAAAAATGATTATCAAACTTTAATTTTGGAAGGTCACTCACAAGCTCCTTATTTTTTAAGTTTTGAATTAATCTAAGATTAGCGTGACCCAAACGTCTATGCCATAAAGTAGAATTATCATAAAGGGACGATAAACAAACATTTTTATTTACAAGAGTTTTACAAATGTATAAATTTCCTTTTACAAGACCCGTTAAAAGAACTTTGCCATTTTTCAAGATTTTACAAGAATCTTCTTCGAAGATAACGATTATACCATTTTTACAAAGTTGACGAACACTTAGCAAATTAAATTTTAAATTATCAACATGATTAACATCAAGAAATTTAACATTATTGCAAGAAACTGTACCTCTCCCAATTATCTTTCCTTTGGAATTTCCTCCAAAAATTACCTGTCCACCATCACATGACTCATATGATGAAAAGAGATTGCTATTTCCGGTCATGTGACGTGTGCAACCACTATCGAGAATCCAGTCCATATCAAGGTTTATCTACAATAATAAGGATGTAACTTTTATGGTCCCCATTTCTCGTGGGTCCTTTTTAATTAGTTTCAAGGTGACAACAACAAAAATATATAAAGGACTTAGAGTCTTTTATATATATAAGTAAGACAAAAGAATTGAATAGAATATATATAAATATATGTATGATATACGTATATATGAGGTATATATATATAAGTAAATAGAAAGTCAAACCTAATATATAAACAATAAAAAATTTAAACAAAACAAATATATATATATATGTAGTACGTATGTATGTATATATAAACAAAAAGTACATACAAAAGTATATTATTTATATATAATACATATAAGAAAATATATTATATATAGAATTAAAAAGAACTGCATATATATGTAACATATTTAAAACCATAAACGCATACCACCGGGATTATCATTATTAAACATTCCTTTTGGAATCCATTTATTTACCATTTTAATTTTGCGATTGTATTTATCATACACATAAAAAGAAGCATTTATATTCGCATTATTTTTCGGTCTAGAATATTTATCATGGTACATGCGAGCATACGGTTTTCTCGGTATATATTTTACATTATTTATTTTAGGTACATACGGAGGTTTTTGCACATATCGATTTCTTGTATTTATTTTAGGTGATTCAAAATATCTTTTAATTGGCATACAAGAACATTTTTCTTTGCAAGCATCGGAACCAATACCTTTTCTACATTTTATACGGTTAGACATATTTAGCATGTTAAGAACTTTTTCATTACTACTTTGAAATGCTTTAGCTAATAGATTGTCCTTTTCATATGAATCGCATTTAGCTTTTAAACATGCATTTTCATTTTTAAGAATATCACATTTTGTACATATAAGATCTTCATGTGTCTTTTTATTTAAACATGCAATTTTTTTATTTAGAATATCACAAGATTTACAAAAATCCTTTTCACCTAATTTAGTTTCTAATTTAGCAATTATATCCATATCATTTTCAGATTTTTGTTTACCGTCATTTATTTTCTTTTCACATGCAGATACGGTTTCTTTTAATTTTGAGATTTCATCTTGATACCTATTTGCAAGAGCGGCCATGTCATGGAATGATTCATATAATTCGTCAAGATTATTTTCATCTTCATTTTCATAATCACTAGCGTAATCTGAGTAACAAGATTTTACCTCGTCGTCGCTTTCGGCCATAAGACAAATAGCTTGATATTCGTCTTCTTCTTCGCTTCCACTCCACGAGCCTCCAACGAAGGCTTTATCCTTTTTATTTTGAAATTTGTTCTTTTTAGGACATTCGTTGGCATAGTGGTCTTTATCACCACATGAGTAACAATAACCTCTCTTTGGTTTGGCTTTTTCGTCGTCACTCGAGTCGTCATTTTTCTTCACTTTATCTTCTCTTTTATGGAAGTTGCGACTCCGGTTTTCACCGCCACGACGGTAGTTACCGTTTCTTTGAAATCTGCTATTTTTAGAAAGTTTATTGTTAGTAAAAAATTTAGAGAAGTTTCTTACCAACATAGCGACTTCGTCGAGTTTATCGGATTGATCTTTTGAAGTGCTAGCTTCCTCCTTTTTCTTTTTGTCATTCGGAGTTGAGACATTAAGAGCGATCGACTTCTTTTTGACTTGCTCCCGATCTTTGTTTCTTTTAAGTGCAATTTCGTGCACTTTAAGATTGCCGACGAGATCGTCGAGCTTCATTAGGGAGAGATCACGGGAGTCTTCTAATGATGTAATCTTTGCCATCCACTCCGAAGGAAGTGCTCGGAGGATTTTCCTTACGTAATCTTCATTAGGATAAGTGCGACCTAATCCTTTCAAAGTAGTCATAATGAGGTTAAAACGTTTAAACATTGAGTCGATTGACTCATCTTTTGACATTTCAAATAATTCATAATCATGAACTAAAATGTTTATTTTAGAACTTTTAACTTGTGTGTTTCCACGATGAGTGTTGTTTAAACTTTCCCAGATTTGATTAGCAGTTTTATATGTATACACTCTTTCAATTTCATCAGTAGTTAAAGCAGCATATAATATATTCTTAGCTTCAAAATTTAAACAGACATGAGATTCTTCAGCGGGAGTCCATTCTTTTAAAGGTTTATCAATAATAAGATCATCTTTTACAATAGTAGGATTAAAATTCCCATTTTCTATAATATCCCAAATTCTTTGATTTTTGCCACGAACGTGACATTCAAATAGTTCGGCCCAAATGCCAAACTTTTCAGTATCTATCATAGGAGGTTTTGAAAACATAATATTAGTTTGTTGAGCCATTAAAAAATATTTAAGCAGAAAATTTTGAAAGCCCTGCTCTGATACCAATTGTTAGACAACCTAAGGGGGGTAAGGTTGTATTTAAATCTTTTACTTTCAAAAATTCTTTTTATAAACAAATACGGTATAAAATACAGTAAAAATATAGTAAAAATACAGCAGAGTATAAATGAATAAATATACAACAATTATATAAACAGATATAATTAAATGCACAGCGGAAATGAAAAGAGATAAGGGAAAGAGAATACTTGACACCGATATTTAAAGTGGTTCACCAATCACGTGGTTGGCTAGTCCACCTCGAGAAAACACTTCTCGGAGATCCAATAAGAACGTGTTCTTTACGGTAGAACACAAACCTTAGTACAAAAATAATCACGGATATCTCTACTTCAGTTGATGAGATTTCTATGGATCACTCACTCTATTCAAACACTTACAAGAGGTGTATAATTTTAATATGATAATCACTCTTGTATAATGTTTATCACTTGGATATTTTTAGAGAGTTTGATCACTTGAGTTGTGTTGCTGATTCAACTAATCGAGAGATTTTAATCTGCTATGAACTCAAGTTTTCTTACTCAAAAAATGTTTTATAAATTTTAATATGTGATTAAGTGAGAGAAGAAGCAGCAGAGTATTGATCAAATGCTGGGGTATTAATTGGTAAATTGGTAATTGAAACCTTCAGCAGAACCCTCTATTTATAGCCTCGTCGAGCACTGTTCATAAACCAAGCAAGAACCAAATCTTGCAAATATTGTCTGGCACAAAATCTTGCTATCACATGGGATTTCTTCTACTGATCTTCAGTTGACAACAGAAAACAGCTGTGACATTTAATGCCATATGCAGCATGCAACTAAAGTCAACAACAAACACAATCCATGAGATTTGCCACCTTTCTTCTCTTCCATAAAACCCAGATAAATAGGAATAGGAATAGTATGTAGGAAATGATGAAATCCTAAATCATATTAAACAAAAGGTTGGTGGGCCCCACAACAAAGAGCTTTCCATCTTTTATTATAAAACAAAGTTTGGTGGGTCCCACAAGAAGAATATTATATATATATATATATATATGTAGTATGAAACGATATGTATATATATATATAATTTGATTTTTTTAATTATTTCAAAAAAATAGTATTGGGTTAGGTTTTTGAAATATCCAAGTGGTATATTATTTTAGGGTGTTTATCATTTTAAAAAAAAATGACGTAAATCTTCAGTCTTGGATTCTTCATAAAAATTTATCGAGATCATTTAAAAAGCTGCACACTCAGATAAAATATTAGATAACAAAGAATGCGGTGTGTTTTGTAATCATCAAAATAAATATGGAGATGTGATTTTATGTGTACCAAAAATATATCACAATATTAAAAGCTGGGTACACTTGCACCAACAATATTTACCTCTTGTGAAATAAGAGCCTTTAAGAGGTTTTAAGCTCTTTTTTTGTAAAAAAAACAAACGGTCTTAATAAGCAAATGTCTGACCGAAAATGATTTAAGAGGCTTTCAGACTTTAAAAACAAAAAACAAACAGACCCTAAGTCTAACATCTTGGAACTAGTGCTATACCCGTCCGGTGGCCGAGTATACAACATGACTTTAATTTAGATTTAGTTTTTTGATTGGCAGTCTTGTGCTAATCTCGGGCGCTTCTCCAAAAGACATTCTAGATTATCTGAGTTGTCATCTTAAGATTCTTAACCCCTTCCTAGTAATGAGCGAGGGATATAGAGAAAGAACTCATACATTCATACCATTCTCCATGCCACTAAAGCATACTATAACCAATATGATAATTCTACCTAAGATACAACATGACATAAAATTCTAGTAAATGTAAAAACAAAGTTGGGTGATATCTCTTATGAAACTTTGAACTATTAACCTAGCAGGCATCTCCAGAAACCAAAAGATAAGGAAACATCATAGATTGGTCAATTATTTCAACATTCGCGAATGCTGTTTTTAAATCCAACATAAGAACAATGGCAAACAAAAGTCCAAACAGGGTTGAACAAAAAATAGAAATCAAAGTTTGTAACAACCGGGAAACAAAAGTCTAACTCTGATCCAAAAGACTACGAAAGCATAAAAAATTGTAGAAACCATACATCAATCAAAATAAGAAGTCTAGAACAAAAAGCCCAATGATAACAGTAGTCTCACCACTCGAACGGTTGCATTACAACACCCACATCAATCATCATCATCTTCATTCTACAAGAACACAAAACAAATAAAACAACACAAAGCTTAGAAATAAAACAAAAGTAAACTATTTACAATAACAGAAGGTATACTTATATTTTAGACCATACCTTCTCAAAATACCCCTATGGCTAAAAGATGTATAAATAAAGTTGTTGATTTTACACTTTGGTTCCATCTTATTCACAACTTGCAAGAACCAACTTATTTAATAAGTTAAGAAACAAAATTATTCAAATCAGTAGCTTCTCTTTATGTTTTTTTATTGAACAATCAAATGCCAAAATCTTACAGACTTCCTTTTCACACAGTCCTAGTAACGTACCCATGCAAAATGCCATGCGAAACATTTTGATTTTGTATCTTGTCTTATTTTATTCTTCGTCCCTCTCGATGCAAATTTTATAGTTTATTGTGATTTTAAATCAAGAATCAAATATCATTTAAATTCAAAGCTGATACGTTCCATGTCATCCGGTGTTCTTATCTTTAAAAAACGTACTTATGCATTAGTAGTTTGTAGTTTTTGCAACTTATAATTAAAAATACCATTTTTTTTATGAGTACAAAAGTTTTCAAATACATGTTTAATTTTATGATGTTTTCAAATATAGATCACTATGCAAGAGTGGCAAATTATGAAGGAACCACAAACAGCAACATCAATAACATAATTTAAAAATCCACTTCCAAGTTGTTTGCCTTTGATGCTCTCATTGTTGAATACATACTGCAATTAATGTCCACCAGGTAAGCTTAGCTTGGTAGATATACCATCCAATTGACCGTCACCCTAGCTTACTGTACAATAAAGTGACCAAGCCTAAACAGATTTAAGTCACCGTGAGAAAGGATGAATGTGCATAAAGTTGTTGCAAAGTCTCAAGCCTAAACAGATTTAAGTAGAGTTTGGCAGGTTCTCAAAATATGACCAGACCAAAATATGAGGCATTAGAAAGTTGCAATCCAATCATGAACTTGTTAAAAAGCTTCCCTGCAAGCCTAAACGAACCCTAATATGAACTTGAACTCATGAACCCAGGCATAAATGAACATAAAAGGTACTCAAATACAACATCAATTTAGCACATTGCTTGATATCAAAGGCGGTATATAGATTTACATTTTTCTTACATGTATATTATAACTATACATCATATATATGCAAAGAAAAAATAGAACACTTGAATAGATATCAAAGATGCATAAATTAAGATTGGCATTTATTTCGTTTATACATCAAGTTGGCATGTAAGCTTTAAATCCAAAAAATGGGTTGATCAAGTAACATAGGATTAAAGGGTGAGCTATAATTATGTTGATAAAATCGATTCAAACATGATCCGATAAAAATGGGACTTATGATTGCTCTAACCATATTACATCACAAGAAGTGGACATATTTGTTCATACCGTTCAATCGCTATATGGAAGTCCACATGCACATGATGTTACCAAGTGTTGGGTCACCAAGGATTTGAAATTGACTCACCGATGTTTTCCCTAAAACTCCTATTTAGAATATTTTAGTTTCGTTCTTTGAATGACTTGTACAAGATATCAAATGTTCGGTGAAGTCGAAGATCAACCGAAACCAAGCTTGAAGACTCTCTACTTGTGGAAAATAGAAGACTCTCGGCAACTTACAAACAAGTCATCTCCACCGAACTGCCTGGACAGTTTCGGTGGTCACTTCCCACCGAATTGCCTGGACAGATTCGGTGGCCACATCACCACCGAATTGCCTGAACAGTTTCGGTGGCATCGTCTTCCACCGATGAGCCTTGACAAATTCGGTGGACACTACACCGAATTACCTGAACAACTTCGGTGGCCCTCCTCACCACCGAAATGCTCTTACATTTTCGGTGGTCGATCTCTCTCTACCGAAGTTCTTCTATTTTCGGTGAAACCTCCTTCGGTGCCAAAGTCTTAAAGGGAAGATCATTTATTATGGGACAATATCCTCTAGCAGATAAAAGTGACAGTTTGTCTCTTTATCCATAATCAGTTAAAATCCGTTTTTATCTGCATGAGCTATTCTGTCTGTACCTAGTAAAAAGTGACAAGGACCTTTCATCTCTCCAGAAGTCAACATACTCAGCAAGTTGAAAGATGACAAGTGTCCCAAGCACTTAATGCTTGGGCACTCCTTGGCACTATAAAAGGAGAAGGCATCACCATACAAAAGGCACGCTTTTAGAATTCTCTCAGTGCAAGAAATCTTCCTTTAAGCCTTAAAACTCAATAGCTTTGCTCTCAGTGTTCTTAGTTGTTTTGTTGTATACTTTGTGCAAGATTGTTAGAATAGTTTATCTGTTCTTTTCCGCAACAATCTTAAGTTTCTTTGTGTAATTCTTGTTGAAAGTTTTTCAATAAAAAGAATTAAAATTGTGAAAATTTTGAGTATTGTATTCAACCCCCCCTTCTACAATACTTGCTTAGCCATCTGGGACTAACAAGTGGTATCAGAGCGGAAAGTTTAATTCCATAAACTTGATCTGCGATGGCTGCCTCTTCTTCTACTGTTGAAAACTCTTTTCAAAATAACTTTGCTGAAAATGGGTCCATCTCAAAACCTCCTAAGTTTAATGCTAACAACTTCTCTTTATGGAAAAGCCGCATGATGCTGTTCATGGAAGGAGTGGATACTAGATATCCAACCATTCTCAAAGAGGGACCTATCATCCCCAGAGTTTGGGCTCGCTATGAAACGCAGAGGCCTGGTAAAGAGACTGTTGAAAAAGAAATCTCTAGTGATTCTGATGAAGAAAAATCCAGTGCTACTGGTCGTTATATTCTCAAAAACCCCAAAAAGTATACCGATGAGGAAAAACGTTTGGTCTCTCTTGACTCCAAAGTAAGAGCTATTATTGCACTCTCTCTTCCTGATGAGGTCTACCACTCTTTGGTGAACTTTGAAACTGCCAAAGAAATGTGGACCACTCTATGTGTTCTGTACGAAGGTACAGAGGAAGTTAAGAAGTGTAAAAAGATTGGTCTTATAAGAAAGTATGAACTCTTCACGTTTGAAAAAGGAGAATCTCTTCCTAGCTTCTATAACCGTTTTAACTCTCTTCTTAATGATCTTAAGTTATTGGGCAGAATCTATGACAATGAGGAAGTCTTGTGCAAATTCATGGATTGTCTCCCAGATTTTTGGGAAAATATATGTACTTGCATCAAAACTACCAAGGATCTTGAGTTCATGCCCTTAACTGTTCTGTATGGTACTCTCTTCAATTTTGAGCAAACCAAGCTTCAAAGGAAATCTTTCATAAAAGACATAAAGAGCTCTTCCATAGCTCTTATCAGTGAAAATTCCAAAAAATCTCAAAACCTCCCTAGAATCACCTATCCTTCATCTGACTCTGATAATGACAACCAGTCAAATTCTACCCACCAAACGGAGGCATATCTAAGTGATGCTGATGATGAAGGTGAGGATATTATGATTGAACAATTGTCAGACGAAATGGCAATGATGGCTGGTTCTAAAAATAAATTTCGTCCTTTCAGCAAATCCAGATTTTTTAGAAAAACCTCATCTCTTAAGACTTCTTCTGATAAGTCTAATGAGGAGTGTTTTAATTGTGGCAAGAAAGGACATTTTGCATCTGAGTGTAGGAGCAAGCCTATCTCCAAGTCTAAAAACCCATTCTCTGAGGGTCTCTCCTCAAAAAGGGAAAAATCCAAAAATATGACTTTCAAATCAACCTTTCCCAAAAAGGAGTCCCATTCCTCTTTCTTAAATCATCAGGAGCGTGCTGAGAAATATAAAGCCAAGTACAAGAAAGAGAAGGAAAGGAGTGAAGGTCTGGAAAGAAAAGGGAAGGGTCTTATGGCAGAAACTCACGATTGGGATGATGAAGATACCTCCGAAAGCGACTCTCAAAATAGGTGTTTCATGGCTATCTCTGAAGAAATGGAAGTCTCTGAAAAGGCAACCTCTCCAATGGCTCTCGTGTCGACTGAGTGCTCGACGGCTTATGCTCAGGTACATCCTTTTAATAATATGTCAGATAAAGAAAAGATTGATGCCTATGAATCCTTAACTCAAGATTTTTATTCTGTTAAAGACAGTAAGAATAGAAAATCTGCTCAAGTGAAAGAGCTCAAAGCTGAACTTGAAATTTGCATGTCTAAGCTTAAAAGGTTTGAGGAAATTAAAAATGAGCTTGAGGACTTGAAAACAATAAATCATGTGATTTCAAAAGAAAAGAACTCTCTGTTTAAGAAACTTAAAAGAGAGCAAGAGGTGGTGAGAAAATGGACTGATTCTTCAAAAAATCTTGAACAACTCTTTTAAAGTCAAATCAGTGGAAAGAGCAAAATCGGTCTAGGATTTGGCAAAGTCTCTTCTGAAACTTCTTCCCATACACCTCTTCCTTCCTCAAGTGTGTGGGATGATGCCTCTGATTCAAGTTCTTGTAATTCCATATCCTTAAACTCTTTAGATCTGGGTGAAGCTCTAAAATATGGAATGTTCATTAAAGCAAAAGAGGCATCCTCAAATCAACCTTCTGAAAACTCTGACTCAGATGAAGTTTCAAAACTCACCCTTGATCTCTCAAAAAGTTTAAACATTGTTGAAGCATCATCCTCTAACTCCTCGCAAGTCATTCTGTTGAAAAGATCAAAGCCCACCGATGTCAACACCAATGATCCTCCCATTCCTCTCCATGAAGTGTTAAGATCTATTCACGTTGATGAGTATACTGAACCTAATCCCTCAAAGATTCCCAAAAGAGAACCTCAAGTTCACCCAAGAGGTTTTTCAGCTTCTGACAAAGGGAAATCGGTGGCTGTTTCTGTGACCGATTTCCACCCCAAAAGGTTCTCTTCAAAGAATTCTCATGGTAACTCTTCCTTTCTTCAAATTCCAAGATCAGTACTTTTGAAAAGGCCAAACCCCACAGAATCCTCCAACTCTCCAACTAACATCTCTGCCAAAGGAATTCTTGGGTCCAAACCTCCTGCTTTGTTCTCCCATAACAAAGTTTTAAAAACCAATGCTAAAAACCAAAATAGGAAAAGTGTTCAAAATGTTAAAAAGGTCTTTATCTATAGAAAATGCTATAACTGTGGTGACACTTTTCACATGGCTAAGGACTGTCCCAAGGAAAGAATCGAAAGAACCAAACCTAAGGACCTCTCATCATCTTCTAATCCTAAAGGACCCATTACAAAATGGGTACCAAAGAACTAATCTGTGTGCATGCAGGTTTCTGAGCGCCATCAAATATGGTATCTGGACAGTGGGTGCTCACGCCACATGACGGGAAACAAATCTCTTCTCATCAACTATGTGTCTGAAAAGGGTCCATCTGTCACTTTTGGTGATAACTCTAAAGGCTACACCAAAGGCTATGGAACTCTCACAAATGGATCAGTCACTTTCAATAAAGTGGCATTTGTTGAAGGTCTCATGCATAATCTTCTTAGTATTAGTCAACTGTGTGATCTTGGATATAAAGTTATCTTTGAACTTTGTATCTGTACGGTTGTGGACAAGAACTTCAACGTGATGCTGTCTGGAAAAAGGATGGATAATGTCTATGTCATTGACATGGGACTAAGCAACAATTCATCAAATGTCTGCTTCGTGTCAGATGACTCTTCCAAAAGAAACTGGTTATGGCATAAACGTCTTTCTCATCTAAACTTCAAAACTCTCCACAAAATTTCAAATAAAGAGTTGGTGTATGGCATGCCAAAGCTGAATTTTATCAAAGAAAAGCTGTGTGACGCATGTGAGAAAGGGAAACTCACCAAAACTTCCTTTAAGACCAAGCAATGCTCTTCCATCACTCTTCCTCTCCAGATGCTGCACATGGACCTATGTGGACCAGTCAGCACTCCGAGTCTAGGAGGAAAAAGGTACATTCTTGTAATTGTTGATGAATTTACCAGATATACTTGGGTGTATTTTCTCAGGTACAAAAGTGATGCAACTGAAGAAATCATCAACTTTGTCAAGAAAAATGAAGTTCTAAATGGCCAACTTGTTCGATCAGTAAGAAGTGATAATGGCACTGAATTCAGAAACAGTGCTCTTGAAGACTTCTTCACTGAGAAAGGGATTTCTCAGAACTTTTCTGCTGTCCGTACTCCACAGCAAAATGGAGTGGTGGAAAGGAAAAATAGAACTCTATGTGAAGCTGCCAGATCGATGCTAAGTGAATCAAATCTACCTACCTATTTTTGGGCTGAAGCTGTTAACACTGCCTGCTTTACCCAAAATAGGTCTGTGATTTCTAAAAGGCATGATAAAACCCCATATGAAGTCTTCCATGGCAGAAAACCGAATATTGGATTCCTTCATGTGTTCGGCTGTGTGTGTTTCATTCTTAATGATCGTGAAAACCTTGGGAAGTTTGATCCCAAAGCAGATGAGGGAATTTTTGTTGGGTATTCCTTATCCTCCAAAGCTTATAGGGTGTATAATCTCAGAAGAAAATGCATTGATGAGTCTATCCATGTCAAATTTGATGATCTTAGATCCTCATCTTTGTCAAATGATGATGATGATTTGCACAGATGGATATCATCATGCATCGGTGCTGCTCCTTTGTCTAATCCTATTGATACTCAACTCACTCCCTCCATTCCATCTCCTTCTAGTATCCAAAATGAGTCACCCTCTTCTCCTCATACCGAAATGAGCCTTCACCCACCACCGAAAATCCTACCTACCACCAAACCTCTGATCCCACTCCTTCGACTCATCTCACTCAATATACTCCATCACCTCTACCCCCTGCCTCAAAATGGACTAAGGATCACCCTATTGACCAAATCATTGGTGATCAACAAGCTGGTGTCCAAACACGTAGAGGAGTTGGAAATATTTGTCTCTATGTGAATTTTCTCTCTCTTCTTGAACCCAAAAAGATTGATGAAGCTCTAGCAGATCCCTGCTGGATCTCGGCCATGCAAGAAGAGCTCTCTCAATTTGAGAGAAACAAAGTTTGGAGATTGGTTCCCAGACCTCGAAAGAAGACAATCATTGGAACCAAATGGATCTTCAGGAACAAAATGGATGAAGATGGTACTGTTATCAGGAACAAGGCCCGATTAGTAGCTCAAGGATACAGACAGGAAGAGGGCATTGACTATGATGAAACATTTGCCCCTGTTGCAAGACTTGAAGCTATAAGGATCTTTCTGGCTCATGCTGCCTACCGAAATTTTAGGGTCTTTCAAATGGATGTTAAAAGTGCCTTCCTCAATGGGGAACTTGCAGAGGAAGTCTATGTGAAACAACCTCCTGGCTTTGAAGACCCAGCTCATCCAGACTATGTGTACAGACTTGACAAAGCACTGTATGGTCTCAAACAAGCTCCTCGTGCTTGGTATGACACTCTTGCCAACTTCCTTCTAAAACATGGATACTCCAGAGGTAAAATTGACAACACTCTTTTCATCAAGGAAACTTCAGGTAACCTCATTCTTGTCCAAATCTATGTTGATGACATCATCTTTGGTGCTACTGATGAATCACTTTGTGATGAGTTTGCTTCTCTCATGATGAGTGAATATGAGATGAGCATGATGGGAGAGCTTACATTTTTCTTGGGCCTTCAGGTCAAACAAACTTCAGAAGGAATCTTTATAAATCAAAGTAAATATATTTGTGACCTTCTGAAGAAATTTAATTTTTTAGATAGCTCTCCTATGAAAACTCCCATGGCACCACCGTTGAAACTAAATGCCGATCCTAACGGTATATCTGTGGATGTTACCCTTTATCGGGGCATGATTGGTTCTCTTCTGTACTTAACTGCTAGCAGACCGGACATTATGTTAGATACTTGTCTTTGTGCCCGTTATCAGGCAAATCCAAAAGTATCACACTTAAAGGCTGTAAAACGGATTTTTCGGTATCTCAAGGGTACCTTACACTTGGGTCTTTGGTATCCCAAAGACTCAGGTTTTGAACTAATTGGGTATTCAGATTCAGATTTTGCAGGCTCTCAGGTTGATAGAAAAAGCACTACAGGAAGCTGCCAACTCCTTGGTGGTAAATTGGTAAGTTGGTCCAGCAAGAAACAAAACTCTGTGTCAACCTCTACTGCTGAGGCTGAATATGTAGCTGCGGGAAGTTGTTGTGCTCAGATCCTATGGATGAAAAATCAACTCAGGGATTACAATCAATTCTTTTCTAAAATCCCAATTCTGTGTGATAATTCCAGTGCAATAGCTATTGCTAACAATCCTGTTCTCCACTCCAGATCTAAACACATAGATATCCGATATCATTTCATCAGGGACCACATTTCCAAAAGTGACATTGAACTGCACTTTATTCCCACCAATTTGCAGCTTGCTGATCTATTCACCAAACCCCTTGATGAAACCAGGTTCAACTTTCTCATAAGTGAACTTGGGATGTGCAACCTTCAAGAATAAACATGTGTTTCTGCTCCACCGATCTCACATCGGTGGACATTTTCTTCTCCACTTCTAACTCTCCACCGATCTCTCATCGGTGGACAAACAAGTGTTTCTCAACCATCTTCATTTTCTTTTCTTACACCGAAATCTCAAATCGGTGGAACTCCTCGACTTCTTCCACCGAAATCGAATATCGGTGGAACCTTTCAACCCCTTCCACCAAATTCTGTAATCGGTGGAACCCTACTTATCTACCCCCGAAATCTCAAATCGGTGGAAACCTGCGACTTCTTCCACCGAAGTTTCATGTCGGTGGAACTCTCCAACTTCGGTGAAACCCTTCTTATATCTACACCGAAATACCACCGATATACCACCGATATACCACCGATATACCACCGAAAGACCACCGATTCACCACCGAGCCTACATCGATCCACTCTCTTATCGTATACGACTCCCAATGTGTCAGTGATGGGAGACCTTTCACATGTCAGTCGCTATGTGTCACGACTCCTCGTTTCCCACTCCTCCTTTCGAGCCGCCTTGTCCCATCTCCCCATAAAAACTATCATCAGGTTACCCTTCTCTCTTCTATATATATATGTATGACCCTCGCATATTTCCCTCTCATTTCTTTTTCAAAACCTGCAACCCCTTATCTCTCTCTCGAAAACCTCTCATGGCTTCTTCTCGATACCCTATTCCCACACGATTTGAGGAGCTTAAGTTTAATCAATGCAATCACGTTGCCCGCTTCGACCCAGATCCAGCTCATCCCGAGTTCTCCATAGTCGCAAAGTTCCTCACTCGCTCTCCTCTTCTTCATGCCTTTTCGTGCAACCCCAAGATGAGTAAAATGCTCATTGCCAGATTTTGGTTAACATGTGTGTACGATCCCTCCAACGAAGCCATTCACGCCTCCATTCTTTCCAACGACGCCGGTGATCACGACCTTACTTTTGGGGTCGATGATGTTCGTCTAGCTCTCAAGATCGACGCCTTTTCCGACTATGAAGACATGCATTTGGACACCATACATGAAGACATTGTTCTTACCACCGGTTATGTGCTCGACGACTCCTCCAAAAGCTCCAAAGGCCCCGGTACTCTTCTTCGCAGCAAAATGGGAGGCATTTGGAATTTCTTCTTTGCCCACGTTATCCATTGCCTCTCACGCAAAACAAGTGGGCATGATCAATCGCCTTCACACGTCAACAAACTCGCTCATGCCCTCGTCTTCCAAAGAAAAGTCGACTTCGCCCAATATTTCTTCTCAGAGCTTGTCGAGGTCATCAAGACTCCCAAGAAATGCTATGTTGCCTTTCCACGCTTCATCTCAATGATCATACAGCACAAACTTTCTAAGGCATTGGAGTCAGATCGCAAATCCCCTTTACCGCGCTTCTCTTATGACTGGTCTTCTCCGTGTGTAGGCACCAAAACTCTCAACGTTAAGCCACTCGCCACCGATCGCCCATTACGACCAGGTATGATCTCTTTTGCTCTTTCTCCCGAACTACATTGGGGTGATGCGGAAATTCCCGGGTTTCAACACCTAGAAATTCCCGAGGTCCCTCCAACTGTAGTGGCCCCTACTCCCCGTTACCGAGTTACGTCGGGTGGCACTCAAAAGAAATGACAAAAGGCCACCGACACCTCCGCACCCGCTTCTCGAACTACGTCACCGAGAGTTCCCTCGGAGGCTTCCCCGGTTCAAACCCCTTCTCATAAGCGGAGGCACTCATCTTCCCCTTCGGGATCTCTTCCAAAGAGGTCCCGGAAACCATCGGCCCCACCAACAAATCCAACTGTCGATTCTCAAAAATCGCCGGTTGTTGAACTTCATCCCTCCGGGCCAAGGGTATCCGTTTCAAACCCCACCAACTCCTCTGTTGCCTCTCAAAAGGCCTCAGTTGTACACTTGGAGAACCCTCAACAAACCTCCCCACTCGATTCTTTGGGTGGTGGAGATGACCTCGAGGTCTCTCCTCTCGAGGGTTCTGATTTTTCACTTCACAGCCTTTCACCCGATCAGTTTATGATCGATGAGATTGCACAACCCAATCAGGGTTCCCCCCCACAGACTTCACCCCCACATGATTTCTTTGCATTTCTTTTAGCGGACACTGGTTCTCCCCGAACCATCCCGTCCCCCGAAGAACATCACATCGAGCCTCCCTCGCCGAGGCAACACTCTCCACAACGAACACCCTCACCTCCCCGACCTCCCCGAACCCTCTACACCGACGAACTCGCGCCTCACTTACGACATCCGCTTCCCGAAGCGGATCCCCTTCGATGGCACTGTTCGTTCCCCGAAATCGGTGGTCACACCCCATCCCACCAAGACCGACCTTCCACTTTCCTTCAATCCACGATCTCTCTGATCTCCCAGGCCAACTCTCGAATCTCAAACCTTGAGACAAAGTTACCTCAATTGCTATTCAATGCCATCACCGATGCCCTTGTACCAATAAATGATTCTCTTACTACATTGTCTTCTAAGGTTGAGTCCCTCTCCAAGGCCTCCAGCACCGAAATATCAGAATGGGAAATGGATATGGGTGACTTCTCTGTGGTTCCCAACACAATCTCTGGTACTTTGGCATTTCTACACTCCAAGTTTGATAATGTGTTTTCTGAAATGGGTTTTAAGGTTCCGGCTGTTCCTGAGGGGGAGAAAACCTCCGCTCCACCGAAATTACCATCCATAAAGAAATCTTCCAGTAACAAGCCTCCACCGAAAACCACTCCACCATCACCGAAAACCACTTCACCGAAATCCTTTTCTGTTTCACCGATACATACAGGTACCACCGAAGCACTAGAACTTGGTGCATCAACTGAGGGGGAGCAATCCAGTAAAGCTTCCAAAGACAAAGGCAAGAAAGTCTTTTCGGCCGAAGATTTGGCTAAGGAAGAAAAGAAGAAAAAGGAGTTGGCAAAATATGGGGCTCGACCTAAAGATGCTGAATCTCTTAAACTCAAGCCTGCTTCTCATATAATCTCCACCGAACTCGGTCTCTCCCCTCAAGAAATTGAGGATGCAAAAATTGCTCAAATCAACTTAGATAAATCCAGAGATCTATCCCTTAAAGCTGCTGAAGAAGAAGCTGCAAAAGCAAAATCCTCCGATGCCATTCAAATCCAAATATCGGTGCTGAGTGCCCTAGAAAAAGAAAAGAATGATGAAATTAGCTGGTACAAAAAGACCATGCATCACCGAAACAACAGGTCACCGATTTCATCCGTAAAGATTGCCACCTCCAAAGCAAACCCGAAAGACATCAGGCTAATCATTGACAGGGAAGATGGTTCTATGAAGAGTGTGAAAGAAAGCCATCTCCAACTCTTCGGTCTCTCGGAATGGTATGAAATCTCTCAACACCTTGTCAGGAGTCCAAATCCAAAGAAAGACATCTTTGTCAAGTACATTGATGGACTGATGGGAAAGATGAAAGAATTCAAAAGAAAACACAACATCACTCTCTCCACCGATGAAAGAGCCAAACTTCAATCCTTGAAAGAAAAAGTCATCCTTCCCAAAGTTAAAAACCCACCTGACTCAGTCTTCAAGGAAATGGCGAAGGAAGGTAAAATTCCAAATGTGAACAATCTAAACCTCACCATTCCCACTTTGGTCCCCTATCCTACCACAACCTTAAGCCTCTCACCAATACCAGGATTGTTCTTTAACGACGGTCTCGGTCGTCGGGCCTTCTTCAGATTTGCCCAGATACCCTTAGCTGATACTATCTTTTTGGAAGGCATCCACAACCTCTTTACGAACATCCCCGAAGCTCAGCCTTTCTATAGAAACTTACTGGATGAAATCAAGCGCCGCAAAACCTCAAAGAAGTAAGTTCTCTCCATTTGGTACTTGTAAAAGTTAGTTTCTCATTTTGTAAATTGTACGAGAACTTATCTTAATACAAGTATCTCTATTTGAATTTTATTTCTGTACATACTTTACTTTTCGTTACCTGTAAATACTGTACATAGTATACATACTCATACAAAAAGATCAAAAAGAACAAAAAGAATGGTCTATGTGAAA
The DNA here is from genome assembly GCA_033807775.1 of Saussurea involucrata. Classification (NCBI taxonomy): domain Eukaryota; kingdom Viridiplantae; phylum Streptophyta; class Magnoliopsida; order Asterales; family Asteraceae; genus Saussurea; species Saussurea involucrata. The sequence goes on along the minus strand of CM066312.1, from coordinate 69,702,700 downwards.
AGAACCCAAAAGAGTAAAAAGGGTCAAAATGCACTTACTTTTCAGTTACTCTTGAATATTCTAAGAAAGGAGCTCAAATTCAAATAGGGGGAGATTGTTGGGTCACCAAGGATTTGAAATTGACTCACCGATGTTTTCCCTAAAACTCCTATTTAGAATATTTTAGTTTGGTTCTTTGAATGACTTGTACAAGATATCAAATGTTCGGTGAAGTCGAAGATCAACCGAAACCAAGCTTGAAGACTCTCTACTTGTGGAAAATAGAAGACTCTCGGCAACTTACAAACAAGTCATCTCCACCGAACTGCCTGGACAGTTTCGGTGGTCACTTCCCACCGAATTGCCTGGACAGATTCGGTGGCCACATCACCACCGAATTGCCTGAACAGTTTCGGTGGCATCGTCTTCCACCGATGAGCCTTGACAAATTCGGTGGACACTACACCGAATTACCTGAACAACTTCGGTGGCCCTCCTCACCACCGAAATGCTCTTACATTTTCGGTGGTCGGTCTCTCTCTACCGAAGTTCTTCTATTTTCGGTGAAACCTCCTTCGGTGCCAAAGTCTTAAAGGGAAGATCATTTATTATGGGACAATATCCTCTAGCAGATAAAAGTGACAGTTTGTCTCTTTATCCATAATCAGTTAAAATCCGTTTTTATCTGCATGAGCTATTCTGTCTGTACCTAGTAAAAAGTGACAAGGACCTTTCATCTCTCCAGAAGTCAACATACTCAGCAAGTTGAAAGATGACAAGTGTCCCAAGCACTTAATGCTTGGGCACTCCTTGGCACTATAAAAGGAGAAGGCATCACCATACAAAAGGCACGCTTTTAGAATTCTCTCAGTGCAAGAAATCTTCCTTTAAGCCTTAAAACTCAATAGCTTTGCTCTCAGTGTTCTTAGTTGTTTTGTTGTATACTTTGTGCAAGATTGTTAGAATAGTTTATCTGTTCTTTTCCGCAACAATCTTAAGTTTCTTTGTGTAATTCTTGTTGAAAGTTTTTCAATAAAAAGAATTAAAATTGTGAAAATTTTGAGTATTGTATTCAACCCCCCCTTCTACAATACTTGCTTAGCCATCTGGGACTAACACCAAGGAAAACGAATTTATTCCCATTTGGATTCAAACATGATCCAACAATATTTTTTGCTTGGATTGTGATTCAGATTCACAATCTAATAAAATAATTGGAAATAGAAAGCATATGATTTGATATTTCTTCTTGAAAGTGAATGAACATATTTTCTTAGTGATTATGTAGGTGCAAATTTTGGTTATGACTACATCATGGAAATAGCATGTGTGATCCCCCATATTCAAGTATCACTATCATCAACAATTTGATTTATTTGCATATCTATATCCACACATCGTAAAATCAAAGCAAAAAATAAAACCATGTAAACTCATATAATGCATATAAAATCATGTAAACTCATTAAGTAGATCATTATCACTGAATGCTAAAATAGATAACGTACTTTATAGAGATCAACGGATCTGAAGAATGTCGTTACCTCGCAATATGGATCGATATGAAGACATGAAAAGTTCTATTATCTTCTTAAGCATCTCATATAGAGTCTCCACCACCTGCAACATTCAACATGAAAAAAATAGTTGACAATGAATATATAGCAAAGCAAATGCTAGATATTCAATCATTGTGTTTTAAGATTCTAAACTACTAAATTAATAAAGAATAAAGATTGACAGTGAAAAAAAAATAGTTGATATTTTCTGCTTCTCCATAATGAATTGACAAGGGATCAAGTATGTGCATAAATATATAGGGGCTCCTTCTTTTGTTAACCAGTGCATATATGCACATCAGGCAATTGTAATATGTGCATATATGCAATGCCCGATGTGCATATATGCACATCATGAAAAAGTTAACAAAAGAAGGAGACCCTATATATATATATAGTTCCACTTTTCCACAGTCCCACTGAATCTTGAAAATGGTTGACAAATTGTTTGTATGAGAGAAAAACGAAGTATCAGAAAAGTTGGTGTCTTTTCCATAGTGCAAGACAAATGAGTTGGAGTTTGTGCAAGATGTGTACTCTGTGGGAGAAAACCCACTAAATAAGCATATGTGATCTATATGTCAGTAATGCCAAAGCAGTCAAGCGATAAAAGAAAATAGTCACAATGAAATTAATCGGGATATATGTCACTTACAACCTTCTGAACAGAATAGGCTTTAACTTTCTAGGGAGCACTTCCTTGATGCATGAGCAACAACATTATCTGCAGAAAATGATGAAAAGGAACACAAAAAATCAGTCACTTCCTTTAATTTAATGTGATTAGTGATTAACTGGAGAGGAAAAAATTCTCTAAGCACCTTTAAATTATGACTAGTTGAGTACCCGCGCAATGCAGCGGGATACAAAATTCAATTATAAAACAAGATTTAGAAAATGAATGTGATTTCATCGCGATAGCCACTTATTAACTTTTACACAAAATACACGAGTCTTCTAAAAATGCAGAAGAATAACTCATATTACAAATATGTAATTAGACCCATGCATGTTAATGTGATGCAATTCGGCGGGTAAAAAAATAGCAAAAGCTTACCAAACTATTTCAACACTTTGACCATCCTAACTTGTTTGTTTATTTTATTTTGAAAAGCAAACTTTAATTACCAACCAAAAAGCTACAACCACCAAGTTCAAACAGCCACAAACCAAGGACCCAAAACAGGAAACAAAAAGCTGTCCCAAACAAACAGCAGCAAAACAAAACAAAAAGAGAGCCAAGCACAACGGCAACAAAACCAAACAAAACCAAAGAAAGAACAGCTAAACCCGATTTTATAGTCCCGGTTTACCAGAAACAAACCACCGCCGCACTCACGACCCAAGCCGAGATCCCACTGACGGCCCTCACGCCGCAGCTGAATGCAAAAGTTGCTGATGCTATACATAGTCGTTGGCTTAACCAACCAGCAGCTTACCCCACACAGACGACACACACAGCTGGCAAACCAACCCGCACCTGAACACGAACAAGCCGGTCCCTGAACCGACATGGTACCCGCTGCAGCCACTATGTCTATCCACATATGACAAAAACTAAGAGGGTGTTGACACTAAGTGCTTGCCGCAGGTAAAAGTCATAACTCTTTGACTTATTTTACCGGGTGAGATCAAAGTCCATTAAATCGGTATCTTATGCAACAATTTACCTACCGGATAAGACTCTACATCCTAATCATGCTCGTACCAGGTAAATACCCAAAATGATAAAGTAAGTGCCCGCGCAATGCGGCGGGATGTCAATTTTATTGTAAATCAAAAAAACTTAATCAAACATATTGGTATATATCTGATTCAAAATCAAGATCTATGTACATAAAATTTACACGTGCATTAATTTAGCCTAAGCAATCAAGAGACTACACCCACACCTAATAGGGAACTTAACTTGATGGCCACCACCACATCCACCATCCATCCAAGTTTCTTTGATGGTTCACTCCCAATATCAACGCCAACTGCTGCAACAAGAATGGAAGTATTCCTTGGCTAAGTGGCAGGGACAACCATGTGTAGGTCAACCTAAGTGACAACAATCAAAATATAAATTTAACCCCATTAGATTAGAACATGTTTCACTAACAATTGTAACCCAAAAAGAAATTTAGATAATGATAGCAAAATGTGAAATGTAGAACCAATACCAAAAGCTTAAAAAAAATGAACCATCAAAACAGGTGATTAATACAAGATCAGGCATGGGGTCCAAAGCTTTATGTTGGATGTCAATCTCACGTTGATCAACGTATCTAAGGGTTCCTAAAAACGACTCATTTATGATTATTTGAGGGTAGGAAATACAAGTTCACCGGTAACTTATTTTACCTTCAAGGGTGCAGTGTTCATAATTCAGATTCATCCTCTCTGCAATGTAACAAAAGATAAGAAAAGTATTAGGATGAAAAGTAGTTCATCAGCACATGTGATTCAAGGAAAAACAAAGTAGCAATTGCCAACAAGTCAAGAGATCAAGGAGAGGCACACAATTCTAAGTCTAAAGGGTACTTGATATGGTTCTAGAAAACACCACAAGAAAAAGTGTTTGCTTGTTTAACATCTTGGTGATATTTTCCCTTCTATGTAGCCTTGATTTTGACAGGTCATTAGAGGCAGAGGTACCAATGTGGATGAATAACCACATTCTAAGATGGTTGGAAAGAAGGTTCCTGTTGCTAACGATGTAAAATTCTATTTTTTATAAAATGCAAAGCATTTTTTATAAATAATATCATCATTCAAAAACTACTGTGGTGTTGGTCCAAATCCAATGCAACCCAAACATTGTAGCTTGGAATGATCGATATATGTGCATCTGAGGACAAATGGCATACAAATAATGCATACTTTTCTAAAGCAATTTTTTATTTCTAATTTCAAAATCAACATATTAAACATTCATTCTTTCTAAAATATTTATTCAAATCTAAAATATTTGCAGATATGATGGAATATGTAGATATTAACTGGGAACTCAGATAAGTCGTTTGATATAGTTAACAGATTGCAGATAAAATTCCATTTATACTGTGAGTAATGTAGACACCTTAAATGTATAATTTGCTCATTTCTACAGGAAATGATATGTGGGTTCATACATAGGATAACTATTTTTTATCACATGAGGGTGATTGACATCTAAGCAACCAAAATTGCAGGGCCTTAGTGTAGCCTCTGATGCATAAAGCATCAACATGGATTCCTACATTGGGTCTATGTACAGATACCCAAATATTGTATGTATATGTAACTTGAATTACCAAGAAAAAAGTACAGCACAAACACAAACACAAACAGAAAAAGAGAGTTGAGAGGTATGAAGTTAAAGATAACAACAACAGAAAATTGAACTTAAGGGTTTGCTAAATCAAAATCACAGAAGAGTTTCGACTTATAAACCACAAAAAACTTTTAAACCACTTTCTCAAATGTAGCTTTTCCAAACACATGGTTTGCTAAATCAAAATTACTGAATTACATTATCTAACTGTGAATAAACATTAGAACATCTCAATGTAGTTGTTGAAGCCAACTTTATTGGGTTATTAGGGCTCAAAGCTTTTAACCTCGAAAATAGGTAAAAACGTAAAAAGTGATCTTCATAAAACAGTTGGGCATAAATCTTGATAAACCCAATTCTTCAATTCAAGTATTCAACCAATCTTTTTACCCTAAATTTTTGATCTGAAAATTGAAAACCAATACTTACTTTCAACGACGATGAGGGCTTTAGAATCATCGGTGTGGGTTTTTCATCAAAAACAAGTGGTTCTTCAACTGGGACGAGAGCTTTTGCCTCTTGCTTCTCGGCGGCGGCGACGGGTTGCTCCGGCGGGCACTGGGATTCTACCTCGACCTTCTTGGCTTCTTCTACTGCCATATCTTCTCTGCATCAACCAACAATGCAACCTATAATCAACGAAAGCCGCAGAGCATAAATCGATCAAAAACCAAAACAGAACAACAGAACCCTAAACTCAGACGTGCCTGAATCGTTGCTTTGAGAAGATGGAAGTTTTGGTATTGGGGAAATGAAGCGATGGAGAAGATGGATTTGAACATGAAGTGTTAGAACCGGTGAATGTTGAACCCTTAGGGTGCGTTTCTTGCATTTGGTGAATGTTGAACCCTTATTGAGAGCTTGAATCGTTGTCGATTGAGCATGAATCGTCATCTCGAGAAGATGAATTTTTGAACAGGTGTCTGATTGGAGGGATAAGAGGTGGTTCTTGGGAAGACGGAGAGGGGGTTAAAAGATGGAGAGAGAGAGAGAGAGAGGCTTCTCACTCTTAAATTTAAGTAATCATGCATAAATTGAGAGTACCATATGCATTCAAAGTTGTTTTTAAGAGTTTAGGGGTTAAATGTATTATAAGATAGTATAGATATACTTCACAACCCATCTTCATGGCTTCTTTAAAATTGGAAGCAACAGGAAAAATCATAAATTCCTATAAAAACAAAGATCGTGAAAACCTCTTCATCAATAAACATCCATATTACTACGGAGAAAAATGTGTTATCATGGAGAAAATATAGAAGCTTACCTTGAATCGGGAAATTACTGGAAATGGTCCACCGAGAATGAAGAACATGATCAATTGTCGAAATAACAGTGAACAATGAACCACAAAAAAAATGATCAATGGAAACCCACCGAGAACAATGGTCGAAACAATAAAGAAACCACAAAGATGATCAATATCCTTTAAATTCAGACTTCATAGTAAAAAAAACAATAGTGCAGTATTTATTCTTTCTTGTGCAGTATGTGTTTCTACAAATATGTATGCATGAATTCATTTATGTATGAAAAGGAAGGGATTCAATAGATCCTACTACCATCCAATTCTTATTCAAGTATGATTTTTGATACCCTTTTGACCCAATTTTACAACTAAATATCGGCATGAAACGATCATCACACATTTCTCTTGAATCTGCAAGCTTATCATGGAGGTGACAATATATCAGAAGACGAAATCTCAGCTCGGTGTTTATGGCAGAACAAACTCACATAGGATCGAGATTTTCGTTGACGAAAATGTGGTCATCAAGCCTCAACAAAACATAAAAGGGGATTGTATTTCACAGTGTTGAAGAGAAAAGTCATTAAAAAATCGATAAGCATTAGAAACATTAAGAACCATTAGTATGCAACAATAGATAGTAATATGACAATATCATTACAAATGAATTGTTAAAAAATCAACAATAGTTGGTTATCAAATTACCTCTAGAATTACCTAATACTCCAGGATCACCCAATTCCACTAATAGAGGCTGGAGATAAATGAAGAGATTAGCGCAATTCCTTTTCAGGTTATGATCATCTTAAACTAAGGGGCCGTTTACCTAATCACTTACCCGGGTAAGTGCTTACCGGTAAAATTCAATACTATAACTTACTTACCCGGGTAGTCACCTCTCCTGTATCCACATGAATTTGAACATGATAAAAAACATCAGCGATTTTTCTGAATCAGTGGCTTGTAGACAGAAACCAAACCCAAAAGAAGACAGAGACCAACACTGCGATTTTTTATGTATCAGATGCTTCAAGGTTGAGATAGGAACCGCCACTTTCTTCTTCTCTATTATAAACACTCAAATTACACAATAAAAAAACCCTAGAACTTCAATTTTCAATTTCAAAACCAAATCACAGAAGAACCCAGGTCGATTTTTGTACAATGAAGAACACAGGTCGATTTTTGTACAAAATCAAACTAAGCAATGTACAGTATGTAGGACGACCATAGGAGAACTAAAACAGAAGAGCGACTACCAGAAAGAACCAAAACGCTAAACTAAAATATAGAAGAAACCATACCTTATTGTGTCTTCGGTGAGGAAACCTGTCTGACAGCAACAATCGACTTGATTTCTCGGAAACCAGCTTGTAAAACGGTGGATTTGGTGGGTAAAACGCCAACTTGAATAGCATATTTGACAATTTATCTCGACTGCAGGTTTCTGGCTATAAATTATAAAGTTAAGCTACATTTTCTTGCAAAAAGATTCTTCATTTTGCATTTCTTGAATAATATGATAACCAACCAGATAAATACATGCACCTACTTTATAATGCAAGAATGACCAGCATGCCCTGGGACTCCGATGACAAAGAGAAAAGAAGCCAGGTTATAAATTGCACTGGGAAAGAGATCTTATTTCTCTTAATTACATGACCAAAAAGCACTTCAACAGGGGAAGATAAAATAAAAGAAATAAATTAGATGACAGGAGGATAAAGACCTCTAAACTAATGGTAAGCATGCATCAACTTTATGCGAATATAAATTATGTTAAGAGATATGTACATAGCAATGCAAATGTAACCAACTTAAACACCAAAATTTTGAAAGGAGGCAGAGCCATAAAATACCTTAAAGAGCAAGGCCCGGTGTTGGGAAAGTCCACAATCAATACAACCAAGAGGAAGTATGATAGTTTTATGAGTGTTCCGTAATTCATAACTTCTTGTAGTCCACCTTCTCAACATTTCATCAGCATCACTAACAGGACCACCCATTTGTGAAACAACAATATTAGCAATTCTCTGTATTACCCTACTTATAATATGGTTCACCCCAGAAGCCTGGCATTCAAGTGATATATTCGAAACTCTTTCCTCAAGAAGCTGTAGTTCCTTGTCATTTGTTCTGTCTACTAAACTTACTTCAAAATCAACATTATCATAAGCAGTTCTGGCTTGAAGATCCATTAATGAGGGCATTTTCCCTTCTGAGACTGAATTTGAAGTAATCCCATACACATCGTAAAACCCATCCATCACTTTCTCGTCATAGTTTACAACATTATTACTCTGCAAATAACAAATACAATCATTAATTACATACTAAGTACATCAAGTCTACATCCTAAAAGGAAAACAAAATCCTGAAGTCCAATTTAGGCACCTTTATAAAACAACTCAATACTTAGCATTTAGATAAGCTAAATGAATGTTGAACACATTAATCTTAGCATATAAAATCTTACTAACTAAAACACTTAGGTCAAACACAGAATCGAAGAAATGAAGTATAATTGAGATAGAATGCAATATGTTACCCAATATCGAAGCGAGAGAAATTCAATGAGGGATTCCGAAGGGGAACATCCCAAACTTCTTTGCTTAGCGGCTTTAATTTGTGCAGTTTCAGCGTCGGGTTCACGCGCTTCAGCGGATCCCGATGAGACACTAATCGCGAGAGCAAGCTGCATCTGGAATTCCTCTTCGAAGAAATTGAAATCAACAGCAGAGGAGTCGTTGATGTCAACAACAGCCAAAGAATCAACGGTTCCGATTGTAGGTAATGGAGCCGGAGAAGACGATGAGTGAAACTGTGTTGTGGCTGGAGGCTGTGATGGCGTGTCGGTGGCGGCCAAATGGTTGTTGTGGTCGTTGAAACCACCACCGATGTGAAGCTTTCGCAGCAGATGCTTCATCTTTGACATGGATTCACATGGAAAACGCGGAATTGCAATCAGTTCTGTGTGGAAGGAGATGAGGGATTGATTCCTTAACCTGCGCCACACTTGTTCGTCAAGCTACCCCGCGGAATTAAATTAACCGTTCCAACAGAAACCAAAATCGATTAAACCAAAAAAGGTGTAGAAATCTAACCGAGAAGAAGAAACCCTTGAAGAAACTGATTTGAATCCATCTGCGTTCGCCTTGGAGGAGTTGTGATGTTAATACAGAAAAAGAGGAACAGGAAGATGATGATGAATAAGAAGAAGGCGAAGCAGAAGGAGAGATTCAGTTCTCAGATTTGGCGAATTCGGTGACCAGATTGTCTAGGGCTTTACCGGCGATGGTGACGTTGACGATGAACCCAGAATGAAGATAAATCTTCTGCAGTCTTCAAATTCAATCGGACCATAGGGAGGGAGAAATCGAAATTTATAGGGAGACTCCATCAGAACGTGGGGGAGAGGGAGAGAATCAGGCGGTTTGCAGAACGTGGGGGAGAGGGAGAGCCTGGTAGCTAGTAACAGTGACTGAATGGGCTTAATAGATGGCTGAATGAATTTGAACGGTGGAGATGCAAAGTTGGAATGAGTTTATACGGCCCAGATTGATCCAAAGGTGGTTGAACTCAACTGGGTCCATAGTATAGGTAATTACATAAGAACAATCAGTTAGAAGGATGCAAGATACCTCTCTTTCAATGTGAACCGTGGACGAGGAAATTGTGGACATACTTGTTGGAGAATGGTTGGTTTGATAGATGGTAAGACGTAGTTATTTTTTAAATTACGATCATACTTAATTACTAGTTAATTTTGCTAAATCAATTGTTTTTAACAACATATTGATACGTGGCTAAATACGAATATGTTAGAAAGACCGCAAGCCTCACTGTTAACGATATTATGGTCACAAGCACTGAATTCTTTTCCACTTAATCAATTACAATATTTTAACTATATGAACGGCAAAGAAAACTATTATCTTCCTTGCTGGTTAGTTGATGAGGTGAGAAATGCATAATTTTGATGAAGTTCTAGAGAAACTTAGATTTATAATGAGTTGTATTATTTTATTTTATTTTATTTTTGTAGGTAATCATCCCGATTCATGTAAATGGTGATCATTGGGTTACTACGGTTCTAAACCTAAATTCGTGGATGATCCGCATGTATGATAAAATGATTGCGACTACTCTTATCGCAATTGTCTCAATCAACTTCAAATTTGGCCACTCATCTCCCTACGTACTTACATGCGATGAAGTTTTGGCAAAATAAAGGAGAAGTTCTTAACCACGTTTATGTTTCAAATGTCCCTCAGCAAGCACAACTTGACCAGGGGATTGCAGTGCTTTGCTTGTTGGTTTATGGAGGAAAGTATGAAAAGTGATTGATATAACTTATGTGCAGTGTTACAAAAATTACGACCCCGTAGAATTTAATAGAGCAATTCGGATGTATCTTGCTATATAATGAGTTCTACAAAAACCGTATTCAGTAATAAATGTGATTCTCCTTCACCATTTAAGTAGATAAAACGAAACATGAAATACAAAGTCAAATTACACACATGAACATAAAATACAATTACTTGACACTAGAAACTGAAAGCGCTAAATTACACAAATTTAAACATGATCAGTCAAATTTCAAATTCCAGCTACACGAGGGCTAGTCCATGCACCATCCCTTTTGACTCCTTGCATGCTCATGTGATATTTGTTTTTTAAAGTATTGTGGTTCTCCTTTTCAGTATACACTTCAATGACGGTTGTTGTCAACAAGCAGTTCTTGAATTGTAATCCACTTTGTAACTCTCCAGGCCACTTGGTTTTTTAAAATACATTTTCAAATATTTCTGTTCGTGCTCGTCATAATCCATATTTCTTCCATTATTTGGTCCATAAGTGGCATGCAAATATCGTCGACATCTAGTACGTCAACATAATTTTCCATGCCATCGCTACCCGGTGATTGTGTACATTACCCTTGATGGTGAACATCTATGGATAAGAAACTGTTGCATGAAAAAATAGACTTTTTGTTAAATTTGTTTATGAAATTAAGGAAAACAAAATTACAAACCATACAAGTCGCTGGCAGAATCCAGAAGCGGTTGAGATGGATTTCTACATAATCATCAAGATTCTCCTTTAACATTTAAGTAGATAAAATAAAACAAGTAATACAATATAATGAAAATAAGATTCAACATTAAAGGTAAAATTAGACTATAGGAACTCATTTGGATAATGTGTTTTTTCAATCGGCTAAAAATTCTTCCTCTCTTGCAATAATCTTAATTTTCATGGTGTTTGAACATAGAATTGGCATTCTAGTTGTCGGATCCGACTCCATTTCTCTTTCTCTTTAATTTGTCATTTTGTATAAGCGATCCATTTCTGCTTCTACTTAATCTGTTGTTTTGTATCATTGTAACACCCGGATTTTTGGTTTGGAACACTTTGGAGCGAAATATATATATATATATATCAAAAAGAAGAATCATATCTCACTCACTCGTCTAATTAACCGATTTAAGTGATTCAACTTCTTTTGAAAATTCAATACATATGACTACAATCCTCGTGTTTTGGGTTTTTGGAAATTCTATGTCGAAGTTGGAAGAAATGTTAGATCTGGTTTAAAGTAATTAAATTAGCTATTGTAAACAAAGAAGAAGTTGTGGTGGACTGGCAAAGGCGTGTATTTGTATTTGTAAACTCCTGCTCGGTGCGTTCTATATTTTTTAGAGGGTGTTTGGGAGTGTGTTTTAAATCTGCTTATTGACTTATTGGCTTTTCAAAAAGTCAATAAGTTAAAAAGCTTGTTTGGCAAATGCAAAAGCAATTTTAAAACAGCTTTTTGGTTTGCCTTGGAAACGTGATTTTCAAGAAGTCACACTTTCCTGACTTATTGACTTATTGGTCATTTTACACTTTCCTATCTCAAAAGCTAATCCAAACACTTTTTTAAAAACTCCTTTTCCAAAAGCAATAAGTCAATAAGCACTTTTGGCCAAAAGCACTTTTGGACTAAAAAAACACTCCCAAACACCCTCTTAACAGTTTTGACCCAATATAATGTCCAGGCCAGCAAGCGTAATTCATCTTCAACCCATTGCTTTAATTATCACCTTAGGGCATCTCTTTGTTTTATAGAAAGGAAAACATATCCCTCTTATGAGGGAGGCGGGATTTAGAAGGGACAGCAGAAGCTGCTGTATTTCTATTAATTTAGAAGAAAAAAAGAATATCTATATCTATATATACATATACATATATGTATTTATGCATTGAATATTCAACTTGAAGGTTTTAATCGAGATGCAAGTTAGCTCTATAAGGAAGAGATTAAAGGTATGAACTTCAAAATCCTTAAATATAAGGTTCTCTAATTATTTTGTTTTAGGGTTCTAAAAATATCATGATTTTGGTGTTATTATAGTTCTTTGTGGGAAGGAATCTCACTTATGGTAAACTAGTATGAGAACCGCGCGTTGCGCGGTAGTGTAAGTACTTAAGGTATTAATATGTAAATTGTACGTATAAAATGAGTAACATTAACGACGGAGCCATAAATAATTTTGATTACTTATATAATTGGTAATCTTGCATGTACTTTTTTATTTTTGTAAATAGAGAGGTAACTATGTTGATTTTATTAAGAAATAAACAAATGTACATCTAAATGGCACTATAACTACATCCCGACTGTATGTCCACTCTCCGAACGGGACATGCTTCAAATGTTAACGTGGAGTGCAATAATCCAAACATGTAAATAAAAGTGGTTGAAACAACCTTCATATCACAAAACAATAACCAAACTAATGTGATTATAATATATAACGAAACAACTAAGATAAACCAAAACAACCTATGCATATCCCTATGGATAAGGTTCATCTTCACCGGTAATCGAACCCTCTTCTTCCGTTAACAACACGTTATAGTCACATGTTCATTCAGTTGCATGGTATCTTTGCTTTGGCATGTACTCAGCTCAATAGTTTTCAATAGATTAAACAACTGAATTATGAGCACCCGTACATAGCGTAATTGACCAACCAGTTTTAGGATATGGTTCTAATAAACCCATTAGTAACGACATAAGAGTCAGGCTTTACTATCGCACCCGTACAAACGAAATCATGAAATACCCATATCATAATACTCCCTCTATCCCAATAAAATGATATAGAAATTACGATTTCAATTGTTAATCTGAGTACCTTTCATAGCAAAATTGTCATGGACTATGTTGCCAATTGTTTAGTTCTTGGCAAATAGCTGACAGTTTCTGTTGATCCAAACCCTCAGTGATTTGATAATGACCCTCTCTTATATACTTGGTGAAAATTGTAAGTAAACAATATGTATCAGAGTTTCACTATCGCTGATAAGTACTAAGATCTTACAGTACCGCTGATAGGAACTCTCGCTCTTTAGAATAAACATTCAGCGAAACTGTTCACCATATCGCTGAGTATGTTCAGTCCTTATGGTGATCGCTGATAAGTTAGTTGTTTACTTATGATCCCTGAAGACAAGTTTCACGTCAACATAGGTTCTACGCTGAAATCGAAGATCAAGCTCAAGAACCAGCGACAAGTCTCCTAATGAACTGATGCGGATCAGCGAAGACTCAGATTTGTCCATTCACGTGAAGTATCAAGTACAAGACTTCAGTTATCGCTGAACTTTATCATTCGCTGATATAAAATGATAAAGCTCTGATTCAACGAACGCTGATCATGAAGTTCTCCGTACAAAGTACTTTTGTCTTAAAACCACCCTTGCACAACTCCGTACGAAATGTCAGAAAAGAACCTCCGATTATCTGAATTCGTACAACAACTCTGACACTACACTGTTCATACATGCGGCTACAAAGGTTGTCACCAAAGGTCAATGACATGCAACCAACCAGCCGATGACACGTGTAACGTATATACTGACTTGCATTAAATGCATGCAGTATATATAGAGATGAACTCACTTCTTTTGAAATAACTTGCTAACTCTGGACAAGTTCAAATCTCTCTCAAGATAGGATTTTATTAGTAATCTCCTTATCTTTCTTAGTGCAAGAAATCTTAGTGTTCCAACTTGTTTAGATTTAGGTTTATCCTTAATCTTGTTTCCGCAACAAGCTGTAAATTGTTAATGATTTATCAATAAACAATTTAGAAAAGTAAAATAGTGTGTTTGTATTCAACCCCCCCTTCTACAAACTTGTATAGGCCTTTCGGGACCAACAAGTGGTATCAGAGCAGATTTGTTTAATCTCATAAACAAGATCTAATCTAAGATATTTCTCTTCCTTGCTATTATCTGAAAATGGCCAACACAAACACACACTATATAGACAATGGTTCTCTTGCAAAACCCCCTAGATTTTCCAGAGATAGCTTTAACTTATGGAAAAATAGGATGATGCTCTTCTTAGAAGGTGTAGACCCTACTATGACCTACTATCTTGAAAACGGCCCACACATCCCTGTAACAATTGATCCTGCAGTTTCAGCGACTGCGAATAGACCTGCTATTCCAGAAAGGCTGATTCCTAAGGAAATCTTTCAGTGGACCGATGAAGATAAGAAGAAAGTGGCTATAGATACAAAAGCCAGATCCATACTATCCATGGCCCTTCCTGACGAAGTCTACCATTCCGTCATGAACCTGAAGTCATCAAAATCCATGTGGGACACAATATGTGTTCAGTATGAAGGAACGTCTGAAGTCTAGGACTCAAGAAAGATCAACCTGGTAAGACAATACGAAAGCTTCATTTCTGGTAAGAATGAAACTCTCTCTGAAGTTCACCAACGTTTTAATTGTTTAATTATAGATCTAAAAACTGTTGGTAAGGAATATTCTAACTTTGAAGTGCTGACAAAGTTTCTAGAATGTTTACCTGAAAGCTGGGACAATTATTCTATGTGTCTCAAGCTGTCAAAGGATCTTAAATCAATGACCCTTTCAACCTTATATGGTACATTGCTGAATCATGAGCAATCTAGCCATCTAAAGAAGAATCTTGTAAAAGACTCCAAAAGCACCCATGTTGCTTTACTCTCAGAGGAACCTTCTACTCAGCGACCCTCGGCCACTATCACTGAGTTAGGAAGCAACTCTGAAAGGTCATCAGATTCTGATTCTTTAGATGATGATGAATCCTTGGCTCTCCTAACTAAAAAGTTCAGGAGATTCGCCAAAAAGAAAATGTTTAGAAAGAACAAACCTCTTTCAATAACTGACAAGCCTAAATCATCAGCTTTTGTTGATAAGGCTACTGCTACTGGTTTCAACTGCGAAAAGATAGGACATTTCGCTAATGAGTGCAGGTCAAAGAAAATCATGAGACCTTCAGCTTTTACAAAGAAATCCTTTGTTCCAAGGAATAAAGACGACAAATACTCAAAGCTGAAGGAGAAGTATGCAAAGCTGAAAAGCTTTAAGAAGAAAGGAAAAGGCCTGATGGCTGACTATGATTGGGCTGCTTCTGATGAAGAAGCCTCATCATCTGATTCTGAAGATGATGAAGCAAATCAATGTCTCATGGCCAAGATTGAAGAAGAGGAAGACAGTTCAGACATTCCCTCCACTTCAACCTCTGCTATTCAGGTATCACCTTCTTTCTTTACAAATATTGCAAATATTGATGAAGCTGATAGTCTCCGTAAAATCGATCTTCTGACTAGAAGTTTATACGAAGCCATGAACGGCAAAGCTGTGGTTGAAAACCAAAATCTTGATCTCGCTGAAAAGCTTAAAAACTGCCACCTTCAAATAGAAAAGCTTTCTAAAATTGAAGATGATTTTAAAGATCAAGTCTATTTAAATCAGCTAGTCAAAATCGAACGAGCAGAAGCTATCGCTGCATTAAAAGCTGAACAAGCTACTGTTGAAGGATGGTGTAATTCTTCAACAAAGATCACTGAGATAATTAAGGCTCAGATTCCTCTGAGTGATAAACGTGGTCTGGGTTATAAGTATGATACTCCAAAACCAACCACTGAACGTTCAATGTTTAAATTTGGAACGTTTGTATCCTCAGTCGCTGACACTTCATCATCTCAGTACTCCTCGTTGATTACACCAATCCCTGAGGAAACTCCTACCTCCACAAAAGGTAAGGAGAAAATGGTTAACTCAAAACCTACCTCTATCTCTAAAGACAAAGGTAAAGGAATTGTTATTTATCAAAATCCTCAGAAGGGTACCTTAGTACCTAAGCTGAATGCTTCCAAAGCCTTAGTGATTCATTCATCTGGTTCTAGAAATCAGACCTCTGGATCAGTTCAGCGACCTACTCCTAGACTCAGAGTAGATGTCCTTGGTAAGAAATCTGGAGAACTGAATGTTCGTCCTATTTCAAAAACCAATAGTGTACTTGGTGCTGGTACTTCTAATTCCAAATTAAAAGCTCAGCACTCAAGTGGTCCTAGAACTAACTTTAGTTATAGGAAATGTTATCACTGTGGACTTACCGATCATATTGCAAGTAAGTGCCCCACAGCCACCAAAGCTGATAAGATAGCTAAGGTGAAAATAGCACCCAAGTCCAAGAAGACCAAACCAGTTGCAATTCAGGTCAAGGTGACTCCTACCGCTGAGGTCAAGAAATTGACCAAAGTGAAGAAAGACAAAGCTGAATCTTCAAATGCTGCGAAGACTGCTGAACCCATTCCAACTTCTTCCACTGACAAACGCGTATACATGGTGAAATGGGTACCCAAGCAAAACTAATCTTCCTTTGTAAATGCAGGTTAAGAAGGGTATCTGGTATCTTGATAGCGGATGCTCTAGACATATGACTGGAAAGAAAAACCTGCTCGCTGAATACAAGGAAGAGAAGGGTCCCTCTGTGACTTTCGGTGGAAATGGAAAAGGACACACCCGAGGGTATGGTGTACTTTCAAATGGTACAACATCCTTCAGAAGAGTTGCATACGTTGAAGGGCTGAAGCATAATCTTCTGAGCATCAGTCAGCTTTGCGACATGGATAACAAAGTGATTTTCACTAAGGAATCCTGCTTTGTCACTGACAAAAAGGAGAAGATAGCTCTCAGCGGTTATCGTTTGGAAAATGTTTATGTAATAAACATGGACTCAACAACCACTGAGAACTCCTATTTCTTCTCAAAGGCATCTTCTGATGTTAACTGGTTATGGCACAAGAGGCTCTCACATCTCAACTTCAAGACGCTGAATACTCTTTCCTCCAAAGAGTTAGTCACTGGTCTACCTCAACATTCATACGCCAAAGAGTCGTTATGTTCAGCGTGTGAAAAAGGGAAGCAGACCAAGGCAAGCTTTAAGTCAAAGCAAGTTTCCTCAGTGTCATCTCCTCTACAATTACTCCATATGGATTTGTTTGGCCCTGTTAACAAACAATCCATCGCTGGAAAGAAATATACGCTGGTCATAGTTGATGAATTCTCTCGTTACTCATGGGTAATGTTTCTCCGTTCTAAGAGTGACACCCCTGAAGAACTCATCACCTTTGTTCGGAAGATGGAAACTCTGAACAATATGACTGTTCGCTCAATAAGGAGTGATCATGGGACTGAATTCAAAAACAGTTCTCTTGATTCCTTCCTTGAGAGTAAGGGTATTTCTCACAACTTTTCGTCAGTAAGAACACCGCAACAAAATGGAGTCGCTGAAAGAAGAAATAGAACAATTATTGAAGCTGCACGTTCAATGCTCAGCGATTCTCACCTGCCTACTCAGTTTTGGGCAGAAGCTGTCAACACGGCTTGTTTTACGCAAAACAGGTCGCTGATAGTCAAAAGATTCAAAAAGACAGCCTATGAACTTTTTCATGGGAGAAAGCCTTCAATCGGCTTTCTTCACATCTTTGGATGTCAGTGTTTCATACTGAACAACAGAGATGCCCTTGGAAAGTTTGATCCTAAGGCTGATGATGGAATCTTTATTGGATACTCTTCAGTCTCCAAAGCCTTCAGAGTCTTCAACCGTAGAAGACAAACTGTAGAAGAAACTATTCACGTCACGTTTGACGAATCCCGTTCAGCGAACTCTAAACCGTCCGCTGATACAGAAGAACTGAATCAATGGATGTTTTCTCATCTTGGTGATTCAGAAGAAGTTCCCACTCCTCATGCTCACACCGTAGAAAATGATGGTTCTACTATCATTCCAGATATGCAAAATAGTGAAGCTGAAACATCTTGGGTCTCAGCTGTTCCTATAAACACTATACCCGCAGTTGATCCAAATGTCTCAGAATTTCCATCTATTTCTCAGCAATCAGTGAATGAAGTGACAAATGCAAGCATTCCTCTCTTAGCTGATAATCCAGAAGTAGCTGAAGCCTCATCCTCAGTTTCTCCAGTTCAGACTGAGTCAGCGACGTATGCTCCGGCTCAGCGATGGACTGTAAATCACCCAATCGATCAAATTCTTGGTGATCCAAACGCTGGTATTCAGACTCGTAGAAGTGCAGGTAATATTTGTCTATTTGTTAATTTTATTTCACTAACTGAACCAAAGAAAATAGATGATGCCCTCAGAGATCCAAACTGGGTCAGCGCTATGCAAGAAGAGCTGACTGAATTCGAAAGAAACAAAGTTTGGAAACTTGTTCGGAGACCAACTGACAAAACGGTGATAGGCACTAAGTGGGTCTATCGAAACAAGTTGGACGAACATGGTACTGTAACTCGCAACAAAGCTCGTCTTGTTGCTCAGGGATACAGACAAGAGGAAGGCATAGATTATGACGAAACTTTTGCTCCAGTAGCAAGACTTGAATCTATTCGTCTTTTCTTAGCATATGTTGTACACAAAAACTTCACTGTACATCAAATGGATGTTAAGTCAGCGTTTCTAAATGGAAAGTTGAATGAAGAAGTTTATGTGGAACAACCTCCAGGGTTTTCAGACTCTAAGCATCCAGGTTATGTTTATAAGCTGGATAAGGCACTTTATGGCTTGAAGCAAGCTCCTCGTGCATGGTATGACACTCTTTCTACTTATCTCCACATTGAAAAATTTGATAGAGGTAAGATTGACAAAACTCTATTCTTTAGAAAAGTAAAAGGTCATATCATTTTAGTTCAAATATATGTTGATGACATTATATTTGGTTCTACTAACCCTGAGCTTTGTACTCGTTTCGCTGATAGGATGAAAGATGAGTATAAAATGAGTATGATGGGTGAACTAACATATTTCCTTGGTCTTCAGATTAAGCAAACTGAGAAAGGAACGTTTATAAATCAGGGAAAATATGTTAGAGATATGCTGAAGAAATTCGACTTAACTGATAGTTCAGCTATGAAAACCCCAATGGCACCTCCGCTGATACTTGATAAGGACACTAAGGGTGTTCCTGTCAATGTCACGCTGTACCGTGGGATGATCGGCTCTTTGTTGTATCTAACAGCTAGCCGACCTGATATTATGTTTGCAACATGTCTATGTGCACGGTATCAAGCTGAACCCAAGATATCTCATATGAAAGCTGTAAAGCGAATTTTTCGATATCTAAAGGGTACAGCGAATCTAGGTCTTTGGTATCCCAAAGATTCAGGATTCGACCTAACCGCCTATTCAGACAGTGATTTTGCAGGTTGCAAAATGGATAGGAAAAGCACCACAGGAGGTTGTCAGCTCCTGGGTGGAAAGCTGGTAAGTTGGACAAGTAAAAAGCAAAATTCAGTGTCCACTTCCACAGCTGAAGCTGAATACGTAGCCGCTGGAAGCTGTTGTTCTCAGGTCTTGTGGATGAGAAATCAGCTACTAGACTATGATCTTCAGCTATCCAAAATTCCAATCTACTGCGACAGCACAAGTGCCATCGCTATAGCAAACAATCCAGTGCTACATTCAAAGACAAAACACATCGAAATCAGATATCATTTTATCAGAGATCATGTGATGAATGGTGAAATAGAACTTCATTTTATCCCAACTGATTATCAGTTAGCTGATCTTTTTACCAAACCTCTTGATGAGACAAGATTCAACTTTCTCATCAGCGAGCTTGGAATGCTGAACTTTGAAGGATAAAATCTTCAGAGGTTCACATTTGATCAGCGATAAGATTATACAAACTTGTATAGGCTCTCGGATAAAATAAACTTGTACAATCCATTCTCATCTTCTCTCTGAATAAACCTGGTTAGCTGATATTCAGGTATGTTTCTCTCACTCTGACAAAACGCATGAAAATGCAAGATTTCAAATTTTTCACATCGCTGAATATCTCTTCCTTAACAGCGATACTTTGAAAGTTCTTAAAACCTTCACTGATATTTCTATTCAGTGCTTCATATTTTCCAAAGAGTCCCTGAGTTTTTCAAAACATCAGAGACAACGAAAGAATGTGAAAGGACAGTTGTGACGTCATTGCAACGGATAACACCAGGCACACCCTTTTTCTGACACACGTTTGCACGTTTCGTTGTCTATCCAATCAAATGCAAACACGTGTCCGTGTCATGATGAAAAACTTTCCCGCTCAAGTTTTTCTCTCTCTACTCTCTTCCTATATAAACACTCTCAAAGTTTATATTTGTCTTTTACGCGATCAAATCTTCCTCCGCAAGAAAGAATCCTCTGTTGCATTTGTGCTCTCAAAAACCTCAAGAACTGTTCATCATCTTCTTCATCAAAACATCAAGGTTAATATGTTCTTATCTATTATGAAATGCGTATAACTTGTTTTCGATCTTATCATTGTTTTACACAAGATCAAACAAAAGAACTCAAAAATAAAATCATTTTCTTTCATGGTTTTATAAACACAACCATTTCATGGTTGTTCTTCAAGTTTTAAATCCAAATCTTAAACTTGTTCTTCATTCGTATCCAGTTTTTCAAAACGGGGATACAAGACTTTATGGGTTTTACATTTCGTTTTTCAACAACAAGAAAAACCCTAATCTTCATTAAGACATTCTGTCTGAATGAAATGGACAAAATTCGAACCATCTTAATGGAAATTTCTTTCCACATTAAGATAATTCTTATTTGTTAACATCTTTGGCTGAACTGATAATACAGTGAAATGGCAACTTCAAAGCTGAATGTTACCACTGAGTCCATCTCCGCTGATTCTGAGGAACTGGAAATCACTAAAGCTCCTCAGGTTAAGTTCGAGCTGGATCAACTAGACTGGACAAAGGCAAACAACCTCTCAGCGCTTCTCGAGTTTCCTCCTCGGAAGCAGGTATCCCATCTAGACGACGCTGTAAATCTTTTGAAGAATAGCCCCATCTACACAGCGCTGACAATCACACCTCCTGCCAGTCAGCGTCTATTATCCCAGTTCTGGTACTCTGCCAGACACACCGAGCTACCCTCTGCCAAAGATCCATCCAAAACCATCGACTGCATACTCAGCGATACTGAGTATGGCACCATCAAGATAACCCCCGCCATAATCCGCAAAGCCCTGAAATTCCCCAACGCTACCCAAGAAAATCCCTTCGTTCCATTCCCTGACCACAAGAAGCACGCTGACAGGGAAGAAATCATTGCTTTCCTTGATGCAATGGGTTACATCTGGGAGGCTGGAAGAGACAAAGTGCCTGAGAAGAAGCTGACGCTGATAAAGAAATCCAAGATGCCCAGCGAGATGAACTTCATCTTCGCTCACCTGATCAGCTGCATGACAGCGAAATCCGGATCTTCTGATCAAGCCGCACAACCTCAGCAGGCCATGGGTTACGCACTGTTGAAAGGTCTCAACATTGACTGGGCCTCCATCATCTATGAAGACCTCATTCAACGTGTTGATTCTGCCGCTGATCGACCAGCATGGGTTCCTTACCCACGTTTCATCAGCGCCATCTTTCAATATGGCCTGAAGGACAGCTATCCTGAGGGTGATCTGAAACTCTCTCAGGTTGGCCCTAAAGTTCTCGACTTCAAGCCTGTCGCCAACGAGGTACGTCTCTCTACTCTTCTCACTATTCTTAATTCTCCGCTTTCTGTGGCTCCTTCAGCGACAATACCCCTCGCTGATTCCCAGGCCACAAAATCCATTCCTTCTAAGAAAAGGAAACAATCTCTTACCCCTCTTGATTCCAAAAGGATCAAGAAAACCAAGGAGCAACCCCAGCACTCCAATGCTGAAGACTCCTCAGCTCATTCTGAAGGGCTGAAGGAAAGTTCCGTGGTACGCTCTGCCACACCCGTGCAAGCCATCCCTCCAATCCAGGCTTCAGCGTCTCTAAACGCTGAGGTTAGAAACTTGGAAACTACCCAACCTCCCTCAGTCTCTCAAAAGACTGATGAAGTGATTGTCAGCGATTCCAACGCTGAACTCAGAACCCGAACCCCAATCTTAACCTTCGCTTCTCCCTCCTCTCACTTGGACTCTCCTCCAAAGAACACTAGAGATGCCATCATTCCAGAAGCAGCCGCTGACGCTTCTCAACAAATGATGAAGAAAGGACCTGCAGCGATCACCATTCCTCACCGAACTTTCGAAGAGGATATGGAACATTATTCAGGCACTTGCAACTTTGACGAGTTCATCAATCCTCCTGCAGGTACAAATCCCCCCTTAAACACTGTAACTAAACCTGAAACTTCTGAGCTTTCCTTTGTTCACAAGTACTTATATGTTACAGGTCCTAATTTGGGAGACATCAACTCCTCATTGAAGTCCGTGGAGATAAAGCTTACAGATCTCACCACCACTCTATCAAGTAACTCTACAGCTGTAACAAACGCTGGAGAGAATCTGACGAAGCTGACTACTGTGGTGGAAAAGAAGGCCTCCTCTGATGACATCAAAGGCCTTGATAAAACTCTCGCCGATTTTGCCAAAGTGCTCTCCGACATCTACACTGACTACACCAACCTCAAATCGTCAGTTTCCACCGTTTCCGGCGAGGTTACAACGCTGAAGAAATCGGTTGGTACACTCGAATGTGATATGTCAGTGGTTAAGACCGACTTGGGCTCAGTGAAGACCGACCTTGGTTCTGTCAAGACAATGATCGAGACACTGGTGAACAAGGCAAACAATCCAGCTCCTGCTCCGGCCCCTGCACCTATTTTGGACTCATTCACAGCAGAGGATCGCCAAGAGCTGAAGAAGATCACGCCTGCTATTTCTGGCCTAGAAGACAGAATAGCTAAGCTTGAAGGTTGTGTGAAAATCTCTGGCCCAGAAGACAGAGATAACACCAATGCTGAGTCTACCCATTCCTCCCCCGCCCATCATGAGAAAGAGGGGGAGAAGAGCGCTGAACAGGAGAAGCGCGCTGAACAAGAAAAGAGCGCTGAAGATCAAAATAAGAGTGCTGAAAACCTTTCCCATGATGAATCTATCAGGGGAGAGGGTAATGAAGATCTGGTTACTGGACCTCAGGGAGATGAAAACCCTGAGGGAACCGAGAAGCTCGCCTCTGTATCTGAGGGGGAGCAACTCGAAGAAGATGCTGAGGATTCTGAAGCAGAAGAAGACGAAGACATCGACATCCCTGAAGCTGAACCATCCTCCTCTCCAAGGAACGATGATGACGATGATGAAGATGACGAATTCTTTGTCGTCAAACCTGCTCCTCGAAAAGCTCTTAAAGGGATCGTGATAACCGAATCCACAGGGGAGAAGACAAAAACAAAGACAAAGCACTCAGCCTCTGGCGCTGAGAAAAGCAAAGGCAAAGGCCTCGATGAAGATGAAAATCTGGCGATCTTGCTTGAAAAGTCGGTTTGTCAGGTACACTAAACTTTACTTATATTCCTTCCCTGAACATCTCTGAACAATCAGTTATCCATTCCACAAACACCATACACATCCACATTATTTTTTCTATCTTTTCTACCCAAGTTCTTCTACCCAGTTCTTATTTGTAAGATCGCTGCGTTTCAGCTAGTCCTCTCCCCTGTTTGAGGATATCGCTGAAGGCTCTACTATTGCGACTTCACCAATAATACCAGCTGCCGCTGAAGACATAATCCCAGTCTTGGATTTGATCTCTGAGACTGATGAACCAGAAGAACAACCTCTCTCGCACAGAAACAGACCTTCCTCAGCTCCTCAAAAGTTGAGTGAAGAAGATCAAAAGAGAAGAGAAGAAATGATAAAGCGATTCGAGGATCAGCGAATCATTCTAAGGCGTGATCAACTGCCTTCAGTTCCTCCTAAGTTCAGAATTTCAAAAGCTGAATACCAGGAACACCTCAGAGCTGAACGCCTCATCGCTGAAAGGAAGGAAGCTGAAGATAAAGACAGAGAATACGCCATAAAGCTCACTCAAGAATCTGTCAAAGACCCCAAGCTGAAGCGTGTTCCCATTCAAATCCAACGAAAGCTTTGGGAACAAGCCCAGAAGGTCGTGGAAAAGAAAGCTGAAGTTTCTCAGACCACCCTGATCTGGTGTAAAGAGAAAATCCATTTCAGATATCGTCCAGCGAAGATCAACAAGGTATTCATCTCTGGAAGAACCTCTATCGGAGTACCTATTATTGACATCAAACTGTTCAGAGAAGATGGCACATCTGAAACCTTTCGCGCTGACACTGTAAAAAGGTATGGTCTCTCTGAATGGCTGGAGATGAGGTTAGCTATCCATCCGCCACAATCTAAGTACAAGGATCATTTCGAAAAGCTGATAAACAGACAGATCGATTTGATATCTTCTTGTGTGGATATTCCTCCTGTTCTTGATCTAAAGCTGAAAAGAAAAAGGGGCTCTCCAAAGAAGAAACGTCAAGATTCAAACTCAGGTCCTGTCATACGAAATGAAACTGGAATTGGTTTCTCTCGCGCTGAAGTACTTGGTCCTGATCCTGATCTATCTGCCCTTGACATCTCTTTGCCACCATGTGAACTTTTTGTCCCAGGTAAAGTCATCAGTAATCCTTATGGAATATTCTTTCTTGACTACGACGGACGTAAATGCTTTCAACGGATCGCTGAGCTTCCAATCACTCCAATCGAACAGCTCAGAGATCTCATCTACTGGTGTGACTTCAGAAAAGACATTCAGGCACGACACCTAAAACCCTTGATCTTTGAAGAAGCGCTGAACAAAAGAAAACGAGGCGTAACGGTTCCTGACTGGATAATCCCCGCTGAAAAGACGACCCTTGATGAACTTCTCATTAAGGAAGAACCTTTTGAAAACTGATATAGTCTCCTTTTTCTCTATTGTATCAGTTATCCTTCTGTACTTGTAATTTAATTCGCTTGTACTTGTAATCTTTCTTATTCAAATTGTAACCTGATTCAAAGATTTAAAGAAAGATTTCAGCGAATGTACTTTACTCCATCAGTACTGAAAAGATCCCAGAAAACAGTAAAAGGGACAAATATTTTATGAGTTCTTTTTATCCTTATGTTTTCATTTAATAGCAATTTTCTTTGTTGCTATGTCATAATCAAATAGGGGGAGATTGTTGATCCAAACCCTCAATGATTTGATAATGACCCTCTCTTATATACTTAGTGAAAATTGTAAGTAAACAATATGTATCAGAGTTTCACTATCGCTGATAAGTACTAAGATCTTACAGTGCCGCTGATAGGAACTCTCGCTCTTTAGAATAAACATTCAGCGAAACTGTTCACCATATCGCTGAGTATGTTCAGTCCTTATGGTGATCGCTGATAAGTTAGTTGTTTACTTATGATCCCTGAAGACAAGTTTCATGTCAACATAGGTTCTACGCTGAAATCGAAGATCAAGCTCAAGAACCAGCGACAAGTCTCCTAATGAACTGATGCGGATCAGCGAAGACTCAGATTTGTCCATTCACGTGAAGTATCAAGTACAAGACTTCAGCTATCGCTGAACTTTATCATTCGCTGATATAAAATGATAAAGCTCCGATTCAACGAACGTTGATCATGAAGTCCTCCATACAAAGTACTTTTGTCTTAAAACCACCCTTGCACAACTCCGTACGAAATGTCAGAAAAGAACCTCCGATTATCTGAATTCGTACAACAACTCTGACACTACACTGTTCATACATGCGGCTACAAAGGTTGTCACCAAAGGTCAATGACATGCAACCAACCAGCCGATGACACGTGTAAAGTATATACTGACTTGTATTAAATGCATGCAGTATATATAGAGATGAACTCACTTCTTTTGAAATAACTTGCTAACTCTGGACAAGTTCAAATC
Organism: Saussurea involucrata; assembly: GCA_033807775.1. Classification (NCBI taxonomy): domain Eukaryota; kingdom Viridiplantae; phylum Streptophyta; class Magnoliopsida; order Asterales; family Asteraceae; genus Saussurea; species Saussurea involucrata. The sequence continues at coordinate 69,676,530 of CM066312.1, read as the reverse complement.
TCTCTCAAGATAGGATTTTATTAGTAATCTCCTTATCTTTCTTAGTGCAAGAAATCTTAGTGTTCCAACTTGTTTAGATTTAGGTTTATCCTTAATCTTGTTTCCGCAACAAGCTGTAAATTGTTAATGATTTATCAATAAACAATTTAGAAAAGTAAAATAGTGTGTTTGTATTCAACCCCCCCCCCCTTCTACAAACTTGTATAGGCCTTTCGGGGCCAACAATTTCTACTTTCTAGAATTCACCTATTTACCCTAAAAGGAATTATAGTGATAAATGAGTAAGAAAAGTATGTGTTTTCGGATCCTACCATAAAAAGTGTTGTTAACAACTAAAGTCCTTGATTCGACTAAAGCAAATACATACCGTTTCCCATTAAAAATCCAATCCCTTATCGATTATGCCAACAAAGCTTACATAGACATAGCCCCTTGAGATGATGTCTAGAATCTTAAACAAAGAAAAATGTGTCCTATTTCAAAATTTTGCTTAACCTGAAAACTAACAACCAAACATACATTGTCTAAAAGAAGAAATAAATAATTGAAGATGAAGGATACTGGGTATTGCAAAAATCTAAATCCATAAAGTACCCACATGAGATCAAGAAATCTTGTTACCTAGTACTCTAGTAGCATGGTTAGTTGCTACTTACAGTGTAACTTCAATCTTTCAAAAGAGTAATCGGTTTGATAATTGAAGAAGCCTTGTAAACTTTCGACATTTTCTTCGGTCTCCATTGATTTCTCGTGGTAATTTGCTTCGTTACGCCGACTGAAAACCATTTCTTCCAATGCCTTTCCATGCTCCAGTAATTATAATTAGAAATTATATTTATTGCTCGTAAAGTAGAAGAGATCATCAATTTCTTCTCAAAAATGTTAACTCAAATTGATTTCAAATCGAAAGGTGGGACAAAGAAGTGGCATCCGGAAGAATATAGCTATGTTTTAAAAAGCATCGGAGGTGTTGGTAAGGGGATGTTCGATTAAACTGCTGAATCGATTAAGCCAGTTGTTCGGTATGTGTGTTGCTACATTCAGACGTCAATTCTGGTTGTTTGGCAGGGCTTAATGGTTGGGCAGTGCTTAATGAAACAGGCGGAACAGAGCTTAGCAGAAATCCGGCACAAATGGCTAGTCTGTTTCGTCACCCAGAAGGTGGCTGTCCATGTTAAGTTGGATCATGCCTTGTTTTCATCTGGTGGCAGAAGGCGGAAGACAATTCTGGACAGACCCATCAAGTTCTCTGCTTGGTTCTGCTTCAGGTGTGGCAGCTGATCGCATACAGATAGCTGCGTTGGTCGACTTATGGCTGATTCAGGACAGCCGCAGGGGTGCTGTTTGATGCTTCTGGCTGCAGGAGTGATGGCTGGATCGTGAGTAATTTTCTGCAGGTTTCGTAGGTTGTTTACTTAATGAAATTTGCAGCAGGCTTGTTTTTCTTTTGGTTGGACTGGAAGAGTTTGTCCTCCTTTTAGTTCTGTATGTTGGTTTGGTTTGTATCTTGCAAACCATGTTTGCTTTGTGTTCTGTTTTGGTGTTGCTGCACATGGTATACTCTTTGTGAGTTTGGATTTTGTTCCTTGTGGTAATAAATGTGTGGTGTTGTTGCCTTTTAAAAAATTGATTTCAAGTTGAAAAAGTAGCATGCAAATCCTCAAAAAACGGATGTCACCTCAGTTTGGAAGGATTTAAGCAAAGAAACCTGAATGAAACAGTGAAGTTGTTGTAGCTCGCCGCATGTAATTGTGAAATTCCCTCTCGTGTAACCTTCTCGAGTAAGGCATCCCTAGCGATCTCTTTCGCACTCGAACCCCACAATGACACCTAAATCATTAATCTAGTTAAACACAAATGTTTAAAAAATCACCAAAAAAAAGACATACCCAAATCCCAATCCAATCTAACCCAAACAACAATCAGAATTCAATTCAAATATTTAATCCAATCAACCACCGACTAATTCATCAACTAAACACAAATACTCTATTCCCATACAAAATTTATAGTAAGGAATGTGCCTATTCAAAACGGAACAACATATGAATTTGATTTCCATCTTTATTCGTTTAGTTTATAGTACTTTGTATCATATAAGCTTCTCAAATTTGTCTTTATATCAAAAAATGCAAAAAGTTATGAAGGAAATAACTGACCATATGAGAACACTTGACCAATCGAATCGAGCGCGATGGAATGAAGCCCACCGAGAGCAAAACTCCTATCGGGTTCTAAGTTGAAGTTCACAGTTTTAAGAAAAACAAAATTTCATGATCAAACCCGAGACAACCACGTCGCCTTTTCCCCAAATCCATAATTTCCATCAAGTTGCCGTATAGAAAGACATAATCCACAGGCAATGCCACAATTGGTCTTCATTGATCTTGCCACACATAGTCGATGAAGGTAGTCGGAAAACTTGACCAATCGAATGGACATAATAGCATGATTGTATCTTGGTAGCCACTTCCAATGATTTGTAGTACAGGGTCTTGAAATTGACATTCATTCCATTATAATTTATACATCTGACTCCGTGAAACCAGTGACGGACCTACAGTGGTGCCAACGGTGGCACGTGCCACCGTATTGTTTTTTCGTCGTACGGTAAAAAAAATTAGGTTTGTGAAAGGTGCAATCGTATCGTTTTAAAATGCAACTGTATTATTTTATAAGTTCACATGTATCTCATAATCAACCAAATAACTAAAAAACCATTTGAAATCAACCAAAAAAACCGATAAAACTCTTGAAATCAACCAAAAACAAAAAAAATCTCTAGAAATTAATAAAAAACCTTAAAAATCCCTCGAAATGAAGTAAAGAACTTTAAATTTCCTCGAAACGACGAAATTAGGCTAAAAAAACATCGAGCGATATTGAACGTAGGTAAAAAAAAGATAAAGACACACATCGATAAAAAGTGTATGGAAAAATATGGTGCCACCATTAAGAAAAATCTGCCCCTGCGTGAAACAAAGCATACTTACATCATTCATACATGTGCCCTACCAGTTTAAACTCATTTCAGTCAAGAATATTTTTCTCAAAACGATATGAATTTTGAAAGTTGAAAAGCTACTTCAATTACCATTTCCAGTACCCACGGTGAATCCATATCAACCTTAAATCTTAGAATCAAAGTAACCGAGTTCCTAAATTTCTTATACAATACATGTGTAACATTCGTTCCTGAAAGCTACAATTACAAAATCAAAGCAATAAATGGTTGTTATTACCTTCTGTTCAATGCCAGGAACCTTCAACACTTTCAAATTGACCTCTCTTTTTCTGCAATTAGGAAGAATCAAGTGAGCATTGATCGATAACCTTCACGAAATCCATCATTGATCGATAACCTTCACGAAATCCATCATCGATCTGGCATAAAGAAGTGGGATTTTTCAAACGAACGAGAATGGATAATATATTCGATTTATTTTGTGCTTTTGTGTATACACTGAGAGATGGAGAAAGAGAGGGAAGCGAATCTCCAAGCGTCTTCTATGCAGGTCTTGGGCGACTCGTCTTCTGCAAGTCTTGGATGACTGGGAAACGAAAAGACAACCCTAGTCGGGTTGAAGAGGAGAACCGAAGCGGGTAAAACCCGAGCGAAGGAGAAAAAAGAGAAGGGGGAGTTCTGGCCTGAGAGGGAGCCACGTCAGGACTCTTGGTTTTTGTTTTTATATAGATATTGATTTTGGGTTTGTTTAGTATTTTGTAAATAAATTAAAGCGAGAATTTTTATTTTTATTGATAAGTTCATATGAGCTTTAAGAGTTTTAAATCTTAGATCAAATTTATAGCTTTTAGATAGATTTTGATGGATTAATCTACGTAAGTATGGGTTGATTGGTTTTAAATCCATCGGGAGTGATCTTTAATGAGTTGGAAAGTTCAAGAAGTTGTATAAATATTTTTGTTTAGAGTTCTTTAATTGATTTGGTGATTACACATGGTTTATCTAGGTAACAAGATGATTGCGAAGATGGATATAAACTAGGTTTAACATAACCTAGCAATGTGAGTTCAACTTGCTTTGTGAAAACTTTGTACATGCCAAAAATGTCCAATTTGAAGTATCAAAGTGTTTTACTTGGTGTTTATCAAATGTGTTGCTTACTTGATGAAATTTACATTTTGGATACATTTGAGTTATAAATATTGTAAAATGTCATTCATTTGGGGTATTTCAACATTTTGATAAAGAAATCATATTAATATGTTTTTTTGATGATTTATTGTAAAATGGAGGTCATTTAACATAAATGCACTTTTAGTGTATTTGGTTTTATAAAACGAGTGAAAATGTATATTATTGAGTTATACAATATGTTGGAATTATAAAAAGTATAATTTCATTTGGAAAATAATTTATTACAATCCATAATGGGTTTTTGAGTTAATCATATTTTGGAGCATGTAATTGCATAAACGTTGGTTAAATACATTTTATTGCTTATGATGACTTCTATTTTATAGCCAATGGTGAACTATTGACTCGACTTTGATTTTAATGAGTCTCGGGGGACATTTTTCCAGTTTAATTTTGCTTTATGTCAAGTTTTTGAAGTTACATGCATTTATGTCATATTTATTTGAAATATTACGTGTTTTGAGTGCGTTGTAATTCATTCTGGGTCATTTAAATTTAGACTGTAATGTAGCATATGAGTCAGTCATTTGGTTTAATGGGAGCTTTATCCCTGTTTTGGAATTGGAAATAATTTTAGTTAGCAGAATCGAGGTATAGACCGTGGGTGGTTGAACTCGTAGACCGAAAGACCCTTTGCGAAGGACTAGAGGTATAGATCATGGGTGGTTGAACTTGACGTTCTTGCACTTGGGTATTATGCCAATGATGGGATGCTAGTTTTCCACATTTAGGCACATTTAGGCATCGAGGTAACGTGTAAGACCTATGTGCTAATATATTCCCTTGGATTTGGATAACTCAATGTACAGACCTAGAGGGGTTGAAGTTGATACTCCACAAGTGTACGCTTAAAGGTGTTGAGCTTGATATGTCTTATGATTATAATCCTAGAACGTTGATAAGTGGCTTTACTTTGTGTGCCCGCCACATTCGATGGAACCGGGTCTCCCCCGTCACCGAAAGGTGTTGTTTTGGGTATTTATCTTTATCCATGTTTTCGGCGACATTTTAATATATGGATTATTTTCCATGATTTGTGGGCGTTATATTATGCCTCATCCGTTTTTGGATGAATATTAAATATCCATTCACGTTTTAATTGAGTTTTGGATTTGAGTCCATTTTTGATAAATGCTTATATTGGAGCTTTCGTCATGACTCATGAGATTTGTGTGCATTGAAAAATGGGTTGTTTGCACATTCAGTATAAATCCTTTTGAAAATCATGATTTAAGTTGCATTCTTTTCGTTTAACGAATTACTTTATCATGATGAAAACTCTTGAACTCACTAAGCGTTAGCCTAACCTTTTTTATTTGTCGGCATGTGCAACAGGTTCGGTTGGGGAATAGTTCTAGTGACACTAATAGTGGAGAGCTAGTTATGTGCTCAAGAGGTATTTAGCTTGGCGAAGTGTTTCACATGATGGGAATAGCAACTTTGTTTTAGGTTGAGTAACACCCGACTTTTTGTAGTCTTGACGTATGACTTAGGTTATTGAATGTTGAAGTTATTACATTTTAAAGTTGGAGGTATTCCCAAGGATGGATTGTAGAAGGGATTTTACCCTTATTTGGTTATTTTATCGAAGTTTTTTTTAGTTGCTCTTTTTCCAAATTTGAGGGTGTTACAAGTTGGTATCAGAGCTTAAGTTTGAGAGAATTAGGTGTTGATTTTGGATACCTATACTCAAACTAGCGTTCTTCTAAGTGGATGAAAGTGAGATTGTACTATTAGGCACTTTAAGATAGGATACTTTAAGGTCGATAGAGTCACTAGAATCGAGAATCATGACGAGGGTAGCAATGATGATCATGTATGGTAAGTTTATAATTGCACTTGGCCAATGCATTGGTGAACTTACACGTTACCTGTGTGTGCTTGAATCGCCTTAATGTGATGATCGATGGGGTAGTGGATATATTCTTAAGGAGTAGTCATCAAAAGAAGTTGATGCTTATAGCATTGCCACTTTGAATTATAGTTAAGCATGATGAGTACATTAAGTTGACTATCTTGAATCGGAGTTATCGGTTGAATCATAATTATAGACGAATTGAATAGACCTTGTTTCGAGGATAAAATTGTAAGGTTAACTAATTTAGTCGCCGATTATTGCCTTAAGATGTTTGAACATTTGGGTGTCGGTAGTGTGACCGATGGACTTGGTGAGCTTAGTTCTAAGATTTTGAGTCTCGACCAAATTCATGCATGAAGTTTATTTATAAAATAATTGGCTTAAATTATTTCATACTCTTCCAAATTCATCGTGTGGGTTGTATTACGGAATTTTGGAAAGACGTTTAGCACACACACGATTTTAAACCATGATTTTAAACATGCATAAAATTGTTTTAGTTGCATAAGATTTGCATACAAGTTTATTGGGAATCTTCTCCATACTATTTTGATAGAGTTGCAAATTATTGAAGCACAATATTTTTGTGACGAGTTTTGAGAAATCATTTGGTGCTCGTGAAATCGGGATGAAGTTTTAAATTACACTAAACTACATTAGTTCGTACTTTTGCACACGAAGCCTTGATGGGGATTCCGTTTTATGTCATTCTATTGCCAAATGATAAAATTTGGGTCGACTTTAAATACACGAAACTACTTTATCTTCTACGTTTGTTTGCAAGTTTTAATCGGATTTTTCTTCATGACGTTTTATGGCAGAAGGGTGAAATTTTGAAATGCATTAGCTTGCTTTGTTGCGTGTGTTTGTGTATAAAGGATTATTGAGGATTTTATCCTATGCCATTTTCTTGTTAGAAATTGTTAGGTCTAGAGTTTTGTCAAAAACACAAGTGTTGAGTTCTGAGTAAGAAGACTAAAGAAGACTCAGAAGACTCAGAAGTTCTGAGTAGAAGACTCAGACGTTCTGAGTAGAAGACTCAGAAGTTCTGAGTGAGATATCTCAAAAAGATTCTAAGTGTTGGATTCTGACTAGAAGGTTCAGAGTTCTGAGTAGGAGACTCAGAACTTCTGACTATGAAGACAAAGGTTCTGAAGCGCTTATTCAGAAGGATGTTCAGAATTCATATCTTGGGATATTCTCTGTTATATTCAGTTACTAATTAGGACACGTGTAATTGTTCTATTAGTCTGTTTCTTATATGTACTGTAGCTTTAGCTATTCTCTACAGTATATATAGGAGTTAGCAACTGTAGCTAACTGGATCTTTAGCTAATCTTTGGAGAGAATCTTTTGGAGAATCTTTGGCTAACCTTTTGGATAACTCTTTACGCATAAATTGTTAGATCTATTGAGAGAGAAATTCATTGTAATATCTTGTAATTCACAGATTGTTAATAAATCATATGACCAGTTGCTGTGAATACGATCTTGAATGTTCATATTTGATTGTAAGAGTGTATCCTGGACTTTCAATTGGTATCAGAGCCAATCAACAAACAAATTCGTCCAAGAGTGTGTTTGATCGCGTTCTTGAAGTTTCTTGATCAATTCGACAATTGATTCCGCTGCTGCTAACAATTCTTGAATTCCTTACAATTCTTGAATTCATTTCTATCATTGATTCAAGAAATTTGAATTTGTCTTTCTGTTGAATCGATATCTTACAATCAAGTTATCCAAAGATTTTCTCTCTATGCTGATTAATTCTCGAAATTAAACAGAGATCACAGGTATGTTTTCGAAATTCTTGATTGGTTTCTGGATCAAAGTGATTATATCTGCTGCATGTTGATTAGTATTCAAATTTTTTGTTGAAAAGAAGATTTCATTTAATTCATGTACTCTAACTGTTTGATGAAATGCATGTGACAGATTTGATTAATTCTTGCATGTTCTAGATTTGTGTTGATTCTCATTTTTGATCATAATTCATAGTTGATATTCGAATTTGTCATTTCATCATGCCTGAGATTATTGAAGTTTTTGTGAGACCTGCAATTTCTATAACCAGTTCAGACAATTTACAAAAATTAAGTCCTGTAAAAGCAAAAGAAACAATTTCTAAACCAAAAACTGAGATTGTTCATTTTGAAAGCAAGATTGCTAATCTTGAAGCCAAATTTGAGGAAAGTGCAAAAGTTGTTGTAAATTTGCAAAAAGATAAATTCGATCTTCTAAAAGATTTCGAAAAGGCTCAAGAGAACACAAAGTTGTTAGAAAAAGAGAATGTTGATTTGAAAAAGAAAATCAATTTTGAAAGAAAGATGTTGACAGAGTCTGAAAATAGAATCAAATCATGTGAAATGAAAAATTGTCAACTCTTGAAACAGATCTATGATTTTGAACAAGTACTTATACTTGAAAGAGTGAAATTTGAGAAAGAGAGAAGAGACTTTCAAACTGAGAGGAAAGGTTTTGAAACAAAGTCTGTTGAATTATCTTTGAAAATTTCTGATTTGGAGAAAATTCTTGCAAAAGAAAGAAAAGAATTTGAATGCAAGAAAAATGTTTTTCAAAAAGAAAAGAATGGTTTTGAGAAAAAGAAAACAGGAATGTTAAATGAGTTTTCTGTAAAAATCAATGAGTTGGAGAAAGAGTTAGAAGATGGAAGGAAAGAGACTGAAAAGAAGAAGGTAAATGGCTTTAAAGAAAAATGCTTAAAAGATGAGTTTGAGAAGGAAAAGAAAGTTTTTCATTTGGAAATAAGGACGCTTATTAAGAAATTATCTGATTTATCAACTAAAATCATGATAGAGAAGAAGTCCAAATCTGATTTGCAGTCAAGGTTTGATTTGTATGTTAAAAAGTTTAAAGAATTTGAAACAAAAGTTGTTGACAAATCAAATCATAGTTCAAAAGATCAGATTCGTTCTTCTAATCTGTTTTATGATTCTGCTATTGATAAATCTTATAATTGTTCTTTTAAAAAGATAAAAATGGAATGGAGAGTTAAAGGAACAACTTCCAAGAAAGAAGTGCCAAAATCAAAAGTTCCTAATTCAAATGTCAAGAAGAACAATACATTTCAAAGAAAATCTTTTGTTAAACCTGATGTGATTTATTCTGTAAATCAATTAGTCAGAGTTGCACAAAAGAAACTTTGTTGTTCTTATTGTGGAACTAATGATTTTGTGAACAAGAATTTTATTCAACACTGGTATGGTTCTTATAGAATATCTGCATATGCCACTGCACCTAACAAACCTGGACCCAAGTTCATATGGGTACCAAAGTCAACTTAATCTGTTTTGCAGGTTATTCATGTGTAGAGCTGAATGAATGATCTATACCTACACATGACTGAAAACAGATGCTGTGCTTAAATTGAGAATTTTGACTTTTGGATAATTCAGTCCAAAACTCGGTCTGAATGAGAGAATGTGTTCAGAATCACATTTTGAGCAACCCTGCAAATTTTGGTTGAAAAATTCTGATTTTTGAGCAAGTTATGGTGATTTGAAGTTCAGAATGTTCAAAAATCACAAAATCCAAACATTTTTCTAAGGCATTTTCTCTGGATAGTTTTATCAGAATTCTGACTCTGTTACTCAGAAGTTCTGACTCTACTACTCAGAATTCTGACTCAACTAATCAGAATTCTGACTCTGATACTTAGAATTTTGAGCAAGTTACTCATAATTCTGACTCTTCTAATCAGAATTCTGACTCTACTACTCAGAATTTTTTTTGATAACTAATGAGGAATCATCGTAGATGATTACCAAAATCTATTGATTTTGCAGGATTATCTTAATTTCAGAGGAAGTATTGACTCAAAATTTGATCTGATTGTTTCAAGATAATGTTCAAAACCCGTGATTCAACGTTTTAGGCTTTTGAACAAATCAGTTCAAAACCCGTACTTAAATGACAATGGCTTCTGAATAATTCAGTTCAGGACCCGTACTTCAGAGACTAAAACTTCTAAACAAATCAGTTTAGAACTCATACTTCTCAGGTGATATCCTTAACTGTCATATTTTTATGTTTCAAGGAACAAGTGGTGAAAGGTAACATTGCATTACGTTTATTTCTATTGCTTTGAATGTTTGAATCTTAACAAATTTAATTCAATGATATGAATTTTTTTTTAATTTTCATTCAATAAATAAATGTGTGTCAAAGAGTGATTTTACAAGTATTTTGTATTATCTGAGCTATATTTGTTTCAACTTTCACTTCTGAAATAAATCGAAAGGTTAGCAAATCATGAATGAAATTATGCTGAATGCTCAATGTTATGAAATTTAGACTTATATAGAATATAATGCTAAAAAAAAGCATAATTTGTCAGAATGTTGGATGGAAACAAAAATATGGGGGAAGTACTACGTTTTAGTACCAAGTGATTGAGATGAAATATAAATATATATAAAATCATTTAGTTTGAAAGTTTGTACCTGTGGCCTTTCTGGTTTGGGAGAGTAAGTCCTAAGGGGTGCTCGACACCTAGTCCCTAAGATCAACTGGTCTAGGATCGGCTGACCCAAATCCTGCAATAGAATCAGATAGAAAACCATGTTCTACTGGTACAAATGGCTTTAAGATATATCGATGTGGCCTTTCTGGTTTGGGAAATTAAGTTCCAAGGGGTGCTTGTCACCTAGCACCTAAGACTAACTGGTCTGGGATATGCTGACCCAAATCCTGCTATAGAACCAGATAGAAAGTCATGTTTAACGATGTATCTTATTCTTACTAAACTTTTTGATTAAAAGATGCCAATGTGCACAAAATTAAAAGATGTCAATGAGCACAAAATTAAAAGATGTCAATGAGCACAAAATTAAAAGATGCCAATGAGCACACATCTCTTGAAACTTTGGGAAAATTCAAAGTCGCAATAAACCTGTAAATTTGTGAAAATCCTGATTTTGGACAAATAGTGTAAGTAGAGCAAAGTATTCTTATATGTTTTAGAATTGCATATTCTTGAAGCTAATCATATTTCGCATGCTAAGCACACCAAATAGATTTAATAAAGGGATTGAAACTGAACATTTTTAACTCGATATGCAATGATGACTTGTATTTGAATCCAAACACATGCATTTGATTTCATTTGATTGAAAAATCTGTTAAATTTCATTAAGTTGGATTTCTTTTGTAAAGTTTTCAAATGATCAAATGTTAGTAGTTATCAAGTGTAGTTCAGTGAATCTTATTTTTCTTGTATAAATGTTTTCATTAAAGCACTATATTTGAAATGAATAGTTTTAATGAAATATTTGCATACTTTCAGGGGGAGAAAACAAACTGCTCCAGAATTCTTATTTTGAGGGGGAGCAAGGTTATTCATTAAGGAGGAGAAAAAGCATAGACTTCATTCGAAGAAAAAGCATCGCTAAAGTTTTGAAAATCAAGGGGGAGAAAAGCTAAAGATTTTGAAGATGATTTTGCTTTCCAAAACTTTAGGGGGAGAAAAAAAAAAAAAAAAAAGCTGATCGGTTGTTTCTTATAAAGAAATCTTATGAAAGCTGAAATGAAGATGAGAAGTGTCATTTCAAGGGGGAGCAAAGAAAAAGCAAATATGTAACAAAAATCATTTTGGAAATCATTGCTGCTGATTAAAGACTGACAAGAAGTTATTAACTCAGATTATTCAGAATTCTGAGCAAAAGTTGTCAAAACATTCAGAAGAGCTCCTTCTGAAGATTGTTCCTGCTCTAAGAATTTGATGGTGAAAAGTACAAGTGTGTTTGACAAAAAGGGGGAGATTGTTAGGTCTAGAGTTTTGTCAAAAACACAAGTGTTGAGTTCTGAGTAAGAAGACTAAAGAAGACTCAGAAGACTCAGAAGTTCTGAGTAGAAGACTCAGACGTTCTGAGTAGAAGACTCAGAAGTTCTGAGTGAGATATCTCAAAAAGATTCTAAGTGTTGGATTCTGACTAGAAGGTTCAGAGTTCTGAGTAGGAGACTCAGAACTTCTGACTATGAAGACAAAGGTTCTGAAGCGCTTATTCAGAAGGATGTTCAGAATTCATATCTTGGGATATTCTCTGTTATATTCAGTTACTAATTAGGACACGTGTAATTGTTCTATTAGTCTGTTTCTTGTATGTACTGTAGCTTTAGCTATTCTCTACAGTATATATAGGAGTTAGCAACTGTAGCTAACTGGATCTTTAGCTAATCTTTGGAGAGAATCTTTTGGAGAATCTTTGGCTAACCTTTTGGATAACTCTTTACGCATAAATTGTTAGATCTATTGAGAGAGAAATTCATTGTAATATCTTGTAATTCACAGATTGTTAATAAATCATATGACCAGTTGCTGTGAATACGATCTTGAATGTTCATATTTGATTGTAAGAGTGTATCCTGGACTTTCAGAAATGAAGATTTTGATAACGCTCATTTCCATGGTTTTACCTTGGGGTATTGGTACGAACGCTTTTGTTGCACATTATTTTAGTGCACAAGTTGATTTACATACATGGTGTGAGTAAGTACATGTTGGGACTGTATCGGTCCATTTGAATAGTTTTATTTCACATACTTTCAATATTGTTGTTATTATTTCGACTAACAGTCACATAACTATTAAGTTGGTTTTATATGTGTGGCATTTGTAGCCACTTTGCACAACTACCTAGTTGTGGTAGTTTTTTTTTATGTGCGTAAGATTGATTATAAAGATTTTATGTTCGATGAATCTTTTAATATTGTTAATTGGCATATTGGTTGAGTCGTGAGCTTGGAAAACCTTGAACTCATTAGAAACATAGATTGAGACCTTTTATTGAAGGGTGTGTATTTAAGGACTAGATCGAGAGGTCTTTGGGAATTGAAGTGTCGGATGATCCGACTGGTGACTGGTTTCGTTATGCAAGGTTCCAACTTGGAAATCGTGCAAACTTTTCATTTTAAGGTATTAGACTTATGTTAGGGCTAAATATGTCTTCAAGATTTAATGTCTATGTAATATGCCTTAGTTAGTCTTAGGTATATAAGGCTTTGTTAAGCATGTGGCTTAACTAACCTTCATTGTAACATTCTCATAACTCTGATCTTGTAACACTGAGCTTAATAGATAACATCTCACTTTCTCTCTCTACACACTCTCTCTCTCTAGATCTTGTGCAAATTCATGATTGTTTGATCATATTGGGACACACAATTGGTATCAGAGCAAGTTAATGAATATCTGCTGAAGAATTTGCACGAATTGATATCAAAATTGTTAGATTTTTGAGGAAAATCGATTGATTTTCTTGATTTTTTCAAGAAAATCTCTTTTTCTCAAATTCTTGCAATTTTTTAGATTAATTCAACTGGATTTTGAGTTCTTTGTGTTAGAAATCTTATTTGCAACACTTCTTATTCAAGAATCGAGGGCTAATTTCATCGATTTGAAGATCAATTTGAGGAATTTCCAGTTTCTGATCCGTTCGATCAAAAGTGTCTGATCAATCATTCAGACATCAATTAAGTGGTTTTCAGCGAAATTGGTTTACATACTCGTGTTAGAAACTGATTTTCTAACAACTCTGTAAAATTTGGTAGTTTAATTCGTAGTATTGATCGGGTTTTGAAGAAATTTTTGAGTTTGATCATCTTTTGCGCTAGATCTGAATTTTGCTCCAGTTCATCTTCTGTTTTGCGCCAACTGCTCAAGAAAACCCTAGGTTTGCGCCACCTTCTGCTGGAGTAAAACTCAACTTTGCTCCACCAACTAATTTGCGCCATCTTCTGATTTGCTCCTCCTACTGATTTGCTCCACCTACTGTTTTGCGCCATACACTGCTGGAGTAAACTCTGTTTTGCGCCAACATCAGCTCAAGGATTCTTCAGTTTTGCGCCAACTTCAGCTGGAGAGAACCTGAGTTTTGCGCCACCAACAGCTCAAGAGAACTTCTAATTTGCGCCAAACAGATCAAGATTTTTTCTGTTTTGCGCCATCAACATCAGATCAAGATTTTTTTTCTTGTTTTGCACCATAAACTGTTCAGATTGTGATCATTTTTGTGATTTTTCGATTCCAGATTAGATTTTTCATTGTAAAAGTTGTTTTTTATTAGTCAAGCAAATATGAACCTACCTCCAGTTCTGGTCAAAGATTCAGATTTTGAACAATGGAGAGTTACGTTCATCGACTTTATTGCAAGTAAGGAAAATGGAGAGAATATGATAAAATCATTCACCGAAGGTCCAATGAGCATAACGAACAATAAAATGGAGAAAGATTATACAGAAGAAGAGATTAAAAGATTGAAAGCTGACAAGGAAGCTTCGTCCAACTTGATCTTAGCACTTCCGAAACACATTTACAACCGTGTTGACTGTTTCAAACACAACTCAATGCTTATGTGGATCGAATTATCAAAGCAAATGCATGGATCTGAAGTTGCATTCAAAAAGAGAAAGGAAGAAGAAAAGAAGGTTGAGAAAGAGGACAAGGAACAGAACATGTCAGAAGATAAAAATGAAGATCTTAAGGAAAAGGTTATTAAGCTTACAAAGAGGCTGTCTGACATGGAAAAGTTGCTAAAAGTGGAAAGAGAAAATTTCAGGAAAGAAAGAGCTGATCGTTCAGATGACAAAAAGTGTTATGCAAAGCAAATTTTCTCTCTTTCCCAGAAAGTTTCTGAACTAGAAAAGGCTTCAAATACTGAGAAGAAAGAAAATGAAGAAAAGAAAGCCCTTGAACTCAGATGCATAAAACTTTCTAAACAAAATTCAGATCTTGAAAAAGTTTTATTTCTTGAAAAAGAAAAATTGGAGAAGGAAAGAGTTGAGTTTGAAAATAAAAGGAAAATCTTTGAAGCGAAGAATGTGAAACTGTCAGAGAAAATATCTGAGCTTCAAAAGGAATTAGATATAGAAAGACATGAGCTAGAAAAGAGGAAGGTTGCTGACTTTCAGGCTAGGAATACAAATGCGCACACACCACTAAAATGCAACTACCTTTTGCCTATGAGTCTCTGTAAAGCCTGTGTCTCGTTATGGAATTTTTCTTTGGTTTATTTATTGTTCAATATTTTTTCTATTAACGAATGTTTTAACGGGAGTTAACGAGAAAGACCTTATCTGTTAAAAGTTGGAGTTTTGGGGCGTAATGTGAAACTTTAACTGCAGGGACCAAAGTTGTAATTTCATTAAAGTATTGCATGGGGTTCGGCCAATATTGAGCCGACCCCTTTCCTCTCTTTGTCAATTACCCTCGTTGCAAACAAAGAACCCTAGAAACCTCATTCCCATCCCTTTCGGTGCAGCACCGTGAAGACACCCCCCTCCCCTCTCGTTTTTCTTGCGTCGCCACCAAACCGGCGGCACCACCGGCGCCGTTTTCGTCCGCCGGCGAGATCGGAGAGCCGAGAGAGAGAGCAGCGGTGAGAGAGGGAGTGAGAGAGAGCATCCGGTGTCATCGACTGCCGGAGAGAGAAGGAGAGCGAGAAAGAGAGAAGTGTCGGAGAACCACCGCAGCCGGCGCCACCGCCATTTTCGCCGGCGAAAGGGAGAGGTTCAGCGAGAGAGAGAGAGTCGTTAGCGGCAGCCGGGACGTGAAGGTCGGGATCTCTCGTGGTTTTCTGCTGAGTGGTAAGGTTTCGTTTCCTTTACGTTTTCTTTTCTTCGTCGTTTTCTATCGCAAACCACCACCGCCGGTGGTGGCTGCCGCCGCCACCGACCACCACTACCGGTGGTGGCAGTGGGTGGTGCTTGGTGTCTGTCCAGCCTTTGTAAACCCTAAATATCTAAACCGTAACCCGAATTGAATAACCTTGGACCGTTTTATAAAATCGTCATTTTATGAGTGGAAATATGAATCTGTCACTGTTTTGCGACGACCATAACTTTTTCTTCGTAGCTCGGATTGAGACGAATCCGGTGCCCACGGTTCACATTCGGTGCCGGGCATGCTTTTCGTGTTTTAGCGGAAGTCCGGTTCGGCCTCTAGCTAGGCGTAAATTGGCTGTTTATACAGCAGGTCCGGAATTGACAGTTTCACGTTCCGTTTTTAAAAAAAAAGTCACAGTTTCTGCCACTGTTTTGGGAAAACCATAATTTTTTATAGGAACGTCGTATTGGGGTGAAACCAGTGCCAAAATCTCCCATTCTCAGTCTAGTAAGTTTCTTATGTTTTGCGGAAAAACCAGTTCGGACCATAGCTAGTGTCAAACTGCTGTTTTGTACTGAAAGGTACCGTTTTTCACTGTGCAGCAAGCCGGTTTTGTAAAATCCATAGTAAATTGTAGAAAAATCGTTAGAGTGCGTGCGATATGTCCCTGGAACCCTAAGACATGGGACTTTGTGATTATGGAAAAATATTTCTGGTTTAATCAGTTTATAAGGGGTTAAATAGGTCCCGAACAGACCTGCGTGTTGAGAGTAAAAACTGGAAAATGTGTTTTTAAAGTTAGTAGTCGTGGCTTTGGTTTGGGGCGTCACTTTGACAATTGTTAACTCTTATTTAGGTGGAAAAAGGTGAACTGGTGTTGGCCGGTTCGTGTTGCGGTTGAGGTCATAAGCTTTGCGTTTGAGGTGAGTTCTCTCACTATATAGGATGGGGATTATATTCGTGTTGCTATAGTTCGAGTGTGTTGATTATGATTGTTTGTTGACATTATTGTGGTGTGGAATATATATATATATATATATATATATATATATATATATTTGTGTGTATATATTGAACTGTGTTTGATGTACTTCTTGATGGATGTTCCAAGAGGTATATGCGTTTGTATAATGGGTTGTGATTATATCTTCTTGAGGGTTGTTCCAAGAAGTATAAGGCCACTTCTTGATGGTTGTTCCAAGGAGTATGGGTATTGGTATAATGTGTTGTGATTATGTCTTCTTGATGGTGGTTCCAAGGAGCATAAGGATTATTATTAATCGTGATATATCTTCTTGATGGTTGTTCCAAGGAGTATATGTATTGGTATAATGTGTTGTGATTATGTCTTCTTGATGGTGGTTCCAAGGAGCATAAGGATTATTATTAATCGTGATATATTTTCTTGATGGATGTTCCAAGAAATTTATGTGCTGGTATGTTTAAGGGTGATGCTGATATAATTGCGATCCTATGTAAGGATTGAATTCACTAAGCTTCGTGCTTACCCCTTCCCAAAATCTTATGTTTTCAGGTGCGAGTAGCAGTCGGGCGTGACGGTACACACAGGCGAAAGGCGAAGATCGTTTGAATTGATTTTTAGTAAATGGGGATTGAATTATATAACTTTTCCGCTGCTTAAACTTTGTTGACGGTTTTAAATAACGACGTTTATTTTTATTGTAATGGGATTTGTTAACTTGTGGTTTGATTATAGTGAAATGCGTTATTTTTGAAAATTTAAATTCCTTGTAATTTTTGGGACGTTACAGTCTCTTAATTATTCCTACAAGAAAAATAAGTCTAAGTATCTTTCGAATGACTACTTTGACGGCTATAAGGTTGCTGAGCCCAAGGATTCCTCCAAAAAGGATGAGGCCCCAGCACCTGAACCCAGAACTGAGACAGATGAGTTTAAACTCTATGTTCCTCCTCTCATTTTGGAATAAAAAATAGTCGAGTTAGAAGAAACACTCGAAAAGGAACAGACTAATTTTCAGAAGGAAAAACAAGAGTTTATAACTGAACTTGAGAAACTCAAATCCACCAAAACTGAATCTGTATATGTTGGGGAAACGGAAGTTCTTCGGGGAGAAATCAATCGGCTCACATCCAAATTGTCTGTCTTGGCAACAGAAGTGATGCACGAGCAAGTGAGTAAAGGTCAAATCCAAGAGAAGTTTGACCAACTCCAAAAAGAAAAAGTGAATCTACCCGAACCTTCCTCGGACTCATCAGATACATATTCGTGTAAGGCCTTTATTGGAAAAACATCTTCCAGAAAAGGAAAAGAGTCTCAAGATGACTATGTTCAAAAGAATCTTAACTCTGAATTTCAAAAAGCTTCCGCAACAGATTCTTCCAATAACACATATTCAAAGTGTTCCTCACCTCCCTCGACCAATCCTGTTCCATCTGTCCCTGATATTGATTTTTTAACCTTTATGAATTCCGAAAGGTGTTCAGATGATGAGTTTCAAAAGTTTGAATTCGATAAACCGCTTCCAAATCACACCGATTTTCTTTCAAAAGCGGTAAATCGACCGGCCAGATTTCAAAAAGGTGAATATTCTACAAGAATCAAAAGTCGGTCTGTGAACGAAATTTCCAAAACCAACTCAAATTCTCAAAAGCATTCACAGACGCGGCAAAAGACCGACCGAACAAATGATAGACATCTTTCCTACTCAAACTCAACTGATCATACCTTTAAAGATATTTCAGATAATAATGGTTGGAGAAAAAGGTTCAAACAAGTTTGGGTGGTGAAGAAGTCTAATGAAAGCAAAGCGAATACAAAATCTATCAAACTAGTTTTGCATGCTAGGACATACAATCACAATCATGATGCTTTTAATTCCCGAACTTCTGTTGAAAAAAGTGTGAAGTTTCCTTTAAGACTCTATTCAATTCAACAGTTGCTTCAACTTTCTCATGATTATATTTGTTGTTCTGCATGTGGTTTGAATAATTTTGTTGACCGTAAATATTCATCTCATTGGTACGGTACGTATAGTATCCCCGGTCCTCACTATAATAGGGCATCTAACCGTCAAGGATCCATCAAAGGATGGATACCAAACTCCTTCTAATCTATTTTGCAGGAATGTCATGTGCGTTTTAATTCACATTATTCACATCACATGACGAACATTCAAAGTTTATGCCAATTTTGAGGGGGAGTACTATTTTATGAAAGGTAAGTGAACTTTAACTGAATTCAAAGACCGTGGTAATTCATTCTGAATAACTTACTTGTGTTTGTTATTCTCCAACTTTAACTTCCATGAATGCCACGAGTTATATTCTCTTGACTTAGTTATTTCCATGTCTCATATGTTTGTTGATTTTTTCGATGGAAATACACTCGTTTGAATTCCTAGTTGTTTTCCAAGTTCGCTATTTCTTGTAAATGATTCAATTCTTATCTGACACATTAATTGTGACTTATTCTTCACAATTAAACTCTCTGATCATTGTTTCATTTTTGAACATAATGTGCTCAATGAGTCAACCTGTTTAGCGCTTGATCTTGTTTCTTGAAATTCTATATTTCAAATGATTTTTATGACTTTTGATTACCTCAGATCAGAACTCGTACTTAATTTTTTATGACCAATGATCATCTCAGATCAGGACTCGTTCTTAAATGCTTTGACTTCTAAACATTTCAGTTTAGAACTTGTTATTCACTATTT
Organism: Saussurea involucrata; assembly: GCA_033807775.1. Lineage (NCBI taxonomy): Eukaryota > Viridiplantae > Streptophyta > Magnoliopsida > Asterales > Asteraceae > Saussurea > Saussurea involucrata. The sequence goes on along the minus strand of CM066312.1, from coordinate 69,657,193 downwards.
ACTAAACTATTCTACTCGATGCATGAAATGAGTGATAGAATTTCTATTATTTCTATGGTCTATCCAGAACCGGAAGGACCTTCCCAAGAAACACATCCAATTATAGACAACAGTGAGGGGTCTAGCTTGATAGATGAGTTTGGAGTGAAAAGAATATGGTGAGGCTGTGACAGGACTTAAAAGAATAATTGGTCCTTACCAAACCGAGTCAGTTATCCGGGTAACCATACAATCTATTCATTCTCGTTCTTTGGAGATGACGCAGTATCGATAACTCGTGTCACCCCACCTAGCCACTCAAGTATCTCACAAAACATGCTTGTTTCATATATTCACGGAGAATTAGCACATAATCTATCTATTCCTCACTCGGAGGTCTTAGATATTGAAAAAGCAAGACATCAGCTCCGGTCTTCGAACTTCATATTCTAATCACTGTGTCAATTGATTTTTAACTTGAATCAATAATTTGAGCCAAATTATTTCTTTCACACAAGCACGAGTCTTTGTGATTCCAATCGCATATGTTTGTGATATTGTCGGAACAGTTTGAGAAGGAATGTTTTAATATTTTTACTTCAGTGATAACTGGAAGTCCTATCAGAGATACCCCATTGCCAACTCTGAACATAGGCCACACAATTATTTTAATTGTTGTGACAACATTTACTATTGTGTTTCTGTGTTAGATATTTACCCCTGGTTACTAAACGTTTTATTTGCTATTTTGCTACTCATCTATTTTGTCTTTGAAAGTACATGATGCTACAGATGCTCCTACTTATCATGAGGGGGAGTAATGATACAAATTCAAAGACACGGATTATCAAGTTGAGGGAGAGTAACTTCTATTTGATCAATTCATATCAATTCCGAAAATTGTTTACAAGAGATCAATTCTTCTCATTCCTTATCAAGTGGTGTTCGCTACAAATTATTTTTTTCCCTCGAGCATATTGGTTCTACAAGTTCTTAAAGCTGAAAGAGCTGAAGATATGAAGACTAAGAACTTTATTCAAGGGGGAGCGTTGAAAGTCATGAAGACAAGCAACACCAAAGTGTTTCGAAGACTCAAGAGGAAGAGAAGATCAAGACCTAAAGTTTTCAAGACCGTTTTTTCTTTATATAACTTTAGGGGGAGATTGTTAGGACCATAAATGTCCTACATAATAGAAAGTTATATAAAGAATTATATAGAGTTTAATTAGAAAAGAATATTATTTGTAAAAGCCTTTAATTGTTTAATTGGGCTTATTAGGCTTAATGGGCTTGGGCCTTAAAAGTCATAGGCCTAAGTATAAATAGTTTCCTTAACCTAGTTTGTAGGTTAGAGAGAGCCAGAAAATCGTTTAATCGTCATTATTCTTATTTGCAAAACATATTGTAAACACTCTGAATTGTTTATGAATGTTACATGGATGACGAATGGAAATGATACTGATTGTTGATATATTCTGTTGATTTCTCATTGTATGCACTAATCTGGGATCCACAATGGGCGTATGTTGCACCAAAAATTTGGTTGCTTTCTAAACTATGGCATCCGAGAATGAGGTAAATCGATTTCTAAACATTTGTCCGAAAATGCATTTGGCCATATGGATTTGTTTTTTCCCACGAAGATTCAAATATGAATTTCTTGCAACTACTTCTACCTTTACTGATTACATATGTCCCTTTTGATTATTTGATGCTTCTCCGTACATAACTCCACGTGTATTTCTGTTTTGAACTGATAATAGATATTTTTGTTTTGGATTGAATAGATGACTCTCTATATATGCATCCCCACTTACATTTATATATGCTTTGGAGTTTGGACAGATAATAAATGTTTCTCCATATGTACTTCTGTTTTGGTGCTACTTTGAAAGTACGTACGAAGTGACAATAACCCTAAGTTGCCTCTTCTTTATTTTAAGAAATTATTTGAATGCATTCCTCATTAGCATGCTAATTAGTTGTTGATCTAAAGTTTTCGAAGTGTTGCTTCTGCAATTTTACACAAATAGAAATTTTGATCTGTTAATTTCAAGAACTAAATATTACTAATTTTGGTCAACATGTTTTAGATGGACACAGTGTTGCATCTTGTGCTAGAAAGAACAATTTTGGTAGACGATGTGGTTGTTGCGAGCATGTTGCTCGAAGGCTGATGACAACGAAACTCTTCACTGTGCTATTCGTGTTGATGTTGTATGAACAAAAGATGGTGTTGTTGGATTGTAAATCAAGGGGTTGCTATTGGCGACGATGTAACTACTGGATTAACTAATGATTGGGGTACTAAATCGAGTCGACAACTGCTCTTGCTATTGTCCACTGTTGTTTAACTTTCAAATTGGTGTTGGTTTGGAGCTTTTGCTATTTTGTGACAAGTCTTGATCAAAATCAGTGGATGCTAGTTCGACAAGGGGACTACTTACTAGCTCTTGTCTTTTTTTGTTGCTTATGTGTTGATGTTTGTTTTAATTTGCAAAGAACACAAGATCCGGGATGAGTGAAGCATTTAACTTTTATTTTATATTAAGTGTTTCTTTTAAAGTGTATTAAGAATATAAATTAGAGAATATTATATTAATATAATTTGTGTTAAAATCTATAAAATAGCAAAGTTGTTGAGATGAATGTAACTCTTTTTAGAGATTTTAACATGTGAGGATCGATTCCAAACAAGAATAAATATACTTAGAAATCAGAATTAAAGAATCTTGCGGAATAGAACTTTAATTCAAACACACTCAATGAACAACTAATTAGAAAACACAATTTGTTTGTATTCAATACTTCAACTCATAAGTTTACAACCAAACCTCAATCTTGATGAACAGGCTCAACAAGACGACTTCTACTTCTCTAGAAATAGGGTTCTAAACCTTGAGGTTAATTCTCTCTAAACAAAAACGAATTCTGATTCTCACATCCCGAATAGCTATCTATCAAAAACTATTTATACTAAATAATTACAAGATAACTATCAAAACAAAATTGATCTTCAGAATATTCTTTCATGCTTATCTTCAATCATTCCATCTTTATCTCCAACATTCTCGCATTCCATATTTATGATCACAAGCAGTATTAACATTGTTCCAGCAGCATTAACGTCCAGCAGTATTAACTTTTACTAGCAGTACTAACCTTGTTCCAGCAGCATTAACTTTCACTAGCAGTATTAACTTTTACTAGCAGTACTAACCTTGCTCTGGCAGTAGTATTGTTGTTCTGGCAGTAGTATTGTTGTTCTGGCAGTTCTAACCATACTTGGCAAATCTTCAGTTCCCAACAATCTCCCCCTAACTTGACTTTTTAGGTTGAGAAGTCAAGTTCTTCAGATGATGCTTCCAAAACCTAATCATGAACACATAAATCAGGATTCAAACCCAGACTTTGATTGATAATCCTTCTCACCAAGTATCTTCCCATTTCAGAATCCTTGTTGCAAGCCAACTTAGCATGTAGCATTCCATTCAACCTTTTCATGCTGTGCTTGTATGCAACATCCACCAAATAATACTCATGATATGTATGGTCAAGTGTGATGACATACACTCCACATTTTTCAATGAGCATCCAGTTGGTAATGGCTTGAAAATTTCTTTCTATCATATACTGAATTGCTTCTGGTTTGAACATTAAGCACAGGTATTCAAGAACCATTTTGGTGATAGACATCCCTTTCTCATTCAGCATATTTCCATACAGCTTCATTCTAACCTTGTACATCTCCTCTACGTCAGATCTAGAGCACATTCTGATAAGTCTTCCCCATGTAGAACAGACCTCAAACTTCCCATCTGCTCTTTTGACTCTAATGTACTCCTTTCTCTGATCTACCAAGGTATCCCAGAAGATGATCTCAGGAGGCATGGAAGATAATGGGTCAACTTTAATTGGATCAGTATCAACCCTAGTGATATACATATCACATTGAGCATTACTTGGTTGACCTGATGGAGTTGCTACTTCTTCTTCAGCAACCTTTGTATCATCTTTCTTTTCTGGAACATCCTCTTCTTTTTCTTCTTCTACCACTGGTTCTACCCTAGGTTTCTTGACAACTTTCCTCTTGGTAGCTATAGACTTGGTTCTTGTTCTTTTCAGTGACTCCAGCTTTTCACCCAGTGTTTCTTCTTGCTTTTTAGGAGTGTCATGTTTGGCTTTAATCAAAGCCTCTGCAACTTCAACTTCTTCCAAAGTAGGCTTTTTAGTTTCTGTTGCTTCCTTTGTTTCTGCTGCTTCTTCCTTTGTAGATACTGCTTCTTGCATGGTTTCTGCTGCTTCTTTTGTTTCTGCTGCTTCTGGAATGGTTTCTGCTGCTTCTTTTTGAATTTCAGCAGCATTAACCGTTTCTGTTGTTGGTTCAGTTTCTGCTTCTTTCTGAATTTCAGCAGCATTAACCTTTTCTGCTGTTAGTTCAGTTTCTGCTTCTTTCTGAATTTCAGCAGCATTAACCGTTTCTGCTGCTAGTTCAGTTTCTGCTTCTTTCTGAATTTCATCAACACACTCATTCTCCCCCTTTTCCTGTGCACTCTCCATGTTGAATTCAGCTTCTGACTCCCCCTTTTTGGGAGCATCATTGTTGGGGCGTCTTCTTTTAAGAACATACTGAGCTTTCTTCTTCCTGTGCATCAACTTTGTAAGCAGCTTCTTTTGCTTCTCAAGCTGTGTTTGTTGATATAGGACCACTTTCTTGAGTCCATCTATCTCCTTTTGCTGACTTACCACATCTGTGTTGATATTGGCAATGGTTTCCATCAATTCCTCATATGTATATCTATCCTCACCTTGTTTAGGAGTTTTTACTTCCTTTAAAGGATCACTGGAAATTTTAGTAGGTGTCTTTTGCCTAGCAAAAGCACTGCCTACCCCCTTGGTTTCTTGGCACCTGGGACCTCTGAACGATTTCGCATTCTGAGTTGCCGTGAGGAAGGTCTTAGTTATGTTACCACTGTCCTTCTCTGTGCTAGCAGAAGTAGTGGCAGCCTTGCTACTCACATGCTCAACCTTCTCCTTAGTGAGCACCTTCTTGGGGTTGGGAGACACCCCTGTGGTTTCCCTTTCGATATTCTCTAATGGAGAATGCTCCACTAGAGGGCTTAACGGCTTTGGGCTTGTAGGAGGTACATCAAGGGAAGGAGCCTTGTGTACCATTCTTCTTGTAAACTTTTTGGTTATTTGAGGAGTGGGTCTTTGAAGAATGGACTGAGGAATTTCTTTGGTGATTGAAGGTGGGGTTTGGCAATCAGTGGGTTGGTCTAGTGAGGGCCTTGACCCTGATGCCATACTTTCTTGTGTGTGGGACACACCCATCATTGTAGAGAACAATGGAGTGTCAACTCCTTCCGAGTCCCTGGAAGCTCTTCTCATATTTGAGAAGACCTTTCCTTTAGGGGGTTTTGGTACATATACCTCAGTAAATTGAGGTAAATCCGTCAATTCCTTAGTAATCACTGCTTGGACAAACCTTGGGTACATATAAAAACTCTTTTTGGATTCCAGGTTTGACACAAGATCATTGAAAATCATTTGTGAAAAATTAAACTTCCTGGCAGTGGCCAAGCAGACCAGGGCATAAGCAATGGTACTGCTAAACTCACTCCATCCAGTAGTTTTCTTTGAAATGCAATGTATTAAGGTATGAACAAAGAATCGCCATTGTGTAGAAAATTTAGACTTGAAAAACTTAAAGATTCCAACGGGACCTTCATACCCCATTCTCGTTAAAGTTGAGTATAGATCGTCATTAGGAATAGACGTTATACCTGAGGCATCATCTAATCGAAGAGTGATGCGAATAAGCTCCTCTGTAACATTCAAGGGTTTGTCACACACCCTTGTTTTGATGATTTTCTGCCCATCTTCAGACACCACGGTGGCATTTTCCCAGAACTGCTTCTGATGCTCGGTGTAGATTGTCGGGGTCACCGTTAGGGCATAGGATATATGCGTGTTTTTGAGAAAATCCACAATGTCGTGAAAACCTGTGGACTGTTTTGGCTTCTGGAGCATGGCAATCTGGTTGTGTTCGTCGATAAACTCCATTGTACCTTAGGATTCTTGACAGAAAAACAGAGATTCTTGGGAGAGAATAGTTAGAAAGAGAGAGAGATGAATAGAATTCAAAGAGACGTTATGAACTTTGGCGGGCTGAAAGAGGTATTTATAGCAGTAGTAGCCCTAATTTTTTATTTTAAAGCAGTATTAACAACACATGCAGTATTAAGTACAAAGCAGTATTAACTATGTACCGGCAGTAGTAACTATGCACTGGAAGTAGTAACTATGCACTGGCAGTAGTAACTATGCAATGGCAGTAGTAACTATGCAATGGCAGTAGTAACTATGCACTGGCAGTAGTAACTATGCAATGGCAGTAGTAACTATGCACTGGCAGTAGTAACTATGCAATGGCAGTAGTAAATATTCAGCACTTGTCAATCTGAGTCATACAGAAGATACTGAGAAGAAGAGTTAGTAGTACCAAATATAGAAGGAAATACAGGTATAAAAACTGAAAAACATGGCTTTATTCAAGGTTGATCATGCCCACACTTGTTACCAAGAAGGTGAATCTACCCACATCAAAAGCTTTTGTGAATAGATCAGCAAAGTGGTCATTGGTATGAACTTTAGCAACTTGAATTAGTTTCTTTTCATTACAATCTCGAATAAAGTGATACCTGATCTCTATGTGCTTTGTTTTTGAGTGTTTGACTGGATTGTTAACAATGCTAATAGCACTGTTGTTGTCAATGAAGATTGGAGTGTGAAGACATGTTACCCCATAGTCCAACATCTGATTCTGTATCCATAGAACTTGAGAGCAGCAGCTTGCAGCAGCTATATACTCAGCTTCTGTTGTAGATAAGGACACTGTGGTTTGTTTCTTACACTGCCAAGATACTAGTCTTGCACCCAAAAACTGACATCCACCTGAAGTAGACTTCCTATCCATGTTAGCTCCACCCAAGTCACTATCTGAGTATGCCAGTAACTCAAAGGATGATTCATAAGGATACCAGAGACCTAATCTAGGTTGCCCTCTTAAGTATCTAAATATCCTCTTGACTGCATGAAGATGTGATTGCTTTGGTGTAACTTGGAATCTGGCACATACACATACTGGAAACATAATATCTGGTCTAGAGGTTGTGAGATACATGAGGGATCCAATAATTGATCTGTAATGATGGACATCCACATCCTCCCCCTCAAGATCAGCATTGATCTGTTTGTGTGTCTCCATTGGTGTGTTTGCTGGCTTTGAGTCTGATAATCCAAACTTATCCAGGATGTCTTTCACATATTTGGATTGGCATATGAAAATCCCATCCTTCTTCTGTTTCACCTGAAGCCCAAGAAAGAAAGTAAGTTCACCCATGGAACTCATCTTGAAGCTTTTGTGCATTAACTCCTCAAAGTCTTTACACATGTGATCATTTGTGGATCCAAAGATAATGTCATCCACATATATCTGAACAAGTAGGGTGTCCTTCCTTTTCCTTTTAATGAATAAGGTCTTATCAATGATTCCTCTTTCAAATCCGTTTTCCAAGAGATAGGTAGACAGGGTGTCATACCATGCTCTTGGGGCTTGATGTAGACCATAAAGTGCCTTCTTTAACTTGTACACTCTGTCAGGATACAATGGATTCTCAAATCCAGGGGGTTGACAGACATACACTTCTTCATCTATAGTCCCATATAGAAAGGCACTTTTTACATCCATCTGGTAGACCTTGAACTTCATATATGAGGCATAGGCTAGAAACAACCTAATGGCCTCAATCCTTGCAACTGGAGCAAAGACTTCCTCATAGTCTATACCCTCTTCCTGAGTATACCCTTGTGCAACCAGCCTGGCTTTGTTCTTGATCACTATTCCTCTCATCCTTCTTATTTCTGAAAATCCACTTGGTGCCAATTGCCCTATGACCTTTTGGAAGGTCCACCAAGTTCCAAACATTTTGTAGCTTGAACTGTAGCAGCTCCTCTTGCATTGCTTCTATCCAACTTGGATCTTTCATAGCATCATAAGCCTTTTTGGGCTCAATTTGGGATAGAAAGCAAGTGAGTACAGTATTAACTGTATTTTGCTGATCTTGTAGCTCTTGAAGTCTGCTTTGATTCCTAGTCATCATGGGAGAAGCAATGTCTCCAATTACCAACTCAGGAGGATGATTTTTCTGAGTTCTTGATGGATGACCAGATTCCTCTTGTAAGTTCACATCCAGATTTGACTCATTTAAGTCTGGATTTTCTTCAGCTTCTTCAGTCACTGCAGACTCTCTGGAATTTGGACTTGCAGGCTGATTTTCCTCTATTCTTCGCTCTTCTTCATTCTGAATGGGTTCAGCTTCCTTTTCTTGTTCACAGAAGTCAACAGGATCAATGGTAGGGAGTGGAAATATCACAGACTGAATTCTGTGAGCTGATGGTGGTGCATCCCTTTGTCCTGCATTTACATCACTACTGAAACCCAAAGAATTAGTGAGTGAATCAATGTCAAATAGCCAATCAGGACCTGAACCAATAGGATTTGGTGTGTTCTCATTGCATTTGACATTGTCACTTTCTTCAATTATTCTAGAAGAGGTATTAAACACTCTGTAAGCCTTACTCTGAGATGAGTAACCAACAAGAAAACCATCATCTGCTTTGCTATCAAACTTACCTAAGTGAGATTTGGTATTGAGAATTGTACAAGGACACCCAAATGGTTTGAAAAATCCAATAAATGGTTTCTTTTTCTGAAAAAGCTCATAAGGTGTCTTGTTTTTAGGCTTTATTACTAAAACTCTGTTTTGGACATAACAAGCAGTATTAACTGCTTCTGCCCAAAAAGTAGTGGGTATTTTTGAATCAGCTAACAGAGATCTAGCAGCCTCAATCAGTGTCCTATTCCTTCTCTCAGCAACACCATTTTGTTGTGGAGTCCTAGGAGCACTGTATTGTCTCTCAATTCCTTTTTCTTCACAAAAGGTGTTTAGATCAAGGTTTTTAAATTCAGTCCCATTATCTGATCTAATGACTTTCACTTTTTGATTTGATTGGTTTTCAATTCTAAGAATAAAAGATTTGATCAGTCCACTTGTCTCATCTTTAGTTCTCAGAAAATATACCCAAGTAAATCTAGAGTAATCATCAATAATAACTAAACAGTATGACTTCTTGCCAATGCTCATGACATTTGTAGGGCCAAACAAATCCATATGCAACAACTGAAGAGGATTTGAGATAGTGTTTATCTCTTTGGACTTATGAGAAGTTTTGTGTTGTTTGCCTTTGAGACAAGCAACACAATGATCATCACATGAATAAACTTTTGATGGTAAACCCCTAACAAGATTATTTTTAACAAGTTTATTCATTGTTTTAAAATTCATGTGACACATCCTTCTGTGCCAAAGTGATGATTCATCCATTGAAGCTTTTGATACCAAACAGTTTAGGGATGAATCAGATGAAACACTTTCTAAATCTAAACAATACACATTATCCTTTCTAGGAGTTCTCAATAGTATCATGTTTTCATCAACTACTTTGAATCCAGGAGCAAGAATAATGCATTCAGAATCAGTAAATAATATACTATGTTTCTTGTCACAGACCTGTGATACACTTAACAGGTTGTATCTCAATTGCTCAACATAGTAAACATCCTCAAATGTCATCTTACCTTTTGATACATCACCTTTACCACTTATCTTACCTCCTGCAGGATTATTCCCAAAAGCAACATGTCCTCCATCAATTCTTTTGAAATTCTTGAGGCAGGCCATGTTACCTGTCATGTGCCTGGAGCAACCACTATCAACATGCCAGATGCTCTTCTCCTTGAGCTGTTGGTTGCCCTGCACATAAGATAAATCAATTAGTTTTTATTGGGAACCCAAGCCAAAGTGGTCTTGGGTCTCCCTTGCTCATCAAAGTACTTACATTCAGTCTGGATAAGTTTTTCAACCTGAGGAACTTCAGTACTGGAGTACTTTGTCAAGATGATTGGTCTAGCAGCAGAAATAGTGTTAGCAGTACTATCTTTAGAAGAACTACTAACAGTGTTAGCAGTACTAACACTGGAAGCAGTATTATCTTTAGAAGAAGTACTAACAGTGTTAGCAGTACTAACACTGCTAGCAGCAGTATTGCTTCTAGTAGAAGTACTAACAGTGTTAGAAGCACTAACACTGCTAGCAGTCGTACTGTCTGAGGCAGCAGTACTATCAGAGGCAGCAGTACTAACACTGGTGCTTTTAGGAACCCACATTGTGACACATTCTTTTTCAGTCTTTTTCCTCATGTGGCTTTTGGATTTAGCTTGTTTCTTAGCCACATGGTTCCTTACAGTCTTCCTATAACCATTTGATTTTTGAAAAGTTCTTTGAAAATTTATCCTTTGGTTAATAGGATTGAAATAACAGTACTTGGCAAGGTGATTCAATTTGCCACAGATAAAACAAGGTTTTGGTCTGTTAATCCTTTGCAGATCAACTCCTTGTTTTTGAGCCCACTGATTATTCCAGTTTCTCTGATTTCCCCTCTTTTTATCATGTTTTTGGGGCTCATTCTTTTGAGAATTCTTGCAAGAACAATGTTCACAAGTTTTGGAATTCACAACAGTGGTCTGTGTATAATGAACTCCCTTTCCTTTTTCAGATCTTTTCATCTCATTGTTCTTATCCCAGGGACTTCCACCTTCCTCATTAGTCTTGATGTAATTCTCTAAGGGGATTTCACCACTGACATTCTTGTTCCTTTTCTTAGACTCTTCTTTTTCAGTTTTATCCACAACAACAACTTCATCTAATGGATCTACTTTAGTAGCTCCTTCAGGTAAGTCCTTCCTATCCATGGTTTCTAACAGGTCTGACCTAGGAGGGATGTATGTGTTGTTGTAGGGTGGGGGTGTGGCGTTGTACCCTATGCCTGGTTTCATCTTACAGTGGATTTGAGCATTTATTATGGTGTCCATGACTTTAGAAGCACATGAAAACTTTTCAACATCAAGTTTTACTTTCTCAAGTTCTCCTTTTAATTTCTCACATTCCTCCCTAGACTCTTTCAGTTGGAACTCCAGACCATTCTTTTCCCACTTCCAGTAGTTTGTATCATATGAGTGTTGAAGTTCATTGGCTTGAAAAGCCTTAATTTGTTCTTCAAACCTCTCAACAATCACTACATAATCTCTTCTATCCTTTTCTAATCTCTTAAGGTCATCACACATTCCCTGGTTGTGATCTCTGTACCTTTTCACAGTGTCTATACAAGCTTGAGAACAGAGATTAGATTTTACCTCAGTAGGAAGATCTGAGACTTCTGCCATGAGTGCATGATTCTGAATTGCCTCTTCTGCTTGATTACTCCAATCAAATCCCATTCCTTGTTGAGAAACAAGGGCTTGAACAGAGTTTCTGTTCTGGTTGAAGCTTCCAGTCTGAGCTTGTTGATGGTTGTTTTGAGATACTCCACCTCTGCATTCTCTGGCAAAGTGTCCCATCTTATGACACTTGTAGCATTCCACCTTAGACTTGTCAAACCCAGCACCATCTTCTCTTCTTTGGGAAAAGTTGTTTCTCCCAGTCCTTTTTATGAACTTCTTCACCCTCATAGAAAGCATAGCCATCTGCCACTTGATATCCATCTCCTCAAGATCATCAGCATTAATCTGTTCTAAGTCATCATTAATTAATGAGGAGTTAACATGACTAGAAAAGAAAGCTTCTAGTACAGAATCATTGGCCTTCTCCTGATTGACTCCACCAGCAGCACTAACTGATTCAGGGTTAGCAGTAGAATCAGTTGATGCTGATAGGAGTGCAGCATTATACACATATCCTGAGGGCTTCTTCTTGGCTTCAACCTCTGCTTCAAATACCCTAAGATCATTGTAAAGATCATCAAGCTCTTTATCTTCTAACTGGTCATTCTGTCTGAAAAAGACACAGTATACATTGTCCATTCCTCACCTAATGATCTTAGAAACTTCCTGTTTACATCATCAGCCTCCATATGAACTCCAGCTGTAGCCAATTCTCCAATCAACTTATTAAATCTATCAAAAGTTTGAGTCATAGACTCATTCTTTGTAGAAGTAAAATTTTCATATTGTTGCTTAAGAATTGCCTTCTGGTTCCTCTTGGTGCTCTTGGTACCAGTGAATCTCTTTTCCAATGCATTCCATAAACTCTGAGCATCAGTGCAGTGATGAAATTGGTGCTGATACTCATTGGGAATAGCCAAAAGCAGAGTGCTTAAGGCTTTCATCTCTGTTTGTCTAACCTTTCTTTCTGCATCAGTCTTTGGAGGAGGTCTTTTGCCATCTGGTCCAACCCTTCCTTCAGCACATGGACCATTCTCTATAATATCCCAGATGGAATAATCAGTAAGCAAAATTTACTGCTTGATTCTAATTTTCCACATGTCAAACTCATTAGGCCTGAGCATGGGAACCCTTGAAACAAGAGTACTGTTTGATTCAACTGTGTTGTCCATAATGATTGTAGATTTCTAAGACACCAAGCTCTGATACCACTTGTCAGGATCGATTCCAAACAAGAATAAATATACTTAGAAATCAGAATTAAAGAATCTTGCGGAATAGAACTTTAATTCAAACACACTCAATGAACAACTAATCAGAAAACACAATCTGTTTGTATTCAATACTTCAACTCACAAGTTTACAACCAAACCTCAATCTTGATGAACAGGCTCAACAAGACGACTTCTACTTCTCTAGAAATAGGGTTCTAAACCTTGAGGTTAATTCTCTCTAAAACAAAAACGAATTCTGATTCTCACATCCCGAATAGCTATCTATCAAAAACTATTTATACTAAATAATTACAAGATAACTATCAAAACAAAATTGATCTTCAGAATATTCTTTCATGCTTATCTTCAATCATTCCATCTTTATCTCCAACATTCTCGCATTCCATATTTATGATCACAAGCAGTATTAACATTGTTCCAGCAGCATTAACGTCCAGCAGTATTAACTTTTACTAGCAGTACTAACCTTGTTCCAGCAGCATTAACTTTCACTAGCAGTATTAACTTTTACTAGCAGTACTAACCTTGCTCTGGCAGTAGTATTGTTGTTCTGGCAGTAGTATTGTTGTTCTGGCAGTTCTAACCATACTTGGCAAATCTTCAGTTCCCAACATAACATTTGATTCTCTATTTTAGAAAAATTATAGAAAACGTGTTGGAGATGCTCTAAGCTTAACGAGACAACTTATTTGGTCAGCTGATATAGAAATTGACTTATTTAGGGGCTGTTTACTTGTGACTTATTGGTCTTAATGGGAAAACTGGCTTATTCGCGCAGACAAAATTAGGTGTTTACTTATGAATTAATGGGGCAGAAGCTGGCTTATTCGCACAGTTAGTTTTTGGCACTTGTCCCCATTCAGACGAAAAAGGACCATATTACCCCTCCTTTAGAAAAGGACCAAAACCCTACATTCTCATTTCTCTACTTCTCTCTACATTCCAGCTCTCTCTCTCCCGGCGACAGCTTTTCTCTCTGGCGGTAGCTCTCTTCTCCGGCGGCAGCAGCAACTCTCTTCTCCGGCGGCAGCATCAACTCTCTTCTCCGGCGACAGCAACAACTCTCTTCTCCGGCGGCAGCATTAGCTCTCTTCTCTGGCGGCGGCAACAGTTCTCCGGCAACGGCTTTCTTCTCCAGCGGCTCGCTATTGTTGCTACTGATTTTTGTGAAGACTTCTAAAGTATCTGATAGATTTCCCCATTGAGGTTCTATCCCATACTGAATTTATGTGAATTTTGTGATTGACATTGCATTGCCACAACAGATTTATGTGAATTTTGTGATTGACATTACATTGCACTGCAAGATAAATTCTCTAAAGTATCTGATAGATTTCCCCATTAAATTCTCTAAATGAATCAATCTGATTATTGACACAACAGAATTTTGTGAATTTATGTTTTGATTTATGAATTTATGTTTGAATTTATGAATTTATGCTTTGATTTTTGGATTATACCAATGAATTTAACCAGACAGACACATTTATCCATACATGACTTAATGAAAATTTTGGTAAACATCCCCTTATTTAGTAAGCTTTTAGAGGGGGGGTTTATACAGAAAGCTATATTATTTTTCCAAATCCCTATTTTCTAGTGAAAAACATGTCCGTTTATGAAAAAACGCTTCCAAACAAAATCTTTTTTTACCGACGTGTCAATCTACCAACCTAACACCCCCTAACAAAAAAGTGAATATATTATGTTGTTGTTATTTGAATATGGTGTTATTATGATTTATGGTTTTGCTAGTTTATAAATATAAGTTGATTTTCTTAACAGTAGCGCCATTAGTTTTCTTAGACTTTAAAAAAATTATTTTAGAAAGATAAATTATGAAAATATACAAAAACGTAACTAATAACAACAAATGTGGAATGGACTTTTGCCATCACCATTTTGTGACGATAAAAGTTATGACTGTCAGTTTATTTTTAACGTGGCGATTGATTACCCAAGAGCCAAATTAATTTGTTTTAGGTTGACACAAAAATTGTATATTAACCTTAAATAATTCATGAGTTGTACATTTTGATCATACATAAATAATATAAACGTGAAATATTCATGACATATACTTATGTATAACTTATAAAACCATGACTATTCGTTACCTTTATAGAATAATAAAAACCGTAGTCATAAACTATTTATTAGCCACACGAATTTGAATTGTTAAAACCGTGACTATTGCTTACCTTTTAGCAACGTTAACTTATTTTATTCGTGGCCTTAACTATCCTTATAACCATACATATTTCACACTAATCGTGGCTAAATCATGATATATAGTTACACTTAAATTTTAGAATTGTGACTACTGGTTATCTTTAGGTCACAGAATTACTAAATACAAAACGTGGCGACGGACTACTTATTAGCCACACAAATTGACTTGATGAAACCGTGACCATTAGTTACCTTTTAGCCACATGGATTTATTTTAACCATGGACTTAGCTATAGTTAGCCACACAAATTTTATATTAATTGTAACCAAATCATAACATAGTTATGTTTATGTGGTTACCGATTAGTTTTGGTCACACAAAAGAATAAAACCCGGTCAATTCATAGTATATAGTTACATTTAAATTATAAAACTGTGGCTATTGGTTACCTTTTAGTCACGCGAAATAATAAAACCGTGGCCGTAAACTACTTATTAGCTACGCGAACTAAATTGTTAGAAATGTGGTATTGGTTTATTTTTGGCCATATTGAATTATTTAAACCGTGACCTTATGTATACTTATAGCCTTACACATTTCCGATTAACCGTTGCCAAATCATGACCTACAGTTACACTTAATTATTAGAACCGTGACAATTGGTTATCTTTTGGTCACATAAAATAATTAAAACTGTGGTCATAAACAAAATGCCTTTTGGCCACATTTAAAACATTTTCATGGCTATATATATTTTTGAATTTTGGTCACGAATAATTGGCTTCATGTTTGTGTATGGCTACAAAAAAATAACCGTCACAACATAAAGTCGTGGTTTAATAAAAAACCGTGACAATATGTTTGTCTATTGTCACATTATTCATTATTACTAGCCACGATAAAAAAAAAACTGTGGCTATAAGGAACCATTTGGTCATGGTTTCATTTAAACCATGAATTTATGTTTGGACATGTTTGATAATGCTCATGGTTATTGAGTTTGACCGTGGCTAAAAAAACACTCTAATAACATTTATGACCTTTAGCCACGGTTCTAAACCCAACTGTGGCTAACCTGTATTTTCAAAACCGTGGCAAAATGTAATAACCGAGTTTCGTTTTAGTCGGTATTTGGAAATTTTGGGGAGAAATTCGATTTGAGATAAGTTATGTAGCCTAAGTGTGAAGAAAGTTAAGTTTTGTGCTTAGTGTGAAAAGTATATATATTGTGAGAAAACCCCTAATTTCTCATTTTCCAGCATTTGGTCTAGTGTGTGTGGCTAAGGAAGAGTGCAACCAAGGTGATTATAGCAATTGAAGAAGAGAATTCAGTGTTGGCAACTGAGATTCGAAATCACCAGTAGAATCTGCAGGTAATCACGAATCCTTTCTCCTCTTTTGTTTTGGTGAGATGTGATTGGAGTTTTAAGAAGAAACTTGGGGTTTTGGTGGGTTCTTTGTATTTCTCTTTATTTTTGTTAAAAAGGGTGCTTAGAGTGGAATATTGCGTAGACTATCGACCTTTAAGCAATCTCTGGAAGTGTTGAGAGGATTAGGACATCTGAGGTGCTAATTCCTGGGTTTTTGTAAAACCCGTCGCGTCCGGAAACCCCCAACGCAAGCTAGTATCCGGATATCTTGGGGTGTCCGGGTGAGAGTACTGTTCGGGTGAATTAGTGGTAGTAGTACCCGGTAGTTACCCGGAAACCCTTGGGAATCTGGGAGTGCCCGGAACCTTATAACCGGATAGTTCTTCTGTCCGGATAGTTTCTACTGTCCGGGTAAAAACTTCCGGATAGTATGGCGGTCCGGATAAGTCATCCGGATAGTGTGGTTGACCGGATAGTTTTGGCTCTCCGGATAAAGAGTCCGGAAAGTAGCTGTATGGCACCCTTGTGCAGCCTGTTAGTCCGAGGGGTTAACCGTGGGAGTGTGTAGTTCAACCAAATGACTTACTGTGGTGGTGTGTACCCTTATAGGTGCAGTTAAAGGGAGAATCAGACTAAGTAAGAGGTTTAAGCGGGACGACAGGTGAGTATTCTGATCTTAATCCCTTTTTAAATGCGGAACTTTATGCATGTTTACATTGGTAAATGCTCGTACTATTCTTTTAACCTTGCATGGAAGGTGTGATTTAATTATGTGGATACAAACTGCTCTTATTTCAAAGCGAATAGTAAGTGTGTGACAATATGTGTGATTTAAATGTGTGGGAACATGCTCTGGATTTGGTGTGAAATGGGGGTGTGTCCCATATGGTTTGATATATGAATCTTATGCATAATTAATGGTAAGAGTTCATATTATCATATGCTCATGAATGAAAAGTGTGATTTAATCGTGTGGACCTAAACTACTTTCGTGTGGACGAGCTATGGCCTTGTGTGAGATGGGGGTGTGTCCCATATGGTGTGATATATGAATGTGTTTCATATATGGGCGGTGTGTGCCTCTTTTTACGCTGTCACGGTGTGTGTGACCATAGCGTGTACCATCAGCTCGTCATAGTGTGCTGATCATTATATGTGTTCCTATCAAGTTTTGTACAATCATTTATTACTGAAAGTTTTTCCATAAACTGTATTATTGTGGTGTGGCTTTAGAGGGAACTCACTAGACCTCATGGTCTAACCCTCGCTTTTCAAAACTAAAACCTTTCAGGTAAATAGGTAGTCGAAAGCTTGCTTAGAAGTTGGCAAGGCGTGAGACGGAAGTTGCATATAGAAGGATTAGAGAGCCTTCCTTTTTACCTTGTAGTTACGATCTCAGCTGTAGTTAGGGTTATTTCCGCAAACCCAGTTTGTAATTTGTTAATGTATTACATTGAGCCATTTTTGGCGTTTTAATTTAAAGATATAACTTTTGGGCATGATAGTTTGGTGTGGGTTGTTACACAAAAAGGCATTTTTGTACTAGTGTTGTTGATATGTGTTTTCATAATTATTACAATCATTGATCAATTCTATATAAAGGGATTGCTATTCATACACCTCTTCACTCACATACATGTTATTTCTTACCATGTACCTCACTTACGGACACCTTATAGGAGGGGTTATGAAAGGTAAAAAAACACTAACATTAAAAAAACAACTATAATTTTTGAATCCACACTAACATAATAACATTAAAAACAAAAATTTAGTGTCGAAAAACAAGAAAACATGAACAATTTGTTCAAAGTCAAAGATGAGTTATTCGTCCATTTATTATCAAATAAACGTTAAAATGTAGTAAAAATAGATTAATAAATAATTTGAATAAAAAAATTAAGGGTACATCTAGTTTTTTGCACAGGGCCTCCAAAATATTAGGAACGACCCTGGGCATAACACTTTGCACGTCAAAGCTTGCATATGGATAACTGAGATCTTGTAACTGTTTTTCATATCAACGATGATGTCATGACTCTTGTATACTCTACTAATGTCAACCTAACACCTTCTTGTTCGCTTAACAATGATTGGGATACACTTATGTTTGAGAACATGTATGTATATTCTTAAATATTTGAACCTGGAAAAACTTTGTACCCTTAATTACGGTTGCTCTTATTCTCCATTCACACATTTCACATAAATATACCACTTGAAACCTAGATCACGTGGATCGACTGGTTTTCATTTAGTAACACTCTTCAAGACTTTTCAATCCTAGGGCTAGTTTCAAGTTGTCTTTACACTTGAATATTTGTCTAAATTTCACACGTTTAGAACATTGATAATTGGTAGCTGGTTCTTTAGGCTTCACAATAGGGACAGACGTTGGTAACGGGGCAGACATGCCCCAAAACAAATTACAACCCGTCGTACTAGTAATGTTACCACTATCTACACCTATTTTATCTCCCTCCTCTGACCTTTCTTTATCTTCCGCCTTCGACCCTTTTTATCTTACTCATCTGGTTTGCTATCACTATCATCTGATTCTATCCCCAAATATTCATTTGTATTAGGATGATACAAACAATCCCCAAAACAACCCTACAATAAGGATCTATATCGACCTTATATTTCTGAAATGCAATTTCATTGTGATCTAAATCGGCGTCATATACTTCGACAGAGATTTCTGAGATACGAATGCCATAATCATATGATAGGTCTTGGTATTACTACGTCTTGCAATTTTTGTACGACTTATGAAATTTGGTACGACTGATATGGAATTTGGTACGATTGATATTGAGTTTTGTACGTCCCTTAGGTTTGAAAGGATTGATACTGAGATTGTTACGCTTCATATGGATTTTGAAGCGGTTGGTATTGAGTTTGGTATGATTGATATGGAGTGCTTAGAGTTACGCCTTCACTATGGAACGACTAGTGTGGAAGTATGTATGTGTTATGACTCGACTCATATGGAGTAAAATAAACTTATCTCTAAAGTTAAAAAAAATTGAGCAAGTTGAAGGAAAAAGTTAAACAAATTCATCAATAATAATTGAATTTTAAACAAATATTGGGGTTCTTACCCTAAATAACCTTTTGAGAAAATAAACTTACAAAACTAACCTATTTTTTTTACCGATTGTCAAAAAAAAATCTGAGAAGGTTGATAACGATTTGATGGAAAAGACAAAAGCTGACGTGACAAGACGTTTCCTCGACAAAGCTGACAAAAGTGACGTGTTAGAACTCGAAATCGCATGATATGGGAAGACCATCGCCAGTTGACACGATCGGGCCCACCAGGTCCGATTTTTTACTTTCCAATGCCACTTTTTGACATTTTTTTGTTTTTTTGCGTTGATATCTATCTATACTATCTTATAAAGCATTTTGGCAAAAAGTCTTAAAGTCTTAAAAGATTTTAATTTAAAATTTAAAATTTAAAATTTATTACCATCTCCTAAAAAAAGTGACTTTTAAGTTTCCCATGCATCAACTCCTCCCTAAAGAATCTAATTCAAATTTAAAATCCATACATCTCTTAAAAAGCAAAGCGCCGATTTAGGTTTCCATATCAACTCCTCCCAAAATGACAGATTTGAGTTTTATCCAATATGACGATTCGAGCTCTGGGTGATTCCACCAAGATGCGCAATTATATATCGATCGCTCAACAAATCGGCTAGAGCTCTCGACCCCTTCCTCCATTATCGTCCCTGGTTCGGCTGGAGCTCTTGACCCCTTCCTCCATTATCGTCCTGGTTCAAGAAATTGGTTGGAGCTCTCGATTCATCCATCTCTATAAGTTCATCACTCTCCGTGTGTTGATTTCTTTCGTTGCGTTTGATTTCTGTATAGATTCCATTACGGTTAGGGTTCTTAACGCACTTTTCCATTGATCCTTTTGCTCCTCCTACTGGAATTGATCGATCAAAGTATCATTTGATTTCTTGTAATTTTTATTTGTATCGGTTTTCTTTTACCCTAATCATGTTTATCGAAAGTTTAGTTTTAGTTGTTTTTTTCTTAAAGGTTTAGTCTTGACTCATTTGTTTTTACCCTACGGAAGGTTTATCATCCTTTTGAGCAGTACCCTCTTCGGTTTTTCTATCTACACCAAGTGCCCGTGCCCACCATGTGTTTGTCAAAAGACTTGTTTGAAGGATTATTGAAATATACCATTATAGAATCGGTTAATTTGTTTTAATCTTAATTATACTACATTTGAGGCTAAATTAAGCTTCTTTGTGGGTGCTTTTCTTGTAACAGGGGATTGATGAAGCCTTCAATATCTTGTGCGGTTATGCTATTTCAGAGCAGAGATGTAAGTTTTGGTGAAGTGTACAGTTTGGCTTATACTATGTACTTTTTGTTGGTGTTTCAAAAATCTATATAGACATACGACTTCATTTCATTTTTTTACCATTCTTCATTTCATCAAGACTTGTAATTTATTCTATTGTAGATGGTAGGAACATACACATTGTAGTTGTGTTTTCAGTTTTCAGTAGGAATTTATGACTTGTATTTAGTAGGAATTTATGTAGTTGTCTTTGTACATATGAAATTTTTTCTTTTATGATTCTTAATGTACATACAAAGAAGGATAATATACGAGAATTGCTATCTCAACTACGACATAATCACATCGAACTCCACATTGTCAAAATAGTCATCTGCAACAAGAGCTTTAAGGTTTTCTTTGGATGGACATGTAATCACTTATTACAACCATCCACCAGGTAATGATAACTATGAGTTGCCAAAATTTTTTTGTCCAACCTTCTCACCTTTTTGGCATCACTAACATGACATTGTTCATTTACTTGCGTTTACTGTAACATTTGTTTAATTTTTTATTCTTGATTTCCAAAATTACATGTTATAACCCGCTGCATGAAACCATTGTGTAATTTTTTTTATCTTCAAAATAGTTTTGTTTGTAACATTTTCACCAATCTACTGGCATCGGGATTGGTGGATTCGTAGTGATCCTTAGCGGGTAAGCGTTTGTTCTTTGCATTTATTTTTTCTTTCACACATTTTGCGCAAGAAATAAATATACAAGGATTGATGATTTCATAGGTTTGCTTTGGGAGCCCTTTTGTTTATTATGTAGATATTTTAGTAGGTCTGATTTGGCCTTGGATATTGTTTTTGTTTTCTGCAGCTAACCGGTGAAACCGTGGATGAAGTGAAAGCATCAGCATGGCTGCAGGAAACATACCGGGAAGAGAGGAACGAGTATCAATGGTGGAGTTATAAGGATGGTTGTGGGTATGGACCTTTTTCAGGATTGTATGATTTGGTTTTCTGTGTTTGGCCTATTTAGATCCTATTTTGGTCCTATCCATATCTGTTCAGTTCTTCTTCTTCAGTATGATGTCCATGCTTTTACATTTGGCTGCTGGATTCCTGATCAAAAATTGGTTTTCAGAAAAGTTGTTGTCTTTATGGGTTTAGTTATTATGTTTGACCCTTAATCAATTATATCCCTGATGTGCTTCATCAATTATGTTGTGATCAGTTTTTTCTACAACTTACTCTTTTTTTTGTATTGTACTTAATTTGGTTTGGTTGATTTCAGGTTTTGGTATGGAGCCTTGGGAGAGTTGGTTTGGAGAAATAAGCATGAGGAAAGATGAAAACTTAATTGGATTCAATTTATGTAGGTTTTGGTTGGGGCTTTTTATGGAAATCGATGGGAACTAGGGTTGATTTGGGATTTCGATCACTGCCTTCCTCAATCTGTTTACCAGGATTTGTGGTTGCGATTTCTATTGTCGAAGTTCCCTCTGATTTCTCCATTAGTTCTCTGCGTTTTGTTGCTGCAGTTGAAGTTGTCGGAGCTTACAGTGTAATTGTAATTTACTCTAATATTTATCTTTAGATTCCTTCCTTAGGTTTAAAGTAACATTAACTTTGGGTTCATTCATTTAGGTTTGAAATAAAGTTTAACTTTGGCTTCCTTTAGGTTTGAAATAACATTTCCGATACTTTTGTAAATGCATTTGTAATTTAATTAATAATTTTGAAGGTTATAATGAGCATAAACTTCATATCTCGATTTACAAAAAAGATTGACATCCGCCGCATTGCGCGAGTACCCTACAAGTTAATTAAAGAACCAACAATGTGGAAGTATGTATTTGGTATGACTCGACTCAAATGGAGTAATAATTTGGTATACTTAATAATATTTTATAGGGAATTTAATTAAAATACCCAAAGTTTGACTTTGACTTACCAAAATACCCAAAATCTCGGACAGTTTACCAAAATACCTAATTTTTCCGCGGTGGGCCCCGCAATCGCGGGCTAGGGCCTACGTGGCACTCCGTGTTGGCCAAAGTGTCCCGCGGAGCCCCCCAACTATGGCCGCAGTGATACTTTTGGTCCCTCCCCGTAGAGGTTGCCCGCGGTGGGCAAAAAATTACAGTTTTGGTCCCTGTATTTGAACGAATCTTGCATGCTTTTACTGTTTTTTTCCACAATTATTGTACTTTGAAGACCAATTTGTGGTTCAAATTCACTGGCATGTTTGAGATTTCATCCATAAATATCAGTAAAATGCAATTCATAATTCACACCATTCCATCCTTCTTTCTTGCTTTCTTTCACTTGCTTTCACTTGCTTTCTTTCTTGCTTTCTTTCTTCAGTAAACAAATGGCATCGTCATCTAACCCATCGTCTATACGTGAAGAAATGTCACCTAAACTCCAAAAGGCGATAGCAGCAAAGGAAAAGGAGATAGACCAACTGACAGAAGAGTGGAAACAGATTATCGCTAGGAAGAATGTCCACTTGACAAGGATCGAAGTGGAAGAAAAGGAGATCAAAAGGATGAAAGGGGATATAAAAGATAGGGAGGCTCGTATTCGTCGAGAAAAAGAAGAAATTCACCACTGTACGCAAGACTTCACAATTCTTCAAGCGAAGATAAGCGACACGCAAAGTTGGATTGATCAAACTAAAGCAATTTTTCAGTAGGTGGTGGTACGGGTGTTGCTTTAGTACTTTGTTGTTTATGTGTTATTGTTTTGTAGTTTTCCAGTTCGACATTGTTGTTTCGTTCCTTTCCTGTTTGTATGGTGTTGTTTAATTTGTCATGAATAAAGGTCTTTAATTTGTGTGAAAAGTAGTGTTTAAGTAGTCTGAAATTTGTCTAAAAGGTGATTCATATTAAAAATACAACTGATAGATGTTATACAAGATTATTTCATAACAAACACATACTAATCATTGAATATTTTTTGATTTATTTATTTTATTATCGATGGTCCAAGTGTAAGTATTAAAAATTGGTGGAGGCTTTGTGATGGACAGACATCGATCCTTTTGTGCATACTCTGTAACTGCAAATACTTCAGCTCCAAACACACATGAATCATCATTCGCCAAATACCCATTTTCACAATTCTTAAATGAGTCCAGTGATACCAACTTGTCAAAACCCCATTTCATATTCTTCTCGTGAAACCTTGTCCTATTGCCATTCACGATATCTATATAACCATTACTATTCTCTCCATTTAGACTACTACCATTATGATCATCATCCCATGTTCTGTTTCAAGTACCTTTCAAGGGAAATCAACGTTCAGATAAAGTAGATAAAATCATGTTATATATCAAAACAAGCGCACTAAACATACAATATTTATCGTCCCAATCAAGGGAAATCAACGTTCAGATCAACGGTATCATATGATATAGTTTCATGTGGCTCAAGCTCCGATGGGCCCTGCGTGTTACTTACTTGGCTGACTGAACGTCTACTCCTTGGCACGGTTGAAGGGGCGGGATTTGGACACTCTCCACGAGTATGTCCTACGCATTGGCACCGGGTACATTTTTGCTGTATCGAACCTTCACCACGTGATGGACGTCGGTCGTTCTTTCTCGGTCTCCCGGCTATGTTCTTATCGTTTAACGGTGGATAGCATGGCGGAAGTGGGTCGGGTGGATACACCCATGCTTCAGGGGGTCCAGCTGGATTTATTACCTCTGCGTATGTTCTCTGGTAAGTTTCGGACTTGAAGAAAGTTACAGCCAAGTCGCTGCAATCTCTACGACCCATATGTCTTGCCGCAGCGATGGCATGGCCGCACGGTTACCCAGATTTTTGCCATTGGAAACAGGAACAAATATGGTCGGTCATATGGACAGTCGCGTGAAGATGGTTATCCTGAACCTCGTACCTCCCATACCCGATTTCTCTTACCCTCCATGTCGACGCGTGACGCGTCCTGAAGAGAACTATCTCCTCCGTCGCTGGTGTGAGTCTACTTTCCAGCTCAGCTCCTTTTCGGCGTCGAAGTTGGTACCACTCTTGTTGAAAGCTCCGAAAGTAGTCCATAAGATTAACAATCGGACATCTACGCGCAAAACGGGAGAGTGCATTCACCGACTCTGCACTATTGGAGGTCAGAATATCATACCGTTGTGTAGGAAAATGGGTCGCGGACCACCTCTCCGGTCCAACATCGTCCATGACTTTGGCTGATTTGTGTGCACTAACTCGTAGAAGATTCATGTACCGGTCAAACTCCCGATCCGTATATGCTCTGCATGCCGCCCAATAGACATCCTTGTAGGTGGTAATACGTTTGTCCTGGGTTTTGGCGTTCATCTCCAAATGTCGACAACAATAGGCGTGAGGGGCGTTTCGGTACATGACAGAGATTGCGGCGCTTATGGACGGAGCCCTGTCGGACATAAACACCAACCCTTGCGGGTCTCCAATAGCTTGTCTCAACATGGACATAAACCAAGTCCACTCGTCCCCGGTTTCGGACTTGCCTGCTCCGAAAGCTACTGGAACGATGGAGTTATCCCCGTCCATGGCAACCGCCAGGAACATCATACCCAAGTAAGGGCCCTTTAAATGGGCAGCGTCTATTACCAGGACACGACGCAGATTTGCCAGAAATGTGCGGATCTGCAAAAACGTAGGTGGTTTACCTTTGTAAATGTTATAGTTTATAATGTGTGAACATATGACGTGTTAAAATACGTACCGCGGGTCCAAGGGCCACGAAGCACATCTCAAACCGTCCATGTGAATCGGTCCTTAGCTGGGTGACAGTACCTGGATTCTGCAGCTGCAAATTATATAAATATGTTGGGAGTCGTTCATACGACTCCTCGAACGTGCCTATCACCAATAGCAGTGCCCTGCATCGCGCACGCCAAGCTTGGTGGTAACCAATCGTGACGCTGAACTGCTGGTGTACATCGTCCATGATGTCCTTTGGACGCAATGACCTGCTAGCATCAAGAAATTTGCCTTTCAGTATCGCACCCAAAGTCCTTTTGGTGGCTTGTTTGTGGTGGGGATTCAGTTGCGTCCTCGAACAAGTGTGTATGTCGTGCAACTTTCTAATAAGTAACGCCCCTCCTTTATCTCCCGCGTGAGTCACGTACATCCTCCACTTACAGTTTTCTCTCGCACATTCAACTTCGTATCGGGTTTTGTCGGATCTCGGCGTGTGACTTTCGAAACCCTCTTCCATGAACTTAAGTCCGACCTGACTTGCCAAGTGATCCTTCGAATCAAATATCTGACCTACTTTTAACCTTAAACTGCGATTATAAGGTGTAGGTTCGTAGGTTTGTGTATGGGTATTCTGGTCTGGAATAATAGGGGGCATATCAAAATAGTCATTTAACTGACTAAATGATTTATTACTAGGGGTATATTCTTTGTGATCATCACTATCGGTATCTGATCTGTCTATATCAGCATTACCCGTTTTGAAAACATAGGTTTCGTCATCAGCAACTCCATCACAACGTCCTTCTTGTGGTTGTTGTTGTTGCGTCTCCGGAACATAATCAGGAATACAGTCGTTAAGACCATATGCATGATCCAAATGAACTGTTGGGCCGTGGGACGGCTGAAATTGAGAATCAGGCTGCTCCATTTGGAGGTCTTCGTCATCAGTGTCGTCATCACCTTCGTTGTGACCGTCGTCATCGTCTTCATCGCACACCGAAGATTCGGCATACACAAAAAGTAATTGCGGTCTTTCTGATTCGGCTGCAAACTGCAGAAAACCCAGAGATATCCCCATCGTTGGATAACTCCACAAATGACCCATCACCATTCTTAAACACTAACTTGCAAACAGCAGAAAGGTTGATTCCACATTTTTGCATGGCGTATGCAACAAACTTCTGATAAGTATAGTTTACTGACAATTTTACACCATGCTTAGATTTATAAGCAAAATTCCACTCAATGTTATCTTAAACCCATTCACCATCGAAACAGAAAAATAGCTTATTAGCTTTTGCAACAGATGAACTCATTTTTTCAGTAGTATCTCAAAAACAAAATATTGAAGAAAGAAAGCAAGAAAAAAGTATGGAATCGGTGTGAATTATGGATTGCATTTTACTGATATTTATGGATGAAACAACCAACATTGATGAAACAACCAACATAAATTGCAACCACAAATTGGTATTCCAAATACACTGATTCAACATTGATGAAACATGCCAGTGAATTTGAACCACAAATTGGTCTTCAAAGTACAATAATTGTGGAAAAAACAGTAAAAGCATGCAAGATTCGTTCAAATACAGGGACCAAAACTGTAATTATAGTATGTCTATAGTTCATACTAGGTATGTAAAAAAGGTGTTAGGCTAAGTCAATTCCAACTGACTAAAAAATTATAATTTAGCTTCTCAGAAATTATACAGAAAATAAAAAAATTATTTTATGTAAAACACATATAGATATAGGGTTTTTGGGCTAGCACCCGGTGGAAGATCTAAGAGTGTTCGTGTATGGATCACTGATAGAGGAATCCTACATTGGATTCTAAAGTGTTGCATCAAATCTACACTAGATCTGAAAAATGTACAATTCTAAACACCCTATGGTGTGTAATTTTAATTAATGTATCATTAGGCTTGTTTGGGTGTTAGATTTAGAAAAGTTTAAAGATTTATAATTGTAACCAAAATATTCAATTTTCTGTTGTGTTTTACAGTTACAAATTACATTAAAACCCAACAATAGCATATTAATTAAAACAATATAGGATAGTGGAGATTTACATAGTATCCTTTAGTTAATTTTTTATACAAATTTACTAGTTTTCTAATTAGATCTCACAACCTTTGATTTAATATGATTTGTTGTTTATATTAGATCAAGGATCTCACAAAATGTATTACGGGTTAATGTAAGGGCTACTTGATTGTGAGGTAATTATGGTAGAAGACTCTCTGTTTTCTCACTGGTTTTGACACACAAAGGGCTCAAGGTGCAGGCTCTTTGTGGTAGTTTGTTGGGTCTATAAATAGTGAGGCTTTATGTTCATTGAGATAACAAAAACATAATACAAAACATATCTTCTCCCTGTTGTACTTTGATATGGTATCAGAGCGACTTTTCGCAAGTTGTTGAGCTGCGATCATGGGAGAAGAACGACCACCGCAGACTGTAACAACCAATGGTCTTAATGATCCTTTGTATCTTCATCATTCGGATAGCCCTGGACTTGTTCTGGTTACACAACCTCTCGTCGGTGATAATTACACATCATGGAGTCGAGCTATGTTGCTTGCGTTATCTACAAAGAACAAAATAGGCTTTGTTGATGGAAGCCTGGTCAAACCAAGTGAAGCCGATGGAGCAAATTTTAACTCATGGACTCGAAGTAACAACATGGTAATTTCTTGGATACTCAATTTTGTTTCAAAAGATATTTCTGCTAGTATAATTTTCACGGAGACTGCTTTCGAGATCTGGACTGATTTACGAGACCGTTTCCAACAAACTAATGGTCCAAGGATTTTTCAAATTAGGAGAGATTTAATGAATCTCTCACAAAAACAAGATACAGTGAGTGTATATTTCACAAAATTGAAGTCACTATGGGAACAATGATCAAACTATAGGCCTCAGTGTACATGTACATGTGGAGAAATAAAGGAGATGAATGCTTATTTTGAAAGGGAATACGTAATGAGTTTTCTCATGGGCTTACATGAGTCGTATGCTCAAGTCAGAGGACAAATATTGATGATGGATCCAATGCCTTCAATCAACAAGGTATTCTCGTTAGTTGTTCAAGAGGAAAGACAACGTAGCATATCTGATTCTGTATCTGAATCACATCCCATGGCGTTCAATGTTAGTAATGGTAAGCAGAAAGGTAATACTGGTCAATATTATAAAGGATTTAAAAATCATCAAGCTCCTTTTTGTACAAATTGCAAGAAAACAGGGCATACAAAAGAAAAATGTTATTGGTTGCATGGTTTTCCACCTGGAGCGAGACAACAAAAGGTTAATACTGCAGCGGTAACCGGAAGCAACAATACGTCTGATATTAGCAGAATGATGGATCAATGTCAAAAACTCATGGAGGATTTGTCTGGACGTATGTCATCCTCTTCTTCTGTAAATATGGCAACTACAAAAGCTGGAAAAGTTGATATGACAGGTATACGTTGTTTCATGTCATTTAACGACAAAATTCATGAATCTCATGATTGGATATTGGATTCGGGAGCTACGAAACATATATGCAACAATGTAGGCATAATGGTAAACACACGAACAATTGACGATGTTACTGTTGTGTTACCAAATAAACAAAATATAAAAGTTCACTTGATTGGTGATGTGAACTTTGGTAAATTATTAGTGCTTCGAGATGTGTTATGTGTTCCTAACTTTCAGTTCAATCTGATTTCTGTTAGTTCACTTACACATAACAACAATATTAAGGTGAAATTTGGTTGTGATGATGTGTTGATTCAGGACACCGCAAGTATGAAGATGATTGGCAAGGGTAGAGTACTCGATGGTCTTTATGTGCTAAGGGCAGATGCAACACAAGTTTTAGAAGAATTCAATATCATGAATGTTTGGCACCAACGTTTTGGACATCCATCACATAAGAAACTACAAGCTAGTAAGGAATTGTCAGTTGATGGTTTAAGAGATGTAAAGAATGATGTGTGTCATGTTTGTCCTTTGGCAAAACAACGAAAAAAACCCTTTGTTTCCCATAATAATCTTTCAAATAAACCATTTGATTTGGTGCATTGTGATATTTGGGGGCCATATCATGTTTCGTCTTATACAAACCACCGTTTCTTTGTTACGATAGTCGATGATTGCACACGATTCACTTGGGTGTTTCTCCTTAAAACAAAGTCTGAAGTTCAACAGGTAGTTCCTCGTTTCTACAACATGATTCTTACATAATTCAACACTAAGATCAAAACCTTCAGATCAGATAATGCACGAGAATTGGATTTTGCTGAATTTTTTCTAGAAAAGGGTATTTTACATCAAAGATCTTGTGTTGAAAGGCCACAACAAAACTCTGTTGTAGAACGGAAGCATCAACATTTGTTAAATGTGGCTCGAGCATTATTTTTTCAATCAAAAGTTCCGATTATGTATTGGTCAGACTGTGTTTTGACAGCTACTTACCTAATTAATCGGACTCCTAGTTCTGTTCTAAAGAACTTGTCTCCTTATCAGAAGTTGTTTGATAAATCCCCTGATTATGATACTCTCAAAGTATTTGGATGCTTAGCTTTTGCATCTACAATCATGGCAAACAGAACCAAGTTTGATCCACGAGCTCGAATGTGTGTTTTTCTTGGTTATCCACCAGGGATGAAAGGTTATAAGCTATTGGATATGGAAAGCAGACAAGTTTTTATCTCAAGGGATGTGGTTTTCCATGAAACCATATTTCCATTTCATCATTCCCAACATGATTTATCACTTGATTCTTTTCCATTAGTAGTTCTTCCAAGGGCACAAAACGAATCAGATTCAACATCATCACCTACCGAAGGTATATCATCAACAACCGAATCATCCATTGAAGTTGAAGGTATTTCGTCACCTGAAGGTGAATCGGTAACCGAGGATATATCCTCAGTTGAAGGCGTTGCACCCGCTGAAAATATGCCTCCATTTCCAACTGCACCCGCTGAAAATGTGCCTCCCGTTCTAGCCGTAAGACGATCTACCCGATCTAGGAGTCCTCCATCTTATTTGAGAGAGTTTCATTGCAATTATGTGCATCCTGTCAAGCTAAAAGATCAACCTTATTCTCTGTCCAAATATCTTTCTTATCATCGATTATCTGACTCTTATAAACAGTATGTTCTGATGACTTCTTCTCATATCGAGCCATCGTCGTATGTTGAAGCGTCAAAGCATGAAGAATGGAAAAATGCTATGAATCACGAGTTAGATGCAATGGAACAGAATAACACGTGGGAACTTGTTTCTTTTCCAGCAAACAAACGCTCGTTGGGTTGTCGATGGGTTTATAAGATAAAATACAAGGCCAATGGAGAAATTGAACGTTACAAAGCTAGATTGGTAGCCAAGGGGTTTACCCAACAAGAAGGAGTTGATTTTATTGACACTTATTCTCCTGTGGCTAAAATGGTAAGTGTCAAAGTAATGTTGTCATTGGCTGCTCAAAACAATTGGTTTTTAACCCAATTGGATGTGAATAATGCCTTTTTACACGGTGACCTAGATGAAGAAGTTTATATGGATTTACCAAAAGGTTATTCAGTTAAGGGGGAGTGTGCATCACAAGGGAAACTTGTATGTAAGCTGAAAAAGTCAATATATGGCCTTAGACAGGCGTCTCGGCAGTGGTATGCAAAATTTTCTTCCTTCTTAATTCAGGAAGGTTTTGTTCAGTCTAAAGTTGATTATTCTTTGTTCCATAAAGGATCGGGTTCCGGTTATGTGGCCCTCTTGGTATACGTCGATGATATCATACTAACCGGAGCTTCTAGAGCAGCACTTGAAGACATTAAAGCTCGTCTAAGTCATCAGTTCAAACTCAAGGATTTGGGAGAGTTGAAATACTTTTTGGGTCTTGAGGTAGCTCGGTCTCAAGCCGGGATTTTTTTGTCTCAGCGACATTATACCTTACAACTCCTTGAGGACAGTGGTTTGTTGGCTGCGAAGCCTATTTTTTATCCTATGGATCCTTCAATTAGTTTGTCAAACGAAGATGATGACTTACTTCAAGACCCAACTCCATACCGACGTCTTGTCGGTCGTTTATTGTACCTTACGATTACCAGGCCAGATATAGCATTTGCTACACAATCCCTTAGTCAGTTCATGAATGCTCCACGGACTTCACATATGGAGGCTGGTCAGAAGTTATTAAGATATCTCAAGCAAAGTCCAGGACAAGGCATTTTTTTATCCAGCTCAAAATCAACACATCTCAAAGCTTTTTGTGATTCTGATTGGGGAAGATGTACTGATACAAGGAGATCTGTTACGGGTTTTTGTGTTTTCCTTGGTGAATCCTTGATTTCATGGAGATCTAAGAAGCAATCTGTTACATCTAGATCCTCCACCGAGGCGGAATATCGAGCAATGGCTGATACTACATGTGAGTTGATTTGGCTAAGACATTTGCTTCGAGATTTTGATATTTCCAGTTCCTCTTCGGCTCTTTTATTCTGTGATAATGATTCAGCCATCAAGATTGCTTCCAATCCTACGTTTCATGAGAGGACAAAACACATCGAGTTGGATTGTCATTTCATCCGGGAAAAGGTGTTTGACGGAACCATTAAACTTCTTCCTATTCGCACCAATTATCAATTAGCTGACATGCTTACTAAGCCTCTAAATTGTGTTCGGCTTTCTGCGATCATGTCCAAGATGCCCCTCAAAAATATTTTTTCGGGTCCCTCTTGAGGGGGAGTATTACGGGTTAATGTAAGGGCTACTTGATTGTGAGGTAATTATGGTAGAAGACTCTCTGTTTTCTCACTAGTTTTGACATACAAAGGGCTCAAGGTGCAGGCTCTTTGTGGTAGTTTGTTGGGTCTATAAATAGTGAGGCTTTATGTTCATTGAGATAACAAAAACATAATACAAAACATATCTTCTCCCTGTTGTACTTTGATAAAATGTGATACAATGTCAACCTCCCACCTCACTGAACTTTATGGTTATGATTAATTTCACATGAATAGGCTGATAAAGACATGAAGGTAAACACAAGGGTTGTGTTTGTTGGTTCGTTGCGAGACTTAACCCAACACCGTACGACATGAGCGGGTGATGACAACCATGTACCACCTATCTTCGCGTTAATGATTATCCAGTTAAAAATCGAAATCACTTAAAATTTTCATTATATCCATAATTAACTTCATTTACTTTTAGATTACAATTAATCAATACTTTTCTTTTCACGATATTTTTAATGATATTTTTTTGCAATTCTTTTTTATTATCTTATCAAATCCACGTCTGATAATTTTTTTCCACAAATTTTCACCCAATATCACATATGATACTTGTATTAAAAAAATTCATACCTTTTTAGGTTCATGCATGTGTTATAATAAATGTGTTATCCACAATATCAATATAATCAATATATCAATATATATATTAAAAGAGAAAACCACAAAAGATGATGTGGCACTCTAAGATTTGAGTATTCTATATTTCTTGAATGGAGAATGATTTTTGTCTATCCCACATTGATGGAGAGATGGAAAATGACAATTGATGTTAGGTATATGAAAGGAGGTTGAGATGTCTATGTTTCAACTCATGGGTTGGATAATCCTCTAAAACTTATGTTGTTGGTTCATGTTGGATAACCCTCCAAATCACGGGGTAGGTTTATTTTTTCCAACGCTCTTTTTGAAAAAAGGTTAATCTATAAAGAAAAAATATCAATATTTTATATTAAAAGAAAAACCAAGAAAAATGACTTTGGCTTCATAAGATTTTGAGTATTCCTCAAACATCGAAATGTGATTGTGTTTGCCTATCCCACATTGGTTTGAAGAAGAAAAAGTGAATGTTGCAAGTGTGTTTATAAAAGAAGAAATACATTCTTTTGTAGCAAATCATGTTGTTGGCTCAAATGAGTAAACACTCTTTTTTTACAAATTACTTTCTTTAAATCTTAAAATGTGGTTAAGTTAACTTATCCTACATTGGTAAGATAAAAAATAATTGAAAGATGAAATCTTTATATATATAAAAGTAAGATCCAATGATAAAAAAAGTAAATTTTGAAATGTGGTTAAGATCTAATGATGTGACACTCTAAGATTTGAGTATTATATATTTCTCGGATGGAGAATGATTTTTGTCTATCCCATATTGATGTAGGGATGAAAAATTGACAATTGATGTTAGGTATATAAAAGGAGGTTGAGATGTCTATGTTTCAACTCATGGGTTGGATCCTCTTGGCTAATCCTCTAAAACTTATGTTGTTGGTTCATGTTGGATAACCCTCCAAATCACGGGTTTGGTTTATTTTTTCCAACTCTTTTTTTGGAAAAAAGTTAATCTATAAAGAAAAAATGTCAATATTTTATATTAAAAGAAAAATCAAGAAAAATGACTTTGGCTTCATACGATTTTGAATATTCCTCAAACATCGAAATGTGATTGTGTTTGCTTATCTCACATTGGTTTGAAGAAGGAAAAATGAATGTTGAAAGTGTGTTTATAAAAGGAGGAATACATTCTTTTGTAGCAAATCATGTTGTTGGCTCAAATGAGTAAACACTCTTTTTTTTACAAATTACTTTCTTTAAATCTTGAAATGTGGTTAAGTTAACTTATCCCACGTTGATGAGATAAAAAATAATTGAAAGATGAAAATCTTTATATATATAAAAGTAAGATTCAATGATAATGATGTGACACTCTAAGATTTGAGTATTCTATATTTCTTGGATGGAGAATGATTTTTGTCTATCCCACATTGATGGAGAGATGGAAAATTGACAATTGATGTTAGGTATATGAAAGGAGGTTGAGATGTTTATGTTTCAACTTATGGGTTGGATCCTTTGGGCTAATCCTCTAAAACTTATGTTGGTTCATGTTGGATAACCCTCCAAATCACGGGGTTGGTTTATTTTTTCCAACGCTCTTTTTGAAAAAAAAATTAATCTATAAAGAAAAATCTTTATCTTTATATTATATATATAAGTAAGATTCAATGATAATGATGTGACACTCTTAAGATTTGAGTATTATATATTTTTTGGATGGAGAATGATTTTTGCCTATCCCACATCGATGGAGAGATGAAAAATTGACAATTGATGTTAAGTATATGAAAGGAGATTGAGATGTCTATTTTTCAACTCATAGCTTGGATCCTCTTGGCTAATCCTCTAAAACTTACGTTGTTGGTTCATGTGGATAACCCTCCAAATCACGGGGTTGGTTTATTTTTTTTCCAACACTCTTTTTGAAAAAAAAGTTAATCTATAAAGAAAAAATATCAATATTTTATATTAAAAAAAAACCAAGAAAAATGACTTTGGCTTCATAAGATTTTGAGTATTCCTCAAACATCGAAATGTGATTGTGTTTGCTTATCCCACATTGGTTTGAATGTTGCAAGTGTGTTTATAAAAGGAGGAATACATTTTTTTGTAGCAAATCATGTTGTTGGCTCGAATTAGTAGGAATACATTTTTTTGTAGCAAATCATGTTGTTGGCTCAAATAGATTATCATCGCCGCACAACGCACGGGCCTAACACTAGTATGTTTATCAATTGTAATCCACACATTAATTTATCAACAATATCTCATATATGACTTATACAAAGTAAAAACAAATGAATCATTAACAATATCACATGGATATTATAATGATTTATAAAAACACAAGAATAATTAATTAGCAATACTACAAGTAATCATCTTCTCGTTTAATCTTCCCTCGCTTTATACACACACACTCTCTCTCTCTCTCTCTCTCTCACACACACACACACACATATATATATATATATATATGTATATAATGATAGCCATATGTTCAAATGAGAAATGTTAAGTGTGTGAGAAATAGAGAAGTAATCCTAGCCATTCATACGGCCAAGATCGGATTTGACTGATCAAAAATTGTGGCTTTGACTGGTCAAAAGTTACGACTTTGATTGGTCAAAAGTTACGACTAATCCAAAAATAAAAGGACAATTTTGTAACTTTTATAAAATACACGTGATGAGCTCATATGTGAACATGTGTAATTCAATTCACATATGAACTATATGTTCATATGTGAATCCGTGTAATTCACATATGAACTAATTAACTTATTCACATATGAACTAACTGTAGATTCATATGTGAATCAGTTAAACTAATTAACAAATTCACATATGAATCTTTGTGATTCACATATGAACTAATTAACTGATTCTCATATGAACTAATTAACTTATTCACATATGAACTCGTCCAGCGTATTTGTAAAAGTCACGAAACTATCCCTCTATCTTCTACAAACCACGTGAGGAATTATCTGATGCTTCACAGTCAAAGCCGCAAATGTTGACCAGATGAAGGGCTAGGATCATTTCTCTATTTGTCACACACTTAGGCTGCGTTTGGTTGGGCGGAATCCGACGGAATTGGACGGAATTGGAATGGTCAATTCCGTTGACCAAATTCCATTCCAATGTTTGGTTTCTCATGAGATGGAATTGGATTTCATCACTACTACAAATATGACTTTTATACGCGCTTAATTATACGCGGTTTTTGTTGTTTTTACAAAAATCGTGTATAAAGGACAGATCTGGACCCTTTTTACACAGTTAAGGCTGAACCGTTACTAAAACTAAGATTTTATACGCGGTTCTAAATTAACAACCATGTATAAAAGGTATTGGACAATTACAAACGGTTGCATCGAAATAACCGCGTACAAAGGTTACCTTTTATACGCGGTTGTGTGTTAAAAAACCGCGTACAAAGGGATTACTTTTATACGCGGTCATATGTAAAAAACCGTTTGTAAAAGACACATTTACACACGGTTTTGAGCAAGAAACCGCGTATAAAAGTAACTCCTTTATACGCGGTTGTGTGTTAAAAACCGCGTACAAATGTTACCTTTTACACACGGTTTTTGATATACAACCGCGTATAAAAGTAACCCCTTTATACACGGTTTTTAACACACAATCGCGTATAAAATGTAACTTTTGTACGCGGTTATTTCGACACAACCGCATATAAAAGTCCTTACCTAGGGTTTTACTGTATATATATGTAAGATGTGTTAATTAATATATAATGTTATGGTTAAAATTAATTAAAATAATCAAAAGTTGTTATCAAACTTAATTAATCGGTATAATTAAGTAAAGGAT
The DNA here is from genome assembly GCA_033807775.1 of Saussurea involucrata. Lineage (NCBI taxonomy): Eukaryota > Viridiplantae > Streptophyta > Magnoliopsida > Asterales > Asteraceae > Saussurea > Saussurea involucrata. Next base: position 69,620,878 of record CM066312.1, on the reverse strand, counting down.
TTCTTATAAATCTTATATTATTAGATAATAAATAAGTTTTATCTATTTCCCTCCCAAATATCTCTAAACCCACGTTTTCCCCAAAACCAGCTAAACCCACGATTAATTAGCGCCTTTCTTCTCCGATTCTCTCTTTCGTTTTCCACAACTGCGGCTGTCTCTTTTCCTTTCTCCTCCGACGATCAATGACGACGAACGATGATATCTCCATTGAAGAATCTACATCCAACGATGATATCTCCATTGAAGAAGTAGGGAATACGTCTTCAATGGCAGGTATGATTCTTAAAACCCTAAGTCTCGATTTATTGTACTCTTCGATGCCAGGTCTTGATTTCTGTTTAGTTAGTCGATTTCTGGAACTGCACAAAATCACACCAAGAAACTGAATTTCTGTTAACCATTCTTTATGCCCCTATAAATCATATAACAAAATCACCACAAAATACACGAATCAACAACGAAAAAAGCATGATTTTGTACTTTATATGTTAATAATGCATGGCCTCTAACATCAACATTGTATTGGGAAATGTTGACTTAGTGTACGGAACCCTAAATCTAAATAAATAAGAAAACCCAATTCAGAGGTTTTAGAAAATTACCTGCATGTCCTGTTTGTTGAGCTTTTTAATGGCGATGACAAGAGGATCATTTTGACTTTCTGAAAGTCTAATTCTTGCTTTATAAACACTCCCAAACCCACCTTCACCAATCTTTAAAAGTTTATTGAAGTTATTGGTTTCTTTCATCAATGGACTGCAATGATGCATCTCCTGTTTTCTTTTTTTATTCAATAAAACACTCTTTAAGGGATTGTAAAAATGTGAATACAAAAGAGATGAAACAATTATATAAATAAAAAAAATGAGTAAAAAGGAACAGTTACTCCATAAAAAGGAACACTTTGTGATTTTGTTCATTATTGTTTTTTTGGGGATAGAAATTAAGTAGCTTTTAGACTCATTTAAATGAAAATCTGTGCTGTTGATAAGCAATAGTGTAGTTTTATTATTGTTAATTAACATTTGTATACCTTGGTCTAGAAATAAAGATTTCCATGACTCATGGAAATTAAATATCGTCTCCATATACAAAGATGATAGCAAGAGTCTGCTGACCATGAGATTTCCTTTACATTATCTTTCCCAATGGTCACCCTTCATCCCTACTTTTGAATTTTTGCTCCAACTAGTCTTAACATCGGTTTATGTATGGTAGTAGATATATGTTATTTATGTATGGTTTCTTGTTCCTAACATCTCAGGCAACAAAGAACCAAGGGGATCGAGACCCACGCAAAGGTCGACTCAAACCCGAGGGGTGACATCAATGACCAAAATAAGGAATTGTAAAGATTGTACAATTGAATTTTGTCCCGATACTGGTCGGCCAGTCGGTCCTTATTCATCAAAATATGCTAATTGGGTAGGATTGGAGGCGAGAACGAAGATCTCAATACTCGAACCTGATTGGCACAAAGTTGACGCTGATGAGAAGGCTCGATTATGGGCAGCGATTAAGGTATACGATATCTTATTCTTTTTGGCACCATACTCACAGGGGTAAGATATATATTAATATCTTATTCTAATAATGATAATATACATTTTACACTTTAAGTTGTATTGACATTACCATTTTGAACATTTTTAGGCACCATTGGTCGCTACTAATCATTAGGCCTAGACGTAGCTTGGTTTATGTATTAGATTCGATGATGTCAAGCGGAAAGACAACCGAAACTTACAAGATCAAAGGCCTAATTGACACGTAAGTAATGTATCACTTTAATATACTATTGTTGTTTATTTATATAGTTAATCGACTAATAACACAAATGTGTTGTTATTTTCATTTAGGGCTATTTCAGACTACCATCGTGCCATAGGGTCTTCTCAAGCCAACACTCCGGTTACATGGAGATTAAACAAGGTATAATTCATATATCCTAACAATTTATTTCGTACTTTAATTTGTTTAACCACTACTTTTTTTACACTTTAGTGTAATCAACAACAAGATGGTTAGGAGTGTGGTTACTATGTAGTGAAGCAAATCTTCCAATTTGTGATGCATGAACAATATGCTTTCAAGGTATGTGTTTCTTAAATTCCTTTCATTTTATTTATATATTGTACAAAACACTTTATTTTGTTTATAATAACACCTACTTTTAAAACTTATGTTGTACAAAACTTATATATAGGACACATGGACGACGACGACGACTCCTTTCGCAATTACACAAGTAGAAGAGATGGCTTGCATTATCGCGAGATCGTTTACTTTGAGGCGCATGAAAGATGGTAAAATGTGATAATAATGGGGGGATTGTTTTAAGAATTATTAGACTTGATTACACGATAAAAAGTATTAGAATGTTTTGTTAATCGGAGATGTTACATTTACGTTGACGATGTTTAAAGTTTAATGGTTAATGGTTACTTTAAGATGCTACATTTACGTGTCTAGCTGGTTTTTGTACTTATTTGGAATTGTGTTTGAAATGTTTCATTATTCCAATTGGAATTGTATTTGGAAATGTAGCTTATCGAATAATGCATGTTATCGAGGAAAATATTAAAATTATAAATATAACGAATTATACACAGTTCTAGTGAAAAAACCGTGTACAAATGTCTGATTTTTTTTATAAATTACTACATTTATACACGGTTTTGTAATGAAAACCGTGAAAAATTATTACAATTGTAAACGGTTTTAGCAAAAAAATGTGTAAGATAGACACTTTTATAAACGGTTGGTAGGACTTCTTTAAATGGTTTCATCTAAAAACCGTGTAAAATAAATACTTTTATAAACGGTTAGGAAAAACTTTTTTAAACGGTTTCATCTAAAAACCGTGTAAGATTGTGACTTTTATACACGGTTAATATTCATTTCTAAACGGTTGTAAAACCGTGTATAAAAGTTGAGTTTTATACGCAGTTTTGGAACCGTGTATAAAAGCCGATACTTTTACAAACACTGGCCATACACGCGGTTCCAAAACCGCGTATAAAGCCCAAAACAACCGTTTATAAAAGTCATATTTGTAGTAGTGCATGAATTCCTTCCAATTAAGGAATTCATCATTCCTCCTCAAAAGTCATGGAATTGAATTCCATTCCACCCCATTTTACATAAATGACGATAATACCCTCCATTACATTCTAATACTTTAGTTTTTTATTTTATTTTATTTTTATTTTTAATTTAATTTAATTTAATTTAATTTTTATTTTTATTTTTAATTTTTAATTTTTATTTATATTTTTATTTTTTTATTAATATAATTTAATACATTTAGTTTTTATTTTTATTTTATTTTTTATTTTTGGGTTGTGTATATTATATTTTTTACACATTAAAGTATTTAATAATTATTTTATAAAAAAGGGTATTTTGGTCATTTGTCGAAAATTCATTCCAATTCCAAAGCTACATTCTGTGAACCAAACAGACATATTCCAATTTCTTTGACAGATTCCATTCCAATTCTGTCAACCAAACATGTGGTCAAACCTGACAACATTCCATTCCAATTCCTTCCAGATTCCAATTCCTTTGACAGATTCCATTCCTTCAGAAATTATTCTGCGAACCAAACGCAGCCTTAGCATTTCTCATTTGAACTTCTCCGTATATTGATATAAATATATATATATATATATATATATATATATATATATATATATATATAATGGTTGGTCGAGTGAAACAAGTGTTATATGAGAATGTAAGAACAAAACTTTTATATACTTTCATATCTTTATCATATTGACCGAAACTTAACCAAATTCATACATGTGAAAGTGATTAAATCTATGTAAAAGCTAGTGACATTGATTGACACTGAAGATAAAGGTAGACGAATATAGTTGAAAGTAGTTGAAGGTAGATCAAAAAGTCAACTCATCCAAAGGCTCAAAAGTATTTTCACCATTCTCAAAGTAAATGTTATTATCACATGATCTGAAGTATATATATACACATACAAGGGAACATGTGAGATAAAAGTTATGGTGAGAATGGTGAGAACACTTCCAAGCCTTTGGATGAGTTGACTTTTTAATCTAAATTAATTTTTTACATCTACCTTCAATTACCTTCAACTACATTTATCTACCTTCAATTACTTTCAACTACATTCATCGATATTTATCCTCAAATTTATCTTCACTTTTGTCAGTTCCAAGAACTTTTGCATACATTAAATCACTTTCACAAGCATAATTTTGTTAAAGTTTCGGTCTGATAATAAAAATAGGTAAATAAAGGTAGTTGAATGTAGATGAAACTATATGAATGTTTGTTCTCAATTTCTCACCATAACTCTTATTCTCACTAGAAGCCAACCCTATATATAGGGTTTCGTTTAAAAATAACCTTAGCAAAATACAGAGGAAATCAGAAATTGATTTAATTAGGTTTCCTTCTTTAGATAACTTTTTACAAAAAGGAAACCCTTTAACGGATCCATTGAAACAATTAAACCGAATAAAACAAACCATATATAGGGTGTTTAGATTTAATAACGCTATGTGTATTGAGAGAAATCTGAACGAAGCACTAGAAGCCAAGTTAGGTTTCCTCTAGAGTAGTTCACACACGAACACACTTTGACTTCAAAATAGTGCAGGATCCAAACCTTTAAATTTCTAATCTAGTTTGTGTTTGATAAAAAAGGAAAATGTTTCTTTTCTGTTTGATTAGATAAACATAAAAATATCCTAATGAATTGATTATTAGGTTTAGGCCCTATCGTTTTTATAGGTTGGCCACGAAAATTATTGTTAGGGCATTTAATTGTTGATTTAAAGTTCAAGGGTCTGTAATGCAATTCTTTATTTTGAGTCTGTTTAGTGAACGGGCCGTGGGCTTGTCAACCACGGGCCCATGATATATGAAGTTCAATTAGCTTAGAAAATAAGTTAGTTGTTCATTTGCTTTCTTACTCGTATTGTAAAACTCTCTCAAGATTGAAAGCTAATTGGATGACCAGTTGAAATCATATTCTTTATTGTTTACATATCTTTGATTTCACAAATCGTTGCACGGATCTGGAACTAACAATTGGTATCAGAGCAGACGGACAGATTGATTCAGAGCATTCGTATTGATTTCTGGTAAGACTTTGACTTTTTTACGGCTGTCACATTCTTGATTTTTCAATTCGTTGATTATGATAAAATTGATCAATTCTGCTTATTGGGTTTTGTTAGCATTATTGTTGTGAGCGATTCTGCAAATTTTCATAACCTAATTCGTTCGTTTGAGTGGTTAATTTAGCAAATTAAGTTCAAAGTTTTTGGTTGTGTTCTTCACTAAAAATCAAATTTTTACCATCAAAACGTGTTCTTTTTGCTTCAAAATCGATTGGGCTAGTGTTATTTATGTGTTTGGTAGTGTTTCTAATCTTTCAGGAACAATTTTGAGCAACCCTAATCGAGTTTCAATCGAATTTGAGAAGACAGCCGCAGAATCCGGATAGAACAGCCGAGGTTTTCGGACAAGTCTAAACTGTCCGGACGTTTGTGTTAAATTCCATCCGGATACGTCCTCTTTCCGGGTAAGTTTTTCGGGTAAGTCATTCTTTCCGGGTAAGTCATATTTTTCAATCTTTCCGGGTATAATTTGTTCCGGAAACCCAAAGTTTCCGGTAAAATAGTTTGTCCGGACAACTCATCGTCTCCGGTAACCTATTTTACCCGGATAACTCGAAGTTTCCGGTTAAACAGATTCTTTCCGGATACTCCATTTTCCGGAAAGCATATCATCCGAAAACTCATTTCATCCGGTAATTATTTCATCCGGAATCTCTTATTATCCGGTAAGGTTCATCATCCGGTAACTATTTTCTTCCGGTAACCTAGTGTTATCCGGAAACTATAGGCTATCCAGAATCTTGTGTTGTCCGGACTCTTTGCTTTATCCGGACACTTCTGCATTTTTTGAACTGTTTCACTTATTTCTGATCCGGACACTTCCAGATCAGAATCTTATTTGGATTCCTATCCTGTAAGCTCACTCTTAGTTCATATCAGTCGTAGAACCTGCGTTAGGATCCCACTCATAGTGCCTTGCGTTAGGTTTACACTTTGAATCAATCTTTCGTCTGACGATCAATCCGTTGCAACCGAAGATGTCTTCTCGTGACGCTCTCGCAATCGGTACCGACTCCAAACCACCTTGCCTCTATCAAGGTGAGTACAGCCAATGGAGAGACAGATTTAAAATCTTCATCGAGTCAAAGGATAACTTTGAGTACATTTGGCGAGCACTAGAAAATGGGCCAATCTCTCAACCAATGAAGACCGTTCCACCAGCTCAAGAAGGTGGTGACTCTCTCACGGTGCCAAAGACTCTCTCCGATATGACCGACGATGAGAAGGGAATGATTGAGGGAGAAAAGAATGCCAAACGGTATCTTGTTCAAGCTATCCCTAACACGATCTATAATGCAATCGACAGCTACAAAGATACAGCGAAAGGTATGTGGGATCAAGTGGAGAAGATGATGCGTGGAAGCAGAGTTGGAAATCAATTGAAGATCAATAGCGCCATTACCAAGTTCGATGGATTCAAACAACGTACCGGCGAATCTCTCTCCGAGACCTATGAACGTTTTTGCCTCCTTCTCAACGAACTTGATGTAATACCCCGGGTAAGTCCGTTAAATAATTTAACAATAATTTATAATGTTCAGGGTAAGTTTGAGGGTAAATAATGAGTTTAGTGAAAAGTTGAAGGTCTAAAAGGTAAATAATTAAAAGTGATATACACCTTCAGACATCAATAGTTTCATTATCCAGATTTAGAAAGATTGTGTATGTGTGCGGGAGTCTGAAGGTGAAAGAAAGCGAAAGAAGAAACCGTACGAATAGGGCTTCAATCGATTGTGTTAAGAAGAAATCTTGAGGTAAGTCTTTTACATATTATGTTTGTAATCATCAGTAGACCGTTTCTATCGGATTAGAATGTTTAATTTGAGATTGTATAGGTTTAATTTGAAACTGGGTAAATTGGAACCGACTGTGTTCTTGAGGACTCCCGGTGAAATCCCGGTATAATCAACTTCCGGTGGAGTCCCGGTAATATGGACTCCCGGTAGTGTGGAATCCCGGTAGTATGATTTCCCGATAGAGTTGACTCCCGGTATAACAGACTTCCGGTAGTGGAGAGTTTCGGTATTATGAACTCCCGGTATAGGAACTCCCGGTACTAAGAGTCTCGGTACTGTATAAGTCCCGGTACCCTGTATAGTCCCGGTAGTGAGTTCAATACAGTGTGTAATGGAATAGTTGGGGATGGGAAATTGTTAGGCTTTACGTATTTGGTTAGTAAAGCAATTTGTGTATATTAACTTGTTTCAGATTCCGTGGAATCGTGGTAAGGGATAGGATCGTTTTGAAAGAAGCTTACGAACGTGTGAAATAACCAAAACAGGTGAGTTTTGCTTTGAAAACACTTTTTAACTGGAATACATACATGTGTGGAGTTGGGAGTGAAACTGTTGATAATTATGTGCTCGGATGTGAATTATAATATAGTGAGGTATTATATTTACATGTGTATTATAAATGTGTTATAATACGTTGGTCGGGTTTAAGACCGGTGTGATTGGCTATAGAACCTGTATAGCGTTGTTTGGCTGTAGTTGTTGTACAGCGTTGTATATTATTAGTTGGCTTGCTACCACTAATATGGCCAGGAGGAATGAGAAGGGAAGGTATATGGTATGTGAGCTTAATTGGATATATGTAATTGTGTTGCGTGATTTATATGAACGAAGTTATATAAATGGTTTTCAAACTAACAGGGATTTCTCACTTAGACCATCAGGTCTAACCCTCATTTTGTTTTAAAAATATGTATTCCAGGTGGTGGTTCAAGTAAAAGCAAGTAATTAGAGTATTCAATGGATGGCTTTTGTGAAGGGTTATAAGAAGAAGATTTTGGATTGTTTAGCAGTTGTATCATCTTATTAAATGTGATGTATGTAATAGTGCAAAGTTAGTAGTAGAATAGTTTCTTTTATTTGTAAAAGACTGCGGGACCGAACTTGTAATTTGATGTTTCTTTTGTTATATGAATGTTATGTTACATTATGTGAATTGTTGTGTATATGGGATTTGGGTCGTTACAAATGGTATCAGAGCCTTAGTTTAAGGGATTTAGGTATTAGTATCTGTACCTAGACTTAAACTGCATGTGAAGTAGGATGTCCCTATTATTGTAGAACCTCGGGATACTAAGTATAAAAGGTAGAAGGAACATCATGTAAGGTAATTTCATACTACACCTGGCCAGTGTAATTGTGATCCTACAGGTACATGTCTGAACTGGAATACCTTGTTATATGGTATATGCTTATGTGTATATTAACCCTGTTTAAATCTACAGAATGGCCAGCGGTACAAGAAATTCGAATCGAGGAGGAGGGAGAAATCCAAACAGAACTAATCCGTCAGTAGGAACCGGGGATAGGGGAGGCAGAACGGGGGGCAGAGTCGGGGGTAGAACTGGAGGTCGAGCCGGAGGCAGAACCCAACAAAATAGTACGGATTTCATTACCAGGGCTGATCTAATGGCAGAAATGGGAAGATTACAAGACAATATTCAAGCTATGTTCAACCAAACTCATAATACTGAAACAGAAGGACCAGACCCTACTCATGAAGAGGAGATGCCAATTACCCCTACGGTCTTACCGGTAATGAGAAAATGTGATTACAAAATGTTTCTTAGTTGCAAACCTTCTACGTACTCAGGGGATCGGGATCCAGTAAAAGCAATGAGATGGATGAAGGAAATTGAAGCCATTTTCAAAACAAGCAAGTGTGCGGATGAAGATAGAGTATTGTACGGGGCAGCTATGTTAAAAGGAGATGCATTGTATTGGTGGGAATCTTTTATACATTCTAAAGGATCTGACGTTTATTCTACCCTCTCTTGGGAAGAATTTGTGGTAGCCTACAGGGAACAATTTTGTCCCCAGGTAGCCGTTAAACAACTGGAAGGAGAATTCATGAATTTGCAACAAGGGAACTTATCCGTTCGAGACTATACTACTAGCTTTTTGGAAAAGTCTCGATTTGCAGAATACTATGTTGCTACGGAGGCGATGAAGACAGAAAGGTTTATTTTTGGATTGAACTCAGAAGTCAGAAGGTTAGTGACTGCAAAAGGACCCGATACCTTCTCGGCTGCAGTTAATGCCACGGAGAATGTTGAGCGGGATATTAGAAGAGATGCTGGTGATAAAAGTATCGGGAAGAGAAAGTGGGAAGGACCACAATATGATCCGAAGAGGTCCCGATTTCAGAGGTATGATAACCGTCCGCCGTTTCGACCAGCGGAAAGACCATGTCAGAAGTGCAACCGTGTCCACCAAGGAAACTGCCAAGGTGATTTACGAGCATGTTATAAGTGTGGGAAGACTGGACACGTTATTAAGGATTGTAAGGTAACGCGATTATGTTTCTTATGCAATTCTCCGGATCATCTTCAGTCAAATTGTCCACGGGGAAGGATACAGCAAGGTGGGTCATCGGGCAGGCCAGTGATTGTTAAACCAGTAGTACCAAGACTGGAACCGCCAGTAACCAGGGGTCGCGCATTTCAAATGACTGAGAAAGAAGCGGAGGAAACTCCGGATGTAGTCACAGGTACATTTTTGATAAACTCTACACGTGCTAAGGTATTATTTGATTCCGGTGCAAACCGATCGTTTGTGTCTCCTGCATTTGCTGCTTGCCTGTGTTTGAAACCTAAAATGTTAGAACATGTTCTATTAGTAGATACTGCAAATGATAATCAAGTGTCGGTTAGTGAAGTGTTTGATAGTTGTGTGATTAGTATAGAGGGGTGTGGAGTGCCTATACGATTGTTTCCTATAACTCTGATAGAGTTTGACGTAGTAGTGGGAATGGACTGGTTAGCCGAGAATCAGGCTAATATAGTATGTGATAAGAAGTTAATAAATGTTGTATTACCGGGGAGGGGACCAGTAGTGATTTATGGTGATCGCAGAAATCATCAGTCTTGTCTTATATCAATATTAAAAGCACGTAGGTGTGTTAATAAGGGTTGTCAGAGTTACTTGGCCTACGTGATAGATATTCAGCCGGAAAAGAATAGGATGGAAGATATTCCTATCGTTAGTGAATTCCCTGAAGTATTCCCTGAAGACTTGAACAGTCTTTCGCTTGTTAGACAAGTAGAGTTCGGTATAGACCTGATTCCTGGAGCCACTCCTGTCGCCCGTGCACCGTATCGTTTGGCACCTCCAGAGATGAAAGAAATGATGGCACAACTACAAGACCTATCCGATAAAGGCTTCATCAGACCCAGTTCTTCGCCGTGGGGAGCACCAGTGTTATTTGTGAAAAAGAAAGATGGGTCGATGAGAATGTGTATTGACTACCGAGAATTGAATAAGCGCACGATAAAGAACAAGTATCCGCTACCCCGAATTGATGATCTCTTTGATCAGTTAGTTGGAGCTTGCTATTTCTCCAAGATTGATCTAAGGTCCGGTTATCACCAGTTGAAAGTTAAAGAAGAAGACGTTTTAAAGACTGCTTTTCGAACGAGGTATGGTCATCATGAATTTTTAGTAATGCCATTTGGATTGACGAACGCTCCAGCTGCCTTTATGGACTTAATGAATCGGGTATGTAAGCCGTATCTCGATAAATTTGTAATTGTATTTATCGATGATATCCTTATCTATTCTCGATCCAAGGAAGAGCACGCGCAACATCTTCGTTTGATTCTAGAACTACTGAGGAAGGAAAAGTTGTATGCAAAATTTTCTAAATGTGAATTCTGGCTATGGAGAGTGCAATTTCTGGGGCACGTGATTTCTGAGAAAGGTATACAAGTCGATCCGATGAAAGTGGAAGCAGTTGAAAAGTGGGAACAGCCTAAGACAGCAACAGAGGTACGCAATTTTTTGGGTTTAGCCGGTTACTATCGGAAATTCATAAAAGACTTCTCTCGTATCGCAACACCTTTGACTAAGCTGACCCGGAAAAATTTAAAGTTCGAATGGAAAGCAGAACAGGACGAGGCATTCAGAATATTGAAAGAGAAACTGTGCAGCGCGCCAATTCTATCACTACCTGAAGGTTCAGAAGACTTTGTCATTTACAGTGATGCGTCTAAACTGGGATGGGTTTGTGTGCTTATGCAGCGCGGAAAGGTTATAGCTTATGTTTCTCGCCAACTGAAGGATCATGAACGGCAGTATCCTACGCACGATATGGAGCTTGCTGCAGTCGTCTTCGCGTTAAAGATTTGGAGACATTATCTGTATGGTTCCAAATGTCGGATTTATACTGATCACAAGAGTCTTCAACATCTCTTTGATCAGAAGGAACTAAATATGAGACAAAGGAGATGGTTGGAATTTCTGAATGATTACGACTGTGAAATCCTTTATCACCCGGGAAAGGCGAATGTGGTGGCAGATGCGCTCAGTCGTCAAGAAAGGAGTGGAACAATAAAAGTTATTTCGCTACGAACTGAACTCTTACCCAACTTATTTGATGAATTGCAGAAGTGTCAAGCGGAGGCTTATCATGATGAACATCTGAAATCAGAAAGGTTAGCGGGGATGTCAGCATTGCTAGTAAAAGATGATCGGGGGTTATTGTGTCTGGGAAACAGAGCGTGGGTACCTCGATTGGGTGGATTACGTGATCGTGTTTTACAAGAAGCTCATCAATCCCGTTTCTCTATTCACCCAGGTACAAACAAGATGTATAAAGACCTAAAGCAATTTTATTGGTGGCCGGGGATAAAAAGAGGGATTGCTCAGTATGTGGAAAGGTGTGATACTTGTAAGAAAGTAAAGATTGAACACCAAAAGCCATTTGGTCAACTACAACGGCTAGAAATACCTATGTGGAAGTGGGAGCAGATTACCACAGATTTTATCACAAAGCTACCAATAACTCCGAAGGGATTCGATTCTATTTGGGTGATCGTCGACAGATTGACAAAGTCTGCACACTTCCTACCGATAAAGGAAACCGATTCAATGGAGCGATTAACTAAGTTGTATATTAATGAAATAGTAACTCGACATTGAATTCCAATCTCGATCATTTCTGATCGTGATAGTCGTTTTACTTCAAGATTTTGGAGAAGTTTTCAAAGGGAAATGGGGACTCAGATAAAGTTAAGTACGGCGTATCATCCTCAAATAGATGGGCAGAGTGAGCGAACAATTCAGACCTTAGAAGATATGCTCCGGGCTTGCATTGTTGATTTTGGGGGATCGTGGGATAAGCATTTACCGTTAATCGAATTCGCTTACAACAACAGTTATCATTCCAGTATACAAGCGGCACCGTTCGAAGTACTGTATGGTAGGAAATGCCGAACGCCTCTGTGCTGGAATGAAGTGGGAGAAAAACAGCTAGCGGGGCCGGAAATAGTTCAGTTAACCGCCGATAAGGTTACCCAGATTCGAGAAAGATTGAAAGTGGCTCAAGATAGACAGAAGAGTTATGCTGATCGCCGTCGAAAGCCGTTGGAATTTCAAGTTGGGGATTACGTAATGTTAAAGGTTTCGCCGTGGAAAGGAGTCATCAGATTTGGTCGACAAGGTAAACTTAGCCCAAGGTATATTGGACCATTTGCTATCACAGAAAGGATCGATGAAGTAGCTTACAGATTAGATCTTCCACTAGAATTAAGCAGGATTCATAACGCATTTCACGTGTCAAACTTCCGAAAGTGTCTGGTTACTCAAGATCAGCCAGTCTCCCTACCAGAGATACAAGTTGACGAAAGACTGAATTATGTAGAAGAGCCAGAAGCTATAGTTGATCATAAGGTTAAAGTGCTGCGGAATAAGGAGGTCAGACAAGTGAAAGTTCAGTGGAGACATCATAAAGGTCAAGATGCTACGTGGGAATCTGAATCGGAAATGAGAGCCAAATACCCTCACCTTTTTGCCTAACTGAATTCCGGGACGGAATTCTTTTAAGGGGGAGATGATGTAATACCCCGGGTAAGTCCGTTAAATAATTTAACAATAATTTATAATGTTCAGGGTAAGTTTGAGGGTAAATAATGAGTTTAAGGGTGTTTGGGACATTAGTGAAAAGTTGAAGGTCTAAAAGGTAATTAATTAAAAGTGATATACACCTTCAGACATCAATAGTTTCATTATCCAGATTTAGAAAGATTGTGTATGTGTGCGGGAGTCTGAAGGTGAAAGAAAGCGAAAGAAGAAACCGTACGAATAGGGCTTCAATCGATTGTGTTAAGAAGAAATCTTGAGGTAAGTCTTTTACATATTATGTTTGTAATCTTCAGTAGACCGTTTCTATCGGATTAGAATGTTTAATTTGAGATTGTATAGGTTTAATTTGAAACTGGGTAAATTGGAACCGACTGTGTTCTTGAGGACTCCCGGTGAAATCCCGGTATAATCAACTTCCGGTGGAGTCCCGGTAATATGGACTCCCGGTAGTGTGGAATCCCGGTAGTATGATTTCCCGATAGAGTTGACTCCCGGTATAACAGACTTCCGGTAGTGGAGAGTTTCGGTATTATGAACTCCCGGTATAGGAACTCCCGGTACTAAGAGTCTCGGTACTGTATAAGTCCCGGTACCCTGTATAGTCCCGATAGTGAGTTCAATACAGTGTGTAATGGAATAGTTGGGGATGGGAAATTGTTAGGCTTTACGTATTTGGTTAGTAAAGCAATTTGTGTATATTAACTTGTTTCAGATTCCGTGGAATCATGGTAAGGGATAGGATCGTTTTGAAAGAAGCTTACGAACGTGTGAAATAACCAAAACAGGTGAGTTTTGCTTTGAAAACACTTTTTAACTGGAATACATACATGTGTGGAGTTGGGAGTGAAACTGTTGATAATTATGTGCTCGGATGTGAATTATAATATAGTGAGGTATTATATTTACATGTGTATTATAAATGTGTTATAATACGTTGGTCGGGTTTAAGACCGGTGTGATTGGCTATAGAACCTGTATAGCGTTGTTTGGCTGTAGTTGTTGTACAGCGTTGTATATTATTAGTTGGCTTGCTACCACTAATATGGCCAGGAGGAATGAGAAGGGAAGGTATATGGTATGTGAGCTTAATTGGATATATGTAATTGTGTTGCGTGATTTATATGAACGAAGTTATATAAATGGTTTTCAAACTAACAGGGATTTCTCACTTAGACCATCAGGTCTAACCCTCATTTTGTTTTAAAAATATGTATTCCAGGTGGTGGTTCAAGTAAAAGCAAGTAATTAGAGTATTCAATGGATGGCTTTTGTGAAGGGTTATAAGAAGAAGATTTTGGATTGTTTAGCAGTTGTATCATCTTATTAAATGCGATGTATGTAATAGTGCAAAGTTAGTAGTAGAATAGTTTCTTTTATTTGTAAAAGACTGCGGGACCGAACTTGTAATTTGATGTTTCTTTTGTTATATGAATGTTATGTTACATTATGTGAATTGTTGTGTATATGGGATTTGGGTCGTTACACTTAACAAAAACCACATCACTCGTTCCAACACGGAGAACGCGCTCAAGTTCCTCAACAACCTGTTGCCAGAATGGAAGACATTTGCATCTCATGTCAAGCACAACAACTTGATAGAGACGGTTAGAATTCACGAAATCTATGAGACGCTTCTTCAAGATGAAGATGAGGTAATGGAACTTCTGAGCGAGAAGAAGAAAACCTCAAAGCCAGTTGCTCATCCTATAGCACTTTTGTCCTCCAAACAAGGGAAATCTTCAGGCCATCCCTCCAAACGTGCACAAAAGCAAAGTTCCTCCGAATCTGAAGAAAAGAAGGACAGTGATTCTGATGAAGAGGTTTCGAACTTCAAGAAAGCGATAGCCTTGCTTACCAAATCTTTCCAACAACAAAAGTTTTATAAGAAGCCATCGTCCAATAATCAGCGCTACTCCACCTCCTCCAACAAGCGCCACGACTATCAGGACAGATATGAAGGAAAGAAGGAGGTTGAAGAGCAAGATAAGTCTGAGAAGAAGGAAAAGCTTGTGAAAGATGACGGGAAGAAGAAAGATAAACTAGTGACCTGCTACAACTGTGGAAAGCTCGGTCACTTTGCTAAAGACTGTGGTAAAGAATTCTCATTACTACAAGGCTAAGCTCGCCCTGATTGAGCAGAAGGAAGCTGGAAAAGCTCTGCTTGTGGAGAACGATTACTGGCTGGGAAAATCTGCTGATGAAAGCACTTCTGATGGTGCTGATGCGTTCATGGGATATCATTCTCCAGCTGATGAAGAGAAAGTAACGCCAAGTCAGGTATGTATTTCTGATGAACAAGATTTCTTGAATAAAATGCATTCTCTTACCAATCAGGCAAATTACTTTAAGGCCACCACTAAAGAACAAAAGCTTGAAATTAGATCTTTAACTGAAAAGCTTGATGTTCAAAAGAGACTAACTGAGAAATATAAGTCTGATGTTGCTAATTTAAACGACAAATGCAAAAATCTTTCATTAGCACCTAAGGACTTAAGGGCCAAATTATCTGAACTTCAGTCTCAGTTTGATCAGTGTATGAATGAGAAAGCGGAAATTGTTTATCAATGTTCTGCTCTTCAAATTCAGCACACGGAATTTGTTGCTAAAATTCTTGATCTTGAATCAAAACTTCACAAGCGAGGTCAAACTGATCAAACTATCCACAGGAATAAACCAAAGGAGTTCACGTATTTCAACAAGGACTGGGGAATCGGATACGATAACCCACACTATTTGAAAAGGGGAATAGCCAAAAGACCAATTTTATATGACTTTAGTTGTCATGGAATAGCCAAAGATCATCCGGAATATGTGATTAAATGGACTGGTCCGCTTGAACCAGAAAAGGAAGAGGACACTGAGGAATACAAGCGCACTTGCACATCCAAAATGCAACTTCCATTCAGTTATGGATCGTTGAATTATTCCTATAAGAAATATAAAAAGTATATCTCAAATGACTACTTCGACCAATACAAGGTTGCTACGCCCAAGGATTCCTCCAAAAAGGATGAGGTCCAAGTAACCGCAACCAAGACTGAGACGGACGAGTTTAAACTCTATGTCCCTCCTCTCATTTTGGAAGCAAAGATTGTCGAGCTGGAGGAGTCACTTGAGAAAGAAAGGTTAATTTTTCAAAATGAAAAACAAGTGCTAACCACTGAACTTGAGAAACTCAAATATGAGAAAACCGAAGTTGTGTCGGATGAGGAAAAGGAAATTCTTCGGGGTGAAATCAATAAGCTCTAATCAGAATTGTCTAACAAGATAAGAGAAACGATGAAAGAGCATATGATAAATAGTCAACTCCAAGTGCATATTGACATGCTTCCAAATGCTAAGCAAGTTTCACCCGAAATTTCCTCCAACTCATCTGATACATCGTCGTGTAAGGCTTTTATAGGAAATATCTCGTCTCAAGAAAGTTCAGTTTCACAAGATGAATGTGTTGAAAGGAATCTAAACTCTGATTTTTCAAACGCTGCTGCACCAAATTCCCTAAAGCACATTCACGAAAGCACAAAGTGTTCCTCGCCTTCCTCGACCGATCCAAGTCCTGTACTTCCGTATGTCGATTTCTCTGAGTATATGAACTCCAAAGGTAATTCAGAGGGAGAGTTTAAGTCGTTCCCTTTCGACAAACCTCTTCCAAGTCATACTGATTTTCTTTCACCAGTGGTAGGTCGACCGGTCAATTTTCTAAAAGGTGATAGTTCTCAATCAAAGACTCCGGCTGTGATTAAGATTTCCAAAAATGCTTCAAATTCTCAAAAACAATCACAGGCGAAGCAAAAGACCGGTCAACCACCTACGAAGATTCCTGCTTCCTCAAAAGTCACTGACCGTACTGTCCCTGTTGTTTCGGATAAAAACGGTCGCGCTAAACAAGAAAAACCAAAGTGGCTAGCCAAGGAATCTGTCAAGGATGCTGCATCAAAGTCTTTCAATATTGTGCTTTACCATAGAATGAACAAAAACGACTGTGCGTGGAATCATAGGAATGATTTTGTTAAAAGAGATGTTAATTTTCCGATGAAAATTTATTCCACTCAGCAATTGATTCAATTGTCGCATGATTGTTTGTGTTGTTCTAGTTGTGGTTGGAATGACTTTGATGATATTAATAATAATGATTGGTTTGGGTCATATCACATATATAATCATACACCCAAACGCAAACCCCATAACAATAAAAAGAAACACCATTTTCAACGGGGTTCCCAATCAGAGGTTAAACCACAGCGGGAGACCAAACCCATTCCTAAACGGGTTTCTCCTACTGAGGTTAAACCGGCACCCAAGAGGCATCTTGCTACAAAAGCTGTTCCTCCGAAAGGTGTAACTTCTACACCTAAGAGGCAACCTATGCCAAAACCAGTTTCCACAAACGGTGTACAACCTACACCCAAGGGGAAATCTGTGACAAAGCAAGTTCCTCTGAGAGGTGCCAAACCTAACCCTCCGGGACCCAGGCAAATATGGGTACCCAAGGTCCGCTAAACTTGTTTTGCAGGACGGTCATGTGTGGTACTTACACAGTGGATGCTCCACACACATGACCGGAAGGAGGGAGCTGCTCACGATCTACAAAGAACAATATTATGAAGACGTGAGGTTTGTCTATACCTGTGCTTTCACAAGATGCTCATGTGTTTATGGGAGCATGATCAGCTATCAGGTAAGTTTACTCATTTGTTGAGGAGGAGCGTCACACACAGTTTTTCTTACAAATGTTAAAAGTTTTTGTGTGTGTGGGCACTCCCGTGTGGTTTTCAACTTATGTCCATCATTTGAGGGGGAGCGGCACATTTGTTTTTCTTTAAATGTCCAAAAGTTTTTTGTGTGTCGGACTCTCCATTGCACAATACTGTATTATCCGAGGGGGAGCAAGCTTTTCCCCATTCTCAGTTTGAGGGGGAGCGAGAGAATGTTTTGTCAAAATCCTAAGGGTATCATGAGCCACCTCAGATTGAGCCACTTATTGCAAAGGTACGCGCCGGAACTTGTTCATCCATCTTGTGTACTAACTTTGGGTCTTTTACCGATATTCCATGGCGGATAAAGAGCAACATTATCATGTTCATCACTTGAGGGGGAGCGTCAAACTGTTTTCTTAAAAGTCTAAATGTTTTTTTTCTTGTGTTGATGTCTCCCAAGTAGATCACACTCTCACTCCGAGGGTGAGCAAGTCAATCCCCATGCATGTTTTGAGGGGGAGCAGGATAATATACATGCTATGCATATGCCTGAAACCCTACCTGTGATAGCATATAGACGAGAGTTAGGGAATCCCATGGTCCAGCCAGCGCCGGAGGGACCTTCCCCGGGACATAGAACATGTGAGAAGGAGAGAACTGCGTTCGAAAGCGAACCAGGAAAGATCGAGCCGTAAAGATAGCGAGGCTCATGAGCGAACCCAACCGAGTGATATCCGGGTCGCCACATCTGCTATCCCGTCTCATTTGTTGGGACGGGGTATTGAAGAAGCCTCCGTGAACCCAGCGGAGCAATTGCACGACCCCCTCATCCACTCATCCGTCTGTCAAAAGACGGATGTTTCAATTTCTCACGGGGAAATAGCACAACTTCCACCGGTCTCTCACTCGGAGAGTTCTGGTGTTGAAATAAGAGACCAGCAACCCCCGGTCTCGACTTCATTCCGTGCACCATCGAGTCTAGAGCCACTTGATACGGTACATTTTGTACATTCTTCGGCTAGGACACATGATGAGGAACACCAAATCGAGATTCTTCGTGACTCGATCGGAACGTCCGTAGTGTCTCCGTCTGGCGGAACACAAGGATCGGACGGAAATCCTACCACGCCTTGTGCCAACCGTGAACGTAGGTGGCTCTGCCTCTGTGGTAGATGCCTCAACGGGTAATCTAAGTGATCCCGGAGTTACTTTACCCGACTTTGTGTCACAAGGGTCCCTGGACAGCACCCTTAAGGCTGTCCGCGAGGCAATGGAGCAGCACGTCGCCGCCGAGCTCGCCAAAGTAAAGAGCCTAATCAAAGGCAAAGAAAAGGTCGTCGAAACTGAAACCACACTTACACCTCCACCGGCTCCTGCACAGCCTACTTATTCGGTGGATACTCTAAAGACGATGCTTCTGGCGCAACTACTCCAGGAATCTGAAACTGACGCCTCCTCTGAAGCAGACCTGATTTCCGTTCTACAATCACAGGTCACTGCTCCTTCATCATCAATTACCACGCGTTTGGATAGCATTGACTCGACTCTCAAGGACTTCAACCAAGCGATGACAACGCTGTCCGAGAGAGTCCGCTCACTCGAAGATACTTGCAAGAGTCAAGAGGGTGGTCTGAAGCGCAAACACGATGATCAGGATGATCCTGATCACCGTGAGGGGGAGAAAAGACTAAAACCTTCCGAGACTGCCCCTATCCTCACCGAATCTACAACTGTGGTTCAACCGGAACCCTTAACTGCGGCACCTTCTACCGAAGAAGCACCTGAAGCCGAGTTGCCCTTAGCATAGATGGTAATAGATATGGACATCTCAGATGATGAAGACCCGACGGTTGAAAAGCCCGAGGATTCAACACAGGAACTGGTTGATCTTGACTCATCAGACAGACCGTTATTGGATATGATAGATCCAGATTGTGAAACCAACCCGGAGACCGAAGATGCATGTATCAAAAAGCCGCCAGTGCCGCAAATCTCCAGGTTAATTTGGTTTTCCCTACTGATGAAGATGAAAACATTGACTATGATCAGTTCCTGCTCCAGAATTTTTATGGTACTTCTCCCGTTCACTCTGCTCCACCCGATGAAACGTCAACAAGACCCAAAACCTCAACTGCCAACATTCCGACAACTCCTCAGCAACCGACAACTTCTGATCTTCCTCCCCCTCCTCAGCAACAAACCCGTTGGGAGAAGATCATGGTACTAATCCCTCACCTGGAGGAATCTTTGAAGAAGTTGTTCGTCCACAAGCTTTGCCCAATCGAGCCGACCTTCTGCCTTGGTATTTACAGCTCCAATCCGGAACAACAACGCCGGTACATAGATCACCGAAGTGCTGAACATTCAGTCAGGCCGGGTAATGAAAGTTGTTTATCCAGTATTCACCGTCCGACGCGAAGACGGAAATGACTGGATATTTTCTGAAGCCGACTTCCAGCACCTCCATCCGTTCGACTTCCTGGTAATTCTGAAAGACCTTCGTACAAGATCCATCTGACCGCTTCAAGTCACAAAGGCGCTCGAAGCTGTTCGTCGATTCCTGGTCCGTACAATTATGATGTCTTATCTAACGGACTTCCAAATGGCAATCGAGAACAGGGCAAAGAAGGTGAATCTGATCAAGCCGAGTCTGAAAGCTCCTGAGTTGAAGATGTATCCCGAGAACGCACTGCTTCTGCAACCTGAATTTAGGATCATCTACCTCAACGAAAAGAATGAGAAGAAATTTCTACGCTTCAGTCAGGTAAATAGATTCTGTGACGGCACACTCCTCAAAGTGAGAAATGCTCTTCGAAACATCATCAAGCATGAATCAGAAAATCCAAGACTTCCTTATATTCCGAATCCGAATGAAACAACTGCTCGGAATGCATTGGAAGTTATCGAATAACGCATTGACTATCGTCGTGCCATCAGATTGTTCGAGGTACTCCTTGCGCTGCGAAAAAGATATGTTTCCAACTGGCGCGAACTCGAACTTCAAATCAAAGGGGGAGATTGTTAGGGCATTTAATTGTTGATTTAAAGTTCAAGGGTCTGTAATGCAATTCTTTATTTTGAGTCTGTTTAGTGAACGGGCCATGGGCTTGTCAACCACGGGTCCATGATATATAAAGTTCAATTATCTTAGAAAATAAGTTAGTTGTTCATTTGCTTTCTTACTCGTATTGTAAAACTCTCTCAAGATTGAAAGCTAATTGGATGACCAGTTGAAATCATATTCTTTATTGTTTACATATCTTTGATTTCACAAATCGTTGCACGGATCTGGAACTAACAATTATAGATATACCATAACTCTCAAACATAGATCGGGCCTTACTAAATCCTTAAGCCCATCGCTTTAAGGCCCATTAAGCCTAACAAATGTCTTATTTAATTTTGTCGTCTTAAAAAAATATATGTAAATACATTTACACCTAAAATCTTGTGATTATCATAATTACACTTTTAACACATACTTTAATAATTAATAATCAACATGATATTTTTAAAGTTTTTGGTTATCCAAGAATCATATTGAAGCATATGTACTCTTTATGTGCGACCGTATATGTTTACGTAATCTTTAGCAGTATTATTGTGTGACACGTGTTGTGGGTTATAAAAAAATTACATTCACCCACTTGCACACGACACACGTGACACAAACGGTGGTAAGTGTCTAGCAACACGCCCCCACCCCAAATCTATGTGCATTCTTAAGTAATTAATTAGTTCAGTCAATAATATGGCAAAACCTTTCATTATCCTTTTGCAACTTGATATCTAATTTTGAACTTAAGGCATACATCTGACTCATCATTTTTCAAAAGTTATGTTCTTCGATTCCAAAATATTTGACTAAATAAGTGCTACTAGTTCTACTAATCCACTTGTGCATGGCCATGCAGTAATATCAGACTATATCATCGAGGGGCCTATAAAATATCTCTCTCAACTTGAGAGGAACAAATCCCATATTGTATGCACCCGACTCATACACAATTCATGTTATACTCAACATAGTCCTTATGATTGTCCGGTTATCGATAACATTAAAGCGCATATCATGTCTGAGGATAAAAGAATTTTTACCCTCTTAGGGCTCACTATATGACACCGATCTATGAAATTATCATGACAGTGGGTCCGAATTCCTTACAATTCAACTGAGCAGTTTCATGTGCCCAAAAAATCGCCCACAACTCTCTCTCTCATCACACTTGTACTCAAAAAATAATCAGGACAAATCTTTCACAGTCCCACCGAGTTTTCGAACACCACCATTCAAAGCATTATGAATCATATGCCCTTATGTAACACCAACCTTTTGACTGCATGAATGAAACACGTTTTTCTACTCAGCATAACCAAGTTGCTTATTTGAACGAGAAAACATTATCTCTTCCTCATTTAATAAAATGTGATTATGCCATTCAACAAATTTATAAACCCCGTATCTATTCCTTTCCTTAACAAAATGAACCTTGAAACAGGCTTTACACCCAATCCTTTTAAGGTTCGTATACGCGTCTTTCGCGCATCAGGGATAACATACAACGAATCAAAGGCCTTCGCCGTAGGGATTCCCTCTTTGCTACATACCAAATACCTAGTTGTGATGGCTCTAACATGTTTATTTTTTGTTCAACAACCTGACATCAAATCCGACTTTTTCAACATATTTCCTATAAAAGGTTGCCAGCCAATTGGGGATTCATAAAAAACCGTCAGTTTTCAGTATGTGCACTCTACAAAAACAATTCCATTGACAACCAATTATATAATGTAGGTGACAAAATAAAAAGATTCTTGCATGGAGTACATTAACTTTCAAGAACAATTCAATACTTATAAACTACAAATTACCTGAATATGGTTTCCACCATGTTGATACAATATTCCATTAAACTAAAAAGATACAATACAACATATGGATTACAATGGCCGATGATGATTCATCAGCAACCAAACAAACATTAATTTACTAGTACATTTTAAAACGAAAACTAGTTGTCAAATCCAGGGCCGGTCCTGAGATTTCGGATGCCCATGGCGAAAGACAAAAAAAGGCCCCTATATTACGAGAACGAAAAACAATTTAACGGGGTTTGGAACCTAGTCAAGCTAGGCGGCTCATCCCCACGCCGGGTCTTTATTAAAAGAAACAAAAATAGTACAACGAGGGGGACATAAACCAAAACCCCGTATAATAGAACATAAAATACATTACTTAAAACGATGCCTTCGTGCATTTTTCGAAGCAAAAGTATCAATTATTTTATCATAGTTAACATCCGCTAAAAACTTACTCTCAATACTCAAAATTGCTAACTCGTTCAATCTTTCTTGTCTCATAGTAGAACGTAGATATGACTTCAACAACTTTAACTTCGAAAAGCTTCTTTCCGCGGATGCAACAGTGATGGGTACGGTCAGCAAAATCCTATAAGCAACCAAGACATGTGGAAACATGTCCATCTTCTTTGCAAACTCCAAAATTTGTATGGATGTCCAAGGATTTCCACTCTTGGATGCCTCTTCCGGTAACATTTCCTGTAAAACATGCAACTCCATAAACAAATATTCCCCATCTATATCAGAATCATCACCATTTGTTAAACATAGTTCAAGATTCATACAACTTTTTTTCAACTCATCAACATGTAAGGTTACCAACTTTCTTCCATCAAACAAGAAACCAAAAATAGATTCAAATTCTTGCATTTGTTCAAATCTAGTTCGTAGTTGAGAAAGAGCCATATCAACTAAAACAAGAAAGTAATCCGTTCTAAAACACTCTTTAGCAGATTGTTGTTCTCTCTCGGTATTTGGAATTTCATCAAAATGTTTTTTTCGAGAAAAAGAACGTTTTACAGTAAATTCCGGCTCAACTCCAATATCATTTGCAATTTCTTTTGCTTCATTTGCAAATCTCTATCAAGTGTTTGATTTTTATTCAACCTCAATTGCAACTCACACCAAATTTTGAAATTAGTCAAATGTTCGGGACTATTTTCATGAATGCTTAATCTTTGACCAAGTTGTTTCCAACAATTTAAACCTTCAGTTGCTAATTGACTTTTTGTTCGACCATCTTTGAAAAGCTTACAACAAAAACAAAAGACTTTATCTAACTCTTTAGAATAAACCAACCACTTTCTATCATAACAATCACCATTTCTTATTTTACGGACATAGTATTCGGAAGAGAAATGCCTACCTATATTATCTTTTGGAAATATGATGTTAGTTTCCCTTATAGGCCCTTTTTCAGCAAGCAAGTCTCTCATTTTTGAATTTAACCCATCCTAAACTCTAGGATCAAATATATTCACACCAATGTTATCATCGTCACAAGCATTATCATCAACCGGATGTTCAATGTTTTCATTATCATCAACCGGATGCTCAATTCCAAGCAACTAAACAACTAAACAACTATCCAATTCCAAGCAAATAACTAAACAACTATCCAATTCCAAGTCAACAATCAAATAACTAAACAACTAAACAAGTATCCAATTGGAAGCAAACCAAAATGCAAGCAGGAAAACAAGTTTCCAATTCCAAGCAGGCAAAATCAAAATGCAAGCAAACCACAGTTCAAAAAAGGATAGAAAACACCTGATTTAGCCATTTAGGGCAGAAGGCAGAAGCAAATCAAGCAACTGCAAATCTACATGTAAATCCCCCAAACTCCATCTGTCAAAACTCAAAACCACCAAAAGGTTACTTAAAATTTAATCTTGACACAAAAATTAGGGTTTTTATGTTACTCTTTTTCTTCTATAAAATGGGCAAAACAGCAAGTCAAAACAGCTGATTAAAACAGCAAACAGCAAAACAGCAAACAGCAAAAACAGCAAACAACAAGTCAAAACAGCAGATTAAATTTTGAGTTTTGACAGATTAAATTTTGAGATGGGTTTAGACTTTAGTGATTACCAATTTTAGGTGAGACTTGAGAGCAACCAAAACAGCAAGCAATCGTCAATCGAGCAAGCATTCATTCAATTCAAGCAAATGAGCAATCGCACTCGTTCTCTCTCGCTGAGGCCTGAGTGACGCAGGCTCTCTCGACTCTCTCTCGTCGACTTCTCGTTCACGCAGTGAGCCAGTGACGCATGCTCTCTCTCGTCGACTTCTCGAGTTCTCGTTCTCGTCACAGCGTCACTCGTCACTCGTTCTCTCTCGCTGAGTATTGACATACGAATTACAATTATGAATACTGATTAAACTAAAAACCCTATATGATAGTATTATTTTGAGGCCCCTGCTGGACCTGGGGCCCATGGCCCAAGCCACAATTGCCATGGGCCAGGGCCGGCCCTGGTCAAATCTAATATCTAATATAATATATAAGAAGCTTGAAGTTAAACCATGAACTAAACAACTACTAATCGTGCGGTAAAATTTCATTTTTGTCAAACAAAAAAAGAATTGAAAAAAAACGTTAATACATACCATCATCATTAGAAAGACCATCTGAATGTTCGCCCATATCTTTCAAGCCGGAAAAACATTTAACTGGTGATTCACGGCAACTACCATCAGCAACTGACATATCTTCGGGGTGAACTCCAGACGATTAATGTATACTTCATTCATCGAATAACAATCCTCCATCGAAATCCTCTTTTCGTCAATAGCGATTGCTTCAAAAGCTCAAAAATTCTATTCGGATCATGAATGTTGAACATGAAATCTTTAACTGTTCGAGTCATTACCAAATCACAATCGGATCCCTACAAAACCAATTAATTCCGCAAATAAATCAATTTTAATTTTACCATCCTAACCATTTTCGCAAATAAATAAATTAATTCCGGAAAATACTAAAATATTAAAATAATTAGCTAGGATTGGTTTGCAAAGTTTGTTGGAGTTGATTGGTTTGCAAATAAAATGCATCATATATGTATATATAAGGTTGTGTAATGTAACACCCCGAAAATTGGAGAACCGAAACTAGGGTCACGGACGTCCGCGGGGCGCGGAAATCCGCGGGTCATCCGCGGAAGCAACAGAGATAAAGAGGGATTCGGCCAAGGCGAGCCGGACGTCCGCGAGGGTGCAAGGCAAACGTCCGCGAGGCACCTGATGAGATATTTTGGGTTTTAAACCCTTTCCTCTCTTTCTCTTCCCTCATTCCATCATCAACCTCAAAACACACACTCTCTCCCTTTCAGCCGATTTTCTTCAAGAGAGCACAAACCCAACCTCTTCTTCCTCATTTCTCCACCAAACTGAACCCACTTTTCACCATTGTTGAAGTTATGGAAGCTTGGAGATTTTGTGGGTGATTAGAGCTTTTGGTTGGAGATTCATGTGATAAAGGTAATATTCCTCTACCCAAATGATAGGTTGTTGTTGATTTCATCTTCTTTCTATCTTGTGGTGTTGTTGGACGATTTTGGTGATGATTGGTTAAAGGAAACCTTGTTTTCTTCATCTATAAGAACTACGGTTTTGGAATAAGTTGGGGGTTTTTATGTTTTATATTTGGGGAATGATTCTACATGATTAGATCTTGGTATTCATGGTTGGAAACTTATGGATCTAGGTTTTGGAGGTTTTGGCTTGAAGATGCAAACTTCTTCAAAGGAGCTTACGTTTGGAGGAATTCTAGATTTAGCCTAAATCTAGCAAGGTGAGTTCAAGTTGATTTGTGAAAACTTTGTACATGCCAAAAATGTTATTTTACAAATATTTGTGCGTTTTAAAGTGGGCAGTTACTTTACGTGCATTTCATGAATCAATCCATACTAGGACCGTAGCAGTTCATTTAAAAGAAGTTGTTTATTACGCTTTTGCATTTTGTTAATAATCTGAACTGCAATGAAATAACTTTCAATATGATTTTCATGTGTGGGACGAGCGTGTCCACTTTTGCGCAACTACCGAACTGATAGTAGTAGTTTTATGCGTACGTTTAAATTGATATGAAAATCTTTGTGCTAAAAATTTCTATGAAAGTTTTATTGATTGGCATATTTGTTAAATAATTCACTTGAAAACCTTGAACTCGGTAGGGCCTTGGAAAGGTTGAGTAACCCCGGTTAAGAGTAAGTTTGTGGTACGTGATGTGACTATAGGCCGAATGATATCGGTAGCAGAGTCGATGTGTTTGTGGTAATTGGAGGGTTAGAATTGCGGTAACGAATTTTGAGGTTGGTATAACCGTCGTGTCGGCAACCCAGTTTTGGGGCTTGGACAATTTTCGCATGAAGGACCCTTTAGGCACCGTATTGATAACCTTAGTTTTGTGGAAATGCTCGGTGAACGAAAATCGTGTGTGGAGTTCTGTTAGAGTTCAAAGCTTGGTGGTATGACTAGGTGTCAACCTTTTTGGGTTCGAGGTCGAGAACCATTAGGGTGTTCGGAGGGTAGTAGCCTGATCTTAAAGAAATAATGGTAACGGTTGTAGTAATCCTAAGATGCTCAATTATGATGAGTAATTTTGGCGGAATAACTTCCGTGTGCAGTTAAAGAACCTGTCAGTCTGAGGATTAATGTTGGGATGGATTCTTGGAGTCTTTTAGAACTCGTTGGATTTGATCGACAGTTAATGATAGGGACAATTGGAATTAGAGATTTGGTTGGTCTCGATATTTATTACACCTTGAATGGATTTAGAGTCTGAAACCGAAATCGGGAAGTATGGAACATTCTAAGGTTGGGAGACAACCGAAGTTGTCTGATATGGAGTTACTCCAGAGGATGGAATGTTGCCCGGACACAAGTACAGTGTGTCGGAGAGAACATTGTTGGTAAGAAATTGCTTGAGGTTTGTCATAGCAGTCTGTGTAGGGAGAATTTAGATTCCAGTTAGAAACTGATAAATTATGGTCGACGTTGAGTCGGTTAGCCTTTAATTGTAAAGAATTTAGATTTCGAGGACGAAATCATTCTAAGGTTGGGAGGATTGTAACACCCCGAAAATTGGAGAACCGAAACTAAGGTCGCGGATGTCCGCGGAAGGCGCATACCGGACGTTTGTGGGGAGCATAAATCCGCGGGTCATCTGCGGAAGCAACAGAGATAAAGAGGGATTCGGCCAAGGCGAGCCAGACGTCCGCGAGGGTGCAAGGCGGACGTCCGCGATGCACCTGATGAGATATTTTGGGTTTTAAACCCTTTTCTCTCTTTCTCTTCCCTCATTCAATTTTCAACCTCAAAACACACACTCTCTCCCTTTCAGGCGATTTTCTTCAAGAGAGCACAAACCCAACCTCTTCTTCCTCATTTCTCCACCAAACTAAACCCACTTTTCACCATTGTTGAAGTTATGGAAGCTTGGAGATTTTGTGGGTGATTAGAGCTTTTGGTTAGAGATTCATGTGATAAAGGTAGTATTCCTCAACCCAAATGATAGGTTGTTGTTGATTTCATCTTCTTTCTATCTTGTAGTGTTGTTGGACGATTTTGGTGATGATTGGTTAAGGAAACCTTGTTTTCTTCAACTATAAGAACTAGGGTTTTGGAATAAGTTTGGGGTTTTGATGTTTTATGTTTGGGGAATGATTCTACATGATTAGATCTTAGTATTGATGGTTGGAAACTTATGGCTCTAGGTTTTGGAGGTTTTGGCCTTCTTCAAAGGAGCTTACGTTTGGAGGAATTCTAGATTTAGCCTAAATCTAGCAAGGTGAGTTCAAATTGATTTGTGAAAACTTTGTACATGCCAAAAATGTTATTTTCCAAATATTTGTGCATTTTACTTGAAAGTATTAATTGTTGGGTTATTTCGTTTGTTTAACTCTTTTGAAGTATTTATCTTCATAAATGTGTAAAACACCCATGTTTGGGATTGTGGATATTTGAAATGTAGAAATCTTAAATATATATCCTTAAAAGATTTATTGCTCAAAATGAAGTTTTTTTGATGGTTTTATCATATTGGTATATTTGATTTTAGAAACCATTTGGGAAAATGCACTTTTAGTGTCATGGGTCATTTTGAGAATTATAAGGGTGTGAGTCCTTTTGGGAAAACCTTTTTTGTTTAACCATGTAAGGTTTTGGGTTAATGACAATTTTATGGTACTTGTTTACCTAACTGATGTGTAAACGCATTTTATGCGATGATGACCGTTATATAAGGGTCTAGCGAGTTTGGAGCATTTTGCTCGGGTTTAACTTTGAGAAAGTTTTGGGGACATTTGTCCGATTTTAAATGGCTCGCTGTGGAGTCTTACTTATGGGTTGCTTTTATTGCACCATATTGCATATTATTGCACGTTGTTGATATTTAGATGCTTGGGTGCGTTAGTCATTCCGGGATAGGCATGTTGTCTTGGACTGTGTTGCATTGGATCCATAGGCATGTAAGTCAATCGTTGGTAATGGTCGATTCGGTATCTCGGGGTTGGACCTCGGTACCCATGTTTTATGACCTAAACTTTTCAAGTGGACACTAAGAGGGTTGAGTCCGGAGGTTCTACCTTGGAGGTAGGCACCAGGACCCACGCCGCTTGTGGAGTATGCCTTGGAGGCGGTCCTAAGTGTGTCGGGCCTTGAGGTGGAGTCTTGGAGACGGAAGCCAAGGTCAACCGTCTCTTGAGGTGGAACTTTTTGAGAAGTCGTGGGAACCCCGTGGATGGTTCAGTCGCGAGGGTTGTACGATTAACGTTGTATGGTTGGTATACTAATGTGTTTCCTCCACCTTCAACGGATACGGGTCTCCCCCGTTAATGGTATTTGAACTTCATTACATTTTACGTCCGTGTGAGTATTACTTCGTATTATGTTTTCAATGAAGGGTTATAATTAAATGGATGGTTAACCGTAGTTTGCAATTTGAGGTATCTCACCTATTAAATTATAGGGGTAAATTCTATTATTTCAGATGTAATATCAAAAATTTTAATTAGTTGGTCTTTCCAAATTCGAGGGTGTTACAAGTTGGTATCAGAGTATAAGTTTGAGAGATTTAGGTGTTGATTTTGGATACCTAGACTCAAACTAGCGTTCGTTTATGTAAATGAGAGTGAAATTCACCATTAGGCACATTAAGATAGGATGTTATGAGGTCGATAAGAGTTATTAGAAACGGGAATCACGTTGAGAGTGGCAAGGATAATCATGTACGGTGCGTTCATAGTGACACCTGGCCAGTGTCATGGTGAATCTACTTGTACATGTGCATACTTGAACTACTTTAATGTGATGATCGTTGGGGTAGTGAAGAAATTCCTAAGCTAGTAGTCGTTGGAATAGATGGACGATTCTAGCATTAGTCACTTAGAGTGACGATAAGCACGATATTTGCTTTAAGTAGACCGTTTCGGGTCGAGGTTGATGGTTGGATTAGAACCATAGAATTATTGAACCGACTTTGATTCGAGGAAAAACCGTAAGGTTAATTGATGGAATTCCCAACTTTGCCTTAAGAGGTTTGAAAATCCGGATGACAATAGTGGACCGGAGGAATTTGGAGGGTATGGGTTGAGACGTTGAGTGCCGACTAAGTTGTGTACAAAATTTATTTTGAAAATAAGTTGCATCAATTATTTCTTGTGTTTCAAATCCTTATATGGATTGTGTTACAAGTTTGGAAAATGTTTAGCACACCCAAGATTTTAAATCATGGTTTTGAACATGCATGAAACCATTTTATTGCGGGAGTTGCAAACTCCGTCAGAACTTGTTTCATTTTGTTATTGTCCAACGTTTCTTTCGGGTACAGTGATATTCGTATTTTTATGATGTTTAAGATGTTGGGCAAGTGACTACGACTTATAACTTTAACATTGGATCTCCTCCACATATGTTAAAGTTTGGACGGAAAGTTATCTTCCAAGATGTCTATATAACGCTAATTTGGAGAATTTGTTTAATGAGAGTTTGTTAAACAATGTTGTTTATATAGTATTACCACAAGAAGGGGATTTTTGGGATTTTGGCGTTTTAGTCATGATTTTGCTTATTGCAATTTGACTTTTGGAAGCATAATGTTTGGTGTCATTTTATTGACTTGAGGTCATTAAGCCCATTGAATTTCATGGAGTTTTGTTTTACGACGTGTTGAGTCGTGTGAGTATAATTTCACAATGTGCATACTTCATTCATTTATGTGAAAATTTATGAGTCACGTTGGGTATTTTGTCCCGCTTGGACTTTGATGAGAAATATTATTTTAATGCATAAGGCGACCAAAAGCGATGAGTTTTGGAACTTTAGTGTCGCGTAATTTCTCTTTCAAAGATTTGTGTTAGCACATTTTGTTGCAACCTGTTTAGTATGTGGATTGATTTATACATGACATAAGTAATGCACGAAAGAACACTTTGATAGTGTTTCATAACGATTTACTTAATGCGCTTTTGGTCAGTTGATTGTTTTATTAACATTTCATGTAAATCCGTTATATCGAATTAGGGGTATGCATAGCTTGGTAACCATTGTTTCTCGACACTTTGATAGACGAGTCGTGCATGAAATTGTTTTGTTAACTCATTGTATAAGTGAAGGCCTTTTGGTCAAAGTATGCGTTAGTGTCGTGGAGATCATGCATAGTTCACAATACACTTCGTTGACATTCGGTCAATTTTTGACTGGATGAATATTTTGGAAAATTGTAAACCTTTTGGTTATAGAGGAAATGGATATTTTGGATATTTTAACAGGTAAACTTTTAAGCATCAACGTTTTAACGTTTTATGTTACTAGTACGAAACGTTTGATGAAATGCTCCGTGTTGAGAATTTTGGAGAAATAATTGCTTAAACTTGGGGAGCATGGGAACATCTATGTTTTTAACATTGATGTGCACCGTTGGTGCAATTCGGGATTTGAAATAGGTTCGAACCCTTTTTGGTGTCAACAATTTTTTTTTGAAGTATATAATACTTATATACGGCAAATGTAACAAATAAACTCACACACCCTCCTCGCCTTTGAGGAGGTTTGAACCCCTGACCTCCTAGGAGGAAAGAGGCTCGGATACCGTTGGGCGAAAGGCCCTTTGGTTGGTGTCAACAAATTACAAGTACTTATTTTCTCCTAAGTTTTGGAAAACACGTTGAGGTGTGTGATCCTCGTCAGAAACGCCTTACTCAAAGTGTCATTATATGACCGGATGAGAAAATTTTGGAAATTGATTTAAAGAATTTCATCCTTCGAAAATTTTTCATGAACTATTTAATGCATGTAATTTCGTTTCAAGAAAACTACTAGGAAAGTGTTACAAGCTTGCATGCCTACCCCAATTGGAGGTTCCCTCATGATGTTTTAGTCGATATCTTTAAACGATGAAAACGTATTTATTTTGCCTTTAGATTTGGAAGTTACACAAGTCATTTTATTCTTGACCAAAGTGTATTTGTGAATCGTTTAATCGTTTTTTGTATAATAAACTGACACGCGCAAAATTTTGTTGGAAAATCTTGTTCCATGCCATTTTATGGCTAGAAAAGAATTTTAGAATCAAAAGCCGTTTGAACTTCTTTTGAGGTACGTGCGAAATTTTGTTGCACACCATTTAAAGTGGGCAGTTACTTTACGTGCATTTCATGAATCAATCCACACTAGGACCGTAGCGGTTCATTTAAAAGAAGTTGTTTATTACGTTTTTGCATTTTGTTGATAATCTGAACTGCAATGAAATAACTTTCAATATGATTTTCATGTGTGGGACGAGCGTGTCCACTTTTGCGCAACTGCCGAACTGATAGTAGTAGTTTTATGCGTACGTTTAAATTGATATGAACATCGCTGTGCTAAAAATTTCTATGAAAGTTTTATTGATTGGCATATTTGTTAAATAATTCACTTGAAAACCCTGAACTCGTTAGGGCCTTGGAAAGGTTGAGTAACCCCGGTTAAGAGTAAGTTTGTGGTACGTGATGTGACTATAGGCCGAATGATATCGGTAGCAGAGTCGATGTGTTTGTGGTAATTGGAGGGTTAGAATTGCGGTAACGAATTTTGAGGTTGGTATAACCGTCGTGTCGGCAACCCAGTTTTGGGTCTTGGACAATTTTTGCATGAAGGACCCTTTAGGCACTGTATTGATAATCTTATTTTGTGGAAATGCTCGGTGAACGGAACTCGTGTGTGGAGTTCTGTTAGAGTTCAAAGCTTGGTGGTATGACTAGGTGTCAACCTTTTTGGGTTCGAGGTCGAGAACCATTAGGGTATTCGGAGGGTAGTAGCCTGATCTTAAAGAAATAATGGTAACGGTTGTAGTAATCCTAAGATGCTCAATTATGATGAGTAATTTTGGCGGAATAACTTCCGTCTGCAGTTAAAGAACCTGTCAGTCTGAGGATTAATGTTGGGATGGATTCTTGGAGTCTTTTAGAACTCGTTGGATTTGATCGACAGTTAATGATAGGGACAATTGGAATTAGAGATTTGGTTGGTCTCGGTATTAATTACACCTTGAATGGATTTAGAGTCTGAAACCGAAATCGGGAAGTATGGAACATTCTAAGGTTGGGAGACAACCGAAGTTGTCTGATATGGAGTTACTCAAGTGGATGGAATGTTGCCCGGACACAAGTACAGTGTGTCAGAGAGAACATTGTTGGTAAGAAATTGCTTGAGGTTTGTCATAGCAGTCTGTGTAGGGAGAATTTAGATTCCAGTTAGAAACTGATAAATTATGGTCGACGTTGAGTCGGTTAGCCTTTAATTGTACAGAATTTAGATTTCGAGGACGAAATCATTCTAAGGTTGGGAGGATTGTAACACCCCGAAAATTGGAGAACCGAAAATAAGGTCACGGACGTCCGTGGGAGGCGCATACCGGACGTTTGTGGCACGCGGAAATCCGCGGGTCATCCGCAGAAGCAACAGAGATAAAGAGGGATTCGGCCAAGGCGAGCCGGACGTCCGCGAGGGTGCAAGGCGGACGTCCGCGATGCACCTGATGAGATATTTTGGGTTTTAAACCCTTTTCTCTCTTTCTCTTCCCTCATTCCATCTTCAACCTCAAAACACACACTCTCTCCCTTTTAGGCGATTTTCTTCAAGAGAGCACAAACCCAACCTCTTCTTCCTCATTTCTCCACCAAACTAAACCCACTTGTCACCATTGTTGAAGTTATGGAAGCTTGGAGATTTTGTGGGTGATTAGAGCTTTTGGTTAGAGATTCATGTGATAAAGGTAATATTCCTCAACCCAAATGATAGGTTGTTGTTGATTTCATCTTCTTTCTATCTTGTAGTGTTGTTGGACGATTTTGGTGATGATTGGTTAAGGAAACCTTGTTTTCTTCAACTATAAGAACTAGGGTTTTGGAATAAGTTGGGGGTTTTGATGTTTTATGTTTGGGGAATGATTCTACATGATTAGATCTTGGTATCGATGGTTGGAAACTTATGGATCTAGGTTTTGGAGGTTTTGGCTTGAAGATGCAAACTTCTTCAAAGGAGCTTACGTTTGGAGGAATTCTAGATTTAGCCTAAATCTAGCAAGGTGAGTTCAAGTTGATTTGTGAAAACTTTGTACATGCCAAAAATGTTATTTTCCAAATATTTGTGCGTTTTACTTGAAAGTATTAATTGTTGGGTTATTTGGTTTGTTTAACTCTTTTGAAGTATTTATCTTCATAAAGGTATAAAACACCCATGTTTGGGATTGTGGATATTTAAAATGTAGAAATCTTAAATATATATCCTTAAAAGATTTATTGCTCAAAATGAAGTTTTTTTGATGGTTTTATCATATTGGTATATTTGATTTTAGAAACCATTTGGGAAAATGCACTTTTAGTGTCATGGGTCATTTTGAGAATTATAAGGGTGCGAGTCCTTTTGGGAAAACCCTTTTTGTTTAACCATGTCAGGTTTTGGGTTAATGACAAGTTTGTGGACCTTGTTTACCTAACTGATTTGTAAACGCATTTTATGCGATGATGGCCGTTATATAAGGGTCTAGCGAGTTTGGAGCATTTTGCTCGGGTTTAACTTTGAGAAATTTTTGGGGACATTTGTCCGGTTTTAAATGGCTCGATGTGGAGTCTTACTTATGGGTTGCTTTTATTGCACCGTATTGCATATTATTGCACGTTATTGATATTTAGATTCTTGGGTGCGTTAGTCATTCCGGGATAGGCATGTTGTCTTGGACTGTGTTGCATTGGATCCATAGGCATGTAAGTCAGTCGTTGGTAATGGTCGATTCGGTATCTCGGGGTTGGACCTCGGTACCCATGTTTTATGACCTAAACTTTTCAAGTGGACACTAGGAGGGTTGAGTCCGGAGGTGCTACCTTGGAGGTAGGCACCAGGACCCACGCCGCTTGTGGAGTATGCCTTGGAGGCGGTCCTAAGTGTGTCGGGCCTT
Organism: Saussurea involucrata; assembly: GCA_033807775.1. Classification (NCBI taxonomy): domain Eukaryota; kingdom Viridiplantae; phylum Streptophyta; class Magnoliopsida; order Asterales; family Asteraceae; genus Saussurea; species Saussurea involucrata. Next base: position 69,585,837 of record CM066312.1, on the reverse strand, counting down.
GAGGTGGAGTCTTGGAGACGGAAGCCAAGGTCAACCGTCTCTTGAGGTGGAACTTGTTGAGAAGTCGTGGGAACCCCGTGGATGGTTCAGTCGCGAGGGTTGTACGATTAACGTTGTATGGGTGGTATACTTATGTGTTTCCTCCACCTTCAACGGATACGGGTCTCCCCCGTTAATGGTATTTGAACTTCATTACATTTTACGTCCGTGTGAGTATTACTTCGTATTATGTTTTCAATGAAGGGTTATAATTAAATGGATGGTTTTCCACGATTTATGGATTGAGTATTTTGTCGTCAACCGTATTTGAAGGTTTTGCCTAAACTAGATTTATTCCCGTATTTGAGTAAGTTGGGATCGTAATTCATTTCGGAAAACGCTTTATACCTTTCGGGAATTTTTCCCATGGATTTTGGGTGCGTTGGAAAATGAGTCGTTTATATCCTTTTGGGAAACTCTTTTGGAAATGATAATCTATGTCGCAAACTTTCATTTGAAGAATTATTTAAATCATGTCGGAAACTCTTGAACTCAGTAGGCGTTAGCCTAACCCTTTTTATTTGTCGGCATGTGCAACAGGTCTCAGGTTGGGAGTAGTTCTAGTGACACGTGGGAAAGGTCGTGTGCTAGTAAAGTGCTCGAGAGGTGAATAGCTTAAGTGATGTTCCACATTCATCATTGGGATTAGCAACTTGTACTTGGGTTAAGTATTACCCGAGGTAGGTTTAGTCTTTATAATGAGACTTATGCTATACATCGTTGAGGTTAACCGTAGTTTGCAATTTGAGGTATCTCACCTATTAAATTATAGGGGTAAGTTCTATTATTTCAGATGTAATATCAAAAATTTTAATTAGTTGCTCTTTCCAAATTCGAGGGTGTTACAAGTTGGTATCAGAGCATAAGTTTGAGAGATTTAGGTGTTGATTTTGGAGACCTAGATTCAAACTAGCGTTCGTTTATGTAAATGAGAGTGAAATTCACCATTAGGCACATTAAGATAGGATGTTATGAGGTCGATAAGAGTTATTAGAAACGGGAATCACGTCGAGAGTGGCAAGGATAATCATGTACGGTGCGTTCATAGTGACACTTGGCCAGTGTCATGGTGAATCTACTTGTACATGTGCATACTTGAACTACTTTAATGTGATGATCGTTGGGGTAGTGAAGAAATTCCTAAGCTAGTAGTCGTTGGAATAGATGGACGATTCTAGCATTAGTCACTTAGAGTGACGATAAGCACGGTATTTGCTTTAAGTAGACCGTTTCGGGTCGAGATTGATGGTCGGATTAGAACCATAGAATTATTGAACCGACTTTGATTCGAGGAAAAACCGTAAGGTTAATTGATGTAATTCCCAACTTTGCCTTAAGAGGTTTGAAAATCCGGATGACAATAGTGGACCGGAGGAATTTGGAGGGTATGGGTTGAGACGTTGAGTGCCGACTAAGTTATGTACAAAATTTATTTTGAAAATAAGTTGCATCAATTATTTCTTGTGTTTCAAATCCTTATATGGATTGTGTTACAAGTTTGGAAAATGTTTAGCACACCCAAGATTTTAAATCATGGTTTTGAACGTGCATGAAACCATTTTATTGCGGGAGTTGCAAACTCCGTCAGAACTTGTTTCATTTTGTTATTGTCCAACGTTTCTTTCGGGTACAGTGATATCCGTATTTTTATGATGTTTAAGATGTTGGGCAAGTGACTACGGCTTATAACTTTAACATTGGATCTCCTCCACATATGTTAAAGTTTGGACGGAAATTTATCTTCCAAGATGTCTATATAACGCTAATTTGGAGAATTTGTTTAATGAGAGTTTGTTAAACAATGTTGTTTTTATAGTATTACCACAAGAAGGGGATTTTTGGGATTTTGGCGTTTTAGTCATGATTTTGCTTATTGCAATTTGACTTTTGGAAGCATAATGTTTGGTGTCATTTTATTGACTTGAGGTCATTGAGCCCATTGAATTTCATGGAGTTTTGTTTTACGACGTGTTGAGTCGTGTGAGTATAATTTCACAATGTGCATACTTCATTCATTTATGTGAAAATTTATGAGTCACGTTGGGTATTTTGTCCCGCTTGGACTTTGATGAGAAATATTATTTTATGCCATAAGGCGACCAAAAGTGATGAGTTTTGGAACTTTAGTGTCGCGTAATTTCTCTTTCAAAGATTTGTGTTAGCACATTTTGTTGCAACCTGTTTAGTATGTGGATTGATTTATACATGACATAAGTAATGCACGAAAGAACACTTTGATAGTGTTTCATAACGATTTACTTAATGCGCTTTTGGTCAGTTGATTGTTTTATTAACATTTCATGTAAATCCGTTATATCGACTTAGGGGTATGCATAGCTTGGTAACCATTGTTTCTCGACACTTTGATAGACGAGTCGTGCATGAAATTGTTTTGTTAACTCATTGTATAAGTGAAGGCCTTTTGGTCAAAGTATGCGTTAGTGTCGTGGAGATCATGCATAGTTCACAATACACTTCGTTGACATTCGGTCAATTTTTGACTGGATGAATATTTTGGAAAATTGTAAACCTTTTGGTTATAGAGGAAATGGATATTTTGGATATTTTAACAGGTAAACTTTTAAGCATCAACGTTTTAACGTTTTATGTTACTAGTACGAAACTTTTGATGAAATGCTCCGTGTTGAGAATTTTGGAGAAATAATTGCTTAAACTTGGGGAGCATGGGAACATCTATGTTTTTAACATTGATGTGCACCGTTGGTGCAATTCGGGATTTGAAATAGGTTCGAACCCTTTTTGGTGTCAACAATTTTTTTTTGAAGTATATAATACTTATATACGGCAAATGTAACAAATAAACTCACACACCCTCGTCGCCTTTGACGAGGTTTGAACCCCTGACCTCCTAGGAGGAAAGAGGCTCGGATACCGCTGGGAGAAAGGCCCTTTGGTTGGTGTCAACAAATTACAAGTACTTATTTTCTCCTAAGTTTTGGAAAACACGTTGAGGTGTGTGAGCCTCGTCAGAAATGCCTTACTCAAAGTGTCATTATACGACCGGATGATAAAATTTTGGAAATTGATTTAAAGAATTTCAACCTTCGAAATTTTTTCATGAACTATTTAATGCATGTAATTTCATTTCAAGAAAACTACTAGGAAAGTGTTATAAGCATGCATGCATACCCCAATTGGAGGTTCCCTCATGATGTTTTAGTCGATATCTTTAAACGATGAAAACGTATTTATTTTGCCTTTAGATTTGGAAGTTACACAAGTCATTTTATGTCTTGACCAAAGTGTATTTGTGAATCGTTTAATCGTTTTTGTATAATAAACTGACACGCGCAAAATTTTGTTGGAAAATCTTGTTCCATGCCATTTTATGGCTAGAAAAGAATTTTAGAATCAAAAGCCGTTTGAACTTCTTTTGAGGTACGTGCGAAATTATGTGGCACACCATTTAAAGTGGGCAGTTACTTTACGTGCATTTCATGAATCAATCCATACTAGGACCGTAGCGGTTCATTTAAAAGAAGTTGTTTATTACACTTTTGCATTTTGTTGGTAATCTGAACTGCAATGAAATAACTTTCAATATGATTTTCATGTGTGGGACGAGCGTGCCACTTTTGCGCAACTACCGAACTGATAGTAGTAGTTTTATGCGTACGTATAAATTGATATGAACATCTCTGTGCTAAAAATTTCTATAAAAGTTTTATTGATTGGCATATTTGTTAAATAATTCACTTGAAAACCTTGAACTCGTTAGGGCCTTGGGAAGGTTGACTAACCCCGGTTAAGAGTAAGTTTGTGGTACGTGATGTGACTATAGGCCGAATGATATCGGTAGCAGAGTCGATGTGTTTGTGGTAATTGGAGGGTTAGAATTGCGGTAACGAATTTTGAGGTTGGTATAACCGTCGTGTCGGCAACCCAGTTTTGGGTCTTGGACAATTTTCGCATGAAGGACCCTTTAGGCACCGTATCGATAACCTTAGTTTTGTGGAAATGCTCGGTGAACGGAACTCGTGTGTGGAGTTCTGTTAGAGTTCAAAGCTTGGTGGTATGACTAGGTGTCAACCTTTTTGGGTTCGAGGTCGAGAACCATTAGGGTATTCGGAGGGTAGTAGCCTGATCTTAAAGAAATAATGGTAACAGTTGTAGTAATCCTAAGATGCTCAATTATGATGAGTAATTTTGGCGGAATAACTTCCGTGTGCAGTTAAAGAACCTGTCAGACTGAGGATTAATGTTGGGATGGATTCTTGGAGTCTTTTAGAACTCGTTGGATTTGATCGACAGTTAATGATAGGGACAATTGGAATTAGAGATTTGGTTGGTCTCGGTATTAATTACACCTTGAATGGATTTAGAGTCTGAAACCGAAATCGGGAAGTATGGAACATTTGGGAGACAACCGGAGTTGTCTGATATGGAGTTACTCCAGTGGATGGAATGTTGCCCGGACACAAGTACAGTGTGTCGGAGAGAACATTGTTGGTAAGAAATTGCTTGAGGTTTGTCATAGCAGTCTGTGTAGGGAGAATTTAGATTCCAGTTAGAAACTGATAAATTATGGTCGACGTTGAGTCGGTTAGCCTTTAATTGTAAAGAATTTAGATTTCGAGGACGAAATCATTCTAAGGTTGGGAGGATTGTAACACCCCGAAAATTGGAAAACCGAAACTAAGGTCACGGACGTCCGCGAGAGGCACATACCGGACGTTTGTGGGGCGCGGAAATCCGTAGGTCATCCGCGGAAGCAACAGAGATAAAGAGGGATTCGGCCAAGGCGAGTCGGACGTCCGCGAGGGTGTAAGGCGGACGTCCGCGATGCACCTGATGAGATATTTTGGGTTTTAAACCCTTTTCTCTCTTTCTCTTCCCTCATTCCATCTACAACCTCAAAACACACTCTCTCCCTTTCAGGCGATTTTCTTCAAGAGAGCACAAACCCAACCTCTTCTTCCTCATTTCTCCACCAAACTAAACCCACTTTTCACCATTGTTGAAGTTATGGAAGCTTAGAGATTTTGTGGGTGATTAGATCTTTTGGTTAGAGATTCATGTGATAAAGGTAATATTCCTCTACCCAAATGATAGGTTGTTGTTGATTTCATCTTCTTTCTATCTTGTGGTGTTGTTGGACGATTTTGGTGATGACTGGTTAAGGAAACCTTGTTTTCTTCAACTATAAGAACTAGGGTTTTGAATAAGTAGGGGGTTTTGATGTTTTATGTTTGGGGAATGATTCTACATGATTAGATCTTGGTATTGATGGTTGGAAACTTATGGATCTAGGTTTTGGCTTGAAGATGCAAACTTCTTCATAGGAGCTTACGTTTGGAGGAATTCTAGATTTAGCCTAAATCTAGCAAGGTGAGTTCAAGTTGATTTGTGAAAACTTTGTACATGCCAAAAATGTTATTTTCCAAATATTTGTGTGTTTTACTTGAAAGTATTAATTGTTGGGTTATTTGGTTTGTTTAACTCTTTTGAAGTATTTATCTTCATAAATGTGTAAAACACCCATATTTGGGATTGTGGATATTTGAAATGTAGAAATCTTAAATATATATCCTTAAAAGATTTATTGCTCAAAATGAAGTTTTTTTACGGTTTTATCATATTGGTGTATTTGATTTTAGAAACCATTTGGGAAAATGCACTTTTAGTGTCCTGGGTCATTTTAAGAATTATAAGGGTGTGAGTCCTTTTGGGAAGACCCTTTTTGTTTAACCATGTCGGGTTTTGGGTTAATGACAAGTTTGTGGACCTTGTTTACCTAACTGATGTGTAAACGCATTTTATGCGATGATGACCGTTATATAAGGGTCTAGCGAGTTTGGAGCATTTCGCTCGGGTTTAACTTTGAGAAAGTTTTGGGGACATTTGTCCGGTTTTAAATGGCTCGATGTGGAGTCTTACTTATGGGTTGCTTTTATTGCACCGTATTGCATATTGCACGTTGTTGATATTTACATGTTTGGGTGCGTTAGTCATTCCGGGATAGGCATGTTGTCTTAGACTGTGTTGCATTGGATCCATAGGCATGTAAGTCAATCGTTGGTAATGGTCGATTCGGTATCTCGGGGTTGGACCTCGGTACCCATGTTTTATGACCTAAACTTTTCAAGTGGACACTAGGAGGGTTGAGTCCGGAGGTGCTACCTTGGAGGTAGGCGCCAGGGCCTACGCCGCTTGTGGAGTATGCCTTGGAGGGGATCCTAAGTGTGTCGGGCCTTGAGGTGGAGTCTTGGAGACGGAAGCCAAGGTCAACCATCTCTTGAGGTGGAACTTGTTGAGAAGTCGTCGTGGATGGTTCAGTCGCGAGGGTTGTACGATTAACGTTGTATGTGTGGTATACTTATGTGTTTCCTCCACCCTCAACGGATACGGGTCTCCCCCGTTTATGGTATTTGAACTTCATTACATTTTACGTCCGTGTGAGTATTACTTCGTATTATGTTTTCAATGAAGGGTTATAATTAAATGGATGGTTTTCCACGATTTATGGGTTGAGTATTTTTTCGTCAACCGTATTTGAAGGTTTTGCCTAAACTAGATTTATTCCCGTATTTGAGTAAGTTGGGATCATAATTCATTTTAGAAAACGCTTTATACCTTTCAGGAACTTTTCCCATGGATTTTGGGTGCGTTGGAAAATGAGTCATTTATATCCTTTTGGGAAACTCTTTTGGTAATGATAATCTATGTCGCAAACTTTCATTTGAAGAATTATTTTAATCATGCTATAAACTCTTGAACTCACTAGGCGTTAGCCTAACCCTTTTTATTGGTCGGCATGTGCAACAGGTCTCAGGTTGGGAGTAGTTCTAGTGACACGTGGGAAAGATCGTGTGCTAGTAAAGTGCTCGAGAGGTGAATAGCTTAAGTGATGTTCCGTATTCATCATTGGGATTAGCAACTTGTACTTGGGTTAAGTATTACCCGAGGTAGTTTTAGTCTTTATAATGAGACTTATGTTATACATCGTTGAGGTTAACCGTAGTTTGCAATTTGAGGTATCTCACCTATTAAATTATAGGGGTAAATTCTATTATTTTGGATGTTATATCAAAATATGTAATTAGTTGCTCTTTCCAAATTCGAGGGTGTTACATGTAACACCCCCAAATCCGCCATTCGGTATTGTCACATCTTTCCTCCCTAATATTACATTATGACGTCGAATATGACTATAAGGTGTAACTAGAATCACAACCACAACGGAAGTCTTAACTTAAAGTAAATACAAGTCTCCAACGTTAGTCCGTCCCATACCGGACTACGTTACATAATACACGTACATAATAAATAAGTTTAACAGCTTGCTAGGAAAGCATTAAAGAACATAACAAGGGTAAATATATCTATGTTTTGCCCTTTCCTTTGTTCAGACCCGAACCACCGGCTCCTGAGATGCATACTAAAAGTTAGCTAAAAAGCTAAGTGAGTTCATGGTTTACATGCACATAATAAACACATTCATTATCATGCATCAACATATCATCAAGTACAGTATACACATTACTGTTAATATAAAGCACAAAATAGTACTCTTACCCCCCCCCCCCCTTTTGAGCAAATCCATTCTTTCTCTGGCATTCCCTGGGTTGCACGGTATACATCCGTACGACACCCATTACAGGGTCGTGCCATAACTCTTCTCGGGGAAGGTCCACTTTGTCACTGGCATTCCCCGGGATACACGACCTACACCCGTTCGACACCCATTACGGGGTCGTGCCACTTTCGGCGTGACATGTCAAGCCTAAGGATGGCAAAAAAAAACCGAAACCGACGGTGAAAACCGAAAACCGAAAACCGAACGTTTTGGGTCGGGTTCGGGGACCTCTTAACGGGGACGGGGCAGGGATCGGGGATATTATTGGGGATTTTAACGGGGGCGGGGACGTGGTCGGGGACCATCCTCACCGGCCCGGCCTGAAATAATATATATATATATATATATATATATATACATAATTTTTGTTGGGCTACAAGATAAATATATATGTACTTAAAGTCAAAGGCTAATTCAAATCATATTGGATATTTGGGGGAATCTGTGCTGACAAAGGAAATTGAATAGAGAGGAAAGATGCCTCTCGTTTGAAAGAAGAAAAAGAAAACAAAATCTTCAAAGAAAGATGATGATCGGATTTCAGTTCTTGGGAGAGGGATATCAATTATTTAGAAAGAAAATTGTGTTTTTTATGTTTGAGAAACATGTGTTTTTTGTTTTTTTTTGGTTCGGATTCGGTTTGGGTTCAGAGAAAACCAATGGTAACGGTGCATTTTTTTCTTAACGGGCTCCCCAACGGTATCGGGGAAACCGCGGGGACCCGATGGGGATCCCCGATAAGATCCCCGGCGGGGATCGGTACGGTTACGGGGACGGGGATGCTTATCGGTTTCGGGGACGGTGACCTTAAAAGCCGTCCCGAAACCGGCCCGTTGCCATTCCTAGTCAAGCCCGACCTCATACCCAGACGTCGACACCATATTGTGTCAAATAACATGAGCCTCGACACCATATTGTGTCACGTAACATGAACATCAACACCGTATTGTGTCACATAACATGATCTCATATCATAACATGCTAATTTATTTAAACATCGATAAACAAATAGCATGCAACTTTCATAACCTTTCCATGCATGTAAACATATATCCGTAAACATGCAATAACACATATCATCATGCTCCACATATGTAATATGAAATAATTATCATGCCAAAATAATTTGTATTTACGTATGTATACATCATAGAAAAGTCTCATGAAGACTCACCTGAAAGCGTGTGTGTGTCCAACCAAAAGCTCCGCTTAGTAACCTACACGACATGTACCAAACATATTCTATCAACGGCCTAAATTGTCAAAAGTCAACTACGGTCAACCCTCGATCAACCCACGAGCGTTCGACTCATCGACGCCTTAAAACATCCCTTTACCCATTCCATAGCCCTTAATCTCCATCTCATATTTTAAAACGTCTCAATTAATTATCTATCTCCAAAATGACGTTTTTAAAATCACATTATTAAATCGTTAAATTAATTAAACGATTTAACGTTCATTTTCACCTTAGGTACGATTAATTAGTAAATATTAATTTCTAACTAACCAATATATTAAATTAAGTCAAATTCAATATAATTAAGTTAGAAGCTAATGTAAATTAATTAATATCCTAATAATTCAATCACGATATCATTCGTAATTAAATAACTCCTTCAACAATTAATTATAGGATTTTCTAGGAATTAATAATTAATTAATTCAAATTTTTAATAAATTAATATATTAAATAAAATAGATTAAATTTAATTAGAAATTAGCCAACTAATTATATTCATAATCCCAAATAATTAATTACTAGATTCTTCCATAAATACCAATCCAAACCATAACAATTATTAGGCCCAACACCAATTAAATAAATGAGCCCAAGACTAATGATATAATTGGCCCAAAACCGGCGCTGCAGCACGCCTCCCGTTGACGACCGCGATTCTTGCCTGTTTGGGCTCGTTTTTCCACCTTTTTACGCGATTCTTTTTGCGTTACGCAAAAATCGACAAAAATGGTGCACCGTAGTGCCCAGAATTCGCAATCAAACGTCCCGGTTTTTACTGAAACTTCGTGAATCGAGTCCCCGATTTAAACAACGGGTTTCGGGTCGTTTCCACCGGCCAAAACTTCCAGAAACATGCAGCAAGTGTAATACATGAGTTCTGAACATTTACTTGCAAAAATAAACGTATAACTTACCCGAAATTCGTCGCAACAACACCAAATCGTTACACGTTCGACCACCGTTTTTCCCCAATCCGCTCGACCGATTCGCTCCACCCCAAAACCGAACTTGATCAAAATCCCGAGACGAAGAGAGCAATACCAAATTTTTTGGGTTTGGACTCCAAATGACCATCGTCTATTCCTAGCCAAAATATACGCCGGTTTGAGGCGTAAACCGTTCCCCCCACGTCGCCATGCATGCGACTTCGGGAACTTGCCACTCTCATCCCTTAACCATTCTTCATCTTTGCACTTTTCACCTTTCACTTGCGTTTGAATTATTTTCTCCCTTCAACCTTTATTCTTTAATTATTTCGATATATATATATATATAGTTATATAGGGTTAGGTTCACGTGAGACCAACCTGTTTTCGTGAGACCAAGTTTTTACACTAGAAACATCACAACAAAACACTGTGAAGGTAAAAAAATCCAAACCTTCATAGCAAAGACACTGTGAAGGTTACCTTCACAGTCTTTTAGCTGTGAAGTTTCAAGTGTAAAAACTTGGTCTCACGGGTCTCACGAAAACAGACTGGTCTCACGTGATCCCAAATATATATATATATATATATAGGGAAGGGTTCAATAGAGAAGTCCAAATATTTAGAGAAATAGAGAAGTGATCTTGGCCATTTATTCGGTCAAGATCGGCGGCTTTGATCGAGAAGCAGCGGATAATTACTCGCGTGGTCTGCACAAGATAGAGGGATAGTTTCGTAAAAAATACACGGGCTGAGTTCATATATGAATCTGTGTGATTCACATATGAACTATACGTTCATATATGAACCTTTGTAATTCACATATAAACTCTTTTTAACTAATTCATGTATGAACCTTTGTGATTCATATATGAATCAGTTAATTTGTTTATATGAGAAGTAGTTAAAAAAATTTCATATATGAATCACAAAGATTCATATATGAACACAAAGGTTCATATATGAATTAGTTAAAAAAATTCATATATGAATCACAAAGGTTCATATATGAACACAAAGATTCATATATGAATCAATTAATTGGTTCAACTGATTCATATATGAACCTACAGTTAATTAGTTTTATATATGAAACACAAAGGTTCATATATGAATCACAAGATTCATATATGAATTAGTTATAAAGAGTTCATATGTGAATTACAAAGGTTCATATATGAACGTATAGTTCATATGTGAATCACACAGATTCATATATGAACTTAGCCCGTGTTTTTTGTAAAAGTTACGAAATTGCCCTTCTATTTTTGGAACAGCCGCAACTTTTGACAAGTCAAAGCCGCAATTTTTGACCAGTCAAAGCCGCAACTTTTGACCAATTATAACCGATCTTGACCGAATAAATGGCCAAGATCACTTCTCCATTTCTCTAAATATTTGGACTTCTCTATTGAACCTAAGGCTATATATATATATATATATATATATATATATATATATATATATCGAGTGTTACATGTTGTTTCCGATGAGAAGGGAAGTTATAATGAGAAGAGGAAAAAGGGATATAGACTCTTAGATCAATCCAAACTGAAGATCAACACTAATGAGATGCACCAGATCAAGTCCTTTCTAAAACACGATTCATGGGTGAGAGTGAGATTAAATGTGATCAAGGGTCCGAATCCCTTCTTACACTTCTCACTTTAACTCTGTTTCTCACACAATCATTCGTGTGCGTGTACATATGTAACATCCCATGCCAACCATATCAGATATTGTCCTTTTTGTCCACACACTTGGACTCACGGTTTTAAAACGCATCTGATAGAGAAGGTATCAAGTCCCTTATAAGGCAACCTTTATTCCCCTCCGCAAACAATGTGGGATCTTACAATCCACCCCCTTGGGAGCCCAGCGTCCTCGCTGACACACCAGTTCAGTTCCCGGCTCTGATACCATCTGTAACATCCCAGGCCAACCGTATAAGATATTGTCCGCTTTGTCTACACACCCGGACTCACGGTTTTAAAGCGCGTCTGATAGAGAAGGTATCAAGTCGCTTATAAGGCAACCTTTTTTCCCCTCCCCAACCAATGTGGGATCTTACAACATATGTATATATATATATATATATATATATATATATATATATATATATATATATATATGTGTGTGTGTGTGTGTGTGTGTGTGTATGTATAGGCGAAGGATTGTGTGAGAAGTTGATATTAATGAGAAGCGTGAGAAATGGATCTGAACCGTTGATCACTTTTAATCAAATGTCCTCCCATGAATTGTGGCTTAGAATGAAATTGATCTGGTGCATCTTGGTGCATCTCATCCTAATGTGCATCCATTTCTCATCCAACAGTCGATAACCACTTCTCACATTTCTACGTTAACCTCAACTTCTCATAGAACCCAAACCTATATATATATATATATATAGGATTGGGTTCCGGTGAGAAGTGCTAAATTTGGTGAGAAGCGTGAGAAGTGGTTATCAACCGTTGGATGAGAAATGGACGAACATTAGGATGAGTTGCATCGAGATGCACGAGATCTCCCTTTTAAGCCACAATTCATGGGTGGGTATTTGATTAAAAGTGATCAGCGGTTTAAAAGCACTTCTCACCAAAAATGACACTTCTCACATGGTCTCATTACATTTATTTTGCAACCTAGTAAAATGTTACAACCCGTGCAACCTTCATCTAAACCGTTAATTGCATTTGGATTTTCATTGATTCTCTAAATGAATTTACTTGATTCGTCAGATTTCACCAAATTTCTGCAAAAATTGTCGATGCACATAACGGTTCATGAGATGTATCGGGTGAAGGTGATAGTTTCATGAAACAGTATGCATTTCATGATATTTAATGAAATACTATGCATTGCAAGTATGATTATTGCATGAAACTCGTAATCATTGATGCAATCCAATAATCAATTCAATGTCTACATAATGAATGAGTTAAATGAATGATTTAGATGAGGGTTGCACGAGGTTGTAACATTTTAATGGGTTGCAAAATAAATTAACCACCCTATATTTATAGGTGGTTTATTTGAAAACCACTCTTATTTTGAAAACTATGAAACCCACTTTTAAACCGTGGATGAAAACAATCGATGACGATGATTGATTTGGTGTATTTATGGTATTAATTAAATTATTCTGATTTTTTATATTAAAAAGAAAACGATGAAAGAGCAATCTCGTACTTATGAATCACAACATAATTTAGGAAATCGGATTTCGGAAATGGGATGAAATCCCGATTTCACAGGAACCATAATCAAAAATCAAAATCACAAGATGAACGAATATGAAATCGAAGATGAAATCGGCGATGAACAGAATACCCATAAAACCAGACACCTCCCTTTTCTCCGGCGATGAACGGAGATGAAATCGGCAATGAACGAAGATGAAATCGGTGATGAACGAAGATGAAATCGGCGATGAACGGAATACCCATAAAACCATACACCTCCCTTTTCTCCGACGATGAACAGAGATGAAATCGGCGATGAAGGGAGATTAAATCGGCGATGAAACGGAGATGACACAGGGATGAACGTGAGAAGGAAATCGACAACTACCCTTCTTAAAACAACTACCTGTTCGCCGGTTCTGATGTGGGTCGTCTTGATTCCGGTGGCCGGTTCTGATGTGGGTCGTCTTGATTCCGGTGGCCGGAACGATCTTCTGGAGTTCATGGTGGTCGGAGGTGAGGTCTAATGTGATGGTAGGAAATGGGCGATGGTTGATAATGTGGTGGACCTGGTGGTTATCAAACTGGAGAAGAAAGCATGGAACCTGGTTTCTTCAAAAAATAAAACATGAATATGTCTTCAAAAAATTAAAAAAATAATAATTTCCTAAATACATGGTTACCAAATTCCAAAAACATTCCATAAAAATTGAATAGAATAATTACCTAATATAAAAAGGTCTAAAGAGAATTTCAATTATACCCTTTGCATTAATAAATACCGAAAAAATAGAAAATCTCTGATTGGTTTGTAAAGTTTTCATTTTGAGAGTGGTTTTCAAATGATCGCTCCCCTATATATATATATATATATATATATATATATATATATATTATTTTAGTTGTGGCGTTCACGGGGGGGGGGGGGGATTGATATGAGGCCAAACTGGTGCTCACTTGTGTCCTTTTGGTAACAAGTTGGAGAACAAATTTGATTCGGCACATGGTTTTACCAAAACCATTAGGTGTCGGACATTTTGGATCACTAATGCTGTATATATTGTGTTTCTTTTCAATTATATTTTTAGACAAATTGTTGGTATATTATATTATATATATTATTTGGTAAAGTTAACTTTAGATACATATATAGTTTTATAATAGTTTTTAATCTTAAATCAAATAACATAATGAAGTGATAGGATCCAATTATCATTATCATCAAATCATCCAAGATTAATCTACAAGATGAATAGAAAATATTCCATGAATCTTTGAGATTGTCTTATTTGTTGCAGTTACTTCCAATAAACTCTTTGATGCCAACAATTATGGAGTTAATAGTTTTGTGTTAGTGCATTCAATGATAGAATGAAGGAGATGATTTTTGTGTATTCTTTTTTTTGCATCAACAATATTAATGAAAGAGATAACCACACAATATATAGTTAGTTACAGTCAGTTATAGGGACCGATATCGTCCATTGAGGTAGTCGGAGGGCCTGCATGTAATTAGTCACAATTAAGAGACTTAAGGACCGTTTACCTAATCATAATTAAGTTAGTTATATATATATATATATATATATATATATATTCAAATATATATAACTCTTATATTGCGTATAAGAGTTATATATATATATAGAACAATAATCAAATGAGAACCTAAAATAGGTTGAGAACCGTGAAAACCAATCTAAGCCGTTAATTGATTTTAATCTATGGATGTAATAATAGGAAAAAATAGGTTGAGAACCGTGAAAACCTATGAATGAATTTTTATGTTTTTAAAACTATAGGATCAAAACCAAATGACGACTTAGATCGGTTCCCACGGTTCTCAACCTATTTTTGGTTCTCACATGATTTAACCCCTATATATATATATATGTATATATATATTCTGTATTTGCTTGTTCACTGAGCGTTTATTAGTTATTTATCACAAGTTGACATCAAAGATATATATGTGTAATTCTATTCACATTAACCAAATAAAAAAATCAAAGTGGGGCTCACTTATTAGACAAATCGAGAACCCAATTTCTTTGAAATTTCTTTGCAACTCCGGCCGCCCCCTTCTCCCTCCCACCAACCTCCTTCTTCCTCCCCATCCCGTCGACTTCTTCTTCCCTCGCTATATGTATATGTATATGAGTGTGTGTGTATACATCATAGCCGCAAAAAGGCTTCTTGATTTGAGATCTCACCGTGCTGTCTCCGGAAAAAGGAAAAGGTTTTTTTTTGTGGAGGCAAAGATGGAGTTTTAGCCGGAGAAGATGACCGGAGTTGAGGTTTTGGCCGGAGAATATGACCGGAGTTGGGGGGGGGGGGGGGTTTCCACATGCAGGGTTTTGTCACATTTCATAAATATACATATAATATATGTAGATATTAAATATTAAATATTATCTTATTATATATAATGTACTTTTATAATATAAAATGAATTCAATTGTAAATAGACCAAAACACCCCTGATTTAACAAAGTTTTTTAACGGATGTTAGCTTCAAGGACCTCTATCGTAACAAAATGAAACCACAAGGACCCTCTCCATGAATATTAGAGTTTAGGGACCACCATCGTAATGGAGGTTTTCCACAGGGACCAAATTTGTAATTTACTCTTTATTATATAATTATGTAAACTTATATTGTATAAATCAATTTATTTAGACACCTAAAAATATTGTAAACTTTCAAATTTCCTTTAGCTATTTGAGCCCATTTCCGTTTTATTTATCATACGAACACGAGTAGAATCGCCTTAAAAAATGACGACTACCCTTTTGTGATTTATTTTGTGGGCGGAGAAGCATGTAGGGATAAGCATTGACTTGGAAGGAGCCTTCTAAATGCAGCATACATCATTGCTCCAACAGAATTTAGAGAGAGCCATCCTTTTACAAAATCCATTTTCTTTTTTCAATCATGTATTAGGATTTAGATGGGTCTCCTACTCCTTATTTACAGATAAATTGACTCAAATAATCATTCTATATTTTAAGTCGGGGCTTTAGTCATTTTAAAATGTTATTATATTTATAATTTTCAGGTTCAGAAACACAATTACAAACCTAGGACCGTAAATTTTAAGTCCATATTTGCAAGTGGCTAATAATCATTTATCTGACGATATCTACATGTGTATACAACTAATTTTTCAAGTATGCACATGATAGAAACCATGAAACAACTTTAATTAGTTGTATACAATATACATATAAACAATTATTAAAGCGTTCTTCAAATTTTAATTTTTTTTGAAAATTTCCCCTGAATATCTCTCCCTCTCCACTCTCTCTCTCTCTCTCTATATATATATATATATATATATATATGCTCCATAAAATGCAAACTTTACATTTGTTGCTCATCTTACAAACCACAATATGCATACATGAAAACCACTTTGCATATGAGAAAAATGTGCATATACATACGTGCAATAATATACATATAATGGACATACATTCATATGAGATATTGCATATATGCATATCAGATTATGCATATATGCACATTGGTTTGTAAAGGGTGCAACAAATACATGATTTGTACTTTATTTGTACCCTATATATATATATATAGAGAGAGAGAGAGAGAGAGAGGTGGGTTCAAACGAGGACAACATCATTTAAGAAAACACGAGGAGCATTCTCAACCACTAATTAGATAAAATCAAGAGCTTAAACCAATAATGGCAAATTCAATAATTATAGGCTATAGAAGGCAACTTTCCACCCAAGGTCAAATAATTTTAGGGGTAAAATAGGAATAACAAATTCTGGAGGAGTTTCTATGTTTATACGAGTGATTAATCAGGGATATGATTATCCCTACCAAATTGTTCTCTACAATCCTTTCCAAAATTTTCTCACACACCAGATTCATCGTCTTGGGATCTCAACATCTGCATCATTCAAAGTCGGATTACATACTCGAAATCGATAAGGTTAAACCCCTAACTTTGCGATTCAACACTGATCATCTTCGCCAAATCGGAAACCTTCGAAAAGCTTCAAACGTGAAATCTTGCTATCGATTCGTTACGAAATCGAAGATTAATAGCGAAACGAAGTTCAAACAAGTTCGAGGATCTGAAATAGAGGAACAAAACTTCGCAAAATCAATGGATTCGACTTCGATTTTGTTTTACAATCTGATAGTATATGATGAAATGTTTGTTAGGAACACCTATCAAATCATATGTGATTAGGAAACAATAGTAAATCATATGTGATCTATAAGACTGTTATCTGATATCACTAGTTATTAATCATATATGATCTTGTTTTACAATATGATATCACTTAGTTATTAATCATATATGATTTTGTTTTAGTTAGTAAATCATATGTGATCTATATGTTGATCCAAACCCTCAGTGATTTGATAATGACCCTATCTTAAATACTTAGTGAAAATTGTAAGTAAACAATATGTATCAGAGTTTCACTATCGCTGATAAGTACTAAGATCTTACAGTACTGCTGATAGGAACTCTCGCTCTTTTAGATTAAACATTCAGCGAACACTGTTCACCATATCGCTGAGTATGTTCAGTCCTTATGGTGATCGCTGATAAGTTAGTTGTTTACTTATGATCCCTGAAGACAAGATTCACGTCAACAAAGGTTCTACGCTGAAGTCGAAGATTAAGCTCAAGAACCAGCGACAAGTCTCCTAATGAACTGATGCGGATCAGCGAAGACTCAGATTTGTCCACTCAACGTGAAGTATCAAGTACAAGACTTCAGCTATCGCTGAACTTTATCATCTGCTGAATAGTAAATGATAATCGCTGAATCAACGAAAGCTGATCATGAAGTCCTCCGTACAAAGTACTTTTGTCTCAACCTCCCTTGCACAACTCCGTACGAATTGTCAGAAAAGAACCTCCGAATATCTGAAATCGTACAACAACTCTGATACTACACTGTTCATCCTTACGGCTACTAAGGTTGTCACCAAAGGTCAATGACATGCAACCAACCAGCCGATGACACGTGTAAAGTGTATACTGACTTGCATTAAATGCATGCAGTATATATAGAGATGAACTCACTTCTTTTGATGTAACTTGCTAACTCTGGACAAGTTCAAATCTCTCTCAAGATAAGATTTTATTAGTAATCTCCTTATCTTTCTTAGTGCAAGAAAACCTTAGTGTTCCAACTTGTTTAGATTTAAGTTTATCCTTAATCTTGTTTCCGCAACAAGCTGTAAATTGTTAATGATTTATCAATAAACAATTTAGAAAAGTAAAATAGTGTGTTTGTATTCAACCCCCCCCCCCCCCCCCCCCCTTCTACAAACTTGTATAGGCCTTTCGGGACCAACAAGTGGTATCAGAGCAGATTTGTTTAATCTCATAAACAAGATCTAATCTAAGATATTTCTCTTCCTTGCTATTATCTGGAAATGGCCAACACAAACACTCACTATATAGACAATGGTTCTCTTGCAAAACCCCCTAGATTTTCCAGAGATAATTTCAACTTATGGAAAAATAGGATGACACTCTTCTTAGAAGGTGTAGACCCTACTATACCTTACTATCTTGAAAACGGCCCACACATCCCTGTAACAATTGATCCTGCAGTTCCAGCCACTGCAACTAGAGCTGCTATTCCAGAAAGGCTGATTCCAAAGGAAATCCATCATTGGACCGATGAAGATAAGAAGAAAGTGGCTATAGATACAAAAGCCAGATCCATACTATCCATGGCCCTTCCTGACGAAGTCTACCATTCCGTCATGAACCTGAAGTCATCAAAAGCCATGTGGGACACAATATGTGTTCAGTATGAAGGAACGTCTGAAGTCCAGGACTCAAGAAAGATCAACCTGGTAAGACAATACGAAAGCTTCATTTCTGGTAAGAATGAAACTCTCTCTGAAGTTCACCAACGTTTTAATTGCTTAATTATAGATCTAAAAACTGTTGGTAAGGAATATTCTAACTTTGAAGTGCTGACAAAGTTTCTAGAATGTTTACCTGAAAGCTGGGACAATTATTCCATGTGTCTCAAGCTGTCAAAGGATCTAAGATCAATGACCCTTGCTACCTTATATGGTACATTGCTGAATCATGAGCAATCTAGCCATCTTAAGAAGAATCTTGTAAAAGATTCCAAAAGCACTCCTGCTGCTTTACTCTCAGAGGAACCTTCTACTCAGCGACCCTCGGTCACTATCACTGAGTTAGGAAGCAACTCTGAAAGGTCATCAGATTCTGATTCTTCAGATGATGATGAATCCTTGGCTCTCCTAACTAAAAAGTTCAAGAGATTCGCCAAGAAGAAAATGTTTAGAAAGAACAAACCTCTTTCAATAACTGACAAGCCTAAATCATCAGCTTTTGTTGAAAAGGCTACTGCTACTTGTTTCAACTGCGAAAAGATAGGACATTTCGCTAATGAGTGCAGGTCAAAGAAAATCATGAGACCTTCAGCTTTTACAAAGAAATCCTTTGTTCCAAGGAATAAAGACGACAAATACTCAAAGCTGAAGGAGAAGTATGCAAAGCTGAAAAGCTTTAAGAAGAAAGGAAAATGCCTGATGGCTGACAATGATTGGGCTGCTTCTGATGAAGAATCCTCATCATCTGATTCTGAAGATGATGAAGCAAATCAATGTCTCATGGCCAAGATTGAAGAAGAGGAAGAGAGCTCAGACATTCCCTCCACTTCAACCTCTGCTATTCAGGTATCACCTTCTTTCTTTACCAATATTGCAAATATTGATGAAGCTGATAGTCTCCGTAAAATCGATCTTCTGACTAGAAGTTTATACGAAGCCATGAACGGCAAAGCTGTGGGTGAAAACCAAAATCTTGATCTCGCTGAAAAGCTTAAAAACTGCCACCTTCAAATAGAAAAGCTTTCTAAAATTGAAGATGATTTTAAAGATCAAGTCTATTTAAATCAGCTAGTCAAAATCGAACGAGCAGAAGCTATCGCTGCATTAAAAGCTGAACAAGCTACTGTTGAAGGATGGTGTAATTCTTCAACAAAGATCACTGAGATAATTAAGGCTCAGATTCCTCTGAGTGATAAACGTGGTCTGGGTTATAAGTATGATACTCCAAAACCAACCACTGAACGTTCAATGCTTAAATTTGGAACGTTTGTATCCTCAGTCGCTGACACTTCATCATCTCAGTACTCCTCGTTGATTACACCA
The DNA here is from genome assembly GCA_033807775.1 of Saussurea involucrata. Lineage (NCBI taxonomy): Eukaryota > Viridiplantae > Streptophyta > Magnoliopsida > Asterales > Asteraceae > Saussurea > Saussurea involucrata. The sequence continues at coordinate 69,565,655 of CM066312.1, read as the reverse complement.
ATCCCTGAGGAAACTCCTACCTCCTCAAAAGGTAAGGAGAAAATGGTTTATTCAAAACCTACCTCTGTCTCTAAAGACAAAGGTAAAGGAATTGTTATTTATCAAAATCCTCATAAGGGTACCTTAGTACCTAAGCTGAATGCTTCCAAAGCCTTAGTGATTCATTCATCTGGTTCTAGAAATCAGACCTCTGGATCAGTTCAGCGACCTACTCCTAGACTCAGAGTAGATGTCCTTGGTAAGAAATCTGGAGAACTGAATGTTCGTCCTATTTCAAAAACCAATAATGTACTTGGTGCTGGTACTTCTAATTCCAAATTAAAAGCTCAGCACTCAAGTGGTCCTAGAACTAATTTTAGTTATAGGAAATGCTATCACTGTGGACTTACCGATCATATTGCAAGTAAGTGCCCCACAGCCACCAAAGCTGATAAGATAGCTAAGGTGAAAATAGCACCCAAATCCAAGAAGACCAACCCAGTTGCAAATCAGGTCAAGGTGACTCCTACCGCTGAGGTCAAGAAATTGACCAAAGTGAAGAAAGACAAAGCTGAATCTTCAAATGCTGCGAAGACTGCTGAACCCATTCCAACTTCTTCCACTGACAAACGCGTATACATGGTGAAATGAGTACCCAAGCAAAAATAATCTTCCTTTGTAAATGCAGGTTAAGAAGGGTATCTGGTATCTTGATAGCGGATGCTCTAGACATATGACTGGAAAGAAAAACCTGCTCGCTGAATACAAGGAAGAGAAGGGTCCCTCTGTGACTTTCGGTGGAAATGGAAAAGGACACACCCGAGGGTATGGTGTACTTTCAAATGGTACAACATCCTTCAGAAGAGTCGCATATGTTGAAGGGCTGAAGCATAATCTTCTGAGCATCAGTCAGCTTTGCGACATGGATAACAAAGTGATTTTCACTAAGGAATCCTGCTTTGTCTCTGACAAAAAGGAGAAGATAGCTCTCAGCGGTTATCGTTTGGAAAATGTTTATGTAATAAACATGGACTCAACAACCACTGAGAACTCCTGTTTCTTCTCAAAGGCATCTTCTGATGTTAACTGGCTATGGCACAAGAGGCTCTCACATCTCAACTTCAAGACGTTGAATACTCTTTCCTCCAAAGAGTTAGTCACTGGTCTACCTCAACATTCATACGCCAAAGAGTCGTTATGTTCAGCGTGTGAAAAAGGGAAGCAGACCAAGGCAAGCTTTAAGTCAAAACAAGTTTCCTCAGTGTCATCTCCTCTACAATTACTCCATATGGATTTGTTTGGCCCTGTTAACAAACAATCCATCGCTGGAAAGAAATATACGCTGGTCATAGTTGATGAATTCTCTCGTTACACATGGGTAATGTTTCTCCGTTCTAAGAGTGACACCCCTGAAGAACTCATCACCTTTGTTCGGAAGATGGAAACTCTGAACAATATGACTGTTCGCTCAATAAGGAGTGATCATGGGACTGAATTCAAAAACAGTTCTCTTGATTCCTTCCTTGAGAGCAAGGGTATTTCTCACAACTTTTCGTCAGTGAGAACACCGCAGCAAAATGGAGTCGCTGAAAGAAGAAATAGAACAATTATTGAAGCTGCACGTTCAATGCTCAGCGATTCTCACCTGCCTACTCAGTTTTGGGCAGAAGCTGTCAACACGGCTTGTTTTACGCAAAACAGGTCGCTGATAGTCAAAAGATTCAAAAAGACAGCCTATGAACTTTTTCATGGGAGAAAGCCTTCAATCAGCTTTCTTCACATCTTTGGTTGTCAGTGTTTCATACTGAACAACAGAGATGCCCTTGGAAAGTTTGATCCTAAGGCTGATGATGGAATCTTTCTTGGATACTCTTCAGTCTCCAAAGCCTTCAGAGTTTTCAACCGTAGAAGACAAACTGTAGAAGAAACTATTCACGTCACGTTTGACGAATCCCGTTCAGCGAACTCTAAACCAAACGCTGATACAGAAGAACTGAATCAATAGATGTTTTCTCATCTTGGTGATTCAGAAGACATTCCCACTCCTCATGCTCAAACCGTAGAAAATGATGGTCCTACTATCATTCCAGATATGCAGAATAGTGAAGCTGAAACATCTTGGGTCTCAGCTGTTCCTATAAACACTATACCCGCAGTTGATCCAAATGTCTCAGAAATTCCATCTATTTCTCAGCAATCAGTGAATGAAGTGACAAATGCAAGCATTCCTCTCTTAGCTGATAATCCAGAAGTAGCTGAAGCCTCATCCTCAGTTTCTCCAGTTCAGACTGAGTCAGCAACGTATGCTCCGGCTCAGCGATGGACTGTAAATCACCCAATCGATCAAATTCTTGGTGATCCAAACGCTGGTATTCAGACTCGTAGAAGTGCAGGTAATATTTGTCTATTTGTTAATTTTATTTCACTAACTGAACCAAAGAAAATAGATGATGCCCTCAGAGATCCAAACTGGGCCAGCGCTATGCAAGAAGAGCTGACTGAATTCGAAAGAAACAAAGTTTGGAAACTTGTTCGGAGACCAACTGACAAAACGGTGATAGGCACTAAGTGGGTCTATCGAAACAAGTTGGACGAACATGGTACTGTAACTCGCAACAAAGCTCGTCTTGTTGCTCAGGGATACAGACAAGAGGAAGGCATATATTATGACGAAACTTTTGCTCCAGTAGCAAGACTTGAATCTATTCGTCTTTTCTTAGCATATGCTGTACACAAAAACTTCACTGTACATCAAATGGATGTTAAGTCAGCGTTTCTAAATGGAAAGCTGAATGAAGAAGTTTATGTGGAACAACCTCCAGGGTTTTCAGACTCTAAGCATCCAGGTTATGTTTATAAGCTGGATAAGGCACTTTATGGCTTGAAGCAAGCTCCTCGTGCATGGTATGACACTCTTTCTACTTATCTCCACATTGAAAAATTTGATAGAGGTAAGATTGACAAAACTCTATTCTTTAGAAAAGTAAAAGGTCATATCATTTTAGTTCAAATATATGTTGATGACATTATATTTGGTTCTACTAACCCTGAGCTTTGTACTCGTTTCGCTGATAGGATGAAAGATGAGTATAAAATGAGTATGATGGGTGAACTAACATATTTCCTTGGTCTTCAGATTAAGCAAACTGAAAAAGGAACTTTCATAAATCAGGGAAAATATGTTAGAGATATGCTGAAGAAATTCGACTTAACTGATAGTTCAGCTATGAAAACCCCAATGGCACCTCCGCTGATACTTGATAAGGACACTAAGGGTGTTCCTGTCAATGTCACGCTGTACCATGGGATGATCGGCTCTTTGTTGTACCTAACAGCTAGCCGACCCGATATTATGTTTGCAACATGTCTATGTGCACGGTATCAAGCTGAACCAAAGATATCTCATATGAAAGCTGTAAAGCGAATTTTTCGATATCTAAAGGGTACAGCGAATCTAGGTCTTTAGTATCCCAAAGATTCAGGATTCGACCTAACCGCCTATTCAGACAGTGATTTTGCAGGTTGCAAAATGGATAGGAAAAGCACCACAGGAGGATGTCAGCTCCTAGGTGGAAAGATGGTAAGTTGGACAAGTAAAAAGCAAAATTCAGTGTCCACTTCCACAGCTGAAGCTGAATATGTAGCCGCTGGAAGCTGTTGTTCTCAGGTCTTGTGGATGAGAAATCAGCTACTAGACTATGATCTTCAGCTCTCCAAAATTCCAATCTACTGCGACAGCACAAGTGCCATCGCTATAGCAAACAATCCAGTGCTACACTCAAAGACAAAACACATCGAAATCAGATATCATTTTATCAGAGATCATGTGATGAATGGTGAAATAGAACTTCATTTTATCCCAACTGATTATCAGTTAGCTGATCTTTTTACCAAACCTCTTGATGAGACAAGATTCAACTTTCTCATCAGCGAGCTTGGAATGCTGAACTTTGAAGGATAAAATCTTCAGAGGTTCACATTTGATCAGCGATAAGATTATACAAACTTGTATAGGCTCTCGGATAAAATAAACTTGTACAATCCATTTCATCATCTTCTCTCTAAATAAATTTGGTTAAACTGATATCCAGGTATGTTTTCTCTCTCTGACAATCGCATGTAAATGCAAGACTTCAAAATAAATTGCATCGCTGAATATCTCTTCCTTAACAGCGATATTTTGAAATTTCTTAAAACCCTCACTGATATTTCTATTCAGTGCTTCATATTTTCCAAAGAGTCCTTGAGTTTTTCAAAACCTCAGAGACAACGAAAGAATGTGAAAGGACAGTTGTGACGTCATTGCAACGGATAACACCAGGCACGCCCTTTTTCGGACACACGTTTGCACGTTTCGTTGTCTATCCAATCAAATGCAAACACGTGTCCGTGTCATGATGAAAAACTTTCCCGCTCAAGTTTTTCTCTCTCTACTTTCTTCCTATATAAACACTCTCAAAGTTTATATTTGTCTTTTACGCGATCAAATCTTCCTCCACAAGAAAGAATCCTCTGTTGCATTTTGTGCTCTCAATCTTCAAGAACTGTTCATCATCTTCATCAAACTCAAGGTTAATATGTTCTTATCTATTATCAAATGCGAATAACTTGTTTTCGATGTTTTACACAAGATCAAACAAAAGAACTCAAAAATAAAATCATTTTCTTTCATGGTTTTATAAACACAACCATTTCATGGTTGTTCTTCAAGTTTTAAATCTAAAATCTTAAACTTGTTCTTCATTCGTATCCATTTTTTAAGAAACTGGAATACAAGGCTTATGGGTGTTATATTCGTTTTTTTTAAAACAAGAAAAACCCTAATCTTCATTAAGACATTCTGTCTGAATTAAATGGACAAAATTCGAACCATCTTAATGGAAATTTCTTTCCACATTAAGATAATTCTTATTTGTTAACATCTTTGGTTGAACTGATAATACAGTGAAATGGCAACTTCAAAGCTGAATGTTACCGCTGAATCCATCTCCGCTGATTCTGAGGAACTGGAAATCACTAAAGCTCCTCAGGTTAAGTTCGAGCTGGATCAACTAGACTGGACAAAGGCAAACAACCTCTCAGCGCTTCTCGAGTTTCCTCCTCGGAAGCAGGTATCCCATCTAGACGACGCTGTAAATCTTTTGAAGAATAGCCCCATCTACACAGCGCTGACAATCACACCTCCTGCCAGTCAGCGTCTCCTATCCCAATTCTGGTACTCTGCCAGACACACCGACCTACCCTCCGCCAAAGATCCATCAAAAACCATCGACTGCATACTCAGCGATACTGAGTATGGCACCATCAAGATAACCCCCGCAATAATCCGCAAAGCCCTGAAATTCCCCAACGCAACCTCAGAAAATCCTTTCGTTCCATTACCTGACCACAAGAAGCACGCTGACAGGGAAGAAATCATTGCTTTCCTTGATGCAATGGGTTACATCTGGGAGACTGGAAGAGACAAGCTACCTGAGAAGAAGCTGACGCTGATAAAGAAATCCAAGATGCCCAGCGAGATGAACTTCATCTTCGCTCACCTGATCAGCTGCATGACAGCGAAATCCGGATCTTCTGATCAAGCCGCACAACCTCAGCAGGCCATGGGTTACGCACTGCTGAAAGGTCTCAACATTGACTGGGCCTCCATCATCTATGAAGACCTCATTCAACGTGTTGATTCTGCCGCTGACCGACCAGCATGGGTTCCTTACCCACGATTCATCAGCGCCATCTTTCAATATGGCCTGAAGGACAGCTATCCTGAGGGTGATCTGAAACTCTCTCAGATTGGCCCTAAAGTTCTCGACTTCAAGCCTGTCGCCAACGAGGTATGTCTCTCTACCCTTCTCACTCTACTTAATTCTCCGCTTTCTGTGGCTCCTTCAGCGACAATACCCCTCGCTGATTCCCAGGCCACAAAATCCATTCCTTCTAAGAAAAGGAAACAATCTCTTACCCCTCTTGATTCCAAAAGGATCAAGAAAACCAAGGAGCAACCCCAGCACTCCAATGCTGAAGACTCCTCAGCTCATTCTGAAGAGCTGAAGGAAAGTTCCGTGGTACGCTCTGCCACACCGATTCAAGCCATCCCTTCTAAACCTACTTCAGCGTCTTTAAACGCTGGGGTTAGAACTTTGGAATCTACCCAACCTTCTTCAGTCTCTCAAAAGACTGATGAAGTACTTCTCAGCGAATCCAATGCTGAACTTGAAACCCAACCCCAATTCTTATCTTTTGATCCTCCCTCCATTTCTTTGGACACTCCTCCAGCTAAAACTGGAGATGCCATCATTCAAGAAGCCGCTGAAGCTTCTCAGCGAATGACGAAGAAAGGACCTGCAGAGATCTCCATCCCTCACGGAACTTTTGAGGGAGATATGGAACACTATGGAGGGACTCGAAACTTTGATGATTTCGTCAACGCTCCTGCAGGTACAGATCCCACCTTAAACACTGTAACTAAACCTGAAACTTCTGAGCTTTCCTTTGTTCACAAGTACTTATATGTTACAGGTCCTTATTTGGGAGACATCAACCAGTCTCTGAAGTCCATGGAGACGAAACTTACAGATCTCACCACCGGTCTATCAAATAACTCTACAGCTGTAACAAATGCTGGAGAGAATCTGACGAAGCTGACTACTGTGGTGGAAAAGAAGGCCTCCTCTGATGACATCAAATGCCTTGATAAAACTCTCGCCGACTTTGCCAAAGTGCTCTCCGACATCTACACTGACTACACCAACCTCAAATCGTCAGTTTCCACCGTTTCCAGCGAGGTTACAACGCTGAAGAAATCGGTTGGTACACTCGAAGGTGATATGTCAGTGGTCAAGACCGACTTGGGCTCAGTCAAGACCGACTTGGGCTCAGTGAAGACCGACCTTGGTTCTGTCAAGACAATGATCGAGACACTGGTGAACAAGGCAAACAATCCAGCTCCTGCTCCGGCCCCTGCACCTATATTGGACTCATTCACCGCAGAGGATCGCCAAGAGCTGAAGAAGATCACGCCTGCTATTTCTGGCCTAGAAGACAGAATAGCTAAGCTTGAAGGTTGTGTGAAAATCTCTGGCCCAGAAGACAGAGATAACACCAATGTTGAGTCTACCCATTCCTCCCCCGCCCATCATGAGAAAGAGGGGGAGAAGAGCGCTGAACAAGAGAAGAGCGCTGAAGATCAAAATAAGAGCGCTGAAGACCTTTCCCATGATGAATCTATCAGGGGAGAGGGTAATGAAGATCTGGTTACTGGACCTCAGGGAGATGAAAACCCTGAGGGAACCGAGAAGCTCGCCTCTGTATCTGAGGGGGAGCAACTCGAAGAAGATGCTGAGGAATCCGAAGCAGAAGAAGACGAAGACATCGACATCCCTGAAGCTGAACCATCCTCCTCTCCAAGGAACGATGATGATGATGATGATGAAGATGACGAATTCTTTGTCGTCAAACCTGCTCCTCGAAAAGCTCTTAAAGGGATCGTGATAACCGAATCCACAGGGGAGAAGACAAAAACAAAGACAAAGCACTCAGCCTCTGGCGCTGAGAAAAGCAAAGACAAAGGCATCGCTGAAGATGATAATCTGGCGATCTTGCTTGCAAAGCCGATTTGTCAGGTACACTAAACTTACTTTTCCTTCCCTGATCATCTCTGAACAATCAGTTATCCATTCCACAAACACCATACACATCCACATTTTTTTTCTATCTTTTCTACCCAAGTTCTTCTACCCAGTTCTTATTTGTATGATCGCTGCGTTTCAGCTAGTCCTCTCCCCTGTTTGAGGATATCGCTGAAGACTCTACTATTGCAACTTCACCAATAATTCCAGCTACCGCTGAAGACATAATCCCAGTCTTAGATTTAATCTCTGAGACTGATGAACCAGAAGAACAACCTCTCTCGCACAGAAACAGACCTTCCTCAGCTCCTCAAAAGCTGAGTGAAGAGGATCAAAAGAGGAGAGAAGAAATGATAAAGCGATTCGAGGATCAGCGAATCATTCTAAGGCGCGATCAACTGCCTTCAGTTCCTCCTAAGTTCAGAATTTCAAAAGCTGAATACAAGGAACATCTCAGAGCTGAACGCCTCATCGCTGAAAGGAAGGAAGCTGAAGATAAAGACAGAGAATACGCCATCAAGCTCACTCAAGAATCTGTCAATGACCCCAAGCTGAAGCGTATTCCCATTCAAATCCAACGAAAGCTTTGGGAACAAGCCCAGAAGATCGTGGAAAAGAAAGCTGAAGTTTCTCAGACCACCTTGATCTGGTGTAAAGAGAAAATCCACTTCAGATATCGTCCAGCGAAGATCAACAAGGTATTCATCTCTGGAAGAACCTCCATCGGAGTACCTATTGTTGACATCAAACTGTTCAGAGAAGATGGCTCATCTGAAACCTTTCGCGCTGACACTGTAAAAAGGTATGGTCTCTCTGAATGGCTGGAGATGAGGTTAGCTATCCAACCATCACAATCTAAGTACAAGGATCATTTCGAAAAGCTGATAAACAGACAGATCGATTTGATATCCTCTTGTGTGGATATTCCTCCTGTTCCTGATCTAAAGCCGAAAAGAAAAAGGGGCTCACCAAAGAAGAAACATCAAGATTCAAACTCAGGTCCTGTCATACGAAATGAAACTGGAATTGGTTTCTCTCGCGCTGAAGTACTTGGTCCTGATCCTGATCTATCTGCCCTTGACATCTCTTTGCCACCATGTGAACTTTTCGTCCCTGGTAAAGTCATCAGTAATCCTTATGGAATATTCTTTCTTGACTACGACGGACGTAAATGCTTTCAACGGATCGCTGAGCTTCCAATCACTCCAATCGAACAGCTCAGAGATCTTATCTACTGGTGCGACTTCAGAAAAGACATTCAGGCACGACACCTAAAACCCTTGATTTTTGAAGCTACTCTGAAGCTAAAGAATAAAGGAGAAAAGGTTCCTGACTGGATGATTCCAACTGAAAAGACAACCCTTGATGAACTTCTCATTAAGGAAGAACCCTTTGAAGGCTGACAACAATCACCTCATTCTCTATTGTATCAGTCATCCTTCAGTACTTGTAATTTATTTCGCTTGTACTTGTAATCTTTCTTATTCAAATTGTAACCTGATTCAAAGATTTAAAGAAAGATTTCAGCGAATGTACTTTACTCCATCAGTACTGAAAAGATCCCAGAAAACAGTAAAAGGGACAAATATTTTATGAGTTCTTTTTATCCTTATGTTTTCATTTAATAGCAATTTTCTCTGTTGCTATGTCATAATCAAATAGGGGGAGATTGTTGATCCAAACCCTCAGTGATTTGATAATGACCCTATCTTAAATACTTAGTGAAAATTGTAAGTAAACAATATGTATCAGAGTTTCACTATCGCTGATAAGTACTAAGATCTTACAGTACTGCTGATAGGAACTCTCGCTCTTTTAGATTAAACATTCAGCGAACACTGTTCACCATATCGCTGAGTCTGTTCAGTCCTTATGGTGATCGCTGATAAGTTAGTTGTTTACTTATGATCCCTGAAGACAAGATTCACGTCAACAAAGGTTCTACGCTGAAGTCGAAGATTAAGCTCAAGAACCAGCGACAAGTCTCCTAATGAACTGATGCGGATCAGCGAAGACTCAGATTTGTCCACTCAACGTGAAGTATCAAGTACAAGACTTCAGCTATCGCTGAACTTTATCATCTGCTGAATAGTAAATGATAATCGCTGAATCAACGAAAGCTGATCATGAAGTCCTCCGTACAAAGTACTTTTGTCTCAACCTCCCTTGCACAACTCCGTACGAATTGTCAGAAAAGAACCTCCGAATATCTGAAATCGTACAACAACTCTGATACTACACTGTTCATCCTTACGGCTACTAAGGTTGTCACCAAAGGTCAATGACATGCAACCAACCAGCCGATGACACGTGTAAAGTGTATACTGACTTGCATTAAATGCATGCAGTATATATAGAGATGAACTCACTTCTTTTGAAGTAACTTGCTAACTCTGGACAAGTTCAAATCTCTCTCAAGATAAGATTTTATTAGTAATCTCCTTATCTTTCTTAGTGCAAGAAAACCTTAGTGTTCCAACTTGTTTAGATTTAGGTTTATCCTTAATCTTGTTTCCGCAACAAGCTGTAAATTGTTAATGATTTATCAATAAACAATTTAGAAAAGTAAAATAGTGTGTTTGTATTCAACCCCCCCCCCCCCCCTTCTACAAACTTGTATAGGCCTTTCGGGACCAACACTATAAGACTGTTATCTGATATCACTAGTTATTAATCATATATGATCTTGTTTTACAATCTGATATCACTTAGTTATTAATCATATGTGATTTTGTTTTAGTAAATCATATGTGATCGTATATGATCTTGTTTTACAATCTGATATCACTTAGTTATTAATCATATGTGATTTTGTTTTAGTAAATCATATGTGATCATAGATATCACTTTGTTATTAATCATATGTGATTTTGTTTTAGTAAATCATATGTGATCATATATGATCTTATTTTACAATCTGTAAAGCCCGTGCCCCGGTATGGTTTTTAAAATCCTTAATGTTTTTTTTTAAAAGCGAGTCTCTTTAACGGAAGTTGTCAAAGGGACCTCGAATGTTAGGTATGGCAAACCTTACTCTTTTTTTACAATGTTATGGAAACTTAGGGATCAAAAGTGCCAAGGTGTTGGAGTTTAGGGGTCAATTGTGGACATAGGGGATTGTTGTGGGGTGAACGGCCAAGGAAGGGGGACCGACCCCCCCCCCCCCCCCCCTTCTTTCTTCTCGGCAGTTTCACGCAGCAAACAACATCCCTTTGGTTCTTTGTTTGTGGTTTTCTTTTGTTTTCAATTGCCGAACAAGGATCGTGAGTGTGAGAGCCGAGAGAGATAGAAAGTGAGAGAGAAGAGTTCGTGAGTTAGAGAGGACCGGAGAAGAGAGAGAGAGTGGGTCGCCGGAGGTTTGTTTTCCAGTCGCCGGAGATCGCCACCACACCGTTCGCCGGAGAAGTCGAGGGAGGAGGAGCAAACATCGAAAAGTAAGCCGTTCCTATGTTCCGTCTCGTTTTTTTTTTCTCTTCTTGTTCGTTTTTCCGGCGAGGCAACCACCGCCGCCCGCCGCCGCTACGGTGGCCGTGGGTGGACGGCGGTGGCTGTGTGCTGATGGGTATACGTGTGTTTGGGGCTGTATGGTTTTAGCAATCGAAAGTAAGAGGGAGGTGGTGCGAGAATGGGATGGTATGTGTGTGTGGGTGTGGGTGTCGCCGGAACGCCGCCGCCGCCGCCGTGCCCCACTGCCGGAGGTGGCAGTGGGTGGTGCCCGTGGCGTAACCCTAAAACCACCCTGACCGTAACCTTAAACCTTAAGCCGTTAATCCTAATCTCGAACCGTTTTATCATTTCATGTGAATTAGTGTAATCTGCCTCTGTTTCGCGTAGTTCATAACTTTCTGCTCGTAGCTCCGATTGAGCCGAAATTGGTATCCACGGTTCCAGTACGGGGTCGGGCACGTTTTCCGTGTTTTAGCGGAAAACTAGTTTGGCCTCTAGCTAGGTGAAACAGTGGCCGCAAGTTTGGTGATTCGTCATTTTATGTAAAATTCTGGAATCTGCCCTGTTTTTGCGAAGGCCATAACTTGTGACTCGTAATTCGTTTTGCCGTGAAATTGGTGCCCAAAGTTTCCAAACTGAGTTGGGAAGGTTTTTCGTGTCTTGTCGAAAATCTAATTTAGCCCGTAGCTAGGCCATATGGGGCTGTTTATACAGCCTGGTCCGAAAAACTTCCAGCTTTCTGTCACTGTTTTGTATGGCGCATAACTTCTGTTAGGAATGTCGGGTTGGGTTGGAACTGGTGCCGAAAGTTCCGTTTCGGAGTCTATTAAGTTTCCTCTGTTTTGCGGAAAGACCAGTTCGGACCGTAACTTGGGCGAAATTGCCATGTTGTACCGAAAGGTCCGGTGTTTCGCTGTTCTGTGAACCACTTTTGTAAAATCCATATTAAATTATAGAAAAATCGTTAGGACGCGTGCGATACGTCTCTGAAATCGTAAGACATAGAACTTTGTAATTATGAATTTTGATTTCTGTACTTATCAGTTTTAAGGGGGTAAAACAGGTCCCGAACAGACCCGTATTTTTAAGCAAAAGCTGGAATATTTAGATCTAGTAATGTGTTAGGGGTCGGGACTTTCCTTTGATATTTTTCATACGTATTTAGGTGGGAAAAAGTGAAGGAAGTTGCTGGGTTGGTGCTGCGATTCGTGAGCACGTCGTTTAGCTTTGAGGTGAGTTCTCTCACCGCGTAGTTAGAAACTTCATGTACCTTGCTCTTTTGTGTTACGTGATGTTACGTGTGATTATGTGCTTACATGAAGTATTTGGGATGTATTTATTGGTTGCATATTGTTGGATTGTTATGTGGAATATTTATGCATGTGTACACCTCGGTGGGACTGAGGGGCTCGGTGGGACCGAGGGCTTGGTGGGACTAAGCTAGTACAACAATTTTTACTCGGTGGGACCGAGGGCTCGGTGGGACTGAGCTTGTATTAATTACTCGGTGGGACCGAGGGCTCGGTGGGACTGAGCTTATATTATTATATTTTGTGTACTCGGTGGGACCGAGGTCTGTGTTTATATAAAAACTAATTTTGTGAGTTGTATTCATGATATTAGTGATGTGGCCTACTTGCGAGTAGGGGCGATGCGCGTGGGGTTGCTACCTACGTGTGTGGTGGAATTCACTAAGCGTTAGCTTACCCTTTCCCATCATGTTGTGATTTCAGGTGCGGGTGGCAGTCGGGCATGACCGTACACACAATAAGCGCGGAGCGTCAAGGATCGTTAAATTACACTTTCGAACTTTGGAATTTAACTTTTATAATTTTTCCGCTGCATAAACCTTGTTTGACGATTTGGGTTAAAGACGTTAAGTTTGATTAAGACATAAATTATGGTTGTTTTATAATGGAATGCATGTGTTTAAAAATTTTAAATTTCCTTGTAATTTTTGGGACGTTACAACTTGGTATCAGAGCACAGCTTGAGTGAATCAAACACATCTCGGTGTGTTTGGTCTCAAGTTGCGGCTAAGAGATCTTTAAATTCTTTTATCAAATCTTTGTTTTAAATGAAAAGAGAAAACCCGTTTGGGAACGGTGATCGTGGGCGCAGTGTGTACAGTCAGCCGACGCCAGCTGGGAAGGTAAGGAACGTAGTGTATCTATCGCTTTTCAGGAATAGTGTATGCATGCTAGATTGCTTATGTGAACTGTATGGTACCGTATGCTGGTTTTATCGCTTATAGGAACTCATGCTAGCTTTGATAGGTTGTTAAGCGAATGCACTCTAGGTTGTATGCAGTAGGAACTGAATAGCCTTAGAATATTAGATTTAGTTCTATTGCGCAGCTCTTGTTTGAGTCCAACCGTTCTAGGATAGAATCTCTTATTCGAACGTCTATCTGGTTTTACACTGTATACGACCGTGCATTCACGAGGCAACTCGTCAGGGTTAGTGGGGTTTCCATCTTAGCAAGGGGTAGTGGGTGATATGACCTTTCTAGTGTGCTAGGAAAGGTGTTTGTATGTGCTGGATTGGCTATATGTGTTTATTTGTGGTGACCAACTACTTGGACGTCCCGGGACAGGACTCGAAACGAGTAAGGATAGGTGTGAAGGGTAGTAGTAGAGCTCCTACTATCTGAAGCACAGGATCCATGCTCGAGTCGGGGAGAGTCACGAGGCAACCAAGGGGTGGAACGTGAGCGCAGTAGGGTGAGTTATTTGTGCTAATAGCTCTCTGAAAATTCTCTTTCTAGAAGGGTCAATACTAGAAGGAACAACGCGGCGGAGTCGCGAGCCGAGACGGGGATTACTATATGTTAGGTACATTCCTAGTTAACTCGGTGCCTGCAGTTGTGATGTTTGATAGCGGGGCTACTCACTCCTTTGTGTCTCGCACATTTAGCGAGGGCTTAGGCCGAGTTGTAGGACGCTTGAGTCATCCTCTTGTTGTCGAGGTGGCTTATGTTAGGACCTTGACGGTCACGGATGTGTTTCGCGGGTGTACCCTAGGGATCTCAGGAGTGCGGTTTCCCATAGACCTGGTCCCGATTGCTATGCGGGAACTTTGTGTGATTGTGGGCATGGACTGGATGGATAAGTTTGACGCGGAGATTGTTTGTCGTCACAAACAAGTGCGAGTTCGAACCCCAAGCGGGGGAGAACTGTTAGTTTAGGGAAATTCGTCTAGGCAGACTACGGACATAGGTTTGGCTGCGAGAGCTCAGAGGTACCTTCAGCATAGTGGGCAAGGATTTTTAGCATACGTGTTAGACACGAGGGTTGGGGAAGCGAAGATGTCTGCGGAAGACGTACCTGTGGTACGGGAGTTCATCGACGTGTTTCCCGAGGAGTTGCCGGGGATACCTCCCGAACGACAGGTAGAGTTTCGGATCGATCTGATCCCGGGTGCGGCTCCGGTGGCCAAGGCATCCTACCGCCTGGCTCCACCGGAAATGAAAGAGCTGTACGCCTAGCTGCAAGAACTACTCGAAAAGGAGTTCATTAGACCGAGCTGTTCGCCGTGGGGAGCACCTATCTTATACGTGAAGAAGAAGGATGGATCACAGCGGATGTGCATAGACTACCGAGAGCTGAATAAGCTTACGGTAAAGAATCGTTATCCTTTGCCAAGGATTAACGATTTGTTCGACCAGCTTCAGGGGGCCTCATGGTTCTCCAAGATTGATCTACGATCGGGGTACCACCAGATGCGGGTCAGGAGTGAGGACACGGAAAAGACGGCTTTCCGTACGCGATACGGTCATTACGAGTTGGTGGTGATGCCTTTTGGACTCACCAATGCACCTGCAGCGTTCATGGACTTCATGGACCTCATGAACCGAGTGTGTAGTCCGATGTTGGACCGTTCGGTGATTGTGTTCATCGATGACATTCTGGTGTATTCGAAGACCAAGGAGGAGCACGAGATGCATCTTCGAGAAGTGTTGGAAGTATTGAGGCGAGAGAAGTTATACGCTAAGTTTTCCAAGTGCGAATTCTGGTTACAAGAGGTCCAGTTCCTAGGACATGTCGTGAATCAGGACGGTATTATGGTTGACCCAGCTAAGATTGCAGCTGTGATGCGGTGGGAGGTGCCGAAGACTCCTACTGAGGTGAGAAGCTTTCTGGGATTAGCGGGGTATTATCGAAGGTTTATTCAGGATTTCTCTAAGATCGCGTTACCCATGACGCGATTGACAAAGAAATCTGTGGCTTTCAGTTGGGGTGAGGAACAGCAGAAGGCGTTCGAGGAGCTACGCAGGCGGTTGTGTGAGGCTCCCGTGTTAACCTTACCTGAGGGCATGGAGGATTTGGTAGTATATTGTGACGCCTCTCATCAGGGTTTGGGTGCCGTGCTTATGCAGCGCGGCAAGGTCATAGCCTACGCTTCTAGACAGCTGAAGCCTCACGAAGCAAATTACCCGACGCATGACCTGGAGTTAGGAGCGGTAGTGTTTGCCCTTAAAATTTGGAGGCACTATCTCTATGGTGTCAAGTGTACAATCTACACTGACCATAAGAGCCTCAAGTACTTGATGGACCAGCAGAACCTTAATATGCGCCAGCGAAGGTGGCTCGATGTGGTTAAAGATTATGACTGCGAGATACTTTACCACCCGGGTAAGGCGAACGTGGTCGCGGACGCACTCAGCCGACATCCGGTCGGTGAGCCATTGAGGAGTTATTGTCAGCGATTGACAGTGATTACACCTATCCTGGAGTCGATAGGAAGCGCCCAAGAGGTGGCTGTCTTGGAGGAAAATGCAAAGCGGGAAAGAGTGTCGGGGGAAATCTCGAATTTGGTCCGTGATAGTCGGGGGTTGTTAACTCGACATGGTCGGGTGTGGGTTCCATTCATCGGGGGGAACCGGCAGGTACTAATGGATGAGGCGCATAAGTCCAAGTTCTCGATTCATCCGGGGGCTACAAAAATGTACAGGGACTTGCGCGAAGGTTACTGGTGGCCCGGCATGAAGCGGGATGTTGCTAGATGTGTGGAGGTATGTATGACCTGTCGGAAGGTCAAGGCGGAACATCAACGACCACATAGGAAATTGCAACCGTTGGAGGTCTCGGTTTGGAAATGGGAAGAGATTACCATGGACTTCATAACGAAACTCCCGAGGACTCCCTGTGGGAACGATGCCATTTGGGTGATCGTTGACCGTCTGACCAAGAGTGCACACTTCTTGGCCATCAGGGAGAGCTTCTCGGCGAAGAAACTTGCGGAGGTGTTTGTGCGTGAGATCGTGGCCAGGCACGGGGTGCCAGTTTCGATTGTCTCCGATAGGGATACTCGTTTTACCTCTCGGTTTTGGGAGAAGTTCCAGTCGGAGATGGGTACACGATTGCACTTTAGCACGGCCTTTCATCCATAGACGGACGGACAGAGCGAGCGAACCATTCAGACCCTCGAGGATATGCTTCGAGCTTGTGTCATTGATTTTGGAGGTAGTTGGGTTCGGTACTTACCCTTGGCAGAATTTTCCTACTACAACCGCTACCACTCTAGTATTGGCATGCCGCCATACGAGTTGTTGTACGGTAGGAAATGTAGGACGCCCGTTTGTTGGGGCGAGGTTGGGCATCGGGTGTTAGGGAGTACTGACATCGTGCTGAAGACGACCGAGACAATTCGGATGGTTCGGGATCGTTTGGTTACTGCACAGAGTCGGCAGAAGAACCTCGCGGAACAAGGTTGTTGGTTTGGGGGAGGTTCAATGGAGACTCCGAAAGGGTTCCGAGTGGACTTGGGAACCTGAAGCGGAGATGCGAGAGAACTATCCGGAGCTGTTTGCAGGAGTAGACTTCGGGGACGAAGTCTGATTCAAGCGGGGGAGAGTTGTAAAGCCCGTGTCCCGGTATGGTTTTTAAAATCCTTAATGTTTTTTTTTAAAAGCGAGTCTCTTTAACGGAAGTTGTCAAAGGGACCTCGAATGTTAGGTATGGCAAACCTTACTCTTTTTTTACAATGTTATGGAAACTTAGGGATCAAAAGTGCCAAGGTGTTGGAGTTTAGGGGTCAATTGTGGACATAGGGGATTGTTGTGGGGTGAACGGCCAAGGAAGGGGGACCGACCCCCCCCCCCCCCTTCTTTCTTCTCGGCAGTTTCACGCAGCAAACAACATCCCTTTGGTTCTTTGTTTGTGGTTTTCTTTTGTTTTCAATTGCCGAACAAGGATCGTGAGTGTGAGAGCCGAGAGAGATAGAAAGTGAGAGAGAAGAGTTCGTGAGTTAGAGAGGACCGGAGAAGAGAGAGAGAGAGTGGGTCGCCGGAGGTTTGTTTTCCAGTCGCCGGAGATCGCCACCACACCGTTCGCCGGAGAAGTCGAGGGAGGAGGAGCAAACATCGAAAAGTAAGCCGTTCCTATGTTCCGTCTCGTTTTTTTTTTCTCTTCTTGTTCGTTTTTCCGGCGAGGCAACCACCGCCGCCCGCCGCCGCTACGGTGGCCGTGGGTGGACGGCGGTGGCTGTGTGCTGATGGGTATACGTGTGTTTGGGGCTGTATGGTTTTAGCAATCGAAAGTAAGAGGGAGGTGGTGCGAGAATGGGATGGTATGTGTGTGTGGGTGTGGGTGTCGCCGGAACGCCGCCGCCGCCGCCGTGCCCCACTGCCGGAGGTGGCAGTGGGTGGTGCCCGTGGCGTAACCCTAAAACCACCCTGACCGTAACCTTAAACCTTAAGCCGTTAATCCTAATCTCGAACCGTTTTATCATTTCATGTGAATTAGTGTAATCTGCCTCTGTTTCGCGTAGTTCATAACTTTCTGCTCGTAGCTCCGATTGAGCCGAAATTGGTATCCACGGTTCCAGTACGGGGTCGGGCACGTTTTCCGTGTTTTAGCGGAAAACTAGTTTGGCCTCTAGCTAGGTGAAACAGTGGCCGCAAGTTTGGTGATTCGTCATTTTATGTAAAATTCTGGAATCTGCCCTGTTTTTGCGAAGGCCATAACTTGTGACTCGTAATTCGTTTTGCCGTGAAATTGGTGCCCAAAGTTTCCAAACTGAGTTGGGAAGGTTTTTCGTGTCTTGTCGAAAATCTAATTTAGCCCGTAGCTAGGCCATATGGGGCTGTTTATACAGCCTGGTCCGAAAAACTTCCAGCTTTCTGTCACTGTTTTGTATGGCGCATAACTTCTGTTAGGAATGTCGGGTTGGGTTGGAACTGGTGCCGAAAGTTCCGTTTCGGAGTCTATTAAGTTTCCTCTGTTTTGCGGAAAGACCAGTTCGGACCGTAACTTGGGCGAAATTGCCATGTTGTACCGAAAGGTCCGGTGTTTCGCTGTTCTGTGAACCACTTTTGTAAAATCCATATTAAATTATAGAAAAATCGTTAGGACGCGTGCGATACGTCTCTGAAATCGTAAGACATAGAACTTTGTAATTATGAATTTTGATTTCTGTACTTATCAGTTTTAAGGGGGTAAAACAGGTCCCGAACAGACCCGTATTTTTAAGCAAAAGCTGGAATATTTAGATCTAGTAATGTGTTAGGGGTCGGGACTTTCCTTTGATATTTTTCATACGTATTTAGGTGGGAAAAAGTGAAGGAAGTTGCTGGGTTGGTGCTGCGATTCGTGAGCACGTCGTTTAGCTTTGAGGTGAGTTCTCTCACCGCGTAGTTAGAAACTTCATGTACCTTGCTCTTTTGTGTTACGTGATGTTACGTGTGATTATGTGCTTACATGAAGTATTTGGGATGTATTTATTGGTTGCATATTGTTGGATTGTTATGTGGAATATTTATGCATGTGTACACCTCGGTGGGACTGAGGGGCTCGGTGGGACCGAGGGCTTGGTGGGACTAAGCTAGTACAACAATTTTTACTCGGTGGGACCGAGGGCTCGGTGGGACTGAGCTTGTATTAATTACTCGGTGGGACCGAGGGCTCGGTGGGACTGAGCTTATATTATTATATTTTGTGTACTCGGTGGGACCGAGGTCTGTGTTTATATAAAAACTAATTTTGTGAGTTGTATTCATGATATTAGTGATGTGGCCTACTTGCGAGTAGGGGCGATGCGCGTGGGGTTGCTACCTACGTGTGTGGTGGAATTCACTAAGCGTTAGCTTACCCTTTCCCATCATGTTGTGATTTCAGGTGCGGGTGGCAGTCGGGCATGACCGTACACACAATAAGCGCGGAGCGTCAAGGATCGTTAAATTACACTTTCGAACTTTGGAATTTAACTTTTATAATTTTTCCGCTGCATAAACCTTGTTTGACGATTTGGGTTAAAGACGTTAAGTTTGATTAAGACATAAATTATGGTTGTTTTATAATGGAATGCATGTGTTTAAAAATTTTAAATTTCCTTGTAATTTTTGGGACGTTACACAATCTGATATCACTTAGTTGTTAATCATTTTGTTTTTAGTAAATCATATGTGTTACAATGAAAAATCATATGTGATGTGAGGCTTGTCTGATACACATTGGGTTATGTATATATAATCATATATGATTTGATAGACATGTTTGAATGAATCAATGGCAGAATCAGATACTCTTGACCTAGAATCTTGATTTGAAGAACCAATGGCAGAATCAGAATTATTTTCAGATACCAATGGAAATTCGACCATATTAGACAGGTTTTTGGAAATTGAAAATTCTCAACAGTGTTCATATTCTTGTTCATCGAATGTGTCAACTAAGAAGGTGATTGATATTGAAGATTAAGTGTGATTAATTGTGTCTGACTTCACATATCGTTTTCTCTGTTGATTTTGATAAGTTTACAGCCTCCAGAATCAGATTTTCAGTAATATATCTTGGGTTTTGGAGTAGATCTAGGTCGACGATGTTCTTCGAGAAGGTGATAATCGATTTTTGATTTCTAATGTGTTTTTGATCGTTTTTGTTCTCCAGATCGATTTATATCTTGATTTTGATCACATAGCAATTTTTAGATTTGATTTTGATCGAGAAATAAGTGAGTTTGTGTTGCTGGAAGCATACAGATCGGAAAAACGTATCACCGGAATCTGCAAAATTTTCGTCGGAGGATTTATTGTTATCGCAAGTTCTTGGTTATCTCACGTGGTTTGATCTGCACTTAAATTAGAAAACGTAAAATGACTCATATACCCTTACCATTTAATTCCCTTAATAAATCAAATGGTTGGTTGAGAATGCTCCTCGTGTTTTCTTAAATTGTTACGATTCTCGTTTGAACCTTTCTCTCTCTCTCTCTCTCTATATATATATATATATACATATATATACATATAATAAATAAGTAACTAGCATGCCACGTGTCATCTTCTGGTGAGCCGACTTCAGTATTTTCCCGCCTAAACATGTATCTGGACGCAGTTTACATTATAAGTTCAATTAACACAGTCACATTCACTCCCCCTTAAATCTCTCTTTAATTCAATTTTTTTAATTTATACGTATTACGTTACATTTACTATTCTTATAATTAGGTATGTAGTTTACTTTTAATCTCTTACTTTTTTATTTTTCATTTTAGACTCTTATCATATAAACATATATAATGTATATAAACTAAAATATATTAAAAAAACATTTTTATTTTTTACAAATTATACCATTGTAATCGCTTCGTCAATACCTTCGAAATGAGTCCAATATTGAATATTTTTGGATTTAATTATATTATTAAATATCATAAATATATACGAAAATGTGTCGTGATTAGTATGGGATTTGTTGAAATTAGTATGGGAATTGATACAAATAATCACTAAATTGTCGTGATTTTCTTTTTGCAATTTCATATCAGTTTTACTTCGAAGTCGAATTTCTTCGACGAATTACAATTCTATCAAATTTCATTCTGTCAACGAAACACCCTTAGAATTATCATAAGAGATTTAATTACTTGGAAAAAAAGATATCACTTATCAACTGACTTTTGGATTATGAGTTCCAACCTTAATCATGATTATATTATTTACTCTAATTTTATTTGAACTACATAATATCAGTTATCAACAGATGGTTAGTTAATGATATTTTCAAAGTCAAATTGTTATGTTTCCCGTCAATTCACTTTAAATTAATCTTTCATAATAGTTGATAAGTTTTCTCGCATGATTTTTTTTTTTAAATTACCCCGTGTAATACACGGTTCAAACCTAGTATATATATATGGTTGGGATTCAAATAAGAACACCCTTGTTTTGCAAAAATGCGAGAACAATTTTGGTCCTCCAACTTACTTAACTCATAATAAAAATAAAAATAAAACAAAGTAAATAATTAAAGATAATAATGTGATTTCATATTTATCTATAAAATATAATAAAGTAAATAATTAAGAATAATCATGTCATTTCGTATTTATCCGTGATCTTGGTGATTTTCTTATCCCTAAATTCATGTACATATAATATAATCACCGACTATAATGTATCAAGTCATTATCACATTATTATGACAACAAAATCACATGATGACCAGACAGAGTGATAATTGTAGATACGATCATTACTGGTTTGAAATTATCACAACATTATCATATCGTTATTACAACAAAATCACATAATTACTATATAAATACATGTGAATATATGTCTATGTATATTCTTAAATAACAAATATATTTGATATTTCAGTTTTAGTAATTAATTTTAGTGACGATTTATTATAATTTTAATTTCAAAATACATTGTTATTTTTAAACGGGTACCCACCGGGTTCCTAAACCCGTCAGGGATTCCTTTCCCCCCGAACCCATTGGGGATTTGTCGTGGTGGGGTCGGGGACGGGGGAAGTATTACCTGCCCCGATTCCATCCCTAGTAGCACCATATGATATTTAGTAGTAATAATAGTATAAATAACATGTGCCCGTGCGTGAATATATGGTACGGTTGCGTCAGAAACTCTAGAACTTTTTCTTTTGTGTTCCCATGTTTTGTATCACAATTTTCAACATTCCACCCTGATACAAAACAATTACCTTCTTATCAAGACGAGCTTTGAACGAGTCTTAGGACAAGTTTGACTTTACTTAACAATGATCTTCGGCTTGGCTGTAATAACCGTAACTTCTTTGCCAAGATGTTAAGAATAAAGGTGTTTTTGGGAGATTTTCAAGTTTGGGGGCCTTTAAATAATTAAAAGATAGAGGGCCCTTGTGCAATTAGTGAAAAGTATAAAAACCCTTCTTTTGCCCTAAATTTCATTTTGATGTGTGTGTGGAGGCTGGAAGAAACGGGGAACCCTGGTGAGCTTTGATCGCACTCAAATCAGAAGAAATCAAGGAAGTGGGAATTAGCAGCTAGCTTTTGCATTAATTCTTCCAGGTAATCTAAGATTCTAATCCTTGTTCTTGGCTTATTTTGAGAGAATCTGGTTGTTGGGGTCCTTGTGGTTGAATAATTGTGAATGATGCTCTAAGTGGTTATTAGGTATTATCTTTGTGTTTATTAGCAAGAGGATTGTTAATAAAGGGATAAGTATTGTTAGTAATGCATGTATTGTTGTGAAATCAAGTTTGTTTGGGATTAGCAGTGGATTCCATACCCAATCGTTCGACAGAACCCACGTCCGATAAGTAGTGTCCGGATCCCATGGCCGGTAAGTAGTGCCCGGATCCCGTATCCGGTAAGTGATGTCCGGATTGTGTGGTATCCAGTAAACAGCGTCCGGATTGGGTATTATCCGGTAAGTGGTGTACGGGTTGTTCGGTATCCAGGGAAATAGTGTCCGGACAGTTTATTATCCGGTTAGCTTATTTTCCCCATCCTTTCATTCAGGTATTCCTTTTAGAGGTCAAGGGTAATAGAAGGATCCGATCAAAAACATCAGGTGAGTTTTTCTAACTAAATACGTGACATTTGAATGTGATTCCAAATGTAAGAAATTGATATGAAACTGTATGTTTTACATGAAAACGTATGTTCGGAAAGTTAACTGTATGCAAGCATTGTGTGTAGATGTGTAATGGCTAAGTCAGGTGGTGTGTCCCGCCAGTGCTCATACCGCGGGGGGGGGGGGGGTGTCCCGTTTATGCCATGGGAGGTGTGACCCAGCGAGGCAGTGTGAGACTGACACGATGTCACTACTATGTGATTTCAGTGTGCCACTTACATGTGCAGTTTTACGTGAAAGTTTATTTAAAGTTTTGAATGTCTATGACTGTTATGAAATGCTTTAAATATTTGATGATGAAATTGTTGCTACTAGAGGGAGCTCACTAGACCTCATGGTCTAACCCTTGCATTTTCAAAACTAAACATTTTCAAGGAAGCAGTTGGTTGGAAGCTCTGGCAAGAGTAAGGAGAAGATTTAGAGCGATGATGCCCTTAGACGATAGTCGTATCACTTTTGCTATATAGACTTTTAGTTAAAATTCTCAGTTGTGTATAGCTTGTTTCCACAAACCTGATTTTGTTATGGTTGTACTCGGTTAAATTTTGGGGCCGTTATGGCTAGTTGCTTTAACTTTAATGATTTGTTTTTTTTAAATGTCGGGCTGTTACAGTTGGTATCAAAGCCATAGTTTAAGAGATTTAGGTGATCGGACGGGCCTAGACTTAAACTGTGGGCATAGAAATCGTGACTGATAATTAGGAAAGCGTTAGGAGAACACTATTCAGGAATGAGGGTAATAGGGTAGCGAGGACAGTCATGTAAGGTAGGTTCGAGATTACACCTGGCCAGTGTAATTGCGAACTTACATGTACATGTGTGTGCTTAATTTGCCTTATTATTCTGGAGTTGTTGTCTTAAATTGTTTTATTTGGTATGTTTCAGTAACCAAGAAAGTCAGAAAGAACCCTGAGAAGTAGGTCTGTGCCAGTAATGGATGCAATCCCTACGGCGGGAGAAATCCATGTGGAAGAGATCCTAGAGGATGGACCAGTGGATCCCCCGAGGTGGACGGCCACCCGTGGGAGGGGCGGAGGCCGTGGGAGAGGACGGGGAAGAGCACCCCAACGAGCTGCCACCCAGGCAGAGGGAGCTGGCATGGTGACTCAAGGAAGGAAGAAGGCACCGACTGTTAGGTTGGCTAAGAGTGTGGGGGCACCAGAAGTGTGTGAACCGTTCCACCAGGAGAGTATCACTTCAGTGGGAGGAGGAAGTTAGTCGAAGAGTCCGAGGTGAAACCGAAACCAAGCATTTGTGACCGAAGAAAAGTTTACGGTTGAGATGGGCAAACTGCAAGAGACTCTGCAAGCGTTGTTGGATAATCGGGTTAGGTCTACGTCAGAGGGGCGAACTAAGAGTGGGAATGAGACGAGGACTGAAGCGTCTAGCTTACCTCCAACTGAAGTGGGAGATCCCTCACAGACGACTCCGTTTGTGATTTATGAATCAAAGGCAACAAAAGGATGTACTTTTAAAACCTTTGCGTCGTGCAAGCCTCCATTTTTCAGGGGGAGCGCAATCCAGTCTTGGCTCTGAGATAGATTCATGAGATGGAACTAGCTTTCGACACAAGTAAGTGTCCTGAGGAAGATAAGGTGTTGTTTGCTATGTCTATGCTGAAGGCAGATGCCATCTTTTGGTGTGATGTCGAGACTGGTGGTAAGGGCTCAGAGGTAGCAATGACAACTACCTGGGAATTGTTCACTAAGAGGTTCAAGGCTCAGTTTTGTCAAGTGGCGGCGGTCAAGAAACTGGAAGAGGAATTTCTGAGGTTGGAATAGGGGACGATGTCAGTACAAGAGTATACGTAAAAGTTTATTGAGAAAGCTAGATTTGCAGAACTGTATGTGCCCGTTGAGGAGAGGCGCATTAAGAGGTACATTTGGGGGCTGAAGAGCAGCGTGAGAGAGATTGTCCAGGTAAAGGACCCCACTACTTTCCAAGCGGCGATGGACACCGCGGAACTTACTGGTACGTGCGAAATATGTGTTTTAATCGCAGTGGGTTGCAAACTGTCCACAGTGGGAAGTGCAAGTGTACACTGTCCACTATGATCGTCACAACAAGTAATAGTTGGTAAAATACCAGAATCGAATCCACAGAGACTGGACAATCAAGACAATATGGTTCTCATGAGCTCCTTTTACAAGTTTCAATTAGAGAGGAAAATAATACTTTGGTTTGGTTGGTGAAATAGTTACTTTGACGATTTTACTAAGGTTTTAAGAGGAGGAATGTAGGTTAGATTTTCCCTAGATTTTATACTAAATACTCGGTCCTAAAAGTGGTCCTTGTATTCGAGGTAGGCATTTTCGCTAGAAAAGCCCGGTTACAAAATACTCACATCGTTAGATAAAAATCTCATACTCTTAGTATTTATTGTTTTGTCAATGGCAATCTCAAAAATGGACCTTTTCAGGTCTCGATGGAATGTGTAGAGACAAATACTCTAAGTGTTTTTAATACACAAATTAGCTTGCCTACTACTCCAGTGGGTTGAGATTTGCTCACTGTGCCGACCTCACTTTTGTAAATGTCAAAAGAATTCTTTCGAATCCCCTAGCATCATTCAAGCTCGTGTCACTGCGTTCTACTTATTTCTAAGTTAAGAACTAGGCTTTAGATCCTTGCAAGTGATCGGCTTGTTCGCATCCTTGGGTAATAATCGAGAATGAATGACCAAAACAAGAAATATTCCAAGTATAAAGATTACTCGAGCATTTTTAATAAAATCCAAGTACTTCTCTTTCCTACACCCCGAAGGATGTTTAGCCCATAACTAAAGTAAAGAAAGCAAAAGAGTAGAAGTTGCACATAATTAAACTGAAAGTGACTTGAATAGAACTCACAGTGGGGAACGAGGGTTCGTCCCTGTTACTGTGTATTGCGAACTACAATTAAACTAAGAAAGTAAATTACTGAAAATTAAAGCTAGTTACTACAGTAAATAAAAGACTAAAGCTAATGTGGTAGTTGAGAGAATTTAAGGCTAAGCAAAAACTCAAGGATGATCATAAATGATACCCAAGTGCTCCTTTATATACTAGGAGAAAGAGTTGGGTATTACACAAAAGAGGTGGGTCTTCTAAAGGGTAAAGACTGGTTTAAGCTGAACATCAGCCACTTTGGATAATCCTTTTACCCAATAGATCCTTTGCCAAGTCAATCTCTAAGTACAAGAAGGTGTACTTGTTGTCATCTTTAAGGAAGCCACTTTGTACTTCTCCAGCCCATACTTCCCTGTCATTTGAACCTTCTAAACTCCAGAAAATTAAATCCCAACTAGTAGTTTCTTTTGTCTCCTTCTTGATTTGCTCGAACAGTGGGAAACCGGAGTGGGCACTATAGTGGTCACTGCAGGATAAAACGTGAAAAACACCCAAATTCCACCAAATAATCTATTAAAGACTATGGTTTACTCTTTTTGCTCATTTTCAAGAATTATACCAAGAATGGGGGTTTTGAGAGTTGAAATGGCTGAATTTGACGAAATAAAATAGAAAACAAAAGGAAATAATAACTCTAAAAATAGAGTTATCACTTACTGAAAAGGAAAAGAACAGACAGATGACAGAGAGAGTTGGTGATAAACGGAAATGGGAAGGGCCAAATCGTGATGTTAAGAGGCCGAATGCCCCTAGACCCGAGTTGCGGGTGGGACCAAGAGCAGGAGAGAAACCTTATGGGAAATGTAACATAATGCATAGAGGGGAGTGTTTATTTGATAGAGAAGGGTGTTATAAGTGTGGGAAGACAGGGCACACGACACGGGATTCCCGTAGTCCGAGGTCGTGTTACCAATGTGGTTCGCCATACCACATCAAGACGGACTGCCCACAGCTAAAGAGGGGATTTGCTGGTAGCTATGGTGGTACCAACGGTGGAAGAGACTGAGATAAGAAGGTGGAGCCGGCTCGTGCGAAGGCGAGGGAATTCCACATGTCCGTGGAGGAGGCGGTGAATACGCCTGATGTGGTGACAGGTACTTTCCCTATTGACTCGACTTTTGCTAAAGTATTGTTTGATTCGGGCGCAAATCGTTCTTTTGTGTAGCCGAATTTTATTCGGAATTTGCAAGTGAAACCTAAGAGGTTGAACTTTGGGTTTGAAGTAGAAGTAGCGGATGATAGTCGAGTCTAGGTGAAGGAGGTCTATGAGGGGTGTAGCATTGACATAGATGGTCATTTATTTCTGTTGCGTTTATACCCGATGGGTATGGGGGAGTTTGATGTGATAACAGGAATGGATTGGTTAGCGGATAACGACGCTAACATTGTGTGCAATAAGAAGTTAGTTCGTATTACCTTGCCTGATAAGATAGAAGCAGTAATATATGGGGATCTTTGGGATAGGAAGTCGTGTTTGATATCCATGATGAAAGCTAAACGATGTTTGGGGAAGGGATGTCTTGGGTATTTAGCGTATGTGCTTGATGCTAAGAAGGAGAAGAAGGGAGTGGACGAAGTGTCTATAGTAAGTGAGTCCCCGGAAGTGTTTTCGGATGACTTGACAAGTGTGCCCCCAGATCGTCAAGTAGAGTTTAGAATAGATTTGATGCCTGGGGCGGCACCGATTGCGCGTGCGCCCTATCGCCTGGCACCAACGTAGATGAAGGAGATGATGACACGGTTGCAAGAGTTGCTTGACAATGGCTTCATTCGTCTGAGCTCATCGCCTTGGGGAGCCCCGATACTATTCGTCAAGAGGAAGGATGGGTCTTTGCGGATGTGCATAGACTACCGAGAACTCAACAAGGTGACAGTTAAGAATAAGTACCCGTTTCCGAGAATCGATGACATCTTCGACCAGTTGCAAGGTGCGAGTTATTTCTCGAAGATAGACTTAAGGTCAGGTTACCATCAGCTGAAGGTGAGGGAGGAAGACGTGCCTAAGACGGCATTTCGCACAAGATATGGACACTACGAGTTTCTAGTCATGCCCTTTTCCTGACTAACGCCCCAACAGTATTCATGCACTTGATGAACAGAGTGTGTGGGTCGTTGTTGGACAAGTGTGTAATCGTCTTCATTGATGACATTCTAATATACTCCCGATCTCGAAGTGATCATGAGGAACACCTTCGAGTAGTGTTAGAATTGTTGAAGCGTTATAAATTGTATGCTAAGTTCTCGAAGTGCGAATTCTGGTTGAGAGAAGTCCAGTTTCTAGGTCATGTGGTGTCGGCAGACGGTATCAAAGTAGACCCTGCTAAAATTGAAGCAATTAAAGATTGGGAACCGCCGATGTCGCCGTCGGAAGTAAGGAGTTTTCTCGGATTGGCGGGTTAATACCGGAAGTTCATTCAGGACTTCTCATGAATAGCCGCTCCATTGATCGCATTGACGAGGAAGAACGTTAAATTCGTTTGGACCAAGGCTCAAGAGGTTGCTTTTGATAAATTAAAAGAAAGTCTGAGTAGCGCTCCGATCCTGTCGTTACCCGACGGATCTGAGAGATTTGTAATTTACAGCGATGCATCCAAGCTTGGGTTAGGATGTGTATTGATGCAAAATGGGAAGGTGATCGCTTACGTGTCTCGACAGTTGAAAGACCACGAGAGGAATTACCCTACGCTAGCGGCAGTAATGTTTGCTTTAAAGATTTGGTGACACTACTTATATGGAGTTAAGTGCCAGATCTACACCAATCACAAGAGTCTTAGACACCTCTTTGATCAGAAGGAGTTAAACATGAGATAGAGAAGATGGATGGAATTACTAAACGATTACGACTGTGAAATCCTTTATCACCCGAGTAAAGCAAATGTGGTTGTTGATGCATTAAGTCGAAAGGAAAGAGGTGAGACGACCAAAGTGATAGCGTTAAGAGTAGAGCCAACTTCAAATCTCCTGGACGAGATTAAGAAGTTTCAAGAAGTGGCGATGTTGAAGGAAAATGTGAAGGGCGAGCGAATAGTTAGGGTTGAATCCTCGCTAGCTGTCAACAGTAGTGGCTTGAGATGTCTAAAGAACAAGGTGTGGGTCCCTAAAGTGGGGGACTTGAGAGTTAGCATCTTGGAAGAAGCGCATAAGTCGCGTTATTCGGTGCATTCGGGGACGAACAAGATGTATCGGGACTTGAGGCAATTTTATTGGTGGCCAAGATTGAAGAAGGACATCGCTCACTTTGTGGAACGATGTGTGACCTGTCTGAAGGTCAAGGCAGAACACCAACGGCCTTACGGAGAGCTCCAGTCCTTGGATATACCAGTGTAGAAGTGGGACAACATCACCATGGACTTTGTTACGAAATTGCCAAGGATTCCAAAAGGTCACGATACGATATGGGTGATCATGGATTGTCTCACCAAGTCGGCACATTTCCTACCACTTAGAGAATCAGATCCGCTGGAGAAGTTGGCAAGATTATATATTGATGAGATCATGTCTAGACACGGAGTGCCACGATCTATTGTGTCCTACCGTGATAGTCGGTTTACATCGTCGTTCTGGAGAAGTCTTCAATGAGAATTGGGTTCGCAATTGAAATTGAGTACGGCTTACCATCCTCAGACCGATGGTCAAAGTGAGAGAACCATACAAACATTGGAAGATATGCTCCGGACATGTGTGATAGACTTTAAGGGCTCGTGGGAGGTACATTTTCCCCTGATAGAGTTCTCATACAATAACAGTTACCACACGAGTATCCAAGCGGCACCCTTTGAAGCATTGTACGGACGAAAGTGTTAGACATCGTTATGTTGGAACGAAGTGAGGGAAAGGCAACTAGCAGGCCCTGATATTGTGCAAATGACGGCTGATAAGATAGATCTAATCCGCGAGAAGATGAGGGTTGCACAGGATCGGCAAAGGAAGTATGCAAACAAAAGAAGGAATCGAGTTTCAATTTGGTGATAAGGTGATGCTAAAAGTTTCGCCTTGGAAAGGAGTTGTTCGATTCGGAAAGAAAGGAAAGTAGAAGCCGAGGTACGTGGGACCTTTCGTCATCATTGAACGAGTTGGAGCAGTAACATACAAGTTGGACTTGCCCAAAGAATTAAAGGGAGTTCATCCAACATTTTATGTTTCGAACCTGAAGAAGTGTTTGGCTGAGGCAGATGTGGTTGTTCCATTGGAGGATATCAATGTAGATGAGGGGCTGACATATGTCGAGGAACCAGTCGAGATTGTGGACAGTAAAGTTCGAAAGTTGAGAAATAAGGAAATCAAATTGGTGAAGGTTTAGTGGAGGTAT
This sequence comes from Saussurea involucrata, assembly GCA_033807775.1. Taxonomy (NCBI): domain Eukaryota; kingdom Viridiplantae; phylum Streptophyta; class Magnoliopsida; order Asterales; family Asteraceae; genus Saussurea; species Saussurea involucrata. The sequence goes on along the minus strand of CM066312.1, from coordinate 69,535,544 downwards.
CATAAAGGGCAGGAAGCTACTTGGGAAGTTGAAGCGGACATGAGGTCCAAATATCCTCAACTTTTTGTCAATGGAATTACGGGACAGAATTCTTTTGAGGGGAGAGTATTGTAATAACCGTAACTTCTTTGCCAAGATGTTAAGAATAAAGGTGTTGTTGGGAGGTTTTCAAGTTTAGGGGCCTTTAAATAATTAAAAGAAAGAGGGCCCTTGTGAAATTAGTGAAAAGTATAAAAACTCTTCTTTTGCCCTAAATTTCATTTTGAGGTGTATGTGGAGGCTGGAAGACCACGGAGAACCCTAGTGAGCTTTGATCGCACACAAATTAGAAGAAATCAAATAAGTGGGAATTAGCAGCTAGCTTCTGCATTAATTCTTCCAGGTAATCTTAGATTCTAATCCTTGTTGTTGGCTTATTTTGAGAGAATCTGGTTGTTGGGGTCCTTGTGGTTGAATAATTGTGAATGATGCTCTAAGTGGTTATTACTTATTAGGTATTATCTTTGTGTTTATTAGCAAGAGGATTGTTAATAAAGGGATAAGTATTGTTAGTAATGCATGTATTGTTGTGAAATGAAGTTTGTTTGGGATTAGCAGTGGATTCCATACCCAATCGTTCGATAGAACCCACGTCTGGTAAGTAGTGTCCGGATCCCATGACCGGTAATTAGTGTTCGGATCCCGTATCCCATAAGTGATGTCCGGTTTGTGTGGTATCTGGTAAGAAGCGTCCGAATTGGGTAGTATCCGGTAAGTGGTGTCCGGGTTGTTCGGTATCTGAGGAAATAGTGTCCGGACAGTTTATTATCGGGTTAGCTTATTTCCCCATCCTTTCATTCAGGTATTCCTTTTGGAGGACAAAGGTAATAGAAGGATCCGATCAAAAACATCAGGTGAGTTTTTCTAGCTAAATATGTGACATTTGAATGTGATTCCAAATGTAAGAAATTGATATGAAACGGTATGTTTTATATGAAAACGTATGTTCGGAAAGTTAACTTTATGCATGCATTGTGTGTAGATGTGTAATGGCTAAGTTGGGGGGGGGGGTGTCCCGCCAGTGCTCATACCGGGGGGTGTGTCCCGTTTATGCCATGATAGGTGTGACCTAGCGAGGTAGTGTGAGACTGGCACGATGTCACTACTATGTGATTTCAGTGTGCCACTTACATGTGCAGTTTTACGTGAAAGTTTATTTAAAGTTTTGATTGTCTATGTTTGTTATGAAATGCTTTAAATATTTGATGATGAAATTGTTGCTACTAGAGGGATCTCACTAGACCTCATGGTCTAACCCTCGCATTTTCAAAACTAAACATTTTCAGGAAGCAGTTGGTAGGAAGCTCTGGCAAGAGTAAGGAGAAGATTTAGAGCGAGGATGTCCTTAGACGATAGTCGTATCACTTTTGCTATTTAGACTTCTAGTTAAAATTCTCAGTTGTGTATAGGTTGTTTCCGCAAACCTGATTTTGTTATGGTTGTACTCGGTTAAATTTTGGGGCCGTTTTGGCTGGTTGCTTCAACTTTAATGATTTTTTTAAAAATGTCGGGTTGTTACATTGGCTATCACCTATTGTCAATAAAGTGTCAACTTTATATGGCAAGACATTACCTCATTGTTCCCCTTATTTCTGATATTCTCCTCTTATCGAAGGTACGATCAATGCTCGAACTTGTTTATTGGCAATGATTTGGTGAACATGTTGGCGGCATTGTCAATTGTGTGGATCTTCTTCAAAGCTACCTCCTTTTCTTCATGTAGAGCCACTAAAAATGACTCCTTCACTTGGATATGCTTGGTTTTCGAACTAATGGCCTAGTTTCCCACCAAGTGAATGGCACTTTGACTATCACATTGATCCTTCACACTTTCTTGCTTCAATCCTAAATCTTCTAAGAGATACTTAAGGATTTTTCAGCCGCCTCTACTGCTTCGATTAACTCAACTGTTGTGCTAGACAATGCTACTACCGTTTGTAGTCGTCATCTCCAACTAACTGTTGCTCCACTTAGAACAAACATGTAGCCGGAGTTTGACTTCCCATTGACTAAACATCCAACATAGTGTGAGTCAAAAAATCCTTCGAGTTTGCAGCCTTAATATTTTCCACCAAAATGTAATCCATGCCCAGAAGTTCCCTTCAAATATCTTAAGATCATCCTTACCGCTTCCCAATGTGGTTTACCCGGATTTGACATGAACCGACTCACCACACCAATTGAGTGTGCAAGATCGGGTCATGTGCATGTAACACCCTAAAAATTGGAAAGAGCAACAACTAAAAAATTCGATAAAATAACCAAATGAGAATAAAAATCCCTTCTACAAACCATCCTTGAAAACACCTCAAAATTTAAGACGTAACAACTCCCACAATTAATAACTCAAGTCATACAACATGACCAAATAAAGTCGGGTGTTACTTAACCCAAATACAAGTTGCTATTCCCAAATAAATGTGGAAGACTTCATTAAGCAATTCATCTCTCGAGCACACTACTAGAGCTCATCTCTTCACAATGCCACTAGAACTATTCCCAACCTGAACCTGTTGCACATGCCGACAAATAAAAAGTTAGACTAACGCCTAGTGAGTTCAAGAGTTTACATCATGATTAAATAATCCGTTAGACAAAAAGGATGCAACTTAAATCATGATGTCCAATTTGTATTAAATATACCAACAACCCATTTTCCAAACGCACACAAATTCCGTGACGAAAGCTCCAATGAAAATCATTTCTCAACAATGGACTCAATTCCAAAACTCACTCAAGATGTGAATAAATATTAAATTTCCAAATAATATTAACACGAATAAAGCTCCAATAATCGAAAAAACCAAACAAGGATGAGACATAATATACCACCCATAAATCATGGAAAACAATCCATATAACTATAACACGCACCGACAACATGGATAAAAGAAAATACCCGAAACAACACATTCCGGTAATGGGGGAGACCCGACTTCATCGAATGTGGTGGATACACAAGTTAAACCACAATTATAAGCTACAAGCATTTTTTATGGATGAAAAAGCCTATGACATCAACCCTATCCAGGTCTTTAGTCAATCATGGACATCAACCCAAACCGGATCATTAGTTTATGGAGACATCAACTCAAATCGAGTCTTTAGTCTAAGGAGACATCAATCCAAACCGGATCTTTAGTCTATTGTGACATCAATCCAAACCAGATCTTTAGTTAAGTGAGGCATCTACCCAAACCGGATCTCTAGCCTGGTGAGACATCAACCCAAACCAGATCTTGAGTCTATTGAGGCATCAACCCAAACCGGATCTTTAGCCTAAAACCACAAAGTTCAACCCAAACCGGATCTTTACCTTGGGATCTCACCATCCAAAGCAAGCTTATTTAATTTAGAAAATTTACACATGACTCCAAAAGAATAACCAACACATTCAAATCATGTAATTCCCAAGAAGTCAAACCATATATACATATATACTCAAATACTTTATAACTTTAATATGTATATAATTCACAATGGTTTATAAAACCCAAATAGTACCATGAGTGTATAAATGTCAAATGGTATTCACTTATTAGACAAAACACTCAAAATGACATATTCTCAAATAAAACGCAATTAAGTGCATAACACATCCATCTCGAGCTACTAAAACCGGCAAACACCCCAAAGACCCATTTGAGTAAAAATCAACCACTTAGAGGCAAAATAAACGTTTGGTTAAATACGCGAGCCATCGCAATTACATAAGCCAAAATACATCGTTACCCAAAATCTTTGTCTCTTGACTCTCAATTGGCCTTCAGCCCAAAATCAAAAGGTTTACAATTCCAAAAAATTTCATAAGGTCAAGATTGACCAAAATCCACAACTCACACGTTCACATTTTCAAAACGTAACATATCATAAACTTTGCATAATCTCAACAAACACTAAAAATGTATTTTGAACAAACAACCTCTATTATGCAATAAATTAACAAAATAATTTCATTCGTGATTTATTTATCCATTACCCAAAAATCCCAAATGTGAGTGTTTTACAAGATTTGTAAAGCTCAACAGTGCAAATAATCAAAACCCACTAAATAATTCAACAATTGATAGTTTTATGTAAAACACATAAACACTTTAAAATAAACATTTTGGCATGTACAACTTTTTTACAAATCAACTTGAACTCACCTTGCTAGATTTAGGCTAATCTAGATTTTACTCCAATAAGAGCTCCTTGAAGAAACTTGAATCCACAATCAATTCCTTCAAACCCACTTAGGTTTTGATGAAAGCCTAGAAACCCCTAGTTTTCTTGAAGATGGAGGTGATGATGATAAATTCTTGATCTTTGCTTCCACTCCACCACCAAATACCCTTCGATCTTCCCAAAAATAACACTCTATCCTCAAAAATCTCTCAAAAATGAAACCATAGCAATTTGAATCGCCAAAAGCGAAGTCGAAATGAGAGAGATATGACCAAATGAATAAAGAGGCTCAAAATCGGATTTTATGCACTGCACCCGCCCGCGACAGTGACATGCGAAAGTGACAGTGTCACTTTTGCATATCACTTTCGCCCAAAATGTATCGAGGGCCATATTTCCTCTGCGAAAGTGCCACTGACACTTTAGCATGTCACGTTAGCCCAGAAGGTACCGAACACTATTTTGGCCCTAACTTCTTCGTTTTAGCTCCGTTTTCGCTCCGGAAAGGCCCGTTGGATTCGTATTTGAATTCTCCATCCAACAAGAATATAAAATCTAGGATTCAATCCAAAATTCTATTTCTTCTATTTCTCTTGAAAGATCGATTTCTACACTGACTTGAAATTATACTTATCCGAAAATTACGGGTGTTACAATCCTCCCAACCTTAAAATAGATTTCGTCCTCGAAATCTAGTTTCCCATTTAATGCTTCCCCTGTAATTGACTGTCTCTATTTACGAGGAGTTGTCTCTAATCCACTTGACAGAATTGTCACGATAAATTTATTGCTGATACTCACAACAAATGTCCCCTTAGGCACAATACACTTATATCCGAGAATACGCTTTACTTACTAGAGTAGCTTCTAACCACAAGACTTCGGTTGTATCCCAAACTTAGGTGATCCATACCTCCCCAACAGGAGATCGTGACTTCCAATTAGTCTAGATCTACACGCTTTTAAACTCTTTCTGAAACCAATCCAAGGTTTGACCACAACCGAAACCAACGAAATTCCCAAATTCAACTGTTCTCGTTACTGAACTGCCATATAGATTTAACGATTACCCTTAGAATCCAAAACGGACGTCGTCCTTGACCCAAAAATTATACAACTTCCAAAATACGCTCAAACACCGAACATTCAATTGACAAAGCTCTTTCTAGCCAAGGAAAATCATTCAACTATAACCACTTATCATAATCCGAACTTCCTAAAATCACTACAAGTGAAACAACAATTATCCCTTAAGATTGGACTACAACACTCCAAATACACTAACGGTTCATGGTCTCAAAATCCGAAAGTTGACACTTAACCATTCCACCAAGATTTGAACCATTGTAGAGCTCCATACACGAGTTTCATTCATCGAGCATACCCGCAAAACCAAGGTTATCAGCACGATGTCTAAAGGGTCATACACATTCTTTATGCAAAAATTGTACAAATCCCAAAACAAGGTTGCCGAAATGAACGGTTACCATAATCATTAACAGGAGATACCGTGAGCCCCATCCTTCAGTTACCAACAGAAAATATGCCGACCTTGTGAACGACACCATTCGGCTTAGAGTAATAACACGCGTCGGAAAACCCAATCTTTCACCGAAATATTTTACAGGCCCTCACCGTTAACCGGGGTTGCTTAACCTTCCCAAGCCTAATGAGTTCAGGGTTTTCAAGTGACAGACTCAACAATTATGGCAATCAAAACGTTTCATTAGATTTTTCAACACGAAGGTTTTTATAACAATATATCGGACGCGTAAAAGCCTACTACCTCTTATCCGATAGCTGTGCAAAATGGACACACTCGTCCCATGTGAAAAATCATTTGGAAAATTACTTGATCACTACTCGAGTTACTAACGAAACACGGAAGTATACCCAAAACTTTTAAAATGAAGCGTCATGGTCCTGACATGTATTTACTTATGCCACCCACGCATAAACGTTTTCCTGCAATAAAATAGTATACAACAAATGGTCCATACGAAATTTCAAAAGAGAGAATTCATCAAATCAAATTTCGAAGTTTTCTCGTTTAGCCATATAATGACATGTAAGTAAAATCTTCTGGAAAGACTTACACATTAATGTGTCTTTTTAGAACGTAGGAAACGATATGTGCATGTAATTTGGTTGATACGTAAAAGGATTTAAATCGACTACAAATTTCTAGTCGTACAAACGATGCGCATTAACGCTCCAAAAATAGTGACTACAATACTATGCATACCAATAAATCACTATAATTCATTTGTGAGAAATGACATCAAAAGTACCAATAATCGAAAGTGCATAAAGCGAAACATTAGAGATGAACTATCATGATGCTCTTATATGCATTACCCATGCCACGTATAATTCAATTCGTACACTAAACAAGGTGTAACGAATTATGCTAGCACCAATCTCAAAAGAGAAAGTCATGCAACATCAAAGTTCCGAAAACTACTATTTTTGGTTGCAACACGCATAAAGTAATATTTCTCAACAAAACTCGCGTGAGACAAAATTCTCAATAAAACTCATAGATTAACGCACACCATAATTCAAGTACGCATATCACAAAGTGTCACCCAAGCGTCGCAAAATGTCATAAAACAAAACCCATAATACTCAACAAGACTTCCATAAAACTCAATGGTGTGCCAAAGTTTTCGTTTCCAACAATCGAATCGCATAAAGTAAAGTTATGACCAAAATGTCATAATTCCAAAATTTTCCTTTTTGGTTGCAATACAATATAATACAAAACTATTTAACAAGACTCGCATGAAAGAATTCCCAATATAGCTCAACACCAAAACAAGGGAAGGTAACTCTCCATCCAAACCTTAACATATGTGGAGGAGATCCAATGTTAAAGTCGTAAGTCGCATTTACTTGTCCAAAACCATAAACGACATTAAAATATGGATATCACAATATCCGAAGGTAGCATTGGACAACAACAAAAAATAAAGCAAGTCTCGACGAAGTTTGCAATTACCTGCAATAAAATAATTTCATGTATGCTAAAATCATGGTTTAAAACCTTGCGTGTGCTAAACGTTTTTTTTCTAAAGATTTCATAATTATAACCCACATGACTATTTGAAACACAAGAAACAATTGATGCAATTTATTTTTAAAAAATAAATTCCGTGCATGAATTTAGTCGGCACTCAACGTCTCAAAACCACAATTCTCGAATTCCTCCAGTCATACTATCATCATCCGGATGCTCAAACATCTTAAGATAACACTTGAAAATTTCATCGGTTCACCTTATAATATCTCCTCGAAGAACGTTGATTCCATAAGCCTATGGTTTTAATCCAACAAACAATTCTGACCCGAAACGGTTCACTTAATGTAATCATCATGCTTATTGTCACCCTAAGTGACGAATGTTAAAATCACCAATCTCTTTTAACGGCTACCCGCTTAGAAACTTCTTTACTACCCCAACGATCATCACATCAAGGTAGTCCAAGTATACACATGTAACTTGTAGGTTCACCATAACACTGGCTAGGTGCAATTATGAACGTACCGTACATGATCATCCTTGCTACTCTATATGTGATTCCTGTTTCTAGTTACTCCATCGACCTCAAAATATCCTATCTTAGAGTGCCTAATGGTGATATTTCACTCTCCTTCACTTAAATGTACGCTAGTTTGAGTCTAGGTATCCAAAATCAACAACTAAATCTCCCAAACTTATGCTCTGATACCAACTTGTAACACCCTCAAAATTGGAAAGAGCAACAACTAAAAACTTCGATAAAATAACCAAATGAGGATAAAAATCGCTTCTACAAACCATCCTTGAAAACACCTCAAAATTTAAGACGTAACAACTCCCACAATTAATAACTCAAGTCATACAACATGACCAAATAAAGTCGGGTGTTACTTAACCAAAATACAAGTTGCTATTCCCAAATAAATGTGGAAGACTTCATTAAGAAATTCATCTCTTGAGCACACTACTAGCACTCATCTCTTAACAATGCCACTAGAACTATTCCCAACTTGAACCTGTTGCACATGCCGACAAATAAAAAGGTTAGACTAACGTCTAGTGAGTTCAAGAGTTTACATCATGATTAAATAATTCGTTAGACAAAAAGGATGCAACTTAAATCATGATGTCCAAAAAGGGATTTGTATTAAATATACCAACAACCCATTTTTCAAATGCACACAAATTCCGTGATGAAAGCTCCAATGAAAATCATTTCTCAACAATGCACTCAATTCCAAAACTCACTCAAGATGTGAATAAATATTAAATTTCCAAATAATATCAACACGAATAAAACTCCAATAATCAAAAAATCCAAACAAGGATGAGGCATAATATACCGCCCATAAATCATGGAAAACAATCCATATAACTATAACACGCACCGACAACATGGATAAAAGAAAATACCCAAAACAACACCTTCCGGTAACGGGGGAGGCCCGAATTCATCGAATGTGGTGGATACACAAGTTAAACCACAATTATAAGATACAAACATGTTTTATGGATGAAAAAGACTATGCCATCAACCCTATCTAGGTCTTTAGTCAATCTTGGACATCAACCCAAACTGGATCATTAGTCCATGGAGACATCAACTCAAATCGAGTCTTTAGTCTAAGGAGACATCAATCCAAACCGGATCTTTAGTCAAGTGAAGCATCAACCCAAACCGGATCTCTAGCCTAGTGAGACATCAACCCAAACCGGATGTTTAGTTCACGGAGACATCAACCCAAATTGGATCTTTAGTCTATTGAGGCATCAACCCAAACCGGATCTTTAGCCTAAAACCACCAAGTTCAACCCAAACCGGATCTTTACCTTGGGATCTCACCATCCAAAACAAGCTTATTTAATTTAGAAAATTTACACATGACTCCAAAAGAATAACCAACACATTCAAATCATGTAATTCCCAAATAAGATGCAATACATGCAAATCATAACCAAAGCTCTACATCGAGCTATCAAAGTCGAATAAATGTCCTCAAGACCCAACAAAGTCAAAAACGAGCCATAAGCTTAAAAGATCAAATGACCATTTGTTAAAAGTCAACATATGCAAATGAAGTGTAACTAACCCACATTATGCAAATACATGCTCCAAGGCATGACTAGCTCAAAACCCCTTCATTGCCACTTTCCAATGAAGTCAAACCATATATACATATATACTCAAATACTTTATAACTTTAATATGTATATAATTCGTAATGGTTTATAAAACCCAAAAAGTACCAAGAGTGTATAAATGTCAAATGGTATTCACTTGTGAGACAAAACACTCAAAATGACATATTCTCAAATAAAACGCAATTAAGTGTAACACATCCAAAGCTCCATCTCGAGCTACTAAAACCGACAAACACTCCAAAGACCCATTTGAGTACAAATCAATCACTTAGAGGCAAAATAAACGTTTGGTTAAATACGCGAGTCATCACAGTTACATAAGCTAAAATACATCGTTACCCAAAATCTTTGTCTCTTGACTCTCAATTAGCTTTCGGTCCAAAATCAAAAGGTTTACAATTCCCAAAATGTTCACAAGGTCAAGATTGATCAAAATCCACAACTCACACGTTCACATTTTCAAAACGTAATATATCATAAACTTTGCATAATCTCAACAAACACTAAAAGTGTATTTTGAACAAACAACCTCCACTTATGCAATAAATTAACAAAATACTTTCATTCGTGATTTATTTTTTAATTACCCAAAAATCCCAAATGTGGGTGTTTTACAAGATTTGTAAAGCTCAACACTGTAAATAATCAAAACCCACTAAATAACTCAACAATTGATAATTTTATGTAAAACACATAAACACTTTAAAGTAAACATTTTGGCATGTACAACGTTTTCACAAATCAACTTGAACTCAGCTTGCTAGATTTAGGCTAAATCAAGATATTAACCCAATAAAATCTCCTTGAAGAAACTTGAATTCACAATCAACTACTTCAAACCCACTTAGGTTTTGATGAAAACTTAGAAAACCCTAATTTTCTTGAAGATGAAGGTGATGATGATAAACTCTTGATCTTTGCTTCCACTCCACCACCAAATACCCTTAGATCTTCCCAAAAATAACACTCTCTCCTCAAAAAGCTCTCAAAAACGAAACCATAGCAATTTGAATCGCCAAAAACGGAGTAGAAATGAGAGAGATATGACCAAATGAAGAAAGAGGCTCAAAATCGGATTTTATGCACTGCACCCGCCCGCGAGAGTGACATGCGAAAGTGACAGTGTCACTTTTGCATGTCACTTTCGCCCAAAATGCACCGAGGGCCATAATTCCTCTGCGAAAGTGGCATGCGAAAGTGACACTGGCACTTTAGCATGTCACGTTAACCCAGAAGGTACCGAACACTATTTTGGCTGTAACTTCTTCGTTTAGCTCCGTTTTCGCTCCGGAAAGGCCCGTTGGATTCGTATTTGAATTTTCCATCCAACAAGACTATAAAATCTAGGATTCAATCCAAATTCCTATTTCTTCTATTTCCCTTGAAAGATCGATTTCTACACTAACTTGGAATTATACTTACCCGAAAATTACGGGTGTTACAGTGCACAACATTACGTACATGACGCTTCCAACGGTGCTTGCATAAGGGATTTTTGACATCTTTTCCATACATTTGTCAGTGATTGGACTATCTTCTTTTGAGAGCTTGAGGTACATAGGCATTGGTGTGCTAATCGGTTTCGCACCTTCCATGTTGAAGCGCTGGAGTACGTTTCGAATGTACTCACTTTGAGTGAGCTTCATTGTACTTGAGCTTCTATCCCGAGTGATTTTCATTCCAAGGATCTTGCTTGCTTATCCCAAGTCCTTCATTTCGAACATCAATTTTTGTTTCAAGTTGTTAATTTATGAAACATCTTTGCAAGCTATAACATGTCATTAACATAAAGTAGTAAATAGATCCACACACCATCATTACAACGAAAATACACACATGGATTTTCCACACTTCGATTGAAACCAATACCTTACATAAACAAGTCAAACCTTTTATACCATTAACGTGGTGATTGTTTCAATCCGTATAGGGAATTCTTCATTTTGCACACCAACTCGGTCTTAACTTCTTCACAAAGACCGCCGGTTGTTTCAAGCTAAAGCATTATTTGTGGTAATCAGGCTATTAGTAAATGTTATGTTCTTAAACAATGTTTTTCCATGTAATGCTAAGTAAAGTCATGGGCTTCTCATGTCTTACTATACATAGCATCCCTTAGTTCATTTCTTGTAACTTTGCCGTATTGAGAAACTTGTAAATCTTTCTATGCAATATATGGATGACAAGTTTGCTCTCTCTCTAGATTTTTTACTTTGATTGTTTCTCTCACTAGAATCTGAGACACTTTCATTTGGTATTAGAGCTAAACGGATTTTCAGACACAATCTTGATCAGAAAATGGAAGAATTTTGAAGATTTTTGAGATTTTTCAAAGTTTTCACAGAGTTACTGTTCATATTTTGGATTCTTCGATTTTTAGAGTTTTTGGACTTGATTTTGATTGGATTACTCTCGGATTGTGAATTAGAACACATTAGATTTAGACATCTAAGCCTAATTCACTCAGGATTCCGAGAATTTGAGGGATTTGTAACTTTTTGTTCGAAAGTTTGAAGTTCACTGTATTGGATTAAAAGTTCATCGATTTGAGGTTTTTAATGATAAACAATTACTTCAAAGTTGCTCGAAATCAGTTTTCGAACCTACCTGAGAAGGTTTCATGAAAAAATCATCAAAATTGAAGAAGTTATGGCCTAAAATCAATTTTTTGTGAAGTTTTCGCAAGATCTAAAAGTTTTCGCAAGTTCATAATAGTTTTCGCAAGATTCATAATAGTTTTCGCAAGGCTCAAAGGAAGAATTCAAAAGTTTTCGCAAGGTACTTCTGAGGAAAGTTCAAGTTTACTCATCGCAAGGCTACGAGAAGTTTTCTTTTCGCATGAAGCTTATACAAAAACTTTGTTTTCGCAATAGTTGGGTACGAAAACTTTTTTTTTCGCAAGTGTATGATACGAAAACTTTTGTTTTCGCAAAGGGAGGTTACGAAAACAATTGTTTCGTAAGAAGGGTAATACGAAAACTTTGTTTTCGCACAGTGTTGGCTACGAAAAGTTTCGTCTGCGAAAAGTTTGAGTGAAGAATACGAAAACTTTGGGTGTTTGGTCTACGAAATCTTTTCCTCATAGTGGGCAGCGAAAAGTTTGTCTGTAGAATTTTTCTAAGTGTAATTTTTTGCACTTTGGTGTCTGAACTTCCGGAACGATCATTTCTAGTGTTTGAACATAATTGAAACTATGTCTAGATATTAATGAGCATGGGATCTAAATCAAAGTCGCCGGTTCTACATATAGAAGAATATCTGCAATGGAAGAAGCAGATGATTCAGTTCCTCAATAACCAGAACAACGATTTGATGACTTCTATTATTAGAGGACCCCATAGGCCACATATTACTGTTCCTTCTGTCCTAGCTACAGATACAACTCCATTTGTCCCTGAGAGAATCGTCTACAAGGAATATCAACACTTCAACGATCAAGATAAACTTCAGATTGCCATTGATGAACAGACAGTGACGTTTTTAACCATGGCTATTCCTAATGATATCTACAACCAAGTAGATTACTAGAGAGTCTGCAAAGGAAATCTGGGAGGAGTTGGAAAGGCAACTAGAGGGATCACAAAAATCCCTAAGGACAAAAAGGAATCAAAGCATAAATGCTTATGAAGGGTTCAAGGCTAAAGAGGGTGAAACTCTACAAGATTCTTATAATAGGTTCAACATCATCCTAAATGATTTAAGAAGGAATGGAGTCATCATGACTGAATCTGAGATCAACTACAAGTTCGTCAAAAATTTGTTGCCCGAATGGGATGCCTACTTTGTCCAACTTCAAATGTCAAGGGATATGGACGATGAAAAGCTAAACGAAATCTTTAGTATTCTAAATCAACACGAAGACAAGGTTAAAGATTTGAAGGACAAACAGAAGAAGATGGAAGAGTCCTTAGCTTTAATATCTTAACACAAGAAGACTGGGTCAATGAAACAAAAGGCTTTGATCTCTGATTTGGGGAAATATGAGAAAAGTTCTGAGGATGAGGAGAATGAGTCTGGTGATGAGCTTTGTGAGTTCGCGGAAAAGTTAGCCTTATTAACCAATAGATTCAACAAGCGATTTGGGAAGAAAAAGTTTTATCCTAAGTCCCAATGTGACTCATACAAGGCTGACAGATATACGAGATTTGAGAAGAGGAAAGAAGGGAAAGAGGAGAAAGAAGAGAATAAGGAAGAGAAAGAGAAAGAAGAGAGAAAAGAGGATAATAATTGCTTCAATTGTGGGAAACCAGACCATTATGCAAGAGACTGTAAAGCTAAGAAAGTGAAAATTTATGAATACTACCAACGAAAGGCACATTTAGTTAAGGCAAAAGAGAGTGGAAAGGCCATGCTAGCTGAGGAGGAAATCTGGTTGGAGGATTCATCTGATGAGGAGGAAGCTCACTTCACCGAGGTCAAATACAACCTCATCGCAAATGTTAAAGATGATGACCTGGAGTCTGAGGTAAAATCCCTTTATGATATCTCTGATTTATCTGAATATTCTGATGAATTTGAAAATAATTCTAAAAGTGAAGAAATGCTTAACCTGATATAAGAACTCAATTTGATGAAACAAGAATTTGACAAAATGAAAAGAAATTTCAATGTTGAAAAGAGTTCTTTATTAAGATATTAAGATGATGCAATTCTTTACAAATGTTTAGTTGAACATAAAGAAAAAGAAAAAGAAGCTGTTAAATTAAAAATCAAGAACTTGAAACCAAAGTTTCTAAATTGAAAAAGGAATTGAGTGTTGTTAAAGATGAAAACATTGATTTAAATTTCAAGTTTGAAGTTGTGTTTCAAGAAAGGACTGAAGCTTATGCTAAAATTAAACAACTAGAAGATTTTAATTTTAAAAGAGGTCAAACAGAATAGACTTTAAAATTATTAACCAGTAACCCAAAAGATACTCGATTTTGTAATCCGAAAATGGGTCTTGGTCTTTCTGAGGTTGAGGTACTCAAGAAAGCACCTGGAAATTTATATAAATTTGGTAAATTGGGGGAAGGTTTGAAAGAAACCATTTCAAAAAAATACCTCCAATTTCACAAGTTTTTACTAAATCTGAAAGTATTTCACCTTCTATCTCTAAAGAAGATAAAGAGAAGAAAGAGGAAGGCTCTGAGAAAAAATCCAGATTTAATACAACAAACTTCAAGTATGATGAATTAAAATGATAACAAAGAGCCTGACTCAAATAAAGACTGAATTACCGGAAGATTTAGTTAAAGAAAAGTCTGTTCATGAGACCATTTCTGAATATCCTGATCTAGATTATGCTCTTTTAAAAATTGTGGATTTAGAAAAACAGATTTCTGAATTAAATCTGTACATTGAAAATTTAGAGGATGAAAATGATAACATTAGGATGGATTTAGATCACAATAAGAAAGTCAACCTTGATCTTCAAATTGAGATTCGACGTCTTGAATCCCAACTGTTTGAACTTTCAAAATCTAAGGCTTCAAATACAGATAAAAATTGTTTTTCAAAACTACATGAATCTAAAGATCAGAGCAAATCTTCATGTGCAATTGATGCTAAAGCTAAAAGTCCATCTGAAAAACACAATGTTGAAAATAAAGAATCAATTTCTCCAAATAAATCAACATTTGTGTGTTTTGAAAATTCTTTGTTTGAATATTTTCCTGACACATCTAAAAAAGAATTTAGTGTTTTTGAAAAAGGGGAATCATCAGGCACTAAATCTGATTTATCCTTCAATGATTCTCCAAATTCTAAATATTCTAACACTAATTCTTCTTGCATTTCAGAAGTGGATGGTAAAAAGTTCTTGGATTTGAGAAGGAAATGCAATAGTGGCAAGGATAGACGTTCTGATAGTGACCAATGTGTGTCTTTCAATAAAAAAATTGTAATCGTTCTTGTAATGTTTGCAATAGTAGTGTCAATAAAACAACTCAACTTTCGAATTCTAAGTTGTTGACACAAGCCAAACAAAGAATACATTGTGTTCACTGTTGGGATAACTCTTTCTCGCTAAATCGTAAGTTCTCGAAAAATAGCAAGAATAAAACCTTTAACACTGATGATTCTTTTTCCAAGCCTTCAGCTAATCAATCTGCTCGAATGTTCGGATTTGGTTTGAAAAGAAATACTAAGAAAAAGATTGTTCCTCCAGTTGAAGTGAATTTGGTGTGGAAATGGGTTCCGAAGGACAAAATCAAAACACACTTTTCACAAAAAGAGCCCAATTTTAAAGGAAAAGTTAAAGGTTCTTCAACTGATTTGAATAAGCTGATGCGTACTAACATGAAAGGAGCGATATTAATATGGGTACCTAAGTTGAGATAATCGACTGTTCAGGACTGTCATGCGTGGGTCGTTGATTCCGGTGCATCAAGACACATGACAGGGTACAAGCACCTACTGCATAAATTCATCGTACATCCTGGAGGGTCGGTCGGATTCGGAAATGATAGAAAGGTTACATCAGAGGACACGACACATTAACCAATGGCATGATTTCAATTGAAAAAGTTCTGTATGTGGAAGATCTCGGACACAATCTTTTCAGCATTAGTCATTTCTGCGACAAAGACTGCCAAGTGAATTTCAATAAGAGATTCTGTCAAATTTTTGATCCATCTGGTATTCAAATCTTCAAGGCTGATCGTTTTAGTGATCTCTATATAACCAACGTTCCTACATTGTTGGCATCTAAACCAGTCTGCTTAGTTTCCAAAGCTTCAATCGATGAATGCTGGTTATGGCATATAAGAATATCTCATCAAAACATCCGGGATATCAACAAGCTGAGATGCAGTGGATTAGTTCTTGGATTGCCTGAGTTGAAGATTGACAAAGTTTCTCTATGTCCAACACGCGAAATGGGAAATATGAAACATAGTCCTCACAAATCAAAGACTAAGTCAAACTGCAAAGGTTGTTTAGAACTTATCCATATCGACTTATGCATCCCAATGAGAGCTCAGTCTATGAGAGGAAAGAAGTATATTCTTGTAATGATAGATGAGTACTCAAGGTACACTTGGCTTGAATTCTTAAGATTAAAGTCAGAAGCGCCATAATTAATCATCAAGTTCATAAAGAAAATTCAAGTCCTTCTACAACGTCCTGTTCAGAAATTAAGAAGTGACAATGACACGGAGTTCAAGAATGCAACACTTCAATCTTTTCTTGAGTCCGTCGGCATTTCTCACAACTGTTCGGCGCCAATGACTCCCTAACAAAATGGAGTGGTTGGACGCAAAAACAAAACGCTAGTGGAAGCGGCAAGAACTATGTTGGCGTATTCCGGCTTACCTCTAAGTTTGTGGGCTGAAGCAGTTGCCACGACGTGTTTTACTCAAAACAGGACCATTATAAATAAACGCTTGAATAAAACTACATATAAAATAATAAATAATCGTAAGCCTAATGTAAAGTTTTTACGTGTTTTTGGATGCAGATGCTTTATGATGAAAGGCAGAGAATCTCTTACAAAATTTCAAACGAAAGTTGACGAAGTTGTCTTTATTGGCTATTCGCTGACATCCAAAGCATAAACGTGTCATTTGATGAGAGATTCTGACATCGAAAGCTGACAGAGTCTACAATAAAAGGACGAGATCAGTCATTGAAAGCATAAACGTGTCATTTGATGAAAACGTCGTGTTGACTTATGGACAACTCAGTTCAGGACTCGGACTTCAACCTGAAGCTTCTACTCAAAACGGAGTGGAACCTATTCAAAACAAGACTAAGACTTCTGAATTAAATAGAATTTAAAATAATTCAGAACTTGATTTACTGTTTTATTATGCATTTATGGATATTTGTGCAGATATGGAAACACCATCAATATCCATTAATGCAAGCACACCACATACAAGTGCTGATTTGTTCGGTCCCTCTGAAGACGTTGGTGCTACATCTACAAGTGCAACAGAAGTAAATCAAGAAGACTCAACACCGATCATTGTTTCTAAACAAGAAATTCCACAAGTTGATTCGGTTTCAGAAAATACACTTGTTGGAAATTCTACATCTGACCTGCAAGTACCTGAGGTTGAAATACGAGCACCAGCTATTATCATTCCAGAAAGTCAACTGAAGATATTCCTGCAGTGATGGATGAAAATGATGAATCTAACACTCAAATGAATATTCAGACTCTCCCGAGCACTCTTAAATGGACAAAGGCACATCCTACTGAGAACATCATAGGTGATATCAAAGACGGTGTTAAGACGAGATCTGCAACATCTAATGAATGCTTATATGTAAACTTTTTGAGCTGTATTGAACCAAAGAAGGCTTCTGAAGCACTTCAAGATCCAGATTGGATTAATGTTATGCAAAAGGAGCTTCTTGAATTCAAGAGAAATGAGGTGTGGCGTTTGGTGAAGAGACCTAAAGACAAAACAATCATCGGAACGAAATGGTTCTTTAGGAACAAGAAAGACGAAGCGGGGATAATTGTTAGAAACAAAGCACGAATGGTCGCCAAATGTTATAATCAACTAGAAGGAATCGATTATGATGAAACCTATGCACCAGTTGTAAGGATTGAAGTTATCCGTATTTTTCTGGCATACGCGACACACAAGAATTTAAAAGGATGTACGTCAAGTCGGTGTTTCTTAATGGGGTACTACATGAAGAAGTGTACTCCAGTCAACCAGAAGGCTTCATGGATCCTAAACATCCAAACCATGTCTACATCTAGGACAAGGCATTGTATGGCTTAAAACAAGCTCCAAGAGCATGGTATGAAACTCTAACAACCTATCTCACTGAGTCTGGCTTCATAAAAGGTACAATCGACACAACTCTTTTTCTTCGAAAACAAGGTGTTGATTTAATTCTGGTACAAATTTTTGTTGATGATATTATATTTGGGTCTACTAATCCACAAATGTGCGTTGAATTTGAAAATATCATGAAAAGCTGTTTTCAAATTAGCATGATGGGGGAATTAAATTTTTTTCCTTGGTTTACAAGTTAAACAATCAAAAGAAAGAATTTTTATAAATCAATCAAAATATATCAATGATATGTTAAAGAAATTTGATTTGAATGCAACCTTCACCATGAAAACACCAATGGCTACTGGTAGACTTTTGGATGCTGATTTAGCTGGTAAATCAGTAGATCAAAAGACATATCGTAGTATGATTGGTTCTTTATTATATCTAACGGCAAGCAAACCCGATATAATATTTGCAACATCTTTTTGTGATAGATTTCAAGCTAATCCTAAAGAATCACACCTTATTGCAGTGAAGCGGAGCCTTCGGTATCTAAAAGGCACAAGAAATTTGGGCCTTTGGTATCCAAAGGATTCGGATTTTGAACTGACAACATTTACAGATGCAGATCATGCTGGGAATAGACTTGACCGGAAAAGCACTTTAGGTGCATGCCAGTTTTTAGGTGACAAATTGGTAAGTTGGTCTTCAAAGAAGCAGAACTGTGTGTCAACTTCTACTGCTGAGGCGGAATACGTCGTTGCAGAAAGCTGTTGTTCACAAGTATTATGGATGAAGACACAACTTAAAGATTATGGATATACAATGAATAAGATCCCTATCTACCGTGACTCCAATAGTGCTATTGATATAACAACAAATCCGGTTCAACATTCTAAGACAAAGCACATAGATGTCAGGTATCATTTCATAAAGGATCATATGGAAAAAGGAACCATTGAAATGAATTTTGTGCCAACAGAACTTGAACTTGCTGATCTTTTTACTAAACCTTTAGATGAGAAAAGATTCAATTTTCTAATCAGCAAGATCGGTATGTTGAACACATCTGCATAACATTGATTTCTTTTTATCACATTGAGGGGGAGTGTGTGTGTATTTGTTTGTTTATTTATATTATTTGTTTGAGGGGGAGTATGTTATTCTAAGAGTGATACTTCTAACAAATCAGTACTCATGTTCAATGAGTACCAAGTTTTTATCTGTGATTGCAGTTACATCTGAAGATGAAATCTTTTCACATTATCAATTCTTCAAGGGGGAGTAAGAATACATAAGTCTGTAAGTGTGTTCCAAATTGATTCATGAGCATATTTTTTTGAAAATATCTTTCAAAAATGAGCGTGAGCTTAAATTGTTTTAAACTGATGAGAGATTTTTCAGAGTTTGATTTTTTTGAAAAAGTTGAATTTTTTAAGAAAATGGCTAAGTTTTCGCAACCAATGGTTAAGAAAATATTTGTTTTCGCAACCAATGACTACGAAAACTTTTGTTTTCACATCAGTTCCTTGCGAAAACAATTGTTTTCGTATCTAGTTGTCTACGAAAACTTTTGTTTTCGTAACACTTGCCTTTAGTTTTCGCATCCCGTTGCTTACGAAAACCTTGTTTTCGTATAATGTTGCTTGCGAAAAGTTTTTCTCATGGTTCCCATTGCCTACGAAAACTTTTTCCTTGAAAGTTTTCGCAACTTGTTCTTGCGAAAACTTTGATGAACAGTGACTTGTCCTTCTTCTTGACAAGTTTTTTCTTCTGTTTGCGAAAAGTGGTTGGTCCTCTCAAATCGTGCCAAGTGTCAATTTTTTGGGTATATATAAAAAAATTTCAAAAAAAACTCTCAGTTCCCACTTTCTTTGGCAAACCCTTGATTTGTGCAACTGTTCATCTCCTTTGATTCTATCAACCATTCTCGACTTTGCATCAATCGTGTTTCTTGAATCAGGTACCATTTTTATTAATTTTTGATGCATTGAATTCGTTTCAGTGTTTCAAATCGATTTATCCATGTCATTTTTCGATTGCTTGATAAATCTGTGCTTATTTGCTCGAATCCTCGTATGCAACTGTTCATCTTCTGACATATATGATTTCATCATGTTAGGATCTGTTAGATGATTGTTGGTGATTAAATATTGTTTCTAATGCTATTTCGAATCAATCTGTGGTTATTTTGTTGATTGTACTTCTTGATTTAATCGATTTCTTGGGTATTCAGTGTGTTCTTACTCGAACAGTTTCAAACTTGTTCAAATAGGGCTTCAAAGTGTCAATTTGATGTCGTTTCGTATTGGGTGTTGTATATCGATGCTTTCTGTGATAAAATCTTGGTCATAATCATTGTTTTTGGTCAATTTTAAAATTTTGGGATGATGAACTTGCGAAAACTTTTTGCAAGTTCATCACGAAAAGTTTTGCTCTTAAAATTTTCTATGTCTTGTTTTCGCAACACGTTATCTGCGAAAACCTTTCTTATGTTCTCTGCGAAAACTTTACAAGTTGCCTGCGAAAACTTTCATGCTCGAATCTTTGGTTAAGTGTTGTTTTCGCAACAGTTGCTTGCAAAAACGTTTCCTAGTTTCTTGCGAAAAGTTCAGGTTTTCGCATCCTGTTGTCTGTTAAAACTTTGAACCTTTGCCCATGGTTTGCACAAACTTTGCTTCTTGTATCCTTTCATGTGGCTTGCGAAAACCATATTTAGGAAACATTTTTGAATTTTTTTCAAAAGTTGGATTTTTCAAAACTAATGTTTTCAGAACTGTATTTTCAACACAAACAGTTCAAATGGCTTCCAACAACCAACCAGAGCAACAAAGCATGATCCAAGGCTTTGGTGATAATGTTCCCGAGGCAACTCCCGCTGTTCCTTTGCAATCCACACGTTCAATCCATCCATCTTATACCGGTGAAAGAAACCTAGACCATGCTTTTATTCATCCGACAGATTATTTAGACATCAAATTCAACAATCATCATGTTGATTTTGACCGCATCAACATCAACCCCATAGTCAAAGAAATTTTGAAGAATCATCCTTTGGCTTATGCTCTGACACACACTGTGAATGTCCCGATGATGTATGTTCAACAAACATGGAAGACAATCTCTTTCGTCTATGAGAACAACAGGCTCGCTTTGACATCCAAATTGATGAATTTGTTACTTCACTTGACTACCACCGTCTGAGGTTGGTCTTGAGGCTACCTGAGCCTAACTCCCGTCTTGGAAGAACCACTTTTGATCCATATCCATCCGAGGAAGAAGTGTTAGCTGGAATCAGAGACATGGGATATGTGGGAGAGCTTACATAGATCAGTCATTTTTATAAGGGGAATCTCCCTCCAGTCTACTACTCATTATTTTCTGTGATCAATAGATGCTTGACTTCCAAGCATTCTAGTATGGATAATGCCAGCATTGGCATTCTGAAGCTGTTCCATGCAGTCGTCTATGACTTGCATGTCGACTATTCTGTGATCTTCTGGACAAAACTTCAAGAGAGAGTTGAGGCCAAACCAAACAACAAGACCAAGACATTTCTGTCATATATGAGATTCTTACAGCTGATTGTTCATAGTATGCTATGTTCTAACAAAGAGATTCCTAGACGTTTAAGGCATCCTCAGTTCCAGAAAAGACTATGAAATACTTACAGAAGCAGAAACAAGAGTTTGAATATGAAATGCGAATTCCCGAAGGTTTGCTACGATATGCTAATCAGAACGCCGAGTGTATTAGGGAGTATAAGTAGTCTATGGTCCGGCCAGAACCGGAGGGACCTACCCAAGACTCAAACCCTAGTCGAGAGGTGTCTGTGAGGGTTCAGGAAGCAAGGGCTACTGAATGGGGAGAGCAGAGGGAAAATACCGAGAGGGGAACTGGTGGGGTTCAGAGATCTGTACCTGAAGACACATGGTTATTGTCTCAGGACACACAATCTGATAACCGCGTGGTTCGATCCGACGCAATACTGATTCCACCGCATATTGGAACAGTTGCTTCGACCGGGGTACTCGGACAATCTGATGATAGTACAGACTCTGATACTGCGTCTGATTCAGCTGAGGAAATTATTATGAATGATGGTGGAAATGACAGTAATGGTGATGATGACAACAATAATGATGGTAATGATGCTAATATTTTTGGAAATGTTGATTTTCTATATTTTTTCCTGAGATGACAACTGTCACTACTACTGCTGTGGAAATTGTTATTTCAGATGTACTGGGAGATATAAGGAGAAATGAGGGAGTATTAGTTGAAGATGTAAGTGAGCCTGTGAGTGATGCTGAAGAAAAAAATAATGCGAGTGTGAGTGTTACCATAACCTACTATTCCAGAAGGGCAGTGACATCCACTACCAGATCTCATTTGTTGGGATCAGGTATTGAAATAGTCATTAGTAGCCCACTAATGCATTTGCACACCCCAACCAGCCACTCAGCTTCCTCTCAACAGGAAGTTGTTTCATCTTCACACGGGGAACAAGCACAACTGCTATCTGGCTCTCACTTGGAGAGTTCAGGTATTGAAACAGAAAGACTTTTGCCCCAGTCTTCAACTTTTACTTATGTACAATCGAGTCTAGAGTCTGATCGTGAATTATTACATTATTTGGCTAGGTCACTACCATTTCTTACTGCTACCGTCGGGAGTCTTGGTGCCCCGGGCGGATTGTTCAACCATAACCCGTTCAGAATGATCCATCTATTGAAGAGCTTAAGGATATGCTCTATGCCAAACTTCTATCCATATTGCCTAATGACCCACAAAACAAACCTTAATGACTCTGCTTGAAAACTTTCAACCTAATCCACCACCACCTCAACCTTCTCAACCTACTTCCAACTCAGTAACATCTTCTGAGTTCAATCAGTTTAAGTCAGAGGTGCTTACCAAGTTGTCAGATATGAAGAAGTCTATGGATCTTCTGGTTGAAAGAATGGCTTCTATGGATCAGTCTTGCCAGTCTCAAGCTCATGGTGTTAAAAGAAAACATGACCATGATGACAATAATGATCATGAGGGGGAGATAAGGAAGAGACGGAGAACTTCACCTCCACCTCCACCAGTTCAACCACAACCCGTTCAGAATGATCCATCTATTGAAGATCTTAAGGATATGCTCTATGCTAAACTTCTATCCATATCGCCTGATGACCCACAAAACAAAACCTTAATGACTCTGCTTGAAAACTTTCAACCTAATCCACCACCACCTCAACCTTCTCAACCTACTTCCAACTCAGTGACATCTTCTGAGTTCAATCAGTTTAAGTCAGAGGTGCTTACCAAGTTGTCAGATATGAAGAAGTCTATGGATCTTCTGGTTGAAAGAATGGCTTCTATGGATCAGTCTTGCCAGTCTCAAGCTCATGGTGTTAAAAGAAAACATGACCATGATGACAATAATGATCATGAGGGGGAGATAAGGAAGAGACGGAGAACTTCTAGTGCTGAGACTGTCAATGTGGGAAGAACTTTGATAACTGACGAGGTAGTGCAAATGTTTGTGTTGATCTAAACCCTCAGTGATTTGATAATGACCCTCTCTTATATACTTAGTGAAAATTGTAAGTAAACAATATGTATCAGAGTTTCACTATCGCTGATAAGTACTAAGATCTTACAGTACCGCTGATAGGAACCCTCGTTCTTTAGATTAAACATTCAGCGAACACTGTTCACCATAATGCTCTGAGTCTGTTCAGTACTTATGGTGATCGCTGATAAGTTAGTTGTTTACTTATGATCTCTGAAGACAAGTTTCACGTCAACATAGGTTCTACACTGAAGTCGAAGATCAAGCTCAAGAACCAGCGACAAGTCTCCTAATGAACTAATGCGGATCAGCGAAGACTCAGATTTGTCCACTCAACGTGAAGTATCAAGTACAGGACTTCAGCTATCACTGAACTTTATCATTCACTAATAAACAATGATGAAGCGCTGAATCAACGAAAAGCTGATCATGAAGTCCTCCGTACAAAGTACTTTTGTCTTAACCACCCTTGCACGTCTCCGTACGATATGTCAGAAAAGAACCTCCTTATTGTCTGAAATCGTACAACCACTCTGATACTACACTGTTCAAACATGCGGCTACTAAGGTTGTCAACAAAGGTCAATGACATGCAACCAATCAGCTGTTGCCACGTGTAAAGTGTAAACTGTCATGCAGTATATAAGAAGATGAACTCACTTCTTTTTGAAGTAACTTGCTAACTCTGGACAAGTTCATCCTTCTTATCTTGAGATAGGTTATTATTAGTAATTTCCTTGTCTTTCTTAGTGCAAGAAACTTAGTGTTCCAACTTGTTTAGATTTAGGTTTATCCTTAATCTTGTTCCGCAACAAGCTGTAAATTGTTAATGATTTATCAATAAACAATTTAGAAAAGTAAAATCTGTGTGTTTGTATTCAACCCCCCCCCCCCCCCCCTTCTACAAACTTGTATAGCCCTTCGGGACCAACAAGTGGTATCAGAGCGGATTTGTTTAATCTCATAAACAAGATCTAATCTATACTAAGATTTATCTTCCTTGCTATTTCTGAAAATGGCTACCAACACAAACACAAACTATATTGACTATGGTTCTCTTGCTAAACCCCCTAGATTCTCTAGAGATAATTTTAATCTATGGAAAAATAGGATGATTTTTTTCTTAGAAGGTGTAGACCCTACTATGCCTTATTATCTTGAAAATGGCCCATATATTCCTGTAAGAATTGATGCTGCAGTTTCAGCCGCTGAGAATAGACCTGCTATTCCAGAAAGGCTGATACCTAAAGAAGTTCATATGTGGACTGACGAAGATAAGAAGAAAGTGGGTACCCAATCTGTGTTCAGTATGAAGGTACTACTGAAGTCCAGGACTCTCGAAAGATCAACCTGGTAAGACAGTACGAAAGTTTCATTTGTGGTAAGAATGAAAGTCTCTCTGAAGTTCACCAACGTTTTAACTGTTTAATAATAGATCTGAAAACTGTTGGTAACGAATATTCTAACTTTGAAATGTTGACAAAGTGTTTAGAATGTTTACCTGAAAGCTGGGACAGTTATTCTATGTGTCTCAAGCTGTCAAAGGATCTAAAATCAATGACCCTTTCTACCTTATATGGCACGATGCTGAATCATGAGCAATCGAGTCATCTTAAGAAGAATCTTGTAAAAGATTCCAAAAGCACCCATGTTGCTTTAATCTCAGAGGAACCTTCCACTCAGCGACCCTCGGTCACTATAACTGAGTTGGAGAGTAACTCTGAAAGGTCATCAGATTCTGACTCTTTAGATGATGAATCTTTGGCTCTCCTAACTAAAAAGTTTAGGAGATTCGCCAAAAAGAAAATGTTCAGAAAGAATAAACCTCTTTCCATAACTGACAAGCCAAGATCATCAGCTTCTGTTGATAAGGCTACTGCTACTTGCTTTAACTGCGAAAAGATAGGACATTTCGCTAACGAGTGCAGGTCTAAGAAAGTTTCGAGAAACTCAGCGTTTCCCAAGAAATCCTTTATTCCCAGGAATAAAGATGACAAATATGCAAAGCTGAAAGAAAAGTATGCAAAGCTGAAAAGCTTTAAGAAGAAAGGCAAAGGCCTGATGGCTAACTATGATTGGGCTGCCTCTGATGAAGAAGAATCATCATCTGACTCTGAAGATGATGAAGCCAATCTATGTCTTATGGCCAAGATTGAAGATGAGGAAGAAAGTTCAGATATTCCCTCCACTTCAACCTCTGCAATTCAGGTATCACCTTCCTTCTTTACAAATATTGCAAATATTGATGAAGCTGATAGTCTTTGTAAAATCGATCTGTTGACTAGAAGTTTATATGAAGCCATAAATGGCAAAACAATAGTTGAAAATCAAAACCTTGATCTCACTGAACAGCTTAAAAACTGTCACCTTCAAATAGAAAATCTTTCTAAAATTGAAGAAGATTTTAAAGATCAAGTGCATTTAAATCAGCTAGTCAAAATCGAGCGCGAAGAAGCTATCGCTGCATTAAGAGCTGGGAAAGCTACTGTTGATGGATGGTATAATTCCTCAACAAAGATCACTGAGATAATTAAGTCTCAGATTCCCCTGAGTGATAAACGTGGTCTTGGTTACAAAGCTGATACTCTAGAACCAACCACTGATCGTTCCATGCTCTTATTTGGAACTTTCGTATCCTCAGTCGCTGATACTTCATCCTCTCAATGTTCCTCTTCTAGACCACCTATCCCTGAGGAAATTTCTACCTCTTCAAAAGGTAAAGAGAAAATGGTTTATCCAAAACCTATCTCTGTCTTTAAAGATAAAGGTAAAGGAATTACTTTTAACCAAAATCCTCAGAAGGGTACCTTAGTACCTAAGCTGAATGCTTCTAAAGCTTTAGTGATTCATCCCTCTGGATCAAGAAATCAGATCTCTGGATCTACTCAGCGTGGATCTATTCAGCGATCTACTCCTAGAATCAGAGTGGATGTCTCTGGTAAGAAATCCGAAGAACTGAATGTTCCTCCCATTTCAAAACCCATCAACTTACTTGGTGCTGGTACCTCTAACTCAAAATCTAAAGCTCAGCATTCAAATGGTCCTAGAACTTTTAGTTATAGGAAATGTTATCACTGTGGACTTACTGATCATATTGCTAGTAAGTGCCCCACAGCCACCAAAGCTGAAAAGTTAGCTAAGGTGAAGATCATTGCCCCCAAGGCAAAGAAGACCACTGAGGTTAAGAAATTAACCAAAGTGAAGAATGACAAAGCTAAATCTTCAAATGCTGCGAAGACTGCTGAACCTTCCATTCCAACTACTTCCACTGACAAACCTGTACACATGGTTAAGTGGGTACCCAAGAAAACTAATCTTCCTTTGTGATGCAGGTTAAGAAGGGTATCTGGTATCTCGATAGCGGATGCTCTAGACACATGACTGGAAAGAAAAGCCTGCTCGCTGAATACAAGGAAGAGAAGGGTCCCTCTGTGACTTTCGGTGGAAATGGAAAAGGACATACCCGAGGTTTGGTGTACTCTCAAATGGTACAACAACCTTCAGAAGAGTCGCATATGTTGAAGGGCTGAAGCATAATCTTTTAAACATCAGTCAGCTTTGTGACATGGATAATAAGGTAATCTTTACCAAAGAATCCTGCTTTGTCGCTGACAAAAAGGAGAAGATAGCTCTCAGCGGTTATCGTTTGGAAAATGTTTATGTAATAAACATGGACTCAACAACCACTGAGAACTCCTGTTTCTTCTCAAAAGCCTCATCTGATGTCAACTGGCTATGGCCTAAGAGGCTCTCTCATCTGAATTTCAAAACACTGAACACTCTTTCTTCAAAAGAGTTAGTCACTGGTCTACCTCAGCACTCATATGCCAAAGAGTCCTTATGTTCAGCGTGTGAGAAAGGGAAGTAGACCAAAGCAAGCTTTAAGTCAAAGCAAGTCTCCTCAGTGTCATCTCCTCTACAACTTCTCCATATAGATTTGTTTGGCCCTGTTAACAAACAATCCATTGCTGGAAAGAAATATACACTGGTCATAGTTGATGAATTCTCTCGTTATACATGGGTTATGTTTCTTCGTTCCAAGAGTGACACCCCTGAAGAACTCATCACCTTTGTTCGGAAGATGGAAACCCTGAACAACTTGACCGTTCGCTCAATAAGGAGTGATCATGGGACTGAGATCAAAAACAGTTCTCTTAATTCCTTCTTTGAGAGTAAGGGTATTTCTCACAACTTTTCTTTAGTGAGAACACCGCAACAAAATGGAGTCGCTGAAAGAAGAAATAGAACAATTATTGAAGCTGCACGTTCAATGCTCAGCGATTCTCACCTACCTACTCAGTTTTGGGCTGAAGCTGTCAACACTGCTTGTTTTACGCAAAACAGGTCGCTGATAGTCAAAAGATTCAATAAAACAGACTATGAACTTTTTCATGGGAGAAAGCCTTCAATCAGCTTTCTTCACATCTTTGGATGTCAGTGTTTCATACTGAACAACAGAGATGCCCTTGGAAAGTTTGATCCTAAGGCTGATGATGGAATCTTTCTTGGATACTCTTCAATATCCAAAGTCTTCAGAGTCTTCAATCGAAGAAGACAAACTGTAGAAGAAACTATTCACGTCACGTTTGACGAATCCCGTTCAGCGAACTCTAAACCGTCCGCTGATATTGAAGAACTGAATCAATGGATGTTTTCTCATCTTGGTGATTCAGAAGATATTCCCACTCCTCATACTCATACAGTTGAAGATGATAGTCCTACTATCATTCCAAATATGCAGAATAGTGAAGCTGAAACATCATGGGTCTCAGCGGTTCCTTTAAACACTATACCTGCCTCTGAACCAAATGTCTCAGACATTCCATCTACTTCTCAGCAATCAGTGAATATAATGACAACTGCACCCATTCCTCTCTTAGCTGATACTCCAGAAGTTGCTGAAGCCTCATCTTCAGCTCCTCCAGTTCAGGTTGAGTCAGCGTCTCACACTCCGGCTCAGCGATGGACTGTAAATCACCCAATTGATCAGATTCTTGGTGATCCAAACGCTGGTGTTCAGACTCGACGAAGTGTAGGTAATATTTGTTTATTTGTTAACTTTATTTCTCTGACTGAACCAAAGAAAGTAGATGATGCCCTCAAAGATCCAAATTGGGTCAGCGCTATGCAAAAGAGCTGACTGAATTTGAAAGAGACAAAGTTTGGAAACTTGTTCGAAGACCAACTGACAAGACAGTGATAGGCACTAAATGGGTCTATCGAAACAAGTTGGACGAACATGGAACTGTAACCCGCAACAAGGCTCGACTTGTTTCTCAGGGATACAGACAAGTGGACGGTATAGATTATGACGAAACATTTGCTCCAGTAGCAAGATTATAATCTATTCGTCTATTCTTAGCATACGTTGTACACAAAGACTTCAAAGTATATCAGATGGATGTTAAGTCAGCGTTTCTAAATGGAAAGCTGAATGAAGAAGTCTATGTGGAACAACCTCCAGGATTCTCAGATCCTAAGCGTCCAGGTTATGTTTATAAACTGGATAAGGCACTTTATGGCTTGAAGCAAGCTCCACGTGCATGGTATGACACTCTATCTACTTATCTCCATATTGAACAATTTGAACGAGGTAAAATTGATAAGACTCTTTTCTTCAGGAAAGTAAAAGGTCATATCATTCTTATTCAGATATATGTTGATGACATTATATTTGGCTCTACTAACCCTGATCTTTGTACTTGTTTCGCTGATAGAATGAAAGATGAGTATAAAATGAGCATGGTGGGTGAACTAACATATTTCCTTGGTCTTCAGATAAAGCAAAATGAAAAAGGAACTTTCATTAATCAGGGAAAGTATGTTAAAGATATGCTGAAGAAAAATTTGACTTAACTCAGAGTTCAGCTATGAAAACCCCTATGGCACCACCGCTGACACTAGACAAGGATACTAATGGTATTCCTGTTGATGTCACGTTGTACCGTGGGATGATCGGCTCTCTTTTGTATCTTACAGCTAGCTGGCCCGATATTATGTATGCAACCTGTTTGTGTGCACGATATCAAGCTGAACCTAAGATATCTCATATAACCGCTGTAAAGCGAATTTTTCGATACCTTAAGGGTACTGCGAATCTAGGTCTTTGGTATCCCAAAGACTCGATCTAATCGCCTATTCAGATAGTGATTTTGCAGGTTGCAAATTAGATAGGAAAAGCACCACAGGAGGCTGTCAGCTCCTGGGTGGAAAGCTGGTGAGTTGGACAAGTAAAAAGCAAAACTCAGTGTCCACCTC
This sequence comes from Saussurea involucrata, assembly GCA_033807775.1. Lineage (NCBI taxonomy): Eukaryota > Viridiplantae > Streptophyta > Magnoliopsida > Asterales > Asteraceae > Saussurea > Saussurea involucrata. The sequence goes on along the minus strand of CM066312.1, from coordinate 69,505,633 downwards.
CACAGCTGAAGCTGAGTATGTAGCCGCTGGAAGCTGTTGCTCTCAGGTCTTGTGGATGAGAAATCAACTACTGGACTATGACCTACAGCTCTCAAATATTCCAATCTATTGCGACAGCACAAGTGCCATCGCTATAGCCAACAATCCAGTGCTACACTCAAAGACAAAACACATCGAAATCAGGTATCATTTTATTAGAGATCATGTGATGAACGGTGATATAGAACTTCACTTTATCCCAACTGACTATCAGTTAGCTGATCTGTTCACCAAATCTCTTGATGAGACAAGATTCAACTTTCTCATCAGCGAGCTTGGAATGCTGAACCTTGAAGAGTAAAATCTTCAGCGGTTCACATTTGATCAGCGATAGGATAAAATCAACTTGTATAACCTATTCTATCATCTTCTCTCTGAATAAACTTGATTCACTGATATCAAGGTATGTTTCTCTCTCTGACAATCGCATGTAAATGCAAGAATTCAAAACAAATTACATCGCTGAATATCTCTTCCTTAATCAGCGATACTTTGAAATTTCTAAAACCAACTCTGATATTTTTATTCAGTGCTTCATGTTTTCAAAAGTGTCCCCGAGTTTTCAAAACCTCAGAGACATCCTAGAATATGAAAGGACAGTTGTGACGTCATTGCAACGGATAAGCCCCGACATGTTCTTTTTCTGACACACGTTTGCACATTTCGTTTACCTTCCAATCAAATGCAAACACGTGTCCGTGTCATGATGAAAAACTTTCCCACTCGAGTTTTTCTCTCTCTCTAATCTCACTATATAAACACTTTGTGGGTTTATATTTCTCTTTTACGCAAAAAACTTCTCCTCCAAGCAAAAAAAAAGAATTACTGTTGCATTTGTGCTCTCAAGATTTAAAGAACTTCTTCTTCTTCAACGAACCAGGTTAATAATTATGTTATTTACCTACTTCTTAAACTTGTTTATGATCTTATTCTTTGTTTTTACAGGATCAAACAAAAGAACTTTTCAAAAATGAAATCATTTCTTTCATGGTTTTATGAACACAACCTTTCATGGTTGTTCTTCAAGTTTAAACGCAGAATCTTAAACTTGTTCTTCATACGTATTTCCAGAATCCTAATTCTCAAAAGAAACTGGAAAACAAGATTTTTATTGGGTTTGCTTTTCGTTTTTTCAAAAACAAGAAAAACCCTAATCTTCATTAAGACATTTTTGTCTGAATGAAATGGACAAAATTCGAACCATCTTATTGGAAAATCTTTCCACATTAAGAGTATTCTTATTTGTTAATATTTGGTTGAACTGATAATACAAAAAATGGCATCTTCTGACATTTCCTCTGCAAAGAACACCATCGCTGAGAACATTGCTGCTGATACTACTGAGGAATTGGAAATCATCAAGGCTCCTCAGGTCAAGTTCACTCTTGAAGAACTTGATTGGACAAAGTCAAATAACCTCTATGCGCTTCTCGAGTTTCCTCCTCGAAAGCAAGTCACACATCTGAATGATGCTGTGAAATTCTTGAAAAATTGTTGTCTATCCACAGCCCTGACCATAACACCTCCTGCACATCAGCTACTGCTATCACAGTTCTGGTACTCTGCCATACACTCTCAGCTACCTTCAACCAAAGACTCCTCAAAGACAATAGACTGCATCCTCTGTGATACTGAATATGGCACTATAAAAATCACCCCTGCCATCATTCGCAAAGCCCTGAGCCTTCCCATCGCAACCAAAGAAAAACCTTTTGTTCCCCTCCCTAACCACAAGAAACACTCAGATAGGGAAGCCATCACTGCATTCTTCGATGCAATGGGCTATGTTTGGGAAACTGGGAGGGACAAGAAGCCTGAGAAGAAGCTGACCCTCATCCAGAAGTCTAAAATGCCCAGCGAGATGAATTTCATCTTCGCTCACTTAATCAGCTGCATGACTGCAAAGACCGGCTCCTCTGATCAAGCCGCTCAACCTCAGCAAGCAACGGGATACGCTTTGCTGAAAGGTCTACATATAGACTGGGCTTCAATTATCTATGATGATTTGGTACTCAGAGTAGACTCCGCCGTTGACCGATCTCCATGGTTTCCGTATCCTCGATTCATCAGCGTCGTCTTCCAAACAGGCCTGAAGGACAGCTACCCAAAAGAGGGTGACCTGAAACTCTCTCAGGTTGGTCCTAAGGTACTCGACTTCAAACCTGTAGAAAATGAGGTACGTCTTTCTACACTCTTGACTCTTCTCAACCTTACTTCTTCGACTTCTGCAGCTCCTTCAGCGGTCAAACCCATCGCTAATACCCAAGCTGCAACCTCCATTCATTCTCTTAAAAGGAAACACTTCTTCGACTTCTGCAGCTCCTTCAGCGGTCAAACCCATCGCTAATACCCAAGCTGCAACCTCCATTCATTCTCTTAAAAGGAAACACTCCTCTACCCAACTTAGTTCCAAAATAACTAAGAAAACCAAGGAGCAACCCCAGCAATGTCTTGCTGAAGACTCCTCAGCTCATCTCGAAGAGCTGAAGGAACGTTCAGTGGTACGCTCTGCCACAGCTGAACAAGCCACCCATTCTATCCCAACTTCAGCGTCGCTAAACGCTGAGGTTACAAACTTGGAACCTACCCAACCTCCTTCAGTCTCTCCACAGACTGAAGAAGTGATTCTCAGCGGATCCAACGCTGAACACCGCACCCAACCAACATTCTCAACCTTCGCTTCTCCCTCTACTCAATTGGACTCTACTCCAGTTGTCACTGGAGCACCTTTCATTCCTCCAGAAGCTAAAGCTGATACTCTTCAAGGAATGATGGATGTAGGACCTGCAGAGATGACCATGCGTACATGCACTTTAGCTGACGACATGGAACTTTTCTCAGGACACCGAGATTTTGATGAATTCACCAATCCTCCTGCAGGTATACACCAACCCCTATACACTGTATCTGAACCCCAAACTTCTGAGCTTTCCCCTGTTCACAAGTTCTTATATGTTACAGGTCCTAATTTGGGAGACATCAACACCTCTCTGAAGACCTTGGAGATGAAGCTGACAGGTCTCACCACTACTCTTTCCGACAACTCTTCAGTTGTAACAAACGCTGGAGAGAATCTTACAGAGATGACAACAGTGGTGGAAGGAAAAGCCTCCAAAGCCGACTTGGAGAAGGTTGATAAAACTTTGGGCAACTTTGCCAAAGTGCTCGCTGATATCTACACAGACTACCTATCCATCAAAACCTCAGTTCACACCATGTCCAGCGAGGTCACAACGCTGAAGACATCTGTTGGAAAACTCGAAGGAGATATGTCCGCTGTAAAGACTGAAGTCAGTTCAGTGAAGACTGACATGAGCTCTGTGAAGACTGACGTGACTTCAATGAAGACAATTGCGCAGCAGATCCTAAACAACACGACCGCCCCTGCCCCTGCACCAACGCATTTTACTACGGCGGATCGTGCTGAACTCGTGAAGATCAATCCTGCTATTTTTGGTCTAGAAAACAGACTAACAGCGATTGAAATTTGTGTGGGGATCCCTGGACAAGAAGACAGGGACCCAGAACCAGCTGCTGAGTCATCACATTCCTCCCCCACTCATCATGAGGAAGGGGGGAGAAGAGCGCTGAAGACCTTCCCCATGATGAATCTATCAGGGGGAGAAGACTGAAGACCTCACCCTTACTGAAGAGGGTGAGAAGACAAATGAAGACGCAACCGCTGGACCTCAAGGAGATGAAAACCCTGAGGGAACCGAGAAGCTTACGTCTGTATCTGAGGGGGAGCAACTCGAAGAAGAAGCTGAGGAATCTGAATCTGAAGCTGAAGATGAAGAAGCCATCGACTTATCTGATGATGAACCATCCTCTTCTCCAAAGAATGATGATGATGAAGATGATGATGACTCTTTTATCATCAAGCCTGCTCAGAGGACTACAGTTCTTAAAGGGATCATGATAAACGAACCTTCAGGGGAGCGGACCAAATCAAAGCCTTCAGCGTCTGAAGCTGACAAAGGCAAAGGAAAAGGTGTCGTTGAAGACGATGACAATCTGACGATCTCGCTTCAAAAGCCAGTTTGTCAGGTATACTAAATCTTCCTTACACTCATCCCTCCTCTATACACATTACCAGCTCTCCTCTCCATAAACCTCTATACACAACCACATTCTTTCTCTATCTCTATTCTACCCAAGTTCTTACTCGTACGATCGCTGTGTTTCAGCTAGTCCTCTCCCCTGTTTGAGGATATCGCTGAAGTTCCTACAGCTGCGACTTCACCAACAATAATCCCAGCTCCCAACGCTGAATAAATAATCCCAGTCTTGGATTTGATCTCTGAGACTGATGAACCTGAAGAACAGATGCTCTCTCACAAAAACAGACCTTCCTTGGCTCCTCAAAAGCTAAGTGAAGAGGATCAGAAAAGAAGATAAGAGATAATAAAGAAGTTCGAGGATCAGCGAATCATTCTGAAGCGTGATCAACTTCCTACTGTTCCTCCAAAGTTCAGAATTTCACAAAAGGAGTACAAGGATCACCTCAGAGTTGAACGTCTAATCGCTGAAAGAAGGGAAGCTGAAGAAAAAGATAGAGAACTCGCCATCAAGATTACTCAACAATCGGTGAAAGACCCCAAGCTGAAAAGAACTCCAGTCGAAGTTCAACGTCAGCTATGGGAAGACGCAAAGAAGATCGTTGAGGAAAAGAGGACTGTGTCTCAATCTACTTTAGCCTAGGCATGGCAAACTGCCCCGACCCGCCCCGAAACCCGGTCCACCCGCCCCGACCAGTGTCGGGGATTCCCCGCCAAACCGGGTACCGGGGCCGGGGATTCCCCATTTAAGAAAACCGGGGACGGGGACGGGGCCGGGGCCGGGGCCAGGGATGGGGGTCCCCGACCCACCCCGGACCCGGTATATATATATATATATATATTAAAAAAATGTATATTTTTATTAAATATATATTAAAAAAATTATATATTTTATTAGTTATTAAGGGTTTAGGGGGGTTGACCGGGGGTTGACCGGGGCCGGGGGAGGGTATCACAAACCGGGGCGGGGCCGGGGCCGGGGGAGGGTATTACAAACCGGGGTCGGGGCCGGGGATGGGGGTCCCCGACCCATACCCACCCCGTTGCCATGCCTACTTTAGCCTGGTGCAAAGAAAAGGTACACTTCAGATATCGAACTTCCAGAATCAACAAGGTACTCATCGCTGGAAGATCAACCCTCAAAGTTTCTATCGCTGAAATCGAGATATTCAGAGAGAATGGACAGTACGAAAAATTCTATGCTGAAGCTATCACGAAGTACGGTCTCTCTGAATGGTTAGAGATCAGATTAGCCATCCAGAAGTCTCAGTCTAAGTACAAGGATCATGTTGAAAAGCTGATAAACATACAGGTCGACTTAGTCTATTCTTGTGTGGATATTCCTCCTCCCCCTCCTCTCGAAAATCAGAAAAGAAGGGCCTCTGCAAAGAAAAAGTCTAAATATTCAGAAGATGGTCCTCATATTCGAAACGAAACAGGTATTGGTTTTTCTCTAGCTGAAGTCCTTGGTCCTGAACCTGACCTTTTTGCACTTGACACATCTCTTCCTCCTGATGAGACTTTCATCCATGGGAAAGTCTTAAGCAAACCCTGCGAGATATTCTTCATTGACTGGGATGGACGAAAGCGTTTTCAACGTATCTCTGAACTTTCCATCACTCCCATCGAACAACTGAAAGATCTCATCTACTGGTGTGATTTCAAAAACGACATCCAGGCACAGCATCTTAAACCTTTGATTTTTGAAGAAGCGCTGAACAAAAGAAATCAAGGAGTAAATGTCCCTGACTGGATGATCCCCACATCAAAGACCCTTGATGAACTTCTCATTAAGGAAGAACCTTTATAAACTGATAGGATCGCCTCATTCTTCTATTGTATCAATTATTCTTTTGTACTTGTAATTTATTTCGCTTGTACTTGTAATCTTTCCACTTCCCTTTGTAATCTGATTCGAAGTTTAAAGAAAGATTTCAGCGAAAGTACTTTACTCCATCAGTACAGAAAAGATCCCAGAAAACAGTAAAAGGGACAAATATTTTATGAGTTCTTTTTATCCTTATGTTTTCATTAAATAGCAATTTTCCTTGTTGCTATGTCATAATCAAATAGGGGGAGATTGTTGATCCAAACCCTCAGTGATTTGATAATGACCCTCTCATATATACTTAGTGAAAATTGTAAGTAAACAATATGTATCAGAGTTTCACTATCGCTGATAAGTACTAAGATCTTACAGTACCGCTGATAGGAACTCTCGTTCTTTAGATTAAACATTCAGCGAACACTGTTCACCATAATGCTCTGAGTCTGTTCAGTACATATGGTGATCGCTGATAAGTTAGTTGTTTACTTATGATCTCTGAAGACAAGTTTCACGTCAACATAGGTTCTACGTTGAAGTCGAAGATCAAGCTCAAGAACCAGCGACAAGTCTCCTAATGAACTGATGCGGATCAGCGAAGACTCAGATTTGTCCAGTCAACGTGAAGTATCAAGTACAGGACTTCAGCTATCACTGAACTTTATCATTCACTGATAAACAATGATGAAGCGTTGAATCAACGAAAAGTTGATCATGAAGTCCTCCGTACAAAGTACTTTTGTCTTAACCACCCTTGCACGTCTCCGTACGATATGTCAGAAAAGAACCTCCTTATTGTTTGAAATCGTACAACCACTATGATACTACACTGTTCAAACATGCGGCTACTAAGGTTGTCAACAAAGGTCAATGACATGCAACCAATCAGCTGCTGCCACGTGTAAAGTGTAAACTGCCATGCATTAAATGCATGCAGTATATAAGAAGATGAACTCACTTCTTTTTGAAGTAACTTGCTAACTCTGGACAAGTTCATCCTTCTTATCTTGAGATAGGTTATTATTAGTAATTTCCTTCTCTTTCTTAGTGCAAGAAACTTAGTGTTCCAACTTGTTTAGATTTAGGTTTATCCTTAATCTTGTTCCGCAACAAGCTGTAAATTGTTAATGATTTATCAATAAACAATTTAGAAAAGTAAAATCTGTGTGTTTGCATTCAACCCCCCCTTCTACAAACTTGTATAGCCCTTCGGGACCAACAATTTGAATCTGGTGCACAAGGTGAAGAAAGTGGCAAACAAATTGTTCTTATGTGGATCCAAATGCAGAATCGACGGTTGAAAAGCCTGAGGTTAATATGGAGGAGATAAGGGAAATTGTTGATATGAATGTCGAAATTGTGGTACTTAGCTCAGATGATGAAGATGATGGTGATGAGAATGATTATGATAAGTTCTGGAGAGTAAAGGAAGAATCTGAAAGTTTTCTTATGATCGCTGATGGTTTGATAGATCAAGAGGTTGAGTTCACTGAAAATGAAGTGGAGTTTCTTAATCAGTTCTATGGGCCATGTACTCCTGAAGATATATGTAACATCTCGAGTTTTCAGTAATATTTTAATGTGAATTGGGGTCTAATTGTATTTGGTTTAAACTTTGGACTATGATGTAATTATATAATTCTTTGGAGCAAAAATTCAAATGACCAAAGCTTGTTGCTATTTTTGGAAAGTTTGGAACTTAAGGGGGTAATTGGTCATTTGAAGAAAATGGATTAGATAAGATAGTTTTTTTATTGGAAAATATCTGATTTTTGGCTGAATCGGTGGAGAGAAAGAGAAAAAAAGAGAGCAAGGAGAAAGAAAGAAGAAGAAGAAAAGAAGAAAAAAGAAGGGATTTAAGCTAAAAATCTTGGTATGTATACAAAGGGTTTTTGTAAGTTTGATTTCCAGTAGTAAGAAAGTATCTTTAACATAATCTGAATTCGTTTAGGTGTTGTTTTCTTCTGGAATCAGATTGTGCAAAGTAAAGTGGGTTTTGACCTTTGAGGTGAGTTCATTCACTTTTGATTAAATACATGTTTTCTGGCAAATTAAATGTTAAGATACATGTATAAACTGTTTTGGGACTGTATGGTTGTGTTTAACACAAGCTGAATGGAACAGACATGGCTCTCGAATGAATTTTTAGGCCGCAGGTCGAAGTTTCCGGATAAAATGATATTATCCGGAAACCTCTGATATGAACGTTCTCGGACAAGACAAAGTATCCGGTAAGTCTTAAGTTTGTTATAGTTTCCGGATGAATTGAGTTACCGGATGGTATCCGAATTACCTTGGTTTTCGGATGTCATCCGGATTAGTGAAGTACCCAGAAAGATGATGTATCCGGAAAGATGATGTTGTCCGGAAAATTGTGTTATCCGGATTGTTTAGGTTGACCGGTAAGTTAGGTTGTCCGGTAAGTGATGACGTCCGGATAGTTGTGGTGTCCGGAAACTTCTGATGTCTGGATGCAGTTTCCGGATGTGTTATCTATTTAAGTTTTCTGATGTCTGGATGCAGTTTAGCGGAACCCCCGTGCTAAGTCGCCGAAGAGGGGGCAATGGAGGATGAGGATATGATGGATTATATAGTATTCTTAGAGTTAAGAATTTGATATGAGATATGATGTGATATGTTGTTAGACATATACGCTAGTAAGTGTAATGGATCCATAGGCACTGTTTGTAACGAGGAATAGGCATAAAGTAATTTGTAATTCCCGTTGACCTGAAATGTGGAATAGGCATAAAGTAATTTGTAATTCCCATTTCGTAAAGGTGTTATGAAATAAGAAATAGGCATAAAGGTACTTGTAATTTCTATTTCATAGTGTGAGGTGAAATGAGGAATAGGCATAAAGAAACTTGTAATTCCCTTTCACATAGGAAAGAGAGATAGGCATAAAGTATCTTGTAATCTCTATTTCCAGTTCAAAAATAGGCATAAAGTAACTTGTAATTTCTTGGATAAGAGCATAAATCTAGAATCTGCAAAGATTCATAGTGGGCTCTGGTTTTGATAATATGACCTACTGAATGTGAGTCATATTCTTAGGATAGGGTATGATCTTGTTGTTGAGGTGAGCATATGTATGGTAAGAATGGTGGAAAACAGGTTTGTTTATATGTCTTTGATTTGAAATTGAATGTTCTCACTAGGCGTAAGCCTAATCTTTCAAATTAAATTTTCTTACCAGGTACAGGCTCAGGGAAGTAAATAGGATGTGGGCCGAGAGCTTTTGATGCATCCAACTTAAGAGATAAGCAGAGGAGTTAGCTAAGGCATGAAGGCTTTTGATAGTTTTGCGTAGATAACTTAGTTAATCTAATTGTAGTGGACATGGTTAGATTAATTAGTTATTGGAAGAATTTCCATGTTGTAATTATGAAGCCTCATAGTTAATTCTCCTCTTTTATATAAAAGTTTGGATATGATTTTGTCATAACTGGTTAAAATTAAAGTTTAATTTAGCCCTGATTTTAGGGTGTTACAATATAGAAGTTAGCCCCATCAACTCACCTGATCCTATTACATGTTTATATCCTTCCTCACAACCTGAAGCTGTTTCTATTGGTATATGTCTCAAACAACCTGTTCCAACCCAGCCTGAAACTTTCACACCTATTATACCTGATTCTCCTCAAAATCAAACCTGAATCTCTTGAAACCAAACTTGAAGAACCTGAAATCCCAACAAGCCTTCCTAGTGTTAACCCAAATACAAACCAAGCTGGACCTTCAAACCCTTCTTGTCCACAACCTGGCCCTTCTACATCTAGACAACCTCAACTGAATCTAGCTGAAGAAAGACTAAGATTGGTGAGAATGAGGATACCTTTCCTGGAGGATTCTGAAAGGAGATTGTTTGCTCATTATATCAGGAGGTTGAATCCTTATGCAGTTCTTGGTATCAGTGATTAGTCAAAGGAGTTTAAGTTTGAGTATATGTACATGATGAAGGCTAAGTGTCAGAAGGTACAATATGTGAGAAGCAAGAAGTTGATTGTCACAGTGAAGGAGGTTTACGCCAAACAGTTTTATAGATTGTGGTATCCAGTGTTTGTGGTTCAAAGGCAGGATTGTAAGACCTACACCTTCTCTGAAGCAGATTTTTGCCACTTGTTAATAGAAGACTTTGAGTTTATGTACCACTACTTCAGAGATCTTACAATCAGAAGGGAGGCCATCACACTTGCTTTGAATGCTATCAAAAGGTTTCTCAGAAGACATATTCTGTATGTGCAGTGTTTTGACTTTCAAGTTGGTTTGGAAAGTGACCAACCTACTGTGAATATGTTGAAGCCTAATCAGAGAATTCCTGGTATGGAGAATATGCCACTGTATGTTGTTTTGAAAGAACCAGAGTTTAGGGTGATCTACAGGAATGAAAGAGGAGATAAGAGGTTTCTAAGGTTTAGTGATATTGCAAAATACTCTGATGGTACATTGAAAGTTTTATTACTTCAGTTGGAGAACAAATTGAAGATTAATGATACAGAAATGGGAGATAACAGAATGCCTTTAACATCAAGATCTTTGCTGATTAGAGTTATTGATGAAATTAATGAAAGGATAACCTTCAGAAGAGCAATGAGGAGGATTGAAACATATCTTGGTGTGAGAAGAAGAAGAAGACCACTGCTGCCTTGAAACTAACACATTCAAATAATGTAATTCCCAAATAAGATGCAATACATGCAAATCATAACCAAAGCTCTACATCGAGCTATCAAAGTCGGATAAATGTCCTCAAGACCCAACAAAGTCAAAAACCTAGCCATAAGCTTAAAAGATCAAATGACCATTTGTTAAAAGTCAACATATGCAAATGAAGTGTAACTAACCCACATTATGCAAATACATGCTCCAAGGCATGACTAGCTCAAAACCCCTTCATTGCCACTTTCCAATGAAGTCAAACCATATATACATATATACTCAAATACTTTATAACTTTAATATGTATATAATTCGCAATGGTTTATAAAACCCAAAAAGTACCTAGCTCAAAACCCCTTCATTGCCATTTTCCAATGAAGTCAAACCATATATACATATATACTCAAATACTTTATAACTTTAATATGTATATAATTCGCAATGGTTTATAAAACCCAAAAAGTACCAAGAGTGTATAAATGTCAAATGGTATTCACTTGTGAGACAAAACACTCAAAATGACATATTCTCAAATAAAACGCAATTAAGTGTAACACATCCAAAGCTCCATCTCGAGCTACTAAAACCGGCAAACACTCCAAAGACCCATTTGAGTACAAATCAATCACTTAGAGGCAAAATAAACGTTTGGTTAAATACGCGAGTCATCACAGTTACATAAGCCAAAATACATCGTTACCCAAAATCTTTGTCTCTTGACTCTCAATTGGCCTTCGGCCCAAAATCAAAAGGTTTACAATTCCCAAAATGTTCATAAGGTCAAGATTGACCAAAATCCATAACTCACACGTTCACATTTTCAAAACGTAATATATCATAAACTTTGCATAATCTCAACAAACACTAAAAGTGTATTTTGAACAAACAACCTCCACTTATGCAATAAATTAACAAAATACTTTCATTCGTGATTTATTTTTTAATTACCCAAAAATCCCAAATGTGGGTGTTTTACAAGATTTGTAAAGCTCAACACTGCAAATAATCAAAACCCACTAAATAACTCAACAATTGATAATTTTATGTAAAACACATAAACACTTTAAAATAAACACTTTGGCATGTACAACGTTTTCACAAATCAACTTGAACTCCTTGAAGAAACTTGAATTCACAATCAACTCCTTCAAACCCACTTAGGTTTTTATGATAACCTAGAAAACCCTAATTTTCTTGAAGATGAAGGTGATGATGATAAACTCTTGATCTTTGCTTCCACTCCACCACCAAATACCCTTAGATCTTCCCAAAACTAACACTTTATCCTCAAAAATCTCTCAAAAACAAAACCATAGCAATTTGAATCGCCAAAAACGGAGTAGAAATGAGAGAGATATGACCAAATGAAGAAATAGGCTCAAAATCGGATTTATGCACTGCACCCGCCCGCGAGAGTGAAATGCGAAAGTGACAGTGTCACTTTTGCGTGTCACTTTCGCCTAAAATGTACCGAGGACCATATTTCCTTTGCGAAAGTGGCATGCGAAAGTGACACTTGCACTTTAGCATGTCACGTTAACCCAGAAGGTACCGAACACTATTTTGGCTGTAACTTCTTCGTTTAGCTCCGTTTTCGCTTCGGAAAGGCCTGTTGGATTCGTATTTGAATTCTCCATCCAACAACACTATAAAATCTAGGATTCAATCCAAAATTCTATTTCTTCTATTTCTCTTGAAAGATCGATTTCTACACTGACTTGGAATTATACTTACCCGAAAATTACGGGTGTTACAGTGCACAACATTACGTACATGACGCTTCCAACGGTGCTTGCATAAGGGATTTTTGACATCTTTTCCATACATTTGTCATTGATTGGACTATCTTCTTTTGAGAGCTTGAGGTACATAGGCATTGGTGTGCTAATCGGTTTCGCACCTTCCATGTTGAAACGCTGGAGTACCTTTCGAAATTACTCACTTTGAGTGAGCTTCATTGTCCTTGAGCTTCTATCCTGAGTGATTTTCATGCCAAGGATCTTGCTTGCTTGTCCCAAGTCCTTCATTTCGAACTTCAGTTTCTGTTTCAAGTTGTTAATTTCTGAAACATCTTTGCAAGCTATAACATGTCATTAACATAAAGTAGTAAATAGATCCAAACACCATCATTACAACTAAAATAGACACATGGATTTTCCATACTTCGATTGAAACCAATACTTAACACAAACAAGTCAAACCTTTTATACCATTAACGTGGTGATTGTTTCAATCCGTATAGGGAATTCTTCATTTTGCACACTAACTCGGTCTTACCTTCTTCACAAAGACCGCCGGTTGTTTCAAGTTAAAGCATTATTTGTTGTAATCAGGCAGTTAGTAAATGTTATGTTCTTAAACAGTGTTTTTCCATGTAATGCTAAGTAAAGTCATGGGCTTCTCATGTCTTACTATAAATAGCATCCCTTAGTTCATTTCTTGTAACTTTGCCATATTGAGAAACTTGTAAATCTTTCTATGCAATATATGGATGACAAGTTTGCTCTCTCTCTAGATTTTGTACTTTGATTGTTTCTCTCACTAGAATTTGAGACACTTTCATTATGTAAATGGTTTCTTCTAGATCACCATGTAGGAATTGTCTTGAGTCTTGACATCAAGTTGTTCTAGCTCCAAGTCTTGTGAAGCAACTATAGAGACCAATACTCTTATGCAGGGGTGTCTCGTCACCGATGCGAATATGTCATCGTATTAAATGCCTTTTCTTTGAGCAAAGCCCTTTACCACTAGCATTGCTTTATGTCTCCCATCATCATTAACCTTGAACACCCACTTGCATTCAATGGCCCGATTTTCCTTGAGTAGTGAACAAGATCTAAAGTGGTTCTTTGTCATAAACTCCATATCTTCTTGCATTGCATTAAGCCATTTAGTGCTATTTGGTGAGTTTATCACACCGTCAAGGTCACATGGTTCATCTTTCACTAAATGTAGTGCATAGTTGATTTGATCACTAAAGCTCGTGTTGGCACATATCCAATCCCCGTATCATTCAAAAGGTTTGATAGTGCACTTACTAGTCCGAACGGGCTGATTTGTCGCATCGTCAAGTGCTCGACCTTGATGCGACTTTCAGATATGTTTTCAAATTCATTAGGGGAAGAAGAAGTTTGTTGAATAATCTCTTTACCTTTTTCTTGAGTGAAGTTCTTGAAGGAGTGTAGGAGATCAACCTATTTATGTTCTTTCCTTGTTATATCTTCAACAGTGTTTGACGTAGTATCCTCCTTGGGGATCATTAGAGAGGATTCATCAAAGGTCACGTGTCTGGAATGTATTGCCTTCCTTGTCTCCGAATTCCAGATTCTATAGCCCTTAAATCCATTCGTATATCCAGGCAAACGTCCTTGTCATGGCACGATGGTCAAGTTAATCTTTTCCTGCATTATGACATACATCGGGCAACCGAAAATTCGAATATGACTAACACAAAATGATTTTGTACATCTCCAAACCCTCTTCGGGAAACTTACGGTCAAGCATCGATGATGGAAGACGATTAATGGTGTCTACGACCGTAGATAAATCTTTGGCCCAAAAAACTTTAGGGAAACCGGCGATTAACCTCAAACATCTTGCTTTCTCTAGCAATGTTCGATTCATGCATTCCGCTACTTCATTCAATTGTGGATCGTGTGGAGTAGTGAAGTGTGTTTCTTTACAAAAGGAGAGGAACTCACCACTTTTGAATTCACCACCATTATCCGATCTCGACACCTTCAACTTTCACCCAGTTTGAGTTCCCACCAAGGCTAACCACTGTTTGGACTTCTCAAACACTTCTGACTTCTGTTCATGATAAATATCCAAACTTTATGAGAATAATCATCAATGAAAGAAATGAAGTACTAACCTCCACTATGGGATTTAGTGCTAGTCGCCCCCCAAACATCTGTGTGTACATAATCAAGAATTCCCGTTGTATTGTGTTTGCCAACACCAAACACTACATTTTTTTGCTTTCCAAGGATGCCTTCCTTGTAGAATTCTAGGCTCCCGAATTCCTTCTCCTTGATAAGGCTCCACTAATGTAGGATCTCCAAGTTTTTCAACAAAGTGTGTCCAAGTCTTAGATGCCATAGTTTGGAGGCATCTACCTTCTTTGCATTGTTTTCACCTACACATGCACTTGCGCCCAACGTTTGCCCATTGAGAAAATAAAGATTATTTGGAGCTTTCGTACCTTTGACTAGGAAAAGAGTTCCATGAGAGATCCTCAAGGAGTCGCCTTGCATACTAATCTTGCATCCAAACTTTGCATTTTGACCAAGGGGGATGAGATATTTTGTCATAGAGGGAACATACCTTACATCTGAAATAGTTCAGATTATGCCATTAAACATCTTCATCTTGATGGTTCCAATGCCCAAGCTTTTGCATGCCGCATTGTTTTCCATGAGAATATTTCCTCCTTTTTTTTCTTCAAGTGACGAGAAAAGCTCTGTATGTGGAGTTATGTGGAAAGAAGCCCCTGAATCTAAGACTCATTGGTCGTTGATAGTCTCACTCCTGGTTGACGCGATTAGAGCATCATCGGGATCATTCACAGTAACAGATGAAGATGAATGTTCCTTATCGGCTTTAGCTTTAAGACTCAAGCATTCCTTAATCCAATGTCCGGATTGATGACAATAGTGGCAATTGCCATGCTTCTTGGACTTGCCTCTAAATTCTGGCTTGCGTGATCTTGAAAGACCTCTTGACTTATCTCTATTTTGATATTCATTGTGTCCCCTCCCCACGAATAACCCATGGCTATTGCTTCCATCATCTTTGTCAATATTCAAGCATCACATTTGATCACTTAGATCCTCACTTAAGAGACCCTTTTTCACATATGCTATAGTTATAGTATATCTACCATAAATTAAAGAGTTTGCCAAAGTAGTATTCCTTTATGGGAGGGAGCGTAGAAGGATCATTGCCATTTGTTCCTCATCCATGTTCAAATCCACTGATTTCATCTGCATAATTTGATCATCAAGAACTTTGAGATGAGACTTGATTGGTGTATCTTCCTTCATCTTGTAGGTGAAGAAGGTTCTGAGTAGGAATGTAGGATGATACGATTAATGAGAGACTTTGTGAGGTATAACTCTTCTAGCTTGTACCAAATACCTCGTACGGTTGTCTCCGAGCTTATCTCTGAAATCACCTTCTCACCCATTGCTACTTGCAATGTTGTGAGAGACCATTCTTCCATTTGTTCCAACTCCTCTACCAAAATATCAGGGGTGAGTTTGTCTACTTCATAGACAACACGATGCACCCGGTTTCTTCGAAGTACTGCCATCTTCCTTTGCCAGTTTCCAAAGTCTCCGTCCCCATTCCACCTCTCAGTCTAAAGTGTGGATCCGAAGGATTCATATGAACCTTTAATATATGTAGGAGAAGTGATTGATGAAGGCTTGCCTGGGTTTCGTCTTCTTTGGAGATAGCCATCACGTTACTTCAAGAAGTGCTTGAATATGTTCCACCAAAACGCCAATAATCAAAACCGAAGATATGATACCACTTGTTGAGGTTTTGAGCACCACACAGGTCCTAAACAGGATAAAGTAATGAACTTTATTCAATGACAATCAAATATGTGTTGTCAACCAACAACGAATGCGGATAACAAAATAGGATCGAAATCACAAAGATCCATCAACCAAAGAAATTTTAAAACACACAAAACACAGAGGTTTTCGTGGTTCCATGACCGGTATGGTGATGTACGTCTACAGGGAAGAAGATAAACTTTTATTGATGAAGAACTCCCAAACAACGAAGAGAAATATTACAAAACTGAACACTAAATTATGTATAGCTTTTCTCTAATCAAACAAGGGCTTCTAAGCTCTCTGTTTCGTTCTCTATGTTTCATGATGGAACTCAAGAGGTTTATTTATACTGATCCATAGGTGGAATCCCAATTTGATCCCAATACTAACAGTTGGGAAAATCATCCTTATCGTCGTGCACGGCCAGGACGGATGATAATGTGCGGCCGTGCCTAAAGACCCAAAGTTTCTGTATCACGAAATAACACTACGCCTGCCCACGCTTGATCATAAAGTGCGGTCGTGTCAAAACACCCATAACGTTCTGTTTACTAAATAACATTACGCACGCCCGTGGTTGATCATAATGTGCGGCCACATCAAAACACCCAAAACTTTCTGTTTGCAAAGCTACATTAAATGTGTCCATACGTGAATATGTGGTGTGGTCGCGTCAGAAACTCTAGAACTTTCTCTTTTACATTCTTATATTTTATATCACAATTTTTAACATATCGTTCCTTCACCAATCAGATGCATGTTGTAATTTAATTCGCCTAAAATAATCGTGAGACCAGTGGAACGGCCTGAGAAGTTGGTGTCTAGGGGCAAGGAGGGATAAGCATTGATTAAGAACGAGGCTTACATCATTGCTTCAACAGAATTAAGAGATATTAATCACAAAATCCACTCGTTTTCAATCATATACTAGGTAGGACCCCTTATATCAAAGAGAGAACCTAATGCCATATTTGACTCTTATGTTGTTGATCTTAAGGTTCATTTAAAGTTGTCATAAAGTTTTGTGTTTTCTTGAGTTACTTTCAATCATTATTTTCCGCTTAATTAAATTGGTGCTTTTTCGGAGTCGATTTACCTAGACTGCATCAACGGTTAACGCAAAAATCATCGTATTTTTTGATATCGGTACTACAATAAAATCATATTTGTAAGATACTAAATATGTTTAATTGTCCTTTCCGGCTTAGTTTTTGAAAGTCATTTCATTCCAATTGAGGCTTCTCTTGAACCCGTTTTTTAATCTTGCATTAGGTGTATAGGAGAATCTGTTAACCCCGAATTTGCCATGCATCAAAAGGGGCTCCAACACTGAGGCTTTCTTTAACTATTTTGATTGGTGTATACACCTATACAATTTAACCAACAATTTGGTTTTTATATAATAATCCACATCCACAGACTCACATGTAAAATTACTAGGTTGACCTCGACTCAAGAATTTGGCAACTTTAATTGCTTTTGGTTGTTTGGTATGAGTACAAATGAGTACAAATGAGTACAATCCCACTTGACATATTTTTAAGGGCTTGAGCTGTTTTTTGTAATGTAAAATCAAATCCTATCTTCAATGTTCCCTGCTGAAACACATGCCATAAACATTAAATAGATGGTGAAAATATCGGTAAATTGATTAAAATGGTCAAATAAATCCCTTCTTGTTTATTTTTTATGACATTTTTTTTTTTACTTTGCTTAAAATAGTCAAGACTTTGTAAATGTCCATTTCGTAAGTTGTAAAATTACTTTTTTTTTAATTAAATATTTTTCTGGTGGGTTGGATTGCAAAATGGACGCGATAGCTTGCGGAACATCCTTTTTAGCTTGCGAAATCTCTTTCAAAGCGAAGTATAGCATATGTCATTTTTATAGGACAATTTTAAGAAATCCCCTGTAAAGCATTTTATTATGACACAAATACATTTATCATTCCATTGGCATCTCGCATTTCAAAGCGGGAAAGGGAATGTTTTTAGTTGTTGGAGTCTTTCTATAAAACCAAATTTGTTATAAAGCTTGGTGGCTTAGAGCATCTCCAACAACTATGCTAAAATGGAAAAAAATGTGGGATTTTAGTATTTTTGTTGCTCCAACACCTATGCTATCCTCTATGCTAAAATAGAGAAAAGAGGAGAGAGATTGTAAAAATCTCTAAATTTAGAGAAATCTCAATTAGATGGTCTTCCCCCCAAACTAATCATTATCCTCAAAAAACAATTTTTTTTTCTCTCAACTTTTCATATATTGAATATTTTAATAATATAATAAAATAAATTGAATATTTTAATAAGCTAACTAATAGTCTAATACTAGAGTTGTTAAAATAGCATAGCTGTTGGAGTTGGATGCAAATTTTTTTGAGATTTTGAATATTTTTACTATATTTTAGAAAAACTTTAGCATAGCTGTTGGAGATGCTCTTACGAAACAATCCATCAATATTATAGTTTATTTATAAAACACACATATTTACAAATTACCGAATAAATAATTACAAAATGTTGTGTATTTTAAATAAACAAATATATTTCCAATTTCTTTTACATACATTGAATATAGGCCGGTGATACAATAAATAGGTGGGCGGGGTGGCAGTATGAATGAACACACCCATCTCGGTGGGGACGGGATAAGATATTAGATATTCGTCTGGAAACTAGTTGACGCAATATTTTCTGAGTCGTCAAGACTCTGATTTAATTTCACACCTTAAGGTTTGCCAAAAATGGTCCATGTGGACCATATGCATCCACTAAAATTATACACTACACCAACTAGCTAGGTACGCCCATCATTTATGGTTTTACCGTAATAAATAAATGAGTAAATTACATAATTTAACAGGTTGGCTTCATATTTTAAAATTTCTATGGTTACATCCTTGTGGTTGTATTTTATAACGCCTTGGGTGCCTAAAACTAACTCCGTTTGAAGTCTCTTCGTTAAAGTGCAACACAGTGCAAAACACATGAAGGTAGTTTGGTCATAAGGCTGCGTTTGGTACATGAGACAGAACAGGACAGGACAGGACAGGACAGGAAGGGACAAAACTCACTGTCCACGTTTGGCGTGATATGGGACGTGACAAAAATTGACTGTCCTACGTTTGGCGCGACATCGGACAAGGATAAAAACTGGAAAGTGTGGAAATGTTTCGTGGTCTGTCTTTGTCCTTATGGTTTGTTAAAAATTGTTATTTTCGTCCCTTGTACTTGATGACGGAGTTTGCGAAAATCAATTACAAACCACGAGGATGAAAAACATAATTTTTAAAGCATGTAAGGATGAAAGTCGTAATTTTTAACAAACTATAGGGACTAAAACCATATATAGTTTACTTTAGTTTAGTATATATAACCAGCTTCATGCCCATAAACTTATTTATTCCCACTTGAGAATGAATTCATCAATGGTTTTCAAAAGCTTTCAACTTTTGTCTTTTCTACTGGTTCTTGGTGTTCTATCCGTAGATTCCAGTTTCAAAGAAGAAGAAGATGTTTTGAAACATTTCAAGAACTCAATCACAGATGACCCAACAGGTGCACTTCTGGATTGGAATTCTGATTCCACCCACCACTGCAATTGGACTGGAATTCAATGTGATGATGTTTCTGGACTTGTTATTTCCATTTCTATTCAGGAAAAGCAACTCAAAGGCCAAATCTCTCCCTTTCTTGGACACCTTTCCAGCCTCCAGATTCTTGATCTAACTTCAAACTCATTCACTGGAATCATTCCTTCCCAGTTGGAATCCTGCACACAGCTTTCCACACTTTCCCTTTATGCCAATTCTCTCTCCGGGACGATTCCACCGGAATTAGGAAAACTCCGGAATCTCCAATTACTTGATCTTGGACACAATTCCCTTTCTGGTTCGATTCCGGACAGCTTGTGTAATTGCACTTCCATGGTGCAACTTAGCCTCGATGAGAACAAACTCAATGGTACAATTCCAGATAGAATCGGCGATTTGATCAATCTTCAGCATCTTGGAGCTTTCAGTAACCTTTTACAAGGCTCAATTCCGACTTCCGTTGGTGACTTGAAAGAGTTACAAGCTTTAGATTTCAGCCAAAACCAACTTTCTGGTTCGATTCCGGACAGCTTGTGTAATTGCACTTCCATGGTGCAACTTGGCCTATATGAGAACAAACTCAATGGTACAATTCCAGATAGAATCGGCGATTTGATCAATCTTCAGCTTCTTGTTGCTTTCAGTAACCTTTTACAAGGCTCAATTCCGACTTCTGTTGGTGACTTGAAAGAGTTACAAGCTTTAGATTTCAGCCAAAACCAACTTTCTGGTACCATTCCTAGAGAGATTGGGAACTTGTTAAGTTTACAAGTTCTTCAGTTGTCTGAGAATTCTCTCTCGGGGAAATTACCATCGGAACTTGGGCGTTGCACGAACCTAACGGAGCTTAATCTATACAGCAACAAGTTCATTGGTGCAATTCCTAATGAGCTTGGAAACCTGGTAGATTTACGGTCTTTGCGGTTATATGATAATCGGCTGAATGCAACCATCCCAAGCTCGTTGTTCCGGCTGAAATCATTATTGGTTTTGCAACTAGGGATGAATAATCTATCTGGGAAAGTTTCTTCGGATATTGGCTTGCTAGAATCGTTACAATTCTTGACACTTCATGAGAACAAGCTTACTGGGGAGATTCCAGAATCGATAACCAGTTTGATCAACTTAACTTACTTGACAATGAGTTTAAACTTTCTCACAGGAACAATTCCTTCTAGAATTGGGTCTCTTCATAACCTCAGGAATCTATCTCTTAGCAATAATCTTCTAGAAGGTTCTATTCCTTCTAGCATATCGAACTGCACGAGTATCCGGTTGATAGATTTGTCAAGAAATAGAATTTCTGGAGAAATTCCTGATGGTTTAGGAAGGTCGTCGAATCTAACATTTCTAAGTCTTGGAGACAACGGACTTTCAGGAAGAATCCCAGATGACCTCTTCGATTGTCTGAATCTAAAGATTTTAGATGTTGCACATAACAATATCACCGGATTGCTCAATTCAAGAATTGGAAGACTTTCTAATCTCCAAATACTCCAAATTCATGGCAATTCCTTCTTTGGGCCGATCCCAAGAGAAATAGGAAACCTTACTAGTTTGATGTTGTTAAACGTTGGGCAAAACCAGTTTTCCGGCACCATTCCGGTAGAAATTTCTAAAGCTTCACTTCTTCAAAGTCTTTTGCTTGGTAATAATATTCTTGAAGGCCAGATTCCAGAAGAGTTCTTTGAGCTTAATCAGCTGACCGAACTCTACATGATGAACAATAAATTTGTGGGTTCTATTTCACGTTCATTTTCGAATCTCGGCCTGCTTTCTTGGTTGGATCTCAGCGGAAACAGGTTTAACGGGTCGATTCCAGATAGCTTGATGAAACTTAACCAATTGATTTCGATAAGTCTCTCACACAACTTCTTAACGGGCTCGATTTCTGGCCCGCTGATTTCTAGTATGAAGAATTTGCAGATATATCTCAACTTATCTAACAATTTTCTAACTGGAAAGATCCCGAATGAGTTGGGTAATCTGGAGATGGTGGAAAACATTGATTTCTCGAATAATAATCTGTCGGGTGGAATTCCGTTAACACTTCAACGCTGCAGAAACCTCCGTACTCTTGATTTTTCCGGAAATCAGCTTTCTGGTAGTCTTTCAGCTGAAATATTCCCTCCTCTTGACATGCTTATTAGGATGAATTTCTCAAGTAATCTGTTCGATGGTGAGATCCCCGAAAGTATAGGAAATTTGACCCGTCTTATTTCTGCCGATCTTTCGGAAAACAAATTTGAAGGACGTATTCCGAGTACTGGTATTTTCAGAAACGCTAGCGCTATTTCATTAAGGGGAAATCCGTCTCTATGTGTTTCCAACGACACCAAATCATGTGCTTTCTCTAGTCAGACAACCCATTCAGACAAAATATCCAGAAAAGCCGTTTTGATTCTTGTAGTACTCGGATCGCTCGCTTTGCTACTTGTTTCTGTCTTGGCAGTATTATGTTATCGTCATGTTAGAAAATCGAAAGTCAAAGAATCCGAGAACCCAGAACCAGAATACACCCGAGGGTCCATTCTCCAAAGATTTGAAAGAAAAGAACTAGAAACCGCTACTGATAATTTCAGCGAAGGTAACATTATAGGTACAAGTAGTTTAAGCACGGTTTACAAAGGTATATTAGAAGACGGAAGAACGATAGCCGTAAAGAATCTGAACATCATCCGGTTTTCAGCCGAATCTGATAGAAGTTTCAACAGAGAAATGAAGACATTAAGCAAATTGAGGCATAGAAATCTAGTAAAAGTTCTTGGATATGCATGGGAAAGTGGGAAATTGAAGTCTCTGGTTCTTGAGTTCATGGAAAATGGTAATTTGGATCAAGTTATACATGATTCTAGGGTTGATCGATCAAGATGGGTTCTTTCTGAAAGAGTTGAAGTTTTGGTATCGATTTCTAGAGGATTGGTTTACTTGCATTCTGGATATGATTTCCCAATTGTTCACTGTGATTTGAAGCCTTCTAACATTCTTCTGGACGGAAAGTGGGAAGCTCGTGTTAGCGATTTTGGGACAGCTAGAATTCTTGGAGTTCATAAGCAAGATGGAAGTAGCATCTCTTCTGGGTCAGCATTCGAAGGCACCATTGGTTACTTGGCTCCAGGTAATGCATTCGCAACTCTCGTTTCTTCTTTAGGTTCCGAAAAAAATAAGAACGATAAACACGTGATTTCGAGTTATGAATCTGGATAGTTAGATGTCTAAGATCAAACCGACACTACAATGAAAACAGGTTTATGGAATGCCAAAAATGTCCAAATGTCATAACAGGCTGCTTTACATGACTTAAGTTTATAAAAATGTTACAGTAAGTTTATAGGACGTTTTTTTTTATCATTTTAACGAGTTTTTTAGGATATTTTTAAAATAATGTTTATATTAGTGTTTTTTAGATGATACCTTTTTTAGAAGTTTGTTCTACAGGACACTCGTTTTTGTAAGACATTTTCTCAAATATTGTTAAACGAAAGTTAATAGGATGCTTTATTTCAAAATGGTACAAAAACCTTGTCCAAAAACGTCCTACAAACTTTTTGTAACACTTTTATATGAGACGAACAAATGTTTGGTCATATAAACTTATTGCAACACTTTTTTACATAAATGTTCGTTTGTAAAGCAGTCTATGGGGACACCTAGATATTTTTGGCGTCCTAATTCATTCTTGATGTTGTTACTAAAATTTGCAAATCATATTGTGCTCCATAAGATGTTTGAATTGAGTTTCTAACAAGATACATATATCAATTCTTATGTTGAGCTCCAGAATTCGCGTATATGAGAAAAGTGACAACAAAAGTAGATGTTTTTAGCTTCGGAATAATAGTGATGGAATTCATCACTAGAAAAAGGCCGACCGGACTAAATGAAGAAGATGGGCTCCAAGTCACTTTGCCTCAGCTAGTAGATCAAGCGATTTCAAGTGGAGTCAATGGAATGATTGAAATCGTAGATCCTGATCTGAATTCCAATTTCTCGACGAAGCAGGGTGTCATCGAACAACTTCTTAAGTTGGCATTAGGTTGCACTAGAATGGATCCGGAAGATCGGCCAGACATGAATGAAGTCTTATCCTCCCTTTCAAAGATCAGTAAGAAAGTCTAAACACTGAAGGTTGTAAGCACCACAACCAAATCGGGTTTATAAGACGTAAAAAATAATGTTTAAGTGTCATAATAGCTGCTTTATAAGACTTGAATTTATAGAACCAAATAATTGTACTTCCTATGTAAAAGCGTTGCAATAAGTTTATAAGATGTTTTTGGAATTTTGACATTTTTTTAGAACACTTTTAATATTTTGTGGCGTTTTAGTATTTTTACAGGGTACTTTTAAGAAGTGTCATGATACAAGGTTATGACACAAAATTTTAAAAGACAGTTGTTTTTATAAAAATAATAATTAATAGAAGGCTTTATTTCAAACAAAGGGTTGAGTTCTGGTAAGAAGGGAACTTCATCTTTGGATCAATGTTAATTGAAGATCAAGACTAATGAGATGCACCAAATTAAACAAACCATTGATGCCTCAAACTTCAAAATATAAATACAGTGCGATGAATTAAATTTATGTGGTTTAGGTTTAAGTAAGAAGATATGTTTTTATCAAGTGACAATACAAAGTTTCATAGTCCAGACTCCATACAATACAAAATGAGAATACTAAAGAATGAGAAGTTGTACTTGGGTTAATATTTATCTCCTTGTTCCAAGTTGCAATGTGAATGAGAAAAAAATGTATATTGTTCCAAGTTCCAATCATT
This sequence comes from Saussurea involucrata, assembly GCA_033807775.1. Classification (NCBI taxonomy): domain Eukaryota; kingdom Viridiplantae; phylum Streptophyta; class Magnoliopsida; order Asterales; family Asteraceae; genus Saussurea; species Saussurea involucrata. The sequence continues at coordinate 69,481,113 of CM066312.1, read as the reverse complement.
CAGCACTTAGGTTGTTGATGTGTGTATATTAATCATACCAACTTTTAACATATTTTTAGGATTTTATTTATTTCATCTTATTTTTATTTTCACAATCACAAATTAAGTTTTTCATTATTTTTTTTTTTAATTTGGGAGGAATTAAAAGAATCAGGCAATATAAAATTTTCATTATTTCTGTACTAGTTAAGCAGGAAAAGGACAACCCTAAACTGGTGCTTCAAATGACAAAACAACATTGATTGTCATTTATGTCTAAAGCTTGGTTATGATATTTGGTTATGTACAGCAATGGAATGAGCAGAATGTTTGTGCAGATCCAAGAACTGAGCTGCTGGAACAGAAGAAACAGATATGAGCAGACTGCAGCAAAAAGTAGCTGTTTCGAGAAGTTTGATGTTAGTGCTTTCAATGGAAACCTGTTTGTGGCGACATTTTGAAAATCAACGAGGGGCGACTGTCATTTCTCAAGTGTGCCATTTCTTTAGAAGAACAACTAAATTACAGCAGATTTAAGAGTTTGACAATTCAAGTCTGAGCAACATGCTTGGGACAGCTGAACAAATGGATTAACAGCTTCTGGACAGATCAATCAGAGCTGAGATGAATTCTGTTTGCCAGAGGGTGTGGAGCCGTTACTTAGTTGTACTCCATTGTACACTGATACTACCGGCTGCTGGTATTTCTCTGCTATTTGCACCGAGGGGCGGACCCAGAATTTTTTTCATAAGGTGGCACCATATAATTTAGACAAAAAATAAATACACAAAACACGATTTCTATCGACGTGGTTTCATTTTTTACCGGTGTTTAATATTGTCTGATGTGTTTTTAGCCTAATTCCACCGTTTCTAGATATTTTTAAAACTTTTTGTTTGATTTCAAGAGATTTCTAAGTTTCTTTATCTATTTCGAGGATTTTTCCCCCTTTTTTGGTTGATTTCAAGAGTTTTTTTTGTTGTTTTGGTTGATTACGAGGTAGGGTTGCACCTTCTTGAAGTTTCCAAAATGATACGGTTGCACCTTACACGTACCTAAAAAAATTTACCCTTCGCCGGAGAGATAATATGGTGGCACGTGCAATTGCACCCCGTCCCTTTAACATGAGATCTTGCCGGATGCGGCAGGCTGACGATATCCCTCTTGTGTCTGAGTGGTATAAGGAACACTGTCCTCCTTCATATCCAGTGAAAGTTCGGGTTAGCTATCAGAAGTTACCGAAGTGTTTTGTTTTGAACGAGCTGAATCATAGACCACCTAAAGCTCAAAAGAAGAAGCACTTGTTTCGTTCTCTCCAGGCTACCAAGTTTTTCCAGACCACATAACTCGATTGGGCTGATCAGGTTCCACTTCTAAAGTGCAGAGTCGGATCATAAGCTGTCAAGACATTCTTGTCGATCCTAAGATTGATCAGAGATATTGACAGAGGCTGTTGCTGTGTCCTTAGCTGTCCAGAAATTCAAAATGGAGTTTGGTCAGAGCAGTAGACTTTAAGAATTATGGACAGATTTCGAAAAGTACAGAAGGATCACATGTGTACTTACTGAGATTCGCAGATTCGTTTTTAGACTCTTGCAGAGCCTGTTCAGACTTGAGTACCTGATCAGAATCCTAAATCTTCATCCAGAGGCTGCACACTTGTGCCGAGCTCTGCAGAGGCAGAGGACGTGCAGAGCCTCTGTAAGGCAGTCCAGAGAACCAGAGGCTGATCCAGAGATGCTCTGTGCAGGTTGAAGATACGTGCAGAGGCTGCACACGCGCAGAAGGCTGTTCAGAGCTAGTCCAGAGATACTCTGTATCCAAAGCAGATATGCATATTCAGACCAGAGGCTCTGGTCACTGAATTTTTAATCAAAGGGCTGTCTGCAGAGGTTCTGGCCAAGAGCAAAGCAGAGACATCCCGAGGCTCTGTGGATCAAAACGCAGAGGTAAGTTCAGCGACCAGAGAGGACCAGAGGTAGAACAGAGGTTGATAAATCAGAGGTCGATGGTCCAGAGGTCGAAATGAACCAAGTGCCCATAGCCCCATTTTTTCAGATTTTCTGAAAGCTTTGCTCTGCTTCAGAAAAATAGGCACAACTTTCTCCTCGAAGCTCCAAATTACATGAGTCCAGTTGCGTTGGAAAGATAAAACACAGATGCACGCCTTTGAAATTTTGAGTTTTCTCAAATTCCATGTGCTGATATGCCAAAATCAATCTCAAAGTCTGCAGAAAGGTGCTGGACCGAAAACATTGTATTTCACTCGTGCTCTTCCCGATTTCAGAACGGTGTTCTCTCGTCTGTTCTTCTTGGATTCGAGCTACGAGCTCCTCTGATTTTCAAGACTAAAGCTTGGAGCTTAACGTTTACTCAATGGGATTTGAAGAGTCAAATTTTCTGTTTTGACGACCGTTTTGTGCAGCTGAGGGAAAACTTGCACAACTCACTCAATTCTCATCCAAAATGGATTAATCAAAGCTTGTTAAAAATCTAAGAGGCTGGAGTTCAATGTGCATGTTTTATGTTTTCTCTCAATCAGGCTCCTTGATGGTCAAAAACAGTGGTGAAGCTGAGTCATGAAAGCTGGACATAAAGTGTAAATTGTCTCGGTTTTTCAAGAATATGGGCCTACATTTGAGGGGTAGTTTGTAATGCTTTGAAGACTTGACAAGTGGATCACAAGAGTTTCTAAAGAAAGCAAGGGGGGGTTTATCTTATGATGCTTTTTTTATAAAACACTAGGGGAGATTGTTAGATCAAATTAGCCCCAATTTGATGAATGTTTTATAAAAAAATTGTATTTTGGGCTTTGTAGGAGGTTTATGGGCTTGAGCTAATCATCTTGTAAATGGCCCTATAAATATATGGCTCATTTGTTCGTTGAGAAACTTGGGAGAGAATACACTTTTACACACACAGACTAAGTGTTCATGAGAGTCAATCAAATGTTTAGTTTGGTATTCGCTACAATTTCCCCTCCATGTTTATCAATCCAAGCATATGAGATGAGTTATTGATGATTATTGTTGTTAATTTCTATCTTGTATCTACATTTAATGGAGTTATTCAATTGTTTGTCTAAAATGGGATCTAACAAAAACTTTTGGTAATAACTAGGGGTGTATGCGGTCCGGTTTGGGCTATTTAACCCCTCATACCACAAACAAAATCGCAAGTGGCGGTTTATTAAATTTTCAAACCGAGCAGATTGACATCAAATGTCCAGACATGTCAAATCAGATCGTGGTTTACGCGGTTTGGGACTTTTATGGCTTTAACGTTTAAACTTAAAATAACATATATAATTTTGAGTTTAGATTTTTTTTAACAAAAAAAAGATCCTAACAAATTAAGTGAACAACTCTTCATTGAATATGGAGAATTGCTCGATGAATATCCGAGACTAGAGTCTGGAGAGGCCGAGTTGTCGAGACTAGATCGATGTTAGTACTTACTATGACGATAGTATGTCACTAACTTACTATGTTTTGCTGATTAAAACCTAGTGAGGATTTCAAAATAGGTTTTATGTTTGGGCTATTAGCAATTTATGATAAAGTTGTGCCTAGGTCTTAAAAGTTGGGCTAGATTGTTATACTAAAATAAATAATATATATGTATATATATATATATATATATAGAGAGAGAGAGAGAGAGAGAGGTACAAACGAGAATGAAGGCTATTTAAAAGAATAAATGGACGACTCTCAACCAATCATTTTTAAAAACAATTCATAAAATAATACTTTCCAAAATGAGCCTTAAAAGGGTATTAAGGTCATATTAAGATATGGTTTAATTTAGGATAATACTGACTTCCAAAAAATCAGGGATCACAATATCCCATTTAAATCAAAATTGTACGTATCCTTTTCATTTATTCATGCAAATCCGGTTAAATCCATTTCGGTAATTGATCTTGTTCTGTTTGTTTCTTAAAGCAAATCCTGAATATGCAACCCAAAATCACAGATGATTATATGATAAAATAAGTTGCACATATTGTTTAGCTATAATATGCAACCCAAAATCACATATGATTATATTGTAAAGAAATTGGACATTGGACATGATGTTTAAGTGTAATCTTCATCACTCAATCACATATGATTATAATTTATAGTAATTGGACAGGTCCTTATATTTGATATCATTTATAACATCATATGTGATTTTTGTCATAGGGCGTGTAACACCCCATATTTCAAACTCTTGTGGTTTAAGTGCAGAAATAAGAAATTTTGGGGCTCTTTTGTAAAAAACTGGAAGTTGGGTGGCTAGATAGTGAGAGGGAGAAGTTCAATAAGATAAAAACCCTTCTAAAAACCCTATTCCATTTGGTGTATTTCGGCTGGAGCTTTCTAGAGAGGAGAAGAGCTCAAGATTTTCCTCCATTGAAGGTTTGGGAAGGTGTGGGAGCTGGATATTGAAGGAGTTTGCTTCTAAGGTATACTTCCATCTTAACCTCTTAGTTTTGTTTTGGAAATGGGGCTTTGATGTAGGAATCTGTTGCAATCTCTTTTTCTTTAAGTGTTTTGGAGGCAAAACCAATTGGAAGGGTGAGATTGATGAATCCCTTGAGGAGATTGAGACCTCTTGGTGATATTTCACCTTTCCAATGGAGAGTTATAGGTTTTGTCCTTCCATTTTGAGTTTGGGACTGAAATATTGTTTTGGGAGAGCTAGAACTGATTTGGGGAAGTTGGGGTTGAGAAATCTTTGAGTTTTGGAAAGAATTTACGTGCAGGGAAATTCAGTCCAGAGGTTCGCGCTGATGGACCGGCGCCGATGGATCGGCGCCAACCAATCGGCGCCGGGCTCTGTTTCGTTATTTTTCGTTTTTGCTTCGTTGGTCGTTTGGGCTTGGGTTTGAGGCTTGGTTTAAGGGATTGTCTTAGGACATTATGGGGATTGTTTTAGAGTACAATTGGGGAGTCTAATACCTCCTTTGTTAACCCCAATTCAGGTGATCGTTTGGAGGTTAAGTGAGCTTCAAGTAGTGTGTGGTTTAGCCGCGCAGCAGGTGAGTTCCCTTATGCATTATTTCTATCTTTTAAAATGAATTGCGAAGAATTGATATGACTGAAAATGAGTTTACTTGATCATCATGAATCTTATGTTTTCTCATGCATGAAAAGTGTTATCTTACAAGTGGAAGGAGGATATTCCTCGAGTAAGTTTTAAAGCATGTTTTAAATGTTTATGTTTGTGGTAGAGTTGGGTTACACAGTGGAGGACCCCCGAGTTGCCGTCCCTGGCTTTGTAAGGTGATGAGTTGCCGTCCCTGGCTTTGTAAGGTGATGAGTTGCCGTGCCTGGCTTTGTAAGGTGTTATTGGTCCGTACCATTGTGTATACCCTTGTTTGAGCTCAAACTTGTTAAGTACTGTTTGCAAGGAAATGTGTTTCTTAAAATGTTTTGTGGTCACGCTTTTAGGAGGGAATTCACTAGACCTTATGGTCTAACCCTCGCTTTTCAAAAATAAAAACCATTTTCAGGTATTAACCGTGTATGGAGTTCATCTGATGATATTGGAAGGTTGGGTCGTGGCAGAGGAGCGAGGGGTAGTGAAGACTTGTAGAGTACCGCCGAGCTTCTTGTAGTATCTCAGTTGTGAAGGTAGTTTCCGCTGCGAGTTTAGAGCAAATTAGATGTATTGTAGACTTTGGGACCGTTTTTTATTGAAATGTTAAATATTATATTGTATTAAATTTTTGGGTTGTTACAAATGGTATCAGAGCCATAGTTTAAGGGATTTAGGTGACCGGATAGGCCTAAACTTAAACTGTGGAGTAGAGTGGGACACAACTGAGATATAGGAAGCCATTAGAAAAGACCTTAATCATAGGATATCTTGACAATGGTAGTGAGAACCCTCATGTAAGGTAAATTCAAGTAGCATCTGGCCAATGCTATTATGAATTTACAGGTGCATGGGTGTAATCAATCACTATTGTCGGGATGAGTGGTGAGTGTGGCAGTATGTAGGAGGTTTTAACCTTGTATTTGATAGCAAAGAGTTGATGTGTCTTGGGAGATCCCTTGAGATATGATGTTTGCAACTTCTAGAAGAATTGTTGTTTGGATTGTTAATGAGCTGTCTAGATGTAAACTCTCTGGTATATGAAGTGAGAATTATGTTAGCATCCTGAATGCCTTCGATTCAAGATCGAGTGAGGGAATCTAGTCTTGGATCCCTTAGTCAAACGGTTTAGTGGCAAGGTTAATGATTACAAGATATCAGTGTTGTTTTGAGGTATGTATGGGAATAGAAGGTGAGCTAAGCGGTCGATTGTTAAACCATGTAAGAGTGGTCGATCAGGTAGGTTATGAAACACTTGTGCTACAAGTTGTAGCATAAGTAAGAAAGCGGTTGTTGGTCATAGTATGGTGTCAGTGAAGAGTTGAAGTGAGCGCAACGGTTGACTTAGTTAGAGTGAATAGCCTTCCTTTTGCATATTGAATTCAATGCATTTTGTTGTTAAACGTATTATACGAGACTCTTTCATGTTAAAAAAAAGCATGTACGTACATGATATGTTTTCTTGACTTGGGAAATGAGTTGACGCGTGCGAGCGTGTTTTCTTTAAAGTAATAGACAAACTCGTTTTCATTATACGATAAAGCTTTGAACTTAGTGATTTGCGAATTATTTCACGTTTTTCTTGTGGAGAGAATCTTCATTACGAAAATATTGAAAAATATTTTATCGCGAGGGTTGTTTTACAAACAAAATGAGTACTGACTCGTTATTTTCATGTAAGCGAGTGTTGGAGTTAACTGACCCACTTTGAGTAAGTGATTTCGTTCTGAATTCTCTAGCCGTATTGGAAAAGGTTTCGTTGGAGATGACCGTTGTGTCGGCACCGAGTTGGATGGACAAGGGTACGAAGTGTCGTAAGAGTGCCTGTGAGCGATCCTTGCGATCGTTGTGTTTTACTAATCGTCTTGGGTGGTGTTGGCTCATACATACTCAAGCTTGTTTTATGATTTTGTGTCTACTGTATTTCTAAAGGTGTACAAAACGTTTTCAATCGTTGTGTCATTATGCATGAAGGCTATGAACTCGCTAGGTCGGGAAGGGTATTACGATTGTGGTTGAGGAAAGGCTTTGGGAGTGGAATTGTTAGTTAAATAAGATGTGGTCGAGTTATGACCTTAGTGTTGTCGTTAGAAGAGGTGGGTGAATACCGGGAGTCTCGGGCAGTGAAATTGGGAATGTCGGTATGATTGTAGTTTGAGCTATTGCTTGGTTATGTGAGAATAGTTTTAATTGTGGTAAAAGTCGAAATGGTTAGAGTGTTTCTGTTGGCGTAATGGTAGTAAGTAGCGTTACGTTACTTGAGGTAATGTTATCGGTTTTGAGTTAGAGTACTAAGATGTTTGGTAATTAAAGTTCTACGCTAAGAAAGATCTTGTGTTTCCTCAAGTGAGAGCGGTGGGGTATAAGTTGGTTATAATGCGTAGGACGAAGTGGGATCTGTTAGGAATCCTAGATTGGAAGGAAGGAATGGAATCATCATCATGTAGTCCATTGTTGTGGAGGTCGTTCGAATTGTGTAAATGGTATGGTAGAGGAACACCTAGTGAGGGCATTAGGAGAACGGAAGATCGCCAATGTGGATATGATGTGCATTGAGGTTTTGACGATTCGCTTATGTGTAAGGTGTCTAGCATAGCGGAGATAGATCGCGATGAGTTGGCGAGGAACGAGAGATTGTTCGGGGAGTTAGGAGAAATAGATCCCTTCGGGAATCCCTGTCTGTCGTGATGCGACTGGACAATTGCATGTCGATTGCCGTTGTTGAACCAGTGACCGTTCTGTTGGATAGTTGTCAGGGGGTTGGTATTAGAGAAGTAGCTATAGTGTGGTTATCTTGTGAGTTTTCGTGCTAGGATGTGAGAAGTTGTTCGGAGAAAGTTGTGTATCCGGCATGACACTGGACCACCTTGTGTGAGTGTTACAAAGGTGAAAGATCGTGGTAGCATAAGTAATTTCTTATGGGGTTTGATGAGCCATATAAGAGCGAGTTGATTAGTGTAATCGAAGCAAGTGTGCTTGAGTAGATGATCTTGTCATGTGGTTCGTCTAGACCCAGGAAAGACAAAGTCGGGAAACGCTTTTACTTCGTATAATTTTGTATTATGGGTGGTAGGAAGGAAGTAATATCATCTGTGTATGTAAAGGCATCATGTTAGCTTGTTGCAAGGTAGTCGCGTGGTGCGATAGTGGCGTGAGGAAGTAGTAGCACTTGGTACCGAAGGAATGTGTAAGTTATAGAGGTAATGATAGTTTATCGTAATATTGGAGTAGTCAAAGGTGGTGGGTATGCTCGATTGAGGTGTATGGTTTACAGGCAGTGTGCGTTCATACTATTTGAGGTCAGGAGAATGGAGTTGCGTTTGGTGATGGGATGAAAGGAGAACCCTTGTTCTTCTCGATCCCATTAGATGTTGGGTGAGTTTTCATACTTCACTCGATTGTCAAAGAGGATACTATAGCCCGTGGTTGTGAAGAAATGCAATGAGTGAGACGACTGTGTTGGGGAGTTAGGAACTCTTGGTAGTTCTTGGGGCTATGTAAGATGTCTTGACATATGATTTTGGATAAACCGTCCTTTTGGACTGTAGCGGTGTGTGTTGGGCGTTCCGAGTAGGCACGAGAGAAAGTGATGACGGTATGGTAGATCGAGCCTAGATAGACTTGCGGTGAGAAAATGTTAGGAGACACTGGAAAGGCGAATTGTAGTTTAGGAACTTTTTAGGGCATAATATAAGGGATTGATGTGTATGTCATGGTTAAAGGGTTGAGGAAGCTAAGTTCGTGCGACAGGTCTAAAAGTGGGCTCATATTAGCGAGATATTCTTTTGAGGCATCTTTAGCGTATTAAGTTAGAATGGAAACAAGTGGTCGGATGGAGTGCCCTGGTTGAGAGACCTTTGGATTAGATTCGGTAGTTCAGTATCCGATTAATTGGTCTAGTTTGAGTAAGCCTGGTCACTCCTCCTTGTGAGAGGGCAAAGGAAATTTTGGTGGTAGTTTCTAATTAGTGGAACCTGTCAGTGGATTTGGTAAGGAATATAATGGTGTTTAGAAACGAGTTATGGCTTAGTAATTGTGGTGAGTTTGGACCGTTGATTGGTAACTGTTGTGACACGTGTGATCGGTGTGATTTTGAGGAAACGTAAATAGTGCCAGGTGAAGGCTGTATTGGTGGGATGGTGTTCTTCCTTTTTATGAATGTTATGCAGTAGATGCGAAATCCTTAAGGAATGTGAGCTGTTTCTCGTGTGTGAAAGGAATGTTCGAGGAAGTAAAGGTTGGAGATCAAGGATGTGTAGCGACGTCGAACACTGGTGTCGTTTCAAGACGACTTGGTTGAATGCCCTAAGTTAGGATCTTGGTGCAACTGTTTGGTTAGGCGGGTAATAAGAAAATGGTATCAGCATGTGGAAAGGTCGAGAGAGAGGGACAAGTAATGTTTGGTGGGTTGTGCTCCACTCCAACGTGGGGAGGTGATGTTAGTATGTCGGATTAAGTGAGTAAATTTGGAAGTAATAAACTTAGCAGCAACGCCAAAAGGTGCAGCGTTGTGTAGTTTGTCTTGCATAAGTGTGCGAACCATTGGGAAGAGTATTGAGGAAGGAAATTGTGTATGAGTTAAGTTAGTGACTCTGTGATAAATGTTTAAACGAATTGGTCGTGCAGTGATTAATCTAGTGAGAATAGTATGGGGTGACCTTGGTTACTCCTCTTGGTTGAGTGAGGGTAAACGAAGTTATATTTTGTGTCTGAACGCTTGTGGCAAGTAGGGAGAAATCGATGTGCTTGCAGGATAAGTTGAATTCGGATAAGTGATCGCATCAAGGAGGGAGTATGGAGGTTCCTACTCTTAGTTACGTATAGGTCGGGAGTGGTGTTGTAGTCGACGGACTGTGGTCAAGGTGGTCCAAGAAAGGGAAATACCACTCTGCTTAGATGATTGTTCGTTGGGAGAAGTAATCTAGAATTGCTTGTATTGCGATGAAGGAATTATGGGTAGTGAGTTGTCGGGACGTACAGGTTTGGTCTTGTGCCAAGCTGTCTATAGTGTGTTTGTCTCTGGTAGGCGAATCTCGTGTTGTGGCGGAGGATTTAACCGAGTCCCTCCTTAAAGGAAGTATAGGTGCATGATAAGTCGTGGTTAATATTATGTCGTCAAGGCCGATCGGGTAGGAGCAGTAGCCTACGAGTTAGGGTACCGTAAGAACTGAAGGGAATGCACCCGTGGTTCCGGGTTTCGAATTTAGTGAGGTGGACTGAGGCAGAATGTGGTTGTACTTTGGAGAAGTGTCAGTTCTGATGTGGGCAAGACACCCGCATCTTTTCCAATGAGGAATTCCGGGGACGGAATTCTTTTAAAGGGGGAGTGTTGTAACACCCCATATTTCAAACTCTTGTGGTTTAAGTGCAGAAATAAGAAATTTTGGGGCTCTTTTGTAAAAAACTGGAAGTTGGGTGGCTAGATAGTGAGAGGGAGAAGTTCAATAAGATAAAAACCCTTCTAAAAACCCTATTCCATTTGGTGTATTTCGGCTGGAGCTTTCTAGAGAGGAGAAGAGCTCAAGATTTTCCTCCATTGAAGGTTTGGGAAGGTGTGGGAGCTGGATATTGAAGGAGTTTGCTTCTAAGGTATACTTCCATCTTAACCTCTTAGTTTTGTTTTGGAAATGGGGCTTTGATGTAGGAATCTGTTGCAATCTCTTTTTCTTTAAGTGTTTTGGAGGCAAAACCAATTGGAAGGGTGAGATTGATGAATCCCTTGAGGAGATTGAGACCTCTTGGTGATATTTCACCTTTCCAATGGAGAGTTATAGGTTTTGTCCTTCCATTTTGAGTTTGGGACTGAAATATTGTTTTGGGAGAGCTAGAACTGATTTGGGGAAGTTGGGGTTGAGAAATCTTTGAGTTTTGGAAAGAATTTACGTGCAGGGAAATTCAGTCCAGAGGTTCGCGCTGATGGACCGGCGCCGATGGATCGGCGCCAACCAATCGGCGCCGGGCTCTGTTTCGTTATTTTTCGTTTTTGCTTCGTTGGTCGTTTGGGCTTGGGTTTGAGGCTTGGTTTAAGGGATTGTCTTAGGACATTATGGGGATTGTTTTAGAGTACAATTGGGGAGTCTAATACCTCCTTTGTTAACCCCAATTCAGGTGATCGTTTGGAGGTTAAGTGAGCTTCAAGTAGTGTGTGGTTTAGCCGCGCAGCAGGTGAGTTCCCTTATGCATTATTTCTATCTTTTAAAATGAATTGCGAAGAATTGATATGACTGAAAATGAGTTTACTTGATCATCATGAATCTTATGTTTTCTCATGCATGAAAAGTGTTATCTTACAAGTGGAAGGAGGATATTCCTCGAGTAAGTTTTAAAGCATGTTTTAAATGTTTATGTTTGTGGTAGAGTTGGGTTACACAGTGGAGGACCCCCGAGTTGCCGTCCCTGGCTTTGTAAGGTGATGAGTTGCCGTCCCTGGCTTTGTAAGGTGATGAGTTGCCGTGCCTGGCTTTGTAAGGTGTTATTGGTCCGTACCATTGTGTATACCCTTGTTTGAGCTCAAACTTGTTAAGTACTGTTTGCAAGGAAATGTGTTTCTTAAAATGTTTTGTGGTCACGCTTTTAGGAGGGAATTCACTAGACCTTATGGTCTAACCCTCGCTTTTCAAAAATAAAAACCATTTTCAGGTATTAACCGTGTATGGAGTTCATCTGATGATATTGGAAGGTTGGGTCGTGGCAGAGGAGCGAGGGGTAGTGAAGACTTGTAGAGTACCGCCGAGCTTCTTGTAGTATCTCAGTTGTGAAGGTAGTTTCCGCTGCGAGTTTAGAGCAAATTAGATGTATTGTAGACTTTGGGACCGTTTTTGATTGAAATGTTAAATATTATATTGTATTAAATTTTTGGGTTGTTACAGGGCGCCTCTCCTCTCTTCTCTCTTCTCTTCTCCTAAACCCTAAACCTAGCCGCCACCACCATATCGCCGGTGTTCTGCCGCCGCCACCACCACCATCGGCCTGAGCTGCTGCTACTGCTGAACCTAGCCGCCACCACCATATCGCCGGTGATCTGCCGCCGCCACCACCATCGGCCTGAGCTGCTGCTTCTGCTGCGACTCAGGCGAAAAAAACAGGTTCTGGTGAGAGAGAGTGAGTGAGAGTGAGAGTGCCGTTGCTGCTGCTACGCCGCTGCCGCTGCTACTTCGTCTGCTGCCGCCGCTGCTACGCCGCCGCCGCTGCGACGTCGTCGCCGCGACGTCGTCGCCGCGACGTCGTCGCCGCTGCTACGCCGTATTGAAGACTAATCGTCTAAATCCCTTTGTGGCTAAACCCCTTTGTGGCTAAATCCCTTTTGTGGATTTAATTCTCGTTTGGTTTCCCATCTTTTCCGAGAAGACCGTAATGACGTTTTCCGGTGATACAAGGGAAGTTCTCCCCACCATCGCCACCAATCTCCACGACTTTTACGACAACGACTATGGTGAAATTGTCAAAGGTTCTGGAGAATACATGGTAACGTTAAGGGTAGGAAAATGTGGAAATACCGGAAACGTTGGAAATTCCGATACCACCACAACCAATGTAAGAACAATAATTTCTTTTCGGTTACTTGGCAAGATCTGCAGATAGGAAAAATCAAGAAAGTAAAGTGGACCTGTCCACTATCAAAAAGGAGGAAATCGTCAAAGAAAGGTGGCACCTTCCCACTGTTTCTCCTTACCTTTAGACTGTGATCTTGCAAAAAAGAAGAGGAATCAATTCATTGATCGCCTCCAGTTGGAACTGCAGGGACCTTGTATTTCCTCGGAAAGTTCAGGTTCGTCGGGAGATTATCTCGATTCATGCGGTGGATAGACAAGTTAACGAAGTGGCTCATTTGACTATGAGACACTTTCGTTTTTTATCTTGTCCGAAATGTTACGTTGTTTTTAAGGCTTTCATTCTTTGTTGTATTAATGTTTCCTGTAACCGTTGATTTTTAATGTTATGTTTGTTTAAAAAAAAATCATATGTGATTTTATGATAATATAGTTTGGATAAAATGTTGTTATTAGTTTGCAACCCTTAATCATATGAGATTAGACTACAAATGAATTAAACAGAATGCTTAGCTATAACTCTTAACACCAAAATCATATGTGATATTGTTTTAACTAACTCGGACACATAATGTTTCTATTAACTTTGCAACTTTAAATCATATGTGCTCATCCACCAAATATCATAAATGTTCTAAACTAAAACACAAATTACCATGATTAATCGCCCGATTTCACATCCATGGAAGACATAGATTAGGGAAATCAAATGATTAAGGATACAAGGAGGCTTCTTCCAAACCCTAGAATGCATCTTTATGATACGGATAGAACAAATTCAATCGGGGTTGATAACACCAACGACCGATTGAAACTCTTAATCTGGAAAATCAAGCAGGGAATGATCTTCGAAATTAAAGAGCAAATAAGAATTTGAGAAAATGTTTAATAGAGAGAAAATTGTATGTATTAGTCATATTTTCTCAAGAACAAACAACCCATATACGTAGGGGAATTGAGGGAGATGATCAGCCACACTGGACTATGAACAGCCACAACATTATTTATGCACTAAATGTGCTAACTAGACAATGGTCCCTACACATGCATACGTATCACTTTAGAATCTCCTTTGCTTTCTCCCTCCTCTCGCTTCAACATCGTCTTCCTTCCTTGACTCACAGATCTCCGGTGAATACCTCCCACGACTACCTCTCTACCCGTCTCCTCCTTTCTCCTCCCTCCACTGATTCGTCCATATTTGGGAATGAACTCAGTGGCCCTAATAGATCTTAAAATCCAGAACTTAAAAATCCAAATGGACGTTTCGTTGACCCGTCTGCAACTATTAGTTTCTTCTTCATCCTTGTTATATCTGATTGCAATAATATCATGAAGTAACCCATTTCATGAAATGAAAATCAAAAAGAGAGAGAGAGAGAGAGAGAGAGAGAGAGAGATTTTATAGAGATCACTTATATTTAGTGGGTGAAGACTATCCTAAAATAGTGAGGAGTAAAGAAGACCTAAATACCCTTTTATAAACTTCTTTATTTAAAAAAATTAATTATTTGTTCAATAATTATGATTGGTTCATAATTGTCCCTTTATTATTTTAAAGAGGTGTCATTCTCGCATGATGCTCTCTCTATATATATATATATATACATATATATATATATAGAGAGAGAGAGGAATAATAAAATGTAAAGCTATAAATGTGTGTAAACTATGTAAACCAATCATAGCCCTTCATTTTTAATCTTGATTAATATGTCACTAAGGGTAAAACAGTCTTTCACACATTTTGTTATATTTTCGGAAATTTCATTAATAAGGACTAGATACGTACCCGCACGCGATGCGGCGCGAAGTATCTTGAATCTAAAGCCGAGAATTCGAAAAAAATAATTTTGTTTCATGTTCATGTTTATTTGCTTTTAAATCGCATATCAGATGTATAAAATTAAAGGTCGATAAGGTTAACTGGTTAAAAATTTTGAAAAATATTCGTTCGATAGTGGGGTCTTCAAACCCATAACATATGTCCTCATTTTGAAGGTTTTGATGAACAATTATAATGGTATAATTTATAAAAATGAAAAACATATTTGTTTAATGTATTTTAGTTTATGTATGCTGATATGATAAGAATGTAACATGAAAAATGAAAGAAGAAGGGATATAAAGTAAATTAAATAACTAATTATAATGGTATAAAATGTAATTTAAAAATATTTTTTTTTAATTATCATGTTGAACGTTGGAGGGTTTAAAGCTTTTAAACTTATACATGATGTATTTAGATTTGTACTTTTCTTAAAATTCAAGAATAAACGTAAATGGAATTATTTTTAAAGGAGTATAATAGATAAATATAGACAAGAGCGTAAAATGTACAAATTAAAAAAAATCAGTACGTCATTCTTGAAAAATCTTGATACGTATTTATGATATTTCACAATATTATTAAGTTAAAAAAATATTCAATAATAAATTTATTTTGAAATTATTGACGAGAATATTGTAATATTATAATTTGTAAAAAAATGCATTTGTTAATATGTTTTAGTTAAACTATGATTATGTATTTTTAATATTATAAGGGTGTAAATGAAAATGAATAATATAAGGGATATAAAACAAATTAATTTGTACATGTTCATGATATTTAATAATATGATTAAATCCGAAAATATTTAATATTGGGCTCATTTCGAAGGTATTGACGAGACGATTACAATGGTATAATTTGTAAAAAAAGAAATGTATTTTTTAATACATTCTTCTTCATATACGATTATTTATGTTAATATGATAAATGTGTAAAATAAAAAATAAAAAAGTAAAGGATTAAAAGTAATTAGATAACTAATTCTAAGGGTATAAAGTGTAACTTAGAAATTGAAAATTGTTTGTTTTTGAGAAAAACGTGGGAGAGAGGGGATTTCTTAGTAGCTTGAGAGTTGTACACATAGCTTAAAAAGTGATACGTTTAGAAAAACTGTTTTTTAGAAAATAACCGTTTTACAATTTTTAGAAAATAACCGTTTTACAATTTTTAAAACCATAATAGTATTTTAAGAGATTTTGTCATTAGACATATAAATATTAGTTTTGACATAAAGTCAGATTCAAACTTTTAACAATCTTAATAGTATTAATGGATCTTTTGGTAAAAGATCAAAATATATGGGGGTTGGAAGTGTAACTTACAAAAATTAATTATAAAGTTAAAAATTATGAGTAGGAACTCATAATCAAGATATACATTTGAACCGGTGCATTTAAGAATGGTCTAATATTATACATTATAAGAATTTAATAGTTTTTGGCAAGAGGCCAAAAATGTAGGGTTAAAAGTATAACTTCTAAAATTATTATAAAAAAAATTATAAGTAGAAATTTATCATTAGGATAAATATTTGAATTTATGATCACTAGATTACCAAAGTATTATCCCATCGTTTTCTTCAATAACAGGATATACTTTATTTAATTGGATAAGCATCTAAATATACAAATATTAAGATGAACATTTATATTAATCATCTGAATATATCTCACAACAACATATTAGTAAATTTAAATGATCTAACGCAAAGTTATGATCCACATAAGTAAATAATATTAACATAATTAAATTAACTAATTAAGGATGCCAAAATATAGAAGGTGTGCTGAAAACATTAAATTATACTAACCCAATTAATTGTAACTAAAGTGAACCCAAATTTATATTAACTAATAGTCTAATTCATTATTTGAACTAGTATAAGAACATAAGTATAATAAATCCAATTAAACAAAACTAAATAAAAACGAGTCAAGATCGGGTCATATAGGTAAATAAATTGACAATTAAATTAAAAACACTATATAAATAATAAAGTATAAAGGAACTATAATAAATCAATTAAAGTTAAATGATATTTCATTAAAATAATGATAACATGATAATAAAAAATAGTTAATAAAGTAAATAAATAAACTTTTTTTAATCAGAAAAAAAACTGTAAGTCTTAGATTTGGAGGCCCCGAATTCAATGTAATTCCTTTTACTAAAATAAAATTAATCAAATTCACAAGATAAACTCATATGAATATAAATAATTATTTTTTCTTGCAAATTTTTTTTTTGTCAAAATCACTTTATCTATCTCATTACAGAATTAAATAATTATGATTTTTTTTTAGTTTTAGTTTTTATTCTTAATTCGATTGATATCAACAATAAAAATATAAGAGAAACATGCTCTAGAACAAATCATAATTGATATTTAACTTTTAGCATGATCTTAAAATACTCGCATATAGAGAAGAAGATATACAAAACTTACTTGGATTGAAGCAGCGGGAAGATAACCATGTATAATAGCGTCGAACAATGGATAGAACCATCGTGTAGTGGCGGTGAACAATGAATATTGAGCTTACGTGCTGATAACGTGTTGAAGGGAAAACTAAATAGAACAACAATAGAATGGAAAGAATGAATCGTAATTCTCATTAATCATAAGCCCTTTATATAGGGATGAGTTACAAGTAGATAACTACAAGATATTTCAATTCTAATCTATCTCTATCCCTATCTCTATCGTCATATCCTTTAGACGATGGCACATTTATCCTACAACATATAGATAAGTATCCTTTATTTTAGGAAGTGATTGATTTTAATCATTTATTATTTTTTTTGTTGATAATTTCCGATTTTCATCTCCATCTTCAACATTAAACGGTTTTCAAAACCATCTTCATCACCGTAACCGTGATTTTTCCAGAATTTTGTTCCAAATTTCGTCTTGTTCTTAGTTTAACATTGTCATCATCATGTCGTATATTTTTGAAGAAGAAAAACATGAAGAACAAACCATACATGATGACATGGTAGTTGACGATGTTCTTGCGGATTTTGTTCTTGCGCTTGCTTCCGATGAAGAAGCTGATGAAGATGTAATCCATGCTAGTGATGCAATAGATTGTATGCTCTTGACGTTACACCAATTAAGAAACGTTAGTTTTTTCACAATTTTTTTAATGTTAAAGTTCACGTGTATTTTTCGTGAATTTTCATCAATTAATTAACAACTTGTTAAAGCAGATAAACTTTTTAATTTTTCCGTTATTTGTATGAAACTGTTAATTTTTCATAGGTATTGTCTATTTTGTGAATTAATGTTTCTTTATTTATTTTTTGATTTTTGTATTCTGCCATGAAAATATGGGTTTTTTTAATGTTCATGTGTATTTTTCTGTGAATTTTCACCAACTACACCACGTTTTTCACATATGAAACTTGATAGGATAAATTTTATATGAAATTATTGTGTCACCGAGGATGTGGTAACATCTCGCACGAGTTTTCATATGTAGAATAATCTGCCATTTTTTGTTGAAGCTGTGTTTTTTTGCTAAATTTGTTACCTATGAAATTTTGAACATGTGCAATTATTCTTTGTAATTATTGTTTACTTATGATTTTATGTTAAAGCGTTACTGGCTGAAATTTTCTAATGTAGATTGCCGGTATTAAGATGCTTTGTTTTATTCTTTTTTTAGCGTTCAACAAATGTTTTATTGTTTTTCGTTTTAGTACGGCATGAGATGTTTGTTTCACCCGGGGGTACGAAATATTGGATACCATTTGTGGACGACAATGTAAAGATAGGATTGGGTTATGAATTTAGGTCCATTGATCTTGCTGACATTGCTTACATGAAATATGTTGAAGAGAAGAAGCTGGTTTCGATGTTCGACAATCTAATAAGAAAAAAATAAGCTCGGGGATGTGCAAACTCGTTACCTACTGTGTAGTAAGCAAGGTCTTTCGGTTAGTAAAGATGTCGAGCATATGTCTAGGAACTCCAATGTGAAACGTACTAATCGCAGAGCGTGTATTAAGTTTCGCTTTAGGAAGGAGAGTGGTACGTACGTAGTTTATAAGTTCGAAGAAAGACACAACCATGCTCTATACAACTCCATGGACAAGGGAATGTCACGCTCCAAAAGACGGTTGCAATATACGGATTTTAGGAATGTGTATAATGCTTCATCATCGTGTATTGGCGGGGCAAAGTCTTATAATAGTCAAGCAACTTATAAAGGTGGGTACGAACATGTTAATGCTACTCAAGTTGACTACCAGAATGCCAGGATCGCCATGGGGACATTTGTGGGGAAGAAAGATGCACAAATGTTGGTTGATTTGTTGTGCAAACGTAGAACCGTTGTTCCTGATTACTTTTTTGATATATTGGTTATTGATGGGGAGTTTCAGGCGATTTTTTGGGCTGACGAGATTGCTAGGCTAAATTATAAAGAGTTCGGTGACACCATATCGTTTGATGTGACATATCGTACGAATCAATATGTCTGATATTATTTTCCCTTTTTTTGTTGCACTTAATTTTCATGTGAAATTATTTGTTTCCATAGGTTTTTATTTTCACAGGCATGCTATGAATTTTGTTTCGTCATAGCTATCGACAACCATAAGAGGTCAGTTGTGGTAGGCTCTACATTGATAAGCCATGAGAACATAGAGAATTTTAAGTAGGTGTTGTCTGCCTTTTTGAAAGCACACGGGAAACAACCTACATTTGTCATAACGGACCAATGTGCTGCCATGAAACAAGCAGTGTTGTGTTCACAGAGTCGAAACATCGCTTGTGTATTTGGCACATTATGAAGAAACTTCCCGGCAAGGTCAGTTTTAATTTTTAATGCAATCTATAAATAACTGTGTAGGTGGATACGATTTTTTAATACAATAATTTGTTCATTCAATAATTTTGTAATCATATTTAATTTATTGTAGATAACCTCTTATCTTAATGCCAATGTTTCTTTCAAAAGAAGATTCAATAAATTGGTTTGGAATAATCATATGAGTCCAGAGGAATTTGAGATTGAGTGGTGCAGTATAATTGATGACTACGAATTGCATCACAACGATTGGCTGAGAGATATGTACGCAATTAGGCAATCTTGGATATCTGCGTATTACAAGGATGTTCCCATGTCCGGGTTAATGAGGACAACCTCCTGATCCAGTGCTCATGCGTTTTTCAGGATATATGCATCGTATCGTAATGATTTGGTCAAGTTTTTGCATGCGTTTGATGGTGCGATCGAGAAGCAGAGGAACAAGCATCGGATCATGTTCTTCACCAGAAACACTTTCCCATGATGTTCTACGCCGTTGGTGATCGAGAGGCATACGTCAGAGGTATGTACTCGTACTGTTTTTAAAGAAGTTCAAAAGGAGATCAAGAAAGTTGCGTATCATTGTGGCGTTGTGTTTACCGGCGAAGATGGTGATTCCAGGTTTTACACAAAAATATGAAGGCCGTTACAAATTTCTCGTATCATGTATGTTAAGTTGAATTAGTGTTTTTCATATAGTTGTTAACTTACAATTCGTATTCACTTATATGAAGTGTTTAACCTATAATTCATTTTTTATTTGTTTCACATGTTTCACACAATACAACAATAGACATGATGGAATGTGAATGCAATTTCTTTTCTCGGAATGGATTCCCGTGTCGACACATATTCAAGATTTAATTAAACGATGATTTTGGGTCGATTCCTGACATTCTTATATCTCGTCGATGGACTAGGTCTTTGGTCCTGTCGAAGTTCAGGTTGCCCGTGCACGGTATGGTGAGGTTGACGTAGAGAAGGAGCGATTGATCAACGGATTGTATTCGAAGCTTGATTTGTTGGTTAGTCGGATTAGAAACGATAAAGGCAAGTTGAACGTGCTCACGGAAATGTTGGAGAACATGAAGTCCGAGTTTGAAGTTGATAATATCCTTCCATCTGCTTCTGCGGATAGAGCTGAAGCGCTTAGGGAAGGTTATGGTGTAGATGTGCCTGATGAGGTACAGGTTTTACCCCCGGATGGTATACGGAATAAAGGGTGCGGTACAGGAAAATGGTTGGCAGGGGCGTTGGAGAAAGTGACCAAGAAGTGTAAGAAGCCAAAACGTTTGTGTAGGAGATGTAAGACAATGGCGAACCACGATTCAAGGAATTGCCCGTCGCGTCAAAATGATGGTTAGGTTATGGTTTTTTTCATTCATTTTCCCGCTTCGTTTATAGGAATGGTGGTTTTGAATTTTTGTTAGATTTGTTTACAATATTTTTGGTCCGAACTCAAATAATATATGAAATTTCAAGTTATCCATTTTAATATTTGTGTTATCTATATGGATTGTAGGTTATTACACATTGGTTGTACTTTTTTTATTAGCATTA
This sequence comes from Saussurea involucrata, assembly GCA_033807775.1. Classification (NCBI taxonomy): domain Eukaryota; kingdom Viridiplantae; phylum Streptophyta; class Magnoliopsida; order Asterales; family Asteraceae; genus Saussurea; species Saussurea involucrata. Next base: position 69,460,291 of record CM066312.1, on the reverse strand, counting down.
TGCTATGTATGTTGTAAGACATAAATTTTCATAACATTTCCAAACAAATAAATTCATATAATTATGTGTTTATATAGCAATTGTAATACCATCATTTCGTGTAAGACTTCTTGGGTTTTATGCAATCCTTTATTTTTATTTTTTTAATTATCATCGCTCACATCATAAAATACATCAATATGAAAAGTAGCATGCATGCATCTTTTTAGAGATTCCTTTTATGGGGCCAATAAGCACCTTTTGTCATTACATATAGGAAAGAGGTGGGTCTAGGGTAGGTTTCATGATGTTAGTCACAATAGGATTCAAACTCACCATCTTAAATAGCAATGCCAACGCCCCAAATCCTTCACATACCCATTCATCCACTTCTTGCACTATCTTAAGGTTTTCATATCATTTATAAATTGTAAGAAAACTCTCTCTACTTCATCTTCTTAGCTATGGCACAAAACAATCAACAAACCCAAAATGGTGTCAACCCTATTGGTTCACATTCCAACCAAGTTGTGGTGATTTATGCCCTAATTCGCGACAACCGTTCTCTTAGGGCTGAGCTAAAACGTCTCCAAGATAAACACCAAGACACGTTCGATGATTTGGAATTGTCGAAATATCATCTTGATGACCAATGCCACAAAGTTGAAAATCTTGAGGCCCAAAATGCGGTGCTACAGGAGATGGTTTGGAAGTATGATACCGATATAAAGGTGGTTAGGGCTTCATATGATGTTCTTAGGAGGGATTGCAAGTGCCGACCCCCGCTGCAGTAAACCCCTATCGCGTTCATGTCGTGTAGGTCCCGGTTGTGTGTTCTAGTTTTTTGTTTTGTGTCCTTGTGCAATCCTCCCTCATTTAGTTGTGTGATGTGCTGTAGTGTTTTCATTCTGTGGTTCCGTTGTTTGTATGTTCCGTTGTTTTTATGTTCTAGAAGGTTATCCTAATGCAGTTGTGTTTTTGTTTGTTATCATGAAATTTATATGAAGTACCAAATAGACCAATATAAAATATTGATAATATAATAGGAAAACTCTGCATGGAATATATGTTATACACCCACTTTTTTTACCAATGAAAATATAATTGTTATTTTGACTTATTTTCATAAGCATTTATATTTTTCACAAACAAGTTTAATTTTTTTGACATAATTGGCATTTACGCATAGTAAATGTCACGAGTTTTACATGTATTGGTATGTTTACATTATTATAAACATTAATATTAAAATACTAATCATAAGGAGTCCAACAATATATTGTTATTTGATGTAATTTCAAATTTCATACATAGATATGGAAAAACATACGTAAGTGAAATCTCAAAATCATTCAAATTTCATACATAGATATGGAAAACATACGTAAGTGAAATCTCAAAATCATTATACCAACAAATCTAATATATACCACCCCATACCAAAAAGTTACTAAGTCTCAAAACGTTATATTAATAAATCTAATAAACGACGTGTCATACCTAAAAGTCTCCAAATATCAAAACATCAATTGTAAAAAACAGCTAAATTAATAGTTCATCATCACATACGAATAAATATCCACCAACTAAATATAATGTTTCATAGTAAAACCAAGAAGTGCCTCAAAACTTGTCAAGCCGCTCTTAGTTGCATGTGCACGATCCAGAATTTGTGCCAATGTTCCCTTGTCCATTTTGTTGAATTGTGCTATTTCTGATTCAACGTATCTGCGTCTTGTGTTCGCATCGCTTAAAAGTATCTTTGATGTGTATTTCTTCCTTAGCCCCTCTAGTTGTTTCGCCTGTGCCGGTCCTTCCTTCTCAAGATGTGTAATCATACCTCGGCTCCCACCTCCCATGTAACATTCCATATGTCTCATCAAGAACACACCGCAATCTATGAAATTTTTCCTCGTCTACCAACTACAAACAAGTCTCACCCTTGGGAAGTTATCTATCACTTTGCCAGTCAGGTGACGTGTATCCTTTAAGTGTCGGGACATCATCGTTTGCTGCACATAAAAAATTATATTAATTAATCTCATTGTAACAGTAGAACTAAATTTCATTAATCGCTATATTAATATATTTTCATACCAATATGGTAACATCCCTATCGCATTGTTCGTCTATCCCGCTCCCATACGAAGTGGCTCGTTTGTTGTCTATTATCTCGATAAGACTACTCTTAAGGTTAAACACCACACAATAGTAATGCCTATCTTGCATCATTGGGAAAAGATCTGTTATCAACGTCATCGAATCCTTGTTTTCATACCAGATCAACGTTCTTCAAGTGCACGTTCTGAATCTGGTTTTTCTCTGCATCTGATATGTTCCTTTTGAACCATTCGTAACACTTGTTATAGGTGTATATATGGCTCAATAAGACGCCTCCCTCCTGAATTGTTTATTCTTTAGAATAGTAAATATTAAATGTCGTTATCCCTACCAAAATTCTCAATAATACTTACATAACGGATGTTTTAAAAAATAATCGTCTCGGTGAATAGACGTTTCTGTACCGCTCCTCATAATTTAGCATATCTACCCAGCCATCGATAACGTGAGTGAAGATGTGTTCATTTCCAGCTAGGCTCTCCATCCCGACGCGTACTATTTGTTGACCCGTATTTGATGAGTACAACATGTCACTGCATTTTAAAACACAATACATGTTAAATTTGTAATTCCTACAAGTTTCGTATGTCAATATAACTATTTTGTATATACGATCATCAATAATGTTATGATAAAGTAAAAAAACGTTAACGAATTTAATGTACTTACTCTGGTCCACCAAATGCTGCCAAACATAACCCGTGAACCTTTCTCTCGTCGTTTGTCAATGCCATGCGTAATTCGACTGAACGTTTGACGTACGGTGATCTCAGTTGGTCGCCAAGTTTTATTTCTCGGTGGCTCGCCCTACGTTGCACTATATCACCAACCACAGTCTCCTTCCCTTTATCGCCTGCGGTGTACGGAACCAATTGATTATTCCCCAAACAAACAGTTGACTTATCACCTTGTAACGAAACTGAGTGTGCATCCTTTGATGTCAAATCTACCGACCTTTGTAGTATATCACTGTCGATGGCATTGAACGTTTGTGTGCACCAGATTTGTGAAACATGTGTCAGTGAAATTTCAAAGTTAAACTTCGTGGTGTAACTTCCGTCGGTCTATGCGCATCCAACTTTCCTTGACTCGCAACATTGTCTCTTTTGCAATCATTATTTCCATCGCCTTCGCTAACGCTATCCGCATCATCATCGCCATCTGTTTTGTCATCTTCCCTGAAAAGCGTATAGAACGTCTCTTGATAGTTATCGAAGCTGACATCTTCCGGGAACAACTCCATTGCTTCCTTTATCAACTTGCTCACGTCAGACTTTGTGCAATTGATTTGCTCGAAATGCGCATCGATCTTCGCCATGTATTCCTGTTTTACGTAACATTTCAAGAAGCATTCAGATTTCACAACTTTTGTAAACTATATAAACAATAATATGAAACTGATTTCTTAGATTAACCCAATAATAAATCATCAAATTCTGATAAATATAGAAATCAGAACTTCAAAGTTTTAGCTATAGTTTAAAATTGTTAGTTCACACATGTTTAAATTCAGTTTTCATAACTTTTCAAAAAATGTATGAAATACATTAATCAAGTAATCTAATCAATTTCCTGTTTTACGTAACATTTCAAGAAGCACACATATTTCACAACTTTCGTAAACTATACAAACAATAAAATGAAACTGATTTCTTAGATTCACCCAATAATAAAACACCAAATTCAGATAAATATAGAAATCACAACTTCAAAATTTCAGCTAAACTTTTAAATTGGTAGTTCACACATGTTTAAATTCAGATTTCATAACTTTTCAAAAAATATTATGAATTATATTCATCAAGTAAGTTAATCGATATTCAAACCATCAGATGTATGCAATAATTACTATCGGATGTATGCAAAAGTTATGAAAATGTAAATACAATAATATTGTACGAACATTTCACATGAGAATGGTATTGTTATTACCTTTCTTAGCTCCTCTTCGTCTTCAAAATCCTCGCCATCTTCACCATCATCAACAACCCCACCATCAGTTTCATTGATTCCATCACCCTCAACGGTTACTGATTCACGTATTGCATTCACCACCTTATTAACCACCTCAAATGCCATCTCTATCTCCACATCTTGCACCTCAAACCCATCATCCGTATCCATCCTAATACAATAATTTTCTTGCATACCCACATATGTTTTATTTAATTTATATGCAGATGTGATGTCGTTGTAAAAAAATAGACAACATATGAAATCGAACTATTGTACAGTACTATACCTTGTCTTCCGTATTTGCTTTCCCAACTGCAACTACACCGTCCTTCTCCGCCTCCGATAAAAACGCCTCTTTAATCTATATTAACGAGAGTTTGCTGTTAATATGTTATATGAAATCCACTGATAATGTGTAAGTTATAATACGTTCTTATGTTGTTTGTTATAAAACTTATACTCATTAAACTCGTTGTAATACCTTTTCTCCCGTTTCTATCTCCGCAAGTCCTTCATCATTTTCTTCCTTCTCCGTTGCCAATGGATCATTACCCTACAATAATCGAAGTATTGTTAATATATGAAATTTGTTAGCTCCAATCTTTCTGTTAATAGAAGTATTGAAAAATAGGCTAAGTATAGAAGTGTTCGACAGAGGCTCTGCCGAGTAGCCGAGTAACCAAGAAGACAGAAGTCTTCGACAGAGGCTCTGCCGGGTTATCCAAGAATACGGAAGTGAAGAAGCAACAGAAGACTCTTCTAAGCGGACAAGGCCACAGAGCTTCTGTCATACTTGACAGAGCCTCTGTGGTAAAAAGAAGATCTACGCAAAAGATCTAAACAAGGACAAACGTGCTTCTTACAATATCTGCCATTCGAAGGTTCTGAAGATCATTCTGACAAGGCTTGACCTGACAACTCCACGTGTCAAACACTGATAGGTTTCAGCCTAAAGCAGAATACGGAGCATTTAATGCACGTTGTATCAACAGTAACAGAATAGTGTATTAGTACATTCCAACAACTGTTCATCAACTGTATCCTAGTACCTTCGGTCCTTATTGTCTAAAATATTGTCCCCTTTAAAGTAGTATAAATAGAAGGCTCATGTTGAGCTCTTCAATTAAGCAAAAAATGTATATTTAAGAATTACTTTGAAAAGCTTTGCACAACACATAAACACCATTAAGAGCAGAATTCTAGTTAATCCTTCGGTGTTCTTGGTGTTCTTATTTATATCAAATACAGTAAATCTTTGAGAAATCTATCTGTTATTTACATATTGCTTATTTGATATTGTGTGTTATTCTACCTCATAAATATCTTTCAGTTCTTTAAATACGCTTCCGCATTACATCTTATCTGAACTAACTGAAAGAATCATCATTGTTAAGCAAAACGGGAACCAACAATTGGTATCAGAGCGAAACTTGATGTTCAATATCAAGTGATCCTCACTAACAATTATTCTTGGTAGAAACTTGGATTGTCTTTAACCTATTCTTCATATCTTTCAAACAACTTCTGTCTTTCTGCCATTTTCGATCCATTCGAACCTTGGTAAACTTATAGAACCTGTTTTCTTTGGTTAAAACTCCATCTTAGTGAAACTGTTTAAAGTTCTTAAGCCCAAAAAAACTCTATCCAAAACATCCACTTCATATTCAAAAATCTACCATTCTTATCCTATTTTCTGGATATCTTTCATTCTCTCAAAATGACAAACACAAACAACTTCTTCACAGCTGGTTCTTTAACCAAACCACCAACTCTACTTAGAGACGAGTACCCTCAATGGAAGATACGAATGATTCACTTCTTCGAGGGTACTGACAAGAACTAGTTTACTATCTCCGAAATCCTCCTCTTGTTCCCATGATCACAGTTCCTGGTGCACCTGCCATAGACGATACACCAGAAATCCCTGAACACGAGAAACCAAAGACCAAAGATAACTGGTCCGATCCAGATTGGTCAAAACATGAAGTTGCTCAGAAGACAAAGAGACTTCTGATTATGGCAATTCCCAACGATCTTTTCCAATCCCTAGATGTGTGTGAATCTGCATACGATCTATGGAAAGAACTAGAAAAACAACTAGAAGGGGGGTAAAACTCAGAAGAACCACAGAGCTCAATACATAAATGAATACTATGCATTTAAAGCTCTGCCGATAGAAACTCTGCAATCAACTTACGATCGGTTCAACTCTCTGATCAACAAATGCAAGAAGTTCGGAATCCACAGAACTTCTGAAGAAAAAACAATGTCATGTTCCTGAAGAGCCTCAACGAAGAATGGCTCCAATTGTCTATGTCTCTGCAAACAAATCAGGACTTAGACTCCTGGACTCTGTCAGACCACTATGGAACATTGGCAGCCCAAGAGCCTCAAATAGCACAGACAAAAGCTCAAATCATTGCACCTTTTGCACTGGTTGGTAAGACTACTGTGGCCAAAGAGAAACCAAAGAAAGAAAAAGATGCAGAGGAAAAGGAGAAAAAGAAGATGGTCATGATGGTTAATAGTGAAGAAGAGGAGATAGTGGAAGAAGAGGAAACTACTCTAGCCTCGATAGCTAAATCATTAACTCTCTTGACTAGAGAATTCAGCAGAGGATACCAAAAGAAGTCTGGTAATTGTAAAGCCCGTGTCCCGGTACGAATAAATATTTTCCTTTAAATCTTTCTCGTTGCTTAAATATGTAATTGCCATTGAGTTTTCTTACGGGATCATTTAAGTTGCAGAGGGTTAGCACCGTTGACCCTAAGTGTTAATTTTCTAGTAGGGGGTTTAGAGAGTGTTTGTGATTTGCTGAGGGACCAAAATTGTCAAAGGGCCAAAGTCGTGACATGGGGTCGGCCCATGCACACGACCAAGCCCTTTTTGCTTCTTTGTTGTTTTTGTTTTGTGGTTTGGGTTACGAGGGTAGCAATCGAAAGAAGAAGAAAAGTTTTTAGAGAAGAAAACCCTAGACACCCTCCCCTCTCCGCCGTGGTCTTCCCCCCCCCCCCCCCCACCCCTTGTCGGTCTTTCTTCGCCGCTGCCGGAAAACGCAGCCACCGCCGCCGCCGGCGTTATCGACTGCCGGAGAGAGAGAGGAACAGCGAGAGGGCAAGAGAGGAAGGAAGAGCCGACTTGGTTGCTGCTGCGTTTTGAACAAGAGGTAAGCATCGTCTTTTCGTTTCTTTCTTTTGCGTCGACGTCAATCAGCCGTGATCGAAACCACCACCGCCGCCGCCGACAGCCTTGGCTGCCGGCGGTGTGGCCACCTGCGTGAACCACCAGATCTAGGGGTGGGTTGTGCGTGGTCAGAGTTGCGAGGGTGGGCGAGAGTGTAGGAAAGTCGGGATAGTTTAAGGGTCCGTTTTGTCTCGTCGGATTTTCGTAAGCTGCCGCCGGCGACCACCACTGCCGGAGGTGGCAGTGGGTGGTGCGCGGTTGAGCCCAGCCTTTGTGAACTATAACCCGTGACCTCGTAGCGTAAAACCCGAATCGATTAAGCCTTGAACCGTTTTTATAAATCGTGATTTTATGAAAATTCTAAGTGTGCTGTCCAGTTTTCGCGTGATCATAACTTTCCTGTCGTAACTCTGTTTGAGCCGAAACTGGCGCCCACGGTTCAAGTTCAGGGTCAGGCACGTTTTCCGTGTTTTAGCGGAAAACTGGTTCGGTCTCTAGCTGGGCGAAAAAGTGGTCGCAAGTTCGGTGATTCGTCATTTTATGTGTAAAATTCTGGAATCTGCCACTGTTTTGTGTAGACCATAACTTTCTGCTCGTAACTCGGTTTGGGGTGAAACCGGTGTCAAAAGTTCCCTTTTTGAGTCTAGAAACTTTTCTGTGTTTTGTGAAAAACCCAGTTCGGGACGTAGCATGGGTCAAATTGTCGTTTTATACTGAAAGGTGCTGAATTTCGCTGTTCTAGAAACCGTTTTTGTAAAATCCGTAGTAAATTGTAGAAAAATCGTTAGGAGGCGTATAATATGTCCTTGGAACCCTAACTCAGAGTACTTTCTGGTCATGAAATAATATTGGGAATTTTCTGGGTTTAAAGGGGTCGAAACAGGTCCCGAACAGACCTGTTTGGCGGGAACGGAAAGTAGTTTTAGTGACGGTTTAAGCGTGTGTCGTGTCATAGGGTCCGAGTCTCGTATTGACACGTTTTAACATGCGTTTAGGTGCTGGGAAGTGACCGTAATTGTGAAGCTTGAATTGTACTGTTAAGCTAGGCGCGCATTCGAGGTGAGTTCTCTCACTATATAGAATGGGAATTATATTTGTGTTGCTATAGTTCGAGTTGTGTTGATTATGATTGTTTGTTGATATTATTGTGGTGTGGAATATATATATTTGTGTGTATATATTGAACTGTGATTGATGTACTTCTTGATGGATGTTCCAAGAGGTATATGCGTTTGTATAATGAGCTGTGATTATATCTTCTTGAGGGTTGTTCCAGGAAGTATAAGGCCACTTCTTGATGGTTGTTCCAAGGAGTAGGTGTATTGGTATAATGTGTTGTGATTATATCTTCTTGAGGGTTGTTCCAAGAAGTATAAGGCCACTTCTTGATGGTTGTTCCAAGGAGTAGGTGTATTGGTGTAATGTGTTGTGATTATATCTTCTTGAGGGTTGTTCCAAGAAGTATAAGGCCACTTCTTGATGGTTGTTCCAAGGAGTAGGTGTATTGGTGTAATGTGTTGTGATTATGTCTTCTTGACGGTGGTTCCAAGGAGCATAAGGATTATTATTAATCGTGTTATATTTTCTTGATGGATGTTCCAAGAAATTTATGTGCTGGTACGTTTAAGGGTGATGCTGATATAATTGCGATCCTATGTATGGATTGAATTCACTAAGCTTCGTGCTTACCCTTTCCCAATAAACTGTGGTTTCAGGTACGGGCGGCTCCAAGGCGTGACGAGTACACACAGGCGCGTGAGAAGAGCTGATTGCTTTATGGTGTTTGATAATTAAACGTTTATTCCGCTGGTTTTTATTTTGAAGCTATTAATTATGAGTTTGCAAACGAAACGTTGGGATCATTTAATGAATTATTATAAATGAAACGTTTATTTAAAAATTTAAATTTGCTTGTAATTTTTGGGACGTTACAACTTGGTATCAGAGCACAGCTTGAGTGAATCAAACGCACCTCGGTGTGTTTGGTCTCAAGTTGCGGCTGGGAAATTTTCAAATTCATTATTAAATCTTTTTAGAAATAAAAGAAAAAGTAAAAACCCGTTCGAGGAACGGTGATCGGAGGCGCAGTGTGTACAGTCAGCCGGAGCCAAAGGGGAAAGGTACAGTACTTAGTGTTTTATTGCTTTCTAGATCATAGAGTATGCATGCTAGATTGCCTGTTGCGGACACTATGCTGTATGTTGAACTGCTTGCTATTAGGAATTCATGCTAGTTATGATAGGTTACTAAGTGGATGCCCTCTAGGTTGTATGCAGTAAGAGATTTATAGCCTTAGAATATTCGATTTAGTTCTATTGCGCAGCTCTTGTTTGAGTCCAACCGTTCTAGGATAGAGTCTTGTATTCGACTGTCTATTTGTTTCGCACTGCATATGATCGGGTATTCGCGAGGCAACTCGTTATGATAAGTAGGGATTCGGCAGTAGCAAGGGTAGTGGTTTGGATGGAATTCCTAGGGAGCTAGGAAGAGTGTGTACATATGCCGGTGCAGGCATATGTGTATAGTTTCGGCGAGAAACTACTTGGACCCCTTGGGATGGGACTCGGAACGGGCGATGATAGGTGTGGATGGTAGTAGTAGAGCTCCTACTACCGGAAGCACAGGATCAATGCTCGAGTCGGGAAAAGTCGCGAAGAATCCAAGGAGTTGAGCGTGAGTGTTGCTAGTGTGAGTTATTATGTGCTAATAACTCGTTGTAATTTTTACCCCAGAAATGGCCATCACTAAGGGAAACAACACTACTGAGCCAGGGATTGGCGCCGGGATCACTGCTGAGCAGATACGTGAGTTGATCGCGGCTGAAGTAAAGCGTGCTATTAGGGAGGCAATCCCCGAGATTATTACCGCCGTTCGTGATGAGGTAGTAGTGATGATGGAGGCTACTCGGAGCCAGAAACCTGAGTTAGAGGAACAGACTAAGAAGAGGAAAACAGTGCAGGCCGTTGCACCAGAACCGGCAGTTCCAAAGAAAACGAGGTTTTCAGACTCGCTCTTGAATCAAAGGAGCGGTGGGTTTAAAACCATGGATGGTAGCAGAAGGAGAAATGACAAATGTTTTCAGTGTGGCCAGGTGGGGCACTACGGTCGCGACTGCAGGGAACCACCACAGATGGTCTGTTTTAACTGCAAACAGATGGGCCATATGAAGGTCAACTGCCCGAATCCGAGGGTTACTGTTGGGGGTGGGGCACAAGGAGCTCCTGCGGCTGCTCCCTTGCGTATTACTGATGGTCGTGTGGGTCAGGCTGGACCCGAGGCGGCCCGAGGTAGAGTTCATTAACTGACGGTGGAAGAGGCACAGGCTACGCTTAAAGTGGTGACAGGTATATTTCATCACTTGGTATTTGTATGTAGTTGCATTTTGCTTAAGCTGTATGTTTAAGTACGCTCTTAGTTAACTCGGTGTCTGCTGTAGTGATGTTTGATAGCGGGGCTACCCGTTTTTTTTTTCTTTTTCTTTCGTGCCTGACACTTGTAGTTGAGGTTGCTGAGGTAATATTTGTTTTAAGTAGACCATTTCGGGTCAAAATTGGCAATTGTGCTAGAATCATAGGCTTTTGAGCCGACTTTGATTTGAGGAAAAGCCGTAAGATGACTTGATGTGATTTCCCAAATTGCCTTAAGAGGTTTAAACGTCTGGATGACAATAGTAGACCGGAGAGTTTCGGAGTAGTATGGGTCGAGACGTTGAATGCCGAATGAGTCATGCACGAAGTTATTTTGAAAATAAGATTGCATTAACAAATTTTTGTGTTTCCAATCCTTATATGGATTGTGTTTTGGAATTTTGGGAAATGTTTAGCACACACACAAGATGTCGAATTATGGTTTTGAAAGTGCATGAAACCTTTTTATAACGAGAGTTACAAACTTTGTTGGTGATTTGTTTAAAATGAGTTTGGAATTCTAGTGTCGCTTAACTTTTCTTTCGAGAGTTGTGATACTATGTATTTTATTGCAAACAGTTCAGTGTGTGGATTGATTCATGCGTGACATAAGTGGTGCATGGAGGAATTTTGGTAACATTTCATAAGGAGTGGTTTAGTGCACTTTTTAGTCAGCTAAAGGTTTATTGACATTTCCAATTAATAGAAGCGGACTGGTTTTTGTCTTCAAGTTTGAAGCTTACACGAGACGGTTATGTTTTAACAAAAATATATTTGTAAACCGTGTCATCGTTTTGTGTGATTAGCTGACGCGCGAAAATTTGTGGCTAACCCTGTGCCACGTCATTCTTATGATTAAAAAGAAGAATTTTTGAATCAAATGTCGTGAGACTTATTTTAAATTAGGTGCACACCTTTGTCGCACCCTGTTTAAGGTCAAGCGGTTACTTTAAGTGCATGTCATGAGTCAATCCATACTGGAATCGAGGCGGTTCATTTTAAAGAAATTATTTATTACGCTTTGCTTTTGTGTGAGTAAACCGAACTGCAATGGAACGATTTTCAACATGATTTTCCTATGTGGGACGAGCGTGTCCAGTTTTGCGTAACTATCGATCTGGTAATAGTAGTTTTATTACATACGATCTTTTTGGAGATGAAAATCCTGATGTTGAAAATATTTTGTAAATGATTTTGTAAACCATTTGGGGAAATGTGCTTTTAAGTGTCATGTGTCATTTCGAGAATTTTAAGGGTGTGAGTCCTTTTGGAAAACTCTTTTGTTTAACCCGTGTTGAGTCTGGGACTAAGTTTGATTTCAGAGTATTGCTTGCTTAGACTTTATTTAAACGCGTTTTTGACCGACTTATGGGTCTAGCAAGCATGGAGCATTTTGCTCGGTTTTGACTTGGAATTAGTCATGGGCTAATTGCCCGGTTTTAATGACTCAAGGTGGAGTCTTGTTGATGAATTGTTTTGTCGCACTGTTTGGCATTCATTGCACGTCGAGTATTTACATGTTTGGGTGAGGGAGACAATCCGGAATAGGCACTTGTGGGTAGGCTGTTTTGCTCTGGATCCTTAGGCACGTTAGTCAGTCGCTGGTAGTGGTCGGTTGGGTATCTCGGGGTGAGGCCCCGGTGTTCAGGTGTTATAGCCTAGGCTTTCTAGTAGGTGCTAGGAGGATATAGTTGTGGGCACTTATCTGAGAGGTAATTCCGATGTGCGGGGCCCTGAGGCGTTACCTGAGAGGTAGGCGTCAGGGTGTATCCTCGGTTCAGATAAATTAGCTTTGTAGAGCGTGTGTGGGGGATACGTCGACGGTAGGAGGTTGGGTATTCCACGCGTGTTGGTAATGTAGGCCGGGTAGTATCGGATAAGGGAATGACCTACGTGTGTGTTAGTTGACTTGATTGTAGGGGATATCTATTTGTGTTAATGTCTAGGATAATACCACGCTTATGTGATTCATTGTAATCGGTTGGACCGATGTTCGGCGGGTGGCCGATGTTTGTCCTTGTAATCGGTTGGACCGATGTTCGGCGGGTGGCCGATGTTTGTTTTTGTAATCGGTTGGACCGATGTTCGGCTGGGCCGATGGTTGTATTTATTCGGTTGGACCGATATTCGGCGGGGCCGATGGTTGTATTTATTCGGTTGGACCGATATTCGGCGGGGGGCCGATGATTGTTAATGTGATTCATTGTAAATTTTGGGAGTCTAGTAGAACTCGTAGAAGTTAATCGGCAGTTAATGGTAGGAATGATCGGATTCGAGTATCCTGTAGGGTATATTGGTGAGCATCTTTAGCGTGGTTAGAGCTTGAGATTTGACTCGGGATGTATGGAATATCTAAGGTTGGGAGAACAAACGAAGTCGTTTGACTAGGAATGATTCCAATTGTTGGGGTGTTCTATCGATCTTTTTGTCAGTGTCCTAGAAGGGGTACGTTGGTTAGAAAAGTATTCGAGAAGTTTTAGAAGGAATTTCAGGTGGACGTAGGAACCTGAGGTTGAGATGAGGGAGAACTATCCAGAGCTAATCGCGGGCAGAGACTTCGAGGACGAAGTCTATTTCAAGCGGGGGAGAGTTGTAAAACCCGTGTCCCGGTACGAATAAATATTTTCCTTTAAATCTTTCTCGTTGCTTAAATATGTAATTGCCATTGAGTTTTCTTACGGGATCATTTAAGTTGCAGAGGGTTAGCACCGTTGACCCTAAGTGTTAATTTTCTAGTAGGGGGTTTAGAGAGTGTTTGTGATTTGCTGAGGGACCAAAATTGTCAAAGGGCCAAAGTCGTGACATGGGGTCGGCCCATGCACACGACCAAGCCCTTTTTGCTTCTTTGTTGTTTTTGTTTTGTGGTTTGGGTTACGAGGGTAGCAATCGAAAGAAGAAGAAAAGTTTTTAGAGAAGAAAACCCTAGACACCCTCCCCTCTCCGCCGTGGTCTTCCCCCCCCCCCCCCCCCCCCACCCCTTGTCGGTCTTTCTTCGCCGCTGCCGGAAAACGCAGCCACCGCCGCCGCCGGCGTTATCGACTGCCGGAGAGAGAGAGAGGAACAGCGAGAGGGCAAGAGAGGAAGGAAGAGCCGACTTGGTTGTTGCTGCGTTTTGAACAAGAGGTAAGCATCGTCTTTTCGTTTCTTTCTTTTGCGTCGACGTCAATCAGCCGTGATCGAAACCACCACCGCCGCCGCCGACAGCCTTGGCTGCCGGCGGTGTGGCCACCTGCGTGAACCACCAGATCTAGGGGTGGGTTGTGCGTGGTCAGAGTTGCGAGGGTGGGCGAGAGTGTAGGAAAGTCGGGATAGTTTAAGGGTCCGTTTTGTCTCGTCGGATTTTCGTAAGCTGCCGCCGGCGACCACCACTGCCGGAGGTGGCAGTGGGTGGTGCGCGGTTGAGCCCAGCCTTTGTAAACTATAACCCGTGACCTCGTAGCGTAAAACCCGAATCGATTAAGCCTTGAACCGTTTTTATAAATCGTGATTTTATGAAAATTCTAAGTGTGCTGTCCAGTTTTCGCGTGATCATAACTTTCCTGTCGTAACTCTGTTTGAGCCGAAACTGGCGCCCACGGTTCAAGTTCAGGGTCGGGCACGTTTTCCGTGTTTTAGCGGAAAACTGGTTCGGTCTCTAGCTGGGCGAAAAAGTGGTCGCAAGTTCGGTGATTCGTCATTTTATGTGTAAAATTCTGGAATCTGCCACTGTTTTGTGTAGACCATAACTTTCTGCTCGTAACTCGGTTTGGGGTGAAACCGGTGTCAAAAGTTCCCTTTTTGAGTCTAGAAACTTTTCTGTGTTTTGTGAAAAACCCAGTTCGGGACGTAGCATGGGTCAAATTGTCGTTTTATACTGAAAGGTGCTGAATTTCGCTGTTCTAGAAACTGTTTTTGTAAAATCCGTAGTAAATTGTAGAAAAATCGTTAGGAGGCGTATAATATGTCCTTGGAACCCTAACTCAGAGTACTTTCTGGTCATGAAATAATATTGGGAATTTTCTGGGTTTAAAGGGGTCGAAACAGGTCCCGAACAGACCTGTTTGGCGGGAACGGAAAGTAGTTTTAGTGACGGTTTAAGCGTGTGTCGTGTCATAGGGTCCGAGTCTCGTATTGACACGTTTTAACATGCGTTTAGGTGCTGGGAAGTGACCGTAATTGTGAAGCTTGAATTGTACTGTTAAGCTAGGCGCGCATTCGAGGTGAGTTCTCTCACTATATAGAATGGGAATTATATTTGTGTTGCTATAGTTCGAGTTGTGTTGATTATGATTGTTTGTTGATATTATTGTGGTGTGGAATATATATATTTGTGTGTATATATTGAACTGTGATTGATGTACTTCTTGATGGATGTTCCAAGAGGTATATGCGTTTGTATAATGAGCTGTGATTATATCTTCTTGAGGGTTGTTCCAGGAAGTATAAGGCCACTTCTTGATGGTTGTTCCAAGGAGTAGGTGTATTGGTATAATGTGTTGTGATTATATCTTCTTGAGGGTTGTTCCAAGAAGTATAAGGCCACTTCTTGATGGTTGTTCCAAGGAGTAGGTGTATTGGTGTAATGTGTTGTGATTATATCTTCTTGAGGGTTGTTCCAAGAAGTATAAGGCCACTTCTTGATGGTTGTTCCAAGGAGTAGGTGTATTGGTGTAATGTGTTGTGATTATGTCTTCTTGATGGTGGTTCCAAGGAGCATAAGGATTATTATTAATCGTGTTATATTTTCTTGATGGATGTTCCAAGAAATTTATGTGCTGGTACGTTTAAGGGTGATGCTGATATAATTGCGATCCTATGTATGGATTGAATTCACTAAGCTCCGTGCTTACCCTTTCCCAATAAACTGTGGTTTCAGGTACGGGCGGCTCCAAGGCGTGACGAGTACACACAGGCGCGCGAGAAGAGCTGATTGCTTTATGGTGTTTGATAATTAAACGTTTATTCCGCTGGTTTTTATTTTGAAGCTATTAATTATGAGTTTGCAAACGAAACGTTGGGATCATTTAATGAATTATTATAAATGAAACGTTTATTTAAAAATTTAAATTTGCTTGTAATTTTTGGGACGTTACAGTAATGAACGCTATGGAAGAGATGATCGAGAAAAAGAAGGATCAAACGACAGAGGTGCTGACCGACAGAGGTCAAACGAGAGAACTGACAGAGGTGACCGACAGAGGACAGATGACAAAACTGGCAACACTCCACAAAATCAAGAATGTTACAAATGTGGTAAGCCAGGCCACTACGCAAATGAATGCAGAAATATCGACCAGCAAAGGTCGAATGACAGAAATGACAGAGGCAGTGACCGACAGAGGTCAGACGACAAAGCTGGCTACGCTCCACAGAACCAAGGATGCTACAATTGTGGCAAACCAGGCCACTTCGCCAATGAATTCAGGATCAAATCAAATCGCCCTCAGAGGGATGATGCTTTCTACAAAAAGAAAGCAGAATATTATGCTCAAAAGTCACTAATGGTGAATCAAAAAAACTGGCAGTCAGATACATCCTCTGACGAAGGAGAAAAGAGAATCGCCCTGTTCTGTGGCAAAGTAGAAATCAACTCTGACTCCGATAGTGAGGTATCCACTTCTAACTCTAACTCTAAAACAGCAGAAGCTGATTTGCTTAAACTTAACATTGAATACACTGAACTGAAAAAGACCTGTGAAAATGTTGAAAAGAAGCTAACTTTCTATGAGAGAGAAGCTAGACTTCTCACTCAAAAAAAGCTAAAATCTTTCAAGAAAAGGAAGAAATTGAAACAAACTGGAACAAAAACGTAGTTCCTTTAAAAGAAAAGATCTCTGAACTCAATTCTTCTTTAAAAACAAAATCTAAAGAACTTATGAATGTTGAGTGCGACAGAATGAACATCCTAGCTCTTAAGCATTACTTTCAAAAGGAAAGAGAAGTCCTCTGTCAAGATTTACTCAGAAGAGATTTATTAATTAAAAAATATCAAGATGCTCAGAAGGTGTATGAAAAAATTAATACTCAAATAGGGAGACGAGGAATTGGCTTCTGTGATATAGATCCTTACACAGGAAACAAAAGAAACAAGTCTCTGTCCTCTCTATTTCATATTGGAGATATAAGAAAACCTGGCTTTCCAAACTTACTCTCTGTGAACAAAAGGCGAAAAGTCTCTGGGGAACCTCACCAGAGGAAACCTCTGAAGATGACAAATGTGTGGTTTGAAAACACAGATTTATCACCTTCAATCTCTGTCAAAAGAGAATCCAAACCTAAGAAATATCTGAAAACTCAAGATCAGATAGGAATCTTCAAGTTTGGCAAACCCGAGACTCAAACACAGGTTGCCTTTTTCTGCATGATAAACTCTGAAAAGAAATTATCGACAGAGGCTCCTGAGTTCAAGCCTAACGTTTCAGATGAAAAATAGTTGATAGAAATCGAAAAAAACATCTTTTTCAAAAACTTCTGTACACCTTCTGTCGATCAAAATCACTCTGAAAAAACCTTATCAGATACTTCTGTTGACTTAGAAGATAGTCCCTTAGAAAAGGAAGAAAATGAGTATTGCACATGCTCTGAAAGTCCAGCCTCTGTCGAAAGAGAACAAAGTGACTCAACCTCTGTATATGAGGACGACTCATCCTCTGACGAATCTGAGACTGACTCTAAGTCAGAGAAAATACATTGTGACACAAAGGATTTTAAACTACCCTCTGGAGTTCTTAACAGAACTATTTCTCCAAAGGAGAAAATCACAAGGGTTCCTATCTGTCCAGACTTTTTGGACATGTGTATACAAGCCAAAACCTCTCTTGAGCTTGAGAAAATTAAACAACAAAAGGCTCTGTCCTCTCAAAATCCAACAGTTCACCACAGAATGATGAACAAATCTTTTTCTTCTGTGACAGTGAAACCTACAGAAGTTCACCACAGAAGGGGTCCACAGAAGGCTGCTCTCAACAAAGGATTTTGCAAACAACAATCTAGCCTACATAGGTCTTCTTGTAATAGGAAGTCAAATGTTAGGATAGAATGTAATGCCTCTGTGCCCCCATTTAATGTCTTTAATGAAAAATTCAAGCAAATCTCTTCGCACATTCATTATTGTCATTGCTTTGATCTCATGCATAAATTAAGCCAACACTTCTCAAGTCCACATTGGTTACTATCTGTACCCAACAAGAATGCTAAATTCAAGGGTAAGAAGAAACAAATGTTTCTTCAACAGAAGCTAAAACAAAGTCCAAGAATGCTAAGGCAAACTTGAAAACCCCTAACAAAGATGGACCCATTTGGATATGGGTACCTAAAACTCTCTGATTGTCTTGCAGAAGCAGTGTGTGCCGATCTGGTATCTAGACTCCGGATGCTCGCGGCACATGACTGGCGACAGAGGTCTTCTATCCACATACAAAGAAAAATACGATGGTGGATCTGTGACCTTTGGCGACAACAAAAAGGGGTACATTAAAGGCTACGGAGTCATAAAGAAGGAAAACATAACCGTATGCAAAGTTGCATATGTGGATGGCCTTAAACACAATCTTCTCAGTGTAAGCCAACTCTGTGATACGGGTTTCGACGTAATGTTCAAAAGAACCTTCTGCTCTCTATAAGGTGAGGACACAGGAGTCGAACTTCTGCGAGCCGAGAGAAGAGGAGATCTCTACCTCATGAGCTTTTGTGCCAAGAACAAGGAAGACAAGCTCTGCCTTGTTACGTGCAAAAGCGAAGAAGCCTGGTTATGGCATAACAGGTTCTGCCACTTAAACTTTCATACTCTAGATAAACTTGTCAAACTTGATCTAGTCAAAGGTCTGCCAAATGTCAAGTTTAATAAGGATCAGTTATGCTCTGCCTGTGAAATGGGAAAACTCAAAAGAGCTTCCCATAAAGGCAAGACTGATGTGTCTTGCCCTAGACCTATGTACATGCTTCATGTTGACCTCTGCGGTCCAATCGCTACACAGAGCCTAGGTGACAAGAAATATTTGCTTGTTTTGATCGATGAATACTCAAGATTTACATGGGTTGAATTTGTCAGAAAGAAATCAGATGTTCCAAACATTCTGATAAATTTAATGAAAAGAATCCAAGTTCTATATGAGTGCAGGATTCAGAAACTGAGAAGCGACAATGGTACAATATTCAAAAACTCTGTCATTGAAGCCTATTTTACAAAAGAAGGCATTTCACAGAACTTCTCTGCTGCACGCACCCCACAACAGAATGGCGTGGTCGAACGAAAGAACTGCACGCTTGTGGAGGCTGCAAGAACTATGCTAACAGCATGTGGATTACCGATGTCTTTTTGGGCAGAAGCAGTATCAACCGCTTGCTATACCCAAAATCGATCAACCATTGTAAAGAGGCACATCAAGACACCTTATCATTTGATCAACAAAAGGCGACCAAACATCAAGTTCTTTCATGTGTTTGGATGCAAGTGCTTCGTCTTAAATGATAGAGAAGCAAGAGGAAAGTTTGAAGTAAAAGCAGATGAAGGCAAGTTCATTGGGTACTCTACAACCTCAAAAGCCTACAGAATTTATCTTCTGCGGTCACGAATCATCATAGAAAGCATCAATGTGTCTTTTGACGACTCCTTTCAAAAGGCTTCTGAACAAATCGGTTCAGAACTCGGTCTACAAAAAGAATCCTCTGGCGTCTCAAAAACAAGCGAAGAAGACTTAAATCTTCTATTTGAAGAGATGTTCCTCAATGATGTTGATCCCTCTGCTGGAGCCGTCAGAGCCTCTGGAGAACCATCTTCTACCAACCAAACTGAGTCAGGTATTTCTCTAACTGGTCCATTGAATACTTCATCCTCTTCTGTGAATCATACAGATGCACATGTTGAGGGGGAGCGAACAGAAGATGATACAACTAAGGATTCAACCACAGAGGCACCTGAAAAACCAACTCCAGCACCTACAGAGGAATCGATACCAGAGGAAAACGAGGACGCAATCTCTACTTCCTCAGAGGAACAAATTCCAATTCTCAGTCAAATAATTCCACAAGCTGAAGAACCAATCACAGAAGTACTGTCTACAACAGAGGTTGAACAAGAACCTCAACTTACAACGACAGAAGTTAATCTGGATGATTCAAATGATCATCTTCCAAGAACAACACAGTGGACGAAAAGCCATCCTCCAAGCCTTATAATCGGCGACCCTTCTGAAAAGGTCAAGACAAGATCAGCCACTGCTAATTTTTGTTTCTTTACAAATTTTATCAGTATGATCGAGCCAAAAAGAATCTCTGAAGCCCTAGACGATCCAAACTGGGTAGATGCTATGCAAGAAGAGCTTCTACAGTTTGAACGAAACAAAGTATGGACCCTAGTGCCTCTGCCACGAGGGAAACAAGCAATAGGGACAAGATGGGTCTTCAGAATCAAGAAAGACGAGGATGGGGTGGTCATTAGAAACAAAGCAAGATTGGTGGCCAAGGGATATCGTCAAGAAGAAGGCATCGATTATGATGAAACCTTTGCCCCTGTCGCACGGCTCGAGGCTATAAGAATATTTTTAGCCTTTGTAGCCCACAGAGGTTTCAAAGTATTTCAAATGGATGTAAAATCGGCCTTTCTGAATGGCAAAATCCAAGAAGAAGTATATGTCCAGCAGCCACCTGGGTTTGAAAGCTCCAAGTACCCAAAATACGTGTATTACGTCCACAAAGCTCTGTATGGACTGAAACACGCTCCAAGAGCATGGTATGAAAGACTTTCAACCTTTCTTCTCGATAACAATTACGAAAGAGGTACAACCGATACTACTTTGTTTTATAAAAGAAATGGTGAGGAGATTATGCTTGTACAGATCTATGTGGATGACATCATTTTCGGGTCTACAAATGCACAAAAATGCAAAGATTTTGAAAAACTCATGCAGAGTGAGTTTGAAATGAGTATGATGGGAGAATTAACCTTCTTCCTCGGACTCCAAGTAAAGCAATCATCAGAGGGAATTTTCATAAATCAAACTAAATATGTCTCTGACATACTTTTAAAATATAGTCTCTCTGATGCCTCTGTAATGAAGACCCCAATGGCCACTGGAAATAAGTTATTTTCATATCCAAATGGCACATCTGTAGAGTGCAAGCTCTACAGAGGTATGATTGGGTCTATGTTATACTTAACCGCAAGTAGACCTGATATAATGTATGCCACATGCCTCTATGCAAGATATCAAGCTAACCCAAAGGAATCCCATTATATTGCTGTAAAGAGGATCTTTAGATATCTCAAAGGGACCAAAAATCTTGGCCTCTGGTATCCAAAGAACTCTGGCTTTGGTCTTAAGGCGTACACATATTCAGATTATGGAGGATGCAAGCTCGATAGAAAGAGTACCTCTAGGAGTTGTCAATTCCTAGGTGGGAAATTAGTAAGCTGGACTTCAAAGAAACAGAACTGCGTATCCACATCTACAGCAGAAGCTGAATATGTTGTTGCTGCTAGCTGTTGTTCCCAAGTTCTGTGGATGAAAACTCAGCTAAAAGACTATGGCCACAATATATACAAGATACCCATCTTCTGTGATTCAAAAAGCGCCATTGCCATCTCTGCCAATCCAGTACAGCACTAAAAAAAGCATATCGACATAAGGTACCACTTTCTGAAGCATCATGTTGAATATGGCACAATCGAAATGCACTTTGTGTCCACAGAATACCAGCTTGCAGACTTATTCACCAAGGCACTAGATGAGAAAAGATTCCTTTTCTTGGTGGGTAAGTTAGGAATGATTAACATGAGTTGAAACCTCTGTAAGTATGAATTGATCTTCTCAAAGAAATATATATACATATACTTACACTTTTAGTTTGTAATTAGCAAAATATTTACTAGTTTTCCGTCTTCCTGAACTTTCTATAAATATTTACTTCTCTTTAATGTAAATTCTTTATCAATCAAAAGCTCAATACTCTACAGAGCTTCTGTGGGATTGCTCAGAACCTCTGACAATCTCCACAGAACCTCTGATGAACTTGATCTATGTTTCGTGCACTACTTATCTCATTTGATCTAAGCATAGGTCAAGGGGGAGCAGAAGGAGACCTTGAAATGATCTACAGAGGTTGATCATTCAAGGGGGAGCCATAGAAGAGAAGTGCTCAATTATATCAACAGAAGTCAGGTATTATGCCGAACAAGGAAGAGCCAAAAGGTAAGTTTCTCGCACAAATCCTTTCTGAAAAACAATTTTCTAGGACACCAATTTTCAAATATGTCCTAGAAACACTGTTTAAGACATAACGAACAAGAATTGATCAAAAGCATTTACGAGCCTTCCGTTATGAGAAATTTAGAGTCATAGAGCTTCTGCTGAGCTCAACAGAGCTTCTGTAAGCCTGGTCCTCTATAACTGCAAAATCTCATGAGGGAACTCTATCGATCATCTTCAAAGTTCTCTTTAAGGATTCGCACGTGCAAATACACACAAAAGGTTACTGGAAGAAAGTCTTTTGGGTCGAAGAGCTCACTCCAACAAAGAGTCTCTATCGCCCAACCTAGACAATCAAACAATAAGCATCTCGCACAGAATCTTTTCCAAAAACAGTTTTCTAGGTCAAAACTTTCTAAATATGTCCTAAAAACAGTTTGTAAAACAGTGAAAACCTTGGATGATCAAAAAGTTTTATAAATTTTTAGTTATGAGAAATTCCAACTCATAGAGCTTATGCTGTCTCTGACAGAGCTTCAAAACCTCTGTGAATGCAATTTCTGCACTAAAATTTATTGATCCTCTCCAATGCTTCTTCAAACGTTTTTGGTAAAGGTACAAACGAAAAGGAGACAAAAAGAGCAAGTCTCAGACCACATAGCCCATTCCACTACAGAGCTTCTGTCATTTCTAATACTTGGCTTTTTAGGGAAATTTTGTAACAGTATAGATTTTCTACTGCAAGTAACAGTTATCTGAAAGAGGAAAGACCCACGCGCCTAGCATTAATGGGCCACACACGCCATCTAATTGTGCTCTGACACTAATGACGTGGAACTATTTGATTGGGCGTACATGGCACACGTTCTCCAGGAAAGTTGAACCAGCCAAATACACTCGATTGCGGACCCCAAATATTATTAACTTTCACCTATTTATCCTTTCAGATTCTACCATATCTCTTCATTATAAAACCCAACTTACCATTCCTTCTCAAACTTTACGAACTTTCTCTCTTCATAACCTCCGGCGAACCCTTGCAAAACCTGCAACCTCCTTTTATCTACTCTCATTCTTCCAGATTATCGAAATGGCTTCCACCTCCAACGTTCCGAAGAACTCCCCTGCTCATTCTGAGCATTCCCAAACCCCAGATATGGCCGAAAACCTAGAACAGGATAACTCCGGCGATGAAGCAAATTTTGAACCTACAACCCATCTTCTAAACTTCATCGCTCAAGAACATTTTGAGCAGGTTCTACCCTTAAAATCCAACAACTATTACCTTGTACCCTCCAAAACCGATTTTGGGGAAAATCATGCCATACTTCTTCACATCTTGGAAAACCATTACCTCAACCCTCTATTAACCAAAACCGTCAGTAAAATCCCTGCCAGGTATCTCAACCAATTTTGGCAAAGCAGCAGATTCGACCCTGAAGACAGACAAATCAAGGGCTATATCTCCAAACCAGACAAATCCGAGCACTTGGAACTCAAGTTCAACAGAACAATGTTCTCTCTGGAGTTCAGTCTACCCACCAGAGGTCTACTAGGGATAAAGTCATACGCAGAGGAACCTACAGATACTGAACTCTGCACGTTTGTTGAAATGTTAGGGTATAACACAACCCTAAGGAAAAGAAATGATTTCAGAAGAAATCGATTACCCCCTATATGGAATACTTTTTTTCCATTCTTTACAGGTGCCTAATTGGGAAAGTGGGTAGTCCAGACCAGTCTTCTCATCAAATCTTGGCCATAATGTACGGGGTATATTATGACCTACCTCTGGACTACGCCACCCTCATGATGCAGAAAATGGTAAACACCATCGACCGCAGAATCTCTACCCAGAAGGCCAAAGGACGATCAAAAGAAACTCTCCCTCCTCTGCAATATCAGCGTATTTTGGGTGTTCTTCTAGAACCTCTGTTACTTCTACAAAAATGGCCCATGGAGGGACCAACTGCTAGAATGTATGCCATGACGACGAACTCCCCAACAGAGCATGAAGAGGGTTATCCATTCTGCAGACCTCTGCCAACCAAACTTCTGGCCTATGCTACCGACGAAACCCTTAAGTTAGACTACATACGCGATCATAGGACTCCAGAACCGAGTCCTGTGACACCCCCGCGTCTAGGTGTCCCATTAGGAACTAGGGTTGTAGAAAGGATGACAAATAAGCAATGGCCTGCAACTTTGGCCAGACATCAGCTTGTACAGGCCAACTTTCAAGCTCAGAGAGAAGCGATTCTCTCCCCTGCAACAAAGAAAAAATCCTCTGCCAAGAAGAAGAAGAAGAAAACCCACAAGAAAACTACAGAGGACACCTCTACCTCTGCTGCTCAACTATCCCCTCCTCATACAACAGAAGTTGGATCATCTCCTCCTCCCCCTCCTCCAAAAGAAAAGAAGAAACGAAAACATAAGTCTTCTGAGGAGGATGTCCCCAAACCAAAGAAAAGGAAGAGCAAGAAGAAATCCAAAAAGCCCAATACTCTTCTGCGAACCATTGCAGGGGATACGGAAATGGTCGAAGAAACCAATGAACAACCTCTACTCTCTCCTTCACCTATCCACTATGCAGAAGATCAAGGTGACTTCTCTACCTTCCTCCAACAACCCGGAATTGCTGACTCCCTAGATACTTTTGGTTGGAACGCAGAAGCCCCCTCCAATCAATCAACAGAAGCTCCAAACTTCAGAATCTCTTCTAACTTGGAAGAGGATGACCAAACTCCTCAAAATATTCAGATTGAAATGCCAGAAGTACTACAGAACCCCTTTCTCCAAATAGGATTTGATGTCCTAAGAGCAAGTCCAAAGGATCAGGTTAAAACCCCACCTTTCACAGTTGCAGAAGTGGATTCTGATGAAAAAGAAGCTGAACAAGTAGACGAAGGACCTCTGCATCCCCATGTACGTCAATTAATTGGCTCTCATCCAATATACGACTCTTTACTCACTGGGGCAGAAGCATCCACAGAAGTTAGGATAGAAAAAGAGGTTGAGACTATATATGGAGAAGAAGTGGTTGGATGCTCCACAGAAGCAGAAGCTAGAACTGATGCCTGGAATAGAAGAGGCACACTCCCACAACCAACTCCCAGTGCATCCCACATGTCTATTACCGCCAGTCTAGTGGTAGAAGGTAATATTGAACAAGAGCAGCACGGCTCGACCCCAACCCAAACTGACCGGGCAGAGGTAACCCTTTCTACCTCTGTGCCAATCTTAGTCGGGGAAACCATTCCAGGGGAGTCCTCTCTAAAGGACTTGCCCTTAGTAAGTGATCAATTGCCCCAGATCACAACAGAAATCCCAACAGAGGAATTTGTTTTCTCTGACACGCACACACACGTAAGTCCAACAGGCCCTTCAGAGGGGCCTAGAGTGCACGAAGACGAAGGGATTCTAGACAAATCCCCAAGTCAACTTGAGGATACTCTTGTACCCACCTCTGGAGTGGATCAAGACAATGTCCTTAACAGAACCTCTATAGAGTCTGAAGCTGAAAAAGCATCTGCTCGAGGATTAGTGGGAAGTCCTTCCGCTCTCAACATACAAATAGGAGTGAAAGAAGGCGTCTCAGGATCAGAGACACTCTGGGGACGAATGTGTTCCCCCAGAGGTTACACCAAGTCCACATGTATCAAGGGATGAGTTCCAAATCCTTGTCACCTCTGTGGACAACACATTGAAAGAGTGGAAAAGCTCTTTTGATTCTTTTGCAGGCACAACCTCAAGGGCCTTAAACGAAATGAACACCAAAATGGACAACTTGTCCATAAAGGTGCAAATTGCTCTAGCCCAGATGAGAATTGTTGTGACAACCTCTGCCACATCTGCTGCTGCTGAGTTTGAGAATGCCACAACCTCTGCCTTCCAAACTTCTGTCAAAGAACTCATGGCTCAACTGAAAGGTCAAGCCTCCACCCCCAAGGGCCTTACTCCTGAAGATTTAAAGAAGGCCCTCGAGCAAGTCCAAGAGCAAACAACAGAAGCAACTCTGGCCATGAAGCCCTCAGATTATACGACCAGAGCTCAGCTAACAGAGCTTGGGCAAGGAATACTTGATCAAATGACAGAATTCATCCGAGCTTTCACTGCCGTAAACTCCAATTATGTCAAGGATTTTCAGAGGAGCGTCGGCAGAATGCGCTATAACACATAAGCAGAGCTCCACACTCTTCTTGGTATCTGTGATGACGTATACGCAAAACTTATAGCCACAGGTGCAACTCCACCGAAAAAGCCTGAAACATCGTGCAGAGCAGAGGGTACCAAAAACAAGGGTCAGGATGGCTCTGATGATGACTCTGACGATTCATCAGATCATCCTGAGGGGGAGAAACAAAGGGAAGAAACTGCAAACAAAGGTCTACCAGAACCACCATTATCAGCAGAACCCCTAAACCAAGTTCCCCAAACTCAAACCCAAGGAGGAAACCAACAACAGACCACAGAGGCAACAACCACCTCTGTGGAAATACTTTCTGAAGAAACCCCAATCGCAACCCAAGTACCTAAAACCAACCAAGATCAACAACAGAAGACCACAGAGGTAACGCCCACCTCTGTGGAAACAACCTCTGTATTCGGAGCAGATGTCCCAACCCGTGAAGAATTCCAAATCCTAACATCCTCTGAAAAAGATCAACCATCCCAATCACCAAAACCAAACTCACAAGAAGAACTCCCCTCTCCAACACCAAAAACACCAGAAGCTGCAACAACAAAGCCCCCATCTCCCACACCCAAAACCAGAACCAAAACCATTGCTCACAAAAGAAAACATCTGAGCAAAACCACAGAAGCCTCACCAACCAAGTCTCTGAACAAACCAATCTCACCAACAAAGTCCTCAGAAACACAAGTGTCAAAACCAACAGAGGCAACCCCCAAAACTACAGAAGCTCCCTCAGAAATCCAAAAGGCAAAGCCAACAGAAGCAATCCCATCTCTGCAAGAATATCAACAGCTGAAGGCAAAAGACAAAGGCAAAGGGATAATGACAGAGGAACCCAAGAATAGGAAGCCAAAGCGTCAACCTACAGAGAAATTGATGAAGAGATCCTTCGACGCATATGTGACACCAAAGCCAGAAGAAGAAGATTGGGCTTTCGGTGTTACTCCTCTGTCAAATATACCCGTTATGGATCCTAAGGCAAAAGTCACAGAGGATCGAGTGGCCCAAATAAAGAAACAAATGGATGCTATGCGCAGGCCCATGCCTCCACCCAGTGCACCTCCTCCACAGATGGAAGAGGTAGTATACAGATATCTGTACAACAGAAGTGCCAGAGATCTTCTGCCAATAACCATTCAAGATCCCAACTTTCAAGCTGACCTCGAAAACATCTTCACAAGAACCACTCCCAAGCCAAAATACCAAGTCTTCTCAGAGTCCAAAATCGACAAAATCATATACTGTAAGTTCTCTCAAACCAGAACCACACCTAAGGTTTCCTATAACATCTATAAGGTCAAAAGGGAGGACAGAAGCGTTACCCAATTCTCAGATGCTGATTTGAGAAATCTAAGTCCCTACGACCTACCCGACCTTCTGCACTGGACCAAAGAAAACTACACAACAGATGCAAATCGAAGGGCATACAGGGTGCTAAGGAAAGCCATGAGAGAGAAACTTCTGCTATACAGCCTAGTCGACTTTCAATTAGGACGAGATCTTGGAGTGAGAAACTTGAATCTTCGACCACCAGAAGACGACTGCCCATCCTCTGCCATACCAAACTCGATTATTACATCTCCAAGAGTTGGGCTAGTTTATCAAGATCCTGCTGGGAAGTCAAGATTGTTCGTAGAAATAGACTGTCAGAAGTATGCAACAACTACTTTGACAGAGTTCAAAGCAAGCCTTGTGGAGCATAAAGGAATAGAGCTCATGAATCAAGCTCTCGCAGATAGACTGATAGAGGTCATCGACCAAGTAATCAACTTCAGAAACCTCTGCATCAGTTTCTATAACGAGCTCAGAGAATTAGGATTCGACAACAGAAGTTTCAACGACTTCAAAGATGCAAATGTCTGATATCCTCAAACAACCTCTGCAAATCTTTTCTTTCATAATATAATCAAGTGTAAATGCCTCTGGCATATTTTATGTATGAAAGAAATGTAAAATATTTTGAGGTATATTGTTTCACCTCTTGTTATGTACTTAGCCTAAAACTCTGCACTTTTCAATTTTTTTTATTTTTCAAATACATAGGGGGAGATTGTTAGCTCCAATCTTTCTGTTAATAGAAGTATTGAAAAATAGGCTAAGTATAGAAGTCTTCGATAGAGGCTCTGCCGAGTAACCAAGAAGACAGAAGTCTTCGACAAAGGCTCTATCGGGTTATCCAAGAAGACCGAAGTGAAGAAGCAACAGAAGACTCTTCTAAGCGGCCAAGGCCACAGAGCTTCTGTCATACTTGACAGAGCCTCTGTGGTAAAAAGAAGATCTACGCAAAAGATCTAAACAAGGACAAACGTGCTTCTTACAATATCTGCCATTCGAAGGTTCTAAAGATCATTCTGACAAGGCGTGACCTGACAACTCCACGTGTCAAACTCTGATAGGTTTCATCCTAAAGCAGAATACGGAGCATTTAATGCACGTTGTATCAACAGTAACAGAATAGTGTATTAGTACATTCCAACAACTGTTCATCAACTGTATCCTAGTACCTTCGGTCCTTATTGTCTAAAATCTTGTCCCCTTTAAAGTAGTATAAATAGAAGGCTCATGTTGAGCTCTTCAATTAAGCAAAAAATGTATATTTAAGAATTACTTTGAAAAGCTTTGCACAACACATAAACACCATTAAGAGCAGAATTCTAGTTAATCCTTCGGTGTTCTTGGTGTTCTTATTTATATCAAATACAGTAAATCTTTGAGAAATCTATCTGTTATTTACATATTGCTTATTTGATATTGTGTGTTATTCTACCTCATAAATATCTTTCAGTTCTTTAAATACGCTTCCGCATTACATCTTATCTGAACTAACTGAAAGAATCATCATTGTTAAGCAAAACGGGAACCAATAAAATTAAATCAAATAGCAATCAACAAACATTTATGTTGTTACTAATACATTACCCTCTCTTCCATAACATTCCTTTCACCATCATCTTGATCTGTCTCTACCGTTTCCCTTCTAATTGATTCCGTAGTCTGCTATGAACAGAACACCGAATAGTTATTATATTTCAAAATATGATCAAATATTTTAGTACAAAAACAGATTTTTCTTGCTTTTCAACAGATGTTCTAAATTCTGCCCATTTTACAAAGCAACATGAAATGATAACTAATGCCTTGTTACCTGATCATCGACATTCATACGAGGAGCTTCCGGTTGTGAAGTATCCTTTTCAGCATTTTTCACGAGATTAGTATGTCTCGGATGTACATAAACCTTCTCCACAACCGCACCAACACTTACTAGTCTGGCCTTGTGCAATCCTCCCTCATCGAATACGGATTTGGTTATGTCACGAAGTTTCTCCATCGTTCAAGTGTGTAATGGTAGTAGCTTTCGATCAACGTCAACCGATGAACACGTCGTCATATGAACATAAAGCAGTTGTGTAACGATTCATGTAGTTACTGTTTATCTAAAAAAATTAGAATAATAATAGGAAATGAATAAAATAATACCGTCAGGAATGTGAGTGGACCCGAGTAAAAGTTGTCGTACATGTCTCACATATGATTTTGTACATGGACGACCTTTTTCGTGTTTTCTTAAATAGTTAGCGTTCTCGTTTGAACCTTTCTCTCTCTCTCTCTCTCTCTCTCTCTCTCTCTCTCTCTCTCTCTCTATATATATATATATATATATATATATATATATATATATATATATATATATATATATATATTTGATGGTCGGTTTGGTCCAAACCGCCAAAAAAAAGTTCCAGACTCTAGACCTTACCAGACAGCCCGAACCGCTCAAATCGCCAAAAATGGTTCGGTTTAACTTGGTTCAAACAGTCCAAAGGTTTTTTTCAACACCCCTAATAACAACCTATGTACTTCTTTAAAAATGGTACTTAGGTGGCGTTTGGTTCGTTGGAATCCGACCGAATTTGAAGGAAAGTAAATTCCAAGGTATTCCATTATATTCCACCACAATGGATGTCAGCACAATGGTCACCGCCACCATCACCACCACCACCTTTCGTACCACTGCCGCCATGACCTATTGTCGTCATCGTCGCCACCACTAGCATTGACATCACCCATCACCGTTGCTGCTACCACCACCTGTCATCGCCACCAACACACCACTCGTCGTCACTTCCATCACCACTTGTAGTTGTTGTCACCACCACCTCCATCGTTGTTAGAACCATCGTCGCGCTTCCACCATAGTCATCACCACCACTACCTGTCATCGATGCCTCCTTTGCTGCCACTACCATCGGTCATTGTCTCGCACCACCACCACCACTACCCTTCATCATCGCGATCACTACATGACATCATCATTTCTTCCACCACATACCGTCGCCGTCACCCCCACCACCACAACAGTCGTCTTCACCACCACCATTGGCACCACCACTGCCTTCATCCCACCACCAATATAATATTCAATGAATCAAACGACATATTCAAATTCTTTTGAAATATTCCATTCTGATTTCTACCAACCAAACACATGTGGTCAAACATGATTAAATTCCATTCCAATTATTTTATTCCAATTCCTTTGACAAATTCCAATTTTCGTAAATTCCATTCCATGAAAGAAATTGCAACTTAGATTTTAAATCCTTTGACAAATTCTAGTTTCGATACCATTCCATGAACCAAATGCCACCTTAGATGTGTTTCTTTAGTTGACTTTGGATTGGTTATTATCCAATGGATTATATGTGTTTCGTATTTTAAAGTCTCTATCTCTCTCTCTCTCTCTCTTTTAGTATATAAGGAGGATCTTATTGTTAGATTGTATAGGGCCTTTTTGTAATGATGGGTCGGGCCTTGCCCTTTTGTAGCTTTTAGGGTTTTATCTCTTTATACATAGTTGTTGTACCACACTTTGTATTATTCATTTTTTCTAATGAAAACCCTAGCCGTTTCTGGCAATTCTTTTCGTTTCTCAAAGTTATCATGGTATCAGAGCAAGGTTAATCACTTATCTTCTCTCAAGTCCTGTTAATCACAAGCAGCGCCCCGAAAAATATTTTGACGTTTTCTTCTCTGTTCGAGAATCGTGTTCTTCTGTTCGAGAATCGCCTTGGTATACGGTAGCTTTATACCCTCTGTTTTCTTTTCGTTCTTTGCTTGTTATTTCTCGTTTGCAATGGCTGGAAAGGACGATTCTCTCCAAGCGATTAGTGTTCGTTTGGATGGGAAAATTACTCCTATTGGAGTTATGTCTTGAAAACTTTCTGAAGGGCAAGAAGATGTGGGGTTATGTTTCTGGCACGATTGTGAAACCAAAAGAAGCAAAAGATCTGGAACCTTGGGAAGTGGATATTCAAAAATTATCACTTGGATAAACAATTCTGTTGAACCTTCGGTTGGTGTTCAATTGGAAAAATATGAAACAGGCAAGGAAGTATGGGGCCATCTTGAGAGACTGTATATACAGTCTAATTTTGCAAAACAATATCAATTAGAAGCTGATATCCGAGCACTCGAACAGAGAGACATGAGTATTCAAGATTTCTCCTTAACAATGACTGATTTGTGGGATCAGTAATGACGTACTTTTGGACCCTACATTGCCCGCAGGGAAGAACAGAGATTGGTACAGTTTCTTATGGCTCTAAGAAGTGACTTTGAAGGACTTCGTAGTAACATCTTGCATCGCACCTGTAATACCCCGGGTAAGTCCGTTAGTTAAATCCCCTTTCCGTTAAGTTTAGTTAACTTTAAAGTTAGATGTTTAGGGTATGTTTGGGTAAATTATAAGTTTAGGGGTGTTTGGGGCATTGTTGAGAAGTTCAAGGTTTAAAATGAAAATAGGTTTGATATTACCCCTTTAGGAGTTCAGATATTTCATAACTCCAGAATTATCAGATATTTCAGATTGGTGTGTGTGTGTGTGTGTGTGTTGAGAGAAAGCAAGAAGAAGAAAGAGAGGTTGTGGCTAGGAGACTCAATTTGGAGTACTTGGAAGAGGAATTAAGGTATGTTCCTTTGTATTTTGTAACAACCCACAACCCACAATCCAAATATACATATAACATATAATTCATAACATGTTTTCAATACATAAGTAATTCATATTGCACATTTGGTCCCAAAGTCTGACTAATCAATATAAAATTCAGTACAAACTTGATCCGATTTAGATAACAAAATAACTAATAACAAAGTTATAAGTACAAAAGTATCCACATTTTCTTAACGATCGTCTTCTCAAAAGCTACCCATCAAGTATTCTAATCACTGGGTCTTACTGGAACCACCACCTGGAATACATATTTTTAAAACAGAAAATGAGGGTTAGACCTAAGGGTCTAGTGAGTAAATCCCTGACATTTGGAAATCATTAAAAATTCATTTATATAAAATACTCTTTATATAAGTACACATATATCACACGTAAATTAATACCAACCAAGATTTTGTGCATCATACTTGTCTCATCCCACCTTATCCCTCCACCAATGGCCAAATTTATTGGTTGCGAGCCAATTTAACACACCGGTCCAAAGCCCGGCCACGTATTATATTCTCATATAATACTCACGTAATTATAATATCTCAATATATTATAATCACCCACGTATGACATATTCATACAATTTATCAAGTATTTGTTATCCACAAAATGTATTCCAGTAAAAATACTTTAAAGTAAAACTCACCTTGTTGGTAGTTTGAAGCCACACACGCGCAAACGATACCAATGAGCAAAACCGGCAATTAACGCCACAACCGAACACCACCCAAGCCACACTAACGAGGGGTAACCAAACCTGTATATAATATATACATATTGATGAAATCCACATACTTATATGTATACAAGACTCACTACGACAATTGACAACCTTAGCAACTCACCGAACACCCCCGAATCGCAACCGAGCTAGAAACCGAACAACCAACATTAAAAAGAATACTTGGAGTTCTTATACGCCCAAACTAATATGTTCAAAGTGTTCAAATGCTATTTTCCACTCAAAACGAGTACCCATACCCCTATATTACGCCTTAAAACGACTCTTGTACTCAAGAAACAAAATCGAAAAAAATGCAGAAACAGTGCTTGGCGCGCCTTCTGGCGCTAGTTCACTAGCACCAAGGTAGCGCGGAGCACCTACACTTGAAAATCATCCGAAAACTCACCCTTCTCAACCCCAATTCATCCCAAATCGATTTTAAGCCTCCAAAATGAACTAATGGATGTTTTAGACCTTTCCCCACAATTACCAATCATCAAAACATCATTTAATCTAATAAAATCCAACGAAAACCCAACCAAAGATTCATCACTTTTAACCCCAAAAACTCAAAACTTCATTAACACCCAAAACTTGTTAGAACCAACTTCCACCATTGAAATGGTGAAGGATTCTCAAAGAAAGCAATAACACCCATAATCCAACTCTAGAATACCCCAATAATACTTCTAGCTAATCATCTCCACAAGGAAGGAAACATTAAACAATCAACAACAAAAGATTAGAGGAGATTACCTTCAAAGATTATACCTCAAACTCCAATTTCTCCTCTTAATTTTGCTTCTTTTCTTTCTTCTTCTTCCTCTTTTCTTCTTCTCTTCTCTTCCTCCTCTCTCTATCTCTGGACGTCTCTCTCCCTCTCTCTTTTAATCCCCCACACACACACAATACACTAATATATATAATATACATAATATCTAGATATTAACCTTATTTACCAAACGAACCCCAAACTCCTCTTAATTGGCAAAATACATCCTTAAACTTCCAACTAATATTAAAGTCTACCCCTTTAACTTATAACTCCATAAATAAATCCCAAACTTACCTTAAAACCAAAATTATAAATTTAATATACCCGGTTATTACATATTTTGTGTTTGTAATTGCTTTTAGAAGGTTTCTATCGGAGTAGAATAGTCAAAATCACATCTGTTAATGATTCAGTCGATTTCTGGGTGAAAATGGGATAAACAGTCAGAGGTGTCCGGATGATATGAATGTGTCCGGGTAGTTTCTTGGGTGGTGTCCGGGTAGTTTGTTGATAGTGTCCGGATGATTTGTTTGATGGTTTCCGGATGAATTAGATACCGGATGACGTCCGAATTACTTTGGTGTCCGGATTCCTTATGTTATCCGGATTGGTCTGTGTTGTCCGGATAATTCATGTTATCCGGGTTAGTTATGCTGTCCGGAAAAGTTGAGCTGTCCGGGTTGCTTTGGGATGTCCGGAAACTATAGTTGTTTGGTTGTTTTGATGGCGAGAGTTAGGTAGATTTATCTAGAGTTCATGTGTTCAATTGGTAAGGGGATATTTGTATTTAATCTGTTTCAGATTCTGTGGATTTGGATTGAAAGACTGAATCTTTTGGAGAAAGGCTTGGAAGTGTTTTTGGATAAGCGATCGAGGTGAGTTTTACTTCAAAATACTTTTTAACTGGAATACATATATGTGTGGAATGGATATATGATTAAGGTGTGAATATTTTGTGTTTATAATATAGTAAGATATTATATTCCTATGTGCATTACACTACACATGTGCACATTAGTCGGGTTCCGGTGTGCAGACCAACGGGTAGCCGGGTTTCGGTGTGCGGACCGGTGAGTATCCGGGTTCCGGTGTGCGGACCGGTAACGTTGATATTTATTAGTTGGCTTGCTACCAATTAGTATGGCCAGTTGTGGGGGAATAAGGTGGGATGAGATGTACGAGTCTTGAATGGTATTGATATACGTGTAATATATGGATGTATATGAAAAGTTTTATATAAATGGTTTTGATACAAAGGTTTACTAAACTGACAGGGATTTCCTCACTAGACCATTAGGTCTAACCCTCATTTTCCTTTCAAAAATATGTATTCCAGGTCAAGGATCTTTGGTTAGCAAAGGGAAGAATAAAGCATAGGAGGCGATGGCTAGCTGATGAAGATTAGGATATGTTTGCATTTCTGTATTGTATAGTTTTGAGACTTTGGGACCGAATGTGAATTATCATGTATTTTGTTATGAAAGTAACGACGTTGTGTATGAAATGTTAATTGTTATATATTATGTATGTTTTGGGATACCGGGTCGTTACAGCACCCCACTTCCTTCCGTTGATTCAGTAGTAAGTGAATTGTTGGCCGATGAAACTCGTCTAAAGACACAAGCAGGAAAGGGTATCCTTCCAACTCCAAGTCCTTCTGTTTTGGCTGTTTCTCATAAGCCTTTTGCTTCAAATCAGAATAAGAGTCGTCCGAGAGTTGGATTTGATGAGTGCAACTTTTGTAAGAAAAAGGGCCATTGGAAGTCTCAATGTCCAGAGCTTATGGGTTGAAACTCTTCTATGCAGTCCGGTAATCCGCGACAATCACATCGTTTTTCTTCTCAAGTTAGCACTACTGCCATCGTTCCTCCATCTGGGTCAACTACTAATCCTACTCTTGCATCCCTAACTGAACAACTCCAGAAGCTTCTTGATGTTCAATCTCATGCCATGTTCGTCTCTTCTCCCATAGGTCAGTCGTTTAACAACGAATCAGGTATGCATCCAACTACATGGATTTTAGATTCTGATGCTTCTTTTCATGTCTCCGAATTCTAAATTATTTGCTTCTTTAAATCCTATTCCATTTGTGTCTGTCATGAGTGCTGATGGTACTCCTATATGCCATTAGTAGGCATTGGTTCTATTATGAGTTCGAATTTCTCTCTTCCTAACGTCTATCATATTCCTAAACTGTCATTGAATCTTGTGTCTGTTGGTTTATTATTTGATTCTGGATATAAAGTATCATTTTCTCCTGATTCTTGTTATGTGCAGGATCCACATACTCAGAAGCTGATTGGGACCGACCGTAGGCGTGGGGGCTTATATATGTTGGATGAGTTGAGGTTACCGGTAGCAGTTGCTCATTGCGCAAATCTATCTTCTTTTCGTTTTTCGTCTAAGTCATCTAACATTTATTTATGGCATTCACGCCTTGGATATGTTTCTGCTTCTCGTTAAAAATACTTAGCATCTTCTGGAAATTTGCAAGTTCATGATATTTGTAATTGCAGTGGTTGTAAACTTGCAAAATTTTCAGCATTGCCTTTTAAATTAAGCAAATCTCTTTCTGTTGCACCTTTTGATTTGATTCATTCTGATGTGTGGGATCTTATGTTCCTATAAAAAGAGGGTCTCGATATCATGTTTCTTTCATTGATGATTGTACTCGTTTTTGTTGTATTTTTCTCATGAAACATCGTTCAGAATTCTTTGATATTTATTTTCGTTTCGAGCATATGTTAAAACCCAACATAATTCTGTGATTAAATGTTCACGATGTGATTTGGGAGGATAATATACTTCCAATAAATTATGTGAATTACTTGCTTTAGATGGAACTATTTATCAAACATCTTGTACAGACACTCCCGAGCAGAATGGTGTTGCTGAAAGAAAACATAGACACATCCTTGAAACTGCTCACTCTCTCTTGTTGTCTTCTTTGGTTCCTAATCAGTTCTGAGGTGAAGTCGTTCTTACCGATGTCGATCTGATCAACAAAATTCCATCCGCAATCACTTCAGGTTTATCTCCCTTTCAGAAACTTTACGGTTGTTGCCCTGTTTATTCCTCTTTACGTGTCTTTGGCTGCACTTGCTTTGTACTTGGTCCCCATGTAGAATGTGATAAATTATCTTCTAGATCTGTTGTCTGCTTTTTTCTTGGTTATGGTGAATGATAAAAATGTTATTGTTGCTTTGACCCTACCTCTCAAAAGTTATATGTATCTCGTCATGTTGTGTTTCTTGAACATATTCCTTTCTATTCCATTCCAAAAAATGCACACAACTTGACAAAGTGAGATGTCACTAATATTGATCCATTCTCCGAGCAAGTAAACTCTACTCAGACTTCAGATATTCTTCCACCTGACGAACATGTTACTAGTACTTCAATGCCTGACATTGTTGCCCCTCCTCCTACTGTCACTCAAGATGCATCTGAGACTGTGGATCCACCTCGACAATCTCAACGTCCTCGTAAGTCTACTCGTCTACCAGAATTTGTTTACTCTACCTATTCTCCCTCTTTTACTTCATTTTTATCTTCTATATACTCCTTTTCTGAACCTTCATCTTATAAAGAAGCAGTTACTGACCCTCTTTGGTAGCATGCTATGAGTGAGGAACTTGAGGCTTTGCAAAATACACATACTTGGGATTTGGTTTCGCTTCTGAACGGTAAGCGCACTATTGATTCTCGATGGGTCTATAAAATCAAGACCAAATCTGATGGATTTGTTGAACGTTACCAAGCCCAACTTGTGACGGGTGTCGAGCCCGGCAAATAATAGTTTCCTATTACCCCAAATTACAACAAAGATTGCAATAGTGGCAAGTAGGGTCGATTCCACAGGGATTGGATGTGAAAGTGTAAAACTTCTACGCTTTATATAAAAAAGGGGTGGTTAATAATTAAACTAAGCAAATAGAATTAAAGCGAGAAACGATAATTATAATCAAACAATGAGTGTAAACCATTGACCGGATCGTGTATCATAGACTTGTTCTTAAAAAGATTTTCCTCATTTTATTTTCCAGAATGGCTCGAGTATCGATACGCATCGATACACCGTTTGTCAAACATCAATTAGCACGAGAAGCTCAGTAACTAATTTCTAACCGATTAATCTAATCTAGTTACGAACATAGAGTTCAATTACCGGTTGCTTTAAGATTACACAAACACCATTCCTAGCCAATGATCGACGCCGACCATTTAGACTAGATTAAGCAAACTCACAACACTAAAATTAATCAGACGCCCAATCAATTGAAGTATTATTTGCTACTAAAATAGAATTTAGCACAATTACGGACTCATAACTCTATCTAGCAATTCACAATTAGGTTCAACAATTCGAGGGTACCTACTCAAATTAACCGACCGAACTGTGATAAATGATTAATTCAAAGTTTGCATAAATGGAAATCAAATGATAGTAAAAAGTGCAACAAGTCTCAATACAATCCGAGCCAAAAGGTTACAGACTCATTGCTTGAAAATAAAAATTACCTAAGGAAAATAATTTTAAACCTAATCTAAATTACCTACTAAAAGAAGAGAAGAGATTCCTCAATTCTCCTGCTGCTCTCCTCCTTCTTCGTTGTTCGTTGTTTTACCGTCTTCGTTGTGCCCTTCTATTTATAGAAATATGATGGAGGTTCCTCGAAATGCGTGCCCTTATCCTCATCACAACACATCACTTGATCAACTTGTAATTGTTTTGGGCGGTGGTGTTTCAAGAGTGCCCTCGGCGGGCACTTGCTTTTCCAGTGTGTCCGCAGTGGGCACTGCATGTATACAGAACGTCTCAAAATCAGCTTTTTGCATTAGATGACATCTTTTTATTTATTTATGATCTTAATTGGTTCTTTACAAATAAACATCAATTCAAATTAATAGGGGTATTTTTAACATCTAATTAACATTATTTTTAGGGTAAATTTGATATAAAATGTATATAAATTTAGTACTTATCAACTTGTAGCTAAGGGCTTTACTAAAGAATATGGCCTGGACTTTGTGGTAACCTTTGCTCCTGTAGCCAAAATGACTATAATTCGCACCCTTATTGTTGTTGCTGCTGTTTGCAAGTGGAATATTTCACAAATGGATGTTAAGAATGCCTTTTTGAATGGTGACGTAAATGAGGAAGTATACATGGTTCCTCCTCCTAGTGTTCCTCATAAAACTGGTGAAGTTTGCAAGCTTAGAAAAGCTCTATATGGGCTTAAACACGCCCCACGAGCTTGGTTTGAAAAGTTCTCTGACGTTATTCTGTCTCTTGGATTCTCTGCAAGCGAACATGATAATGCTCTCTTTGTCAAACATATTTCTACAGGTCGTATATTGCTTTCGTTATATGTTGATGACATGATTATCACCGGTGATGACCTTCAAGAAATTCACACCTTAAAGTCAGAATTAGCTGCACAGTTTGAGATGAAAGATTTGGGTCCTCTTCGATATTTCTTAGGTATTGAACTTGCTTCATCTCCCAGAGGTTATTTGCTTTCTCAATCTAAGTATACAGCGGAAATTATTGATCGAGCTCGTCTCACTAATACTCGTGTTGTGGACTCTCCTTCTGAATTGAATGCCGAGTATTCACCAACTGATGGTTCTCCTCTCAAAGACCCTATCTTGTACCGTACTATAGTTGGCAGTCTGGTTTATATCACTATTACTCGACAAGATTGCATATGGTGTTCACATTGTCAGCCAGTTTGTTGCAGCTCCGACTTCTACTTATTGGAAAACTGTTGTACGCATTTTACGGTACCTTCAAGGTACCATGTTCCCGAAGTCTCTTGCTATCCTCCACATCTTCTCTGGAACTACGGGCATACTCTAATGCTGCTTATGCACGCAATCCTACAGACAGTCGATCTGTTACAGGTTTCTGTGTCTTCTTGGGAGACTCACTTACTTCATGGAAAAGTAAGAAACAGTTTGTGGTTTCTCTTTCTTCCACTGAAGCTGAATACCGTGCTATGGCATCTACTTCCAACGAGATCAGTTGGTTGCGTTGGCTGCTTGCTGATATGGGTGTCTTCCTTCATCATCCCACTACTATGTACTATGACAATCGCAGTGCCATTCAGATTGCTCACAAGACGGATTTTCATGAACGTACCAAGCATATCGAGGTTGATTGCCACTTTACACGCTAGCATCTCAAACGTGGCACCCTTTCCTTACCAGTTGTAAGCTCTACTTTGCAACTTGGAAACTTCTTTACGAAGTCTCACCCGATCTTTCGCTTTCGCTTCCTTGTTAGCAAACTCTCGATGCTTCTTGCTCCAGTATCACGAGTTTGAGGGGGGATGTTAGATTGTATAGGGCCTTTTTGTAATGATGGGTCGGGCCTTGCCCTTTTGTAGCTTTTAGGGTTTTATCTCTTTATATATAGTTGTTGTACCACACTTTGTATTAGTCATCTTTTCTAATGAAAACCCTAGCCGTTTCTGGCAATTCTTTTCATTTCTCAAAGTTATCACTCATTAGTTAGTTGGATGATTAGCTTTGTGTTCCAGTTCTATTATCCGATAGCAACATTTTTATTTCCTAAAGCAAGTTTTTTGATTTCCAGTCACTTCACATTTTGAGCACCATACATTCCAACGCCATTACATTTCAGTACATTTACACTTCTTGCACATTTACGTTTTGTGCAACTTTACGTTTTGTACACTTTACTTTCATGCTCTTTACTTTCAAGCACTTTCCATTCATGTGATTTTCAACAAACTACAGCAACGAAAAACGCAGTTTACTGGAAATACAAAAAACGTAGTTTACTCAAAACATTACATGTTTATTGGCGTTAGTAGTTCACATTTTGAATGGCTGGATAGTAAAATTATGACCCACTCTATGCGTTAGATGTGTGTGACGCGTATATCAACTTATTTGATAACCGAGATGGACAATTATAAAAGTGTTTCCTAGTACACTCGAAAGAATGATAATGATGATACTGGACCAAATATACTTGATAGATGTGGTAGACCTCATCTCATATACCATATGAGATACAGATTAATCTCTCATATAGTCGTTGTATAGATTAAAGAATTTCCAAGATATTTAAAGAAGAAAGAATCTGAGTCTAGCAAATGTGGAACTCCAACATTTATAAATATAAATATATGTGTTTTTCTAAATTGTCTCACCAATTTCTTAACATATATTCCAACTCTCAAGCATTCATCATTTCTCTCAACTCTAAATCGAGCATTCATCATCCTAGAGAAAAATCTTGTCCTCCTCCTGGATCCAGCTTCTTTTCCGGTTTTTATATTCTTCGTAAGCCGCTTTCGTTCTTAAAAAGATCAGAAAACTAGAGGCGAAACCTACAAGAGAAACGCAACCCCACAAGCCAAATGTCTCTTATAGCATTTTCAACTAACGCATACCTTTGATCGATCAACAACGTCTCTTTTGACCTATCGATGTGGGCATCATAAAGTTGAGTTGAAAGAAGGCCATATAGTAATGATCTCAGTGGAAAGTTGGTTATGAGGATGTTATGATTGATAAATCTGCTCTATAGCCACAAAGGCTATAGCGACAACATTAAAATTGTTGTTGCATGTAGATATTAAAACAACATTCCAGACAGCAATAGAAGACTCCATTTTTTTAAAAACATCGACGACATGTCGTTGCAGTAGGTGTTCAATTAATTTTCTAAAATAATTTAACTACATGAAAATACCAAAAAAATCTATACATATAAAAAATAAGTAACTAGCATGCCACGTGTCGTCTTCTGGTGAGCCGACTTCAGTATTTTCCCGCCTAAACATGTATCTGGACACAATTTACATTATAAGTTCAATTAGCACACCCACATTCACTCCTCCTTAAATCTCTCCTTAATTCAATTTTTTTTAATTTATAAATTACATTTAGTACCCTTATAATTATGTAGGTAGTTTACTTTTAATCTCTTACTTTTTTATTTTTCATTTTATATTCTTATCATATAAACATAAATAATGTATATGAACTAAAATGCATTAAAAAACATTTCTATTTTTTACAAATTATACCATTGTAAAAAGGAGCCAAATATTGAATATTTTTGGATTTATTATATTATTAAATATCATAAATATATACGAATTAATGTGTATATGGGATTTAATTAATGTGTCGTGATTAGTATGGAATTTGTTGAAATTAGTATCGGATTTGATACAAATAATCACTAAATTGTCGTGATTTTCTTTTTGTAATTTCATATCAATTTTTACTTCAAAGTCGAATTCATTTGACGAATTACGATTCTATCAAATTTTATTCTATCAACGAAACACCCTTAGAATTATCATAAGAGATTTAATTATTTGGAAAGAAGAAGATATCACTTATCAACTGACTTTTAGATCATGAGTTCAAACCTTTTTCAAAAATATAAATATGCAATTATTGTGTATTCGTTTGATAAGTTCATTTAGTAACGACATTTATAATATGTATCAAACTTAATAGACATATTTTTAACTTGAAGATAATATTCCCTATTTGTGGAATTTTTGTTTTCTTTTTATCAATTATTGTATGTGTCACAAAATTATTCAACAACTATTAAACATCAAATAATTAACTTAAAACACAAATTTTATCGTCGCGCAACGGACGAGCCAAAGACTAGTTAAATTATATACAGCAACGATATTTCGTCGGTGAAGATTAATAATAATTTTTTGGTAAAATAAGAATTTGTTTTCTGAAAAAAAATAAGGCATCAACAGCTACGACTTTGTCGTTGCTGTAGAGTGAAATATTCTTTATGATAAATATTAAATTAATTTTTGTTTATGTTTTTATAAAAAAAATAGGATTTATAATTAAAAAACCCTAACACGGACAGTGCACAGAGTCCGGAGGAATTCATCTGGATTTTACGGTTTCCTTCCATCAAATCACTACTCTCGTGATTGCCTGATAAATTCCAAAATTCAATCAAGGTTAGGGTTACCTAACGAATGATTGAAGCTCCCAACCAGGAAGATCAATGTAAGAGAATGATTGTCGAAATAGAAGAGCTTATTAAGAAGAACTAGAAGAAAAGTTTGGCAGAGGAAAAAGGTGTATTTTATCTTCATACATTTCTCAGAGACAAACAAACGCTATATAAGGCGTAACAACCAAAAAAATAACAAACTCACCAGATTACATCGGTCATTTATATCAGATCTACCATAGCTTTATTTAAGCACCTAAATGTGATGATATGGTCACGTGACCTGGTTGCTTATATCATTACCATTGTTGGATATTTTATTAAAATAAATGGAAATGTCAGTTTTTTGTTTTCTAAATTTGAATTTTCAGTTTGGTGGTTTTGTTTGGCAGTGTACATGTTTGGATGACCATAAGCTATCTTATAAGCTAGCTTTTTGAAATGCTACTTGGAGTAGCGTTTCAGTAGCTTTTTGTGAATATTCCAATATTGCCACTTATTATTATTTACTAACTATTATTATTAATAAATATTAATTTTTTAAATTTAATTATAATTAATTAATAAATATTAATTAATATTAACTAAAAATTAATAAATTTTAATTATTTAGAATTATTGTTAATCATATAAATTATTTTAATTTATTTTAATTATTGTTAATCATATAATTTTTTAATATGAATGAATATATTTTAATCATCAATTAGTATTGTTTTTTAAATATTATTTGATTATTTATTCATATTGTATGTAACGATTATTTAAAATCATAAGTTAATATATTTTTTTTTCTAAAACTTGTTTTAACAAATTCAAAATTTATAGTATATATGTAATAATAAATTTTAAATTTCTTTTAATTAACATATTTTATTATTTAATTTTTCTTTATTACATTGATTGTATTAATTAACATATTATATTGTT
This sequence comes from Saussurea involucrata, assembly GCA_033807775.1. Taxonomy (NCBI): domain Eukaryota; kingdom Viridiplantae; phylum Streptophyta; class Magnoliopsida; order Asterales; family Asteraceae; genus Saussurea; species Saussurea involucrata. The sequence continues at coordinate 69,416,866 of CM066312.1, read as the reverse complement.
ATACATTTGTTTTAATTACATAATTAAATTTGTAATTGATAATTATTTGAAGATGCCCTTTTTGATTATTTTACATGTTTATATGTTACTTTTGCCAAGCGTGACTTTTTCATCAGGTAGCAGATCAGCTATCAGCTAGCAGATCAACACATGGGAGGACTCAGATTCCGAGACTTCTCGGCTTTCAATATCGCTTTATTAGGGAAGCAAGGTTGGAGACTCCTCTCCCAACCGACGTCGCTAGTAAGCCGGGTATTCAAGGCTAGATACTATCCCAAGGGAGATTTTTTTGACGCTAAATTGGATCACAATCCAAGTTTTGTTTGGAGAAGTATTTGGAACGCTCATCAATTGTTGCATAAAGGTTATAGGCGAAAGGTGGGCAATGGAGAATCAATCTTCGTTTGGAAGGACCCGTGGCTCCGTGACGAGCAAAACTTTTGGGTAAATATCTCTCCTCCACCCGGCGGCGACAATATGAAGGTTTGTCAACTCTTCTCTAGTAACACAGCCGGTTGGGATTACGATTTTCTTGTTCGCTCTTTCTCTCCATAAGATATTAGCGAAATTCTCAAGATTTCGTGTCTCAAGGGCGGGAACGACCGGTGGGTTTGGCATTTTAATCACAGTGGAATTTTTTCGGTTAAGAGTGGTTATCGCTTCCTGTTGAAGAATACCCTTAACCAAACCAATATTACTGTCATCCCTTTATGGAAACGAATCTGGAAGGCTAACATCCCTCACAAAGTCAAACGCTTCTCTTGGAAGCTTGCCATGGATGTTCTTCCAAACCGGTTCAACCTCAAAAAATGAGGGATAAATGTTCCGGATCTTTGCGCTCTCTGTGGGGCCAACCCGGAAAATGACTGGCACATTTTCATCGGTTGCCCGGTTTCCGTAAGGGTTTGGAAGGAGGCAAAACTGTGGGATTACATCGATAAAACCGTGACCGAGTCGGATGACTTCTTCTCTTTTATTGCGAACTGCATGAATGACAACAACGAAAGGACGCGCAATATTTTTCTTATGATATGCTGGAGCATTTGGAAGCTCAAAAACTCCGCTTGGTTAAACGGAGCGGTCAAAAACCCGAGACGGGCAGCCCATGTTTCCATTAACTCTCACGTCGAATGGATGTCCGTAAATAATTTCGGTAATCGTCACCTCGCTGCTGCACCACAAAGCGACTGCAAACGTTGGCATGCCCCCCCTACGAATTTCCTAAAATGTAATATCGATGCGGCTATCTTCACCTCCTCAAATCAATGGGGATCGGGAGCGGTTCTCCGTGACCACAACGGAGATGTTATTGCTTGCCACTCCACTCTTGACGTAGGCACTCCGACGGTAAAAGAATGCGAGACCCTTGCTATCATGCATGCGATTGAATGGGTCATAATTCAGGGTCACCAGCGGGTCATTTTCGAGTCTGATGCGATGACTGTCGTCGACGCGCTCAACTCGGAGTCGGAGAATCTTACGGAGTTTGGGTCTCTCATTAAACGTGGCAAAGCTCTCCTCTCTCACTCAGCCGATTATAGAGTCAGCTTTGTCCGAAGATATGCGAATGATACCGCCCACACCATTGCTAGAAATGCTCATAGATTACCTAGTCGTACTACCCTGTTAACTGTTAACTATTCCTATTTTCTTGGCTGATCATTTACAGCCTCCTTGTATTTTGGATCATTAATGAAATTCCTCCTTTATTAAAAAAAACATATATTAATTGTCATTTTTATACAAGTTGAACTTTTCTTGGTTGTTTTGGTTTACGACTTTGTTTCAGAAATAAATGGCACAAGAAGGAAACACAAATCCAAACGTAAGAGAACATGTTGGGTCCTCTACGGTTACTCCGATTCCGAATCCGAATCCAAATCCAAATCTGGCTAACACAAATGTAAGAGAACATATTGGGTCCTCTACATTTGTTCAAAACCTGGTTCAAAGTTCGATTCCGGTTGGAGTTGCAAACTTGGAAAAACCGAAAGAGTTCAATGGTACCGAATCCAAACGTTGGCAACAAAAGATGCTATTTTATTTGACAACGTTGAACCTTGCAAATTTCTTAAATGAATTGGCACCGGTTCTAGACAATGAGTAAAGTGATCATCAAGTAACAAGCACGGTGGATGCTTGGAAGCATGGAGGTTTTCTTTGTCGAAACTTCGTGTTGAATGGTTTGGACAACACACTTTGCAATGTGTATTGCAAGGTTACAACGGCCAAAGAACTTTGGGATATGTTGGAAAAGAAATATAAGAGCGAGGATGTCGGGTCAAAGAAATTTGTTGTTGGCCGATTCATGGACTACAAAATGGTTGACTCAAAACCAATAGTGAGTCAAGTGCAAGAATTGCAATTGATTATTCATGATATTCGGGCTGAGAATATGACGATTTGTGTAACCTTTTAAGTTGATGTGTTTATTGAAAAGCTTCCTCCGAGTTGGAAAGACTTCAAAAATTATTTGAAGCATAAGCGCAAAGAGGTGAAATTAGAAGACTTAATCTTGAGATTGCGGAACGAGGAAGATAACCGTCGTGCGGAGAAGAAATATGGAAATCAATCGATTGAAATGAAAGAAAATGTGGTTGAACATGATCAAAGGTCAAAGAAAAGGAAGTTTGAGGGACAAAGCTCTAAAAGTGCAAGTCAAATGCCGAACAAAAGACCATTCCGGAAATTTGTTGGAAATTGTTACAAGTGTGGTATGCGAAATCACAAGGCTTCGGATTGTCAAAGCAAAGTGGATATTCGTATGGATAATCAAAACGGAAAATGGAAGGGCAAAGGAAAAGGTAAAAATCAAGTAAACTTGATGGAAAATGAAATTACCGATGGACTTTCTGATATAGATTTATGTGCGGTAGTTTCCGAGGTTAACTTAGTTGGAAGTAATCCTCGGGAATGGTGGCTTGATATCGGCGCTACTAAACATGTTTGTTCCGACAAAAACATGTTTACTACATATCAGAAAAATCATTTGGAAGAAAATATGTATATGGGAAATTCTTCTATGGCAAAAGTTGAAGGCCAAGAAAAAGTGGTGTTGAACATGACGTCCTTGAAAGAATTGACTCTCAACAATGTGATGCATGTTCCCGAGATTCGTAAAAATTTGGTGTCCGGTTCGATGCTTAGCAAAAATGGGTTCAAAATTGTTTTCGAATCCGACAAGTTTGTTCTCTCTAAGTTTGGAAACTATGTTGAGAAAGGGTACTTGAGTGATGGTTTATTTAAATTCAATGTAATGTCTGTACTTCCTAAAGTTAATAAAATTAACGATGTTGCTTATGTTGTTGAGTCTTCTTTTATTTGGCATGAAAGATTGGGTCATGTTAATTTTAATTCTTTAAATAGATTAATGAACATGAGTTATTACCAAAGTTAAAAATAGACAAAAACGACAAATGTGAAATATGTATTGAAGCAAAACTCACTAAAAACCCTTTTCATTCGGTAGAGAGAAACAATGAACCTCTTGGCTTAATTCATACCGATTTATGTGATTTAAAATTTATGCTGGTAAAAATTATTTTTGTTACTTTCATTGATGATTGTACAAAATATTGGTATGTATATTTGCTTTGAACCAAAGACGAAACTTTGGAAAAATTCAAAGAATACAAACGTGAAGTGGAAACCCAACTTGGCAAAACAATTAAAGTTGTTAGAAGTGATAGAGGAGGGGAATATGATGTACCTTTTAATATGTTTTGTTCGGAACATGGGATAGTTCATCAAACTACCGCTCCTTATTCGCCATAATCAAATGGTACCTCTGAATGTAAGAATAGAACTTTAAAAGAAATGATGAATGCCTTATTACTAAATTCCGGATTACCCCAAAAATTGTGGGGGGAATCCCTTCTATCGGCTAATTATATTCTCAACAAAATACCACATAAGAAAATTGGAAAAACTCCATATGAATTATGGAATGGTCGACTACATTCATATAAATATATGAAAGTATGGGGATGTTTGGCAAAAGTAGCGGTTTCAAATCCCAAACGGGTTGTCATTGGACCTAAAACCGTTGATTGTATTTTCATAGGATACACACAAAATAGTTCAGCTTATCGATTCTTAGTATATAAATCGGATATACCGGATATCCATGAAAATACAATAATGGAATCGAAAAATGCCTCCTTTTTTGAGCATATATTTCCATATAAAGATGCTTCATACTCCAAACACACTAGATATCAAGGAAATTTGAGTAACTCACTTGAAAATTCGGCAAGTGAAAATGACGAGCCTAGACGTAGTAAACGGGCTAGAATATCCAAATCATTTGGACCCGATTTTCTAACTACTTATACTATTAGAAATGATCCGCAAACGTTTAAAGAAGCTATGTCTATGCCAACCGCGCCTTTGTGGAAGGAAGCAATGAAAAGTGAAGTCGACTCCATTATGCAAAATCATACATGGGAGCTAATTGATTTACCTCCCGGTTGTAAACCATTGGGATGCAAATGGATTTTCAAGCGAAAATTAAAAACGGATGGTTCAATCGACAAATATAAAGTCAGACTTGTAGTTAAAGGATTTAAGCAACAAGAAGGTTTAGATTTCTTTGATACTTATTCTCTGTAACTAGAATAACATCAATTAGAATGTTGATCGCTATTGCCGCCTTACACAATCTTTATATACATCAAATGGATGTTAAAACAACTTTTCTAAATGGGGATTTAGAAGAGGAAATATATATGTCTCAACCTGAAGGATATGTTGTACCTGGAAAAGAGAACAAGGTTTGTAGACTTGTAAAATCCTTGTATGGATTAAAACAGGTAGTGGCATAAAAAATTTGACAAGGCAATTGTGATCCCAGAACAAGTAATCAATCAATGTAAAACAATAAGGAAGCCATCTATATATTCATTCAATGATCAAAAGCTCACACTATGGATTGGAATACAATACTTGTGTGTGTGGCTAGTGTGTGTAGAGAAATGACCTAAACCTAAAGAGGAAAGTAGCCAACAATATATACCTATGATAAGTTTGACACAATGACATATTAGGTCCCTCTACTTGTTACAATCATAATTAAGCACTAACAATCTCCCCCTTTGTACCAATGTAGAGGCAAAAGATTTAGACGTCTACTGGGGTCACATATATCTTCCGAATACCAAAGATGATCTCGAATCTTCGTAATGCATGTCTGTACTCCTTCCGGTAGGAAATGGTTTCAATCACTTGGTTGATCAGGTCCTTTTCTTTATCTTTGAGCTTCACCTCTCCACTTGCATCCAGACGAAGCTTGCTCTCCAGATGTATCAAAATCATCTTTAATGTACCATCGCTGAAGAGGTTTACTTCAGTGACTCTAAATCTCTTCTTTGAGTCTTGATCGAGGTTGACAACTCCGAGCTCTGGTTTCTTCAGTACAGTATAAGTAGGGATACCTTGGATATCAGGCAGATTTCTGTTTGGTCCTCTCCGATTTACATTTGTTTGGTGAGACTCAAGAGCCATCTGTAAGTCAGTAAGGTAGGAGAACTTCACACTCTGGTAAGCGGCGTCGTATTCAATCTTCTTCTCCGGTCGAGTGGCTAGGAGGTTGTAAAGGCTTAGAAGATCATTCAGTTTCAGACTCTTGAAGTCAGCCTCAGAGAACACACTTTCAGAACCATCAGATCTCAAGACAGTGAACTCAGGATAAAAGACGTTGAACAGCTTTTGAGATTCAACCTTTAGCACCTTCATAATCATGTTGTCTGATCTGACAGCACCTGTTTCTCTGTCTTTATTTCTCATAACATACAGAAACCCGATCTTCTTCAGTGATGGTCAGTCCTCTACCCCATAACCTTTCTCCAAGTTAACTCTTTGAACGTCTTTAACGAACAAATCTTTCCTTAAGCTTTCTTGGAAGGGAATCATGATACTTACCCTTTCTCCCGTGGCCACGTACCTTGGCTCAGCATCAATAACCTCTTGATAAATTCTAAGTTCAGCCTCAAGTACTTGATCTCTGATCTTTCCATCATGAATTACCGGAGCTTGTGAAGCTGAAGTACCTATATCCGGATCTGCTGTTTCTGGCGGTGGAGGAGCATCATCTTCAGATTCAATTTCCATAACCTGATCCCCAGTAGTATCAAGAACATCATCCAAAGCATCAACCATTTCTTCTTTGATCTTGTGGCTCAACTGCTCTAGCTCTTCTTTTGAATCAATGTATATGATATCAACAAGCATATCATCGGCCATCCGCTCGTCCATCGTTCTATTGTCAACAGCCGAAGGCTTTTCAACCCCGGTTATGACATCAACTAGAACTTCCAGCTTCAGTTGTTTCCCATTCACTGACTGAACCCTCTTCATCTCCTGTACCCGTACCACTTGTTTCTCTGACCCTTGCTCTCTTCTTCCCCTCATGAAGATCAAGATCATCCGGATCATCATGCCTTCGTTTCTGTTGAGCTTGAGCTTGGATCCCACACTTCTCTTCGACAGCTTTAAGCCTGTTAGTGATGGAGGTGAATCCGTTTATCATAGCATTCGTCATATATGTCGTTGAATCAGTTAGACGCTTGAAGTCGTTGCTAGAAGGTGGTTGGTTTGAGGTTTGTGTTTGAGGTTGGGTATGTTGACGGAGTAGTCCAATTAGGTTAACCTCTTCAGCTGTGCTAGAATCGCTTTTGGCAAGGAGTCGGGCTAACAGCTCTGATTTGAGTTGGTCTTCTGGTATTTGGTGTAACGGTACTAGTGGTGGTGTATGTGGATCGGATTCAGCACAGAATGGTTGATTTGGAGGAGTTGAAGAAGATTCAGCAACGCTTTTTCCTTTTATAACTCTCTTAACTTTAGCAGATAAGTCACCAACAATCTTCTTCAACTCGTCGGTGTGTTTCTTGTAAGTTGTGTCGATCGATGCAAGTGAACATCGCAGAACCTCCAAGGTGATGTAGTGCGAATATGGGCCGAGATTCTGAGCCACCTGTTGAATAGTCAAAGAAGGGAAATTGATCTAACACCCGAGCCACATAGGTTCTCGGTTGTCGTGGAAGCTATACCTGCACGGCCTGTGTTCACCGTTGGCATAGTGTTAGCAGTGACAGGACTACCACCCTGTCCTCGTGAGGCACCAACGAATGGCGGCCTAACTCGGGGTGTTCCGGTTGGAGCACGAAAGTTCTCAACTTGGTGTTGTACCATCATATGTGTCCTAGGAAAAGATGTTCTTCCGAATGGTCCTAGACTCGATGTGCGTTGAAGGAAAGTCTATGGCCGGGGCGGGAGCCTACCTTTTTCAATACCAGCAAACACCGAATGTGTTGCCGATAGACTTTGTGATAATTCCCCTGTGGCAAATGAAACACCGGTCTGTTGAGAGACCAATGAGTGGCTTGGTGGGGCTGTGCTATGCATGGCTGGGTTCACCATGGCTGATTCAATGCGCAACGGCGACAAACGCTCGTTGGCAGAAGATGTGGCTACCCGGCTCGGATCGGTTTGGGGAGAGTCGGCAGTTAAAACTTTATCCGACTCTATCACAACTTCACTCAATTCTTTTCTCCCTCGTTCCTCGCCACTAACTACATTTTCCACTTCTACTTCTACTCCTTCGTTTACATTAGAAGGCCCCGCGACATCAGTAGCAGTGTCAGAGAATCCGATGTTCCATGTGGAATCAGCATCGGAACTCATGACTCGTGGTCTCCGACCCATATGCCTTGGAATTAGATGGGCATGCGGGTCATGATCGGAGTCATCGTCGTTGTAATCATCATCAAAAGGTGGAAATACTGGTGCTTTCTCATCATCAGAAGATGAGGCAGCAGCATCGGCTGAGTTCCATGAGACATCGTCGTTAAAGATCTTAACTGGAGGAGGTCGAGGTGGTGGTTGAGCTGGTCGTGAAGAGGATGCATGGCTAACAGTCCGTAATCTTCTCCCGACTCTCTTTCTTTTCGGTCTCCTCACCTCTCGTTGTTCAAGAACCCCGTGTTCTTGAACCCCCTCGACATTCTGACCCTCACCTCCTAGTAGGTTTGCATCGTGGGGAGGTCCCTCCGGTTCTGGCCGGACCACCAATGCGTTTTCTAACCTATATTGCCTAACTACCCAGGACTGTTGGTCAGCATATGCGAGTAAGTCTTCTCGGATGACAGCAATATGAACAAAATCGTCGTGCTTGGGCATCTTCAGATAATGCATCCACTGGCTCGGGCCTCGTGGAGCATCCGCACGTCGTGGAATTTCATCCTTGTCTTCCATGGTTTGATGAATCAAAATCTGGAAGAATCTCTGATAGGGCACAAAGTTGTGTTTCTTTCTCGGGCGAGCCTGATCCTCGACTAGCTCAATAAGTTCATTCCAAAGGAGGATCGCGTAGTCGATATTTCGGTTAAATGCGAAGTCATGAAACATCCGAAGGATAGGCAGATTCGTCTTGTCTAGCCCTGTGTGTTTGGAAGTCATACAGCGGTTAAATATAGAGCATAGAGTGTACCATATCCCTGGAAGATGCTTTCGTCTGAATTGTGAAGAGCCGGTGAGATCTGGGATGTCAGGGTCTTGATATCCAAGACTGCGGATATCGGCGAATAATTGTTCTTCGGGAGCCGAATCCTCAAAGTTCTCGGAATATGGAAGGTTAAGTGCTCGGCGAATTCCTCGTAGGGTGATTCTGGCATCGAAATGGTCAACTTTGGCCTTGAAGTGTGGTGTACGATCAGTGGGATGGAACTGAAGTGTGCCCCAGAATTGTTGAAGATAGATGGTCGGTACGAGTTCAACTCTGGTAAGCGCAGTTCGTAGAGGATGGCCACGAATGATCTCTATGATGATTTGATGGTTGAACGGAACCTCAAGATCCAGATGATGGTTGTTATCATCAAATCTCAGAAAATTGCCCCTCGGGAAGATTTCTTCATCCCGGTCACGAGCATTTACCGATGGATGGGATGAACGATGCGAACGGATGATGGTGTTTTCATCCGAAGCATTGCCATCATGTTGATCCATCTGAACCACTTAACAGTTTAGAACAGTGCCAAAGTTGATTTTGCCTTGAAAAGGTTTTGAAAAATACCCCAAGTGTTGGGCTTATCGCAGTGCACTCCAGAAATTATATCGCAAGTGAAGGGTTATCGCAACTTAAAGAATGTGACAAGAGGTTATCGCAACACACTGATTGCGATAAGATCTTGTCGCAACTCAAGGTTGCGATAGTTATGAACGAAAGACCGTTGCGATAGTTTTGAAGGTTTGAATATCAGATGACTGCGATAACTATGAACATCAAATAAAATCTAAGTATTCAAGCCCAGAAATTCGTTTTTCGCTCTAACTATGTTAAAAACAGTACTACTAGGCTCGCATTTGCTTCGTGAGTAAAACCCAATCATCTAAAAACCCTAACAAACACTAACACATGAATTTAATCGCAGATAGCAAAACAATTTTGACCCTAAAACCCTAAATCGACTGTAACTTCAGATTTAATAGATAAACACGAGTGAGAATCAGGATACAATACCTCGAGAGTGATCTGAATCGATTGCACGAAACATAAATCGCTAAAACTTCTTGGAAATCGAAAGGCACAGAAGCAGTTTTGAGAGAGAGTATAGGGTTTTGGAGTTGAGATAAGATGGAAAAACCCTAAACCCTATATATACGAATTTTGAAATCAGTGACACGTGGCAACACGAGATTGGTCCAAAGTTTTGACCTGCCACGTGTCAGCTTATCGCAAAGAACAAGTTGCGATAAACTGTCAATCTCATCGCAACAACGGGTTGCGATAAGATACTGTGTAAGCCTGTTTATCGCAATGCAAGGTTGCGATAAGAATTACCCTTGGTTTCATCGCAACAGAAGGTTGCGATAAAACACTGTTCACTATGTATCGCAAGTGAAGGTTGCGATACCAGTGACACTTGGACATTTTCAGATAAAATTTTAAAAGATTTTATCACATTGGAAGATGTCCAACTTCCAATTGATTAAGCACCAAGGTTTTTGAAATATTTTCACTCCCCCTTAAATGATGCAAGTATGTTTTTGAAAAATTGATTTTCATCATTTAAGAGTTTGTGTCTAAAACAAATTAGAGAACATACCTTGTGATCGTCAAATAAGGAGCACATGAAATCAACACTTACAAGCTTTGTCGGATATGCACACTCCCCCTAATCTTGTGCATACATCTTATAGTGTACTCCCCCTGAGACTATGAACACACCTTATGCAGACACATATATCATAACAAGAATATAAAGTGACAAAGAGAATAAACAATGAAAAACAACAAAGACATGAAAATAAAATATCTTATATTGAGAATAGAATGTGATGAAAATTTGAATGTATCAATCTAGATAGAAATAACTAGATTGACATACACATATTTCCATCCATTATATGATCAATATAGAATATTAAACTTTCATGTTCAACATGCCGAGCTTGGATACTAAGAAATTAAAGCGTTTTTCATCCAAGGCTTTCGTAAAGAGATCGGAAAGTTGATACTCAGTTGTGACAAAGTATAATTTAATCGTACCTTTTTCGACATGATCTTTAATAAAATGATACCTGATGTCGATGTGTTTGGTCTTTGTATGCTGGACATGGTTAGCTGATATGGCAATTGCACTCTTGCTATCACGGTAAATGGGGATCTTCTCGTACTTGAAGTCGTAGTCCATCAGTTGAGTCTTCATCCACAGAACCTGTGAACAGCAACTGGCAGCGGAAACATATTCTGCCTCCGCAGTTGATGTTGAAACACGGTTCTGTTTCCTCGAAGACCAACTTACTAGTTTGTCCCCCAAAAACTGCACATGACCAGATGTGCTCTTCCGGTCTAGCATACTACCTCCATGATCCGCATCAGAATATGCAGTGAGTTCGAATCCCGTTCCCTTTGGGTACCACAGACCAAGGTACGGTGTCCCCTTCAAATATCGAAAGATCCTTTTAACAGCACCAAGATGTGATTCCTTTAGTTGTGCCTGAAATCTTGCACATAAACAAGTCGAAAACATTATATATGGACGACTTGCCGTAAGGTACATTAAAGAGCCTATCATCCCTCTGTAATTTTTAACATCTACATCTTCACCATCTGGATCCGGACCAATTTTAGATCCAGGCGCCATAGGCGTACCAATTGAGGTACAGTTTCCATCTTAAATTTCTTTAAGATGTCAAACACATACTTTGATTGGTTGATGAAGATGTCTGTTGAGAATTGCTTGACTTGTAATCCAAGAAAGAAATTAATCTCTCCCATCATACTCATCTGGAATCTAGTCATCATAATGCCCGAAAACCAAGTACATAATCTAGGGTCAGTTGAACCAAATATAATATCATCAACGTAAATTTGTACCAGAAGGATCTCACCATTTTTATGCAGAGTGAAGAGAGTTGTGTCGATTTTACCTTTCCGAAAGCCAGCACCAAGTAGGTAGGTAGATAAGATTTCATACCAGGCACGAGGGGCTTGCTTGAGACCGTAGAGAGCTTTGTCAAGAATGTAGACGTGATCCGGTTTATCTTTGTCCACAAAACCCTCCGGTTGAGAAACATATACTTCTTCTTTCAAGATACCGTTCAAGAAAGCAGTCTTCACGTCCATTTGATAGACAGTGAAGTTTCTGAAAGCGGTAAATGAAAGAAACATCCGGATTGTCTCTAAGCGAGCTACCGGTGCATACGTCTCATCGTAGTCGATTCCATCTTGTTGCCTGTACCCTTTCGCTACAAGGCGTGCTTTGTTTCTCACAACAATCCCATCTTTATCTTTCTTGTTCTTCAGGACCCACTTTGTACCAATTACCATTTTACCCTTGGGTCTAGGAACTAGTCTCCACACGTTCAATGCTTCAAAAGAATTCAGCTCATCTTGCATGGCAATGATCCAATCCATATCTTCTAAGGCTTGTCGAACTGTTGTAGGCTCAACTTGACTTAGAAAGAGCGCGTAAAGGACTTCGTTAGCCGTTGCAGATCTTGTCTTTACAAGTTCGGAGACGTCACCAATGACTTGTTAAATGGGGTGACTCTTAGTCCATCTTGTAGAATATGGGAGGAGAGATACAGCACCTTCATTGGGATCCACTAAGGTAGGATCTTTATCAAAATTCAACTCTATTGTCAAGGTTGGTTCCGGTTGTGGGGCTGGTTCATTGACAGAAGAGTCAACAAGAACTTCCTCCGGATCTGCTTCAGAAGATGACTCGGGTATGTTAGTAGAATCGTCATCATTGACGTTAGAAGTTGTACCGGACGAAGAAGCACCATTCGTGGATTCACGTTGTATTGCTTGTGGAGATGCCATATGCGTATTACTTGAAGACGATGCAGGAGTTGTTGCACCAGTTGTAGGAGTAGTCAGTACCGGTGAAGGCCCCGATAATGTAGCATTAGCTGGTGGTGTGGCAACATTACTCCTGTTATTGATAGATGAAGAAGGTTTATCATTACCAAAATAATCATCAAAAAAATATTCAAACAATAAATCAAGATCATTAGGTTTAGAGTTAGAAGTGGAAGCTTGATCCTTGTTTGAAGATCTAGTCATCATTGGACGGATTTGTCCAGATGCTAGTATTCCTGATATTGCGGGTTCTGTACTATTTTGCACAGAAGCCATGTCTTCAGTTTCGTCGAATCTGACGTTTATGCTTTCTTTCACAGTTCTGGAGGACTTGAGATAGACTCTGTACGCTTTTGACGTGAGCGAGTATCCGATAAAGACGCCCTCAATACCCTTAGGACTGAATTTGTTCAAGTTGTCCTTATCATTCAGCACAACACACCTGCATCCAAAAACACGAAAGTAGTGTATTACAGGTTTTCTATTATTAATCAGTTCATATGGAGTTTTACCAAACCGACGATGGATAATAGAACGGTTTTGTGTATAGCATGCCGTAGAAACAGCTTCAGCCCACAGAAACAGAGGTAGATCAGCATAGGACAGCATCGTTCTGGCGGCTTCAACTAGTGTGTGGTTTCGTCTTTCAACGACTCCGTTCTGCTGAGGTGTTCTAGCCGCAGAATATTGATGAGATATTCCTAATGATTTAAAGAAATCATCAAGAGTCTTGTTCTTGAACTATGTCCCGTTATCTGACCTAACAGTCTGAACTGTTTATTGACGATTCACTTGAAGATGTTTGATTAACGAGATGATCAAGTCAGGTGTTTCGTCTTTTGACCGAAGAAACTTGACCCAAGTATATCTCGAATAATCATCGACAATGACTAACACGTATCATTTGGCATTGATGCTCTGAGTCTTCATCGGACCACAGAGATCCATATGAAGGATTTCCAAAGGTTTGTGTGTGCTGGGTTCGGGTTTTGGTGGGTGAGGAGCTCGCTTTATCTTCCCCTTCTCACAAGCAGTACAGAAGTTGTCTTTCTCAAACTGCAGAACCGGTAGACCTATAACTAAATCACCCAACGTTAGCTTTTGAATGTAACAAAAGTTATGAAACTTCTCTTGCGATACGGAACTGTTCACTTGCGATAGTTATGAAACTTCAAGGGCTGCGATAGTTATGAAGATTCAAGGTGTTCTTGAGTCGAATCTTCAAAGCAAATCGGATTTGGCTGAAATTTGGTATGCACATTTGTGACACTATTCTGGGCAACTTTAATGCTTCGAGTTTTGTCCAAAAAATAACAAAAAGTGGTTTTTCGATGCAAAACAGAGTGCAGAAATACAAAAGTCCGAAAATGGGAAAATGCACAATCTGAGCTACAAACCTAGTGATTTTGCGGAATAAAAACACTCAGGAATAGTCTACTAACAACCCTTGATCGATTCTAATCCATTAGAAGAACTCTAATGGCTAAAATCAACCAAAAAGATGAAAAAATATGAAGAACACTCAATTTTTGCAAAAAACCTAACAATCCTAATCTGATCAATGTGATATACAAGCTCTGATACCAATTGTGATCCCAGAACAAGTAATCAATCAATGTAAAACAATAAGGAATCCATCTTTATATTCATTCAATGATCAAAAGCTCACAATATGGATTGGAATACAATAATTGTGTGTGTGGCTAGTGTGTGTAGAGAAATGACCTAAACCTAAAGAGGAAAGTAGCCAACAATATATACATATGATAAGTTTGACACAATGACATATTAGGTCCCTCTACTTGGTACAATCATAATTAAGCACTAACATCAATGATGTCAGGTGATTTTAAAATAAATGAATGTGACAAGTGTGTTTACATCAAGGACACTCCAAAAGGATATGTGTTGGTTTGTTTATTTGTTGATGATATGCTCATTATTGGCAGTAATGATGCTATCATCAAAGCTACTAAGAAAATGCTTAGTAGTAAATTTGATATGAAAGATATGGGAATAGCAGATGTTATATTAGGAGTTAATGTTACAAAAACACTTGAAGGGTATACTTTAACTCAATCACATTATGCAAAGAAAATACTTGATCGATTCAAGAATTATTCGAGTGGAATTGCTAAAAGTCCTGAAGATGTCAATCTTCAACTTTGTAAAAATACCGGTGAAAGTTTCTCACAATTAGAATATGCTAGAGTGATTGGAAGCTTAATGTATATTACTAATTGTACAAGACCGGATATGGCACATGCTGTAAATATTCTTAGCCGTTATACAAGTAATCTCGGACGTAATCATTGGAAAGGAATAACTAGAGTGTTGAATTACTTACGACATACTCAAAGTTATGGCTTACACTATGGAAAATATCCAGCCGTGTTAGAAGGATATAGTGATGCTAATTGGATATCAGATGCCAAGAATTCAAAATCCACAAGTGGTTATGTCTTTACTCTTGGAAATCTACCAAACAAACTTTGTTGGCAAGATCAACAGTGGAATCTGAGTTTATTGCTTTGGATATAGCAGGTGAAGAGGCGGAGTGGATTCGAAACTTTTTGAAAGATATACCTATGTGGCAAAAGCCAGTGCATGCTATATGTATTCATTGTGACAATCAATCAGCAATATTGAGAGCTTTAAGTTGTATGTATAACGGTAAGTCTCGTCATATCAGAAGACGACACAAAACCATTAGACAACTTCTCACAAATGGAATTATTTCTATAGATTATGTAAATTCGGTTGACAACCTAGCGGATCAGTTTACAAAAGGTTTGTCAAGAGAGAAAGTTGTCAGATCATCAAGGGGAATGGGTTTAAAGCCTATGACGAAAGATGAAACTTGATGGCAACCCTACCTAATTGATTGGAGATCCCAAGAAGTAGGTTCAAAGGGACAACCGCATCTTATTGAATCGACGAGAACACTGTGAAATAAAATTCTAACCCATTCTTAGATGATAAACAGTGTTACTTGTATGTGAGGATAAGCTAAGCTTTTAACAATTCTCATAGTTTTGAAATATAATTGGAGTATAACTATGGGAATCGCCTAGTGAGTGTGCAATGAGACCGTTTCTAGGAGAATGAAGATGGGCTACATTCTCTAAGTTCACTCATGAATATCCAGGGTTGTTCAAGGCCGAAATGAACACAACAATAGAACTCAATATGTGAGGAGATATTTTGTGTGATAATTGTTGTCTAGATTTACATCAAAGTCTGGGTAGTTCAAGCCATAATGTTCACTCTAGCCGATTAAATCCGATGATTATTCACTAAGGTTGGTTCAAGGCTGAAAATTGCTACCATTCTCAATTGCAAAACTTCTTCATTGAACTCTCCTTGTGTGGTTATGTCTTTTATTGTCTGTCTATGAAATTTCCATTTATGTGGGGGATTGTTGGATATTTTATTAAAATAAATGGAAATGTCAGTTTTTTGTTTTTTAAATTTGAATTTTCAGTTTGGTGGTTTTGTTGACAGTTAGACAACTATCCAAAAATCTTATCCTTATTACCCTATATATATAGTAGTGTTTTTCTTTCTTTTTGTACGTGAGTTTTTGTTGTGTCTCTACTTTTCATTTGCTTTCTTCCTTTGTTCTCTTATTGGTTTATCTTGAGTTTTTCAACACCAAGGAGAGTTGCATATTATTGGGTTCGAACAATTTCAAACATCGGTGCCGCGATTGATGAAGGTACGCATACGTTGTTGTATCCTGAGAGACATATCGTTGTCTAATTCCGTCGACAAATACGGGACGATTTTGTCTTAAGAAGAGAGATCTAAATCTCGACTCAACGTTTCTATTTACTTCGTTTTCGTTTTCGTTTTTCGTTTATGTGTTTCATTGCTTCTGTTTTATACTTCCTCTTGAAAATGATCCTTGTCCCCAAGGATCAAATGTTGGGTAGGCCCTGTTCGTAGCCATTGCATCTTCCCAAGTAGCATCCTCGGCCGGAAGATCTTTCCATTTAACTAGCCATTCAATGACCCATTCAATGACCGGTCTGTTCTGCCTTTTGATAGTTCTTTTAGCAATCACTTGATCAGGAATCTTGTCCACAACACTTCCAGGTGCAGCTACTGGTGTAGTGGTTTTCGATATCGGACCATGGTGTTTTTTGAGTAATGAAACATGAAATGTTGGATGAATGCTAGATCCATAGGCTAGTTTGAGTGTGTATGCTACCTGACCCACTTTAGCACGAATCTTATAATGGCCAAAATACTTGGCTGATAACTTCATGTTTTCCCTATCCACAACAGAAGTCTGTCTATACGGTTGCAACTGGAGATAGACCCACTCTCCAATTTCAAATGTTCTTATGATCGATGTTTGTCAGCAACTTGCTTCATTCTGTTTTGTGCCTTGTGCATGTTATGCTTCCGTAGCTTAATAGCTTCCTCTCTTGCTGTTAAGCTTCTATCCACCGAATCCACCTTGCTTTCTCCCGGTAGATATGGCAAATGTAAAGGGGGTGGTTGCCCGTAGACCACCTCAAACGGGGTACAATTGATGGCCGAATGGAAATTGGTATTATACCAATATTCGGCTAAGGGAAGCCACCGTACCCATTCCTTTGGTGCCTCATGACACATACACCGTAGGTAACCTTCCAAGCATCGGCTTAAGACTTCAGATTGACCGTCTGATTGGGGGTGATAGCTGCTGGACATATTTTGATCGATGCCTTGTAACACTAGAAATTCTTTCCAGAAATTGCTAACAAAAATCTTGTCTCTATCCGAGACTATGGATTTGGAGAATCCATGCAACTTGTAAATGTTGTCCATAAACACTCGCGCCACGTCTATCGCAGAAAAAGGGTGACTTAAAGCGATGAAATGAGCATACTTGCTCAACCGATCGATGACCACCAAGATGAAATCTTTACCTTGGGATTTAGGAAGGACCTCGATAAAGTCCATGGCTATGTCCTCCCATACACCATCCAGAATGGGTAGAGGCTGCAGCAGCCCTGGTTGAGCTGTTGTCACAGTTTTACACCTTTGACAAGTGGCACAATTTCTAATGTAGAGCATCACATCCTTCTTCATTTTTGGCCAAAAAAACAAGTTCTTTATTCATTTGAGAGTAGCCGTAACTCCCGAGTGACCCCCTTGAAACGAATCATGCATCCAAAACAATATTTTTTGTTTTAAGACCCTTGACATTTTCGACCACCAACTTGCCCTTCTTCCTTAATTCTTGACCATGCCAACTGAATTTAGGATGTGTTGGTCCAAGCTATGGATTAGCAAAGGTAAAACAAGTATTGTAGAAGGGGGGGGTTGAATACAATACACAAAAAATTTCACTTAATTTAATTCTTTTATTGAAAAACTTCAACTAAGAATTACACACAGAAACTATTGATTGTTGCGGAAGAGAACAGATAAATCAGTTCAAACAATCTTACACACAGACACAAAGAGAATGAAGAACAATTGAAAATACACTTAGATAAACAATGAACTTCTTTGAGAGAGAAGAGAAAATGCCAGCACTTGGAGTCTTGAGGATCTTGTAAACTGGTTATCTTTGCAAGGTTGAAGATTATCTCTTTATATAGTGCCTCATGCATTAAATGCATGGACACTTGTCAAGCAAGGGTAGGAAGGCATGTCTTTGAAGGCATGTCTTCTAAAAAGTACTGAGATGTACTTTTTGTCTTGAAGCGTTGACCTGCTGTTGAAGTTGATATTTCTTGAAAGAGATAAGAAAGCCAAACAACCTTTTTCTGATCTTCGGATGATGTCTCCATCAGTGCAAGATATTACAGATATATTTTGTAGATAAAGTAGAATATACCTGCTGAAAACTCTTGGCCGAAGATGTAGGCAAGTATCCTTGCTGAAGATTTCTTCAAGTGATCCTGCCGATCATGTCTTCAAGATTTCCTTGCCTAAGATGTCTTCAACTAGTGTTGGCCGAAGACTTAGGATGTCTTCAAGTAGAAGCTTAACATTTGGCTGAGAAGTCCATCTTCAATCCGCTTTGACGATACACTTCTACTTTGTTTCTTCGGTTGATCTTCGACTTCACCGAACATTTTGTGTTACATAATTAAACTGCTTGTAAAGAACCTAAAAAGTATTCTAAGTATGAAATGTGTAAAATGAAAGACTGGAGGTCGTCTTCAAATCCTAAGTGGCCCAACAGGATGGTTGTTGCTCCCTTGCTGGATTTCAGAGATGATCACCTTTAAATTAGGATCCCAGACCCATCCCTCTTTGATTAGGTCAGACAAATCCGAGTGAACACTAGACATAACGATTTGTAACAATTCCTCGTGCGTAGCTCTTGATAGCGCGTCTGCTACCTTGTTCTCAGTCCCTTGTTTGTAGTATATTTCATAATCATATCCCAACAACTTTGATAACCAACGTTGTTAGAACTAAGTGTTCACTTTGTTCTCAAGCAAATGTTTTAGACTCTGTTGATCAGTTTTGATCACAAAGTGTCTATC
The DNA here is from genome assembly GCA_033807775.1 of Saussurea involucrata. Lineage (NCBI taxonomy): Eukaryota > Viridiplantae > Streptophyta > Magnoliopsida > Asterales > Asteraceae > Saussurea > Saussurea involucrata. Next base: position 69,398,008 of record CM066312.1, on the reverse strand, counting down.
TAGCAGATAAGAACGCCATTTCTGCACCGCATGTATTACAGCTAACAACTCCTTTTCATAAGTTGATAGAGTGGTGTGTCTAAGGGATAATGTTTTACTGATAAAATCAACGGGGTGTCCCTTATGCATAACGACAACCCCAATTCCTTGGTTGGATGCATCAGTTTCTATCACGAATGGCTCTTTGAAATTCGGTAAGGCCAACACCGAGGGGTTTCGTCATGGCTTGCTTTAATTCTAGGAATGCTATATTTGCCGCCTCATCCCACTAGTACGAATCTTTTTGTAAGAGACGGGTCAAGGGTTTTACAATCACCCGATACCCCTTTATGAACCGTCGATAGTACCCCGTGAGGCCAAGAAAACCCCTTACCTGTTTGAGGGTTGTTGGTACAAGCCACTCCATAATGGCAGCGATTTTTGCCGGGTCAGTAGCCACTCCATCTTTAGAAAGAACATGTCCCAAATACTCGATTTGTGACACCCTAACACGCATTTGCTGCGTTTGGCCAGCAGAGAATTGAGCCTTAAAACCTCCATCACCAACTTCAAATGTTGTAGATGAACATTCCAGTTTGGTCTCTAGACTAGAATGTCATCGAAAAACACGAGAACGAACTTCCTCAGGTAAGGTTGAAACAACTTATTCATCAAACTTTGGAAAGTAGAAGGGGCGTTCGTTAAGTCGAATGGCATAACCAAAAATTCAAAATGTCCACAGTGTGTTTTAAAGGCGGTTTTATGAACATCTTGATTAGCCACTCGAATTTGATGGTACTCGGCCCTTAAGTCTATTTTGGAGAAACATTGAGTGCCATATAACTTATCCATGAGTTCTTCAATCAAAGGAATAGGAACCTGTCAGGAATTGTCATTTTGTTTAAAACACAGTAATCCACGCACATTCTCCAGCTATCGTCCTTCTTTTTAACCAACACGACCGAGGATGAAAAAGGACTATTGATGGTTCTGATTACTCGTTGGTCCAGCAACTCCTGGGTAAGTTTCTCGATAACGTCTCTTTGTCACAACGGGTATTGAGAAGGTTGTAAGTTCACTGGATTTGACCCATCTTTGAGGGGTATTGCATGATCAGATCCATGTCTAAAGGGGGTAATCTTGTCGGCTCTTGGAACACATCGTTATAATCTTCCAAAAGCCTCAACAATTCAGGAGGTGGTTGGTCATTAGGCTGGTTCACACCTATATGAAAATTAGGCAGCTGTTTTTCAGGTTGAACGACCATTAGTTGCATCATAGATAACTGCCCTCCTTGATGTAGCATTTTACTCATCTTCATGGTACTCACAGTTTTCACCCCTTTTTCCCGTGGCTCCTCTTAACATTATCTTTGATCCCTTAACCATAAATTCGATGGTGTGATTCACAAAATTAAAGTAGACCTTACCTAAAGATGTAAACCATTGGATACCTAGTACCACATCACAATCTCCCAACGATAAAAGGTAAAGGTCAGCCGTGAATGTGATAGATTGAATCTTTCATTGAAATCCCTCAATCATCGCATCACAAGTGACATGTCCTCCATCAGCCACTCTAACCATCATGGGTGGCTTCGACACCAGCTTACAACCCAATTTTTTTGCTAAATCCGCATCAATGAAATTGTGAGTGCTTCCCGTATCTAGCAACATCTGCAACGCTTTCTTTCCATAGTGCCCGATTACTCTCATTGTCTGGTAATCAGTGATGCCAGCCATCGCATTAACTGAAATATGAGAGAATTCGTTGTTTGTATCTGGTGACCCTTCACCATCACCATCACCATCATTCCCCCAAATCCTCGCATTCTAAATGAGATAATTGAGGCCTTGTTAAGTGCATTTTATGCACCTAACTTTGTATATAATAGTTGCATTTCCTTTATATTTTAGTGTTTAGTTTAGCTTTTTCATGCATTATTGTTCACTTATTCTTATTTTCCTTAATCATGGTTGGAAATTCTTTTGGGAGTTGTTTTTATGCTTTTGGTATATATTTTGTGCAGATTGTGCGTAATTTGAAAGGCGAGATGGGCGGAGGCATGCTCTTGAAGAAGAAAGAAGGAAAAGATGAAGTGTACGTGGGCGAGGAAGCGGAAAACGAAGGAAAGAAGATGAAAGGACGCGAAGAAAACACCCTGAATTGATGCTGAAAGTTGCTGCTGAAAGTTGCTGCCATACTATCGCGGGCGCGAAGGAATCTCCCCGGCCGTGAAAGTCATTTGGACTTTAATTTTCTGGGCTTTTTAACTTTGGGCTTTTTGGGCTTTGTCTTCAAACTCTCTTAGGCCTTTATTTAAGTATTTTAGGCGTTTTCCTTTTAGAATTAGACATCTCAATTCAGTACACGACATTTTCAATTTTTGAGTGGTGGTTTTCAATTGCAACGAGTTCTTGAAGAAATAGAGGGAAAAAGATGAAATTGCAAGAAGCTTAGGCCATTGAAACCGATTTGCTACCGGGTTTCATACTAGTATCTTCTTCCCTTTCTTCTTAACCTATTTTGTTGTTGAATTCTAATTTTATTTGGTTGGAAACAATGTTTAGTTCATGAATTCATCTTTGTTCTTAATTGAAGCATTAGGTTTAATTTCTCTTCATCTCTCTTGTGTTTATTGTAGTCTCTCTACTCTTTTGCATCTCTATTCCTTCTCTTTCTACTCTATTTCTCTACTCTTAGTTTAAAATTCTGCACTTCAACTATTTTCTGCACTTTAATTTAGGTTAGTAAATTTTCTGCACCCTAATTTTCTGCACAAAAGTAGGTTAGGTTAATTAAATTTCATCAATTATCTAGTTTTAGGCATTTAGAGTAATTTCCTGCATATGTTTGTTCAATAAGGTAATGTCCATCTCTCAATTGTTAGTGTTAATTGTAGTTAGATTGAGTCTAATGTAATCTCTTTATTAGTTTAGGTTTAATTTTGGTTTTAATTTCGTTAGAGTCTAATTAAGTAACTTGTGTTTGGTCTCGTTTAAATAGTTCGTTTAATTGGGTAATCATCGCCTTAGGATTGAAGTTTTGGTATTGATCAATTATTCTTAAAACGGATGTTGAGTTTTAATCCATTTTGATTGTAACGAAAGTTGAATTGATTTAATTGGGTTTTAATAAATCATCTAGTTAATTCAATTGGTTGTTGATAAAAACGAAAGTTTGGTCTTCACTTGGGTTGAATTAATCAATGACAACGGTCATAACATGTAAATAGTTAGGGACGTTGATTGGGAAATATATTCGTTTTAAATCTTAATGTTTCTTCCCAATGTATATGTGTTGCAAAAGTAAATACATATCTTGGTTAGAAAAGCTTTCTCACCTCGAGAGAGGGTTGAAGTAGCTTTGAAAAAAGGAATTCCCACCATTACCAAAATCCAAGGTTGATATTACCCAATGTTCTTAGTTTTAGTCGTCTTTTCTCTTATTTAATCTTAGTCCTAATTGCTTATTATTGTGTCTCTTTCCCTTAATCTCTTTTCTTTTAAGTTCAATTAGATAAAAATCAAACCAATTTATCTGATTCGTATAACTAGCCATGATCATTAAGTAGTCAATGTTTAGACCGTCACCTCCCCGTGATCGACCCGTATGCTACATATCCCGTACGCTTGCGGTATAAATTTAAAACACATCAAGTTTTTGGCGTCGTTGCCGGGGAGGCGACTAGCCTAGCATTAACTTAATTTTGATCTACTAGTCTATGTCTTTACCCCATTTCTTTTTATGTTTTCATTTCGTCATCTCATCTTTTATTTTGTTTAACCGTGTGCTTGAAGTTTTTGTTTGTGTAGTTTGGCCAATTTGCAGACGGGAATGAAAAGTCACGATTGACGAAAAGGCGGCGAGTGACGGGCCATTGAGATGTGTGTTTGGTAAGATCGAGATATTATTACCTTTAGAAATGATGAGTGATTCTATCTCTATCTCATTAATTCCTTCTCGTGCGCTATTTTTATTATTCTCTTGGTTCGGTATTTTTATGTCAAGCCGGACATCACCGATCCGTCTTTCTCTATCCCTTGTTTAATTCTCGGCTATGGGTAACGTAACTTGTTATACAACGAATACACATCGATCATACGATGTCTTTTGTGTTTACGCAACCCATACAAATCGGTGAGCAAATAAGTCAATCCTTTGACTTTCACTGATTTGTACACTCTTTACTCCCTAATAGTATAATTCTTCGTCAAGCTCGTGACGATAAATGAGTCACTCTTCCCCTCCCCTTTTATTTAATTCTTCATCAAACTCGCGATGTCAAATGAGTCTCCGTTATTCCCTCTTTGTTTCTACAATAATTTTTCAGTTTTTCGGGCTTCAAATGCTTGAAAATCGACCACAAAAGTGTTTTATACCATTTATAAATATGTGTGTCGGTATATATATAGATATTTTCTAATTTTATCGTGTGTTTAAGTTATGACCAAATGCCCCTCCAGTGAGGAAATCTCCGAGAGAGTGAAGAAAAACGTATCAATTCAAAGGCAAACTTTCTGACCAAACTCCACGCCGGTGAAGAAATCTTCCCGGCCGGGGAGGGCCGAACTCCCCGGGAGTGAAAAAACTTACCCGGCCGCGAAACATGGGCAGAAACTTTTCTCCTATCCCTTGTTTTTTTAGTTATCTATTTATTTTTAAAATAAACTTAAAAAGAAAAAAAATATTTTTATCTTGAAACGTCAGTTTTTTTGTAAAAAGAGTCAAACCCTAAATCACTACCCCACTTTTTTATCCCACCCCTGTCACCTTCCCGCAACCACCCAAAACCGCCGCCGCCACCAGTCCTGCCGGCGACGACTCCGTCGACCACCATCTTCTTTAACCTTCTCCTTCTTCTTCTCTCTCGTTTGACCCACCATCGAAAACCACCACCGCAAACATCAACCAACCTCAGCCGCCGCTACCTGCCAGCGACGACTTCGGCCGCTATCTACCACTGAACCGACGCCGCTCTTTCCCTCTCTCTCGTCTGAACCGTCCGCCGTCACCCATTGCACCAAACCCCGCCGGCGTTCATCTCCATCTGCTGCCGTCTCTTCCCTTCTCTCTTCTCCTCTCGATTCCCCTCCCTTCTGTTCCCCTTCCATTTTCCTTCTGCCCCTCTCCTCTCGATCTAATCCGCCGCCGTCATGCACCACATGACCACACACCGGCGACAATCGTAACCGTCGGCCACTCCCTCTAAACCTTCTGCTCGGCCAAGCAAACCGCCGCCACATTCCTAACACCGTCTTCTCCCGTTCTTCTTCGTTTTCCATCTGGAAAATCATCGTCGTCGCCCCTGTATCAGGCTTCGAACGCCTCTTTCTATTCCTCTTCTTTTCACCTTCGAGAACCACCATCATAGCCGTCATCGGCTGTTTCTCACCAGTCAAATCTCCGCTGGTCTTCTAATCTCGTTTCCACGGCCGTGAGCATCACCAACGCAACCAACAACCATCGTGAGACAGCAGCTGCTAAGGACATGTTTCACAATTGTGGAACAATTCCGAATTCATTCCGGTTCTGATCTAAAGCTTAAATTGGGTACACTCTTTCCTTAAATTGTCTGTGCTATTTGATGGTGAGTAAGATGTTTCATTGTGATCAGATCAATTGCTTTGTGGGTACTCCAAATTAAGCTGCAATAATGTGTTATCATAATTTGATCATTGTGGGTTGTGTCTTTTGCGTGTTTAACCGTTAAATATATGTTTGCTTGGTTGGATTCTTCATTTTTGTGTGTTTTGATAGATTGTGCCACCACCACTGGGCGGACATAGGTTGTGTACACTTTGCACCTTACATCTTTTGCACTCACACACCTATTCACACACACATGGCTTCCACAAGTCGCCCAAAGCGACAACGCCCTAGTCGAGCGCGGCGTGATGAGGTTGCTCAGCCTAATGTTGTCCCCACCGCCAATGTCGTGGCCCCACCTGAACTTGATACCTACGGGATCCAGTTCACCTCTCCGAGTTTCTCTTCACAATGGAGGTCAACTCGACATGTGGTATTAACCTTCCCATATTCGACACATATCAGCACCGAATCTTAAAGCACTACTATAGCGAACACGATCTCCCTCTTCCTTTCCCGTGATTTTTTTTCTTATACACCCTATTCCGAGCAGTGAGGACAATGCTCCTTTTAGCTTGTGGGTGGGTGTTTTTCCGTTGCGTTATTTTTTTTCATTTTCTTTGCATATAGTATTACATTTCTTTGCATATAAAAAATCCAAAAAGATTTTTGTTTTCTCTTTGTTGTGTTAAGATTCGTGGTACACCATATCTCATCTCACATGATTAGTTGCTTGATTCATTAATCTCACATCAACTTTTTGTCATCATGTTGAATAAATCCTCTTCTTTGTTAGGAATAATGTTACCTTAGTTGTCACTTGCACACACCATTAAGCATGTCGTTCCACACATTCCTTTGAGGACTAGTTTACATACCATAGTCCCCCTATATTACAACAAAGTGACTATAGTGGATGGATTTACCTAGTGAGACTTTGGGCCTTTTGGATTGACACATATGTAATCAATCCCAATTCTCATTTCTTGTGTGTTACCTCCCAACGAGGTGTAGTTCTAGACTTTTGAATGGTTTCTCGTCCAACTTTACCATAAATATACATAGAGGCTTTCGTTTCGTGCAAATTAAATCCCGAAAAATAAAAATAAATATATTTTCTCTTTGTAACCCATTTTGAGCCTATACACTAACCCTTCTTTTGTACACCCATAAACCCCAAAACAAAAAAAATGCACATTGTTGAAGTCTTCGAAAAGATGGATGGATTTGGTATCTAGCTTAGAAATAAACACAAGCAAAGCTTGTGGTTAGTTTCTTGAGCCCCTAAAACAAGCATAGCTTGTGGGTTCACAAAATCAAAAAGATCAAAAGCAAAAAAAAAAGAAGAGCAAAAATAAACAATGCTTCGATCCATCAAAAACATATGGAAAAGAATCTATACGTGCATACAAAAAGAAAAAAAAACCTCGTAAACCGTTAAAACCTCCAACACCAATAAAAAAGCCTAATCCTACCTTTAACCCCTAACCGTACCCCAAAGTCCTCATTGCACGTATTATTATGGTAAACTCTTGGACTTGAGAATAAATTCAATCGTGTCAAGATTGCATTCATTTGTCTCGACCGGGAAGGACTTGAGCGCATATACGTCCCTATACACACTTGAGAGCTTAAAGCGACACCGTGAACATCCATCTATATAGATCACTATCCCCTCCCTTAGCGGCTATGGTATGTTTACGAAATCTTTTTAGGGTGCGATGCTTTGCGATATTCTTGATTGGTGTTTGTTGGTTTGGCACTTTGGTAATCATAGGTTCCTAATTGCTTTTACTATAATTAACATGTGGCATTTGGTTGTTTGTTTGTGATACGTGATCTTAATGCTTGATTATGTTAGTGAGATTGTGGGTTAACTCGTCTTGACATCTTCAAGAGTCATCGTTTATTTTTTTTCTTTTTTTAGTTTTTCACCCGAATAAATTCTATTTCTTTCTTGGGGACAAGAAAGTTTAGCTTGTGGGTAGTTTGTTAAGTGCATTTTATGCACCTAACTTTGTATATAATAGTTGCATTTCCTTTATATTTTAGTGTTTAGTTTAGCTTTTTCATGCATTATTGTTCACTTATTCTTATTTTCCTTAATCATGGTTGGAAATTCTTTTGGGAGTTGTTTTTATGCTTTTGGTATATATTTTGTGCAGATTGTGCGTAATTTGAAAGGCGAGATGGGCGGAGGCATGCTCTTGAAGAAGAAAGAAGGAAAAGATGAAGTGTACGTGGGCGAGGAAGCGGAAAACGAAGGAAAGAAGATGAAAGGACGCGAAGAAAACACCCTGAATTGCTGCTGAAAGTTGTTGCTGAAAGTTGCTGCCATACTTTTGCGGGCGCGAAGGAATCTCCCCGGCCGTGAAAGTCATTTGGACTTTAATTTTCTGGGCTTTTTAACTTTGGGCTTTTTGGGCTTTGTCTTCAAACTCTCTTAGGCCTTTATTTAAGTATTTTAGGCGTTTTCCTTTTAGAATTAGACATCTCAATTCAGTACACGACATTTTCAGTTTTTGAGTGGTGGTTTTCAATTGCAACGAGTTCTTGAAGAAATAGAGGGAAAAAAATGAAATTGCAAGAAGCTTAGGCCATTGGAACCGATTTGCTACCGGGTTTCATACTAGTATCTTCTTCCCTTTCTTCTTAACCTATTTTGTTGTTGAATTCTAATTTTATTTGGTTGGAAACAATGTTTAGTTCATGAATTCATCTTTGTTCTTAATTGAAGCATTAGGTTTAATTTCTCTTCATCTTTCTTGTGTTTATTGTAGTCTCTCTACTCTCTTGCATCTCTATTCCTTCTCTTTCTACTCTATTTCTCTACTCTTAGTTTAAAATTCTGCACTTCAACTATTTTCTGCACTTTAATTTAGGTTAGTAAATTTTCTGCACCCTAATTTTCTGCACAAAAGTAGGTTAGGTTAATTAAATTTCATCAATTATCTAGTTTTAGGCATTTAGAGTAATTTCCTGCATATGTTTGTTCAATAAGGTAATGTCCATCTCTCAATTGTTAGTGTTAATTGTAGTTAGATTGAGACTAATGTAATCTCTTTATTAGTTTAGGTTTAATTTTGGTTTTAATTTCGTTAGAGTCTAATTAAGTAACTTGTGTTTGGTCTCGTTTAAATAGTTCGTTTAATTGGGTAATTATCGCCTTAGGATTGAAGTTTTGGTATTGATCAATTATTCTTAAAAACGGATGTTGAGTTTTAATCCATTTTGATTGTAACGAAAGTTGAATTGATTTAATTGGGTTTTAATAAATCATCTAGTTAATTCAATTGGTTGTTGATAAAAACGAAAGTTTGGTCTTCACTTGGGTTGAATTAATCAATGACAACGGTCATAACATGTAAATAGTTAGGGACGTTGATTGGGAAATATATTCGTTTTAAATCTTAATGTTTCTTCCCAATGTATGTGTTGCGAAAGTAAATACATATCTTGGTTAGAAAAGCTTTCTCACCTCGAGAGAGGGTTGAAGTAGCTTTGAAAAAAAGGAATTCCCACCATTACCAAAATCCAAGGTTGATATTACCCAATGTTCTTAGTTTTAGTCGTCTTTTCTCTTATTTAATCTTAGTCCTAATTGCTTATTATTGTGTCTCTTTCCCTTAATCTCTTTTCTTTTAAGTTCAATTAGATAAAAATCAAACCAATTTATCTGATTCGCATAACTAGCCATGATCATTAAGTAGTCAATGTTTAGACCGTCACCTCCCCGTGAACGACCCGTATGCTACATATCACGTACGCTTGCGGTATAAATTTAAAACACACCAGGCCTCTTACCCTTGCACCGATGCCTATATTCATATTTCTCATCACAAAAGAAACACAACCCTTTTGATTGCCTCTCATCGAGTTCAGCTGGGGACAAGGTCTTTCAGTTGGGATTTGGTTTGAAGGGAGCTATAAGTGGTTTTGGTGCGTTGTTCAGAGATTTGTTAACGAAATTAGGAGTTTTCATGGGTAGATGTAATATACCAGGCTTGCTTGAAGCCACAGTGGCTGGGTTGTTTGGAGAGGGTAGTTTAGGGACCGACTTACTCCTCGTTTTATTCAGGTTGGCCTCCTGAATTTTGGCTAGAGCGTACGCCTGAGATATTGTAGTAGGATTAAACATCCTAACAAGGCTCCTCAAATCCTCACTCAGCCCGGTGATGAAACAACTTAGAGTGTTTTTCGGTGATAATTGTAACCTACTAATTATGTTGTCAAATTCATCATAATACTCTTTGACAGTCCCCTTTTGCTTCAATTCTATGAGCTCTGCCATCGGATCATCAAACGGCTCCCCTAAACGTCCCGTAATATCGGTTACATACTCCTCCCATGAGGGATTTACAAGATTCTGCCGTTTCATGTATCCCTGATGCCATTGCAATGCTCTGCCTTCTAGATGTATGGAAGCCAGAGGAACCTTAGTGCTGTCCTTAACCATATCCAACTGGAAAAACTGGTTATACTTGTATAACCAAGCTTTTAAATCATCCCCATTGAAATGAGAAAAATCGATCTTAGTCAATCGGGATGAATACTGATGAGGATTCCCATTTACTTCCCCTAATTTCGGACTTGGGGCTGAGCTTTTAGGACCATCATTCATTGTATCCACAGAATTTCCCTCTGGAATTCGATTTGCCATAAGTTGGTTCATTTGCAAGGATAACCCAGACAAGAGATCGCCAATCTCCGAAATAGCTCTAGTATTTTCAGCAACTCTCATGCTCTATTGTTGGTGATTACATTCAATTCGAGTACTAAAATCAGATATAACAGTTTTAAGCATTACCTCTGTTAGTCCCAGATGGCTAACCAAGTATTGTAGAAGGGGGGGGGGGGGGGGGGGGTTGAATACAATACTCAAAATATTCACAATTTTAATTCTATTATTGAAAATCTTTCAACAAGAATTACACATAGAAAACTTAAGACTGTTGCGGAAAAGAACAGATAAACTATTCTAACAATCTTACACAAAGTATACTAACAAAATAACTAAGAACACTTAGAACAAAGCTATAAAGTTTTTCAAGCAAACTGGAAATTCTTGCACTTAGAGAAATCTTCCAGTTTGCGTAGAATATCAAGAGCACACAGTAATCTTCAATTCTCTCAAGATGTCTATCTTTTCTGCATGGAGAGGTCTTCCTTTTATAGTGACAAGGAGTGTGCAAACATTGAATGCTTGGGACACTTGTCATCTTCACACTTGCTGAGGATGTTGACTTCTGGAGAGTTGTGAAGTCCTTGTCACCTTTTACAAGGTACAGTCAGAAGAGCCCATGCATGAGAAAAGAGCTTTGCATGGAAATGGATAATAAGACAAAATGTCACTTTATCCATGTAGAAAATATCTTCTCAATTTGTCTTCTAAAGATTGCACCACCGAAGGAAACTTGGGATATGTGACACATCTTTGGAGAAAGCATCTTTGAAACTTCTTTGAGATCCCACCGATGATAGCTTTGGGATATGTGACACATCTTTGAGATATGTGACATCATCTTTGGGATATGTGACATCATCTTTGGAGAAAGCTTCTTTGAGACTTCTTTGAGATCCCACCGATGATAGCCTTGTGATATGTGACACATCTTTGAGTTATGTGACATCATCTTTGGGATATGTGACATCATCTTTGAAAAAAACATCTTTGAAACTTCTTTGAGATCCCACCGAAATTGGACTTCCATTGGTGGGATTCTTTGGCCGAAACAGAGAGAGATTTCGGTGGAGAGATGTCCACCGATGTGTGAGAACATCATCGGTGGACAATGACTTGTATGTGTTGAGAAAGGATCTTTCACTTCCACAATGAGAGAATCTTTAATCTTGACTTTGGTTGATCTTTGACTTCACCAAACATTTGCTATCTTGTACAAGCCATTACAAAGAACCATGCATCCAAAATTTCTCTAAGTATAAAATGTTTTTCAAAGTATAAAAGGAGATCATGAGGTCATCTTCAAATCTTGATGACCCAACAATCTCCCCCTATTTGATGATGACATCCATACTTAGAAAAACATGAGTAAGACAGTGAATAATGCATGTTGACCCTTCTTTACTCTTTTGGGTTCTTTTTCACACAGTCCATTTTTTTGTGTGTGTATGTATATATGATATTTACATATGAGAAAAAAATAAAAAGGTATAGTTGTACAAATAATTGAAAGGAAAAGGAAAGAAGTATAAACAGTATAAACAATATGAACAGAATGAATATTACTTGCATCTTTGGAGGGGCGAGTTGAAACTTGTGTCTGGCTTGAGGATTCTTCATTTTGATCAGCAGCCTGTTGATGTGTTGAAGAACTTTATCTTTCAGGCACTTTTGCTTTTCTTCAGATGTTTCAAATCTTCAAGTCATTCACTTACTCCAAAAGATTTCAGCCAAGAGAATCTGTGGGTTTTGATAGGAGACAACCCATTATAGTGACAAACTTTGAGGAGGGTTGAGTTTGAGTGAATCAGCCTCAGGATGCATCTGCCCATCTGTTGTATCTTGGCATCTTTTCCTGTTTAGCATCATCAACTTGTCTTTTATTTGCTCCCCCTCAATTAGATCAGTCGGTCTTTGTGTTACTCCCCCGCAGTTAGATCCGCCCGGACTGATGTGCTCCCCCTTAACCGATCCGTCGATTTCCTCATTTTTTCAAGTTGGTCGCTGGATATGAGTACTGAGGGTTGATGTTGCTCCCCCTCAGATGAATTCTCCCCCTCAGCGACCGACGCAGGAAAAACACCAAGAGAAAATGAAAAATCGACCGAAAATTGGCAATTTTCGGTAGGAAAATCTGGAGAGATTTTTTTTTTGTTTTGCTTTTCCACCGAAAATTAAGGAGTTTCCACCGAAAACTGGCTATTTTCGGTAGAAAAATCAGTATTTTTTTTTTTTTGCATTCCCACCGAAAATTAAGGAGATTCCACCAAAAAATGAATATTTTCGGTAGGTTTTTTTTTTTTTTTGCTTTTCCCACCGAAAATGAAGGAGTTTCCACCGAAAATTGCCTATTTTCGGTAGGAAAATCGGTAGGATTTTTTTTTTTGCATTCCCACCGAAAATTAAGGAGATTCCACCGAAAAATGACTATTTTCGGTAGGTTTTTTTTTTTTTTTGCTTTTCCCACCGAAAATGAAGGAGTTTCCACCGAAAATTGCCTATTTTCGGTAGGAAAATCGGTAGGATTTTTTTTTTTTTTTTGAAAAAATATCATTCCCACCGAAAATTTGCAAAAGTTAGACAAAAATTCGGTGTAATTTCTTGAAGAGGTTGACGGAAAACTTCTAAGACATCTTCAGCAGAGTGTGGAGAAAGTCTTCTAAGGCATTATGGAGAAAATCTTCAAAGTGAAGAAAAGATTGGAATTTCATCTTCCAATTTTGATGACCCAAAAAGATTGAGTTTGAGGATTTGGGGTGACATCTGCAGAAGAGTTTGTAGTGGGTGGATTTTATGAAAGGAGAGATGGGTTGCAAACCAAGAGTGAAAAAGATGGAAAAAGGGATGGGATGAGGAGATGACACATAGGAAGTTGGGTTAGGTGAGAGGAAGAGTATATGAGAAGCTAGATAAAATTGGTGGGGAGAGAATCGGTAGAGGAAATGGTAGAGGTCTACAACTTTGGTGAGATGAGATCATGGTGATGACATCATTAAAAGAAAAAGGTGTCTACCATGCATGGGATGACATCATTTGGAGGGGTTATTTCCTATGTTTCTAGATAGGAAAGGAGATTTGTGAGAGAAGAATAGTGTCCACCAATGAGAATTCGGTGGAATCTTAGGACACATAGTTATTGAAGATTACACATGCCAAGTTCATTTATGAGGAAATTAAACCAGGTTTCATCTAGAGATTTGGTGAACAAGTCGGCAAGCTGAAGATCTGTAGGAATGAAGTGTAGCTCAATGTCACCTTTGGAGATGTGGTCCATGATGAAATGATATCTGATAATGATATCTGATATCTATGTGCTTTGATCTGGAATGAAGAACTGGATTGTTTGCAATAGCTATTGCACTGGAATTATCACACAGAATTGGGATTTTAGAAAAGAATTGATTGTAGTCCCTGAGTTGGTTTCTCATCCATAGGATCTGAGCACAACAGCCGCCAGCAGCTACATATTCAGCCTCAGCAGTAGAGGTTGACACATAGTTTTGTTTCTTGCTGGACCAACTTACCAATTTGCCACCAAGAAGTTGGCAGCTTCCTGTAGTACTTTTTCTGTCACAAACTGGGAACCTGCATAATCTGAATCTGAATACCCAATTAGTTCAAAACCTGAGTCTTTGGTATACCAATGACCCAGATGCAAGGTATCCTTGAGATACCGAAAAATCCGTTTTACAGCCTTTAAATGTGATTCTTTTGGATTGGCTTGATAACGGGCACATAGACAAGCAGCAAACATAATATCTGGTCTGCTAGCAGTTAAGTACAAAAGGGAACCAAAAAGAATGTAAGCTCTCCAATCATGCTCATCTCATATTCACACATCATGAGAGAAGCAAACTCATCACATATATACTCATCAGTGGCACCAAAGATAATGTCATCAACATAGATTTGGACAAGAATGATATTACCTGTGGTTTCTTTGATGAAGAGAGTGTTGTGAATCTTACCTCTGGAATATCCATTCTTTAAGAGAAAATTGGCAAGAGTGTCATACCAAGCACGTAGAGCTTGCTTGAGACCATAGAGAGCTTTGTCTAGTCGGTACACATAGTCTGGATGATCCGGGTCTTCAAAGCCAGGAGGTTGTTTCACATAGGCTTCCTCTGCAAGTTCCCCATTGAGGAAGGCACTTTTGACATTCATTTGAAAGACTCTGAAATTTCTGTAGGTAGCATGAGTCAAAAAGATTCTTATTGAGGAGGAGAGATCGGTGGGATTTGAGGAGGCAAAACATATGATGGGAAGTAAAGTATGGTGGGATTTGGTTTTGGTTTGTGTCGGCAGCAAGATAGAGAAATTGTGGAAGAAAAATATAGAAAAGAAGAGGTGGTGATTGCATGGTTTGGGATTTCGGTGGAGATGGGTGTCATCACAAAAAGATGGATTGTTATTGTTTTGGAGTGATTGATGGAGGAGAGAGAAAAGGTGGTGAAAAAGAATATTTGGTGGAAGATGATGAATTTTTGGTTCGGTGGTTAAGGAAAATTTCGGTGGTGAGGTTTAGAAAAGAAATGGAATTTTAAGAGATTGGAGATGGTGATGTCATGAGAATGACATCATCATGCTTATGATGTCATGAGAGTAAAGAATTCTAAGGTTTTGTCAACTTTCTCACTTGTTCACATAGATCCATTTGCCCAGCTCAAAATCTGTAATCACAAAGAATTTATTTTCTAGGTACCCATTTGGTGGTGGGTCCTTTTGGGTTAGAAGAAAAGGGTTGGTGTCACTGAGATCAAATCTTTCTTACGGTCAGATTTTGGCAAAATGAGAAGTATCACCACAGAAATAACATTTTCTATAAAGAAAGATCTTTTTAGAATTGTGATATTTTTCCTTATTTTACCTTTTTTTAAAAATGTCCTCAAAGAATTTGATGAGGAATCAAAGATTTGGGGTGCAACACCTAAAATTCCTTTTTCAAATTTTGGGAGGACCAATTTTTTTTTTTTTGAAAAGGACATTTTGAGACACACAGAACTGTGAATAAGATCGGTAGAAGAAGACACATAGGTATTTTTAGAAAAAGTGAAGGATTTCTTTTTAATAAAAAAAATTGGCACCCAGATACTTTCCTTTTTCAGAGATAGAAAATATTTTGCATGAGTTGGAAGAGAAGGATGCATCATCTAAAGACAATAGATAATGAATTAAATGCTTCAATCTTTTCAGCATCAGAGAGAGATAGAAATGGATGTACCTGTGATGAGGTGGGGAGACACTTAGCTGATACACGAGCAGTTGAGGAGTCATTCGCTTTCAGATGTGGGTTCATCTGCCAAATCATAATATTTAGCAGGCAGACCCTTTCCTCTTCTGACAAGTCTTTCATTTCTTTCCTTTTCTCTCTTGTATTTTTCCTTGTATCTTTCAGCCCGGTCAGAATTTGCAGAAGAGAGGTGTTGGCTGAACTTTTGGGAATCAAATTTGGATCTTTCCGATTTTGAGGAAAATCGGCCTGAGGAAGCAGTTCTGGGTCTTTCAAAATGTTTACTTTTACACTCAGAAGCAAAATGACCCTTTTTACCACAGTTAAAACATTCCTCATTAGATTTGTCCAAACAAGAGTGTTTGGAGAGAGAAGAGGATGATTTTCTACCAAACTTAGATTTTCCAGAAGAGAGATGAGATTTGGATTTAGAGTGCCCATCCAACATGACCATTTCATCAGATAATTTATCAACAGAAGTTTCCTCACATTCTTCCTTAGCATCACTAAGATATGCTTCTGAATGATCATTGGGATCTTCTTGACTATCATGGTCAGAGTCAGATGGGTAGGTGATTTTTGGTAAACACTTAGTCTTTTTGGAAGAGTCACTTAGGAGAGCAAGAGAAGAGTTCTTTATAGACCTATGCAGTTTCGTCTGCTCATAGTTGAAAAGAGTTCCATAAAGAACAGTTAAGGGCATGAACTCAAGGTCCTTGGTAGTTTTGATGCAAGTACATATATTTTCCCAAAAATCTGGAAGACAATCCATGAACTTGCACAAGACTTCCTCATTATCATAGACTCTGCCCAACAACTTAAGATCATTTAAAAGAGAGTTAAAACGGTTATAGAAGCTAGGAAGAGATTCTCCTTTTTCAAAAGCAAAGAGTTCATAATTTCTAACAAGAGCAATCTTTCTGCTCTTTTTAACTTCATTTGAACCTTCGTACAAAACACACAGAGTGGACCACATCTCTTTGGCAGTAGAGAGATTTACCAGAGAGTGGTACACTTCATCAGGAAGAGAGAGAGAGAGCAATGATAGTTCTAACTTTAGAATCAAGAGACACAAGTCGTTTTTCCTCATCGGTATATTTCTTAGGATTTTTAAGAATGTAACGACCAGTAGCAGCAGATTTTTCTTCATCAGAGGAATCATCAGAATTATCTTTTTCCATGGTTTCTTTACCAGGCCTCTGCGTTTCATAGCGAGCCCAAACTCTGGGGATGATAGGTCCCTCTTTGAGAATGGTTGGATATCTAGTATCCACTCCTTCCATGAACAGCATCATGCGGCTTTTCCACAAAGAGAAGTTGTTAGCATTAAACTTAGGAGGTTTTGAAATGGACCCATTTTCAGAAAAATTATTTTGAAAAGAGTTTTCAACAGTAGAGAAAGAGGAGGCAACCATCGCAGATCAAGTTTATGGAATTAAACTTTCTGCTCTGATACCACTTGTTAGTCCCAGATGGCTAACCAAGTATTGTAGAAGGGGGGGGGGGTTGAATACAATACTCAACATTTTCACAATTTTAATTCTATTATTGAAAATCTTTCAACAAGAATTACACATAGAAAACTTAAGACTGTTGCGGAAAAGAACAGATAAACTATTCTAACAATCTTACACAAAGTATACTAACAAAATAACTAAGAACACTTAGAACAAAGCTATAAAGTTTTTCAAGCAAACTGGAAATTCTTGCACTTAGAGAAATCTTCCAGTTTGCGTAGAATATCAAGAGCACACAGTAATCTTCAAGTCTCTCAAGATGTCTATCTTTTCTGCATGGAGAGATCTTCCTTTTATAGTGACAAGGAGTGTGCAAACATTGAATGCTTGGGACACTTGTCATCTTCACACTTGCTGAGGATGTTGACTTCTGGAGAGTTGTGAAGTCCTTGTCACCTTTTACAAGGTACAGTCAGAAGAGCCCATGCATGAGAAAAGAGCTTTGCATGGAAATGGATAATAAGACAAAATGTCACTTTATCCATGTAGAAAATATCTTCTCAATTTGTCTTCTAAAGATTGCACCACCGAAGGAAACTTGGGATATGTGACACATCTTTGGAGAAAGCATCTTTGAAACTTCTTTGAGATCCCACCGATGATAGCTTTGGAATATGTGACACATCTTTGAGATATGTGACATCATCTTTGGGATATGTGACATCATCTTTGGAGAAAGCTTCTTTGAGACTTCTTTGAGATCCCACCGATGATAGCCTTGTGATATGTGACACATCTTTGAGTTATGTGACATCATCTTTGGGATATGTGACATCATCTTTGAAAAAAACATCTTTGAAACTTCTTTGAGATCCCACCGAAATTGGACTTCCATTGGTGGGATTCTTTGGCCGAAACAGAGAGAGATTTCGGTGGAGAGATGTCCACCGATGTGTGAGAACATCATCGGTGGACAATGACTTGTATGTGTTGAGAAAAGATCTTTCACTTCCACAATGAGAGAATCTTTAATCTTGACTTTGGTTGATCTTTGACTTCACCAAACATTTGCTATCTTGTACAAGCCATTACAAAGAACCATGCATCCAAAATTTCTCTAAGTATAAAATGTTTTTCAAAGTATAAAAGGAGATCATGAGGTCATCTTCAAATTTTGATGACCCAACAACCTCTAAATCAGAATTATTTCCCTGTTGGACGAGTCTGGGTGTTGATGGACGAGTCTGGGTGTTGATAGACGATGCTACGGTGGAGCTGATTGGTTCCTGCACTTGTTTCGATGCTCCTTGATTTTGTGTCTTTGCCATTGATCGAGTAATAGCAATGATCAGAGCTCCCAGAGCCGAACTGATACCAATGATAAATTCCAAAATTCAATCAAGGTTAGGGTTACCCAACGAATGATTGAAGCTCCCAATCACGAAGATCAATGTAAGAATGATCGTCGAAATAGAAGAGCTGATTAAGAAGAACGGGAAGAAAAGTTTAGCAGAGGAAAAATGTGTATATTATCTTCATACCTTCTTCATACCTTTTTCAGAGACAAACAAACTCTATTTAAGGCGTAACAACCAAAAAAATAACAAACTCACCAGATTATGACATCTGTCATTTATATCAGATCTACCATAGGTTTATTTAGGCACCTAAATGTGTTGGTCTGGTCAAGTGACTTGGTTGCTTATATCATTTCCATTGTTTACCCGTCAAATTTATCTCCACCTGGAATTCATCTGGATTTCATCTTCATCTGGAGCAATTCATAGACTGAACGATCCTAAATGGTAGGGCAACCAAATTCCTAAATCGTTTAGTTCTTAAAGAGAAACGAATTTGTCGTCAAATTCCTAAATCGTAGCGGTATCCGTCTCTCAATCTGAACGGAATTTCTCATGCTCTTAATCGTAGCAGTATCCGTCTCTACCCTAAACATAATTTGTGCTTATCTCAGTTTTTACTTTCTGAATTTCTGATTTCTATTACTTATCTCAATTTGTGCTTTCTGAATTTATGTTACTGGTTTCAATTTGGTGCATTCTAATTCATTGCATATTCCACGTGAATCAATAATTTACCTTTGATGCATTCTGATTTTGATCTCAATTGGTACATTCTAATTTTTTTTCATATAAGTTTTTAACTTTTCTGAGACCCTAAACACAACTTTGTTTATATGGTAGCTTTGGCAATTCAGATCTCTGGAGTTTTCTAAATTGGAGATATAAGGATGTACTGATTCAGTTGGTTTGGTTGATTTGGATACTTGTAGACCAAATAGGTAAATGGGTAGATGACTTGATCATTTTACCTAGTCTATTGGTTTGATACAGAACAAACTGCTAGTCTGTTTAGGTTTATACTTTCTAGCAGTGTCATAGACAGTCATAATGTATTAGTTTAAGTGTAGTGTTATCTTATTCAATACTATGCTTAATGACTTAATCTCATCCAGTTTTGAATTTGTGTGGCAGGAGAAGTCGGGTATTGAGAATCAGAAGTTTCAACTTCCTGACTTTATTGACTTTATTGCTGCAACAGGAATTGAGAAAATTACAATGGTAAGCTAAGATCTTGCGACTCCTGTCCTGTATAACAACTTTTGCTATTTTTTATGGCGTTGCTTATTTGTCGTCTGTTTGGTTTGAGAGATTTATGAAGCACAACCTTGCTATTATTTAGTTCTTGTAAGTAACATGTTCTATTGCTCTTGATTTTACGTATGCTAATTATAATTACAGAGAGTGATAATATATGATCCAGACTTCTATACCTTTGCTATGACATTAAAAATTCAAATATGACATTATTTAGTTCCTGTAAGTAACATGTTCTATTGCTCAAATATAGTTGTAGAAATGATGTAGCATGGTTCAACCATTTAACAATTGTGAAACCCATGGCTGCAGAGATGCATCAGAATTCCTAATTACTATACCAAGTTGGATTATACTTATGACAAATGAGTTGGCATCTTTAACAATAACATCTGAGGCACAAATGTAATACACATAATAGTATGCTTAAACTTGTTAATTCAATATATCAATGCTTCCAAAACATCAATAGATTCAAAACTTTAATATATAATAAGCTAACTAGCATGAACTTGCTGGATAAGTTTAACCCAATGTAGCAAAAAGCAAATGGTATAAAACTCAAATGGTATAAAAGAGAATAATAATTAAATATTTCGTTTATTGGAATTTTTACCCACAAATGCGAAAAAGAGTGAGCGTAAATGCCTGTATTTGCTTTTTAATGTGTAAATTGTTGTTAATTAGCGTTTATAGTTGGTCTCAGGAGGTCAAAGGGAGTGATCAAACTCATGTATACATAACGTTCGTTACTTGATTGCGAGGAAGAAGTAAAAGATTACAAGAATTGTATTAAATATCAGGATTATTACCAATCCTGAAACGTACTTCTAATAACAAGAAAGGCGTGTATTTTGTGTCTGTTGAGGTGTACGCATCTGAGATCTGAGGTTCTGTAACATGACTTTTGAGTTTGGGACTTGTTAGCTTCACCACTTGTATTTGAGAAACCTTATCTAGTAGGCACCATAAAGGGTGTTTTCTTGGAACAAGGTTTTTTTACTCTAGACTCGTCTAAAGCAGAGTTGTATGTGAAGAATCTACAAATGTCAGGAAGATATCTTCGCGATGTTTGGTAGTTGAGTCCTTTCAAAAGAAAAAAGAAAAAGAAAATAAAAAGACTTTAAGTTACTCGGAATTATGCAAGTTTGATTATATTTACTGCTATCTTTTACAGTGATCCGAATTCTTTCTTTATCTACATCAAATTTTTTTGTTCTTGTAATTTGTAAGGTTATACATATATATAAAAGACAAGTATGTATATATCTGTGTTTATATCTATATATGTACTTGGATATTAAAACGTTGTTGCTGTCATGAATTGACATGCTACTTATTATAATATAAGCTTCTGTTTTTTATGGTTTTATTAGGTAAAGATCACCAAAGTTAGAGGTGAGGTTTGTTTTGATGATCTCACTGTATCTATCCATAATCATCAACAAAAACAACAATACAACAATTCACCCGGTAAGCGCTAACCGTGTAAGAGTCGTCGTCCACACTTATTGGGTAAGACTCTTGGTCCTTGCATTCATTCTTACCGGGTAAGATTTTTGATCCTTGCCATATTAATCGGGTAGGTAACGTGACTTGGTAAGCTCTTACCCGGGTAAGCGTTCGGTAAACGACCCCTAAGTCTATATGAATATAGAACTAATGGCTAACACATTCAAATAAATATATAAAGCTTCCCGTTTGTGTTTTTCTGCATATTGCTCTTAATTTTATTGTGACATTCTCACAGAAATAATAGGTATTTCTTGTATATATTAACAAAGAGAAGAGGTACAATTTATAGGAGTACAAGGAAATAAGAAAGGAAACTATGCAAGGAATATACAGCCTAATATAACAGCTATATAATAGGAAATAAAATAAAAATCAAATCTTCCCATAATTGAGAGATTTACAACACTCCCCCTCAAGTTGGCTCAAAGATGTTTTCCATGGCAAGCTTGCTAATTAAATACTCGAATTGTCTCTTAGGTAGCCCTTTTGTGAGGATATCTGCTATATGATGTGTAGTTAGCACAAATGATATACAAATCAGCCCACTTTCGGTCTTTTCTTTGATGAAATGTGTTAGGATCTACAACTTTGATAAAAGAACCAGGGAAGAGATAGTCCGTATGGAGAGGACAAAGCTCCGAATAATAACTCAAAGTAAATTCTTCATATCCAAATAATAAAATAACTACAATATTTAAACTAAAAGGAAATAGACTCCTAAAACAAATCAAAGATAGACTCCTAAAGCAACACTAAAAAGGAAAGTCAAATAAGGAAGGATTCAGGAAAGATAAGCATCAACTGATTTATGGAAGATCTTTTTCATGCTTATCATTTGTTTTATTTCTTCTAACGTATATCTTCATAGGTGGATTCGTATCAATGCCTCCCCCTTGAAAAGTCGCCTTGTCCTCAAGGCGAAAAGTAGGAAATTGTTGAAGGAGATCATAAGACTCCCAGCTTGCCTCTTCAATTGGTCGATCAACCCATTGAACCAATAATTCAAGAGAAGAGTCCCCGGCTGCCGGTACCCAACGGTGAGATAGTATATTTTCCGGAGTCAGAACTAGTTCCCAATCTGCATTTATTGGGAGTGGAGCTGGAACTTGAGGAACTGACTGTCCATATGCGGGACGCAACAGTGACTCATGGAAGATGGGGGTGGATTTTGGAATTTTGTGGAAGTTCAAGCTCGTATGCAACTGGTCCAATTCGACGGATAACTTTGTAATGGCCAAAGAAACGAGGGGAGAGTTTAACATAACGTCGGCGAGCTAATGATTGTTGTCGGTATGGTTGTAAGCGTAGAAAAACAGTCACCCACTGAAAATGTAACATCGCGTCTATGGGCATCTGCTTGCTGTTTCATCCTTGTTTGAGCCTTCAAGAGTTGATCCTTTAACAATTTCAACATGGCATCACGCTCCAAAAGTTGGTTCTCAAGACTAGCGATCCGCGTTTCCCCACGAACGTAAGGCGAAATAACCGGGGGATCACGACCATATACCAACTTGAAATGAGTGGTACCTGTAGATGAATGAAATCCAGTGTTGAAGGAAAATTCAGCCCATGGTAGGTACGTGCTCCAAGAACGGGGTTGTTCTTGAACAAAGCATCGTAAGTAGGTTTCCAAGCAACGGTTGACCACCTCCGTTTGGCCATCTGTTTGCGTGTGATAGGAAGTGCACATATTCAATTTAGTTCTACTAAGACGAAAAAGCTCCTTCCAAAAGGAACTAAGGAATATGACATCTCGATCCGAAATGATGGATCTTGGGATACCATGTAGACGTACGATTTCTCTACAAAATATCCCAGCGACAATCTTGGCTGTATATGGGTGAGTAAGTGGCACAAAATGTGAGTATTTGCTGAGACGATCAACAACCACTAAAATAGTATCAAAACCGTTCGATTTGGGAAGGCCTGCAATAAAATCTAGTGAGATGTCCTCCCAAATTTGTTCTGGGATTGGTAGGGGTTGCAAAAGACCCGCAGGAGCCAATGACTGATACTTTGCTTGCTGGCAAGCCAAGCAATTCTGAACATACGTGTAAACGTCTTGCTTCATTTTTGGCCAGAAAAATTTAGAAGAGTCTTTTTAAAGTCTTTAAATTGCCCCCATGCCCCGCTGATTGGGTATCATGTGCCTCATAAATAAGTTTTTGTCGAAGAGGAGCATTGTTTGGACCACTAACCTTTCCTTGTAAAACAACTTATTGTCAGCAATGTGGAAATCTGGTTGAGTGGAAGGGATCTTGATGGATAGCTGCTAGGATATCCCGCGTGTATGGATCCTCTTGAAGAAACTCACCCCAATGAGCAAAGTCCATGGAAAAAGGAACAACCGGGCCAATGGTGAAATCGAATGGTACACATTTTTGCGGGAGAGCGCATCTGCCCCTAGATTCTCTTTTCCCGCCTTGTACACAATGGTGAAATCGAATGGTAAGATTTTTAAGAGCAACCGTTGTTGCTCATTGGTGGTTAGACGATGATCAAGGAGGTATTTAAGGCTACGATGATCTGTTCAAACAAAAAAGTGACGCCCGAACAGGTAATGTTTCCATTTTTGTAATGCTAACACTAGAGCCAGAAGTTCTCTTTCATAAGTTGATTTGAACCTGTTGGAAAAAGAAAGACCCTTGCTGAAGTAGGCGATGGGATGTTCTGATTGTAGGAGAATAGCACCAATTCCTTGGGAGGAAGCATCACATTCCACCATGAATGGCTGGGAGAAGTCAGGCAATCGAAGAATAGGTACTGTAGTCAAGGCCTCTTTGAGTCGAAGAAAGGCTGTTTCAGCTATTGTGTCCATTGAAAGGCGTTCTTATTCGTGAGATCCGTCATTGGTCTAGCAATCGAACCATATCCTTTGACAATTCTTCGATAATACCCTGTTAAGCCCAAGAACCCACGGAGCTCCCTTACATTAGTTGGTTTTGGCCAACTCACAATCGATTGAATTTTATCATGATCAACGCAAACTCCCTTTCCGGATATGACATGTCCCAAAAAGGAAACTTCATGTTGTCCAAACAGACATTTGGATGCCTTGGCATAATATTGATTGTTCTGCAGCAGCTGTAAAATATTTTCCAAATGTTGGAGATGTTGGTCAAGTGACTTGCTGTAAACTAGGATATCATCAAAAAAGACCAAGACACTTTTTCGTAAATAAGGGCGGAATAGATCATTCATAGCAGCTTGGAAGGTTGAGGGGGCGTTGGTAAGGCCAAATGGCATCACCGTAAACTCATAATGGCCTGAGTGGGTACGAAAAGCTGTTTTATGGATATCATCAGGATGGACACGAATCTGATGGTAACCCGAACGCAAATCAATTTTCGAAAAGATTGAGGCTCCGTGCAATTCATCCAACAGTTCATCCACGTTAGGTATGGGGTATTTGTCGGGTATGGTGATTTGATTAAGGCGTCTATAATCCACACACATACGCCATGTGTTATCTTTCTTTTTAACAAGAATAATAGGGCTAGCAAACGGGCTGGTACTTGGTCGAATAAACCCCACATCGAGTAGTTCAGCTACTTGTCTCTCAATTTCTGATTTTTGGGAATAGGGATGGCGATATGGATGAATATTTGGAGGTTTAGAGTTAGGAAGTAAGGGAATGGTATGGGTGTGCTCGCGAAAGGGGGGTAGGGTGACCGGATTAGCAAAGATTGATTCAAAACTAGATATTAACCTTTGAATTTCTGGAATGTTGGGGTCTCTTGAGCTGGTTGCATCTTTGGACATGTATTGGAAGGTTGCTTCTGCTGATTTTGGTGGAATCCCTTGAAGCTTGTAGCGTTTATCATTCACATTAAAAATCAAGAATAGTTCGTTCCAGTTAGCTTGCACCGTGTTCAACGAAGCCAACCACTTGATGCCTAGTACCAAATCTATGCCCCCAATTGAAAAAGGGTAGTAGTCTTGGGTAATGGTGAGACCCGGCAATTGAACGACCAAATTCGGGCAAAGTTGATTGCAAGTGATGACCTGCCCATTACCTATCTGTACTCCAAAGGATGGTACTGCTTGGGCCTGCAGTTGTAGTTCCTCTACCAGTTTTTCAGATACAAAGTTGTGAGTAGATCCACTATCAACAAGAATTAACACTTGTCGTCCATTAAGGGTTCCTTGTAGCTTCATTGTGGCGCAAGAGGATTTTCCTAGAATGGCATGAAAGGAAATTTCCGCAAGGTCAGCAACATTATCATCCTCCTCCGCAACTTTTTCTTCCATTTGATCGAATTCTTCTTGCTCCATAAGTGTCAGGGAGGCTGTTTTGCAACGATGTCCAGGAGCAAATTTTTCATTGCATCGAAATCAAAGGCCGCACGCTATACGGTTCTGTCTTTCCACATCCCACGAGCGTGTTTGATTGCGGCTAGGGTTTTGGTTTGTCGCAATGTTTCTGGGTGCTAATGTTGGATTAGTTGGTTGTGGGTTGAGGGTCTGGTTGGATTTGAACGAGTTATTTTTCGGGTTTACTTGAGAAGAGCCCATTTTCTGCTCGTATTCGAGAGCCAAACTCATAGCTTTGTAGACCGAACGAGGCTTCTGGATGCGTACATCAGCCTTGAGGTCGTCTCTTAACCCATTGAGGAACACCCCCAACAAGCAATGTTCTGGCCAGTTCTTAACTCTAGCTGAGCGTTTGGCAAACTCCTGGCGGTTTTTTGTACCGTTCCTGTTTGTTTGATGCCACAAAGATGCTCGTCTGGATTTTGGAATTCTGCTGGCCCATAATTTTCTTGCAATGCTTTGACCAGTTCTTCCCAATATAAAATGGTTCGTTCATTATTGATCCAAGCGAAGAGGTCAAGAGCATCACCTTCCAAATACATGGCAGCAACATCGACTTTCAGTTCATCGGGTGTCTAGTAATATTGAAAGTATTTTTCAGCTTTCAAAATCCAACCACGAGGATCTCCCCCATCAAAGCGAGGAAAATCCATCTTGGTATGGTGTCTCTGCCGAGGGTTTTTTACCCACCATGGTTCTTCAGTATAACTCTCGTCATCCCACGGTGGTCTCCTATTTTTTGGACTTTCCCTATATGCCACATCGTTCTTCTCTTTGGACTGAGATTTGATAGTTGCATCCATGGCGGCTAATTTGGAAGTAAGTAGGGCTAACTGTTGGAGGATCTCTTCATTGGAAGGGTTGCTTGATTGGGGTTTACTTCCGGAATTGGACGTGGCGGCGGGATCGGTGGTAGAAGTGGAACGAGTGTTAACCATTAACGTGATGAACAGTAGAGATGAGCAGTGACGTAATGAGCATTATCGATGAACAGTGACGATGAATAATGCATGATGAACAGTAACGATGAACATTAGCGATGAATAGTGCGTGATGAACAACGTGTGGCTCTGATACCAATTTGTTAGGATCTACAACTTTGATAAAAGAACCAGGGAAGAGATAGTCCGTATGGAGAGGACAAAGCTCCGAATAATAACTCAAAGTAAATTCTTCATATCCAAATAATAAAATAACTACAATATTTAAACTAAAAGGAAATAGACTCCTAAAACAAATCAAAGATAGACTCCTAAAGCAACACTAAAAAGGAAAGTCAAATAAGGAAGGATTCAGGAAAGATAAGCATCAACTGATTTATGGAAGATCTTTTTCATGCTTATCCTTTGTTTTATTTCTTCTAACGTATATCTTCATAGGTGGATTCGTATCAATCGATTTCAACATGCTTGGTTCTATCATGTAGAACTGGGTTATGAGCAATTAGGATGGTTGCTTTATTATCATAATACACTTTTATAGGCCGGATGATAGGAATTTTCAAATCTCTAAACAATCGTTTCAACCATATTGCCTCACAAATCCCATAAGCTAGAGACCTGAATTCTGCCTCTGCACTACTCCGTGCCACAACATTTTGTTTTTTAATTCTCCATGTAGCTAGATTACCTCCAACAATTGTACAGTAGCCTGAAGTAGATCGTCCATCAGTAGTACTATCACCACAGCCAGAATCCGTAAATACTTATATCTGAAGATTATTACTTTTCCGGAACATAAGACCTTTTCCAGGACTTCCTTTAAGATATTTTAATATCCTATTGGCTACATCAAAATGTTCTCGTCCAGGTGAGTGCATATATCGGCTAACTAGGCTTACTGCAAATGCTATATCTGGTCGCGTATGTGATAAATAGATCAATTTTCCTACTAGCCTCTGAAACTTCTCCTTATCAGTTACTTCTTCAGCTTTAGCAGGATAAAGTTTGAGATTAGGATATATGGGAGTATCGATAGGTTTACAACCTAAGAGACCGGTCTCACTGAGAAGGTCAAGGATATATTTCCGTTGGTTAACAAAGATGCCCTTCTTGGACCTGGCAAACTCCATACCCAGGAAGTATTTTAGTCGTCCTAAATCCTTTACCTCAAAATCTCGGGCTAACCCCTTTTTTAAATTGGTTAGCCCTTCGTAATCTTCACCCGTTAGGATTATATCATCCATATAGACGATTAAGATAGAGATTATACCTTTTTCCGATCGTTTATAAAACATTGTGTGATCAACTTGGGTTTGATGATAGCCATAACTTTTCACTGCCTTTTCAAATCGTTCAAACTAGGCCCTTGGAGACTATTTAAGGCCATACAAGGATTTTTTGAGTCTGCATACTTTGTCTTGTCCTAACAACTTTTCAAACCAGGTAGGCTCATACACACTTCTTCTTGTAAATCGCCATTCAAGAATGCATTCTTGATATCTAACTCGTGTAGAGGCCAATCAAAATTTGCCGCTAGAGATATTAACACCCGTATGGTATTTAGTTTTGCAACAGCCGCGAACGTTTCTTGATAGTCGATACCGTATGTTTGAGTGAAACCTTTAGCGACTAACCTTGCCTTGTATCTCTCAATACTCCCATCTGCCATGCATTTCACATTAAACACCCATTTGCACCCAACCGTTCTCTGATATTTTGGTAACTTCCCGAGTGCCATTTTCTTTAGAGCATTCATCTCTTCCATCACCGCTGATTTCCAATTAGGGTCATCTAGTGCCTCTTGTATGTTTCTTGGAAAAACTGGTTAGGTAACTTTGTAATAAAAGCACTATGTTTTTTAGAAAGGTTATTATAAGAAAGATACTTGGATATAGGATGAGAAGTACAAGAACACTTTGATTTTCTGATAGCTATTGGAGTATTCAAGTCACTATCTTCAATATTAGGTATCGAAGGAGAGACTGAATTTGAGGTACGAAAAGGTTGCGTTTTATGTGTACCTTGAGTAGTTTCAGATTCTGATCTTGGAGTAGATGATTGAGCAGGTGCTAATGGTACCGTGGTTTGCTTTCTTTTTTGATGACCTTTCTTTCTTGAGTATGTGAGGAGCTCTTTGTCTTGTTAAATTGGATCATCAGGTGGTATGTCTCCCCCTGTTGAGGATTCATGAATGTTTGGCAGAATAGGTTCAAGATGACTTATGTCTTCCAAACTAGTGGTTCCTTCTTTGTTTAAATGTCCGTTTATAGGACCAGTAATTGGTGTAGAAGTAAGGTCACACGAGTCAATAGTTTTAGGTAAAGGACATTAGTAATATCCCAAAAAAACTCTTCTTCTAAGTTCTCACCCTAAAGAGGATTTTTTTGAAAATAGGGTTGGTTTTCAAGAAAGGTAACATCCATATAGACTACTGTCTTTTTTGTCTTTAGATTAAAGCACTTATATCCCCGTTTATTTGGAGCATAGCTGATAAAAATACATTTTTCATAGATCTCCTCTTACTACTTATGTGCACATAAGTTGTACACCCAAAAAACTTTCAGGGGAATACTCAAAAGAATATTTGATGCTGTAAAATGTTTTTTAAACAATCCATAGGAGTAATATAGTTTAGAACACAAGTAGGCATTCTGTTAATTAGGTAAGAAGCACTTAGAATTGCTTCGCCCCATAAATATTTAGGAACGTTCATTGAGAACATAATGGCCCAAGAGACCTCAAGGAGTGGAGTGAGCAAAAAAATGACAAGAGAAGGCTTTACAGTTACCTGTTTGTGCGACAAAAGCATTAGGAGTACTAGATGAACCTGAGTTGGTCTTCAGCGGTTGTAGGAGTTGATCAATTTGCTCTTTGTTGAGGAATCCCGAATCTGCCACGTGTGCTGTAGGTGCCTTATTCAACTGTCCTTCATGTGATCCCTTCCAATTTTCTGGGTTTCCATTGAGTTTCCAACATGTATCTCGTGTATGACGTGGGTTGTTACAATGATCACACCACACACGAGTTTTTCACCAGAAAGCGGGTTTTTTTGTTCGTATTCAGCCCATTTCTAACTCCAGCAAGTAGGGCAGAATTTTCTACACAGTTGCTTGAAGATTTTGGGTTAAGCATCACAAGATGTCGGCTTTCCTCACGCCGTACTTCAGAAAATACTTCTCCCATTGTGGGAAGAGGTTGTCGACCAATAATCCTGCCTCTAACCTCATCAAACTCCATATTAAGACCAATAAGAAACTTATAAATGCGATTACCCTCCACCATTTTTTTTATAATAATTGCAATCATCAGCACACTTCCATTCATAATCATTGAAAAGATCTAAATCTTGCCACAGTATTTTCAAGGAATTAAAATATTTGGTGACAATGTCCTCACCTTGGCAAATTCTTTCTAGTTTTATGGTAAGTTCATATACCTGAGATTGATTTCTAAGGTCTGAGTACATCTGATTGACGTTGTCCCAAAGCTCTTTTGCTGTACGATAGCACATGTAATTGGACTAGCGCAAGAAGTTCTCTCCATTCAACTTAATGGTAGTGATTTGAATGGAGTGAGATTCCGAGGTAGGGTTGTGAGTGGTGACGGAAGACATATTCTTTCCGGATGTTGAAGGTGATAAATCCCAAATCTAGTGAGAGAACAATGAATGTGAAGCACAATCTAGAGAGAGAAAATCATCTATCATTCATAGATCTTGAAAGTACAATAGATGGAAAGTTACATGATTTATGACAAAAGCTTTCTATTTATAATAGGATCATGACACTCCCATGGCTCTACTACAAAGGTCAAACATGCTAGATAATAAAGTCAAATTGTCTTGATTACTACATTTAAGTACCCTAACATTCTCCCCCTTAGTAATCAAGGCAGCAAAGGTCTTCTTCTTCTTCTTCTTCTTCTTCCGACTCCAAGATAAGTCTCTATTCTCCTCATAGCTCTTCTGAAAACTATTCTGTCATCAATCTCAGTCAGGGCTCTGATCATCAAAATTCTAGCAGTTGAAGGCATTCTGTTCTCACCCCTTTCTTCATCATTTCTCTTTTGCTTTCCCTCCAACTGAAGTCTTAGCACCTTTAGAGTTCCATCAAAGTACTTTGCAATTTCACTGAACCTTAGAAATCTTTTATCTCCTCTTTCATTTCTGTATACAACACCAAATTCTGGAACCCCAATCACAGTGTAAAGTGACATCCTTTCCAAACCATTTATCATCTGATTAGGTCTCACCATGTTAACCATTGGTTGATCACTTTCCAATCCCATTTGGAAGTCATGACACTGAGTATACAAAATATGTTTCCTTAAGAATCTTTTGATGGCATTTAAAGCAATGATCACATTCTAATTTCTGATGGGAAGATCTCTGAAGTAGTTGTACATAAATTCAAAGTCTTCAATAAGCGAATGACAAACATCAGCCTCTGAGAAAGTGTAATCTCTGCAATCTTGTCTCTAAACTACAAAAACTGGGTACCACATCTTGTAGAACAGTTTAGCTGACACCTCCTTTATTGTAACAATCAACTTCTTGCTTTTGACAAATCTTTCTTTCTGACATTTAGCCCTCAAGAAGTAGATGTATTCAAACTTGTATTCTTCAGACTGATCATTTATACCCAATACAGCATATGGATTCAACCTTCTGATATTATGAACAAACAACCTCCTTTCAGAATCCTCCATAAAAGGTGTTCTCATCCTCAAAGTTCTTAACCTTTCTTCAGCCTCATTCAATCTTTGCCTTTTCACACCAGAGGGGCCAGGTTAGTTGGATATAGATGGGTTTGATGGACCAGCTTGGTTAGAGGAAGCGTTAAAGGTTGGAATGAATAGTTTGCTCATGTACTTCAGGTTTAGGTTCATCACATGATGGTGAGTTGGTGGAGAATCAGGTATAATGGGTATAGGTGGTGAGATTTCAGGTTGAGTGAGTTTTGGTTGGGTAAGGTTAATGGCTATAGATGTGGTTTCAGGTTGTGTAGTGATCAAGGTACTTGAAATTGGATCAGGAGAATGGATTGGGCTAACTGAAATATCTTCTGGTGTGCTTGGCCCATAGAACACGTTTAGAAATTCCACCTCATCTTGAGTGAATTCAACATCTTGATCATTTAAACCATTAGTTATCAATAGTAAGTTCTCAGATTCTTACTTAATTCTCCAAAACTTATCACACTCATTCTCATTTCCACCATCATCCTCATCATCTGAACCGAGGACCACCACTTCCACATATAGATCAACTACCTCCCTTATCTCCTCATTTACCTCAGGCTTTTCAACCGTCGATTCTGCCTCTGGATCAACATAAAGAACTATCTGTTTGCCACTTTCTTCACCCTTTGCACCAGATTCAAACAAACTAATTACCTCTTCAGTAGTCATAGTCTTTCCTAAACTAGAAGTCTCAACATCAGCTCTCCTTTTCTTAGTCTTCTCCCTCTCATGATCATGATCTTCGGGATCTTGAACATGCTTTCTCTTATTCCCCTGGGCTTGAGACTTACAACTCTAATTCAGAAAAGCCACTTGTTCTGACAGAGTATCCATTGCTTTCTTCATGTCACTTAAATTGGTCAGCACCTCTGATTTGAACTCATTAAACTCTGAAGAAGTTACAACAATTTGAACAGGTGGGGTAGGTTGAGGTCTTGGCTGAAAGTTCTCCAAAAGGCTTAGAAGGGTTTTGTTTTGTGGATCATCTGGGCTAATGGAAAGAAGTTCGGCGTATAACATATCTTTGAGTTCATCAATACCAGGATCATGCTGATTCACTGGTGTTTGCACAACTGGAGGTGAAGGTGGAGGCATCCCGGGCTCATTCTCTTGCATCGGGCCCTTTCCTTTCAACAAGTATTTAATCCCTTGTATCTCCTCTAGTAACCTGGTTTCAACAGCCTTTAAGGTGCCTTCGACAAAATTCCTTGACACTAAGTCGGGTAATTCACTTCCGGGACTACTTAGGTTACCGTTGTGAATTGAATTCTACAAACTGGGAATTCAGAAGAATTGGGGATTTGTATTAGCTGAAAGATTAAAAACGGGAAAAGGGAAAGATAGCTAGCACTTCGAGAAGCTAGGATTTCCTAATACAAGACGTGAGAAATTTCTGCTTAACACATCAACAGCAAACTCTTATTTATACTAGACTCCCCAACCCTATTACAAGAGGATTACCCAAACTGCCCTCATGTAACAGATTTGCTAACCAACTGGTGACACCATATCTTCATTTGGTGTGGTCCCCTCATCTAAATTTGAACCCCTCCTTCTACTATAAGTGAACCGTATTGGAGGATGTTTAACATTACCCCGCTCCCAAAGAGCCACCTTGTCCTCAAGGTGGAAATGAGGAAAGACTTGTTGGATGGTTGTAAACTCCTCCCAAGTGGCTTCAAAATCTGGCAAACCCTTCCACTTGATCAATGTCTCGACTCGTTGCCCTCCTGCAGTGTCTCTAGAACGGACCCCCAATAAGCTCTCTGGCTCGACTTCCAATTCCAAATCTTCGGTAATCTGTGGAGGCAAGGACGGAGAAGCCTGCTTTTCTCCGATCGCTCTCTTAAGCTGAGATACATGGAATACCGGGTGGATCCGAGCTGATTCAGGTAATTGCATCTTGCAAGCCACTTCACCAATCCGCTGCACGATTTTAAATGGCCCATAAAAACGAGCAGCCAACTTCTGAAAGGGTCTGTTAGCCATCGACTTCTGTCTATAGGGCTGCAATTTTAAGTACACCCAGTCTTCCACTTCAAAGGTTACAGGCCTACGTTTCTTGTCTGCCATGAGTTTCATATGTTGTTGCGCTTGTAATAGATGCCCACGGAGTTCATCTAATACGGCATCCCGTTCCAACAACCTTTCTTCTAAAGAGGGAACACCAGTACTACCTTGCTGAACCTTAACCAAACGAGGGGGATCCCGACCATAGAGCACCTTAAAAGGTGTGCATTTTGTAGAAACGTGGTACGAAGTATTATGCCAAAATTCAGCCCATGGCAGCCATTGGACCCATTTGCGAGGGACTCCCTGAATGAAACATCGGAGGTAAGTTTCGACGGTCTTGTTAACGATCTCCGATTGTCCATCGGTTTGGGGGTGATAAGCCGTACTACGTAGCAGCGTAGTCCCCTGGAGACGGAATAATTCACGCCAAAAATTGCTCATAAAAACTTTGTCTCGATCCGAGACAATAGTGGACGGAAACCCATGGAGTCGAACCACCTCCTTGACAAACAAAGCCGCCACCGATGCTGCATTAAACGGGTGTTTTAGTGCTAGGAAATGGGCATACTTGGTTAGTCTGTCCACAACAACCAAGATGCTATCAAATCCGTTGGAGTGTGGCAAACCTTCTATAAAATCCATACTCAAATCCTCCCAAACTTCCGACGGTATGGGTAGAGGCTGAAGTACGCCGGCTGTGCCGTAGATGCTTTCTGCTGTTGACACACCGAACAACCCCGAACATAACGTTGGACAGCCTTTCTCATTCCTACCCAAAACCATTCAGATGCCAACCGTTGGTAAGTCTTCAAC
Organism: Saussurea involucrata; assembly: GCA_033807775.1. Taxonomy (NCBI): domain Eukaryota; kingdom Viridiplantae; phylum Streptophyta; class Magnoliopsida; order Asterales; family Asteraceae; genus Saussurea; species Saussurea involucrata. Next base: position 69,364,121 of record CM066312.1, on the reverse strand, counting down.
TCACCCGAATGACCCCCGATCACTGAATCATGATACTCTTGTAATAGTTTGGGGATGAAGGAAGAATTACTAGGGATCACTAATCGACCCTTATACATCAATCGCCCTTGGTCCATGTAGTAGCCAACATAGACCTTCCCCTGCTCTTGGATTTCATTGGAGACCTTACTAATAAAGGAGTCGGCTTCAATTTCTTTGATCAGTTCAGTCATGTTCATTGACCAGGAAGATGCCATGTTCCCTAATTCCGTAATTATTGGAAATTCCCGAGACAAAGCGTCCGCCACCTTGTTTGTTGGTCCTGGTTTGTATTGAATTTCAAAATCAAACCCCAACAGTTTGCTCATCCATTTCAGGTAGTCAGAGCCGACCTCCCGCTGTTCCATGAGGTATTTGAGGCTCCTTTCCGTATTACAAAGTGTCGGCCAAGCAAATAATGACGCCATCGAAGCACCGCGAGTACTATTGCCATCAACTCCTTTTCGTAGATAGATTTCAAACGATTCCTCAGCCCCAACACCTGACTGAAATACGCTATTGGATGGCCATTTTGTAACAAAACTGCCCCTAAGCCGTAACCCGATACATCAGCCTCCACTGTGAAACCCTGTGAAAAATTTGGCATCGCCAAGATAGGAGCTGTGGTTAAGGCTGTCTTGATCATTTGAAAAGCTTCAGTACCCTCCGGTGTCCACCCAAAATTCTCTTTCTTAAGTTGATCAGTTAGAGGAAAGGCCATCCTAGCAAACCCAACGATGAACCGTTGATAATAACCGGACAGGCCCAAAAATCCCCGTAATTCACGTACATTCTTTGGTACTGGCCACTTTGTTATCGCTTTGATCTTCTCCGGATCGACCGACACTCCATTTTCCGAAATCACATGGCCCAGATAGGCCACCTTTGTTTTACCAAACTCGCATTTGTTTGGATTAGCATAAAACTGATGTCGGGATAGCTGCATCATAACGGCTGCCAAATGCTCGACGTGTTGTTGTTCACTTGGACTATAAACCAAAATATCATCGAAAAATACAAGAACGAATTTACGAAGATATGGGCAAAAAATATCATTCATTACCGACTGAAATGTCGCCGGTGCATTGGTTAGCCCGAACGGCATAACCAAGAACTCATAATGCCCTTCATGGGTTCTGAAGGCTGTTTTAGGCACATCGGCTTCCTTTACTCTAATCTGGTGATAGCCCGACTTGAGGTCCAGTTTAGAAAAGACTCGAGATCCAAAAAGCTCATCTAACAACTCATCAATCACCGGAATAGGGTATTTATCCAGTATGGTGGCCTTGTTCAGCGCGCGATAATCAACGCAGAACCTCCAGGATCCATCTTTTTTTTAACTAGGAGAACCGGACTAGAGAAAGGGCTACTCGAAGGTTGGATTATCCCAGCTCGGAGCATATCTTGTACCAACCTTTCAATCTCCGTTTTCTGGGCATGGGGGTATCGGTAAGGTCGTACTGATACCGGTTCAGCTCCTTCCTTCAAATTTATAGCATGCTCTCTATTCCGTTTTGGTGGCAGCCCGCTCGGCCATTCAAAAATGTTATGATGCGTCCTCAACACCTCCTTCAAAAACTCCGGGCATTCCGGCAATTTTCCCGAGGTTGGTTCTCGTTCCACCTGGAGCATGTATCCTCCCCCTTCCTGGTTTATGGTACGCATCATGTTTTTGAGTATCACCTTCGAACGACCCAGAGACGGATCTCCTTTAAGGGTGACCGGCACCCCGTTGACCACAAACTTCATCACTTGCGTCTTCCAGTTGGTTGTTACCGTTCCCAACTTCTCCAACCACTGTATCCCGAGGATCACGTCAGAATTTCCTAGGGTTAAAGGAAGGAAATCTTCACAGACTTCTATTCCCTGTATGCATAATCTGACTCCTTGACACTCCCCATATCCCTTTACAGCCTCCCCTGTCCCTAACGAGACACCGAAATCACCTGTGCTGCTCACCGGAATACCCAATTGATTAATAGTGTCTAACGAAATAAAATTATGCGTGCCCCTGGGTCAATCATAACCACAACCTCACAATCAGCCAATATTCCCTTCAATTTCAAGGTTTTTGGGTTATTGATTCCCAAAACGGAGTTCAGACATATCTCTGATTGAGGATTTTCGATTGGTTCTTCAATCACCGAATCTACCCCTTCTACTTTTTCTTCCTCTTCCTGGGCCAATAGAACACTCAATTCCCGTCGCTTACAACGGTGTCCGACATTCCACTTTTCATCGCATCGAAAACAGAGACCCTTCTCTCTTTTATTTTGCAATTCCTTATCAGATAATAATCGTACTTCTCCCATCGGTTTGCTTGTGACATTTACCCCCGTTCGGTTCATCGGAATCGACATGGTTCGGGAATTGATCGAAGATATAGGAGCCGATCTAGAAGAAAGAGATACCGGCGCTGATTGGAATGGTGACGACCTCATATTCGTACCGCCTCCTCCACTGGGAACGGTCATCTGAATTCCCGTTCGAGGCTCAGATCGTCGGGCCATGTTGTATTTCAATTTATCCTCCACTTTAATTGCTAGATCCATAGCTTGGTCCAGGGTGCAAGGCCCAAGTACACGTACCTCAGCCCTTAGGTTTGGTTTCAGCCCATTAATAAATTGGCCCAGTGCAATTTCATCAGGGATATCAGATAATGGAGCCGACAATTCTATAAATCTTCTCTGGTAATCGATAACTGTACTAACCTGGGCTAGCGCTAACCATTGTTCGTGTAGAGACCCAACGTTCGTTGGCCGAAATTGTCGAAGAAGCATCATCTTCATCTCCTCCCACTGCTTGATCGGTCGTCGTCGATGTTCCCATTGATACCAGAGTAGGGCATCCCCTTCTAGCGCCACAACCGCTGCCTCAAGCTTCTCAGACTCCCCCAAACGATAGAACGAGAAGTAACGTTCAGCCCGTATAATCCATCCGTCGGGGTTGCTGCCATCAAACAATGGCATATCCAATTTTCGAAATCTCCAATTGGATCCGTTGTTTTGCATTCCCGCCCCTCCACCAGAAGTATTTGGGCTTCCGGTCGGTGTAGGCGTCCCTGGGGGGCGATTAGAGAAAGCCATCGTCTCCCTGACCTCTCTTATCGACGATTGAAGTTGTGAACTCTCTGCCGCCATCTCCGTAAATCGTTGATTTAAGAGAGCCATTTGTTCGTTATACTGCCTCTGCATAGTCTGCTGTAATTCGAACAAAGTAGACTTAACCGCTGCTACATCTTCTTCCACGGTTTCCACACGCTGGGTTACAGGATCTGATTTGGGAGGAGCCATTACAGGAATCGAGCGCTCTGATACCAATTTGTTGTGAATTGAATTCTACAAACTGGGAATTCAGAAGAATTGGGGATTTGTATTAGCTGAAAGATTAAAAACGGGAAAAGGGAAAGATAACTAGCACTTCGAGAAGCTAGGATCTCCTAATACAAGACGTGAGAAATTTCTGCTTAACACATCAACAGCAAACTCTCTTATTTATACTAGACTCCCCAAGCCTATTACAAGAGGATTACCCAAACTGCCCTCATGTAACAGATTTGCTAACCAACTGGTGACACCATATCTTCATTTGGTGTGGTCCCCTCATCTAAATTTGAACCCCTCCTTCTACTATAAGTGAACCGTATTGGAGGATGTTTAACAGTTACCCGTTGACACAACAGTTGAATCAACTGTGTGTCCTACGTTCGGCGTTGGCATGATGTTAGCGCTGGTAGGACTTCCTCTCAGTCCTTGTAATCCTATAGAAGGAATTACTCCGAGTGTTCCAGATGGGGCACTCAGACTCCCATCAGTTGTAGCAAAAACCGGTAGTGTCCTAGTCAAAGAATGTAATAATTCAGCAATTGGCTCCAGACTCGATGACTGTGTATGAAAGAAGGTCGAGGACTGGGGAGGAAGTCTCTCTGTTTCAATATCCGAACTCTTCGAATGAGAGAAGGTTAGATTATGTGCTAGAACCCCGTGAGAAGATGAGACAATTTCCTGTTGAGAGGAAATTGAATGGCTGGCTTGGGTATGCAAGTGCGTTAGTGGGCTACTAACGTCTTTTTCAACACTTGATCCCAACAAATGCAACAAATGAGATCTGGTGGTAGATGTGGCTGCCCTTCTGGAATAGTAGGTTAAGGTAGCACTCACACTCACATCATTTTTTTTCATTCTCTCTTACAGACTCACATATATTTTCAACTAATGCTCCCTCAGTTCTCCTTATAACTCCCATAGTTGCATCAAGAACAGTAGCAATTGTATCATCATCAATATTAGACATCAAAGGTAGATCATCAACATCTATTTCTTCAAGTGGAATCTCATTAGTTGTAGTCATGCTTGGGAATACCAAAAATTCAGAATCATTACAAAATCTGCACCATCATTTCCTCCGTCTTGATCATCATTATCATTACAGTCATTTCCTTGATCTTGTTTCTCCGCAGAATCAGACGCGTTGTCAGAATCCGTTTCTTCATCAGAAGGTCCAAGAGCCCCAGCCGAAGCAGCTGTCCCAACATGTCTGGGAATCAGTGCCTCGTTGGATTGGACTACACGGTTGTCTAGATGTGTGTCCTCAGACGACAACCATGTATCTTCAGATACAGATTGCTGACCCCCACCAGTTCCCCTCTCGGCATTTTTCCTCTGCTCTCCCCGTTCAGAAGCCCTTGCTTGTTGAACCCTCACAGACACCTCTCGCCTAGGGGTTGAGTCCGGGGTAGGTCCTTCGGTTCTGGACGGACCATAGACTCTCTATAATCTCTAATACACTCGGCGTCCTAATTCGCGTATCTAAGGAACCCTTCTGGTAACGGCATCTCATAATCAAAGTTTTGCTTTTGCCTATGTAGATACCTCATTGTTTTTTCTAGTACAGCCGGATGGTTTAACCTTCTTGGAATTTCTCTATTTGATCTCATCATACTGTGTACAATTATCTGCATGAACCTCATGTAATGCACATAAGGCTTTCCCTTGTGCTTCTGCTTGTTATCCACCTTTTCTTGGAGCTCATGCTAGAAAATAACTGGATAGTCCACATGCAAGTCATACACCACAACATGGAACAGCTTCAGAATGCCAATATTGGCATTGTCATTACCAGAGTGCTTTGAAGTTAAGCACCTGTCAATCACTGAGAATATGGCATAATAAGCGGGTGGAAGATTGCCTTTGTAGAAATCACTGTCTTGATTAAGCTCTCCAACATATCCCATATCTTTAATTCCAGCAAATACTTCCACTTCAGACGGATAAGAATCAAATGAAGTTCTCCCAGGTCTAGAAGAAGGCTTAGGCAGTTCAGAACAAGTCTCCACCTGTAGTAGTCTAGCTTGGTGATGAAGTCATCAATTTGGATTTCAAAAACTGGTCTTCTGTTCTCCATGGTAAATGTGATGGTTTTCCAGGTTGGTTGTAAGTACAGCATAGGTACATTGACTGTATGAGTCAATGCATATGCTAACGGATGATTATTTCAGAACCTCTTTGACCACAGGGTGTATGTTGATGCGGTCAAACTCCATGTGATGGTTATTGAACTTGATATCAACATAGTCTTTGGGGTGTATGAATGCATGATCTGGGTTTCCTTGACCAGTGTAGGATGGTTGCACTGATCTTGTTGATGGAAGGGGTACATCGGGTGTTGCTTCGGGTTCAATGGGTACATGGTCACCAAAACCTTGCACCATGCTTTGTTGCTCTTGATTCGAAGCCATTTGAACTGTTGGTTTGAAAAACAGTTCTCAAAATGTTAATTTTGGCAAAAATGACTTTTTGAAAAAAAAAATCTAAGTGTGGTTTTCGCAACCCAAAGAAAAACTCAAGTAAGACTCAAACTTTTCGCAACCAACGGGAAGAAAAGCAAAGGTTTCGCAGACAACCCAATGCGAAAACTAAAACTTCTCGCAGACAGAAGGATGCAAAAACCTCAACTTTTCGCAGACAGAAGGATGCGAAAACCTGCCTTAGAAAAAATTTCAGTTTAAAACTTTTCGCATTCAACTAACAAAACTTTTCGCAGACCAAAAGGAAAAAAATTCGCATGTAAGATGTTGCGAAAACAAGACTTGTAAAATTTTAGGTCTCAAAAACTTTTCGCAATGAACTTGCTTGAAAGTTTTCGCAAGTTCATCAAACCCCAGATCACAAAATCGATGAAATGCATGTTTTTGACCATGAAATCAACACAGACCCTTTCGAAATCAAACACCCAACAAGAATCGATCATAAATTTTGAATATAAAGCCCTAAATCAATGAACTTGAAACTGACCACAATATCGAACAAAGAACAGATCGAAACCACAAATTAAGGAATCCTAAGCATGGAAGAGTGTTACAGACTGATTCGGAATAGTTCTAAGAACATGAAACAACAAGAATTAAACCACAAAACTCACAAACTCGATGAAATCAATTTTATAGAATATGAACAGTTGCAAGTTCGAATTCAAGCAAAATAAGCACATAAACAGATAACAATCGACAAAATCAAATGAATGGAAACAATTTGAACAATAAAACGAATCAACAGAGACAAAAATCATGAGAAATGATTACCTGATGATCGAGTTGTGAAAGATTGAAGTCGAAGATGAGTTGAAAAGATGAACAGTTACACGATGGAGACAAGTACGATGTTTGCAAATGAAAAAAGTGGGAACTGATAATTTTGAAAATTTTTATTTATACCCTCTAAAAGAATGGACATGTGGCACGAGTATAGAGGACACCCACTTTTCACAAACAATAAAAATACATGTCAAAAGGATGACATGGCACTGTTCATCTGAAGTTTTCGCATCTTGCTGCAACTAAGATCCATGGAAAAACTTTTCGCAATGAACGATGTACGAAAACCTACTTTTCGCAATCAATGACATGCGAAAAACAAACTTTTCGCTGCCAATACAATGCGAGAAGTCTACTTTTCGCAAGCAGTGCTATACGAGAAGTTCACTTTTTGCATGCAATGCAATGCGAGAAGTTTACTTTTCACAGCAATGCAATGCGAGAAGTTTACTTTTCGCATGCAATGCAATGCGAAAACCATAGTTTTCCACAAAAAAATTGCAACTTTTTCATTAAAATTCAAACTTTCAAAAATCTCTCATTAGATAAAATCTTTTAAGCTCACTCTTGTTTGAAAATAGAACACACTTACAGACTTATGCCATCTTACTCCCCCTTGAAAGATGCATATTCAGAAGTGTTTGAACTCCCCCTTGAATCATGATACTCATAGATCTGGTTCAACTAGCCTTGAAAGCTCCCCCTTAACATATGCAAAGAATTTTCATCGGAGAAAAATTTGCACAACTAATCAAGAGCTCAATCAAGAATATCCTTAAACATTAAAACGAGTTCTGAAATACTAGGATAAAAGTAAATTCAGAAATCATAGTCATTGAATATGATTAGAAGTCATCATCATTAAAGTACGAGTCCTGAGCTGATTTACTCAGAAGTCTAACACTTTACTCCCCCTTAAAAGTATATGCACATTTTCTTCAACAACCTACACAACACTTCTTCTGTTTTTCATTCATGTGTATGGTTTACATCTCATAATCAGCACAACACATGATGAACCTGCAAAAACAGATTAAGTAGATTTTGGTACCCAACGGAACTTGGGTCCTGATTTGTTAGATGTAGTTTTGTTAGAAGAAACTCTATATGTACCATACCAAAAAGAAACATAGTCTTTATGTACAAAATCATTTGATCCACAGTAAGAACAACAAATTTTCTTTTGTGCCAATCTGACTAATTGATTTACAGAGTAAACTAAGTCAGGTTTGACAAAAGATTTTTCTTGAAAAGTTGTTCTTCTTGACATTTGGAGTGAAATCATATGATTTTGAACTTTCTTTTTTAGTAAATGTACCTTTCACTCTCCATTCCATTTTTACCTTTTTGTAAGCATGATTATTCTTAGGCTTGGAAGAATTAATCTTTTCAGGTACACTCAAAATATTATCCAACTTATCAAACAGAGGATTATAGAAAAGATTAGAAGAACGAATCTGATCCTTTGAGAAATCATTTGATGTGTCACATCCTTTTGAAAAAATGTTTTTATTGATTGAACTTGAAGCCGTCTTGAATGAACATTCAAAATCAGTTGAGTTTACAAGCGGAGTCAGAACAATTGTGTCACGACTTGCTTGTTTTGAAACATCAACTTTAAAAACAATGTCTTCAAGTTCTTTAATCTTATTGATCAAAACATTTTCTTCTTTAAAGGTTAGATCATATGTCTTTTGAAGACAGACTTTATCTTTTGTTCCTTCATAATGTCTGTTGATAAACCGGATAACTTTCTTGTAAGCTTGACAATTTCATTCTCAAAATATTTTCTTTCAATCTCAAAATCTTTTTCTAAAAATCTTCCTTTATTAGTTATATCTTTGAAAATCTCCATAGTTTTCTTTTGAAGACTGTTCTTTTCCTTCTCAAAAAGCGTTTCTTTTTCAGCAAATTCTTTTCTTTCATTCTTTAAGACATTTTCAAAATCAGATAACTTCAGGGAAAACTCAACACTTTTTGTCTCAAAAGATTTTCTTTCTTCATTAAACTCCACTCTTTCTTTTTCAAGTTTTTCTTTTTCAAGAAATAAAACTTTTTCAAATTCAGAGACTTGTTTTGAAAGTTTTATACATTTCAGTTCATTCTCTTTCTTTTCCTCAAAAGATTTCTTAGAAACATTGGATAACTTTTGTACACACAACTTTTCAAAGTTTTCTTTTCTTTTGTGAATTCAGATTCAAACCCAGAAATTTTTCTTTTTAAAAAAGTGTTTTCACTTTCCAAATCAAAAATCCTTTTTGAAAATTCAAAAGATTTTTCTTTGAAAGATATTCTTTCAGCTTCAAAAGAGTTTTCCAAACAAATTTTCTTGTCCTGAAAATCTGTGTTGTCAAAGTTCAATTTCTTGACAACATTTGCATTAAACTCCTTTTCTACTTGAATACCTTTTAAACCTTGAATCTCAGCTTCAAGACCAGAAATCTTATTCTTCAATTCAGCATTATCACATTGTAAGGCTTCTAAGTTGTCTTGAAGCTTCTTCGTTTGATCCCGAAGATTTGAATTTTCAGCTTTCAGTTTGTCTCTTTCTTCTTCAAGAATAGGTATTTCAGGCATGTACATGATCGCACACTCTCTACGTGAGTAAGTTGTATTTCCCCTCTCATCCATTCTAGGCATCTTGATATTGCCCTAACTAATCTCACTAGACAATAGATCTCCAGAAAGTCAGACAGAACAGTGTAAGAATTACAGTTGGAAAACTTTTCAGTAAAAGTTTTCACAGACAACTTGAAAAAAAATTCTCAGAGTCTCAAACTTTTCGCAACACACTAAATCTTGAAAACTTTTCGCAACTAACTGAAATATGACAAACTTTTCGCAACCAACGCAAATCCTCAGAAACTTTTCGCAATGCACTAGAAGTCCACACTAACTTTTTGCAGGCACCTTGATGCGAAACAATACTTCTCGCAACAAACCAAAACGAACACTTCAACTTTTCACAACAAACCAAAGCGAACTCTTCAACTTTCCCCAATTAACCGAGACCGAACACCTCACTTTTCGCAATCTTCTGATGCAAAAACTAGACTTCTCGTATTCAAAGCAATGAGAAAACTAGAACTTCTTGAGTGTTGAACAATGCGAAAACTAGATGAATCTTGCGAGAACTTTATGAATCTTGCGAAAACTTCTTGAATCTTGCGAGTTCTTCAGATCTTGCGAAAACTTATCCGAAAATCACAATTTTGGCCATAACTTTTTCAATTCTTGATCAAATTCAATGAAATTTTCACAGATTGGTTCGAAAATCAGTTTCGCACACTTTTGTAGTTTGCACAAAAGTCTAATTCCTCAAAATTAACAAGTTTCGATCCAAACACAGTAGCTTGAACTTTTTCGAACAAAAAGATACAAAATCTTCAAATTCTCTTAATCTGGACCAAATTAGGTGAAATCTCCTGAATTAGCAGTGTTCATGAAGACGAATCGCAGGTTGTGGAATCAAATTGGATCCAAAATTGTCCAAAATTGAAGAAATTCGAATTTTGAGTGAACAGTGTATACGAAAACTTCAAGAAATCCAAGAAAACTTCAAAATTCTTCAAGAAATCTATCTGAACTCTCTGTTAAGCTCTGATACCAAATGATAAATCCCAAATCTAGTGAGAGAACAATGAATGTGAAGCACAATCTAGAGAGAGAAAATCATCTATCATTCATAGATCTTGAAAGTACAATAGATGGAAAGTTACATGATTTATGATAAAAGCTTTCTATTTATAGTAGGCTCATGACACTCCCATGGCTCTACTACAAAGGTCAAACATGCTAGATAATAAAGTCAAACTGTCTTGATTACTACATTTAAGTACCCTAACAGAAGGACTTATGTCTGATTTGTCTGACATGGTTCTGTTGTGACAGCAGTGGGAAGTACGGCTACAGGAAGTTAGGGTAGGAGAAGGGAAGGATGAATGGCTACAGGAATTAGGGTTCCTGCTCTGATACCATCACAGAAATAATAGGTATTTCTTGTATATATTAACAAAGAGAAGAGGTACAATTTATATGAGTACAAGGAAATAAGAAAGGAAACTATGCAAGGAATATACAGCCTAACAATTAAAATAAAAATCCAATCTTCCCATAATTGAGAGATTTGCAACACATTCTCCACAATGCAGGTGTGCATTTTTTATGTGGTTCTTCGTGCCTTTGACACTGTTGGTATGTTTTAATACCTCTAAGCTAATTTTACTATTTTTCTTCATTGGTTTTTTATACCATTTGCTTTAATGCAATTGATATGAGATATGAAATTGATAGAACTAATTAGACTGAAATCATCCATTAATTAATTGGATTAATTGAATTGAATTAGTTTTCCAAAGGTATTGGATTGGATCGATTTCGTCCAAGCCCAAAATTCAAACAATCAACTTGTAGAATTTTGATATTTACTGTTTAAATTTGAATATTCATAACTATATATTCTTGGTAGAACCTTTTCTTTCCTGATGTGAATTTCAATATTTGTATACAATTGCAGTTTAGTTTTCAAATATTTATATATGTGTAGAAAAATGTTTATCGACAGTTTAAATGAAAATATTCCTAATTAACATGGCATATATGTAGAATATTCCTAATGAAAATATGATTTCAATTTTGTAATGTCAATACCTAGCATTTAACTTTTAAATTTATTCACGATATTTGTATACAACTGCAGGGTCTTGAAATTTCTTTCTTCGTTAGGGTTTAATTTTAAACTCAAATGAGTTTCTCTTTTGAACTTATGGTTAAACTTTTCTGAGTCTAGTTTGTTTTGTGTCAAGCTTCAAAGATCAGCTAATGTTTCTAAGACCCTCTGGTGGATGACCAAAATCAGAGGTACAAAAACAAACTTAGCTTTTGAATGATTGCTTGTGATCCATTTATCATGCCTAAATCCTAATTCACTATTCTATTTGTATACCTCACATAGCAACACACCAATGAAGAACACGGGAATTCCAATGAACCAAAATTTGAGAAATACTAAACATGTACAAGATAATCAGAATCAGACCCCAACTTCTTAATCCATGCTTCCAGTCACGTGCTTACTCACGCCCGTAATCAGGTATGGTTTTGTGATTAATTGTATCCTCTTTGTTGTAATTTCACTTCATACATTTTCTTTCTCACAACTCTTTGATCTATTTAGTGTTTAATCTTTAATCTATGCTTATGTTTCTAGTTTTTGGGTTCATTAGATCATAGGTGCCATATACTGCATTTTTCTACACCATCCCAGGAGCAACTTTTTTTCCAAATAGAAATATCTTGTTAGTGGCTAAAAAAAACCATTACAATATTAGTATGACAAATAAAAAACCATGACAACCGTTTAAGGTGATTTATGACAAACAGAATATTAGCATCCTTTTAAGTATTCACAGAAGTCAAGAACTTAGTACAGATATATTGATTGGCATGTGAGTTCAATATATAAGGATGATATAGGAGAAATGTTTAGAAATAAATTACTATTACACATTACCTAGTTGAAGGATGATTATTAGAAAGACAACTCTATTTTAGTATGCGACTAAAATAAGTCTATGGTCACAAATTTTTATGTGACTAAAGAAATTCAAAAGTATTTGATGTGGGTTGATTTTGTTTAAGTGGTATATGAAGTTTCTAAAAAATAACTAATGTGTTGCAGAATTGCTCATTGGGCTTGATAGAAGAGAGAAAGAGGAGGGTATATTTCCAGAACCAAAGGTTGACCTCTTCACGAAGGTAGCAACAGTTCATCATACAAATAGGCATTTATCGTTTTTCATCATTTTAGTCTATCAGCTTTCAGTTATGCATTAATGTTCATATGGATCATTCTTGATTCAGGCTACTGCAATAGAAGGTGTTGAGAAAAATCTACTTACTCACTACATTATCAAGGTATCAATTAGTGCAAGTATATTTATTGTATCAATTTGTTGACTACTGATAAGGAAAGAAGTTAAAACTTTGATTTCTAAACAAGATTATGCCACCCTTATATACCAAATCGAGATAGCTTATGCGTCTTTTATGTTGGTTTAGATTCTGGGATGGAAACCAGGACAAAGTTAGCGATTGATACATGGGAATTTAGCAGGTTGAGGAGGTTGGGTCCGATCTCAAGGAATGTATGCAAACTACATCGTTGAGAGCTTGGGGAAAAGGTAGAGGAAAGGTGAAGATTATACCATCCAAACTCTTACGAGTTAGGAATAAACAGTTTAATAAATTCTATTTTTTCAAGATAATTTGTTTAAATTGGTCTATTCACAATGTGTAAGAGAAAAAGTTTCTCAACATTTGGAAGTTTGATATTGTTTTGGTGTTTTCCTTAATGGCATACATATTGATTTTGTTTGATGCAGACGAATTTGTAGAATTTATCAATTTAGAATAATAATTGAGTTGTTCATGTTATCAATTTTAGTCGGACTGAAGTAATTAAGTTTGGGACTAAAAATCGGAAATTAAAATTTTGATTTTTTACCTGTAGCGACGACTTGCCGTTGCAGTAGGTATATAATTAACTTTTTTTACCTATAGCAACGACATGTCGTGGCAATAGGTATATAATTAAAATTTTATTTTTGACCTATAGCGACGACTTGTCGTTGCAGTAGGTAAATAATTAAAATTTTCATTTTTGACCCATAGCGACGACTAGTCGTCGCAGTATTTATATAATTATTTTTTTTTCGTTTTTGACCTATATCGACGACTAATTGTCGCATATGTATGTAATTATTTACTTTTCCAATTTTGGACATATAGAGACGACATGGTGTTGCAGTAGGTAGGGCTGTAAACGAACCGAACGAACACGAACAAAGGCTTGTTCATGTTCGTTCGTTTAACTTAACCGAACAAACGAACGAACACGAACAATAAACGAACAAACATTTTGGTGTTCGTGTTCGTTTATTTAAAGAATTGGTTTGTTCGTGTTCGTTTAAGTCTTAAACGAACATAAACGAACAAACTTAACCGAACATAAACGAACGAACATTTTGGGGTTCGTGTTCGTTCATTTAAAAAAAATTACTTAGACTCTTAGGCTAACTAGGGTGCACCCATTTTTATAGATACTCCAATTAAATTTTTTTACTTAGACTCGAGCCCAAAGGCTCAAGCCAAAGGGCTAAGCCACTATAGAATGAGAAAGTAGTGGAAGGAAGTAGGCATATTTATAGTTGATACCAAGGCATTTAGATGGTTTACCCCACCGATGTGGGATGAAACCTTAAGCAAAATGGTGAAGGAACAAGGTGAACCCAGGTTCAAGCCATGCTCAGGTTCAAGCCAATAAGGCTTAGACAATCGGGTTCAAGCTGGAAGACTCAAACCACATGGAACCGAAAAAAAGAATTCGTTATGAACCCAAAGCCACAAGGCAAGCCTCAAGCCAATGGGCTTGAACCACCATTGTTGGCAAGAGATGAGCCTTCCCTTTGTCTTACCACCGATGTGGGACAAAGTCACTCACCCAAAAATGAAGTCTGATTGTTGAAGTCTCTCTTGAACTTCAATCCATCCCACATCGAGTAACCAAGCTATTTTTGTAAGCTACAAACACATATAAAACAAGCATGCATGCTAACTGATCCTTCCATATCTTTATTATATTTATCCTTTCTTATCTTTATTAATGTTTAATTAAAAATAAAACTTTATTAATGTTTAATTAAAAATAAAAATACAAATACAAATACAAATTTTTATTTCCTAACTTAATATATTTATTATCAGTAAATAAATTTAGCTAAATGAACATAAACGAACATAAACCAACAATACTAAACGAACGTAAACGAACAATACTAAACGAACGTAAACGAACATAAATGAACGAACGTTCACGAACGTAAATGAACGAACGAGACCTTTGTTCATGTTCGTTCGTTTAACTAAACGAACGAAAAAACTTGTTCATGTTCGTTCGTTTATTAAATAAACGAACATGAACGAACTTCCCGCCGAACGTTTCACGAACGGTTCGCTGAACGTTCGGTTCGTTTACAGCCCTAGCAGTAGGGAACTACAACTACGAATTTACTACAACAAAGCCTAAAGCAACGACGGTCGTCACAATAGATCTATAGCAACGATATTTGGAGCATTAGCGACGACTTTTGTCGTCACAATAGAGTAGATTTGTCGTAGTGATTCCTGAGCTTTTTGGCCCAAAAAGCTCGGAAGTGATTGAAATAGCGGTTGAAATTAAGAACCCGCATGCGATTACCTGTGGCTATATGCAAAGCAAATTTGTTGTCTGAGAGAAGTACTAGTAGCGCAAGAAAAGCAATGGGTATTGGCACGATTGCAAGCGTTAGCTTCCCGGTTCTACGTGTATACATATCTACATTCAGTTATAAGCAAAAAGTAATTAGAGGATGCATGTCAAAAATCACTACAATAAAATGGGTTTAGACTCTTAAGTTTATAGGACTAGGTTTGGAGGCATGTTAAACGGTGTAACTTACACCTAAAGCTTTTGATTACACTGCAAAATGAGACAACAAAGATACATACATGCAAATTAGAGAGGTGATGATGAGGCATATTACTTTTTTCTTCTAATAGAAATTGAAGAGACACTGAGGTGGACTATATATAGTTCTGCATTCATGATGAAAGGCCCTAAACAATGAAAAATTGTGCCCCAACTATTTTCGGGGGACGTTCAAAATCACATATTCAACATGCTAAAGAACATGCAACCCTTATCTAAAGACGTTAGAATAAGTTGTTAAAATGAATTTAGATGACCAAGCAAGCTCTGGCAACGAATTTAGGCAACCCAACACGATACAAAGAATAAACTGCCCTAACGCTAATAGGAAAATCTACCCATTGTTTCCTATTAGGTTGGCCAACTTCGTCCGTAGAACTTGTCATGTTGCTTAACTTCGTTCTAACAACTGTTGGAACCACGTTAATTGTGACCGTCACTGATCATCTATCCTTCCTAATATGATAATTGACAATAATTGAAATCCCTATGTCTGGTAAATATATGATGGGCGTATTTATCATTATTGACATACTATAGGGTTTCCCATTAGGTGATTGGAACTTTGGGGACTTATATGGCATATATTAAACACCAAAGGGTTAAAGGTGCAAATACTATTATTATAAATAAATGCATAAACCTAAACCCTAAGAGGATAAGAATTGTGCAGCCTCTCCCCAATTCGGCTCTCATCTCAGCCGAATTCATACACCCATCTAAACACAATCATCTTAATCTGGGAACCTGACAATCAATGGCAAACATGTTCAATGCTTTCACCGGGTCCTCAGGATCATCAGGTACGATTACTTATCATCATGTTATCATCATCTATCAAATACATATCTAGATTATTCCAACATGTGGTATCAGAGCCTATGGTTCATAATTGATTCATGATTTGTATTTGTTTTTGGTGATTCCATTCACGTTTTTTCTATTGATATGCGATTATAATGGAATTGAATTACATGTTACAATTGAAAATTGTTTTGAATGGATTCATAATTTTGCCTACGTTCATATTGAAATTAAATTGTTGTTCAATTTTTCGTATATACATGTTAATCGTATTTCTGATCGAACCCAGAAAATTTTCGAACCTGAATTTTTTTTTTCTTCGATCGAACCCAGAAATTTTTCGATCGAATCCAGAAATTTTCGAATCAGTTTTTTTTCGAACCAGGTTTTTCGAATCCAGAAATTTTTCGAATCAGTTTTTTTCGAACCAGTTTTTTTTCGAATCAGTTTTTTTCGAATTCAGAAATTTTCGAATCAGAAATTTTTTCAAACCAGAAAATTTCCTTACTTGTGATCGGTTCCATTAAAACGATTGATTTTAATTGATTTGCTGAAAATTTTAATCGGTTTACCTAATATTGTTTATAATCGATTCCTTACTTGTGATCGGTTCCATTAAACCGATTGATTTTTAATAGATTTGCTTAAAAAATTGCTTCTGATCGATTTTCCCCGATTAGAACGCCAAACAAAAGTAATATGCCTCATCATCACCGTTAATTTGGATCCGCGCACAGGAGTGCTTGAGATTAACAGTAATTTGTGATCAAAACCATTCCAATCGCGTTAATTTTTGGCACTAATATACATGGTCTCATTATTTGTGCCCAAAGGTCAAATATGATTCTCATGTTGCATATTTTTTTCCCTTTTGCATAATAAACACTGAGTATATTAATTCTGCCCAAAGGTGATTTAATATATCTGTGTGTCAAGAGAACTCTTTGCATGCATAATACACACGATGCTTTATTTTGTGCCCAAAGGTCAAAAGATAAGCATTGTGTTGCATGAACCTAATGCTCATATTTGCTTAGATATTAGTTATTTCTGCCCAAAGGTGATGTAACATCTAAGTAGAGCCTTACTTTGACTTCTTGTTTAGGGTGTTTACAATAAGTCTACTTATCACTAGCTTCTTCACTATAATGGTCATAGGCTAATTTCTCTAAGGAATATTACTGTTGGGCATTCATACTTTGACATTACTTTAGTTCCATTACTTTAAGAGAAATCACTTAGTCTGCCTTTTATAGCTAACTACGTCACTACTTTAATCTTCTATAACTTATATCCTCTTTTCCAAATCAGTACCTAACTTTGGCATTGAGCCTCTCACTGGTGCGAACTTTGCTTCATGGAGGGATCAACTACTTCTTACTCTGGGGATGTTAGACCTTGACTATGCCATTCGCCATGATGAACCCGCTGCTGTTACTGATGAGTCTTCTGCAGCTCAGTTTGAAAAGTGGGAAAGGTCAAATCGCTTGTCACTAATGATGGCCAAGAACTCCATCAACCCCAGTATCCGAGGAGCTATTCCTGATTCTGATAAAGTCAAAATCTACCTCAAATCTGTTGAGGATCACTTCAAGGGATCTTCTAAGGCACATGCGAGTAGCTTAATGCTACAAATGCTCACTCTGAAGTATGAAGGAAATAGCAGTGTCCGTGAACACATCATGAAGATGATTGATATGGCTCACAAGCTTAAGAGTCTTGAAATGGAGGTCTCTGATAATTTTCTTGTGCATTTCATAATGACCTCTTTGCCTGCTCGGTTCGACACCTTCAAAGTCAACTATAACGCAATGAAGGATAAATGGTCGATAAGTGAACTGATAGCAATGTGTGTGCAAGAGGAGGATCGCCTAAAGCTGACTCAACCTGAAGCTGTTCACCTGACAACTACTGCTAATTCCAAGAAAAGGAAGGGTAATCAAGGGATTCCTTACAATCCAGAAGCTACCAAAGGGGCAAAGAAAACTTAGAGTTGGAAGCGGTGATCTCTTAGATGTCGAAGCCATGGGAACTTTAAATTTACATATGAGTACCGGAAAGTGTATTAGACTAGTGGATACCTTATATGTACCGAGAATTACACGGAACCTTGTATCCATAGCTAGACTAGACCTTGAAGGTTATGTAATAATTCATGGTTGCGGCAAGATTGCTATTACTCATAATAATGAATTGCTTGGTCGTGGTTTTTTGGATGGATTACTGTATAAGTTAGAACTAGATCATAATTTCTCACAATCTTTGTTGTCTCTTAATATTGATGATATAACTAAAACAACAACATCAACTAAACAATCAGAGAATTCCCCCATGTTGTGGCATAAACGTCTTGGCCACATCTCACGAGATCGCATGACACGACTTGTGAAGGATGGAATCTTACCTTCTCTTGATTTTAGTGTTTTTGAAACATGTATTAAGTGCCTCAAAGGCAAAATGGCTAAAGGGAATAAGAAAGGAGCCACTAGAAGTTCCAACTTGTTGGAAATAATTCACACTGATATTAGTGGTCCCTATCCCGCATCAATCACAGGACATACATCATTCATTACATTCATTGATGATTATTCGTGTTATATGCACCTTTATCTGATTAAGGAAAAATCTGAATCTCTACAAACTTTTGTTGATTTTAAAACCTTGGTTGAAAACCAACTTGATCATAAAATAAAAGTTGTGAGATCAGATAGAGGAGGTGAGTATTATGGTAGACATACTGATATTGGTCAAGCTCCTGGTCCTTTCTATAATTTTTGCAAGGAACATGGCATAATTAACCAGTACACCATGCCTGGTTCTCCTCAACAAAATGGTGTTGCTGAAAGGAGAAACAGAACCTTAATGGACATGGTAAGAAGTATGCTTGCTGACACTAACTTACCTACTTTCCTTTGGACTGAGGCATTAAAAACAGCTGTTCATATACTCAATAGGGTTCCATCAAAATCTGTCCCTAAAACTCCTTATGAGATCTGGACAGGTAGGAAACCAAGTCTAAAATATATGAAAGTATGGGGCTGTCCTGCCGAAGCAAAAGTCTATAACCCTAACTTAAAGAAACTGGATCCTAAAACCCTTACATGTTTCTTTATCGGTTATCCTGATAACTCAAAAGGTTATCGATTTTACTGTCCTTCCCACACTACGAGAATCATTGACACGCAGCATGCCACATTTCTTGAGAACTCAAAGGTCAGTGGGAGCACGTCAAATCATGATTAAGATTTGCAAGAAGTACAAGAAGCGGGGGGAAACCATCATTCCGCAATTTTCATTCCTCCGATAATTCCTCTTGTACTCAACGCTGCTCCTAATATCACTGATCTAAGTGATCCAACTCCTCCTAACCAAGAAGCTGAGGGAACATCATCATCGCCTCATATTGATCCCACTCCGACTGTTGTCGCTGATCCCACTCCTCCTGTTGTCGCTGATCCCACTCCTCCTGTTACTGAACCTGAAAATCAACTCAGGAGATCATCTAGGGCACGCAGGGCCACAAATTTTGATGATTTCGTAACCTTTGTAACTGAAGTTGAGAACATTGGAAAGCTTACTGATCCTACCTCTTATAGAGAAGCCGTTGACAGTGATCAGGCCACTCAGTGGAATGAAGCCATGATTGAAGAGCTTAATTCCATGCAGCATAATGATGTTTGGGACTTGGTTGAACTTCCTGAAGGATCCAAAACCATCGGTTGTAAATGGGTCTTCAAAACAAAATTAGACCCGAAAGGAAACATCGAACGCTATAAGGCCAGACTGGTTGCAAAAGGCTTTACTCAAAAGGAAGGAATCGATTATCAAGAGACCTTCTCTCCTGTCTCTCGTAAAGATTCTTTAAGGATCGTCATGGCACTTGTAGCTCATTATGATTTAGAGTTACATCAGATGGATGTCAAGACCGCTTTCCTAAATGGAGACTTGCAAGAAGATGTATACATGCGGCAACCTGAAGGATTCATTCCAGAAGGTAAAGAGCACATGGTCTGCAAGTTGAAGAAATCCATTTACGGGTTGAAGCAAGCATCACGACAATGGTACCTCAAGTTCGATAAAATCGTGAAAGGGCAAGATTTTATAAAGAACCAAGTGGATCAATGCACCTATCTCAAGATCAGTGGGAGTAACTTTATAATCCTTGTTTTGTACGTAGATGATATCCTACTTGCAAGTAACAACTTGGATATGCTGCATGAGTCGAAGCGGATGCTTTCGCAGAATTTCGACATGAAAGATCTCGGTGATGCCTCTTATGTCATTGGTATCGAAATACATCGAGATAGGCAAAATGGCGTTTTAGGTCTTTCTCAAAAGGCTTACATTGACCGTATCTTAAAACGCTATAACATGCAGCACTGTACACCCACTGTAGCTCCAGTAGTTAAAGGGGACGTATTTGGTTCTTTCCAAGCTCCGAGCACTGAGATTGAAAAGGAAGAAATGAGGATGATACCTTATTCGTCAGTAGTAGGGAGCATTATGTACGCTCAGGTCTGTACTCGACCAGATATCGCTTATATCGCTGGTATGTTGGGACGTTACTTATCTAATCCCGGAATAGCACACTGGAAAGCGGCAAAGAAAGTTCTTCGATATCTGCAAGGGACCAAAGACTACAAATTGACTTTTAGAAGAAGTGACAACTTAGAAGTAGTGGGTTATTCTGATTCCGACTTTGCTAAAAGCAAGGAAGATAAAAAATCTACTTCTGGGTATATATTTATGTTAGCTGGTGGACCTATCTCTTGGCGGAGTCATAAACAGAAGCTGACTACAACGTCCACCATGATGGCTGAATACGTTGCCGTTTATAATGCCACTTGTCATGGGGTGTTGTTGAGGAACTTGATCAGTGGACTCAAAATCGTCAACTCCATTTCTAGACCATTGAAGCTTTACTGTGATAACTCAGCTGCCGTAACCTTCTCGAACAGTAACAGTTCAACTGGCGCTGGATTGTATCTCGATACAAAGTATCTGTTTGTACGCGAACGGGTTGAGGAAAATGTTCTTTGTATTGAGTACATAAGTACGAAAGATATGCTGGCGGATCCGATGACCAAAGGTCTTCCTCCTAACGTCTTCGTAGGACACGTGTCAAAGATGGGGCTTACAAAAGACTTAATTTGATAGCATATTGTACTTACTGATTATTATTATCTTAATAAAATTTTTCCTCTATATTCAGATTCTGTTTGTCTATTAGTTACGCTTTGAGCTCATAATGGTGTATGGACATTATTATAACAAAATTTGTTTTAGTCAATTGATCATTGCTTATTCAGTTTTAAATTTTGAGTCATAGTTTGACTAGTGGGGGTCCTGAGTAGATGATCTTCTCTACGACTGTACTTATTGACTGTGATTTCAGTTTAAAACAAAATGAGTATTATCCCGGCCGGACTTAATGATACTCATAGATAAATGATCGCTTGGTCAAGTGGGAGAATGTTGGAACCACGTTAATTGTGACCGTCACTGATCATCTATCCTTCCTAATATGATAATTGACAATAATTGAAATCCCTATGTCTGGTAAATATATGATGGGCGTATTTATCATTATTGACATACTATAGGGTTTCCCATTAGGTGATTGGAACTTTGGGGACTTATATGGCATATATTAAACACCAAAGGGTTAAAGGTGCAAATACTATTATTATAAATAAATGCATAAACCTAAACCCTAAGAGGATAAGAATTGTGCAGCCTCTCCCCAATTCGGCTCTCATCTCAGCCGAATTCATACACCCATCTAAACACAATCATCTTAATCTGGGAACCTGACAATCAATGGCAAACATGTTCAATGCTTTCACCGGGTCCTCAGGATCATCAGGTACGATTACTTATCATCATGTTATCATCATCTATCAAATACATATCTAGATTCGATTACTTATCATCATGTTATCATCATCTATCAAATACATATCTAGATTATTCCAACAACAACTTGTTCTAATGCCTTTAGACAGGACACACAATTGTGTGTCCTATAAAGTTGAAGTCCTAGTACACAAAAAGAAAATGTCCTAAAGGCTAATAGGAGGATTTACCCATTGTGGAGGATTTACCCATTGTGGAGGATTTAGCCATTGTGTCCTATTAGGTTGTCCAACTTCGTCGGTAGAACTTGTTAAGTCGCCTAACTTCTCCCTAACGCCTTTAGATAAGACACATAATTCTTGGTCATATAAACTTAAATTCCAACTAAGCTATATTGGAACTGTTAGGACACTCGATGACCGTTGACGTAAAAAACGATCCATTTTGTTGCAGTGAATGCGTTAACAGTACATCTACAAACTATACATTTTAGCCTAATACTTACTTGTACTAGTCTAATCGTAAAAGTAGGCGACCAAGTCTGCAGTAGCCTAAAAAGACGTCCAAGAACGAGCACATTGAATAGATCGTGATAAGCGCTTTGGTCTCGGAGATGTACCTAAGTGATTGACAAATTTGGCCAAGATTATTGTTGTAAACTAATCCAATAGTACCCCAATGTAGTAAAGACATAAATCAGATCAAGTCATCAAAACCTTAGCAGTGTGTTCTTCGCCAAGCACCCTCAAACCATCTTTCTCTAGAATCCATGAAAACCACATAAAGTATTTTTTGAAAATAGGAGAACTTTCTTTTGAATGTTCTTCTTGGTGTTTCATTTCAACCAAATTGTAACTTGGTCCTTCTGAATGATCTTCTTCTTGTTTCGTTTCGACCAAATTGTAACTTGGTCCTTCACCAGGGTGCCTTTCGGATTGCAGGCCAGGTACAACATGTTAAGAGTATAAACAATTTTTGGTAAGACCAATCGGAGCATTACCAACTGTTGTAGAAAGACTTAAAATTACCAATCTGCACAAAGATTACTGCAAATGGAAGAAGAGAACGTATACACCATAAATCAATTACTTTACACACACATAAATTACATCTGATCACATATTTATACAAGACATATGACAGTTACAATCGGTTAAGTAACCCCTGTTTGATAGTTATAAAACTGTCACTACTTAAGTAAATATCAGGTCTAGATTATATAACACTCCCCCTTAAGTTAGACCTTAACAACACCCAACTTGGCCTTCATCTTGTTGAAATCTCCAAGTTTCAAAGCTTTAGTGAATACATCTGCTACTTGATTACTGGTTTTGCAGAAAACAACTTCAACTTCACCAAGACTTACCAATTCTCGTATGAAATGATATTTAATTCGTATGTGTTTTGTAACACCCGAAATTTTAAGATATTTTTTTTGTGTGGTGTTTGGAGAAATAAAATTTCAATTTTTTTTAGCATCTATGGTCATATATATATATATATAAATATAGCATAGTTATAAAGAAATAAAAGCTTAATGGTACCAAATTAGCAAAAATTTAAACTTTTTCTAGCTTTAGCAAGAAGAAAGGATCTTTAGGGTAAAAGGGTAAAGAAATCTGAAAGATGGAGGGGCTAGAATAGAACTTCGTTTGAAATTTGAATTTGGGGATTTGGATAACCCCCAAATTTCCGTTTTGTTGGAGATAACTATTATGAACGAATTCGAACTCTACACTCCTTAATAAATAGCGAGCTTAGGCTCTTTAGATTCGTATCGAAAAATAGAGCAAAAGCCCTCTGGAATCCGAGCGAGAGAGGAAGAAACGAGGGAGAATTCGGGCGATCAATCATTCGAGGTCTCGTAGCGTTTTTCGTCAAATTGGAGGTAAGTAGTGCGTTAAAGTTTATGATTTTCGCACCTTGGTGTTCGGTTTTAGCAGTAGCATGTTTGGGATGTAGCCTCAATTCGCAAGTTTGGCCGGAAGGCCCTCGATTTGGCCGGAGAAGACTGTTAGCGGTTTTCGGTATAGAAATCGGCTCTTTAAACTCAAAATTTGAGCTCCACAGTGTATGAAAACTAATGATTCTTGTTCCTATAATTAGTGTAAAGTGTTTCTAAGGAATTAACGCAAAAAGAACGAAGCAAATCGGTCCAAAATCGAGTTAATTTTGGCCGGAAAACCAAGCCAGGCGCTGCTGGTCGCGATTAGGGGAAAAGCCGGGTCACGGTCGGGTCGGGCGGGTGACCGGATTTCCCACCCGGGTAGCCCTTGGGCCGACCCAGTCTAGGCCCAGTTCCCTTTAATTCGATTTTTTTGTTGGTTGGGCCAAAGAGTTTAGAAAATGTTTAGGCCTTAACTATTTCTTTTTATCTGATAATATTTTAGAAGCCCGATTACATTATTAGTTTTGTTTTGTTTTTATTCTTATTTATTTTGAAAAAAAAAAGATTTATAAAATAAATGATTTAGTCACTTTTGGTTTAAAGAAAAAGTTTTCTTCGTGTATATATATATATATATATATGAAAATGCATATAGATATGTGTATATGTATATATATCAGGTTTAAAAAGATTTTAGTATTAAAACGCTAAGTTTTATAAAAGGTTATTGTTTAGCAAAATTTAATCTTGTTGTATTTAAATTAAAAGACAAGTTAAAAAGGAGCTCTAAGTTGAGAAAGAGGAATTTAAAGGTGGCCAATCGAGGGAGAGCCGTGCGGGTTAGGAAGTGTCGAATAGATTCATAAATTTATAAGTGAATATATGTATGAATTGATGAGAAAAAAAATTCTTAGTAGCCTTATAATTGTGTAGGTGCGTTTAGAAGGAATAAAGGAACCGACCCAACCCGTCAGGTGAGTTCATGTGATTTAGAAAACGGAGATGCATGCATAGTATGCAAATATGTTGCAAAGTTTTGTTATATATATGTTTTAGTATTTTGGCTGCATGCTTTTATTATGTGTTAGCAGTTTATTTTTAAAGATATGAAATATGTGGTTGCATGTGATATGTGTCGGGTTTCCCGACGGATTAGGGCAAGTTATTGCCAGATTAGCATACCGGTATGATTATGGTCGTTGCTTGGGATGATTGCCCTATAAGCACGGCAACCTTTGTGTAGGCCAATAGCGTGGTGAGATAGCACCTGTACGCTTGGCGGACTAGCTATGTTTGTGATAGCACATGTTAAAGTTGTATGTTCATGTTCATATCTCTAAAATTTTAAGCAAGTTTTCAAATGATTATTATGTAAAGCATGTAAAGAAAACCGTGAACTCACTAAGCGAAAGCTGACATTTTAGCATGCATCTCTCAGGGGACGTTAAAGCAAGTAGCTCGAAGGGCAAGGAGAAGGTCTAAGTAGAATTCGAGGACGCTCCGTTAGCAACAATCGAATTAGTTTATATTTCTAGCATTTCCCTTTAGTACGTTATATTATGTTCAAGACTTCCGCTGTTAAATTTTTAGTTTGAGTTATTAATGTTTTAGTATTTTGGCTACCATTCTTAGTAGTCATGACCCTTGTTTTTTGGGGGTGTGACAAGTTGGTATCAGAGCCATTGGTTTAAGAGAATTAGGTTAGGATACCTAGCCTAGACTTAAACCGTGTAGATTTCAAGACCTGTAGAGATGAGGTGCAAGACCTAGTATGCTTATAAAAAAAAATTATTAATAATTAAATCTGTCATCTAAGTGCGTTAGTATCCCTGTCTCTTGTAGGATTATGGCCATTGTTATCCACACGCGTAGGATTAACCGTGGAGCCGCTCGGAGAGGTATGGGGAGAGGGGCCGGCATGGGTCTAGGACCAAGAAGAAGTCCGTCCAAGAGTCGAAGTTCGATACCGACTAGTGCTAACTCTCGTAGCAGGTCGAACCCTAGTCGTGACCCGAGGCCAAGGCCGAGCGCAGTTCCGGTAGAGAGACAGAGTGATGAAGAGACCGAGCCTACTGAAGATAAGAACCCTAGCCATAGCTCAAGTTCTAGCAAGAAGGCGGACGCAGTGGAGGCAGAACCTTCAGTAGACTACAGTCCGGCATCCCCATCTACCGGTTCAGACATCGGGAACCAGGCTTTGCACGATCGGATCGAGATGTTGGAAGGTCAAGTCGTCGAAGTCATAGATCGATGTGTGCAATTGGAGAGAAACCAGATCCTTTCCGCGAGATCTTGGAAGAGCAAGATAGCGGATAGGGTGACTTACCAGCGAGGGGCAGTTCGGAAGTATTTTGGGCTGATTGCTGAGTTCTTCAAAGAATGGTATGGGCGGAAACCTCCAATTTCATTCTGGCACCGTCATCCGCCCCAGCAATTTGGAGCATGGCTAGAAGCCCGCTACTTCCCCGAAGACGAACCTTGATAGATGAAGAATGTTATGTCTAGTTTTGATGGAGTGTTTTAGCTGGATTTTTTTTAGTCAATACATTTGCTTCTAGGTTATTCTAAATTATTTGGATAACTAGTTTGAATTGGTAAATTTTTATGCATGATTGGTTTGAGCAAAATAATTCAATAAGATATAGCACTTAACTGCGTGGTTTGATAAAGATGGCAAGTTAAAGTGTATCATGCTACTAATGCAGCAACATGTCAAGACGCACTCAAGTAATGGCCTCGAAAGAAGTGGAAGCAAACCCAAATGCTCAACCGAACCCCGTGGGACGACCACCCGCAGCTGCTAATCGAGGTCGTGGTAGAGGCCGAGGTAGAGGAGTGAGAGCTGAAGTGCCTGCACCATCAGCTCAAGAAAGTTCGGTCGTGGGGGAAGGAGGAGGTAGAGGACGAGGCCAAGGTCAAGGTCAAGAGCAGAACCAAAATGTGGAACCTATTACGAGGGCAGAACTAGCTGAGGAAATAGCAAGGAGCCTTCAGCCTGCTTTGCCTGGGGTACTAGCTCAAATTCAAGCCCAGGTAGTGGGGGCAGCAAATCCAAACCACAATGAAGGAGTCAGGGAGAATGTCGGAAATGTGGGAAGAACGGGGTGCAGCTACAAGACCTTTCTGACTTGCAAACCTCCCGAGTTCCAAGGAGACAGTGACCCAATAACCTCTATGAGGTGGATCAAGGAAATGGAGGTAACCTTTGAAACCAGTAGGAGTGCAAATGAAGACAAGGTTATCTATGCAACCAGAATGTTGAAGTCTGAAGCTCTCTTCTGGTGGGAGTTGGAAAAAGATACGAGGGACCCAGGTACTGTGGCTAACATGTCTTGGGAGGATTTCAAGCGCCTCTTCATAGCAAAGTTCTATCCCAAGAGTGAAATCAAGCAACTGGAAGAAGAATTCTTGTGTTTAGAACAAGGCAAGATGTCGATACGTGAATATACGACAGCTTTCATCCAAAAAGCTCGATTTGCTGAACATCAGGTATCTACTGAGGAAAGGAGGATGGAACGTTATGTTTGGGGTCTGAAATCCAGTATTCGAGAGTTTGTTCAGACTATGAAGCCAGGAACATTTCAGGAAGCTGTGGATGCTGCAAGTATGAGGGAAAGAGAAAAGAAAAGGCAAGAAGAAGAAGTAGGTCACCAAAAGCGCAGCTGGGAAAGTTATAGCAAGGGGACACGTAGTGGCAAGCCCGAGACGAACCCTAAGAGACAGAAGGGTCGTATTGAGTATCCCAGGTGCAGGAAATGCAACAAGATGCACCCTGGGGAATGCAAAGTAGGCAGTACCGCTTGTTTCAAGTGTGGAAGAGAGGGTCATACAATGAAGGAATGCAACGACGGTAAGAAGTGTTATGAATGTGGAATGTTGGGGCATCTGAGGCCTAACTGCCCACAGCTGAAGAATGACTCGTCTGGTAACTTGAGGCTAACAGGAAATGGCACCGCAAAGGTGGGGCGAGACAAGATAGAGATCCCTAAGCCGAAAGGAAGAGCTTACACCATGACCGTTGGCGAGGCACGAGAAATTCCGGACGTTGTGTCAGGTACGTTCCTCATTAATAACGTACTTGCTAATGTGCTTTTCGATTCGGGTGCCAATAAAAGTTTTGTTTCTTCTGTATTTTGTCACTATCTTGGTAAGAAAGCCCGAAAACTAGAACATGCCTTCTTAGTAGAGGCAGCTGAAGGGGTGAATGTGAGAATAGACAAAATTTTTGATGAATGCACGATTAGCATAGACGGTAAGGAATTGAAGGTTAGCCTATTACCTTTGGTGTTGGGGGAGTTTGATGTGATAATCGGAATGGACTGGTTATCGGAAAACCGTGCTCAGATCATTTGCGATAAGAAGATGATCAAAGCTCAAACTCCGAGTGGCGACGTCATTCACATTTATGGAGATAGAAAGAATCACGAGGTAGGCATTATCTCCACGCTTAAGGCAAGGAAATGCTTAAGGAAAGGATGTGTAGCATTCCTGGCATACGCGATAGATGTCAAGCCAGAAAAGGTCATTGGCGAGGTACCGATAGTAAAGGAATTCTTGAATGTATTCCCAGAAGATTTACCGGGAATACCACCCGATCGTCAGGTGGAATTCAGAATTGACCTTGTGCCTGGATCAGCGCCGATAGTAAGGTCACCATATCGTCTAGCACCGTCGGAGATGCAGGAGTTGATGAAGCAGTTACAAGAACTTTTGGACAAGGGATTTATTCGTCCCAGTTCTTCGTCATGGGGAGCTCCAATCCTATTTGTGAAAAAGAAAGATGGGACGATGCGAATGTGCATCGATTATCGTGAGCTGAACAAGGTCACGGTAAAGAATAAGTATCCCTTACCTCGAATAGATGATCTTTTCGACCAGCTGCAAGGCGCCAGTTACTTCTCAAAGATAGACTTACGGTCGGGATACCATCAACTGAAGGTTAGAGAAGAAGATATGCCCAAGACCGCATTCCGAACCAGGTATGGTCATTACGAGTTCTTGGTGATGCCTTTTGGTCTCACCAATGCTCCAG
Source organism: Saussurea involucrata (assembly GCA_033807775.1). Taxonomy (NCBI): domain Eukaryota; kingdom Viridiplantae; phylum Streptophyta; class Magnoliopsida; order Asterales; family Asteraceae; genus Saussurea; species Saussurea involucrata. Next base: position 69,335,404 of record CM066312.1, on the reverse strand, counting down.
CGGCTTTCATGGACCTGATGAATAGGGTTTGTAGGCCTTATTTGGACAGGTTCGTGATTGTTTTTATTGATGACATACTTATTTACTCGAGGAGTCAAGAGGAGCATGAGCGACACTTGTGAGTAGTGTTACAGCTGTTGAGAAGGGAGAAGCTTTATGCCAAGTTTTCCAAATGTGAATTTTAGATCCGAGAGGTTCAGTTTCTGGGGCACGTAGTAAGCGCAGCAGGTATCAAAGTAGATCCGGCAAAGGTCGAAGCAGTAGTAAGTTGGGAACCTCCGAGGACCCCCACAGAAGTTCGCAGTTTTCTCGGCCTAGCGGGGTACTACAGAAGGTTCATCCAGGACTTCTCAAGGATAGCTACTCCGTTAACTTCCTTGACCAGAAAGGCTTGTAAGTTTGTATGGGGACCAAAGCAAGAGGAATCGTTTCAAATTCTGAAGGACAGGTTGAGCAGCGCTCCAATTTTATCCCTTCCAGAGGGAACGGATGATTTTGTGGTCTTTAGCGACGCATCCAAGCAAGGATTAGGATGTGTATTGATGCAAAGGGACAAAGTAATAGCGTATGCTTCACGGCAACTGAAGGAGCATGAGAAAGGTTATCCGACGCATGACTTGGAGCTAGCTGCCGTGGTTTTTGCACTGAAGATATGGAGGCACTATCTTTATGGAACCAAGTGCAAAATCTTCACCGACCACAAGAGTTTGAAATACCTGTTCGACCAGAAGGAGTTAAACATGCGCCAACGTAGGTGGATGGAGTTACTGAAAGACTATGATTGCGAGATACACTACCATCCAGGCAAGGCCAACGTGGTGGCCGACGCTCTGAGTAGGAAGGAGAGGTTGGAACCAATTCGAGTTCGTGCATTGAGGTTGGATGTGAAGAATGATTTACTAGATTTAGTAAGAGGAGCTCAGAGAAAGGCACGACAAGATGAGCATATGCGAAGTGAAAGGATGGTTGGCCAAATCAAGCTCCTAGAAGAAGGTACGGATGGTATTCAGAGGTTTAAAGGAAGGGTATGGATTCCTCATATGGGTGATGTTAGAGGAATTATCTTAAATGAAGCTCATAAATCTAAGTACTCCGTGCATCCGGGAGCTGACAAGATGTACAAGGATTTAAAGAAAGAATTTTGGTGGCCGGGTATGAGAAGGTCCATAGGTAGCTTTGTAGAAAAATGCTTGACCTGCTTACAAGTCAAGGCTGAGCATCAAAGACCGGCGGGTCAGCTACAGCAGTTAGAAATCCCAGTCTGGAAGTGGGATCGTGTAACTATGGATTTTGTCACCAAGTTGCCTAGAACGCTCCGGGGACATGATGCGATTTGGGTAATAGTTGATTGGTTAACCAAATCCGCACATTTCCTACCAATTAAAGAATCCTATCCCTTGGAGAAGTTGGCACGACTCTATATTTGCGAAGTTGTAGCAAGGCATGGGGTACCACTGTCTATTGTGTCAGACAGAGATACTAGATTCACTTCCAAGTTCTGGAGAAGTTTACAACGTGAATTGGGTACCCGTCTCAATTTGAGCACTGCATATCATCCTCAGACGGATGGTCAGAGTGAAAGGACGATTCAGACGCTCGAGGATATGCTAAGAGCATGTGTTATAGACTTTGGCGGGAATTGGGATAGGCACCTCCCACTCGTCGAATTTGCCTATAATAATAGTTATCATACTAGTATCCAGGCAGCTCCATATGAGGCACTGTATGGGAGGAAGTGTCGGACGCCTATCTGTTGGAGTGAAGTGGGGGATAGGCAGTTTGCAGGACCTGAAATCATACAAGAGACCACCGACAAGATAGTGCAGATCAAAGAAAAGCTAAAAGTTGCTCAAGATCGCCAGAGGAGTTATGCAAATAAAAGACGGAGACCCTTAGAATTCCAAGTGGGGGATCGAGTGATGTTAAAGATCTCTCCTTGGAAGGGGATAGTGAGGTTTGGCAGAAGAGGGAAGCTAAGTCCGCGATTTATCGGACCATTCGAGGTCATAGCGCGAGTTGGAGCGGTAGCCTATCGCTTGAAGCTACCCGAAGGATTGCAAGGATCCACGATACGTTTCATGTATCGAACCTGAGGAAATGCTTAGCGGATGAGTTCTCAATTGTGCCTTTAGAAGACGTTAGAGTCGACGAGAAACTCTGTTACAAAGAAGAGCCAATGAGAATAACGGATAGAAAGATCAAGAAGCTCAGAAACAAGGAGATCCCTCTAGTCCGAGTGCAGTGGCGTTTTCACAAGGGCCCCGAAGAAACTTGGGAGCCAGAGTCAGAGATGAAAGAAAAGTTTCCTCATTTATTTTGTTGAAATTCCGAGGACGGAATTTTTGTTAGGGGGAGAGAGTTGTAACACCCGAAATTTTAAGATATTTTTTTTGTGTGGTGTTTGGAGAAATAAAATTTCAATTTTTTTTAGCATCTATGGTCATATATATATATATATATATATATATATATATATATATATATAGCATAGTTATAAAGAAATAAAAGCTTAATGGTACCAAATTAGCAAAAATTTAAACTTTTTCTAGCTTTAGCAAGAAGAAAGGATCTTTAGGGTAAAAGGGTAAAGAAATCTGAAAGATGGAGGGGCTAGAATAGAACTTCGTTTGAAATTTGAATTTGGGGATTTGGATAATCCCCAAATTTCCGTTTTGTTGGAGATAACTATTATGAACGAATTCGAACTCTACACTCCTTAATAAATAGCGAGCTTAGGCTCTTTAGATTCGTATCGAAAAATAGAGCAAAAGCCCTCTGGAATCCGAGCGAGAGAGGAAGAAACGAGGGAGAATTTGGGCGATCAATCATTCGAGGTCTCGTAGCGTTTTTCGTCAAATTGGAGGTAAGTAGTGCGTTAAAGTTTATGATTTTCGCACCTTGGTGTTCGGTTTAGCATGTTTGGGATGTAGCCTCAATTCGCAAGTTTGGCCGGAAGGCCCTCGATTTGGCCGGAGAAGACTGTTAGAGGTTTTCGGTATAGAAATCGGCTCTTTAAACTCAAAATTAGAGCTCCACAGTGTATGAAAACTAATGATTCTTGTTCCTATAATTAGTGTAAAGTGTTTCTAAGGAATTAACGCAAAAAGAACGAAGCAAATCGGTCCAGAATCGAGTTAATTTTGGCCGGAAAACCAAGCCAGGCGCTGCTGGTCGCGATTAGGGGAAAAGCCGGGTCACGGCCGGGTCGGGCGGGTGACCGGATTGCCCACCCGGGTAGCCCTTGGGCCGACCCAGTCTAGGCCCAGTTCCCTTTAATTCGATTTTTTTGTTGGTTGGGCCAAAGAGTTTAGAAAATGTTTAGGCCTTAACTATTTCTTTTTATCTGATAATATTTTAGAAGCCCGATTACATTATTAGTTTAGTTTTGTTTTTATTCTTATTTATTTTGAAAAAAAAAAGATTTATAAAATAAATGATTTAGTCACTTTTGGTTTAAAGAAAAAGTTTTCTTCGTATATATATATATATATATATATATATATATATATATATATATATATATATATATATATATATATCTATCTATATGAAAATGCATATAGATATGTGTATATGTATATATATCAGGTTTAAAAAGATTTTAGTATTAAAACGCTAAGTTTTATAAAAGGTTATTGTTTAGCAAAATTTAATCTTGTTGTATTTAAATTAAAAGACAAGTTAAAAAGGAGCTCTAAGTTGAGAAAGAGGAATTTAAAGGTGGCCAATCGAGGGAGAGCCGTGCGGGTTAGGAAGTGTCGAATAGATTCATAAATTTATAAGTGAATATATGTATGAATTGATGAGAAAAAAATTCTTAGTAGCCTTATAATTGTGTAGGTGCGTTTAGAAGGAATAAAGGAACCGACCCAACCCGTCAGGTGAGTTCATGTGATTTAGAAAACGGAGATGCATGCATAGTATGCAAATATGTTGCAAAGTTTTGTTATATATATGTTTTAGTATTTTGGCTGCATGCTTTTATTATGTGTTAGCAGTTTATTTTTAAAGATATGAAATATGTGGTTGCATGTGATATGTGTCGGGTTTCCCGACGGATTAGGGCAAGTTATTGCCAGATTAGCATACCGGTATGATTATGGCCGTTGCTTGGGATGATAGCCCTATAAGCACGGCAACCTTTGTGTAGGCCAATAGCGTGGTGAGATAGCACCTGTACGCTTGGCGGACTAGCTATGTTTGTGATAGCACATGTTAAAGTTGTATGTTCATGTTCATATCTCTAAAAATTTAAGCAAGTTTTCAAATGATTATTATGTAAAGCATGTAAAGAAAACCGTGAACTCACTAAGCGAAAGCTGACATTTTAGCATGCATCTCTCAGGGGACGTTAAAGCAAGTAGCTCGAAGGGCAAGGAGAAGGTCTAAGTAGAATTCGAGGACGCTCCGTTAGCAACAATCGAATTAGTTTATATTTCTAGCATTTCCCTTTAGTACGTTATATTATGTTCAAGACTTCCGCTGTTAAATTTTTAGTTTGAGTTATTAATGTTTTAGTATTTTGGCTACCATTCGTAGTAGTCATGACCCTTGTTTTTTTGGGGGTGTGACATGTTTGCTTTTCACATGAACTACCGGATTCTTGGTTAAAGCAATTGCTGACTTGTTGTCACAATATAACTTCGTTGGTTTTTCTTGTGGGTGCTTAAGTTCCTCCAACATCCCTCTTAGCCATATAGCTTGACAACCAACGAGAGATATGCTCATGTATTCTGCTTCTGCCGAAGACAAAGCTACCACCTTTTGTTTTTTCAATTGCCAAGATATGGCACCAGATCCCATACTAAAAACATATCCCGAAGTGCTCCTACTGTCATCCATACTGCCACCATAATCATTGTCCCCATAAGCTATCAATCTCGAATCATTCACCTTCCGGTAGCAGATTCCATGATCATTGTTTATATAATACAAAATCGACCATCTCATCATTGTTTATATGTTGCGATCTCTCATAAATATCACTAAGATTCCTCATCCTCAACGGTGGTGATTCAGGTGAGTCACTCGAAGAAGATGAAGATGGTGATAAGAGTGTCGAGGATTCTGGGTTAGGAGAACATACCTGATCGTCGTGATTTGCATCATCAAGTTGTTGTTGTGTGCTTTCCTCCTCGTTAAAAGTAATAGATATTGCTTCCTTCTTTACAGTCCAGTCTCATGCATTGCCTTCATCAAATATTACATCCCTACTAATAATAACTTTTCCGGTAATTGGGTTGTATAGTTTACATGCTTTTGAGGCTTCACTATCCTAATAAAGACACATTTTTCCGATTTATTGTCAAGTTTACCTAGAATCTTATCTGGAATATGAGAGTATGCTATGCAGCCAAACACTCTCAAATGTGAAACAACAGGTTTGTTTCCACTCCAGGATTCTTGAGGGGTCATGTCCTTAACACTTTTTGTTGGTGCACGATTTAGAAGGTAGATCGCACATGAGACTGCTTCAGCCCAAAACTTGTCAGGCAACCCTTTGTTCTTCAACATGCTTCTGGCTAATTCCATAATTGTCCTATTTTTTCTTTCCATAGCCTCGTTTTGGTGCGGTGTGTACCTTGTAGTTCGTTGATGTCTTATTCCATTATCCTTAAAAAAAAATTTGAAATTGTGAGAGTTGTACTCACCCCCACAATCTGATCGTAAAGTCTTTATCTCGTGCTCACTTTGCTTCTCCACGAACACCTTAAACGACTTGAAACTTTCGAACACTTGAGACTTCTCTTTTAGAAAATAAACCCACGTTTTTCTACTAAAATCATCGATAAAGACGAGTATCTAACGACTCCCTCCTATTGATTCTGTTCTCATAGGTCCGCACACATCTGTGTGTACGAGTTCGAGAGGCTTTGATGCTCTCCAAGATTTGTCTCGTGGAAAAGAATCACGAGAGTGTTTTCCCAGTGTGCATCCTTCACATACCTGATCGGTCTTGTTTATGTTCGGCATCCCTCATACAATATGGTTCTTGCACATGTAAGATAGTGACCCAAAACTTAAGTGACCATACCGTTGATGCCATAAAGATGACTTATCATCTATTATCGTATTAAAGGAAGACAAAGAGTCCTTTTTAAACCTCAAAGGAAACATCCTATTGGTAGTCATTTGTACCTTTCCAAGGATGTTACCATCCGAGTCCTTGATCACACAGGTGTTGTGTATGAAATGTAATTCATACTTCTTCAATAAAAGTTGTCCAACACTCAGAAGATTATACCTTAGTGCTGGTACAAAATAAACGTCGGGTATCCTCTTGATTCCATTATCTGTTTTCACGAGAACATCCCCAATCCCTTGTACTAAGTGTCGTCTCTCGTCTCCCGTTTTGACTTCACTGCGGAGAGTATCATCCATGGCTGTAAACAGGTGCTTGTTTCCCGTCATATGATTACTACAAGCACTATCCAGATACCAGAGTTCATTAGGGACGACTTGTTGTGAAACACACGTCATAAACATGGTGCATCTTTCTTATTTTCCTTCTCATGCATCAAAGTTGTCTCTCTACTTTCTTCTTATTGTCTTTTCTTGCAGTATCTAATTGTGTGTCCGTAACCCCGACAATGGTAACACTGTACTTGTGAGAAGGATCTTCCTCGTCCTCTTCCTTTAGAAGTACCTTCTCCATGATCATAATGTCCATGATCTCCACTAGGACCTCTTCCACGTCCTCTACCTTGTCCTTTTCCTTTATCCCAATACCTGCCTTTTCCTTTGTCGCTGGAATATCCTTTCGTTGAGGCCTGCGTTTGAAAGGCTTGTTCTATAGCGGTAGTATCGAATTGTTTCATTCGAAGTTCATGGGACTGAAGTGTTCCCAACAAATTCTCTAATGAAAGTGATGACAAGTCCTTTGATTCTTCTATTGCAACAACAATATACTCGAATTTTCGAGTTAAACTTCTTAGTATTTTCTCCACAACTCTTTTGTCTTCGATGTTCTCCCCATTTAATCTCATCTGATTCAACAAGGCAATTACTCGGTTGTAAAATTCCTCAACAGATTCAGAGTCCTTCATCCTAAGATTATCAAACTCACAGCGTAGAGTTTGTAACCGTATAACTTTTACTCTATCTTCTCCCCTGTATGTGTTTTATACAACATCTCCCATGCTTCCTTTGACGTAGTTGATGTCGAGATCCTCTCGAAAATGGCTTCTTCGACTGCTTGATAGATGAAGAACAAAGCTTTCTTGTTCTTCCTCTTATTTTCTTTAAACTCTGTTATCGGTTGTGCAGTCGGATTTGCAGGTTCGTTAACACCATTCTCTACGATACTCCACAAATCTTGAGATTCATACAGAACTTTCATTTGTATACTCCAGTGGTGGTAATTCTTTCCACTCAACTTTGGAAGTTGGGGCTGTAAGTTGTTGTTGTTATGCGAACCCATGTATTATACTCTTGCCTTCGTTTTCTACAATCGATTCGGAACCGCGAACAAGGCTCTGATACCACTTTGTTGTAGAAAGACTTAAAACTACCAATCTGCAGATTACTGCAAATGGAAGAAGAGAACGTATACACCATAAATCAATTACTTTTATTCACACACATAAATTACATCTGATCACATATTTATACAAGACATATGACAGTTACAATCGGTTAAGTAACCCCTGTTTGATAGTTATAAAACTATCACTATTGATTTCATCCCAAAATATATGCATACGAAACCCTAATCGTATGAATTCATATATACAATGAATCAAATAAAACTTACTTGATGGAGTATTTGTCTTGGTTCCACTTGAAGATGCCATGAAGAACAAATTTAGATTCTTGATTGTTTCTCTTCGTTACTATAATCTGATGGATGGATTTTGTATGTTTTCTTCCCTCTGATGATAAGAGAGTTGCACGGAATTTTTCAGAGAGAAAAGTTAGTAACATGAGCAGTGGCGGACCCAGGATTTTGGGTGAGCGGGTGCATAAACGAAAAGTCTAAGAAGAGGGGAATGAACAGTTCAAAGTCGAATAGGGTTGGGAAAGGGCTTCTATTAGGGTTGGCAAAGGGCTTCTATTAGGGTTGGGAAGGAGATGAAAAAGTCGTTGGGTGTTTTTTTTTTTCTGAAAACGAATGCAAATGAGGGAAGGGGCTGCAAGGTTTCAGTTGTGGGGAGAAGCAACGATGAGGGAATTGAAGGATATGCAGAGAAGAGGGAGCGACCTGATTAGCGGCATCGCTGGAACAGAGAGAAGAGAGAGAAGAGATGTCGCCAGGAGCAGGTGCAGCGGCGGCGGCGAGCAGGTGCAGCGGCGGCGGCGAGCAGGTGCAGCGGCGGCGAGCAGGTGCGGCGGTGCGGCGGCGGCGAGCAGGTGCGGCGGTGTAGCGGCGGCGAGCAGGTGCGGCGGCGGTTCCACAGGTCGCCGGAGACGATGGGCAAAGATAAGGAAGGAAACAAGTTCTCTTTGGCTAGGGTTTGAAGGAAGCATTGGAAAGGAAGCTAGGGTTTAAATCAAGAGAGATATAGGGGGAGATCGAGATATTTGGTTGAAGAGGATTTGAAAATATTCTAAAAATAATCAATAACATGTTTTGACATATTTGCCCTTTTAACCTGATTTTTGGAAGTTATTATTTTTGGAATTATTCATAAAAATGATTGGTTGTGAGCTATTCCTTTATTCTTGTAAATAGTTGTCATTCTCGTATGATCCTCCCTCTATATATATACTACATATCTTTATTAGTACATACAAATGATTGAGGACATAAATTTTAGGATTCCAACATTCTCCCACTTGGCCGAAAAATCATTTATATATCATTAGATAAAGACATATAGTTGGTGGTAAGTTCAAGTTTGTTTAAAACATGTTAGTGTGCACAGATATATTAAAGACAAACTATATTTAAGGAAAATAAATTACAGTGCTCTAACCAATACATAAGTGTATCAATAAATTATATGTCGAGTAAAATATTACATCATACAAGATCTTGCTGTAAACCCATTTTGACGAATCTGCTAGCATATCATGTGTGCTCACACACTCGATACTAATGATTCCTTCCTCAACTCGTTCTCGCACAAACAAGTACTGTGTGTCAAGATACAATCCCGCACCACTCGAACTATTACTGTTCGAGAAACTAACGGTTGCACTATTGTCGCAATAAAGCTTTAATGGCCTTGATATGGAATGTACAACTTTAAGTCCACCTATTAAATTCCTCAATAGCATTGCATGACAACTTGCATTATAACAAGCCACATATTCCGCCATCATAGTTGAGGTAGTCGTCAATTGTTGCTTACAGCTTCTCCATGAAATCGGCCCTCCCGATAGCATGAAAATGTATCCCGATGTGGATTTCTTATCATCTTTACATTTAGCAAAATCGGAGTCAGAATATCCTATTACCTCAAGATTATCCGATTTCCGGTACGTTAGTTTGTACCCTTTTGTCCCTTGTAGATATCTTAGGACTTTCTTAGCAGCTTTCCAATGGTCCAAGCCAGGATTTGATTGATATCTCCCTAGCATACCAGCCACATAAGCAATGTCTGGTCGGGTACAAACTTGAGCATACATAATGCTTCCTACAACATAAGCGTATGGGATGAGTCTCATTTGGGCAAGTTCTTCGTCGGTTTTAGGACATTGATAAGACCCAAAATTATCCCCTTTGACAACGGGATCCACTGAGGGTGAGAAATGTTGCATATTAAAACGATTCAATATCCTTTCAATGTAGGCCTTTTGGGACAGACCTAGTATTCCATGATCACGGTCTCGGTAGATTTCTATTCCTATTACATAAGAGGCTTCACCGAGATCCTCCATGTCAAAACTTACAGATAGAAAACGTTTAGTATCATGCAACATGTCCATATTATTTCCCGCCAATAGGATGTCATCAACATAAAGTAATAATATGATGAAATTGCTCCCACTTATCTTGAGATATATGCATTGATCTACTTGGTTTTTTACTAAATGATTATTTTTCATCACTTCGTCAAATTTAAGGTACCACTGACGTGACGCTTGTTTCAATCCATAAATAGATTTATTTAGTTTACATACCATATGTTCTTTCCCTTTGGATTTGAAACCTTCATGCTGTGACATGAATACGTTTTCATGTAACTCACCATTAAGAAACGCAGTTTTGACATCCATTTGGTGAAGCTCCAAATCAAAATGGGCCACCAAGGCCATTATGATCCTCAAGGATTCCTTTCTCGACACGGGTGAGAAGGTTTCGTTATAATCTACACCTTCCTTTTGTGTGTAGCCCTTTGCGACTAACCGAGCCTTATAACGTTCAATGTTTCCATTTAGGTCTAACTTTGTATTATAGACCCACTTACAACCTATTGGTTTTACACCCTTAGGCAATTCAGTAAGTGTCCATACATTGTTTGTATTCATGGATCTTTATTCATCTTCCATGGATTTACGCCATTGAGTTGATTGGTCGCACGTGGTGGCATCTGTTGGGGGATTTCGGAACCAGATCGTGGGAGAGAAGAGTGATCGAACTTGGATAAACGACAGAGATCGCGTGAGAGCTCGCTTTCCGTAAGAGATATTTCGGCCCTATTCTGCCCGGGTATCACGAAATTCTCTCGAGGATAATCTCTATGTTTCGGTGTGTCGATTAAGGCAGAAATCGACTCATACTTATACACCTTAGGAATCGTAACCTTCACCATATTGATTCAGGAAATAATATCTCATTTAATGAGATTGGTTGTGGAATTAAAGACGGCAGTTACAAACGTGAAAACCAGTCCAGACGCTGGCGCCAGTCTCCGCGCCAGTCAACTGGCGCCACAATCGGCGCGGACAAACATTCCAGAGCTTGGCGCCAGTTTTGGCGCCAGCCAACTGGCGCCACAATCGGCGCGTGCAACATTCCAGTGCTTGGCGCCAGTCTTGGCGCCAGCACTGCCCCGACTCCCAGCTCATGAAACCACTTTGTAACTTGTCGATTTTAACCGTCCAACAATCTCGGGTTCTAGTTAGCTTACACGAGTGTGCACTCCACACCTCCTAACTCATGTTATAGCTTAGCTAACAACCCCATTATTACCTTTGTGAATCCAACTACACAAAATGAACATGATGATTTCACTAAAATCACCAACATTCTTCCCCCATTTTAGTGCAATCCTTGATTCACAAAATAAAATTCAATACAGGTAAACAAACTCATGCATAAATGAAAATATCTAAAAGATTGAATTTCCATCTTAGTACATTACACATTTCAAATACTCGAGAATCCGGGTGTCCTATGGATTGAACCCGTCAACCCATTTGAGTACCAGAAAATAACATACACATGAATTTAAATGATTTTCTAAAGCATAAACTTGACACTATACATGCCATGTGTCCTTATCCATTCGTGAGTGCATCAAAGCCAAGTCCAAGCTTCTTGAAGCGGCCACACTTCACACTCATATAGGTAGTTCTTTTCTTCATGCACCTGCACATGCATTTTTACAAAAGAACAATTACCTCCTTCACTTGCAGTACCGAGCACACACCTTGGGATGATCATCTTGTGCTCCAATCTCTTAGAGTGAGCTTTCCCATTGAATTCAACTCCTAACGTTGTATTAGAAGGGAATTGGGTATCTCACCGTTAGAGATTTAGATGGGCTTTAATCTCATCCCTATCACCGACTTGTGAACCAAGTCCCTAGCTAACCCCTTCGTCAAGTGGTCCGCTAGATTTTGTTGCGACCGAACAAATTCAACCAAAATCACCCCATTCGTGATTAGCTCACGAATCATGCTATGTCTAACACCTAAGTGTCTAGACTTGCCATTATACACTTGACTATAAGCTTTAGCCAAAGTAGCCTCACTATCACAACGGATAGAAATGGGTGATATTGGTTTCGGCCATAATGGAATTTCATGGACCAAATTCCTTAGCCATTCCGCCTCTTTACCGGCAGCGGCTAATGCCACAAATTCCGACTCCATAGTCGAACTCGTGATGCAAGTTTGCTTCTTGGAAGCCTATGAGATGGCACCTCCCCCAAGCAAGTATACCCAACCACTCGTAGAAGAGTGATCTTCCAAATTGGTAATCCAACTTGCATCCGAATATCCCTCCAAAATCGAAGGAAACCCGACATATGACAAACCATAATCAATGGTTTTCTTCAAGTATTTGAATACTCGTTTTATCGCTTGCCAATGATGAATACTAGGATTACTAGTATACCTACTCAACTTTCCTACGGCAAAAGCGATATCCGGCCTAGTGCTTGTCATGGCATACATCAAGCATCCAATAGCCTTTGAGTACTCGAGTTGTGACACCGCTTCACCCGAGTTGGGAATAAGTTTCACACTCGGATCTCATGGAGTACTCACCGGAGAACAATCAAAGCAATTAAATTTCTTTAATACTTTCTCAATGTAATGAGATTGCGTAATTGCAATCCCTTTGTTCTCACGCTTGATCCTTATACCAAGGATCACCTCCGCCTCTCCCATATCTTTCATGGAGAAACTCAACGACAAAAACTCTTTGGTTTTCTCAACTTGATTTTGGTCGGTGCCAAAGATCAACATGTCGTTAACATATAAGCAAATGATTACACCGTTACCGGATGTGTCAAATTTGCTATATACACACTTATCCGCTTGGTTTATCATAAAACCGTTGGACAAGATAACCTCATCAAATTTCTGATGCCATTGTTTGGGTGCTTGTTTCAGCCCATACAATGATTTTACAAGTTTACATATGTTAAACCCTAAAGATCAATCAAGATAGAGAAGATGTGAATTCGTCATCCATTTATCAAGAACATTGTATACAAGATATGAGTTTAGCACCTTCTCTCTCTAAGATATGAGTTATGAATAATGAGAGTGTTTCTAAGAGTCTTTCTTGTGTGCTTCACTAACACACAACTAAACCTATTTATACTAAACACAATACAAGGTGTAAACAACACAATACAACTCAATACATTGACTTTGACTTTGACTTTGACCTTTCTATATTTAAACCTTGAAGACATATTGCACTAACAATCCCCCCCTTGGATTCAAGGTTTAAACAAATGCGATCAGCAAGCTTTGGCTTTCTTGAATCTTCGGTCTTCAACAAAGCATGTCAAAGTCAAAACGTCATCCAATCTTCAAACGGCAAATAACGAACTTCTTTCTTCGAGCAGGAGAATATGAATCTTCACACAAAGCTTTTTAATACAATTAAGCACAAGTTCAAGAAAAAGAGATCACAGAATGATCAATCGATTTTCCTCAAACTCTTGAAGAATTCTCCCCATTTCCAGTGACTTGAGAATTTCATTCTTCAGTGTCGATCTTCATAAACGCGCGAGTTCAAAAGAAAGAGATCACTGAAATGATCAATCGATTTCTTAAAAACTCTTGAAGAATAAAACTCCCCCTATCATTTCTTGAAACGACGTCTTCTTTCTACAAATCTCCCCGTTGACATTAAAACGAATCTTTGATATTAAACTTTCTTTGACATGAAATTGATGTAGACATTCTCCCCCTTTTTCGATGAAAGTGGGCATCACGAGCATCGAAAATCTTTTCAATTTCAGTCACGGATAATCTCCCTCTTCAAAAATATTTCTTCCCCTTGAAAAACACGAACAATCTCCCCATAAGCGAAAGATCTTGCTCCCCCTAAAAATAAGAATTGTAGAGCAAGATGATTTTCTCCCCCTGAAAATTTGCATAAAAATCATATAAGCGCACATTTTAACAAATTTATATGAAGAAAATAGAATTCATTGAACAACATTTTATAACTGCTAACATTTAATCATTTGAACACCAAACAAAAGAAATTCAACTTTATGAAATGTAACAAATATTTCCATCAAGTGAAATCAAATGCATGCGTTTGGATTCAAAAACAAGACATCATCGCATATCGAGTTACAAAAGTTCAATTTCAACCCCTTTATAAAATCTATTTGGTGAACTAGCATGCGAAATATGATTAGCAACAAGCAAATGCACCTCTAAAACCTATAAGAATACTTTGCTCTTACTCACACTATTTGTCCAAAAACAAAATTTTCACAAATTTACAGGTTTATCGCGACTTTGTATTTTCCCCAAGTTTCAAGAGATGTGTGCTCTTAGGCATCTTTTCATATTGTGCACATTGGCAACTTTTATTATGTGCTCATTGGCATCTTTTATAATCAAACAGTTTATTAAGACTAAGATACACCGTAAACGTAACTTTCTAACTGGTCCTATAGCAGGATTTAGGTCAGCCGATCCCAGACCAGTTGGCCTTAGGGGCTAGGTGACAAGCACCCCTTGGAACTTACTCTCCCGAACCAGAAAGGCTACATCGATATACCTTAATCCCATCTGTACCAGTAGAACATGGCTTTCTACCTGGTTCTATAGCAGGATTTGGGTCAGCCAATCCCAGATCAGTTGATCTTAGGGGCTAGGTAACGAGTACCCCTTGGGACTTAATCTCCCAAACCAGATAGGCCACAGGCACAGACTATCAAACTGAATGATTTTATTATATATGTATATATATATTTTTTTATAGCATCTCAATCACTTGGTTCAAAAAAACGTAGTGCTTCCCCCATATTTTCGTTTCCATTCATGATTAAGACGAATAGGCTTTGTGAGCATTGTATTCTAAATAAGTCTAGATTTACACAATTTTGCGCTTATATCAAAATCTCAAACATGTTTCGCTGACCTTTCGACTTGTTTCAGAAGCGAAAGTAGAAACAATTATAACTCTGACTATACAAAAATGCTCGTAAAATCATCCTTAACCCACATTTTATTCATTGAATGAAAAATTGAAGAATTTTTTCACTTCATTGAATTAAATTTGTGAAGGTTCAAACTTTCAACGTTAGTAGAAATAAAATATAACACAATGTTACCTTTAAGCACATGTCCTAAAAATAGAAAGATATGACAGTGAAAGGATATCACCTGATAAGTACGAGTTCTAAACTGATATGTTTAGAAGTCATAGCCTTTGAAGTACGGGTCCTGAACTGAATTGTTCAGAAGCCATTACCGTTGAAGTGCGGGTTTTGAACTGATGTGTTCAAAAGCCATTACCGTTGAAGTGCGGGTTTTGAACTGATTTGTTCAAAAGCCATTACCGTTGAAGTGCGGGTTTTGAACTGATTTGTTCAAAAGCCATTACCGTTGAAGTGCGGGTTTTGAACTGATGTGTTCAAAAGCCATTACCGTTGAAGTGCGGGTTTTGAACTGATTTGTTCAAAAGCCATTGTCTTTTATCTTTCTCCCCCTACAAAATACCAAAAGATTTGTCATTAATCACATGTATATCAAAAATAATAAACTCCCTGAAAATATGTGATGTTCAATATCTTCTTGAATGCACAAATACTTCATCTTCCGAGAGTTCAACACTTGTCTCTAAATCTGCAAAACAGATTAAGTAGATTTTGGTACCCAACGAGTCTTGGGTCCTGACACGTTAAGCGTAGCTCTATAAGAAGGAAAATGGTAAGTACCATACCAATATTGAACATAATTATTATTAACAAAATCATTATTTCCGCAATAAGAATTAACAAAAGAATTAACTTTCGTTGTAAAATTCTTATTTGGAAATGATGATTTTGGTACATCTTTTCCAGGAAATTTACCTTTTACCTTCCATTGCATGTTGACTCTTTTGTAGGAAGGAAGATCAGCATAGTATTTGGAAGACATATCCACAGAATGCTCGTAGAAAATGTTAGAAGGACGCATCGGACATTCTGAAAAACACTCGGAGTTGTTGAACGACCTCACTTTGTCTTTTAAGGCATTTCGTTCCTTTGTCATCAACTCGAGCTTCTTCCGAATATCACAATTCACCCTCTTTTCCTTCAGGATATATGTAGATAAACCCGCCAAGTTCTTCGTGAGTTTCTGAATTTCTTGCTGAAATATCTTCCGTTCTACAGAAAAATCATCCTTTACGCTCCTTGCTTGAAACTCAGCTTTCTTTCTCTTTTCTAACTCACTTCTTTCCAAATCCAACTCCTCTTGCAGTTCAGAAATTTTCTCTGAAAGCTTCCCATTCTTTACTTCAAACTCTTTCCTTTTAAACTCAAACTCGGCTCTTCCCTTCTCCACCTTTTGCTTCTCTAAAAATAATACTTTCTGAAAATCTGAGTTCTGCTTGGAAAGTCTTAGACATTTGAGTTCAACATCTTTCTTGTCTTCAATTTCTTGAGTCTTTGTCTTCAAAGCCATTTCAAGTTCCGAAACCCTTTTAACAAGACCCACTCTTTCTTTCTTGAAGTCTTCTCTTTCCATAATCAAAAGATTTTCCATCTGTTGCAATTTCCTTGTAAGCTTGAAAATTTTCTCTTTCTCGTCTTCTCTTTCAACTTCCTTTTCTTCTATTTTCTGAAAATCAACTTTCTTTTCCTCTACATCTGAATGATCTTCTTTTTGATTTTCAGAGTCTGATGTTTTCTGATTTGTATCCTCCCTTTCAGCTTTCTTTTGTTCCTTTACCTTGAAATCAACCTTTGATTTATGCAATAGCTTTGACAACTCGTTCCACATCTGCAAAGGATAATTTTTATACACTTCAACCTGTTTGTAGATGTGAGGCGAAATTTTGAGAATAGCAAAGAGTAAGTTTGATGAAGCATCCTTGTCTGCTTTCTTCCGTTTAATCTCATCTTCAGTAAAATCTTCCGCCCTTTTATGTATGATCAACGGACCTTCGGTGAAAGATTTTATCATATAATCTCCGTTTTCTCTTCTCGAAATAAAATCAATAAAAGAAATCGTCCATTGATCAAAATCTGATTCTTTGATTAGCACCGGAGGACAATTAACTGAAACTTGATAAGCCATCGTGATCTAAAAAAAATTCTTAAACAGAACAGATCACAAAAATCAGAAAATATCAGAAAGTCAGGTCAGATGAACAGTAAATAAAAAATTTGACCAAGTGTCAGTTTTCGCAAGCAACAGTTGCGAAAAGTCAAAGTTTTCGCAAGCAACGGTTGCGAAAAGTTGACTTAGAAAATTTTGAAGATATCTGAGGTTTGCGTGCCTTTAGGTTGCGAAAAGTCACTGTTTGCGTGCCTTTGTGTTGCGAAAAGTCACTGTTTGCGTGCCTTTGAGTTGCGAAAAGTCACTGTTTGCGTGCCTTTGAGTTGCGAAAACTAACACTTAGATTCTGATGATCTTCAAGGATGATGAACTTGCGAAAAGTAAGATGAATATTGCGAAAAGTTCTATGAGTCTTGCGAAAACTTCAGATCTTGCGAAAAGTTCAAAAAATCTCAAAAACGTCTGAAATCTGAAAAATCTCAGCAAGAAATTTCACAGATAAGCTCGAAAACAATGTCTGAACACTTTATCTTTGAACAACAACCTCTGAAAATCACTGAATCTTCGAATTGACGATTGAACAGAACTTCGAACTACAACATTCAAACACTGACAAAAACTCAAAATTGAAGCCTCAAATCTTGAAATCAGCCTTCGAAACCTTCTTTAATCTTGTTCCAACACAGAGGACGAATCTACTGAGCACAATCTCAAAACAATTCGATCACAAACAAGGAATTTTTTTAAAAATCTCAAGAAAATGAGATTTCTTGAAAAAATTCAAGAATTCGATCAAATTTTGTTGATGATCTTCACAAAAATTTGAGTATGATCACAAAAACACAATCTGAATCTAAGATCCTGCTCTGATACCAATTGTTAATCCAAGTTCTTCAATAACGTGCTCTGATACCAATTGTTAAACCCTAAAGATCAATCAAGATAGAGAAGATGTGAATTCGTCATCCATTTATCAAGAACATTGTATACAAGATATGAGTTTAGCACTTTCTCTCTCTAAGATATGAGTTATGAATAATGAGAGTGTTTCTAAGAGTCTTTCTCGTGTGCTTCACTAACACACAACTAAACCTATTTATACTAAACACAATACAAGGTGTAAACAACACAATACAACTCAATACATTGACTTTGACTTTGACCTTTCTATATTTAAACCTTGAAGACATATTGCACTAACAACATACCTTATGCTCCATCCCGGGCATAACAAAACCTTCCGGTTGTTTCATGTAAACTTCCTCCTCCAAATCACCATTCAAGAATGCCGTTTTGACATCCATTTGGTGAATCAATAAATTGTGGATAGCTCCTAAGGCTATCAACAATCTAATCGTGGAGATCCTTGCAACCGGGGCATAAGTATCAAAATAATCGATGCCTTCCCGTTGCCTAAAGCCTTGGATCACTAATCGAGCTTTGAACTTGTCGATTGACCCATCCGCTTTCATCATCCTTTTGAAGATCCACTTGCAACCCAAAGGTTTGCAACCCGGTGGCAAGTCCGATGATACCCAAGTATTATTCCCCATGATGGAGTCCATTTCATCATGTATCGCTTCTTTCCAGAAAGCAACATCTTGAGACTTCATAGCCTCATCAAATGATTTTGGATCCTCCTCAACACTATAACAGTAAAGGAATTGGGATCCAATCTCATCTCTTGATCCCTCTACCAAGTATACTTGGAAATCGGGACCAAAGGATTTTTCAATCCTTCCTCTTTTGCTCCTTCGAAGCATCGGAGATTCGGTTGGAACAATTGCTTGTTCTTCAACCTCACTAGTTTCACTAGTACTTGGAACTATGTCCTTTGGCCTCGGAATTGAAGAGAATCTAGTCTCATCAAAATTACATCTCTCGATTATATAACGGTGTGAATCGCTATAGAATCATTAGGTTCAATAACATAGAACCTATAAGCTTTGGAATGCTCGACATATCCAACAAAGATGCATCACCCAAAGTCTTCCTTTTGGGTTCGGGTAATCGAACAACCGCTCGACAGCCCCAAACTTGAATAAAACTCAAGTTAGGCCTTTGAACCAAAGTTCATACGGGGTAATCTTGTTCCTTTTATTGGGAACTCGATTCAGCGAAAAACCAAGCCTAACATGGCTTCACCCCAAAATCCATCAAGCAGTTACATTTGCAACATAAATCATTTATAACATAAAGCAATTCATTTGCAACATAAAGCAATTCATTTGCAACATAAAGCAATTTATAAAGCAACATAAAGCAATTCAATTGCATCATAAACAAAATTTGAAACAAAATTCTTTCATTCAAATTTAACTTAAACATGTTATTCAACATAAAACCAAATCCTATAAAAGAGCCACCCTTTGACAAGATAAACTTATCCGACTCATAAACTTGTCTAAATCCAAACTTATTCAAGATACTACCGGAAACCAAATTCTTTCAAATTTGTGGTATCGAAAAGTTTATCTACTTTGCCAGAACTAAATTCTAGCCTAACTAAGCCACGACCAAGAATGGGAGCAACCGACTCGTTTCCCATGTGTAGCATTGATCCGTCTTCAACCGGTTCCAAGGAGGTGAACCAACGGTGATCTTTGCACACATGACTTGTAGCACCTGAGTCGATCCACCAAGCTACGTCATCATCCTGCACGTAAAAAGATTCGGATATTAGTGGTACATAATTCAAATTAGAATTAAAACCAAAGTCAAAATTCTGACCTTGCCGTGGGTTTTGATCCTTGGATCCTTGCCCACCACCACTTGTGCTTGCTCCATTCTTACTCTTGACAACCCGACAATCCCGCTTGAGATGTCCGGTCATCCCACAGGTCCAACAGGTTAATTTAACCTTCTTATTGGGCCCTTTCTTGGCTTCGTTGAACTTACGTTTTCCCTTGAAGTTGTTAGTCTTTCCCTCTTCCACCATGTTCACCGAAGGTGCAGAAACCTCTTTTATCTTAGGTTTCTCAGCCTCTTGCGCCCGAAGAGATTCCTCTATGCGCAAGTGACTACCGAGTTGTACAAGGGACAACTCTTCCTTCTTGTGTTTCAACATATGTTTGAAGTTTTTCCAAGAGGGGGGCAGTTTATCAATAATACTCGATACGGAGATGGATTCGTCCATCATCATATCATGTTGATCATATTGGCCGAGAATGCGAAGGAGCTCATTGTATTGCTCCATCACCGGCCTTGAGTCCACCATCTTGTAATTATTGAAATTACTAACCAGGAACTTCTTACTAGAAGCATCCTCTGCCATGTATTTGGACTCGAGAGAGTCCCATAGCTCTTTGGCGGATTCAACGTTTTGATAGATATCAAAGAGGGAGTCACACATACCGTTTAAGACGTGGCCACGACAGATGTAGTCGTCGTTCTCCCACTTGCCGCGACGTCGGGTCACCTCCAATGTCTCGTTCTCCATTACCTCCGGCATTGGAGTGCTTAGCACGTACACGACCTTTAGTGTCGTCAACAAGAAGTGCATCTTCTTCTGCCATCTACGGAAATTAACGCCTTCAAACTTCTCCAGCTTTGTGAACTTGGACGTCATGTGTCTCACGGACTGATCACTCGCCATCTCTCTTCACGATGACAAATATCTCTTACGATTGTTGGGGGATTTCGGAACCAGATCGTGGGAGAGAAGAGTGATAGAACTTGGATAAACGACAGAGATCGCATGAGAGCTTGCTTTCCGTAAGAGATATTTCGACCCTATTCTGCTCGGGTATCACGAAATTCTCTCGAGGATAATCTCTATGTTTCGGTGTGTCGATTAAGGCAGAAATCGACTCATACTTATACACCTTAGGAATCGTAACCTTCACCATATTGATTCAGGAAATAATATCTCATTTAATGAGATTGATTGTGGAATTATAGACGGAAGTTACAAACGTGAAAAACAAGTCCAGACGCTGGCGCCAGTCTCCGCGTCAGTCAACTGGCGCCACAATTGGCGCGGGCAAACATTCCAGAGCTTGGCGCCAGTCTTGGTGCCAGCCAACTGGCGCCACAATCGGCGCGGGCAACATTCCAGTGCTTGGCGCCGACCCCCAGCTCATGAAACCACTTTGTAACTTGTCGATTTTAACCGTCCAACAATCCCGGGTTCTAGTTAGCTTACACGAGTGTGCACTCCACACCTCCTAACTCATGTTATAGCTTAGCTAACAATCCCATTATTACCTTTGTGAATCCAACTACACAAAATGAACATGATGATTTCACTAAAATCACCAACATCATCATGGAAAGTGATTGGATCATCGCTTTTGCCTAAGTCATAATCAGTTTCACGTAGGTATGTGACAAAATCATCATAATTGGTTGGTCGTCTAGGCCGTTGTGACCTTCGTATTACCGGTTGAATTTCTCGAGGTTCATCATTTTCAACATCATTAAAAGCTTCATTGTTTGGTGCTTGATCAACCTCGGGAATAGTAATTGTCTCGTTTTGAGATTCAATATTTTCATTCGAGGTATCAAGTGGCATGTGAATAGGTATGGGCACGTGTAAGATAGGTGCCTCTTCACATCCGTCTTGAATATTTATAGATCTACTAACACTGCTCCCACTGATGTTTGAGTTCTCAAGAAACTCGGCATGTCGCGTCTCAACAATTCTAGTGGTATGTGAAGGGAAATAGAAACGATATCCTTTTGAATGTTCAGGATATCCAATGAAATAACAACTAATAGTCTTTAAGTCCAATTTTCGTAATTGAGGATTATATAATTTTGCCTTAGCTGGACAACCCCACACTCTCATATATCTTAAACTCGGCTTCCTTACAGTCGATATTTCATATGGTGTTTTAGGTACAGATTTGGAAGGGACTCAGTTGAGTATGTGGACAGCTGTCTTTAGTGCCTCAGTCCATAAAAAATTCGGGAGACTTGTATTAGCCAACATACTTCGCACCATGTCCATTAATGTACGGTTTCTCCTTTCAGCAACACCATTTTGTTGTGGAGTACCAGGCATGGTGTATTGATTGATTATCCCATTACTTTTACAAAATTCATAAAAGGATCCGGGACTTTGACCTAAATTGGTATGTCGGCCATAATATTCACCTCCTCTATCCGACCTTACAACCTTTATTTTTTGGTCAAGTTGATTTTCAACTTCAACCTTAATGGTCTTGAACATTTTTAGTGCGTCGGATTTTTCATGGATCAAAAATAAGTACTATAACGCGAATAATCGTCAATAAAAGTGATAAACGATTTTTGACCTCCAATTCCAGCCGGAAAAGGACCACAAATATCAGTATGGATTAGCTCAAGTAATTCCATACTTCTAGTGGATCCTTTCTTATTCCCTTTGGTTGCTTTACCCTTAATACATTCAATACATTTTTCAAAATCCGAGAAATCAAGGTTTGGCAAAACTTCATCTCTCACAAGTCTTGTCATTCTTTCTTGTGAGATGTGGCCCAAACGTTTATGCCATAACATTGATAAAGTTTCCAAATCTCGTTTTCTATTATTTTTATTTATATTATCCCAAATATTTAAAGATAATAGGGATTATGAAAAGTGGTTATCTAAACACAATCTATAGAGGTCTCCCTCTAGACAACCATAACCTATAATATGTGAATACAATCTTATTATACATTTACTATCACCAAATGTAAAAGTGTATCCATAGTCGTTTAATTTAGAAACAGAAATTAGGTTTCTAGTTATACTTGGTACATATAGAGTTTCACACAAATATAATGCCGGACCACCTTCTAATACTAATGAAAGTGTATCGACTGTTTCAACTCCCAAATCCAAGCCATTTTCGACTTTAACTGTCCGTTGGTTTCTTTCCAGCTTCCTTATTGTACGGAATCCCTGTAAAGAATTTGAAATATGTACCATGGAACCGGAATCAATCCACCATGTATTAGAGGGTACATAAACATTAAGTGATTCATAAGTCATAAAATTAGAGGTGTTACCTTTCTTCGCAAGCCATTCATTAAACTTTGGACAATCCCTTTGAGTATGTCCCTTGTTATGACAGAATTTACATTTGAGAATTCCATGGAATGTACTTGTACTTGCATCAGTGTTAGGGACCTTATTCGGAGTAAATTTATCTCCCATATTTCCTTTGCCCTTCGGGAACCGCTTCCTCTTCTTAGAGTTGGTGGTAGTAAGATGAGCGACATCCGACTTTTCAACATTTTAAGGATCAAGGTACTTGCATGGGCCTTTGAAGTCCCTTTAAATTGATCCTCTACGGAGTTAAGGTATGTCTTTGCATCTTTAGAGTCAGGAATGGCTCCTCGGATGGCAACATAAATGGAATTTTTTAATGATCATGAGAGACAATCTATTTGACCGATCCCATAATTCATGTGCCCTTTTTTCATCTGCCGAACTTTTGTCCGTGAGGGCAGTGGGTCTCGGTAGTCTCAAAGCATGATCAAGATCCATAACTCTAAGAGTCAATTTCACTTGATCTCTCCAAGTGTTGAAGTTTGTACCAGGGGTTCAATTCCTGACAAATACCCAGAATTTGCAGTTAAAGTAGATGCTGCCATAATAGAACAATTAAATGCATGCTCACATTTATAAGATGATACTTTAAATCATAATTCAGAATACAAGATATTAAGCATATCAGTGAAATTTGAACTAAGCCTATTAAAACATACAAAATACAGGCAATAGAAACATTACACTCAATTACTAATCGTTCGTTGGAATCAATCAGTAATTAGGTTTAATGTCTCATATTAAACTACGCATGCATATCTTTCACATAGTACCGTTGGGCAAACAATGTAATAGATACGTAATTTATGCTAAAATACCATTATTTAAATCAACAAATAGGTTTCCGTTGGGTCCCCTAAATATCAATTTAAACAATGTATTATATATTTATTTCATTTACCTTGAATAATTTCTCGTTGGTTCCATTATCCAAAATAAAATTAATCTTGATTACCAAATATGTTTTTGAACCCAAGTTATGAATGTTGATTAAGAAACAATCAAATTTCATTGGATTAGACATAGAATCGTAGCATATAATAAGAGGGGAATATGATACAGATTCATATTTGGTAAGGTCTAATGGTGAGTCTGATGGCACCAATAATAATAAGAGAACTTTGATATCAAGCATATAATACCAATACAAATTCCATGAAGGCATAACATCAAATTGCAATTCATAAGATCCAATTTCCATTGTATATATTTTAATAATATCGCATCACTTTTCTTCTTTCCATTCGACTACTGCTTGGGGTTTGTAAATTTCAAAAAACCAATTAAATTCATCAAGTATCGATGGAATTGAAAATTTTCAGAATTCATAATTAAATTACATAAACAAAACTGGAAGCATACATACTGTTATTCACGAACAGTTTTCAACAAAATTCAATTATTTGTAAAATCGTTCAAGAACTAAGGGTTTTCATAATTAGGGCAAATAATGCATATATCATGAACATTGTTCTGATACCACATATTGATTTCATCCCAAAATATATGCATACGAAACCCTAATCATACATGTGAATTCATATATACAATGAATCAAATAAGACTTACTTGATGGAGTATTTGTCTTGGTTCCACTTGAAGATGCCATGAAGAACAAATTTAGATTCTTGATTGTTTCTCTTCGTTACTATAATCTGATGGATGGATTTTGTATGTTTTCTTCCCTCTGATGATAAGAGAGTTGCAAGGAATTTTTCAGAGAGAAAAGTTAGTAAGGTGAGGGACTAATCAATAACCACCAATATTTATATAATTAACCCAAGGGGTGTGACTTTTTCAAGGGATGTAATCCAAAGGGTATAATGTAAAGGGTGTAATCTAAGGGGTGTAACTTTCCATCACAATTACTCCCATTATTTACACTTAGGTCCCTCCAGAAATATAAGGGACAATATATATATATATATATATATATATATAGGGGTTAAATCATGTGAGAACCACAAATATGTTATAAACCGTGAAAACCGATATAAAAAATATTTTTTTACATGAAATTTTTTCATCAAATGCTAGGATTTATTATATTCTACTTCAAATATATGTGTTTCATAATATGATAGTTTCACATGGATTTGTTTCACCATGTGAATATTTTTTACTAGTATTTTTCATTTCACTAGGTGAAACAAAATTCATTTTTCACATGTAAACTTATCATATGGTGAACACGAACATATGTGTAACAATATCTTAAATCATAGGTTTTGATGGAAAAAAAATCATGTAAACAAAAAATTTTACATTGGTTCTCACGGGTTTATAACCTATTTGTGGTTTTCATTTGATTATCGTCCTATATATATATATATATATATATATAGAGAGAGAGAGAGAGAGAGAGAGGCTCCGTAAAATGCAAACCTTGCATTTGTTGCACCCTTACAAACCACAGACTGCATATGTGCAGACTGGTTCTGCATATATGCATATGAATACGTGCAAGAATATACATATAATGGACATACATTCATATGGGACAATGCATATATGCAGAACCAATCTTTACATATGCAGACTGTGGTTTGTAAGGGGTGCAACAAATACATGGTTTGTATTTGATTTGTACCCTATATATATAAAATACATATCTTTATTAGTACATACAAATGATTGAGGACATAAATTCTAGGATTCCAACATTCACTACTTAAGTAAATATCAGGTCGAGATTATATTAACGCCTTTAGATAAGACGCATAATTCTTGGTCATATAAACTTAAAATCCCATTAAGCTATATTAGAACTGTTAGGACACTCGATGACCGTTGACGTCAAAAAAGACCCATTTTGTTGTAGTGAATGCGTTAACGGTGCATCTACAAACTATACATTTTATAAAGGCAGGCGACCAAGTCTGCAGCAGCCCAAAAAGACGACCAAGAACGAGCACATTGAATAGATCGTGATAAGTGCTTTGGTCTCGGATATGTACCTAAGTGATTGACAAATTTGGACAAGATTATTGTTGTAAACTAGTCCAATAGTACCCCAATGTAGTAAAGACAAAAATCAGATCAAGTCATCAAAACCTTAGCAGTGTGTTCCTCGCCAAGCACCCTCAATCCATCTTTCTCTAGAATCCATGAAAACCACATAAAGTATTTTTGAAAATAGGAGAACTTTTTTTGAATGTTCTTCTTGGTGTTTCATTTCAACCAAATTGTAACTTGGTCCTTCTGAATGATCTTCTTCTAGTTTCGTTTCGACCAAATTGTAACTTGGTCCTTCACCAGGGTGCCTTTCGGATTGCAGGCCAAGTACAACATGTTAAGAGCATAAACAATTTTCTGTAAGACCAATCGGAGCATTACCAACAACAATTCCACATGAAATTTATTTTGTGATGTTGGACCTACAAAGTATAGATACAGGCCTGTAACAACTGCTAATATATACATACATACAGACGAATATATATGCATCATCTTTGTTGACACTTTCATCTATTTGATGGCCTTTTTGGGAGTCACATTGTTGGAGGACTGGGACTAATGCTACAATCCTTGTAATCAAAGGGATAACGACATTTATAATAAGGTAGGAGGATCTTTTAACATTCAAGATTCTTAACAATGACGTTGTATAAAGTTGTTGTTACTCCATTGAAACTAACTCTTAGAGATACAGCAAGCAGAGCCAGTTTTCTGGGAAGTTTTCGATGCATAAAAGGAAACAGACCGTATTGAACCATGTGATGTTTGCACCGGCTATTAAACACAAAATGAACACCTATAAAGTTTAAAGATTGTGGCAGAGGTTAGCAAAGTGATAAGGGCGTCCGTAGAAGGTTAGAAACGTGAAGAATAAGATGAACAAGGAATAAAAGAAGCAATTTACATGGTACTTGTATGTAAAACTAGCCATTATCCTAAGCCAAAATTTTGTTTTTCTGTTGAAGAATTTAAGATTTATTGATGCATGCCACCTTTTGTGTATATTAACATGGTAGCTGTTAGAATTGGAGAATCGATAGATTGATAGAGAGACTCGAGATGGCTGAAGACGGCCGGCTTGCATATATTGAGAGAGAGTTTACAATAGAGAGTCTAACCTAATAATGAAACCCTAAGAGACTACTTATACAAGGTAAGTTACACATAATTACAGAAAGGACCCTGAACTATACATATTGACATTAATACTCTAACATCCCCCCTCAAACTCAAGTAGGGGAAGAATGAGCCAAGTTGAGTTTGGAAACAAGAGCCCGAAAGCGCCCTGGAAGATGAGCTTTGGTGAAGATATCGACAGTCTGATCAATGGTTGAGATTGAAAAAAGTTTAACCGTCTTGCGAAGAACATGTTGACGAGTGAAATGACAGTCAATCTCGATGTGCTTTGTACGCTCATGAAAGACATCATTGTGAGCAATCTGAATAGCACTAGTGTTGTCACACCACAATGGTGTTGGGAAAAATTGATGATCACCCATATCAGATAGTAGCCAGCGTAGCCATATGAGTTCTTGAGTGGTGTCAGCTAAGGCTCGATATTCCGCTTCAGTGCTGGAGCGAGCTGTCAGTGATTGTTTCTTGCTGCGCCAGGAGATAAGAGAGTCCCCAAGAAAGAAACAATAGCCGGTAGTTGAACGACGATCGGTTATGTCACCATCCCAGTCAGCATATGAGAAGGCACGAAGCTGTAAGGATGAAGTGGATGAGAAATGAAGCCCATGGAACATTGTCCCTTTGAGGTACCGAAGTATACGAAGAACAACGGCATAGTGGTCTGAGCACGGGGCAGCCATGAATTGGCTAACTATATGAACTGCATAGGTAAGATCTGGTCTAGTAACAGTCAGGTAGACCAGAGATCCAACTAGTTGACGGTACCGTGTTGGGTCTTTCAGCGGGGTTCCGGCATTCGGAGCAAGGTGCAGATTTTGCTCAATGGGTGTAGATGCAACTTTGTTGTCCGTGATCCCAGCTTTGGACAACAGATCTGAAATGTACTTGGCTTGACAGAGATAGATGCCGGAAGAGTCTGATAGAACTTCAAGTCCAAGAAAATAGTGTAGCTTGCCAAGATCTTTCATCTCAAAACATGAGCTGAGAGACTGTTTGAGATGATTGATTCCTGTAGTGTCACTGCCGGTGATGATCATGTCATCAACATACAACAGGAGTAAGATAGTACCTGCAACAGTAGTCCGAGTAAACAGGCCAGAATCATAGTTACTTGGAGAAAATCCCAATGAGATGACGGTGTTGCTAAACTTTTAAAACCAAGCATGAAGGGCTTGTTTGAGGCCATAGAGGGCTTTTCGAAGTCGACATACATGTCCCTGACGGGAGGTCACACCTGGAGGGAGTCTCATGTAGACTTCCTCTTCGAGATCGCCATTCAGAAAGGCATGCTTGACATCCATCTGATAGAGTGGCTATTTCTTGGTGGCAGCTATGGCGAGAAGACTACGAACTGATGTGACACGAGCCACAGGAGCAAACGTTTCCTCGTAGTCAATGCCATATTCTTGATTGAAGCCTTTTGCCACAAGGCGTGCTTTGTATCGATCAATGGATCCATCAGACTTGGTTTTGATTTTGAAGACCCATTTGCAACCAATGGGTGACTTTCCCGGTGGGAGAGGAACAAACTCCCATGTATTGGCTTTGTCAAGTGCCTGAAGTTCCTCTGTCATAGCTTGCTTCCAAACAGGGTTAGAATCGGCTTCCTTGAAGGAAGTTGGTTCATGGGTGGACAGTAAAGTGGCATAACAATGATAATCACGCAGGTGAGAAGGAACTTGCCTTACCCGAGTGGAGCGTCGTGCTTCATCTTGTGGTTGAGAGGATCTAGGATCCATAGACTCAGCAGATGGCTCAGAAGTAGTACTTGGAGTTGGTGCAGATGATTGGTCATGATCAGATGGCACAGATGGGGCCGGTGAAAGTTCAGATGGAACATATGAAGGTTCCAGTTGGGAAGAGGCGGAAGGAGGTGGAGCAGATGGCACAGAATAAGACTCAGATGGAGGTGAGTTGGAAGGAGGTGGGACAGATGGTGAGGTCAGTATGGAATCTAATTGGAGTGAGTCCAAAGAGATAGAGTTATCAGTGAATAAGGAAGTGGAAGGATTGGGTATGTCTTGAAATTTGGACACTGTTGAGAAGGGAAGATGTTCCCAGAATGTGACATGACGGGATATACGTAGTCTCTTAGAGACTGGATCCCAACAACGATAACCTTTGTGTTCAATACCATAGCCAAGAAAGCAGCATAATCGAGAACGAGGTTCAAGTTTGGTGTGTTCATGAGGTTGCAACTTAACAAAGCATGCACAACCCCATACTTTTAGGAGTTCATATGCAGGGGAGACCCCATGGAGCACTTCATAGGGAGACTTTTGATTGAGGATGGGAGTCGGATGACGGTTGATGGTGTAGACAGCCGTGAAGGAAGCTTCGCCCCAAAAACGTTCTAGACACTTGGCTGAGATTAATAGAGTACGAACAGTATCGAGGATGTGGTGATGTTTACGTTCTGCACGTCCATTTTGCGGAGAGGTGCCTGGACAGGAGTACTGAGAAAGAGTACCCTGAGATCGAAGAAAAGAGAGGAGAGAAGATTCTTTGTATTCTATAGCATTATCTGCTCGAAGAATCTTTATAGGCTTGGAAAACTGGGTCAGGATCATACGGGCGAAGGTGATGTAGATTTGAGGTAGTTCAAAGCGATGTTTCATGAGATATATCCATGTAAAGCGTGTGTGATCATCGATAAAGATAACGAGGTATCGATAACCACCCATGGATGGATGTGGTGCTGGCCCCCAAACATCAGAGTGAATGAGGTCAAAAGGGGAAGCAGAATTAAATTCATTTAGTTGAAAAGGTAAGGCATGGTGTTTGCCAAGTTGACAGGATAAGCAAGAAACGTTTTCAGAAGAGGTGTTGCCTAACAATCCTGAACTAGCTAACAGTTTTATCCTAGCTAGAGATAAATGTCCTAGGCGTGTATGCCATAATTCAAAGGAAGGGGTACTGGAAACAGAGGCAACATGATTTGAGGATTGTAAGGGGAGACGGAGGTAGACCACTTCAACCATCCGACCAACTTTACGACCTACTCCAAGGATCTGCTTGGTCTTTGGATCTTGCACAACACAACCAGAAGGATGAAACAAAACAATTAGACCGGATTCCGTAAGTTGAGTGATAGAAATCAGACTCAGAGATAAGTTTGGAATATGTAGCACATCAGGTATTTGAATGTTGGTGGTAGATACACTTCCATTGTAAGATACTGGTAAGCGAGTGTTGTCCGCAGTATGGACTGATGAGAACATGTTGGATGTTTGCTTAGAGATAAACCCGTCAACCTTAGGTGTCATGTGGTTACAACAACCAGAGTCAAATAGCCAAGGATTGTCTGGTGCTGAGATATTGCACTGAGAATTCATACCCATAGAACCTGTCATGAGTCGCTCTATTTGGTCTTGGTTTTGTCGCAGGAGTGCCATAAGGTCAGGTGATGAGTTGGTGTTATGCATAGGTGATGAGTTGGTGTTATGCATAACCATAGAACCTGTCATGAGTCGCTTTATTTGGTCTTGGTTTTGGCGCGGGAGTGCCATAAGATCAGGTGATGAGTTGGTGTTATGCAGTGCCAGAATTGGCGGTGTAGAGGAGTCTGGAGTGATTGATCCAGCAAAGGAATGAGTACGCAGTTGCCTTAGATTACCGGAGTGTCGTTGATTACCTGAGTTCCTTGGATGTTTTAGACAGTCAGACCCATAGTGTCGTGGTTGTGTGATCCCACACCAGCGACATTTTCGAATTGGGCAGTTGAGAAGAAGATGAGAAGTAGAGTGACAAAATGTGCAGTCACTGTATTGAGACCGGCTATTGAGAGCCATTTGAACTTTTTTTTTGAATTTAGGTCATATGTCGCAATTAACTGAGGGTTGCGATATGGCACTGTTCACAAGAGGGTTGCGATATCTCAATAGAGGGTTGCGATATGGCACTGTTCACAAGAGGGTTGTCATATCTCAATAGAGGGTTGCGATATGGCACTGTTCACAAGAGGGTTGCGATATCTCAATAGAGGGTTGCGATATGGCACTGTTCACAAGAGGGTTGCGATATCTCAATAGAGGGTTGTGATAGTTATGAGTGTGTGCGTTGCGACAGTTATGAGTGTGTAAAGTGTTCTTGAGTCAAGTTTTCAAAACAGATCGGTTTTGGCTGAAAATTGGTACGTAGGTTCGTGATGCTATTCTGGGCAACTTTAATGCTTGGTGTTTTGTCCAAAAACTAACAGAAAACGGTTTTTCGGAGCAAAAACGAGAGCAACAAAATAAAGAGAAATAAAATGAGAATGCAGATCTGGAAGATGGCTGAGGATACTTACCTACAGCTCTGATACCATGTTAGAATTGGAGAATCGATAGATTGATCGAGAGACTCGAGATGGCTGAAGACGGCCAGCTTGCATATATTGAGAGAGAGTTTACAATAGAGAGTCTAACCTAATAATGAAACCCTAAGAGACTATTTATACAAGGTAAGTTACACATAATTACAGAAAGGACCCTGAACTATACATATTGACATTAATACTCTAACAGTAGCCTTGCTTTCAAAATAATAACACAATATTTTTGTTTGACAACGCAAATAAAAAAGTTATTTCAATTATTACAACTCAAAAGAGTAACTATAGAACTTAACCGAAGTGAAAACTAAAGAGCTTGATTAGAGTTCAAGGTAGAGTACTTAAACACTAGTTGTTAAAAACTAGCATCATTTTTCCTTGCTTTTGATTTGATTTTTTATTTTATGTATTATTATAATATATATTACACAAACAATAAGCAGTGAAACATTGTCTCTACCATCAACACGTCGTCATTCGCCCCAACTTCCGATCGAACTCCCCTTTCCCCGTGAAGAAATCTAGGAGAAACTACGACCACCGCCCCAGCTTCTACACCTCGCCATACACCATCATACCCCCTTATTCCTCTCTTCATATTCTACTTCTTCACTGACTCATAAGTGCAACCTTCAAGAACCGTCAGTGGAATATGGAGATGACAATCCAAATCTAGATTCCGGGGTTTTGTTTGTTTGTTTGTTTGGATTTAGGGGTTTTATTTGTTTGATGAAAGTGTTTTCGTTCAAGTGTTCTTGTGCCATCAAAGGACTTGCTCTAATTCTGATTTTCATGTGTAGGTCTTTGAATTTGATTTTAGTTTTAGTTATTAGGGTTTGGATTTAGATTGACTTGTTGTGTTCAATTATGTTTAATAGTCTACAATGGTCGGAGAAACGAAATGGGTAGGGTGTCTTACCGGAGAAGATGAAAAAGATAGAATAAATTACATTCTTGGTCCATGTGGTTTAATGAATAAATAGAGTAACTTAATTGAAAACCAAAAATAAATTAAATGGCTAAAATACCCCTCTAAACTAATTGAGTTAACGACATGTTTTGGATGGAGTTAGATTTAGGGACCCGCTACGTTATAAAACGCAAACCACATGGATTTAGTTCATAGATATTTCAAAATAGGGATCTAGAGTGTGAAAACACATAGACCACAAGGATGAAGAATGCAGTTTACTCCATAAACTTTAAGATGACCAAATTGCGTGCTCTTGAAAAAAGAAATGGCAGATACAAGTTTCTAAAGGAGGAAGCGTGGTCTTTAATGATGGACTATTGGACTACATTAAATGTATTGCAAGTAAATTGTAAACTCTGAAAATTAAGTAATCATGCTTTAGACAGTGGTACATGTAGATTCAGGGGCGGCCCTGGGGTGTGCCGGTGGTGCCGCCGCACAGGGCCTCCGAACGTTAGGGGCCTCCGATTTTTATATATAGTATATATTCTTCAAATGATACCAAAAACACAAAAGTGTCTCTAGCTGAGTTGGTAAGCATGTCTATTATTACCCAGATGACCTAGGTTCGATTCTTCCACTATGTATTATTTTTTTTTAATTTGAAATGGAGTTGTTTTATTACATTTATTAGTTTTTCACAATTAAAATGACACCGTGAATAACTAAACGGATTGAGCCTCCATTTTTTAATTGAATCAATTTTTTTTTTTACTTTTTCAATTCTACCCTTTCAATTCATATTATATCATGTTTTGGATTTATATCTAATAATTTCTCTATCTTTTAAAAAAAAAATCTATAACTTTTTTATTTGATTATCTATATATGTTCTTTAAAGGTTTCGAATTTTTATGTTGTGTTCTTTTAATGATAGTAAATAAATAAATAAAATTATCGATGTGTGGCTTTG
Source organism: Saussurea involucrata (assembly GCA_033807775.1). NCBI lineage: Eukaryota > Viridiplantae > Streptophyta > Magnoliopsida > Asterales > Asteraceae > Saussurea > Saussurea involucrata. The sequence goes on along the minus strand of CM066312.1, from coordinate 69,302,242 downwards.
TATATACCAATACTGATTAATGATTGATTGATTTTATACAAAATAGGATGCCTTCAATTAGAAAATTTTGAATCGGGTTATTTTAAACAAAAAAAAGAGAGAAAAGATGTACAATTTGTTAAAAGTCAAAAAGGAGTCAGTCGATTTATTATCAAACTAACATTGGAAGGTCCAAGTAATGGAGAATTAAGGCAAGAGCAAAATGTGTTCGAAAATAGTACTCTTAATAATGTTGAAAATAATGAAGGGTGCACACAGAAAGAGTAGTTGTGGATGTGGATGAAAATGTGGAAGAACCATGGGTAGAAGAAGCTAATGCGTGTGTGTCACAAAACATAGCCAAGTTGAATGGTAATGGTGAGAAGATGACATTCCTTTGAACATCTATGAGCCTAGAAATTGGGATAAGCTTAATACTAAATGGATAGATCCATTAGTGAAAGTTGCATTCTAAAAGATTTGTTAACTGGGAAAGGTCTTAAATATGTAAGGAGCAAATGTTTTCGTTCTGAATTTTACAAGAAGTAATTATCAAACGGATAGACACATCATATATATTGACTTGTATATTCTAAGGATCTTGACAAAGTAGTTTGTTTTTGTTGCAAGTTGTTTAGTAATAAAATTTTTAATAAACAATACGACTAAAATAATTATAGGGCCACATTTATGTCTTTGCACAGGGCCTTCAAAATGTCAGGGTCGGTCCTGTGTAGCTTTATAAGTTATTTTTAAGAGTTTCGGGATGATATGCATTATAAAGTAGTATAGATATAGATAATAGTTTTAATTTAAACATAAATAAATAAAATTTGATTTTCTTAAACAATTTTTGTACCATAAAGTATTAATATTAATGCATTAATTAAAAATGTTTAAGAATATGAAATGTCTATAAAATATTTGATGTATATGTAATAAATTAAGAAAACAGCAATACTATACAAATAATTAAAATAGATATATAAATTATTGTTTGGTTACATGGAACAATTAAAATTGTCAGTCAAATTCATAATATATAGTTACTCCTAACTTTTAGAATAATTTGGTTAATTTTTTATCAAACAAAATAATAAGCACTCTGACCATAAACTATTTATTAGCCACATGAATCTATTTTAACCATGACCTTAGATGTATTTATCGCCACACAAATTTCATACTAGTCGTGGCTAAATCCTTACGCATATTATGCTTAATTTTTAAAATTGTAGCTACGAGTTACCTTTTGGTCACACAAAACAAAAAAAACATGACCAATTAAACCATATGGTTACAGTTTAATTTTAGTACCATGGTTATTTATTACCTTTTGGTCATTGAAAAAAAACCATGACGATAAACTATGTATCTGTGAATTGTTAAAACCACAACTTTTGGTTACCTTTGAATCACATAGTATTATTTTTACAATGGCCTTATATATATATATATATATATATAGCCACCAAAATTTCACATTGATTGTGGCTAAATCATGACATATAACTACGCTTAGTTTATAGAACTGTGGCCACTAATTACCTTTTGATCACACAAATAATTAAAGTCATGACCACTAATTACCTTTTCGTCACACAAATAATTAAAACAATGACCAAAAACACCTATGACTTTTGGTCATGGTTAACAAATATATGTGACTACATATATTTTGCTTTTCGTCTCAGAAGATTGGTTTCATGTAGCAATATGTGTCTCTATGACCACAAACAATTCAAAATAATTAAAACCGTGACCATCAACTATGTATTTGTCACACGACTTGAATTCTTAGAACTGTGACCTGTTACCTTTGAATCACATAGTATTATTTTTAAGGTACCATAAATATATATTTATGGCCACCCACATTTCTCATTAACCGTGGTTAAATCATAACATATGGCTATACTTAGTTTATAGAACTATGGTCACTAATTACCTTTTGGTCACACAAATAATTAAAACCATCACTATGAACACCTTTGACTTTTTGGCCACGTTTAACAAATTAATGTGACTATATGTATATTTTTCTTTTGGTTGCAGAATATTGGTTTCATGTGACAATATGTATATCTATGGCCACAGACAATAACCGATAGAACATAAAGCCATGGTTTCGACAAAAAGCCGTGACTATATGTCTGTCTTTGGCGACAGGTTTTGACCATTACTTGTCACGATAAAAAAACCATGGCTATAGGAAACCATTTAGTCACGGTTTTGTTTAGACCGTGACTTTATGTTTGGACGTGTTTGTTAACGGTCACAGTTGTTGAGTTAAGTCGTTTTGAAAACAACACCTCTTTTTTATTTATTACTTTTAGTCATAGTTCTAAACCCAACCATGGCTAACATGTATTTCCAAAACCGTGGCAAAAAGTCATTTTTGTACTTGTGATTGTATTGTATTGTATGGAGTTGGACTATGAAACTTTGTATTGTCACTTTATACACATCTTATTTGTATATGGTGCAATATTTTGCAGTTTGAGGCATCCATGGTTTGGTGCATCTCATTAGTATTGATCTTCAATTAAGATTGATCCAAGGATGGAGATCCCTTCTTACCCTTCTCACATAACTTTCATTCTCACCGGTAACCAACCCTATGAAATAAAGCGTTCTGTTAATTATTGTTTTTATATGACATAATTTAAAAAAATGTCTTATAAAAACAAGTGTCCTATAAAAGTTTGTGTCATAGCCTCATAGGACACTTCTTAAAAGTACCATGTGAAAAAACCTAAAACCGCACTTGATTTTAGAAGTGTTCTAAAAACATGTGAAAACGCCAAAAAGATATTTTAAACTTATTGCAACGGTTTTATATAGGATGCACAGTTATTTGGTTCTATAAATTGAAGTCCTATAAAGCAGTCTATTATGACACTTAACATTTTTTACGGCTTATAAACCGGATTTGGTTGTGGTGCTTACCACCTTTAGTGTCTAGACTTCCTTACTGATCTTTGAAAGGGAAGATAAGACTTCATTCATGTCAGGTCGATCTTCAGGATCCATTCTAGTGCAACATAACGCCAACTTGAGAAGTTGTTCTATGACACCCTGCTTCGTCGAAAAATTGGAATTCAGATCAGGATCTACGATTTCAATCAGCCGATTGACTCTGCTTGAAACTGCTTGATCTACTAGCTGAGGCAAAGTGATTTGGAGCCCGTCTTCTTCATTCAGTCCGGTAGGCCTTTTTCTAGTGATGAATTCCATCACTATTATTCCGAAGCTAAAAACATCTACTTTTGTTGTCACTTTTCTCATATACGCGAATTCTGGAGGAACTCAACATAAGAATTGATATGTATCTTGTTAGAAACTCAATTCAAACATCTTATGGAGCACAATATATTTTGCAAATTTTAGGTGTCCCCACAGACTGCTTTACAAGACGAATGTTTATGTAAAAATGTGTTGCAATAAGTTGATATGAGCAAATATTTGTTCGTCTTATATATATAAAAGTGTTACAATAAGTTTGTAGGACGTTTTTGGACAAGGTTTTTGTACAATTTGAAATGAATCATCCTATTAACTTCCTTTTAACAATATTTGAAAAAATGTCTTATAAAAAATGAGTGCCATGTAAAACAAACTTCTAAAAAAGGTATCATGTAAAAAAACTAATATAATCCGAAAAACTCGTTAAAGCAACAAAAAACGTAAACTTATTGTAATGTTTTTACATATGACACAAAATTGCTAGGTTTTATAAACTTAAGTCATGTAAATGTTATGGCATTTGGTCATTTTTTTGGTATTCCATAAACCCTTTTTCATTGTAGTGTTGGTTTGATCTTAGAAATATAACTATCTAGATTCATAATTCGAAATCACGTGTTTATCGTTCTAATTTTCTTCGGAATCTAAAGAAGAAACGAGAGTTGTGAATGCATTACCTGGAGCCAAGTAACCGATGGTGCCTTCTAATGCCGACCCATAAGAGATGCTACTTCCATCTTGCTTATGAACTCCAAGAATTCTAGTCGTTCCAAAATCGCTAACACGAGCTTCCCACTTTCCGTCCAGAAGAATGTTAGGTGGCTTTTGGTTCACAGAATCTGCTGGAAATCGATGGAATTGGAATGTTGAATTCCATTGACCAGATTCCATTCCCACGTTTGGTTCAATCTTTTTAATGGAATTGGAATGTTGAATTCCAACAAATTCCATAGTTTAAGGAATTGAACATTCTTTGGTAAATGGGTGGTATTGTAACAACCCGATTCCCAAACATACAACAAATAACATATATTTCATAACATTGTTACATAACCAAAAGATTCATAATATAACAAGTAAGGTCCATTAGTCTTTACATCAAAAATAAGGTATTTCGTTACAAACTTTTTGCTAATTACATACATGATATCTAGTTATGAAATTAGAACAGCAAAACACGTCTTAGTCTTCATAACATCCTTCTTCCAAAAGCTAAACACATAGTACTCTTCTCATTTGCTCTTACCCGATCCACGACCTGGAATACATATTTTTAAAACAAAATGAGGGTTAGACCTAGAGGTCTAAGTGAGAAAATCCCTGTTAGTTTTAAAACCATTTGCACAACCATCATATATATATATATATATATCACAAGTATAAATACCAAATAGGACTCATGCATTGTGTACTTTCCTGTCTCATTTCCATGGCCATATTAGTTGGTTGCAAGCCAACTAATAAATTAACTCCGTTGTACGACAATTACAGCCAACACCGCTGTACGAATATTACAGCCAACACCACCGGTCCTAAGCCCGGCCAACACACTCTCGTATAGTGTAATACTCATGTAAATATAATATACATCTCCACATATTATATTTCAAACATAAGCACATAATCACATATCCAATACACGCATATATGTATTCCAGTTTGAAAACATTTTGAAGTAAAACTCACCTGTTTGTTTATCAAAACTCGTTCTAGTCTTTTTCCACAAGATTCAGCTTTCACTCCAAATTCACAGTATCTGAAACAATTAGATGCAAGTATCTTTTTACCATATAGAACATATAAGACTTACTAGGATTAAGAACTCTAGATACATCTATCTAACTCTTATCCTCAAATGTTTCCCCCAAACCCGAACTTAAGTCAAGTCCACAGAATAGTCAGTCCTCATTCATTCCCTATCCAATAGTCAACAAAACACAGGTTCCTGGATACTCAAAAGTATCACAACTCTCAAAATGACTAAATCAGCCAAAGTATCCGAAAACCACAAACTATCCGGACAACTCACACAATTCGGACATCATAACTTTCCGGACGGCATAAACAACCCGGACGACACCCGGAAACCAAAGTAACCTGGATACCATCTGGTATCTTATATCATCCGGAAACCATTGAAACGAGAGACTTACCTGGATAAAAGACTCGTCCGGACACCTTTAGAACATCATCCGGACACCACCAACAAAACTACCCGGACACATTCATTTTGTCCGGGAACCTCTGTCGGTTTACCCTCTTTTTACCCAGATTCAATAGAAAATACTACCATATATGAATTCGACTATTCTACTCCGATGGAAACTACTTATTAGCAATTACCAACATAAAATGTAAAGGAAACATACCTGAATTCACTTCCAAGTACACCAAATGAACCCCTAACCCTTCTTTTCCCCTTTTGCTTCTTCTCAAAACACACACATACACCTTAGACTGATTTTTCTGCTTTTTGGATAATATCTGGAGGTTAAGAGATATTATCAAACCAATTTTACCATTCTAGTCCCTAAACTAATCATTAATGACCCAAACACCTTAGATTTATAAACTAATCCAAATTTACCCTAAACATTAATTATAAAGTTAATTAATTTTAACGGAACTAGAATTTAACTAACGAACTTACCCGGGGTATTACAGATATTTCAATGGAATGGAATTTAACATTTCTATAATTCCTAAAATACCCTTAACCCCAATATAACCTAATCTCTACAAATCAGCCCCATATTCACTCTCGACTTCCACTGGTTTCACGATTGTCTCACAAATCGTCTTCTCCAAAAATCGAGCTTCTCCATATCGACCAACACAGGTTCGTCTTTTTCACGACTTCTACTTCTTCTATGGTTACGATTTTCATTCCTATTACGTTTTCACATATTGCTTCGTCTTCTTCACGACTTCTATGTTTTCACAGATTGCTTCCATGGTTTCATGGTTACGACTTTTATGTGGTTTCTCTACAATTATGTGGTTTCAATTTTTTGTCGACTTCACAGACCTTGGTCGATTTCTCAGACCTCGGTTGATTTTATGTCCATTTCACAGACCTTGGTCGATTTTATGTCGATTTCACAAACCTTGGTGCTTTTTATGTCGATTTCACAGAATCACAGTGATTTCACGATGCTTTTTTTGATAAATCAATTTGTGGTCGATTTCACAAAACATATTGTGGTCGATTTCATAAAACAGATGGAACATACAGATTGTGCTTTTTTTTGGATAAAATCAGTGGGTTCACAGATTATGTTCGCAGTTTATAGTTTCACATATTATGTTCACAATTTATAGGTCTTTCACATAGATTACAACTTATATGACCTCTTACAACCATATGACTCATCATGACTCATTATAACCCACTATAATGTAACACCCGCAATTTCCGGTAAGTATAGGTTGCACCGGGCCCATTTGGTGGTTTATAATTATAAGTTTATTTGTTGGAAGGACTTAATTTGGATCTCTAAAAGTGTCGGAAATGTTTCGGGTGAGAAAGTTGGCTTTGAGGATCGGTACGAGTGGGGCGACATTGCCACACGACAATGACATGGCCATAGTCGCAGGGCAATGTCGCGGGTGTGCTGGTGGCCACAATACAGGTTAGGTGACTATGCCTGGTGACAATATGCCTGGTGACAATACCCTGGGCATAATCACGGTCGGGGCTGAGAACATTAAAACCCGATTTTCTCCAACTTCCTCTCATTTGCTCCTTCTTCTACTTCGTTTTTCTCTCCCACGAACCGAACCCTCACCCTTGAAGTTCGATATTGAGGCCTTTAAGGCACGATCCCTTGGTTTGTAAAGTGATCCTTCTCATTTTTGTAGAAGATTTAGAAGTAATGGAGTGGAACTCTTCATTTCACACTCGTTCTCAAGGGTTTCTAGGCATCTAGGGTTTAATCAAACCCTCTCCAAACCCTTTCCATTCTTTTGAAGCTTTGGAGCTTGAGGTTCATATTTATAGCCCTAGAGTATATTGAGTATATTATTTATGGATTCAAGTTTGTGGTTAAGGTAATCTTCTCTTTTCCTCACTTAAAAGCTAGAGTTTCCTTGTTCCCCTTTTCTCTTCCATTTTGTTAGAACTTGGTATCACTTAGGAAGTATTTTTGTGGTCAAGGAGCCTTGTAGAAAGCTTGGAGCTAAAGTCTAGAGGACTCACTAGAAGGATTCAAGTCTTCATCCAATAAGCTCAAGTTTTGGGGGTAATATCCTAGATTTATCCTAAATTTAACAAGGTGATTCAAGTTGTTTTTGTGAAAATTTTGTACATGCCAAAAATGTCGGTTTTGGAGTCTTAAATTATTTTCTTTGAAGATTATCAAATGTGGTTTATTTTATGAAAATGTTTCATTTTTACACATTTGATTTTATATAACAATGAGAAATGTTTGCATTTGAGACATTAAGTCGTTTTATGAAAATAAATCATAAAGAGTATGATTTTAATGATTTGACGAGTTTATGTGTATTATTTGATGTTAATACATTTGTAATATAAATTGGTTGGTTCCTTCTTTGGAGACGAGTTATCCCCACAACGGGAGATTTTGACTAAGTCACATTTTGAGCATGAGTTGCATAAACCTTGAGTAAACACATGTTTTGACTTTTGTTGAGTATTTTGAAAGTACACAGTTGAAATCCTTGTCTATACCAACAATCATAATTCTCAAATCATAGAACTATCACAGTCCACCATAAAAGAGTATCACCACTTAGAATAATCCATTCTTAGAATTTTTACCTCGACACATGTCGAAAAACTTGTTGAAAGTTTTATGGTGCAACTTTCTCGTTTGGTTTACTCGGAAGTTCATCAACCATCGCTATAATCCCCACCACACCCCTTTCATCCATGCCAAGCCGATGCGCATGTGTAAATACGAGGATCCGCTAACCAAAACACATCATTTTTTATGGTAAACCGAACATACCATGAAGATGTATTCTCCTATATCTAAAAAAAATCCATCGTCTCTCATGAGAATAGAGACATTATTAGCATCTGAATTTGAGTCTTTCGTCGAACCCACTCCACCTGGACAATTGCTTTTGACATGCCCAAACTGTCTACACTCCCAGCATATTAGATTTTTCCCAAAGTTCTTCTTCCCTTGCATAGTCACCAAAACCATACCTTCTGATGAAGTCATATTGCTACCTTCTAATCTTTTCTCCTCGGATATGAGTTTGCTAGTAACATCCACAAACTTCAGGGTCTCTTGCGAATACATCAGAATAGGTTTCATGTGCTCATAGGAAGATGGCAAAGATAATATGAGCCTCAATGCTTTATCTTCATCTTCTACCTCAACTCTGATGGCCTCTAGTTTTGAAATGACATTGTTAAGAGCACTAAGATGATCTGAAATTTTTATAACATCCATACGTAGAGTATGAAGTTGTTCCTTGGGTGCGTTTGGTACACTGGACAGGAAAGGACAAGACAGGACAGGACAGAACAGAACAGAGATCACTGTCCCATGTTTGGCAGAACTTTTATGTGGAACAGATAGGAACAAAGTGGAACAAGCTGGAACAGGCCTGTTCCACCCATACCCCATGGAACAAGCTGGAACAGACTTATGTTTTACCATTATAACCTCAAAATAAAATCTAATTCTCTTCTAAAACATCAAATACACATTCTATTTTATATTTTATTCATTCTTTAAATTTTATTTATTTGTATTTTATCGAATGTTATATGTTCTGTTTTGTCCAGTTCTGTCTACCAAACGTTGAACAGTTGTTCTGTCCTGTTCTGTTCTGTCCTGTCCCGTCCTGTTCTGTTTCATCATGTCTGCGTACCAAACGCACCCTAAGATACAATCAATTTGAGATGCCTTTACCCTGGTACAACATGTACCTCAAGCTTCTCCCAAAGCTCCTTGGCCGTTTATATCCTATGCACGTTTGCATAAACATTCTTTGCTACATACGAATAGTACTTGCCGCTCTCAAATCCAAATCATCCCATTCTTCCTCTCTTTTACCGGTACCGCTTGATTCACCGGTGAAAATTGGTCGGTTTCCCCCTCAATGCTTTATGCAACCCGGATTGTATCAACACATCATTGACTTGAACTTTCCATAAGCCAAAGTTGATCCTTCCATCAAATTTCTCTACATCGAACCTCATTGCATTTGAAAACTTTGTCATCGTATCAACGCCTCAAATACAATATTGTATACTAGAAAAGTGGTTGTAGCGTATGGGTACCACACCCAAGAAAAGTTTTCTATTATTCACGTACTTCCGCGATACAATTCTATCATACACAAAGTAACCAAAAGAAATTATTTTCTGATGTGGAAAGTCAGACAGAGCCGCAACCACATAGAATAATATGCATCCTCTAACTCAAGACCTCTTCCAATACTAAGATATAATTCTTTTCTAACGTGGAAGATCAGACAAAACTGCAACCACAGAGCATACTAACAACCCTCTAATCGAGACCTTCTCCAACCTGGAGCTCTAATACCACTTGTAGGGAAATTGGCCTCAACGTTTCCCAAAAACCCAAAAATGAACAACTATAGAGAAAATAAGAATAAGCAATGAATAATTATAGAGGAAAAAGAAGAAGACAAGAACTTGTGTGGAAAACTCCAAAACCGGATAAAAACCACGAACCTCAAAAGAGAAATCCACTATGTTGAAAATTGTTACAATCACATAACTCTAATCTGTCAAGCCTCACCCAATAATACCCACACTCTCAATGATTTAACTCATACCTTTTTACTAGGGGTGCTAAAAAACCCAACCAACCTGATCAGCCCAACCCAACCCTACGTGAAATAACCCAACCCGAAGCAACCCGATGTCCAATCGAGTTGTAAAATCTTCAAAACCGTATGTATTGGGTTGATATCGGGTTACGAGAATTTGAACTCAACCCAACCCGATGAACCCGATATAATTTTATTTCTTGAATTTAATATGTACATTAGACGGTTACACCTTTACGTATCCTATATATATATTCAATCTCTTATCCATCTCTATATAACTCCTTCACACACACACACACACACACACACACATATATATATATAGTACATGTTAACATATATATGCAAATTGAGAAAAACAGTTGAAGGCGATGTGTTTAAGATTTAAGAAATATGCAAATTGGAGACGTCAAGTTATTTGATCATATTTGGTTTAGACATTTTTATGTATTTTAAAAACATGTTTCCTTTATTTTTATGTTTCTAATTTTGATTTTACCTTGTTTAAACACAACCCGACTAACCCGAACGGGTTGAGTTGGGTTGGGTTGTACCTTTGTTTGGGTTAGGTTGGGTTGAAATTTTCTCAAACCGTCAACATTGGGTTGATGTGTCGAAATGTCTTCAACCCGATCAGCCCAACCCGTGAGCACCCCTAGTTTCTATTTTCTACTTTCTAAAACAAGAGAATAAGAACCACAAAGCTTGTGGCGTACTGGTTAAAGCCTTGGGGGATGTGGCTCAGAAACCATCTACCCTGGGTTTGAATCCAGGCGTTGGCAACTTGTGGCCACTGAGGAATTATCTCAGGATTGCATGCTTAGCAGTCAATCAGTGTCAGGGATTGGTCTAGGCAAAGCCTAGGATACCCTTTCAAAAAAACAAGAGAATAAGAAAGAAATAATAAAATACTTCAAGTGTATTTTATTGGGACGATTTAAACCTAACCCTTGAACCCCTTTTTTATAGGCTTGGAATCCCTCTTACTTTTCATTGTTCGACCAATGTTGGAAAAACTTTTTAAACTTATCTTTTATTTTATTTTAGCAAAACAATTCTCAACGGTTCATACTGGTATAGCCAGCCTTGGCCCAGGGTGATCCTAGGCACATCCTCACTCATTAAGAAAATCTTTATCATTTGATTTTTGGTTGGGAAGCCATGTTTTAAATTTTCTTCACCTAAAGTCTTGTCATTATTTTCTTATTGTTAAATATAAACTTTAATTATAGTTTATCAAAAATTGCAATTCATTTATACTCATATATCGAAAATGATGATTTTACCATGTTGATAATGAACATATCAACAGAAAATGAAAACTAGGCAATTTCATTGTTGAATATGTGAATGTTAGATGCCGTTTATTAAACGCTTATCCAGTAAAGGTTTACCGGCTCACTTCACCTTATCGAACACACATAATAATTAAGAATATTACTCTGTAAAAGCGATGACAAAGACCGAGAGTTGTACCCTGTAAGTGAGAGTGACGACTCTTACCCAATAAGCACTTAGCACATAAAAATGTTGCATACAATATTATTTCAATGGACAAAGATCTTATAGGATAACTTACATGTTACTGTCATCTATTGCCGATCAATGCTTAATAAGCAAGCGTTGGATAAATGACCTTTAGCATTCCGGTTTTATAAAGTAGTTACATCATACGATACATTTTAAGATTTGATTGATCCCTTCAGTAATATAATATCATTTTATAATTGTTTTTTTAATGTTATTAGAGTAAACTCTACTTTTGGTCCTTAAGGTATGTTGATTTCTTTGAAACAGGGACCTATGGTTTCATAATTAGACTTTTCGTCCTCATGGTTCTGATTTTGCTCTGAAACAAAGACCTTGCCACCAACTCCGTTAAAAAACTCCATTAGAGCTAGAGGTATTTTCGTCCAACCATGTTTTCGTCCTCTTTCAGCACTTTTTTTGTTCTTTTGTTTTTTTTGTTTGTAAAAAGCATCAAATTACAGGACCAAATTGTAATGAACTTGAATATATATATATATATATATACTGTGTATATACAGAAACACATGGAGGTTCCCAAGCTCCGGCGATAACATCTGAACCACTGTGTTACATCTCATAAACCATAAGTTTATTTTTACACTTGCCTCTCTTATAATCCAAAAAAGTGAATCCTTGTTACTTGATTTCAGCTTTGTACTTTGTTTTCTTAGTTGGTGTTCTTTCAATTTTGAAGAATTATAACTTGAACACTCAGCGCTTTTGATATGCAAATTGAAATACATAGCTTGAAATTGGTAGTTTAAGCTTTATGAAAATGTTAACATATATCCTTGAAGGTGAACCCATAAATTAGAAGCTAACACAAATTGATTAAGTGGTCGTATTTGTGAGGTGATGAAAACGAGAATGCTCTTCCTGATGTGAAAGTAGATAAGCAATGCCGAATTAATTTGTATTAGCTTCTAATTTACACTTTACAGTTTCACCTTCAAGGATATGTTTTCAAACCATTACCTGAAAGCTTAAACTAGCAATTAACAATTTCAAGTTGTAGGTGTTTTGCACCTATAACATGCTACACCGCAAATTCCTTGTTTTCTTGTTTTCATCAACATCGATTTTATGCTCTCAATGTAGTGCCGGAAAAAAGAGAGGAGAGGGTGAGGGTGGGGTGTCTTGAAGATTTGAGTTTTCCGGCGACTAATCTGCAGAATCCGGTGACTCGTTTTTCCGGCGAGCGACTTTTCAGCTGCTCGAAACACTCGATTTCTTGTTGTTTTTCATATCTAAAAATAGCAATATGATCGAAATCAAGAAACGAACAGATCTGGGTTCTTAGATCGAACAAAAACACATTCAAAACCATGAATCGATCATCATTCTTCACGATGAACAAAACCTTTCTGTCGAAGTAGATATTCTTCAAACTCGATTAATTGTTGCTGGAATTCGAATCTGGAAGTTTCAATCAGCTGTAAATCGAGAGAAATCAATATGTGATGATTAATATGAACAAATTACAACCAAAAAAGTCCAGATGGAAACGAGATGAAACCCAGATTACCAATTTGGCTGCACCACCATGCCAATAATGTTAATCCCCTCAACAACTCAACTCCCAATTCGTTGTTTTGGGGTTCATCGAGCTCCAACACAACAATGGCGGCATACTGTCATCGGAAATGGTGCAGTGGGTTGGAAATTGGCTCAATTGGCTGATACAATTCATGTGGAGTTCGAGTACAGAGGTTCGATCAATGACCTGCTACCCTCTGTGTGATGTATGTATATATATAAATATATATATATAATATAGTTAAATACATAACAGGTCCCTACACTTCAACCTTTTAAACAAAAACAATAACAAAAAAACAAAAAGTGCAAAAATGGGACAAAATGGTGAAAGGACGAAAATACCCCTGCCTCTTTTTAACGGAGTTAGTAGCAAGGTCCCTGTTTCAAAGCAAAATCAAAACCCTGAGGACGAAAAGTCTAATTATGAAACCATAGGTCCTTGTTTCAAAGAAATCGGTATACCTTAAGGACCAAAAGTAGAGTTTACTCATGTTATTAATATTACACATTTATATTTAAGACCCTAGTCGGAATTCCTGGCTCCGTCCCTGTTTGTTCCTGTTCAGCATCAAGCAGCAGATGACTCTCTCCTCGCGTCTAGCTGTAGCTCTTTCTATCTCGCCATCAGTCCTCTCTAATTGTAGCTCTTTTCTCTCATTCGGGTTAGATTCATTTAATTCGATATATCTGTTTACTTAATTCAACAGTGTTTTTTTTGTCTTCCAATAAGTCGAGTGAAACCCAAACTTGATTTGATATGATTTGGGCGTTATTTGACAAAGAAAAAAACTTCGAATGTGTCCATATTAATTCAGCCGTGTTTGTTTTCTTTTCGTGAATGGTTTTTGACAGTGATTATTTGTCCAGACTACTTTTCTCAGAACCATTATGTTTGTCTTTTTCTTTTATCAACACCAACCGTTTGATTAAATTCAGCATTGAGAGCATTAGTCGTCGTCGCATAGGCTAGATTTTTCGTATTGCATGAAATGCAGTCTTTCGAAATCATTCCAAGACCTTATTAGCTTTAATATTTTTGCACAACATTTTGATGGGTTATTGCCTTTCATCTTGTATGATTCCTACATTCATGTAACTTTTTTCTTTAATTTTTTGTTGCTTTTAAGTTTCTTTGAATCTAATTGTGAAATACAGGGTTTTATCTTATTATTTATGTTAATTATTAACCTTGTTCTGAAACTTTATTATGCGCAGATGCCATGATTTTAGCAATTAGAAATTGGGTTCTTGGCTCTGGATGCATCACTTTCTTATACCCTGATCCTTATGTATTATTGATGACCTTTTCAGTGTATGTGAAAACAAATATCATATGGATGTCTGAGGGAAGTGGTTCTGCTACATGGATTATGAGAAAATTCATTCTATTTGAAGAATTTCGAACTCAGACCATTGAAGTTACTACATTGGAAATCAAAGACTTCTCCGACATTTATCCTAAAAGAAATTAAGTGATAAAATTTGTGGATTTTATTTCTTCTGAACTACTAGGTCCAGATGGAACTAAAGGGCACCTGGGAAAATGGTGCAAAAAGGGTCAAAGGAAAGGTTATCTACTTCTGTCGGAGATGTTGATGCACAAATAAATTTTAGAGCATTTAATAGATTTCTTCTTGCTACACACGTAATGCTATAGCCTATATGATATACAACGATGACTGCCAGATTTAATGTATGTATGCTTCCAGTTATGTTGTCAAGCTACACTGCTGCTGTGCATTCCAAATTATAACAGAAAATCTGTTGTTTACAACAGAAGCGCGGCACAAAATCTCTATTTGTGTATTGTTTGTTGTTGTCCAGATGATTTAACAGCCCATACAAAGTAAAGTTAGCAAGTTCGAAGTCTATGTACAGAGTTCATGTTTAAACAGACTTCAGATTTCATTAATGTTTATTCAAAGATTTCTTGCAGCTTATCAGAGTTTAATAAAGGCTAATCAGAGTTGTGGGATGTACAATCCAGAATTTTGATGTTTTTTAGAGTTATGAAGTTCAAATTTCGAAGTGCAGCCTATGTGTAGCAATCTGTTTGTGTTAGAAGAATTATTTTTTTCCAGCAGATTGTGGGCTCAGAGATTGTACAAAGGCTTTGCAAAATTAGACTTCGTGTTCTTTGATAGTTCAGACTATTCAGAGTTTACTCTCTAGTTGCTCGTGTTTTATCAGAGTTCTGATACAGGCTAATCAGAGTTGGCTCATCGTTTTATCAGAGCTCTGATCATGTTTAATCAGAGTTGGTTCAAGTCATCTGAGTTGCTCAAAATTTTAAGGGACAAAAGGCTGATAAGAGTCCTGATCAAGTACAATCAGATCTCTGATCAAGTGTAATCAGATCTCTGATCCAAGCCAATCAGAGTTGACACTTTGCCTTTTCAGAGTAAAAGTTCTTTGCTCAACAGCTTTGCGCACCTGTCGTATTTTGCTCATTTTGCTCATAACTTCCTCCTGGTAGCTCCAAATTTGACGAGTCCACATGCTTTGGAATTCTATGACACAGATGCACAATGTTTATGTTTTGAGTTTGCTCAAAATCAGTATGATGATGGGTCAGAATCTGTGTTGAAGTCAGTGATCAGAAGCTGGACAGAAAGCAACGTTTTTCATGCAGTCTCTCCAAATTTGAGAATAGTGTTCTCTCTTCTTACTTTCAAGGATTCAAGTTGTGTTATTGAAATGTTTTGAGACAGTCCCTCCTGTGATCTTAATGAACAAGCTCTTGAGCTTTATGATCACTCAACTCGAATTTCAAAGCCGGATTCTTTGTTACAAACTGAAAATTGCACTGTGGATTGTCACGTAATTCACACGTCATTTTTCTTGTGGAAAAATTTGGATGTGTCGAGTTTCTACAGATGAAGCTGGTTATTTAGTGCATTCAGTCGGGCTTATTGCACATTGGATCTGATTTTAAAGTTGAAAATTGTGAAGCGGAGGAGCTTATTTCAAGGGAGAGCTTGGATGGTTTTGCATGGCATGAAGAGAGCAACACTAAAGTTTTCAAAGAAATCAAGGGGGAGATGATCTTAAGATGCTTTCTTTATAAAACTTTTGGGGGGAGATTGTTGGTTCTAACATAGCCCCAATTAAATGAAAGTTTTATAAAGTCCATGTAAAGTCAAAGTCAAATGTATTTGTGCTTCATTTGTCATTCTAGGCTTTGGGAGTTTATTGGGCTTGTGCCTTTAGTTGTGATAGGCTTTGTATATAATATGTAGTTTGGGTCATTTGTAAAGTGTGCATATAAATGTAGGGTGAGAGAACGTATTGTAAGAGAGAGAAAGTCCTCTAGACCTTCAAAGTTTGTATATCTAATATGAGGATGGCTATTGTTCTCTCATCTCTAATCTCCACTGTATAAGATCGCTTCCGTTGTGTTCCAGTCTATCATCTTATTCTAATTTCATGGAGTAAATTCTTGATACGGGTCCTACAAAGACAGTAAAACTAAACAAATCCTAAAAATGTTGCAGCAAAACACATGGAAAAAGAAGATGAAAGTTGCTCTAAGACAATCATACGAAACAACTTACAGAAAGATGAATCACAAATCCACAATCTCTGATGGGTTCAATTGCAGCAAAACATAAAAAGAAGAAGATAAAATAAACTAAGAAATCAATAAAAAAAATTACCTGAAGAAGACCGATCGAGAGGAGCGCCTGAATCATATAAGAAGGTAAATCAAGAAATATAAGGGATTACCTCACCAATCAAGAGCAAGATTAAAAAACATGGAAGGTAAATACAAAAGCATTATAGAGCCAATACGAACCACATCAGATCGAAGGTAAATCAAACAGAACAAGAATCGAATAATTGCATGGTTTTGAATCGAATGAGAGTAGATGAATATGGCAGCATTGGTTCAACTCTTTCCCTTCATCCCCCACCAAATAAGTGGTAAACGGCTCTTCAAACTTCATATCATCAATTCAATTCAATTAAACAAAGCAAAATTAGTATTTCATTCAACAGAACATTCAGAGTTGAAAACCAACTAGTTTGATCTAAAAAATTAGACAAAAACTAACCGAAGCGATTGGAGTTCGGCGGAGGACTTGTCACCCGACGATGCATATCAGAAGATGATGATGATTAATTGATTACATAAATTGTTCGTGGGAGAGAATTGAAGATGAGAAGTCATTAACACAAAGATTTATGCTAAAGTAAGGTAAATAAAACAAAAAATGAAACATTATTGCCGTTTCAAATGTAATTGGATTTAACACGTGTGCCGATGGGGTTTCAAACTGTGTTCTAATACAAGTTAGGCGGTGCGGAGTGCACACTTGTTATAAGAAGAGTTATACCGGTCACGACGAAATGACATGGGACTTGGAATGAAGTGGAAAAACTCGGTCAGAATGAAGAAAACTTCAGTTCTGATCAGTTTTGGAAGTTAAGAGCAAGAATATGTGATTTCAGACTTAGTTCATAAAATAGTTCCACTACCTCTGAATGGTCATGCTCTGAACCACTACCTCTGAGTGGTCATGCTCTAACCAGACATTGTCAACTCTGATCAAGTGATCAAGGGTGATCAGAGCTCTGATCAAGACTGATCAGAGATCTGATCAAGTGTGATAAGAGAAAGTGTGATAAGAGAACTGATCAAGAGTGATCAATGTACTATATCTGATAAGAGTGATCAGTATCCTATATCTGATAAGTATGATCAGAGTTCTGGACCCGTACATCCAAAATATTTTGAGCATTTATTGTGCAGATATTCGGTCCTTAATTTCAGCTGTAACGGTAGTAACCGACTTATTTTTGCTAATGATTAGGCAATGATTGCCAATTTTGTTATCTTCCTTTTATATGAATGGAAACTAGTGTATGTATATATATATAATATATATACTTACTTTACAACTTACTTTACAGGAACACGTTTTTGAACAAGCCTTTAATATTCTCCAGTAGCTTTGCTCTGCTTTTTGTGCCTAAAAACGAAAGAGTTCTTGAGTCTTATCCCAGACTGAATTTCGTGCAACCCAGGCATGGGGTCGAATTATCAATTCGGAGAGTGAGCTCTAACACGATTCTCAAGATATCCGGTTCTGATCGATATCTGCTACGGTGTTACCCTATACCATTTTTCTAACAATCAGTTCATCCGTTCCTAATATCCAATTGAATATAACTTTAAACGTAGTGTACTCAAAAAGAGGTGAGACATGGTACAAGAGGTCACAAAAATCTAGGGTCCATCACCTACATAACCTCTCACAGAACGCAAAGAAAAATTTGTTTACAGAGACTCCCTAACCTATCCCTGAGGAAGTGAGGAACGTTGGTGCGCCAGATTTGAGGCCTTAAAATAGACTTCAGACTTATATCAAAACCAGTAAGCAAGGAGTTTATTCCTATTTATAGATTGTTGAGAAACCAAAACTAGTAAATCGAAAGCATGGGAAGAAACCAAAACCATTAAATCAAAAAGATAGAGAGAAATCAAAGGGAGAAATCGAAACGATGGAGAGAAATCAAAACCATGGAGAGATGTCACAGGGAGAAATCGAAACCATGGAGAGAAATCACAGGGAGAAATCGAAACCATGGTTACATAAGTAGAAGTAGCTGCAATACCCACTCAACTTCGAGTAAATTACATGACATAAGAAGTTCCTAGGAGAATTCTCACAAGATTTTACTGTAATCTTGTATTCTTTGAGACTGAATAACATAAATGAAATGAATTCTTATGGAGAATAGTTTTATACCAACAAAACCCATAAACAATGAGATGGAAACTTAAACAAACTTAGCAAAGCAAACAAGATTTGAAATAAAATAATAAGCTTTGAAACATGTAAATTAGGATATACATTCCTATTACATCATCGAAACAGACTATACATGGAATGTAGTCAAGAAAAGTTAAAATTCATATCACTTTACTCAAATGTACTAATGCCAATATGTAAACATAATATGAATCTAACTGTATTGACGGTATGAGAAGTGTTGTTTACCAACTTTTAAGTTAAATGTAGTGATTCTACACCACAATTATAAAACAACAACCTAGAAAACTACTGTATATATACAAAAAAAACACATCAAATTCACCAACAATTTCATGGAAGACGATAAATCAACAAAGGAACCATAGGCTTGAGCAAGCACTGCCCATATCCGAGAATCTACACAGAAGAAGATGTACCCAATTTGACAACTTAAAAACTCAAATTCTAGGAATCCTAAAACTAAAATCACTTGAATTAATTGACAAAACACAGAAATAAAGAAGATTCTCACCTGGGTTTGGTGTAAAACAACTGGATATTCAAGTCTTCAAAACCCTAGAACTAAAACTAAAATCACTTCAATTGATTGAGAGAAGAAAAAATCAACATGGAACCCTAAAACTAAAATCACTTCAATTGATTGAGAAAACACATAAATAAATAAGATTAAGATTCTCAACTAGGTTTTTGGGTTTGGTGTAAAACAACCGAATATTCAAGCCTCGAAGAAAAATAGAAACCACAGAGAGGTGAGAAATTGTTGTGCACCAGAAGATTATCGATGTTATTAAGTGTGAAGTCCATTGAAGAGAGGTGAGAATTTTTTGCATGACACGGGAGAGATCGTGGAGAAGAACCGGAGAGGTGACTGATTTCAAGGGAGAGGCCGTGGTAGATGAGACTTGGACAAGGGAGGTGATATTTCCACGTTACTTTGACAAGGGAGGTGATATTTCCACGTTACTTTTTGATTCATCCACGTCAATTTTCACAAAATGACTACTCTACCCCTCCTTTACTTTTGACTTTCCCCCGAGACAAAAAAATCCAACGAGTTCATCTCCTCCCTCGCATGTTTCTGGAAAATCAAAACCAGAAAGAGAAATCTCCTCCCTGTGACCCCTTTCTGGACAATCAAACGACGCCGACCGTCGTTCATCTCCTCCGTCGCCACTCCGACCGCCGTCGCCACTCCCTCGCGGTATGTGAATGGTAGTCTTTTTCTATTTTTAAGCTGATTGGTCTGTATTGGTCTGGTGCCTTTTTGCCCTATCTTCTTGTATGGATTCTTGGCTTTTGTCTTAATAAGAATGGTTGTTCAAGAAAACCCAGATGAGCAATCCCCCAAAATATTGGTCAGGTGGCTTTTGTCTTAATAAGAATGGCTTGGTCTGGTAGTTAGCTTAATGATGTTAGTGGCTTCTGTTCTATTTTCAACTTATGATGTTCTGTGTCGCACTCTGAGTCTTATAGGCTGGCCATTCTGTTTTATTTGGGTTGATGATTTGAGTCTATTGGGTCCTGTTTTGTTTTTTTTTAAATTTATTTGGTCCTATTTTGTTTCATGTTAAATTGATCAAAGAGGGACACAATGGACACAATGGATACATCAAGTCCTATGATGCAGAATGAAGAACTCTATCTAGCTAACTCCAAATTTGAATCGTATGATGAATTACTAAAGAGTGTACGAGATTTCTATTACGCTAAAGGATATGGGGTATCTATTAGAAGTTCAAGAAAAGACAAATGTGTCATTTTGCAATGCGATCGAAGCGGTTTCTATCGAGATAGATTGTGTATTGGGGACAAAAGGAAGAGGAACACTGGATCTCGTTTGATCAAATGTCCCTTCCAGATTGTAGGTAAAAAGGGAAATGATGGTGCTTGGGTAATTAAGGCAAAAAACTTGACTCACAACCATGACCCATCATCTGATATCTCTGGCCATCCATCTTTCCGTCGATTATTACAGGATGATGTACAAAGTGTCAAAAACATGACACTTTCCGGCATACCCCCAAGACAAATCCTTTCTTCTCTGCGTCAAAGAAACCAAAACCTTCCAGCAGTCTCGCGAACTATATACAACCTGAAGGCAAAAATCCGAAAGGAAAACTTAAGAAATCGGTCAAAGGTTAGTGCTTTATTTGAAGAGTTCGAAAAAGAGGGTTTTATATATGATATTTTACATAATCCAGCAGGGAATATAACCCACCTGTTTATTGCACACCCTCTGTCGATAAAACTGGCCAAAGTCTTCTCAAATGTCTTTGTGATGGATTGCACATACAAAACCAACAAATACAACATGCCTCTCCTTGATATTATTGGGGTTTCATGTTTTAATACCTCTTTTTATGCTGGGTTTGTTTTTTGGAGAGAGAGGATGAAGATAGTTATACTTGGGCATTAAGTGTGTTTAAGAAGACTCTTGAAAACCGTGAACCGTCCTGTGATTATTTCTGATAGAGAGTTGGCATTAATGAATGCGGTAAAGATGGTATTTCCAAACACGACAAATCTTTTGTGTATTTGGCATATTGAAAATAATGTACTGGCAAATTGCAAGAAGCATTTTGCACATGCAGAAGAGTTTGATATATTTATGTCAAGTTGGAAAAATGTAGCATACTCAACAACAACAACTGTTTTTCGGAATAATTGGGGTGAATTCGAGTTTCTTTATCAAACGAAGAAAGTTGCAATTGAGTACATAAAAAACACATGGTTGCCTTGGAAAGAAAATTTTGTTAGTGCATGGACTGAAAATTACTTGCATTTTGGTAATCGTTCGTCTTCAAGAGCTGAAGGTGTTCATGCCAAACTCAAATTGTATCTACAAGTGTCTACGGGAGGCTTTGAAGAAGTCAAAGAAAAGATTTGTCTTGCGATCAAACATGAATTCAATGAGATTAAAGTGAAACTCGCAAGTGAGAGAATTCAAGTACTTCATAAGTGTAACGTGCCTATTTTTAGAGATCTTTTGTATCATGTATCTCATTTTGCATTAAATGAGATACATACACAATATGAAAAAATAAAAGATGGTAATATTTACAATGATCATAGTTTTACATTGTTGCATGACATTATTTTTTATATTAACATTTAATAACTATATGTTTTTTCAGGTACAATGGCTCATTGCACCGGTCATTTTATGGCAACCATGGGTCTTCCTTGTGCTCACAAGATAAAACATTTGCAGGGAATGACACTTTCATTGGATCTCATTCATCCACAATGGAGGATTGATACATTACACTTGAATATAGAAAATGATTCACACAATGAAGGCGCCAACAAATTTGATGAGTTGCTTAATGAGTTGTCTTCAAGATACCAAATGTGGCCGCTAAGTAAGAAAGAATTTGCTACTTCTATGATTACTAAACTTTTGAGCGAATCTGATACGTTCTTTGAGCCCATGATTCGTCGACCAAAGGGTAGACCACCAAAATCAAAAAAGAAAAGAGGAATAAATTCAACAGCACGAGATCCTTTAAGATTTGAGCATGTGGAATCATCGCAAACAAACAATCTTTCAAATTCTACTCGTGTTTTCCAAATGAATGATGACGTGTCCGAGAACGTTAGTTATATAAGTAATGGAAACAACTTACTTGATTTAAATGCATATCCAACTTTTTCAAGTGATGATATGCCATTAGAGTAGGATGAATGTTTCTTTGTCGCCAAACAATTTGCTTAACATTATTGTGATTTGAATTTGCATTTGTTTGGAACTTTTTGTTACGCAACATTTAAATTAAACGCAATATTTTCTTCCCTTAGGATTTGTAATACTCTAATAGTTATATATGATTTTTGTGCTTATAATCTTCTTAAATAAATAAAGAATTAGTAGTGTATAGAATGATCAAAAGAAGAACAATTTTTTTTAATATAATAGTAACAAAAGTTTTTATCTAATGGAGGAATAAAAAAATAACAAAAGTTTGGGTAGGAGGTGAAGCGTTTGTACAATTATTTATTTTTAGAAAATCAATGGAAATCAATTATTTATTTTTAGAAAAATAAAATTTATCTAATGGAGGAAAAAAATAACAAAAAAGTGTGAGGGAAGAGATAACCCGTTTGATTTTTTGTCTGGGGGAAAGTCAAAAGTAAAGGAGGGATAGAATAGTCATTTTACAAAAATTGATGTGGATGAATCAAAAAGTGATGTGGAAATATCACCTCCCCTTGGACAAGGGTGGGATTCAAGCTTTGATACTTGTACGCTCTTTAAGAAAAGAATTAATCTTGAAACTTGAAAATAACTAATTAATACTCTTTTTAAAGTAGTATATCTGAACCTACCATATATATATACATAACTCTGTTGATCCTATACTCTTCCCACCTATGGTTTCTACCCATAGTCACAGAATTTCGTAAGGGCAATTCAGTTTAAGTCTAGGTATGTTAAGGCCAACACCTATTCGCTTAAACCACTGCTCTGATACCAACTTGTAACACCCTAAAAATAGGGGTAAACAAAAACTTTCATAAATATGAAAGAGCGGTATGAATATCTATAAAGACAAGAGCCATCCCAAAAAGGGGAATTACAAGTGTGATAGTTAAGATACAATTGTATTTTAAATGTAAGATTTATAACAACCAACTAATCTAAATCCTATTAAGGAAATCAAGATTACAAAAGGGTTGTCATCTCTTAGTCGTATATCTTCTATCGGTCGTGTCCCCAAAGCACATCCCCAAGGCTCACATACTCCGCCTAGTCTTTCTTAATAACGGCTCCGCTTGAACGTGAGATCCAAGGCAACAATCAAACAAGTTTCAAGACAAGGCTTGGTGAGTATTCTCAAATAAAAGCATATAATAATGATAGCATGTTTGAGTAAAAGTCATCATCCGGTTTCCACGAGTAGATTTGAAATCAATGGGGGAGACCCATAACACCAAGAAGTTCCACCCAAAGAGTCGAGATACCTTAGTGTCATCCGCATAAAAGCGACACCAAAGGCCCGACACATCCGGGGATACAACAAAGGCATTGCGGGTTTAGGCACATACCTATGAGGTGGTGTCCAAGATTATGCCATCCTAGTGAACCCTTAACTTGATTCATTCAACGACCAATTAAGCCACAAACCACATCATTATGTTTATTCAATGCAAGGGCTTCCACTTGTAGCACATAATTCATCATCCATCAAGCACATATTTCACACATAAGGATGTACATAGTTCGTGTAGGGTCATTTGCACCCAAAAGCCCCATGGGCCAAATAGCTTAATCATTAAGACATACTAAATACCATTAAAGTAAATTTGTAGCATTTAGGAGTGAAACCCTAAACTTGCCAATACCACATATAGTAGCATCAACATATAGAATCTACCAATACTCCCAAGAATACTTCCATTAAGTCAACAAATCATGTTTCCAAAATCAATCCAATAAGATAAATAAACACGTAACATAACAAGTAAATAATCATGGATCTAGTTTAAGGTAAGTTAGAACACTCACAATCTAGGTTTTTAGACCAAAACCTAGAAAATGGATGAAACACTAGATATGAAGGAAATGCAAGTGAGACTTGGAGTTGTAGGTGTCAAATCTCTTGGAGAAATCTTCAATAAATGCTCCCAATAGTTTCCAAGATGTGCAATAAATGAGTATATAATCTAGTAGGGATTTAATGAAGTGAGAGAAGGGTTTTAGAGATGAAAATCGCCCTCTAAACCCTAAAAATATCGGCTGATAAAAGTTGAGATGAGAAAGTGTCAAATAATAGCTAAAAATCGTGTTTTTATAGCCTCAGCCCTCGACGGCGATAGTGCCCGACAATTGTGCCAAGGGCACTCTCGCGAGAAATGTACCGCAACTCCCCCCCCCCCCCCCCCCCCCGTGAGCCACTTGCGAGTATGACACGCGATTGTGCCAAAGGCACTCTCGCTGTGTCACTCTCGCACAGAATGTACCGAGAGTTGGTACACACTCGGCGATTGTGACACGCGATTGTGCCAATGGCACTCTCGCAGTGTCACTATCGCACACCCACACCTACAAAATGGCCACATTGAGATAAAGCATGAAATCACATAAGTTTAGTCATGTAGGGAGTTAGAGAGAATATAAGGAGTGCACGCAAAGCTTAAGTGACGTAAGAATGCTTAGGAATATGAGGTTGCAATTACGGGTGTAACAATCCTCCCCACCTTGAAAGGATTTCATCCCCGAAATCGAGCTCTACACGAAAAGGTTGGGGTAACGTTTCTTCATGTCCTCTTCGGACTCCCAAGTCACATTTGCCCCACAATGATGTTTCCATTGAATCTTTACCATTGTCACATCCTTGTGACGGAGCCTCTTAGTCTTTGATTCAAGTATAGCCTCCGGCTCCTCAACGCAACGATTTCCATTGTCAAACCGAATTTCCGTCAATAGAATCACGCCTTACTCTTCGGCCAAACACCTCCGTAGGTAGCATAAGTGAAAGGTAGGATGAATCCCGTCCATCTTCGGCTGTAGGTCTTGTTGATCCCACATTTAGACTCAACAATGATTTTAACCTCAAACGTTCAAAACAGAATGTAAACAGTGTTTAAGTATGGAAGCGTTTTCAAGAACAGTTTGGGTATTAACAGGATGGTAGATAACACACAAGGAGATAAAACCAGAACATAATGTATAACAAAGATTGCTCAACAGTTTAATTTCTCATTCATTCACCAAGAACACCAACTGTGCGTTTTACAGAATAGAACTTTCTAAACAGGTGTTTTTGTGTGTGTGCTTCGTTACCAGAAATAGACTGTTAACTCTACTATTTATACAAGGATAAAGGGGACAAATAGTACACAAGACAAGATCATGGACGTTCCCCTAGTGTGTCTAACGTAGTGCGCCCATGAATAGTACAACGTAAAAGCTGCTCCCATTTGTGAATTGACACGTGGAAAGTGGGGGACAGGTTCTGTATTATTTGATCTTCGAATCTTCGTACTGCAGATAAGCGTGAGATGCACTTTTGCCCTTGTCTTTAGCTTCCTTAATCTTCATCTTCTATCATGTATTCCACAGAGGCTCTGTCAAGAATGGCAGAGGCTCTGTGGCTTTGGTCTTTGTTGCTCTTCTGATGATCGCTCAGTGAAAGCTCTGTTCACTTGGTGTCCGACAGAGGCTTCTGCTAGAGTTCTTCCTTAGCTTATTTTTCAATACTTTTCTAAAACAGAAGTTGGAGCTAACAATCTCCCCCTAAGTATTGAAAAATCAAAGTATAAAAGTTGCATTAATCTTAGACTAAAAAGAACAAGAGGTGAAAGATTCAACCTCTGTAAAAGTGATACTTCTTATTTATTCTATGCCAGAGGCATTTACACTTGTTTTCTTGATAAAGTAAGAAATTACAGAACTTGAAAGATAAACTAAAGCAAAAATAAGTTACAGAGCCTATATATTTGCATTCGAGAAATCATTGATTGATTCATTTGCTCTATCAACCTGTTTGCATACTCTAGATTCACGAACTATGTTCCTCTGTTGTTCAGAATATCCATCCTGAATTGGAGAAGTGTCTCTGTCGCATACTTCTGGCAGTCGTATTCGACAAATAACTTCTTCCTTCCTTGAGGGTCCAGGAAAACATATCCAATTTTGGGTCTCTGGATGATCGTGTGAGGTCAAATATCGGCAGAGGAGGGGCATATGTCATCTGGGGGTGAAAGCCTGATTTTCTTGACTCCAAGGTCCAGAGCCACTTGGAAGTCAATTACACTATAGTATAGAAGCTTTTCCCTCATGGCCTTTTTGATTTCGGCATAAGCTCGTTGATGTTCCATCCTTTCATTGTAGTTTCTTTTGGCCCAACTGTAGAGTTCAGGAAGATCATAGGGGCTAAGGTTTCTTAGTCTATGTCAGAGAACTTTGTCTGAGATATGTCCTCTCTCACCACACAGTAGAGGTTGTACCATAAGTTTTTGAACTTAGTGTTTGATAGCTTGCAGCTTAGGACTTGTCCGATCTTTGACTTAGAGATAACTTCGTTGACGCTTTTGGCTTTGTCTCTGTAGAACCTTTCCCCTTCTTCTTGGATGATGTCCCGGCTAAGAGTGGGATTGGGCAGAGGGTCATTTATACCTCTGTTGTACAGGTATTTGTAGACGACCTCTTCCATTTCGCATTATGGGGCAGGGGGAGGAGGCATAGGTTTCCTGAGAGCATCCATGCCTCTGAGGACTTGGGCTACTCTGTCTTAGGATGGTTGGGCTTTGGGGTCAAGGATAGGTTGGGTTGATAGAGGAGGTCCAAAAGCCCAATCTTCTTCTTCTGGCTTTGGTGTAATGAAAGAGTCGAAGGCACTCTTCATTAACTTTTCTGTGGCTTGAGGTTTGGGTTTCTTGGACTTTGGTTCCTCTGTCATTTTGCCTTTCCCTTTGTCTTTGGCAGGGATTTTAGGTAGTGTTTCCTCTGTTGGTTTGTTGAAGGTTCGGTTGGGGATGAGGTTGTGGCTTCTACTGTGGGTTTGGTACTTTGGTTGTTGAAGGTTCTTTTGTAGATGGGTTGGTAGGCTCTGTTGGTAGGTTTAGTTGGCTTAGGATTCTTTCTGCTGCAGTTGGTTGTTTCTTCCAGGTTGATCTAGCTTGTTGCTTCAGATATTGTTTTTGCTGGAGTTGGTTTATTATGTTCTCTGTAGTTGATTTGGGTTTCCTCAGGTATCTTCTGGGTTTGTGGGCTAAGGTTTTCATTCTAGGTGTGGGTTTTGGTTGTTCTGCAGAAGGTGTAGGTGAGGGTAGTTCTGGGTCTTCTGTCCTTGGTGTTGGTGTTGCGGAGGGTAGCTCTTCAGTGTTTTGGTTGGTTTCCACAGAGGTTGGTGTTGCCTCTGTGGTCTTCTTGGGTGTTGGGTTTGAAGTTTGGGTGTGGGTAGATTGTTGTCGAAGAGGTTTGATTGCCAGAGGTTTGGGTAGAATGGCTCTGCTCCTTTTCTCCCCCTCATGATGATTCGATGGCCCATCTGAGTCGCCATCAGAGTCATCATGCCTAACATTATCTTTCTTGCCTTCTGCTTGGCAGGATGTAGGTGTCTTCTTCGGTTGACTGGCACCTGCTGCGATCATTTTCGCACAGAGGTCGTCACAGATTCCGAGTAGGTAGGCTACCTCTGCCTCAGATTTGAATCTTTGCATCCCCACACTTGCTTGGAATTCTTTGACGTACGATACGTTGGCATAAATAAAGGCCTTTATGAAGTCTGTAATGTCGTTCAACACACCCTGGCCGAGTTCTGTCAACTGGGCCCTTGTAATATAGTCCTGAGGTTTGATAGATTGCATCCTCTTTGTAGTAGACTCCTGAACCTTTTCCAGAGCCTTTCGTAAGTCTTCTGTGGTTAAGGTTGGGGTAGCAGAAGTTTGAGTCGATAGGGCTTTTGCAATTTTTCTTGCCTTTTTCAGTTGTTTTGACAGTTTGTCGACAAAGGCTTCGGTGGCAGAGGTGGTAGTGCTCTGAGCAGGAATACTGGGAAGTGATTTTAACAAGGCATTATTGTTCTTGACCTCTGTAGACAACGATTCAACTTTGGAGGCAAGGTCATTGATGGCCTTCTTAATCTGCAATAGAATTGACCAAGCTTTTCAACTCGGTTAAGGAGGTGGTCACAGAGGTGACAAAGGTTTGGAACTCATCCTTTGCGACATTTGCACCTGTGGTAACCTCTGGGGGAACACATTCATCCCCAGAGTGAATCTCTGTTCCTGAGATGCCTGTTTTCAACCCTGTTTGTACGTTGAGGTTGGCAGGTCTTCCATCTAATCCTTGAGCAGAGGTTTTTAAGGCCTCAGACTCAATAGATATTCTGTCAAGGACCCTGTTCTGATCGACTCCAGAGGTAGGGACAGAGGTATCTTTGAGTTGACTACGGGACTTGTCTAGAGTCCCTTTATCTGTGTCCACTCTACGCCCCTCTGAAGAGCGGTTGGATTCTAATTGTGCGTGTCTGCCAGAGGAAACGAATTCCTCTGTGGGGATTTCTGATATGACCTGGGGCGAATGGTCATGAATGAGAAGGGTGTCCTTTTGAGAGGACACCTTTTGTAGGGAATCCCCGGTTAGTGCAGGCATAGAGGATGAAAAAGGCTCCTCTGTCCGGTTAGCTTGGGAAGGGTTCGAGCTGTGCTGCTCTTTTTCAATAGTTCTCTTTGCCACTAGATTGGAAGAACTAGCAATGTGGGTTGCACAGGGAGGGGGGTTGGGTTGTGTGCCACTTCCATCTACGACATCTTTTGTACTCTCTTCTTCTGTAGGATTTCCTAGAGTTTCTGGAATAACTACTTTGGACACTACCTCTTTGTCCCATATATCCTTTGTGACCTGTAATTCTTCAGTGTGCTCAAGGAAGGGATTGTAGCTTGTAGTAGGAGAGATGTTGAGTTCTGCTCTTGGAGAGGCCTCTGGAGTCTCTGCGATGACTCCAATGGGAGTGACATCTCCCATTTCCAGATCTGAGTCCACATCTGCCACTGTGAACTCAGGGGCATTTGGGTTGAACTCTGGGATAGCCTCTGCTTCCAATCCAGAGGTATCAAGGGTGTTAGCAATATATGGGCGCTTTAGGAAAGAAGTAAAGTCATTAGGCTCTACGTAGTGTAAAGGGGTAGGTGATCAGAGATTTGGCTCTGCGGTGGTTCCTTCCTCTGCTATGGTCTGCAGAGAGGATTTTGGCTTATTGGTTCTTTTCTTCTTGGGCTTTGAGGCTCCTTCCTCAGAGGTTTTTGATTTTCTCTTCTTTTTCTTTTCCTTCCGAGGAGGGGGTGCAGAAGAGGCTACTATGGTTTGTTCAGTAGATGGTTGCAAAGGAGTTTTAGTAGTAGAGGGGGTTTCCTTGGTAACCGTGGCTTTGGGAGCCTTCTGTCGTTTTTCCACTTGTTGGTGTGGTTGTTCTGTGATCTGGGGAGGGGCTACAGAAGATTCTATTGCTGCTCTAGCTAACCTAACCTTCTCTACTTTCAACATGTGCTTCTCCAGAGCCACTGCCCATTCTTCATCGCTCATCCTCACAACTACTTCTGTTCCTATAGGGACACCTAAGCGTGGGGGGTTCACAGGACTCGGTTGGGGAGTCCTGTGTGCACGCATGTACTCTCTCTTGAGGTCCTCATCTGTAGCATATGCCAACATTTTCTCGCTCAGAGGCCTGCAGTGCTTGTATCCATCAGGATGAATGGTGGGGTTCATCTTTTTCAGGGGGTAGGTTTTCACTAGTGGTCCTTCTAGTGGCTACTTTTCTCCTTTTAGCAGAGGTTCTAGGATGACACCCAGAATCCTCTGGAACTGAAGTGCGGGAAGTTGTCCCTTGTCTTTCTTGCTTATGGACCTCTGCGTTGACTGTTTGTGCTCGATGGTAGCCACGAGTTCTTGCGTAATTAATGCATCGTATTCAAGGGGCAAATCATAGTATATCCCATACATGATTGAGAGGATTTGGTGGAAGCTCTGGTCAGGGCTTCCCACTTTGCCAGTGAGGCATCTATTGAGGATGTAGAAGAGGGTGTTCCACAGAGGGGGCAGTCTGTTTCTTTTGAAATCGTTTCTTTTGGTGAGGGTGGTGTTGTACCCAAGCATTTCGGCAAAGGCACAGAGGTCTGAGTTTGAGGGATCCTTTGCGTATTGTTTGATGCCCAGCATACCTCTGGTAGGTAGCTCAAATTCAAAAGATACCATGGTTCTGTTAAAGCATATGTTGATGTTTTGTGAGTTCTCAGGTTTGGATACATAGCCATTTATTTGTTTGGTGTCAGGGTCATAATAGCAGCTCTGCCAGAACTGGTTCATGTATCTGGCAGGGATTCTGTTTACATTTCTAGTCAGCAAGTGTCTCAGAGGATGGTTCTCTAGGATATTCATCATGATTGCTTGTTCATCCCCAAAACCGTTTCTATTTAGGACCAAGTAGTGGTTATTGGGTTTAAGGGGTAGGGAGTTTTCAAAGCAGTCGTTGTCTAAGAAATGTTGCAGATGGGTTGTTGGAGCGTGTTGAACAGAGTCATCACTGTTGTCGGTTTCTTGGGTGTTTTTTGCCGCCGAAGGATTCTGAGAGT
The DNA here is from genome assembly GCA_033807775.1 of Saussurea involucrata. Lineage (NCBI taxonomy): Eukaryota > Viridiplantae > Streptophyta > Magnoliopsida > Asterales > Asteraceae > Saussurea > Saussurea involucrata. The sequence continues at coordinate 69,271,313 of CM066312.1, read as the reverse complement.
GCTCAGATGGAGCAGGAGAGTTAATGGGGGAAGTGTTGGATTCCATTGGAGAAGTTCTTGAAGAAAATGGTGAAGAAATTAGAGAAGTTGCGGGTTTTTGCAAGGTTGCCGGAGAAATCAAAGAGAAATAGAGGTTTGGAAAGTTTGGGAAGAAGGGTAAAAATGGGTTTTATAAGGGTAAAGAGGATAAGATTTAAGCGGTAAAAGGTTAATTTCATAAACGTTTGGGGTCCGTACTCGAGTTTTACAGTCTGTAAACGTCTCCTCAGTACCAGCGGTTGATGTCACGTCCAATAGCAGAAGGCCACGTCATTTATGGCGGTGCACGATGAAACGACATGCGCCTCCCATTAACTCCATGCGCGTGGCAGTTGCTAAACACAAGTGACTGTCATTCAGGAAATAAACCCGCACCTCAGAATTCTTTAAAACACATAAGTGTTAGAAGTCACAGAAGCTCTGTGGTGGAGTGAGCTTCTGAGATCTGAGGTCTTCTTCAACTTCCAAAAGATTGCACCTTTACCAAAAACATTAGAAAAGCATTGGTATGATCGATGGAGTGTCTGTTAGGAAATTTTTAATGACAGAGACCTTTGTGCACAGAGGCTCTGCCAGATGTGACAGGCTCTATGACTGAAAATTTATATTTACAGAAACCTCACAAAAGATTTTGATCATCCAGAGTTTTGACTGTTTTAAATAGTGTTTCTAGGACATATTTTGAAAGTGGTGCCCTGGATAAATGTTTTGGAAAGTGGATTTGTGCGAAGATCTTACTCAGTGTTACCTTCTCTGTTCGGCATAGACCTGCCTTCTGTGGATTTGTTTAGACAAAATCCCTCTTTGGCTCCCCCTTGAATGATTACCTTATGTAGATTATGTCAAGAACTTCTTCTGCTCCTCCTTAATCTATGCTTGGTTCAGATCGAAATAAGTTGTGAACAAGTCATAGATTAGTTTAGGCAAAAGAGCTTAGTGGCAATTTACAGAGGCTCTGTTAGATGCCACAGAAGCTCTGTTGCATAAAACTATATAGAAGTAATAATATTTACATGTATGCGAGAGGAACTATTTATACTTATAGAGGCTTTCCTTGTCAACTCATATTTAGCATACCTAGCTTACCCACCAAAAATAGAAATCTTTTCTCATCAAGTGCTTTGGTGAATAAGTCGGCAAGCTGAAACTCCGTGGGCACAAAGTACATTTCGATTGTTCCTTGTTCAACATGATGCTTCAAGAAATGATACCTTATGTCTATGTGCTTTGTCTTAGAGTGCTGTACATGATTAGCAGAGATTGCAATGGCGCTTTTTGAGTCACAGAGGATGGGTATTTTGTCAATGTTTAGACCACAATCTCTCACTGAATTCGCATCCACAGAACTTGTGAGCAACAACTTGCAGTTGCAACATACTCAGCCTCTGTTGTGGATGTGGACACACAATTTTGTTTCTTTGACGTCTAGCTTACAAGTTTTCCTCCCAGGAATTGACAACTCCTAGAGGTGCTTTTTCTGTCTAATTTGCATCCTCCATAATCTGAATCTGTATAAGCCATTAGATCAAAGCCAGAGTTCTTTGGATACCAGAGTAGATTCTTGGTTCCTTTAAGGTATCTAAAGATTCTCTTGATAGCATAAAGGTGATATTCCTTGGGATTTTCTTGGAATCTTGCACAAAGACATGTGGCATACATAATGTCTGGTCTACTTGCAGTAAGGTATAAACGAGACCCTATCATGCCTCTGTAGAGTTTACACTTAACAGATTTTCCTTCTGGATCAGAGTGTAACTTTGATCCAGTAGCCATAGGAGTCTTCATGACAGAGCTTCAGAGAGTTTGAATTTTGAATGAATATCAGAGATATATTTGGATTGGTTTATGAAAATGCCCTCTGATGATTGTTTGACTTGAAGCCCTAGGAAGAATGTCAATTCTCCCATCATGCTCATTTCAAACTCACATTGCATGAGTTTTTCAAATTCTTTGCATTGATTTGCATCGGTAGAACCAAAAATAATGTCGTCCACATAAATTTGTACAAGTAAAATCTCATCACCTTTTCTCTTATAAAACAAAGTAGTGTCAGTTGTACCTCTTTCGAAACAGTTAACAAGAAGGAAGTTTGAGAGTCTTTCATACCATGCTCTTGGTGCCTGTTTGAGTCCATACAGGGCCTTGTCGAGATAGTAGACATGATTTGGATATCTTGCATTCTCAAACCCTGGTGGTTGTTGTACATACACTTCCTTTTGAATCTGTACATTCAAGAAAGCAGATTTGACATCCATTTGATATACCTTAAAACCTCTGTGGGCTGCGAAGGCTAACAAGATTCTTAGTGCTTCGAGCCGTGCAACAGGGGCAAAGGTATGTTCGTAGACGATGCCTTCTTCTTGGCAGTATCCTTTGGCCACCAATCTTGCTTTGTTTCTTATGACCACTCCATCCTCGTCCTTTTTGTTTCTGAAGACCCATTTGGTCCCTATAGCAGTTTTCCCTTTTGGCAAAGGGACTAAGGACCATACTCTGTTGCGCTCAAATTGGATAAGCTCTTCTTGCATAGCCTCTACCCAATTTAGATCTTCAAGGGCCTCAGAAACTCTCTTGGGTTCGATTACACTGATAAAGTTAGTGAAGAAACAAAAATTAGCAGTTGCAGATCGAGTCTTGACTTTGTCAGAGGGCCTGCCAATTATTTGGCTTTGAGGATGGTCTTTTGTCCATTTGGACATTCTTGGAAGATGGTCATTCGATGCATCAAGTAGTACTTCTGTAGGAATGCATGAGGGTTTAGGAACTCCTTCTGTTGATGAAGGCTCTTCATTTGCACTTGTGGTTGGTGTTTCTTCTTGAGTTGGAACATGGGTTGGAATTGAGTCCTCTGTAGATGTACAATTTGATTCCTCGTTTTCCTCTGGTGGAGATTCCTCTGTGGTCATAGGAGTGATATTTTCTTGTTCTGTTGTGGAGTTTATGTTGATTGTGTCCTCTGCTTGCTCCCTCTCGACAGATGTTCCTGCACAGTTTACAGAGGAGGGTGAAGTATTTGATGGACCAGTTATAGATATACCTTGTGTCTCTTGGTCGGCAGAGGTTGAGTCTCCAGAAGCTCTGTGACCTTCAGCAGAGGGATCACTCTCATCATTTAGCATTTCTTCAAATAGATGATTTATTTCAGATTGTCTTGATGCAAATGTTTCAGAGGCTTCATTTCTTGGCCCGCGTTCTGAAATGATTTGTTCAGAAATCCTTTAGAATGAATCGTCAAAAGACACATTGATGCTTTCAACAATTTTTCGTGTCCGCAGAACATAGATTTTGTAAGCTTTGGAGGTGGCAGAGTATCCAATGAACTTTCCTTCTTCTACTTTTCTGTCAAACTTTCCAAGCTGTTCTCTGTCGTTTAAGACAAAACACCGACAGCCAATACGTGGAAGAACTTTATGTTTGGCTTTCTCTGGGTGATCAATTGGTAAGGTGTCTTGATGTGCCTTTTTACTATAGTTGATCGATTCTGAGTAAAGCATGAAGTAGAAATAGCTTCTGCCCAGAAAAATGTTGGTAATCCAGATGCCGTGAGCTTGTTCTTGCAGCCTCCACAAGCGTGCGATTTTTGCGATCAACCACGTCGTTCTGTTGTGGAGTTCGTGTAGCAAAGAAATTTTGCAAGATGCCTTCTTTTGTAAGATAAGCTTCAATGATAGAGTTTTTGAATTCTGTGCCATTGTCACTTCTCAGTTTCTGCACCTTGTATTCATAAAGAACTTGGATTCTTTTCATTTGGTTAATCAGAATGTGTGGAACATCTGATTTCTTTCTGACAAATTCTACCCATGCATATCTTGAGAATTCATCAACCAAAACAAGCATATATATCTTGCCACCTAGGCTCTGTGTAGCAATGGGACCACAAAGGTCAACATGAAGCATGTACAGAGGCCTAGTGCAAGACACATCAGTTTTACCTTTATGAGAAGCTCTCTTGAGTTTTCCCATTTCATAGGCAGAGCATAGATGGTCCTTGTCAAATTTGACATTTGGGAGACTACTTACCAGATCAAATTTTGCCAATTTATCCAGAGTATGGACGTTTAAGTGACAGAATTTGTTGTTGTGCCACAGCCATGCTTCTTCATTCTTTTCAGAAACAAGACAGAGTTTCTCACTTTGGCTTGAGGCTTTGAAATTCATCAGGTACAAGTCGCCTCTCCTTTCAGCTCGCGGAAGTTCCAGGTCTGTGTCTTCTCCTAGAAGAGAGCAATAGTTTCTTTTGAACTTCACATCAAAACCTGTGTCGCAGAGTTGGCTTACACTTTGCAGGTTGTGCTTGAGGCCATCCACATATGCAACTTTTCACACAGTGACATCTTCCTTTTCAATAACTCCATAGCCTCTTATGTATCCCTTTCTATTGTCTCCAAAGGTTACATATCCTCCTCCATGTTTGTCTTTGTATGAGGATAGCAAACCTTTGTCGCTCGTCATGTGCCTAGAGCACCCGGAGTCTAGGTACCATATGGGCACATGCTGCTTCTACAAAACAGTTTAGAGAGATTTAGGTACCCATTTCCAAATGGGTCCAATCTTGTTAGGGGCCTTTAAGGTTGCCTTAGCATCCTTTGTTTTGGTTTTATCTTCTTTAGAAGAACCATTTCGTTTCTTCTGATCCTTGAATTTTGTATTCTTAGGTTTGGGTCTAGAGAGGAAACAGTGAGGACCGGAGAAATGTCAATTCAATTGATACATGAGTTCAAAGCAATGACAATAATCAACATGTGAAGAAACTTGCTTAAACTTTTCATTAAAAACATTGAACATGGGTACAGAGGCTTTATGTTTACAATCTCTCCTAGCATTAGACTTTCCATTACAGAATGACCAATCTAGGCTAGATTTATTTTTATAAAAATATCTCTTCAGAGTAGCCTTCTGTTGTACCCATCTTATGTGGTGAACTTCAGCTGATTTCACTGTCACAGAAGAAAAAGACTTGTCATTTTCAATCCATTTTCCTTTTTGTTTCCAAGTGACTTTTTCTTTGGTTGGCCTTAAAGGTCTTGAAACTTTCGGATTTTGAGAGAATCTTTTTTTTTCCTCTTTGATTTTGTCAAGCTCAAGAGAGGTTTTAGCTTGTATACACATATTCAGAAAATCTGGACAGATAGGCACACTTGTGAATTTCTCCTTTGGAGGAATAGTTCTGTTAAGAATGCCCGAGGGAAGCTTAAAACCCTCTGGTTCACAAGGAATTGTCTCTGAATCTTCAGATTCAGTCTCAGAATCGACAGAGGTTGAGTCATCCTCGTATACAGAGGTTGGACCACAAGAGTCTCTGTCGTCAGAGGCTGGATCTTCTGTGCATGTGTCATACTCACTTTCTTCCTTGTTTTGGGGGGTTTCCTCTAAGACAGTAGGAGTGTTCACAGGGATTTCATCACATTGATCTTGTTTGACAGAGGATCCATCATGACTTTCATAGTTCCCAAGTGACTTTTTCTTTGGTTGGCCTTAAAGGTCTTGAAACTTTCGGATTTTGAGAGAATCTTTTTTTTTCCTCTTTGATTTTGTCAAGCTCAAGAGAGGTTTTAGCTTGTATACACATATTCAGAAAATCTGGACAGATAGGCACACTTGTGAATTTCTCCTTTGGAGGAATAGTTCTGTTAAGAATGCCCGAGGGAAGCTTAAAACCCTCTGGTTCACAAGGAATTGTCTCTGAATCTTCAGATTCAGTCTCAGAATCGACAGAGGTTTACCGATTTCTTTCATAAATTCAGGTGCTTCTACAAATAGTTCCTTCTCAGAATCTATAGTGCATACAAAGGCAACCTGGGCCTGAGTCTCTGGGTCACCAAACTTGAAGATTCCTATCTGATCTTGTGTTTTCAGATATTTCTTTGGTTTAGAATCTCTTTTGACAGAGTCTGAAGATGATAAATCTGTGTTTTGATACCACACATTAATCATTTTCAGTGGTTTCCTCTTGTGAGGTTCCCCATATGTTTTCCTCCTTTTGTGAACAGAAAGTAGATTTGGAAAACTGGGTTTTAAAGTAGTACCAATGCTGAATAGAGAGGACAAAGATTGACTTCGTTTGTTTCCTGTGAAGGGGTCCAAATCACAGAAGCCAATCCCTCTTCTGCCTATTTGCGTATTAACCTTTTCATGGACTTTCTGAGCATCTTGGTACTTTTTAATCATGAGATCTCTGTCAAGTAGATCTTGATGAAGAACTTCCCTTTCTTTTAGGAAAAATAATTTAAGAGCAAGTATGTTAAGCATGTCACTCTCATTATCCGTAAGTTCTTTGGTTTTCACTTTTAAGGCTGAATCAAGATTAGAAATCTTTTCTTTCAAAGGATTTATTTCTTTGTACCATTCGGTTTCGAGATTTTCCTTTTCTAAAGCAATTTTTGCCTTTTCCTGAGTGAGAAGTCTGGCTTCTCTCTCATAGAAGGCAAGTTTTTTCTTAACCTGTGTACAAGTCTTTTCGAGTGCATTGTAATCTTCTGTTAGTTTAATCAAATTTGCTTCAATGACATTTGAGGATGAGTTAGAAGTGGATACCTCACTTTCAGAGTTGGAGTTGCTAACCTCTGTCATCCCACATAACAGAGCGTTCTTCTTGTCTTCCTCATCAGAAGATTCATCAAACACCCAATTCTCTTGTTCAACCATTAGTGATTTTGAGCATAGTATTTTGCCTTCTTCTTGTAGAAAGCAACATCTTTGTGAGGTCTGTTGGGCTTGCTTCTGCACTCTGCTGCATAATGACCAGGTTTACCACAGTTGAAGCATCCCGTGTTCTGTGGTGCAGTGGTGGATTTATCTTGAGCTCTGTGCTCCTCCCTTGGCATACCCCTCTGTGGGTAATCGTTCTGCCTCTGTTGGCGATCTTCTCCTCTTCTCCTCTTTGTTCATATCCTCTGTCATACATTGTTGGTTCCTGTTTTGCTTAACAATGATGATTCTATCTAATAGTTCAAACAAGATATAGTGCGGAAGCGTTTTTAACGAACTAAAAGATATAATAAGGTAGAAGAACACACAATATCAAATACGTGAAGTGTAAATAACACAAGTTCTAACTCAATAACCCACTGTATATTGATATAAATAGAACACCAAGAACACCGATGATATAACAAGAATTCTGTTCTAATGGTGTGTGTGTTGTGCAAAGCTTAATAGAAGAACTCAATATGAGTCTTCTATTTATACTACTTCTAAAGGGGACAAGTTCTAGACAACAAGGACTGAAGGTACTAAAACACTATTCTGGTACTGTTGTTAGTACAACGTTAATTAAATGCGCCGACTTCTGCTAAGGCTGAGACCCATCAGAGTTTGACACGTGGAGTTGTCAGGTCACGCCTTGTACGAATGATCTTCAGAATCTTCGTACAGCAGAAATCGTGAGAAGCACGATTGTCCTTGTATAGATCTTTCTTTATACCACAGAGGCTCTGTCAAGTATGACAGAGGCTCTGTGGCCTTGTCCGCTGAGAAGAGTCTTCTGGCGATTCTTCACTTCGGTCTTCTCGGTGACTCGGCAGAGCCTCTGTCGAAGACTTCTATACTTAGCCTATTTTTCAATACTTTTATAAACATAAAGATTGGAGCTAACAATCTCCCCCTAAGTATTGAAAAATAAAAATATAAAAAAGTGCAAGGTTTTCTAGGCTAAGTACATGACAAGAGGTGAAACAATGTACCTCAAAAGATTTTACTTTTCTTTCATACAAAAATATGCCAGAGGCACTTACACTTGTTTACATTATGAAAGGAAAGGTTTGCAGAGGTTGATAGAGGATATCAGACGTTGGCGTCTTTGAAGTCGTTGAAACTTCTGTTGTCGAATCCTAATTCTTTAAGCTCGTGATAGAATCTGATGCAGAGGGTTCTGAAGTTGATTGTTGAGTCGATGACCTCTATCAGTCTATTTGCAAGAGCTTGATTCATGAGCTCCGTTCCTCTGTGATCCATGAGGATAGCTCTAAGCTCTGTCAAAGTACTTGTTGCATACTTTTGACAGTCCATCTCTACAAACAGTCTTGACTTCCCATCAGGATCTTGATAGACTAACCCAACTCTTGGAGATGTAATGATCGAGTTTGGTATGGCAGAGGATGGGCAGTCATCTTCTAGTGGTTTTAGACTTAGGTTTCTTACTCCAAGATCTCGTCCTAATTGGAAGTCGACAAGGTTGTGTAGCAGAAGTTTCTCACGCATGGCTTTCCTTATTACCCTGTACGCCCTTCGATTTGCATTTGTTGTGTAGTTCTCTTTCGTCCAGTTGAGAAGGTCGGGTAGGTCGTAGGGATTTAGATTTCTCAGATCAGCATCTGAGAATTGGTTCACGATTCTGTCCTCCCTTTTGACCTTATATATGTTGTAGGAAACCTTAGGTGCGGTTCTGGTTTGAGAAAACTTACAGTATATGACCTTGTCGATTTTGGAGATTGAGAAGACTTGGTGTTTTGGCTTGGGTGTTGTTCTTGTGAAGATATTTTTGAGGTCAACACGAAAGTATGAATCTTGAATGGATGGTGGCAGAGGATCTCTGGCAGTTTTGTTGTACAGATATCTGTACACCACCTCTTCCATCTGTCGTGGAGGTGCACCGGGTGGAGGCATGGGCCTGCGCAAAGCATCCATTTGTTTCTTAATTTGGGCCACTCGATCCTCTGTGAGTTTTACCTTTGGATCCAGAACAGGTATATTTGACAGAGGGGTAGCACCGAAAGTCCAGTCTTCTTCTTCTGGCTTTGGTGTCACATAGGCGTCGAAGGAGCTTTTCATCAATTTCTCTGTTGGTTGATGCTTTGGCTTCTTCTTCTTGGGTTCCTCTGTCATTATCCCCTTGCCTTTGTCTTTTGCCTTCGGTTGTAGATCTTCTTGTAGAGATGGGGTTGCCTCGGTGGGTTCTTTCTTTTGGGGTTCTGAGGGCTTTGAAGGAGGTACTTCTGAAGTTTTGGGGGTTGCCTCTGATGGTTTTGTCACTTGTGTTTCTGAGGACCTGGTTGGTGAGATTGGTTTGTTCAGAGGTTTGGTTGGTGAGGCTTCTGCGGATTTGCTCAGATATTTTCTGTGTTTGCGAGCAATCGACTTGGTTCTGGTTTTGGGTGTGGGTGATGGAGATTTTGACTTCTCGGCTTCTGGTGTTGGAGATGGAAGTTTGGGTTCTTCAGGTGTTGTTGGTGTTGGTGAAGTTGGTTTGTCTTCTGTTGGTTTAGGAGTAGGGGTTGGTTGGTCTTCTTCGGAGGATGTCAAGATTTGAAATTGTTCACGGGTTGGCACATCTTCTCCGAATACAGAGGTTGTTTCCACAGAGGTGGGTGTTGCCTCTGTGGACTTCTGTTGTTGATCTTGATTGGTTTCAGGTACTTGGGTTGTAATTGGGGTTTCTTCAGGGGTTATTTCCACAGAGGTGGTTATTGCTTCTATGGTCTGTTGTTGATTTCTTCCTTGGGTTTAAGTTGGGGGAACTTGGTTTAGGGGTTCTGCGGATACCGGTGGAGCTGGTAGACCTCTGCTTGCAGCTTTCTCCCTGTGTTTCTCCCCCTCAGGATGATCTGATGAATCATCAGAGTCATCCTGACCCTTATCTTTCGTACCCTCTGCCCTGCATGAAGCTTCTAGCTTTTTGGGCGGTACGGCACCTGCAGCTATCATCTTTGCGCACAAGTCATCACAGAGGCCAAAAAGATTTGCGAGCTCTACCTCTGTGTTGAAGCGCATTCTGTCGACGCTCTTCTGAAAGTCTTTAACGTAGGTGTGATTGGCGATTGTAAAGGCTTTGATGAAGTCTGTCATCTGATCGAGAATCCCCTGGCCGAGCTCTGTAAGCTGTGCTCTTGTCATATAGTCGGAAGGCTTCATGGCCAGAGTTGCTTCTGTAGTATGCTCTTGAACTTGCTCGAGGGCCTTCTTTAAATCTTCAGGAGTAAGGCCCGGAGATGTTGGGGATTGCTCTTTCTTCAGCTTTTCAATCAATTCATTGGCAGAGCTTTGGAAGGCAGAGGATGTGGCTTTCTCGAACTTAGCAGCAGCAGCGGTGGCAGAGGTTGTCGCAGCTGTTCTCTTCTGGGCTAGAGCATTTTGTACCTCTGTGGGCAGGTTGTCCATTTTGGTGTTCATATCGGTAAAGGCCCTTGTGGTAATATCTGCAAAAGAATCAAAAGAGCTTTTCAACTCTTTCAATGTATTGTCCACAGATGTGACAAGGGTTTGGAACTCATCCCTTGATACATGTGGACTTGGTGTAACCTCCGGGGGAACACATTCGTCCCCAGAGTGAGTCCCTGTTCCTTGGACACCTTCTTTCGCCCTTGTTTGTACGTTGGGGAAGAAGGATTTTCTTCTGATCCTTGAGTAGAGGTTTTTGAGGCCTCATTCTCTACAGAAGTTCTGATAAGGACATTGTCTAGATCCACTCCAGAGGTGGGTACTAGAGTATCCTTATGTTGACTCGGAGACTTGTCTAGAGTCTCTCCGTCTTTGTGCACTCTAGGCCCCTCTGAAGGGCCGGTTGGACTTACGTGTGTGCGTGTGGCAGAGGAAACAAATTCCTCTGCAAGAGTGTCAGATATGATCCGGGGCGAGGAATCACGAACTAAAGACAAGTCCTTTGGAGAGGACTCCCTTGGAATGGTTTCCCCGGCTATTAGTGGCACAGAGGTGGAAGGAATTTCCTCTGCCCGGTCAGTTTGGGGTGGGTTCGAGCTGTGCTGCTTTTGTTCAATATTACCTTCTGCCACTAGACTGTCGGTAATAGAAGTGTGGGTTGCACTGGGAGTTGGTTGGGGTTGTGTGCCTCTAATATTCCAGGCATCTGTTCTGGATTCTTGCTCTGTTGGGCATCCTATCACTACTTCACCATCTATTGTCTCGGCCTCTTTCTCTTTTCTGTGGCTCACAGCACTAACCTCTGTTGCGGCTTGTACTATAGTGCCTTCGGCTTCTTGTACGAGTGTGGAGTACATGTGATGGAAAGTAGGCAAATGCCTGAGATCTGGATGTAGATTTCCGTAGTTTACCTGATCATCTTCTTCTTCATCAGAATCCACCTCTGAGATTAAGACATATGGGATTTTGGTGGTAGCTTTAACCAGATCCTGTGGGCTTGCTCTGAGCACATCATATCCGGGTTGTGTGAAGGGGTTCTGTAGAACTTCTGGTGTGGCAACTTGAATGCCCTTGGGGGTTTCGTCATCTTCATCTAAGTCAGAAGAGATTCTGAAGTCTGGAGCTTCTGTTGACTGATGGGAGAGGGCTTCTGCGTTCCAGCCAGAGGTATCTAAAGTATTGGCGATTTCGGGGTGCTCAAGGAAAGTGTTGAAGTCACCCTGATCTTCTGCATAGTTGATAGGTGAAGGGGATTGCATAGGTTGCTCATGGGTTTCTTCGACCATTTCTGCTTCCTCTGCGATGGTTTGCAGAGGAGTGTGAGGTTTCTTGGATTTCTTCTTGCTCCTCCTTTTCTTTGGTTTGGGGGCACCCTCCTCAGAAGACTTATGTTTTCTCTTCTTTTTGTCTTTTGGAGGAGGGGGAGGTGCAAATGATCCGACTTCTGTTGCATGAGGAGGGGACTATTGGGTTTGAACAGCACTGGTAGAGGTTCCCTCTGTCGTTTTCCTTTTCTTGTGAGCTTTCTTCTTCTTCTTGGCAGAGGATTTGCTTTTTGGAGCAGGGGAGAGTATTGTATTTCTCAGAGTATGAAACTTTTCTTGTACTTGTTCATGCTTAGCCAAGGCCACTGCCCATTCTTCGTCAGACAACCTATCTACAACCTTAGATCCTAAGGGGACTCCTAGACGCGGGGGTGTCACAGGACTCGGTTCTGGAGTCCTATGATCGCGTATGTATTCTAACTTAAGGGTCTCATCAGTTGCATATCCCAGAAGTGCGGTTGGCAGAGGTCTGCAGAAGTCGTATCCATCTCCGTGCTTTGTTGGAGAGTTCTTTGTCATAGGATACATTCTGGCCGTTGGTCCCTCCATAGGCCATTTTTGTAGAAGGAGCAGAGGCTCTAGAAGGACACCCAGAATTCGTTTATATTGTAGAGGAGGTAGAGCTTCGGTCGATCGTCCATTGGCCTTCTGGGTGGAGATTCTGCGGTCAATGGTGTTAACCGTTTCCTACATCATGAGGGTGGCGTAGTCCAGAGGTAGATCGTAGTACACCCCGTACATAATTGCCAAGATTTGGTGAGAAGATTGGTCTGGACTACCCACTTTCCCAGTTAGACACCTGTTGAGAATGGAGAAGAGAGTATTCCATAGAGGGGGAAGTCGATTTCTTCTGAAATCATTTCTTTTCCTTAGGGTTGTGTTGTATCCCAACATTTCAACAAATCTGCAGAGCTCGGTGTCTGTGGGTTCCTCTGCGTATCCCTTTATCCCTAGAAGACCTCTTGTGGGTAGATTGAACTCAAGTGAGAACATGGTTCTGTTGAACTTGAGTTCAAGGTGCTCGGATTTGTCTGGTTTTGAGATGTAGCCCTTTATCTGTCTATCTTCTGGGTCAAATCTGCTGCTTTGCAAGAATTGATTGAGATATCTGGCAGGGATTTTGTGGACAGTTTTGGTTAATAGGGGGTAAAGATAATGATTTTCCAGAATGTGAAGAAGGATGGCATGTGCTTCCCCAAATGCGGTTTTGGAGGGAACTAGGTATTGGTTATTGGGTTTCAAAGTGTTCATGTGCGATAAAGTTTTGAAGGTGGGTTGTCGGAGCAAAATCTGCTGACTCACCGGAGTTGTCTTGTTCTAGGTTTCTTGCTGTTTCAGGATTCTGGGAGTGCTCAGAATGAGATGGGGAGTTCACCGGAGCGTTGGAGGTAGAAGCCATTTGAGATTTCTTGAAGAATATAGTAGAATGAGGAAGTTGCAGGTATTTGCACAGTTCACCGGAGAAGATGAGGGAGATAAATTCGTAAGAGATTTAAGAAAGAATAGGAACGGGGTTATATAGTGAGGGTAGAAACGGATAGAATTCCGTGGTAAAAGTGAATTCAATAAACATTTGGGGTCCACACTCGAGTTTTACAGCTGGGGAAACGTTTCAGAAGGATCGTGTGGCACGCACGTCCAATGAAAATCTGCCACGTCAGATGTGTCAGAGCACGATTAGACGTTGTGCGCGGCCCATTAATGCTAGGCGCGTGGGAAATCCTTCTGTTTGGGGTCTGTCACTCGCAGTAAATGTTTTGCTTTTACAGAATTGCCACAAAGAGTCAAGTGTCAGAATCAACAGAGGCTCTGTAGTGGAGTGAGCTCTGTGATCTGAAACTTGTCTTTTTGTCTCCTCTTAGCTTGTACCTTTACAAAAAAATGTTTGAAAATTCATTGGAGAGGATCGATAGAGTCTTTAGCACAAAATTTTATCCACAGAGGCTTTGGGGTCTGTCAAAGCCAGCAGAGGCTCTATGAGTGAAAATTTCTAATAACTAAAGATTCATAAAAGTTTTTGATCATCCAAGTTTTTCACTGTCTTAAGCATTGTTTTTAGGACATATTTGAAAGTTGGTGTCCGGAAAAACTGTTTTGGAAAAAGGTTTTGTGCGAGACATTCTCCTTTTGACTAATCTTTGCTCGATCAACATAAGTTCTTTGATGGATAAAACTCTGTGACTAGAAACCTTCTTTCAGTATCTCAGTGCTTGTACTTGTACAAAAGAATCTTTGAAAGACATTGAAGTTGATCAATAGAGTTTCCGTATGAAATTTGCAGTCATAGAGATTCTGACTTACAGAGGCTCTATGGCCTTAAATTTCTAATATCGGAGAGCTCAAAAATCTTTTTGATCATTAAATGTTTGGAATGTCTTAAGCAGAGTTTCTAGGACATATATGGAAATTTGTGTCCTAGAGAAACTGTTTTCAAAGATGGTTAGTACGAGATGCTCACCTTTTGGTTCTCCTTTGCTCGGCAAAAACCTTTACTTCTTTGGATTTGGCTGACTACTACTCTTCTTTGGCTCCCCCTTGAATTAGCAACTTCTGTAGTCTAATTCAAGGTCTCCTTCTGCTCCCCCTTGACCTATGCTTGGATCAAAATAGATAAGCAATGCATAGAGCATAGGTCAAACTCACCAGAGGTTCTGTGGACATTGTCAGAAGATCTGAGTGATCCCACAGAAGCTCTGTCGGGTATAGACCTTTTGGTGATTCAAGAATTTACATGCAGAAGTATTCAAATATATATACATATTTACAGAGGACCAGATCTTACTTACAGAGGATTCAACTCATGTTAATCATTCCCAACTTACCCACCAGGAAAAGAAATATTTTCTCATCTAGCGCCTTGGTGAATAAGTATGCAAGCTAATATTCAGTGGACACAAAGTGCATTTCGATTGTGCCATGTTCAACATGATGCTTTAGAAAGTGGTAACGGATATCGATATGCTTTGTTTTTTAGTGCTGAACTGGATTGGCAGAGATGGCTATGGCACTTTTTGAATCACAGAGGATGGGTATCTTGTATATGGTGAAGCCATAGTCCTTTAGCTGAGTTTTCGTCCACAGAACTTGGGAGCAACAACAACATCTTCAGCTTCTGCTGTAGATGTAGACACACAATTCTGCTTCTTCGAAGTCCAGCTGACTAGTTTACCACCCAGGAATTGACAACTCCCAGAGGTGCTTTTTCGATCAAGCTTGCATCCTCCATAATCTGAATCTGTGTATGCCTTAAGACCAAAGCCATAGCTATTCGGATACCAGAGCCCAAGATTTTTGGTTCCTTTAAGGTCTCTGGAGATCCTCTTTACAGCAATATAGTGGGATTTTGGGTTAGCTTGATATCTTGCACAGAGACATGTGACATACATTATATCAGGCCTACTTGCGATTAAGTATAACAGAGACCCAATCATGCCTCTGTAGAGCTTGCACTCTACAGATTTGCCATTTGGATCTGAGAATAACTTATTTCCAGTGACCATTGGGGTCTTCATTAAAGAGACATCAGAGAGACTGAATTTTGAAAGTATGTCAGAGACATATTTAGCTAGATTGATAAAAATTCCCTCTAATGATTGTTTTACTTGGAGTCCGAGGAAGAAGTTTAATTCTCCCATCATACTCATTTCAAACTCACTCTGCATGAGCTTTTCAAAATCTTTGCACTGTTGTGCATTTGTAGACCCGAAAATAATGTCATCCACATAAATCTGTACAAGCAGAATCTCATCACCTTTTCTTTTATAAAACAAATTAGTATCGGTTGTACCTCTGTCGAAATCAATATTGAGAAGGAAGGTTGAAAGACGTTCGTACCATGCTCTTGGAGCCTGTTTCAGTCCATACAGAGCTTTGTGAAGATAATAGACATATTTTGGGTACTTGGAACTTTCAAACCCTGGTGGCTGCTGAACTTTCAAACCCTGGTGGTTTCAGTCCATACTTCTTCTTGGATTTCACCATTCAGAAAAGCAGATTTTACATCCATTTGAAAAACTTTGAAACCTCTGTGGGCTGCGAAGGCTAAGAAGATTCTTATTGCTTCGAGCCGTGCGACAGGGGAAAAAGTTTCATCGTAATCAATGCCTTCTTCTTGGCGATATCCCTTGGCCACCAATCTCGCTTTGTTTCTAATGACCACCCCATCCTCGTCCTTCTTGTTTCTGAAGACCCATTTTGTCCCTATTGCTTGTTTTCCTCGTGGCAAAGGTACTAGGGTCCATACCTTGTTTCTCTCAAACTGTAGAAGCTCTTCTTGCATAGCATCTACCCAGTTTGGATCATCTAGGGCTTCAAAGATTCTTTTTAGCTCGATCACACTGATGAAATTTGTAAAGAAACAAAAATTAGCAGTGGCTGATCTTGTCTTGACCTTTTCAGAAGGGTCGCCGATTATAAGGCTTGGAGGATGGCTTTTCGTCCACTGTGTTGTTCTTGGAAGATGGTCATTTGAGTCATCTAGTTGAACTTCTGTAGGTGCACCCTTTGGTTCTGGTACACCTTCTGTAGTAGATGGCACTTCAGAGCTCGAAGTTGGTTCTTCAGCTTGTGGGATTATTGGAATGAGAGTTGGATTCTCTTCTGAGGAAGTTGAGACTGAATCCTCATTTTCCTCTGGTATCGGCTCCTCTGTTGTAGTTGGTGTTTCCAGTGCCACTGTGGTAGAATCTTTGCTTGTGTCATCTTCTGTTGGCTCCCCCTCAACACGTGCATCTGCATGATTCACAGAAGAGGATGAAGTATTCAATGGACCAGTTAGAGATATACCTGACTCAGTCTGGTTGATAGAAGATGTTTCTCCAGAGGCTCTGACAGCTCCAGCAGAGGGATCAATATCGTCGTGGAACATCTCTTCAAATAGCAGATTTAGGTCTGCTTCTTTTGTTTTTGAGATGCCATAGGATTCCTTCTTTAGACCGAGTTCTGAACTGACTTGTTCAGAAGTCTTTTGAAAGGAATCGTCAAAAGACACATTGATGCTTTCTACAATGGTTCGTGACCGCAGAAGATAAACTCTGTAGGCCATAGAGGTGGCAGAGTATCCATTGAACTTGCCTTCATCTGCTTTCACCTCAAACTTTCCTCTTGCTTCTCTATCATTTAAGACAAATCACTTGCATCCAAATACATGAAAGAACTTGATGTTTGGTCGCCTTTTGTTGATCAAATGATACGGTGTCTTGATGTGCCTCTTTACAATGGTTGATCGATTTTGGGTGTAGCAAGCGGTTGATACTGCTTCTGCCCAAAAAGACATTGGTAATCCAGATGCTGTCAGCATAGTTCTTGCAGCCTCCACATGCGTGCGGTTCTTTCGTTCAACCACGCCATTCTGTTGTGGGGTGCGTGCAGCAGAGAAGTTCTGTGATATGCCTTCTTCTGTAAGATAGGCTTCAATGACAGAGTTTTTGAATTCTGTGCCATTGTCGCTTCTTAGTTTCTGAATCCTGCACTCATACAGAACTTGGATTCTTTTCATTAAATTTATCAGAATGTTTGGAACATCTGATTTCTTTCTGACAAATTCAACCCATGTAAATCTTGAATATTCATCTATCAAAACAAGTATATATTTCTTGCCACCTAGGCTCTGTGTAGCGATTGGACCGCAGAGGTCAACATGAAGCATGTACAGAGGCCTAGGGCAAGATACATCAGTCTTGCCTTTATGGGAAGCTCTTTTGAGTTTTCCCATTTCGTAAGCAGAGCACAAATGATCTTTATTAAATTTAACATTTGGCAGACCTTTGACTAGATCAAGTTTAACAAGCTTATCTAGAGTATGAAAGTTTAGGTGGCAGAACCTGTTATGCCATAACCAGGCTTCTTCGCTTTTACTGGCAACAAGGCAGAGCTTGTCTTCCTTGTTCTTGGCACAGAAGTTCATGAGGTAAAGATCGCCTCTTCATTCGGCTCGCAGGAGTTCGACTCCTGTGTCCTCACCTTGTAGAGAGTAGAAGGTTCTTTTGAACATTACGTCGAAACCCGTATCGCAGAGTTGTCTAACAATGAGAAGATTGTGCTTAAGGCCATCCACATATGCAACTTTGCATACGGTTATGTTTTCCTTCTTGATGACTCCGTAGCCTTTTATATACCCCTTCTTGTTGTCACCAAAGGTCACAGATCCTCCATCGAGTTTATCTTTGTAGGAGGATAGTAGACCTCTGTCGCCAGTCATGTGCCGCGAGCATCCGGAGTCAAGATACCAGATTGGCACATACTGCTTCTGCAAGACAATCAGAGAGTTTTAGGTACCCATATCCAAATGGGTCCAACTTTGTTAGGGGTCTTCAAGTTTGCCTTAGCATTCTTGGGTTTGGTTTTAGTTTCTTGTGAAGAACCATTTTGTTTCTTCTTACCCTTGAATTTAGTATTCTTTTTGGGTGCAGAGAGGAAACAGTGTGGACTTGAGAAGTGTTGGCTTAATTGATGCATGAGATCAAAGCAATGACAATAATGAATGTGCGAAGAGATTTGCTTGAACTTTTCATTGAAAACATTAAATGGGGGCATAGAGGCATTACATTCTATCCTAACATTTGACTTCCTATTACAAGAAGACCTATGTAGGCTAGATTGTTGTTTGCAAAATCCTTTGTTGAGAGTAGCCTTCTGTGGACACATTCTGTGGTGAACTTCTGCAGGTTTCACTGTCACAGAAGAAAAAGATTTGTTATTTTCAGCCCATTTACCCTTCTGTTGCCATGTTAGTTTTTCTTCAATAGGCCTTAAGGGTTTTGAAGTCTTTGAACTTGTTGGATTTTGAGAGGACGTTTTCTTTTGTTGTTTGATTTTCTCAAGCTCAAGAGAGGTTTTGGCTTGTATACACATGTCCAAAAAATCTGGACAAATATGAACTCTTGTGATTTTCTCCTTGGGAGGAATAGTTCTGTTAAGAACTCCAGAGGGTAGTTTAAAATCCTCTGAGTCACAAGGTACTATCTCTGACTTAGAGTCAGTCTCAGATTCGTCAGAGGATGAATCGTCCTCATATACAGAGGTTGAGTCACTTAGTTCTCTTTCGACAGAGGCTGGATTTTCAGAGCATGTGCCATACTCGCTTTCATCCTTTTCTTTGAGATTATTTTCCATGTCAATAGAAGTATCTATTAAGGTTTCATCAGAGAGATTTTGATCGATAGAGGGTGTACAGAAGTTTTCGTAAAAGTTATTTTTCCCGATTTCCATCAACTCTTTTTCAGAGATATCTTTAAGTTTTTCTTCTGAAACGTTAGGCTTGAACTCAGGTGCCTTTGCCGATAATTTCTTTTCAGAGTTTATCATGCAGACAAAGGCAACCTGTGTTTGAGCTCAACATGTAGAAAGCAGCATCTTTATGAGGTCTGTTGGGCTTGCTTCTGCACTCTGCTGCATAATGACTAGGTTTACCACAGTTGAAGCATCCTGTGTTCTGTGGTGATGTGGTGGATTTATCTTGAGCTCTGTGCTCCTCCCTTGGCATACCCCTCTGTGGGTAATCGTTCTGCCTCTGTTGACGATCTTCTCCTCTTCTCCTCTCTGTTCATATCCTATGTCATACATCCTCTGTCGGTCGTGGAGTTCCTCCCTTCCTTGGTTTCTCTGCTCATATCCATGTGGTGGTCCATAGTTCTGGTACCTTCCACCACTTCCTTCTTTATCATCTCTTCCTCTGTCGTAGCTTGGATTGTTTCTGAATCCTCTATTGCCAAACTCCTTAGTTAGCAGAGCTAACGATTTGGCAATTGAAGTCATTGTTGCTTCTTCTTCATCAAACATCTCTTCCTCACTATCCACCACCAGAACCTTTTTCGTCTTTTCCTTTTCCTTTGTAGCCTTCTTCTTCTGAGGTAAGTCTTGAACCTCTGTTGCCTTTCCCACAAGTGCCAAAGGCCCTCCCAGTTGTGCTTTCGTCTGAGTATCTGGCTCTCCTGTGTAGCTAGAGTGCCATAAAGATCTGTGAGGGTCCAAGTATCCAAGTCTTGATTTGTTTGTAAAGACATTGATAGTTGGAGCCACTCATCATTCAGACTCTTGAGGAACATAACATTATTTTCCTCAGAGGTTCTGTGTATGCCGAACTTCTTGCACTTGTTTACCAGAGAATTGAATCTGTCATATGTACTCTGCAGAGTTTCTCCTGGCAGAGCTTCGAAGGCATAATACTCATTGATGCATTGAGCTCTTCTGTTCTTTTGAGTCTTGGCTCCACCTTCTAACTGTTTCTCAAGTTCTTTCCATAGATCATATGCAGATTCACATGCATCTAAGGACTGAAAGAAGTCATTAGGGATTGCCATTATCAGAAGTCTTTTGGTTTTCTTGGCCCATTCAAACGTTTCCCAGTCTTGTGGAGACCACTTACTGATTTCTTTAGGTTTATCATACTCCGGTACCTCTGGAGTGGTTTCAGTAGCAGGTACTCTTGGGACAGTGACCATGGGTACAAAAGGTGGGTTATAAATATAGGTCAGAAGTTCCTTATCAACACCTTCTAGGAAGTGAATCATTCGTATTTTCCACTGAGGATATTCATCTCTCAGAAGATTTGGAGGCTTGGTTAAAGAACCAACAGTGAAAAAGTTAGTTGGGTTTGCCATTTTTGTGTAAAGTGGAGTTTTCATAAATGCGCAGAAAACAGAGTGAGGTTCAGTGACCTTTGTTTGAATGGATTTGTTTGAAGAAGAGTTGTTACTTAAGGGTTTTGAACAAAGCACTAAATGGAAAGATTTTGCTGAAACAACAGATCCTATTCAACCATCAAAATCAAACTAGTTGATAATAACAGGAAAACAGGGGCTGTCTTGTACTTTTAAAGAATAGATCTTAAAATCAGACCATAAATCTACCAAAACTGAATTGTGATCATTGTAGAGTGGATCCTTTGATATTGAGAATCAAAGAACGCTCTGATACCAATTGTTGATCCCACCTTTAGACTCAACAATGATTTTAACCTCAAACGTTCAAAGCAGAATGTAAACAGTGTTAAGTGCAGAAGCGTTTTCAAGAACAATTTGGGAAGAATGGTAGATAATACACAAGGAGATAAAAACATAACATAATGTATAACAAAGATTGCTCAACAGTTTAATTTCTCATTCATTCACCAAGAACACCATTAACTGTGTGTTTTCCAGAATAGAACTTTCTAAACAGGTGTTTTTGTGTGTGTGCTTCGTTACTAGAAATGGAGTGGTAACTCTACTATTTATACAAGGACAAAGGGGACAAATAGTACACAAGACAAGATCGTGTACGTTCCTCTAGTGCGTCTAACATAGTGCGCTCATGAATAAGACAACGTAAAAGTTGCTCCTATTTGTGAATTGACACGTGGAAAGTGGGGAACAGGTTATGTACTATTTGATCTTCGAATCTTCGTACTGTAGATAAGCGTGAGATGCACTTTTGCCCTTGTCTTTATCTTCCTTAATCTTCATCTTCTATCTTGTATTCCACAGAGGCTCTGTCAAGGATGGCAAAGGCTCTGTGGCCTTGGTCTTTGTTGCTCTTCTGATGATCGCTCAGTGAAAGCTCTGTTCACTTGGTGTTCGGTAGAGGCTTCTTCTAGAGTTCTTCCTTAGCTTATATTTCAATACTTTTCTAAAACAGAAGTTGGAGCTAACAGGTCTAGCTTATAAGCTTGTAGTCCGATCTTCTCCAAGATTGTGAATGACGCAAGGAAACGAGGACTAAGTTTCCCACGCATTTCGAAGCGGATAATACCCTTCCATGGCGAGACCTTCAACATGACCCGATCTCCCACTTGAAACTCGACTGGTCGACTTCTCTTGTCCGCGTAGCTCTTTTGTCGGTCTTGCGCCGTCTTTAAACGTTCTCAAATTTCCTTTACTTTATCCGCGGTTTCTTGCACAATTTCCGGTCCCGCGAATTGTTTCTTTCCCGCTTCAAGCCAACAAATGGGAGTTCTACATCTACGACCATATAAGGCTTCAAACGGAGAGGCCTTAAGGCTCGAGTGATAATTGTTGTTGTACGCGAATTCCACCAAAGGTAGATGTGTGTCCCAATTCCTACCAAAATCGATGACACGCGATCGAAGCATATCTTCGAGAGTTAGTATCGTCCTCTCACTTTGCCCATCCATTTGGGGATGGTAGGTCGTACTTAGCTTTTCGTTCCTAATTCTTTTTGGAAGCTAGCCCAAAAATTTGAAGTGAATCGGCTATCTCTATCGGACACAATGGATAGTGGCACCTCATGCCTCGACACGATCTCATTGATGTATAGCCTTTCTAGTTTGTCCAAAGGCAACGTTTCTCGCATTGCCCAAAAGTGTGCGCTTTTAGTCAAACAGTCCACAATCACCCAAATAGTGTCGTGACCTCGTAAGGTCTTCGGTAGTTTTGTAACGAAATCGATGGTGACATTGTCCCATTTACAATCCGGAATTCTCAAAGATTGCAAACTCCCATACGGCTTTTGGTGTTGTGTCTTGACTTGAAGGCACGTCACACAAGTTCCCACGTACTTAGCCACATCGAGCTTCATCACCGGCCACCAATAATTTAACTTCAAGTCCCTATACATCTTTGTAATACCGAGGTGAATAGAGTATCACGACTTGTGAGCTTCCTCTAGAAGTAACTCATGATTACCACCGATCTTCGGCACCCAAATCCGTCCTTGGAAGAGTTTGAGGCCGCGACTATCTTCCGATAATAGTTCCCGTTGCTTCACCATAACTTCTGCCTTAAGGTTCTCTTCTCGAAATGCCTCCTCTTGACTCGTTTTAATGCTTTCCATCAAGCTTGAAACCACATCAATTCGGTTGAGGTTCAAATGGATCCCACTCTCGTGGTCCTTTCGGCTCAAGGCATCTGCCACCACGTTAGCCTTCCCTAGGTGGTAAAGTAGTACACAATTGTAATCCTTTAGAAGTTCGAGCCATCTCCGTTGTCGCATATTTAATTCCTTTTGGTCGAAGATATACTTGAGGCTTTTATGATCGGTGAAAAGAGTGCATTTCGTCCTGTACAAATAGTGTCGCCACAAATTCAAAGCAAAAACCACCACCGCCAACTCCAAATCATGAGTTGAGTAATTCTTCTCATGGTCTTATAGTTTTCGTGACACATAAGCTATCACCTTCCCTCTTTGCATCAACACACAACCGGGTCCCAATTTCGATGCGTCGCTATAAACCACAAAGTCCTCTGATCCTTCGGGTAAGGATAAAATTGGCGCCTCACACAGTTTCCTCTTGAGAGTCTCAAAGGCTTGCTCTTGAGCGGTGGTCCACACAAACTTGACATTTTTCCTTGTCAAAGAAGTAAGCGGTGTAGCAATCTTTGAGAAGTCTGGAATAAATCGTCTATAATACCCGGCTAGGCCCAAGAAGCTTCTGATTTCCGTTGGGCTCGTGGGCGGTTTCCAATTCGTCATGGCTTCCACCTTTGAGGGGTCCACTTTCACCTTGTCTTGAGACACCACGTGTCCCAAGAATTGGACTTCTCGTAACTAAAACTCACACTTTGAAAACTTGGCATACAACCTTTCTTTCCAAAGAACTTCCAATACTTCATGTATATGTCGACTATGTTTGGTCTCGTCTTTAGAGTAGATCAAGATGTCATCGATAAAGACTATCACCGACTTGTCCAAGAAAGAACGGCACACACGGTTCATCAAGTCCATAAACACGGTCGGTGCGTTTGTCAATCCGAATGGCATCACCAAAAATTCATAGTATCCATACCGCGTCCGAAAAGCTGTCTTCGGAATGTCGCGTTCTTTTACTCTTACTTGATGGTATCCGGACCTCAAATCGATTTTGGAGAAGCAACTAGCTCCATGTAGTTGGTCAAAGAGATCATCAATACGGGGAAGCGGGTACTTGTTCTTTATCGTCACCTTGTTCAATTTCCGGTAGTCAATGCACATTCTCATCGATCCACCCTTCTTTTTCACAAACAGTACCGGAGCTCCCCAAGGTGACGAGCTCGGCCGGATAAATCCTTTCTCTAATAATTCCTGCAGTTGCAACATCATCTCTTGCATTTCGGTTGGAGCCAATCGGTACGGAGCACGTGCAATCGGAGCCGCTCCCGGGGTGAGGTCAATATGGAATTCCACTTGTCGTTCTGGTGGCAACCCGGGTAGGTCTTCTGGAAAGACGTCCGGCTAGTCACACACTACTGCTACATCCTCTAACTTCTTCTTTTCTAACTTCGCGTCCATGATGTAAGCCAAATATAACGAGTACCCCTTGGCATGGAACTTTCGCGCCTTTAACGAAGAGATTATCGAGGTAGTTCTCCCCCTTTTCTCCCCATACACTGTCACTACATTGACATTCGGCGTCGGAACTCGGATCCTCTTTTCCGCACACAAGATTTCGGCTTTATTCTCAGTCAACCAATCCATGTCCATAACCACATCAAAACCACTGATCGCCATAGGTAACAAATTCGCCACAAAAGTATTCCCACCTATCTCAAAGGTGCACTTACTAGTTACTATAACATTCCCGGATCAATACTTGCTCCCCATTAGCTACCTAAACTATTAGGGCGTCCGAGAGGGTACTAGCGGGAATAGTAAATGACTTGCAAAAAGAATTCAATACAAAAGAAAGATTCACTCCCGAATCAAACAATATACGAGCAGGCAAGGAGTTTACGAGGAACGTACCCGTCAACACATCGACGGTCTCTCTCGCCTCCGAGGCGGTCATTTGGAAAGCTCGGCTCGGTGCCCTCGACGGATTCTCCCTCTTGATTGGCGCCCACTTGGTGCAATCCGACAACTTCGGGAAATCCCTCTTGATGTGCCCCGGCTCTCGGCACTCGAAGCAAACCGGCCCTCGGATAGGGCAATCTCGGACGGCATGGTCTCTCTTCCCACACTTAGCACATTCGGTCGGGTTGGGATGTGGCCTATAATTGCATGGTCCACTATGCTTGCTTTTACACCTGTGGCACCACCTCACCTCGCGTCGAGGATCACCATTTCTTCCCCCGATATAAGGTCTGAACTGACGTGTGGGTCCGGCCGACCCTTCCCATTTCCTCTTCTCACTCACCATTACCTTTTCTTCTCTTCCCTTGGCATAGACGGTATCCATCATCTTTGCCTCCTCTATAGTCTCCTGTAATGAAATAGCTTCAGAGTTGTGGACCATTGCCATCATGTCCGTCGGTAATCCCTTAAGGTAAGCCTTAATCTTTTCTTTCTCGGTCGGGGCCACATGCCCCACTAAATTCAGCTTCTCCATGAACAAATGAGTGTACTCTCTTACAGTAGAGTTCCCTTTCTTAAGCGGTCGGAATTCCTCCTCGATCCGGTCTATTTCCTGTTCATTGCAGTACTCTTCCAATACTTTCCTCTGAACACCTCCCACTTCATCTTGGCCAAAACCGAGGCCTCCAAAGTATAAGTGAAGATATTCCACCATGTGAGGGTCGCATCCCTCAACATCTGAGAACCGGACTTTACCTTTTGGTGTTCCCCACAATCACAAGCCCGAAAAGCTTGCTCAATTTCTCGGATCCAGTTCATGCAAGCCACTGGATCATCGGAACCCGCAAACTTGGGTGGCTTACAACAAAAAAAAGTCTTATAAAAACAACGCTTTTCCCTCCTCGCTTCTTCCGTGGTCACTCGCTCATTTGTGTCAACAATATGTACCACTCCACCCGAACCAATTAGGGCGTTTTCCACAACCGTTTCATTCCTATGGTGAATGGCATCTCGGTCCTCTAGTAACTTTAGGAACCTTTCGTCTCTCTTGTCCATTGCAGAGTTCATCATTTGCAGAAAACTTGCCATCATGACAGATTGAGGGTTTGCCTCTTCCATTATCGGCTCTTCCACTGCAATTTCATTTTAGGGTATGAGGTCAACAACGTCCCTTAGCATCTGAGGGATCGGAGGAGTAGGAGGATTTCCCCTTGGTTCGGTTGTCTCGGCTCTTCCACCGCAATGTCATTCTGTGCCGTAACACTGTTTTCATGACCTTCTTCTTGATTTGCCACTTGGCTCCTCGTGTTTACCATGGTGAACTGCCACACATGACAAATACTATACCGATTAATTCTTTAAAAGATTAATGGTGTGTAACGTAGGCATGGCAACGAGGCAGGTATGGGGCGGGGTTCCCCATCCCGGGCCCCGACCCCAGGCGGGTACGGGGATACCAACCCCGACCCCGGTCAACTTTCGGTCAATACCCGGTCAAGACCCGATCAATACCCGGTTAATCTAGAAAAATTAATAACCTGTTGTTTGACAGATTTTCAGAAGGAAAAAAACAGTATTCATCATCAATATCAATGGAAGCAAAAAGCAGTATTTCAAGATTTCTTGAAAAAAGAACCTGTTGTTTGATAGATTTTCTTTTAGAAGTGCAGGAAGAAAACATTATTCATCATCAACACCAATGGAAGCAAGAAACAATATTCAAGATTTGTTGAAAATTTTATAAGATGTTCAGAAAGAAAACTGTATTCATTATGAATGGAAGCAAGAAACAATATTCAAGATTTCTTGAAAATGTTATAAAATGTTCAGAAAGAAAACGGTATTCATTATGAATGGAAGCAAGAAACAATATTCAAGATTTCTTGAACAAATTATAAAATGTTCAGAACTCACGATGAGGTCTGGTAGGGATGGTAAAATGGTAATGGGTTTAGGGTTTAGAAAATTAAAATTTATTATATATTTAATAAATATATAAAATATTTAATTTTTTTATTAATATATATACCAGGTCCGGGGCGGATCGGGGGATGGTCATCCCGGCCCCGGCCCCGGTACCCGGTTTGGCGGGGAATCCTCGGCCTCGGTCGGGTCGGGTGAACCGGGTTCCCCACCGGGTCGGGCCAAATTGCCATGCCTAATGTAACGTACTACTACAATCATTAATCATCATAATAACAAATTCAAGCATGCTCACGTATGAATATATTCACAATAACACGGGCCCTATGAAATTTTGAATATACCACACATAAGAATTCTTTTCATCATTACTACAAATTTCAACAACTGCAATTCCGTTGATCCTATACTCTCCCCAACTTATGGTCTCTACCCATAGTCACGGAATTTCATAAGGGCAATTCAGTTTAAGTCTAGGTATGCTAAGGCCAACACCTAGTTCGCTTAAACCACTGCTCTGATACCAACTTGTAACACCCTAAAAATAGGGGTAAACAAAAACTTTCATAAATACGAAAGAGCGGTATGAATATCTATATAGACAAGAGCCATCCCAAAAAGGGGAATTACAAGTGTGATACTTAAGATGCAATTGTATTTTAAATGTAAGATTTATAACAACCAACTAATCTAAATCCTATTAAGGAAATCAAGATTACAAAAGGGTTGTCATCTCTTAGTCCTATATCTTCTATCGATCGTGTCCCCAAAGCACATCCCCAAGGCTCACATACTCCGCCTATTCTTTCTTAATAACGGCTCCGCTTGAACCTGAGATCCAAGGCAACAATCAAACAAGTCTCAAGACCAGGCTTGGCGAGTATTCTCAAATAAAAGCATATAATAATGATAGCATGTTTTAGTAAAAGTCATCATCCGATTTCCATGAGTAGATTTGAAATCAATGGGGGAGACCCATAACACCAAGAAGTTCCACCCAAAGAGTCGAGATACCTTAGTGTCATCTGCATAAAAGAGACACAAAGGCCCGACACATCCGGGGATACAACAAAGGCATTGCCCTAAAATGGCGAGGGTCTAGGCACATACCTATGAGGTGGTGTCCAAGACTATGTCCTCCCAGTGAACCCTTAACTTGATTTCAATGACCAATTAAGCCACAAACCACATCATTATGTTTATTCAATGCAAGGGCTTCCACTTGTAGCACATAATTCATCATCCATCAAGCACATATTTCACACATAAGGATGTACATAGTTCGTTTAGGGTCATTTGCATCCAATAAGCCCTATGGGCCAAATAGCTTAATCATTAAGACATACTTAATACCATTAAAGTAAATTTGTAGCATTTAGGAGTGAAACCCTAAACTTACCAAGACCACATATAGTAGTATCAACATATAGAATCTACCAATACTCCCATAAACCAAGAATACTTCCATTAAGTCAACAAATCATGTTTCCAAAATTAGGGTTTCCAATAAGATGAAGAAACAAGTAACTAGTGATGGAAATTTTACCCGTTGGGTCAGGTACCCGCGGGTACCCGCCCCTAACGGGGCGGGGATGGGTATTATTTTTCATACCCGAAGCGGGTTCGGGGTCGGGGTCGGGGATGGTATTACCCGCCCCTAATAATACCCGATATATATTTTTATATATTATTTAATTAATTTCTTTTTTAGTTGCTTAATACTTTTATACTTTAAAATTGTCATGAAGTACGATTACACGTGGTTGACTATATCATTTATATGTTTTTGAAACTTGAGGTTTATTTATTTGTTTTAAATTTTTAAAAAAAAACTCGTCTTTTATTCTCATTAAAAATAATTTAATTAATTTTTTTCCCTAAACGGGTTCCCCGTACCCGTCGGGGATTAGACGGGTCGGGGACGGGGGGTGCATTCCCCACCTAATACTGCCCCGTTTCCATCACTACAAGTAACATAACAAGTAAATAATCATAGATCTAGTTTAAGGTAAGTTAGAACACTCACAATATAGGTTTTTAGACCAAAACCTAGAAAATGGATGAAACCCTAGATATGGAGGAAATGCAAGTGAGACTTGGAGTTGTAGGTGTCAAATCTCTTGGAGAAATCTTCAATAAATGCTCCCAATAGTTTCCAAGATGTGCAATAAATGAGATTCTAATCTAGTGGGGATTTAATGAAGTGAGAGAATGGTTTTGGAGATGAAAATCGCCCTCTAAACCCTAAAATTATCGGCTGATAAAAGTTGAGATGAGAGAGTGTCAAATAATAACTAAAAATCGTGTTTTTATAGCCTCAGCCCCCGACAACGATAGTTCCCGGCGATTGTGCCAAGGGCACTCTCGCACGGGGCACTCTCGCGAGAAATGTACCGCAACTCCCCCCCCCCCCCCCTGAGCCACTCGCGAGTATGACACGCGATTGTGCCAAAGGCACTCTCGCCGGGTCACTCTCGCACAGAATGTACCGAGAGTTGGTACACACTCGGCGATTGTGACACGCGATTGTGCCAATGGCACTCTCGCGATGTCACTATCACACACCCACACGTGCACCCCAAAATTTCTACAAAATGGCCACATTGAGATAAAGCATGAAATCACATAAGTTTAGTCATGTAGGGAGTTAGAGAAAATATAAGGAGTGCACACAAAGCTTAAGTGACGTAGGAATGCTTAGGAATATGAGGTTGGAATTACGGATGTAACATGTAACACCCTCAAATCTGAATATAACGACTAATTTTAAATTTTCGATAATACATCAAATAAGGAATAATTCCTTTCTAAATGTCAACACTTGATTATCTATAATGGCAATCTAAGATTTAACATCAACAATAAATAATTCAGACTTTACATATAGTCTAAATTAAGAACGGGTGTTACTAAACTCTAACAACGGTCACTATCTCCAAATGCGGAAAACATCTCCAACTTGTTAATTATTGCTTGTGCCTATAACTAGCATCTGAATCTTCATCTTCGCTAGTACCATTCTCCAACGAGGACCTGATGCACATGCCGACAAATAAAAATGGTTAGGCTTAACGCCTAGTGAGTTCAAGATTTTTCATCATTTATATAAAACGCTAAACTGAAATAATGTTATTTAAATCACGATTTCTAAAATGGAAAGTATAAAATATGAATGCAACATTTTTCCTCAGACCCACCATTTTTCGTGGTGAAAACTCCAATACAAAACGTTAATTCAACTATAAATTTGAAACCCAAACTCACCCAAAACGTGAATAATGATTAATGCTCAATTACTGAAATTCAGATGAAACTTTATTATTCAAAATACCAAAATATAAGTAAGACTCAATACTCAAAACCATAACTTATGGAGAATACTCCATACACAAAACGTCACCGAAATATGGATAAAATTCAATACCCAAAACAACACCTTTCGGTGACGGGGGAGACCCGATTTCCATGCTTAGTGGCGGAACACAAAAGTAGGCCACCATTCCATGTTATAGAGCTCATCCTGAGGATCAATGGCCCCAATGGGATCAATAATTCGCGATTCATACACGGGGCCCCCGATGATCCAAGGTACACTCATTCACTAGAAATTACATCATGTGGCCAATGGCTAGTATCCGACTCCCATAAGACCGTACCAAGTTGCCCCCGATGACCCGATGCCTATTTCTAGCTACAACATGGGAATAATTGTCCCATAAAAACCGAATCAGAAATTACACCTTATGGTCAATGGCAGATGTTCGACTACAAGAGTCCGCACCATAGAGCCCCCGATGACCCGATGCCTATTCCTAGCCACAACATGAGAATAATTGTCCCATAAAAACCAAATCAGAAATTACACCTTATGGTCAATGGCAGATGTTCGACTACAAGAGTCCGCACCATAGAGCCCCCGATGACCCGATGCCTATTCCTAGCCACAACATGAGAATAACCGTCCCATAAAAAACGATAAAGACCAACTCCTATGCATATGGATCCATTGCATTATAGTCTGAATTTACATGGCCCCAAATAAATGAAAGCACACTCAAAACATGTAACATTTCAAATAAGTATGTCATAACTGCACATAACTCCAAAAGCCCGTCATAAAACGAAATTAAATCGGACAAATGTCCACCAAGACTCATCCAAGTCAAAGTCGAGTTAATCGCTCAACAACATCATTGACTATAAAATAAAAATCATCATGAGTAATAAAATGTATTTACCCAACATTTATACAATTAAATGCTCTAAAGAATAACTAACACAAAAACTCATCAAGAGTTGGGACAAATCGTTTTCCAAATATAGTTATACCATTTATAATTCAATAATATACATTTTTCATACGTTTTATAAAACCAATACACAAAAGTGCATTTACGTCAAATGGCCCCATCTATGCAATAAATCATCAAAATAACATATTAATATGATTTATTTAACAAAAGGTCCAAAAACTCCAAATATGGTCATTTTATAATATTTAAAATTTTGAATGTATCCAAAATGTAAATTTCATAAAATAAGAAACACATTTGATAAACACCAAGTAAAGACACTTTAATACTTCAAAATGGACATTTTTTGGCATGTACAAAGTTTTCGTAAAGCAACTTGAACTCACATTGCTAAGTTATGTTAAACCTAGTTTTTATCCAACTTGCACGAACTTCATGCTACCTAGATCAACCATGAGTAATCACCAAATCAATGACGAATTCTAAATAAAATATCTATACCACATTTTAAACATTTCCAACTCATTAAGAACCACTCACAACGGATTTGAAACTTCCAAGTATATTAATCCATCTAAAAGCTATAAACTTGTAACTTTCATATTTGAAACACTTAAACCCCAAATGAACTTATCAACATAAGTAAATCCCTCAATTTAATTCATAAGCAAAATACTAAGCAAACCCACCATTTACTATATGAGATATTTCTTCAAACAAAACTTTAATAATATCAAAATCATAATATTTCAAAAACTCTAACTTTACATAATAACTAGAAAAAACATAGATTAAGGTGCTAGTAGTTCATACCTTTCAACCACTAAGAATAAAAAACCATCAACAAACTTAATCATCTCCAATAACTCCATAAAGCTACTCTTGAATTTCTCATCAAAATAAATCAAATGTATTTGAGTGATTTATATAGGGAAATTAATTAAAATGCCAAAAGTCAAACATCAACTTACCAAAATGCCACAAAAATTTCGCGGTTTACCAAAATGCCCTAATGGCCCGCGATGGAGCCCGCGATCGCAGGATAGGGCTGACGTGGCACGACCTTTGGCCAAAAGTGTCCCGCGGAGCCCCTCAACTTTGTCCGCGGTGCACATTTGGCCCCTGCCCGCGATGGCCCGCGATGGACCAAAATTTTACAGTTTTGGTCCCTGAAAATTTACACTTTTGGTCCCTGAAAATTTACACCTTCAGCCCCTGTACTTAGACGAATCTTGCATGCTTTTACTGTTTTTTTCCACAATTATTGTACTTTAAAGACCGATTTGTGGTTCAAATTCACTGGCATGTTTGAGATTTCATCCATAAATATCAGTAATATGCAATTCACAATTCACACTTGTTCTTGCTTTCTTTCTTGATTTCTCTCTTGCTTTCTTTCTTTGAATTGCTTTCTCTCTTGATTTCTCTTCTCTCATTTCATCCACAAATGGCATCGTCATCAAACCCTAAGTCTACTCCTGAAAAAATGCCACCTCAAATCGAGGTCGCCATAGCAAAAAAGGAAAAGGAGATAGATGAACTAACAGAAGAGTGGATAAAAATGATGGGCAGGAAGGCAGTCCATTTGAGAAAGATCGAAGAGGAAGACAGGGAGATCAAAAGGATGAAAGGGGATATAAAAGCTCGGGAGGCTCGTGTTCGTCGAGAACAAGAAGCAATTCACCATATTCTGCAAGACTTCGCAATTATTCAAGCGAAGGTAAATGAGAAGCAAGCTTGGATTGATGAAACTAAATCAATTTTTAAGTAGGTGGTGGTTGTTTTAGTTGTTTTGTATTTTTTTACTGTGTTGTTTTGTATTTTCTTTACTGTGTTGTTGTTTGTATTTTTTTGTTGTTTTTTTACATCATGTAAGGTCAAGTCAGAGGTTACCTGTATTTTTTTTACTGTGTTGTTGTTTGTATTTTTTTTGTTGTTTTTTTACATCATGTAAGGTCAAGTCAAAGGTTACCTCAACTCATTTGCTAAAGTGTGTCCGGGTTGTGGTACACAATGGCCATACGTGGTTGCAAAAGCAGAAGCCGTTGAAGAAGGGTCAGAAAGATTGAAGATGAAGAGCATGTTGGAAGGAATACAAACTAGCTGTGTTATCAATGTTCATTTAAAAGCATATGTATGTGTGTATATATAATATGAATATATATATATATATCATTTACAAGCTAGTTGTGTTATCAATGTTCATTTAGAAGCATATGTATGTGTGTATATATATAATATGAATATATATATATCATTTACAAACTAGCTGTGTTATCAATGTTCATTTAAAAGCATATGTATGTGTGTATATATAATATGAATATATATATCATTTACAAACTAGTTGTGTTATCAATGTTTATTTAGAAGCATATGTATGTGTGTATATATATAATATGAATATATATATCATTTACAAACTAGCTGTGTTATCAATGTTCATTTAAAAGCATATGTATGTGTGTATATATAATATGAATATATATATATCATTTACAAACTAGCTGTGTTATCAATGTTCATTTAGAAGCATATGTATGTGTGTATATATATAATATGAATATATATCATTTACAAACTAGCTGTGTTATCAATGTTCATTTAGAAGCATATGTATATGTGTATATATAATATGAATATATATATATATATATATATATATATCTTTTACAAATCAGCGTTTAGATCAACAGTATCATATGTGTTTGTTCCATATGGTTCAAGCTGTGACGGGCCCGGGGTGTGACTGACTGAATATCTCCTTGGCACGGTTGAAGGGGCGGGATTTGGACACTCTCCACGAGTGTGTCCTACGCATTGGCACCGAGTACATCTTCGTTGTATCGAACTTTCACCACGTGATGGACGTCGGTCGTTCTTTCTCGGTCTCCCGGCTATGTTCTTATCCATTAAAGGTGGATAGCATGGCGGAAGCGGGTCGGGTGGATACACCCATGCTGCAGGGGTCCAGCTGGGTTTATTACCTCCACGTATGTTCTCTGGTAATATTCGGACGTGAAGAAAGGTACAGCCAAGTCGCTGCAATCTCTACGACCCATATGTGTTGCCGCAGCGATGGCATGGCCGCACGGTAACCCAGATTTTTGCCATTCGCAACACGAACAAATGTGGTCTTCTATATTCACAATCGCGTGAAGATAGTCATCATGCACCTCGTACTTCCCATACCCGATTGCTCTTACCGGCCATGTCGCCGCACGACGCGCCCTGTACTGAATGATCTTCTCTGCCGTTGGTGTGAGTGCATTTTGCATCTCAGCTCCTTTTAGGCGTCGAATTTGGTACCACTCTTGTTGAAAGGCCCGAAAGTAGTCCATAAGATTAACAATCGGACATCTACGCGCAAAACGGGAGAGTGCATTCACAGACTCTGCACTATTCGAGGTCAGAATGTCATACCGTTGTCCAGGAAAATAGGCCGCAGACCACTTCTCCGGTCCAGCTTCGTCAAAGACTTTGGCTGCTTCGTCGGCACTATATCGTAGCATATTCATGTACTTGTTAAACTCCCGATCCGTATATGCTCTGCATGCCGCCCAATAGACATCCTTGTTGGTCGTAATACGTTTGTCCTTGGATTTGGCGTTCATCTCCAAATGTCGACAGCATATGGCGTGAGGGGCGTTTGGGTAGATGGCAGAGATTGCGGCGCTTATGGAAGGAGCCCTGTCAGACATAAACACCAACCCTTGCGGGTCTCCGATAGCTTGTCTCAACATGGACATAAACCAAGTCCACTCGTCCCCGGTTTCGGACTTGCCTACGCCGAAAGCTACTGGAACGGTGGAGTTATCCCCGTCCATGGCAACCGCCAGGAACATCATACCCAAGTAACGACCCTTTAAATGGGCTGCGTCTATTATCAGGACACGACGTCGATTTGCCACAAATGTGCGGATCTGCAAAAACATAGGTGGTTTTCCTTTGTAAATGTTATAGTTTATAATATGTAAACATATGACGTGTTAAAATACGTACCGCGGGTCCAAGGGCCACGAAGCACTTCTCAAACCGTCGACGTTAATCGGTCCGTAGCTGCGTGACAGTACCAGGGTTCTGCAGCTGCAAATTATATAAATATGTCGGGAGTCGTTCATACGACTCCTCGAACGTGCCTCTCACCATAAACAGTGCATGGCATCGCGCACGCCAAGCTTGGTGGTAATCAATCGTGACGCCGAACTGCTGGTGAACATCGTGGACGATGTCCTTTGGACGCAATGATCTACTAACATCAAGAAATTTGTTTTTCAGTATCGCACCCAAAGTCTTTTTGCCGGCTTGTTTGTGGTGGGGATTCAGTTGCGTCCTCGTACAAGTGTGTACGTCGTGCAACTTTCTAATCATGAACGCCCCTTCTTTGCCACCCGTGTCAATCGCGTACATCCTCCAGTCACAATTTTTTCTGGCACATTCAACTATGTATCTAGTTTTGTCAGATTT
This sequence comes from Saussurea involucrata, assembly GCA_033807775.1. NCBI lineage: Eukaryota > Viridiplantae > Streptophyta > Magnoliopsida > Asterales > Asteraceae > Saussurea > Saussurea involucrata. The sequence goes on along the minus strand of CM066312.1, from coordinate 69,236,506 downwards.
CGACGTGCGCCTTTTGAAACCCTCTTCCAAGAACTTAAGTCCGAGCTGACTTGCCAAGAGATCCTTCGACTCGAATATCTGACCTACATGTAACATTTCACTGCGAATATAAGGTGTAGGTTCATAGGTTTGTGTCTGGGTATGGGAGTCAGGAATAATAGGGGGCATATAAAAAAAGTCATTTATCTGACTACATGATTTTCTACTAGGGGTATATTCTTCGTGATCATCACTATCGGTGTCTGATCTGTCTATTTCAGAATTACCCGTTCTGAAAACGTGGGTTTCGTCATCAGCAACTCCAGCGGTACGCCCTTCGTGTGGTTGTGGTGGTTGTTGTTGTTGCGTCTCCGGAATACAGTCGTTAAGACCATATGAATGATCTAAATGAACCGTTGGGGTGTCGGACGCCTGAAATTGAGAATCAGACTGCTCTATTTGGAGGTCTTCGTCGTCACCGCCGTCGTCGTTTTCGTCGGGATACACAAAAAGTAATGGGGGCCTTTCTGAATCGACTGCAAAGTGCAGAAAAGTAGAGATATCCCCATCGTTGGATAAACCCACAAATGACCTATCGCCATTTTTAAACACTAACTTGCAAACAACAGAAGGGTTGATTCCACATTTTTGCATGGCGTATGCAAGAAATTTCTGATAAGTATAGTTTACTGGCACTTTTACACCATGCTTAGATTTATAAGCAAAATTCCACTCATTGTTATCTTGCTCCCATTCACCATCAAAACTGAAATATAGCTTAGTTTTTGCAACAGATGAACTCATTTTTTCAGTAGTATCTCAAACACAAAATATTGCAGAAATAAATCAAGAAAGAAGTATGAAATCGGTGTGTGGATTATGGATTGCATTTTACATCTATTTATCAATGAAACAACCAACATTGATGACAACCAATCTCTCATTTCATCCACAAACTGGTATTCCAAAAACACTGATTTAACATTGATGAAAACATGCAAATGAATTTCAACCACAAATCGGTCTTTAAAGTACAATAATTGTGAAAAAAAATCAGTAAAAGCAAGCAAAATTCGTCTAAGTACAGGGCCTGAAAGTGTAAATTTTCAGGGACCAAAAGTGTAAATTTTCAGGGACCAAAACTGTAAAATTTTGGTCCATCGCGGGCAGGGGCCAAATGTGCACCGCGGCCAAAGTTGAGGGGCTCTGCGGGACACTTTTGGCCAAAGGTCGTGCCACGTCAGCCCTATCCCGCGATCGCGGGCTCCATCGCGGGCCATTAGGGCATTTTGGTAAACCGCCGAAATTTTATGGCATTTTGGTAAGTGTTGGTCAAACTTTTGGCATTTTAATTAATTTCCCATTTATATAATATATTTTTTTCTCTCAAAGGAAGCAGAAAAAATTACAGTAGCGGATGGTTCCTGCTGCTACAACACAATTCTACCTCTATTCAAAAGTGTGCTTTTAATCCTTTCATAAAAATAAAACCTAATGGCTAATCAAATGAAGACATGCCTTTGGGCCTCCTAATCAAATGAGCCGAGCTGACATGTCACTTAAAAATTTAAATTTCGTGCGCCTCCAGCAGGGTTCGATCCCTAGACCTGCAGCACACAAGGCGCCACTCTTGCCAATCTGCTGCAACTATCATTTTGGTTATGATTGTCCATTTTCTCCTTTTATTCTTTCCCCGGCCGGTTCAATATGTATCCCAAATATCAGTTTTGGATCCGATGCGACTAGAACTTGTAAGAACTCAAAACACGAAGATTGTACTTATGTGTGTTGAATTTTCAAAAGATCTTTAATCACCAAAATTCGGCCAGACGCGTGATATATGATCAGAACGGCAAAACGTCGCAAAATGTCAAATATCTCTTTTTTTGCTATTATTTTTTTCTTTCTCCAAAGTGTTCCAAACCAAAAATCCGGGTGTTACAATCCTCCCAACCTTAAAAGAGATTTCGTCCTCGAAATCTAAATAATCGACAAAACATTTGAATACCACACTCGTCATATTTCCTCGGTTTTCAAATGAAGTTCGGTTCTTCCTTGCAATGGTTAAACTAAGACAAAAGATGTCTGACCTTCAACTCTCAATCTCAATACGTTACATCATTACTTAAAGTGAACATTGAACATTGTTGAATCACTTTTCAAACATATAATCTCGGTTGACTCCCGACCTTAGGTGACTTATACTATCTTAAAAGTGGTTTACGACCTCGACTACTCAATTCCCCTAATGATGCTTATAACCAATCGCACTTAAATGCTTCAAATCAACCCTTTTTTTATCAAGTTGTGTTATGTTCTCCCTTGCCTTCATACTCGATGATCCTTGCTTAAACCGATTCGATCAAAACGACCATACTCACTTTCAGTTCAAGGGGGTCATTACATTGATAACTTTATCGAGCCATTAAGAAATCCACATACGCGATCTCGGACAATTCTTCTGTTGCTACTATTGCACTAACATACACCCCCAACTTCTATAATCATCTAAATGAAATAAAATTCCACTTAAGGCCTACTTCGAACGTTTTCATATAACTTCGTCCTCACAAATATTCACATTCTTGAACAAACAACTTCAATAAAAACTAACGGTAGGTATGCTCAACCCTAACTTTCCTCAAATTGCACCACCATAAAAGAAAGTATATATATATATATATATTATTTCGATATAATTCTTACTAACTATATCAGTTGGGTTTGACACAATTTGAATATGCACTCCAAACCGTCATAATGCACGCCAAACGTAAGAATTCTAAAAAATTCCTTAATCAAACCATTCATGCAATTGGGTTGTCATCAAACCGCATAACGTACAAATACACTCTATAAGAAGTTGATTATTATGAAACCCATCGCTTTCACAATTCCCCTAATACGTCCAAGTGTCGATAATTTAATCGATAAAATTACTACCAATCAAGGAAACCTCAATCGGTATCCTTACTTACCAATAACTAAGCTACTTAAAGTCACCACTTATTCCGTAAATGTTCCCTAGGGTCCAACAATAGTACTCCAAGTACTTCAACTGTTCTTGGCCTTAGATCCAAAAGCTGACACGTAATATCACAACATGATCCCAACCACAACAAATAATTCACTCGCAAAGCTCACTCGTCGAGTCTACCAACATTAGACAATGGGTAATAACACGGTGTCCCAAAAATTCCACACAACTCTTATTCCAATAATTGTCCAAACCTCCACTCAAGGATTGTCGAAACGGACGACTCACTAAGTTTTCGGAAAATCTCACGAGTCTAATACTACGGTTATTAAAGTATATCGGCTTACGACTGAAGCGCCCAAAATACAACACTACCACAAGTCGGATTATCCAACACTTCCACTCTCAAGGCTCTCTAAGTCCTCACGCTTCACCAAGGGTTTAATTCCATTTCTCTAATGAGTTCAAGGTTTTCAAGTGTAAGACTCAACAAATATGCCAATCTGGAATTCTGTAAGACTTTTCAAACGCAAAATCTTTATAACAATTAATCGTACGTGTAAAAATCTACTACCGCTTACTCGGTAGTTGTGCAAAGTGGACATATTTGTCATGCAGATAAATAATCATTTTGAAAACTACTTGATACGATTCAAGTTACTAACGAAACGCAAAAGTATGCTCAACAAACTCTTAAAATGTACCCCTACGGTCCTAGCATGTATTTATTTATGCCATGCACACATATTAGTTTTCATGAAGCAAAATAATATGCAACAAATGGTTTATACAAAACTTCAAAAGAGGGCATTCATTAAATCCAATTCCAAAATATCCTCATTTAGCCATATAGTGACATGGAATAAAAATTTCTAACAATACTAGCATACATTAATGTATTTTCTTAGAACGTAGGACAATGATAAGTGCATGTGACTTGACTGTTGATCCAAACCCTCAGTGATTTGATAATGACCCTCTCTTAAATACTTAGTGAAAATTGTAAGTAAACAATATGTATCAGAGTTTCACTATCGCTGATAAGTACTAAGATCTTACAGTACCGCTGATAGGAACTCTCGCTCTTTAAATTAAACATTCAGCGAACACTGTTCATCATTAATGCTCTGAGTCTGTTCAGTCATTATGATGATCGCTGATAAGTTAGTTGTTTACTTATGATCCCTGAAGACAAGTTTCACGTCAACAAAGGTTCTACGCTGAAGTCGAAGATCAAGCTCAAGAACCAGCGACAAGTCTCCTAATGAACTGATGCGGATCAGCGAAGACTCAGATTTGTCCACTCAACGTGAAGTATCAAAGTACAAGACTTCAGCTATCGCTGAACTTTATCATTCGCTGAATAGAAAATGATAATCGCTGAATCAACGAAAGCTGATCATGAAGTCCTCCGTACAAAGTACTTTTGTCTTAACCTCCCTTGCACGACTCCGTACGAAATGTCAGAAAAGAACCTCCGACTGTCTGAAATCGTACAACCACTCTGATACTACACTATTCATCCATACGGCTACTAAGGTTGTCAACCAAGGTCAATGACATGCAACCAACCAGCTGATGACACGTGTAAAGTATATACTGACTTGCATTAAATGCATGCAGTATATAAAGAGATGAACTTACTTCTTTTGAAGTAACTTGCTAACTCTGGACAAGTTCAAATCTCTTATCTCAAGATAGGTTATTATTAGTAATTTCCTTATCTTTCTTAGTGCAAGAAACCTTAGTGTTCCAACTTGTTTAGATTTAGGTTTATCCTTAATCTTGTCTCCGCAACAAGCTGTAAATTGTTAATGATTTATCAATAAACAATTTAGTAAAGTAAAATCTGTGTGTTTGTATTCAACCCCCCCCCCCTTCTACAAACTTGTATAGGCCTTCGGGACCAACAAGTGGTATCAGAGCAGATTTGTTTAATCTCATAAACAAGATCTAATCTAAGATATTTCTCTTCCTTGCTATTATCTGAAAATGGCCAACACAAACACACATTATATAGACAATGGTTCTCTTGCAAAACCCCCTAGATTTTCCAGAGACAACTTCAACTTGTGGAAAAATAGGATGACACTCTTCTTAGAAGGTGTAGACCCTACTATGACTTACTATCTTGAAAACGGCCCACACATCCCTGTAACAATTGATCCTTTAGTTCCAGCCACTGCAACTAGAGCTGCTATTCCAGAAAGGCTGATTCCAAAGGAAATACACATGTGGACCGATGAAGATAAGAAGAAAGTGGCTATAGATACAAAAGCCAGATCCATACTATCCATGGCCCTTCCTGACGAAGTCTACCATTCCGTCATGAACCTGAAGTCATCAAAAGCCATGTGGGACACAATATGTTTTCAGTATGAAGGAACGTCTGAAGTCCAGGACTCAAGAAAGATCAACCTGGTAAGACAATACGAAAGCTTCATTTTTGGTAAGAATGAAACTCTCTCTGAAGTTCACCAACGTTTTAATTGCTTAATTATAGATCTAAAAACTGTTGGTAAGGAATATTCTAACTTTGAAGTGCTGACAAAGTTTCTAGAATGTTTACCTGAAAGCTGGGACAATTATTCCATGTGTCTCAAGCTGTCAAAGGATCTTAAATCAATGACCCTTTCAACCTTATATGGTACATTGCTGAATCATGAGCAATCTAGCCATCTTAAGAAGAATCTTGTAAAAGATTCCAAAAGCACTCCTGTTGCTTTAATCTCAGAAGAACCTTCTACTCAGCGACCCTCGGTCACTATCACTGAGTTAGAAAGTAACTCTGATTCTTCAGATGATGATGAATCCTTGGTTCTCCTAACTAAAAAGTTCAGGAGATTCGCCAAGAAGAAAATGTTTAGAAAGAACAAACCTCTTTCCATAACTGACAAGCCTAAATCATCAGCTTTTGTTGATAAGGCTACTGCTACTTGTTTCAACTGCGAAAAGACAGGTCATTTCGCTAATGAGTGCAGGTCAAAGAAAGTCATGAGACCTTCAGCTTTCTCAAAGAAAAACTTTGTTCCAAGGAATAAAGATGACAAATACTCAAAGCTGAAGGAGAAGTATGCAAAGCTAAAAAGTTTTAAGAAGAAAGGAAAAGGCCTGATGGCTGACTATGATTGGGCTGCTTCTGATGAAGAAGCATCATCATCTGACTCTGAAGATGATGAAGCAAATCAATGTCTCATGGCCAAGATTGAAGAAGAGGAAGAAAGTTCAGACATTCCCTCCACTTCAACATCTGCCATTCAGGTATCACCTTCTTTCTTTACCAATATTGCAAATATTGATGAAGCTGATAGTCTCCGTAAGATCGATCTCTTGACTAGAAGTTTATACGAAGCCATGAACGGCAAAACTGTGGTTGAAAACCAAAATCTTGATCTCGCTGAAAAGCTTAAAAACTGCCACCTTCAAATAGAAAAGCTTTCTAAAATTGAAGATGATTTTAAAGATCAAGTCTATTTAAATCAGCTAGTCAAAATCGAACGAGCAGAAGCTATCGCTGCATTAAAAGCTGAACAAGCTACTGTTGAAGGATGGTGTAATTCTTCAACAAAGATCACTGAGATAATTAAGGCTCAGATTCCTCTGAGTGATAAACGTGGTCTGGGTTATAAATATGATACTCCAAAACCAACCACTGAACGTTCAATGCTTAAATTTGGAACGTTCGTATCCTCAGTCGCTGACACTTCATCATCTCAGTGCTCCTCGTCCATTACACCAATCCCTGAGGAAACTCCTACCTCCTCAAAAGGTAAGGAGAAAATGGTTTATTCAAAACCTACCTCTGTCTCTAAAGACAAAGGTAAAGGAATTGTTATTTATCAAAATCCTCAGAAGGGTACCTTAGTACCAAAGCTGAATGCTTCTAAAGCCTCAGTGACCAACCCCTCTGGATCTAGAAAGCTGATCTCTGGATCTATTCAGCGATCTACTCCTAGACTCAGAGTGGATGTCCTTGGTAAGAAATCTGAAGAACTGAATGTTCGTCCCATTTCTAAAGCCTATAGTTTACTTGATGCTGGCACTTCTAATTCGAAATTAAAAGCTCAGCATACAAGTGGTCCTAGAACTATTTTTAGTTATAGGAAATGTTGGTCCCGAAAGGCTTAAACAAGTTTGTAGAAGGGGGGGGGGGGGGGGTTGAATACAAACACACTATTTTACTTTTCTAAATTGTTTATTGATAAATCATTAACAATTTACAGCTTGTTGCGGAAACAAGATTAAGGATAAACCTAAATCTAAACAAGTTGGAACACTAAGGTTTTCTTGCACTAAGAAAGATAAGGAGATTACTAATAAAATCCTATCTTGAGAGATTTGAACTTGTCCAGAGTTAGCAAGTTACTTCAAATGAAGTGAGTTCATCTCTTTATATACTGCATGCATTTAATGCAATCCAGTATATACTTTACACGTGTCATTAGCGGATTGGTTGCATGTCATTGACCTTTGATGACAACCTTAGTAGCCGCATTAATGAACAGTGTAGTATCAGAGTGGTTGTACGATTTCAGATTTTCGGAGGTTCTTTTCTGACATTTCGTACGGTGGCGTGCAAGGGAGGTTAAGACAAAAGTACTTTGTACGGAGGACTTCATGATCAGCTTTCGTTGATTCAGCGATTATCATTTACTATTCAGCAGATGATAAAGTTCAGCGATAGCTGAAGTCTTGTACTTGATACTTCACGTTGAGTGGACAAATCTGAGTCTTCGCTGATCCGCATCAGTTCATTAGGAGACTTGTCGCTGGTTCTTGAGCTTGATCTTCGACTTCAGCGTAGAACCTTTGTTGACGTGAATCTTGTCTTCAGGGATCATAAGTAAACAACTAACTTATCAGCGATTACCATAAGGACTGAACAGACTCAGCGATATGGTGAACAGTGTTCGCTGAATGTTTAATCTAAAAGTGCGAGAGTTCCTATCAGCAGTACTGTAAGATCTTAGTACTTATCAGCGATAGTGAAACTCTGATACATATTGTTTACTTACAATTTTCACTAAGTATTTAAGATAGGGTCATTATCAAATCACTGAGGGTTTGGATCAACAGGAAATGTTATCACTGTGGACTTACCGTTCATATTGCTAGTAAGTGCCCCACAGCCACCAAAGCCGAAAAAATAGCTAAGGTGAAGATTGACCCCAAGGCAAAGAAGACCAACACCAATGCAAATCAGGTCAAGGTGACTCCTACCACTGAAGTTAAGAAATTAACCAAAGTGAAGAAAGACAAAGCTGAATCTTCAAATGTTGCGAAGACCGCTGAACCTTCTATTCTAACTAGCTCCACTGACAAACGTGTATACATGGTTAAGTGGGTACCCAAGCAAAACTAATCTTCCTTTGTAAATGCAGGTTAAGAAGGGTATCTGGTATCTCGATAGCGGATGCTCTAGACACATGGTTAAGTGGGTACCCAAAGCTTTCGTTGGATTTGAATGGGAATACGCTTCAGCTTGGGGTCTTTGACAGATTCTTGAGTGAGCTTGATGGCGTATTCTCTGTCTTTATCTTCAGCTTCCTTCCTTTCAGCGATGAGGCGTTCAGCTCTGAGATGATCTTGGTATTCAGCTTTTGAAATTCTGAACTTAGGAGGAACTGAAGGTAGTTGATCGCGCCTTAGGATGATTCGCTGATCCTCGAATCGCTTTATCATTTCTTCTCTCCTCTTTTGATCTTCTTCACTCAGCCTTTGAGGAACTGAGGAAGGTCTGTTTCTGTGCGAGAGAGGTTGTTCTTCTGGTTCATCAGTCTCAGAGATTAAATCTAAGACTGGGATTATGTCTTCAGCGGTAGCTGGAATTATTGGTGAAGTCGCAACAGATCTTTCAGCGATATCCTCAAACAGGGGAGAGGACTAGCTGAAACGCAGCGATCTTACAAATAAGAACTGGGTAGAAGAACTTGGGTAGAAAAGATAGAAAAAAAATGTGGATGTGTATGGTGTTTGTGGAATGGATAACTGGTTTTTCAGAGATGATCAGGGAAGGAAAAATAAGTTTAGTGTACCTGACAAATCGGCTTTGCAAGTAGGATCGCCAGATTATCATCTTCAACGATGCCTTTGTCTTTGCTTTTCTCAGCGCCAGAGGCTGAGTGCTTTGTCTTTGTCTTCTCCCCTGAAGGTTCTTTTATTGAAATACCTTTAAGAGCTTTGGTTCGAGGAGCAGGTTTGACAACAAACAAATCATCGTCATCTTCATCATCATCATCATCGTTCCTTGGAGAGGAGGATGGTTCAGCTTCAGGGATGTCGAAGTCTTCGTCTTCTTCTGCTTCAGATTCCTCAGCATCTTCATCGAGTTGCTCCCCCTCAGATATAGAGGCGAGGTTCTCGGTTCCCTCAGGGTTTTCATCTCCCTGAGGTCCAGTAATCCGATCTTCATTACCCTCTCCCCTGATAGATTCATCATGGGAAAGGTCTTCAGCGCTCTTCTCCTGTTCAGCGCTCTTCTCCCGTTCAGCGCTCTTCTCCCCCTCTTTCTCATGATGGGCGGGGGAGGAATGGGTAGATTCAGCATTGGTGTTTTCTCTGTCTTCTGGGCCAGAGATTTTCACACAACCTTCAAGCTTAGCTATTCTGTCTTCTAGGCCAGAAATAGCAGGCGTGATTTTCTTCAGCTCTTGGCGATCCTCTGCGGTGAATGAGTCCAAAACAGGTGCAGGGGCCGGAGCAGGAGCTGGATTATTTGCCTTGTTCACCAGCGTCTCGATCATTGTCTTGACAGAACCAAGGTCGGTCTTCACTGAGCCCAAGTCGGTCTTGACCACTGACATATCACCTTCGAGTGTACCAACCGATTTCTTCAGCGTTGTAACTTCGCTGGAAATGGTGGAAACTGATGATTTGAGGTTGGTGTAGTCAGTGTAGATGTCGGAGAGCACTTTGGCAAAGTCGGCGAGAGTTTTATCAAGGTCTTTGATGTCATCAGAGGAGGCCTTCTTTTCCACCACAGTAGTCAGCTTCGTCAGATTCTCTCCAGCGTTTGTTACAGCTGTAGAGTTATTTGATAGACCGGTGGTGAGATCCGTAAGTTTCATCTCCATAGACTTCAGAGACTGGTTGATGTCTCCCAAAAAAGGACCTGTAACATATAAGTACTTGTGAACAAAGGAAAGCTCAGAAGTTTCAGGTTTAGTTACAGTGTTTAAGGTGGGATCTGTACCTGCAGGAGCGTTGACGAACTCATCAAAGTTTCGAGTCCCTCCATAGTGTTCCATATCTCCCTCAAAAGTTCCGTGAGGAATGGAGATCTCTGCAGGTCCTTTCTTCGTCATTCGCTGAGAAGCTTCAACGGCTTCTTGAATGATGGCATCTCCAGTTTTGACTGGAGGAGTGTCCAAAGAAGTAGAGGGAGGAGCGAAGGATAAGAATTGGGGTTGGGGTTCAGGTTCAGCGTTGGATTCGCTGAGAAGTACTTCATCAGTCTTTTGAGAGACTAACGAAGGTTGGGTAGATTCCAAAGTTCTAACCTCAGCGTTTAGGGACGCTGAAGTAGGTTTAGAAGGGATGGCTTGAATTGGTGTGGCAGAGCGTACCACGGAACTTTCCTTCAGCTCTTCAGAATGAGCTGAGGAGTCTTCAGCATGCAACTGCTGGGGTTGCTCCTTGGTTTTCTTGATCCTTTTGGAATCAAGAGGGGTAAGAGATTGTTTCCTTTTCTTAGAAGGAATGGATTTTGTGGCCGGTGTATCAGCGATGGGTATTGTCGCTGAAGGAGCCACAGAAAGCGGAGAATTAAGAAGAGTGAGAAGAGTAGAGAGACGTACCTCGTTGGCGACAGGCTTGAAGTCGAGAACTTTAGGGCCAATCTGAGAGAGTTTCAGATCACCCTCTTCAGGATAGCTGTCCTTCAGGCCATATTGAAAGATGGCGCTGATGAATCGCGGGTAAGGAACCCATGCTGGTCGGTCAGCGGCAGAATCAACACGTTGAATGAGGTCTTCATAGATGATGGAGGCCCAGTCAATGTTGAGACCTTTCAGCAGTGCGTAACCCATGGCCTGCTGAGGTTGAGCGGCTTGATCAGAAGATCCGGATTTCGCTGTCATGCAGCTGATCAGGTGAGCGAAGATGAAGTTCATCTCGCTGGGCATCTTGGATTTCTTTATCAGCGTCAGCTTCTTCTCGGGTAGCTTGTCTCTTCCAGTCTCCCAGATGTAACCCATCGCATCAAGGAAAGCAATGATTTCTTCCCTGTCAGCGTGCTTCTTGTGGTCAGGAAATGGAATGAAAGGATTTTCTGAGGTAGCGTTAGGGAATTTCAGAGCTTTGCGGATTATTGCGGGGGTTATCTTGATGGTGCCATACTCAGTATCGCTGAGTATGCAGTCGATGGTTTTAGATGGATCTTTGGCTGAGGGTAGGTTGGTGTGTCTGGCAGAGTACCAGAATTGGGATAATAGACGCTGACTGGCAGGAGGTGTAATTGTCAGTGCTGTGTATATGGGGCTATTCTTCAAAAAAATCACAGCGTCGTCTAGATGGGATACCTGCTTCCGAGGAGGAAACTCGAGAAGCGCTGAAAGGTTGTTTGCCTTTGTCCAGTCTAGTTGATCCAGCTCAAACTTAACCTGAGGAGCTTTGGTGATTTCCAGTTCCTCAGAATCACTGGAGATGGACTCAGCGGTAACATTCAGCTTTGAAGTTGCCATTTCACTGTATTATCAGTTCAACCAAAGATGTTAACAAATAAGAAATATCTTAATGTGGAAAGAGAATTTCCATTAAGATTTTTCGAACTTTGTCCATTTCATTCAGACAAAAAAGTCTTAATGAAGATTAGGGTTTTTCTTGTTTTTAAAGAAAACGAATATAACACCTATAAGCCTTGTATACCAGTTTTTAAAAAAATGGATACGAAAGAAGAACAAGTTTAAGATTTTAGATTTAAAACTTGAAGAACAACCATGAAATGGTTGTGTTTATAAAACCATGAAAGAAAATGATTTTATTTTTGAGTTCTTTTGTTTGATCTTGTGTAAAACAATGATAAGATCGAAAACAAGTTATTTGCATTTGATAAAAGATAAGAACATATTGACCTTGAGTTTGATGAAGAAGATGATGAACAGTTCTTGAAGATCGAGAGCACAAAATGCAACAGTGTTCTTTTCTTGCGGAGAAAGATTGATTCGCATAAAAGACAAATATAAACTTTGAGAGAGTTTATATAGGAAGAGAGTAGAGAGAGAAAAACTTGAGCGGGAAAGTTTTTCATCATGACACGGACACGTGTTTGCATTTGATTGGATAGACAACGAAACGTGCAAACGTGTGTCAGAAAAAGAAACGTGCCTGGTGTTATCCGTTGCAATGACGTCACAACTGTCCTTTCACATTCTTTCGTTGTCTCTGAGGTTTTGAAAGAAAAAACTCAGGGACTCTTTGGAAAATATGAAGCACTGAATAGAAATATCAGTGAGGGTTTTAAGAAATTTCAAAATATTATTCAGCGATGAAAGAATTTGAAATCTTGCATTTTCATGCGTTTTGTCAGAGAGAAGATGATGAAATGGATTGTACTAGTTTATTTTATCCAGAGCCTATACAAGAATGTATAAACGTATCGCTGATTAAATGTGAACCGCTGAAGATTTATCCTTCAAAGTTCAGCATTCCAAGCTCGCTGATGAGAAAGTTGAATCTTGTCTCATCAAGAGGTTTGGTAAACAAATCAGCTAACTGATAATCAGTTGGGATAAAATGAAGTTCTATATCACCATTCATCACATGATCTCTGATAAAATGATATCTGATTTCTATGTGTTTTGTCTTTGAGTGTAGCACTGGATTGTTTGCTATAGCGATGGCACTTGTGCTGTCGCAATAGATTGGAATTTTGGAGAGCTGAAGATCATAGTCTAGTAGTTGATTTCTCATCCACAAGACTTGAGAACAGCAGCTTCCAGCGGCTACATACTCAGCTTCAGCTGTGGAAGTGGACACCGAGTTTTGCTTCTTACTTGTCCAACTTACCAGCTTTCCACCCAGGAGCTGACATCCTCCTGTGGTGCTTTTCCTATCCATTTTGCAACCTGCAAAATCACTGTCTGAATAGGCGGTTAGATCGAATCCTGAATCTTTGGGATACCAAAGACCTAGATTCGCTGTACCCTTAAGATATCGAAAGATTCGCTTTACAGCTTTCATATGAGATATCTTAGGTTCAGCTTGATATCGTGCGCACAAACATGTTGCAAACATAATATCGGGTCGGCTAGCTGTAAGATACAGTAGTGAGCCGATCATCCCACGGTACAGCGTGACATTGACAGGAACACCCTTTGTGTCCTTATCAAGTATCAGCGGTGGTGCCATAGGGGTTTTCATAGCTGAACTTTCAGTTAAGTCGAATTTTTTCAGCATATCTTTAACATACTTTCCCTGATTTATAAAAGTTCCTTTTTCAGTTTGCTTAATCTGAAGACCAAGGAAATATGTTAGTTCACCCATCATACTCATTTTATACTCATCTTTCATTCTATCAGCGAAACGAGTACAAAGCTCAGGGTTAGTAGAACCAAATATAATGTCATCAACATATATTTGAACTAAAATGATATGACCTTTTATTTTTCTAAAAAACAAAGTTTTGTCAATCTTACCTCTCTCAAAATTTTCAAGGTGGAGATACGTAGAAAGAGTGTCATACCATGCACGAGGAGCTTGCTTCAAGCCATAAAGTGCCTTATCCAGCTTATAAACATAACCTGGACGCTTAGGATATGAGAATCCTGGAGGTTGTTCCACATAAACTTCTTCATTCAGCTTTCCATTTAGAAACGCTGACTTAACATCCATTTGATGTACAGTGAAGTTTTTGTGTACAGCATATGCTAAGAAAAGACGAATAGATTCAAGTCTTGCTACAGGAGCAAAGGTTTCGTCATAATCTATACCTTCCTCTTGTCTGTATCCCTGAGCAACAAGACGAGCTTTGTTGCGAGTTACAGTACCATGTTCGTCCAACTTGTTTCGATAGACCCACTTAGTGCCTATCACTGTTTTGTCAGTTGGTCTCCGAACAAGTTTCCAAACTTTGTTTCTTTCGAATTCAGTCAGCTCTTCTTGCATAGCGCTGACCCAGTTTGGATCTCTGAGGGCATCATCTATTTTCTTTGGTTCAGTTAGAGAAATAAAGTTAACAAATAAACAAATATTACCTGCACTTCTACGAGTCTGAATACCAGCGTTGGGATCACCAAGAATTTGATCGATTGGGTGATTTACAGTCCATCGCTGAGCCGGAGCATGCGTCGCTGACTCAGTCTGAACTGGAGAAACTGAAGATGAGGCTTCAGCTACTTCTGGATAATCAGCTAAGAGAGGAATGCTTGCATTTGTCACTTCATTCACTGATTGCTGAGAAATAGATGGAATTTCTGAGACATTTGGATCAACTGCGGGTATAGTATTTATAGGAACAGCTGAGACCCAAGATGTTTCAGCTTCACTATTCTGCATATTGGGAATGATAGGACCATCATTTTCAGTTGTATGAGTATGAGTAGTGGGAACATCTTCTGAATCACCAAGATGAGAAAACATCCATTGATTCAGTTCTTCTGTATCAGCGTTCGGTTTAGAGTTCGCTGAACGGGATTCGTCAAACGTGACGTGAATAGTTTCTTCTACAGTTTGTCTTCTTCGGTTGAAGACTCTGAAGGATTTGGAAACTGAGGAGTATCCAAGAAAGATTCCATCATCAGCCTTAGGATCAAACTTTCCAAGGGCATCTCTGTTGTTCAGTATGAAACACTGACAACCAAAGATGTGAAGAAAGCTGATTGAAGGCTTTCTCCCATGAAAAAGTTCATAGGCTGTCTTTTTGAATCTTTTGACTATCAGCGACCTGTTTTGCGTAAAACAAGCCGTGTTGACAGCTTCTGCCCAAAACTGAGTAGGCAGGTGAGAATCGCTGAGCATTGAACGTGCAGCTTCAATAATTGTTCTATTTCTTCTTTCAGCGACTCCGTTTTGTTGTGGTGTTCTCACTGACGAAAAGTTATGAGAAATACCCTTGCTCTCAAGGAAGGAATCAAGAGAACTGTTTTTGAATTCAGTTCCATGATCACTCCTTATTGAGCGAACAGTCATATTGTTCAGAGTTTCCATCTTCCGAACAAAGGTGATGAGTTCTTCAGGGGTGTCACTCTTAGAACGGAGAAACATTACCCATGTATAACGAGAGAATTCATCAACTATGACCAGCGTATATTTCTTTCCAGCGATGGATTGTTTGTTAACGGGGCCAAACAAATCCATATGGAGTAGTTGAAGAGGAGATGACACTGAGGAAACTTGCTTGGACTTAAAGCTTGCCTTGGTCTGCTTTCCTTTTTCACACGCTGAACATAAGGATTCTTTGGCGTATGAATGTTGAGGTAGACCAGTGACTAACTCTTTGGATGAAAGAGTATTCAGTGTCTTGAAGTTGAGATGTGAGAGTCTCTTGTGCCATAGCCAGTTGACATCAGAAGATGCCTTTGAGAAGAAACAGGAGTTCTCAGTGGTTGTTGAGTCCATGTTTATAACGTAAACATTTTCCAAACGATAACCGCTGAGAGCTATCTTCTCCTTTTTGTCAGAGACAAAGCAGGATTCTTTGGTGAAAATCACTTTGTTATCCATGTCGCAAAGCTGACTGATGCTCAGAAGATTATGCTTCAGCCCTTCAACATATGCGACTCTTCTGAAGGATGTTGTACCATTTGAAAGTACACCATACCCTCGGGTGTGTCCTTTTCCATTTCCACCGAAAGTTACAGAGGGACCCTTCTCTTCCTTGTATTCAGCGAGCAGGCTTTTCTTTCCAGTCATGTGTCTAGAGCATCCGCTATCGAGATACCAGATACCCTTCTTAACCTGCAATACAAAGGAAGATTAGTTTTGCTTGGGTACCCACTTCACCATGTATACGCGTTTGTCAGTGGAAGTGGTTGGAATGGGTTCAGCAGTCTTCGCAGCATTTGAAGATTCAGCTTTGTCTTTCTTCACTTTGGTCAATTTCTTGACCTCAGCGGTATGAGTCATCTTGACCTGACTTGCAACTGGTTTGGTCTTCTTTGGTGCTATCTTCACCTTAGCTATCTTATCAGCTTTGGTGGCTGTGGGACACTTACTTGCAATATGATCGGTAAGTCCACAGTGATAACATTTCCTATAACTAAAATTAGTTCTAGGACCACTTGTGTGCTGAGCTTTTAATTTGGAATTAGAAGTGCCAGCACCAAGTACACTATTGGTTTTTGAAATAGGACGAACATTCAGTTCTTCAGATTTCTTACCAAGGACATCTACTCTGAGTCTAGGAGTAGGTCGCTGAACTGATCCAGAGGTCTGATTTCTAGAACCAGATGAATGAATCACTAAGGCTTTGGAAGCATTCAGCTTAGGTACTAAAGTACCCTTCTGAGGATTTTGATAAATTACAATTCCTTTACCTTTATCTTTAGAGAGGTTTTGAATAAACCATTTTCTCCTTACCTTTTGAGGAGGTAGGAGTTTCCTCAGGGATTGGTGTAATCGACGAGGAGTACTGAGATGAAGAAGTGTCAGCTACTGAGGATACGAACGTTCCAAATTTAAGCATTGAACGTTCAGTGGTTGGTATTGGAGTATCATATTTATAACCCAGACCACGTTTATCACTCAGAGGAATCTGAGCCTTAATTATCTCAGTGATCTTTGTTGAAGAATTACACCATCCTTCAACAGTAGCTTGTTCAGCTTTTAATGCAGCGATAGCTTCCGCTCGTTCAATTTTGACTAGCTGATTTAAATGGACTTGATCTTTAAAATCTTCTTCAAATTTAGAAAGCTTTTCTATTTGAAGGTGGCAATTTTTAAGCTTTTCAGCGAGATCAAGATTTTGGTTTTCAACCACAGCTTTGCCGTTCATGGCTTCGTATAAGCTTCTAGTCAGTAGTTCGATTTTACGGAGACTATCAGCTTCATCAATATTTACAATATTGGTAAAGAAGGAAGGTGATACCTGAATGGCAGATGTTGAAGTGGAGGGAATGTCTGAACTTTCTTCCTCTTCTTCATTCTTGGCCATGAGACATTGATTTGCTTCATCATCTTCAGAATCAGATGATGAGGCTTCTTCATCAGAAGCAGCCCAATCATAGTCAGCCATTAGGCCTTTTCCCTTCTTCTTAAAGCTTTTCAGCTTTGCATACTTCTCCTTCAGCTTTAAGTATTTGTCGTCTTTATTCCTTGGAACAAAGGATTTCTTTGTAAAGGCTGAAGGTCTCATGATTTTCTTTGACCTGCACTCGTTAGCGAAATGACCTGTCTTTTCGCAGTTAAAACAAGTAGCAGTAGCCTTATCAACAAAAGCTGATGACTTAGGCTTGTCAGCTATAGAAAGAGTTTTGTTCTTTCTAAACATTTTCTTCTTGGCGAATCTCCTGAACTTTTTAGTTAGGAGAGCCAAGGATTCATCATCTGAAGAATCAGAATCTGATGATCTTTCAGAGTTACTTTCTAACTCAGTGATAGTGACCACGGGTCGCTGAGTAGAAGGTTCCTCTGAGATTAAAGCAACAGGGGTGCTTTTGGAATCTTTTACAAGATTCTTCTTAAGATGGCTAGATTGCTCATGATTCAGCAATGTGCCATATAAGGTAGCGAGTGTCAGTGATCTTAGATCTTTTGACAGCTTGAGACACATGGAATAATTGTCCCAGCTTTCAGGTAAACATTCTAAAAACTTTGTCAGAACTTCAAAGTTAGAATATTCCTTACCAACCGTTTTAAGATCTATAATTAAGCAGTTAAAACGTTGATGTACTTCAGAGAGAGTTTCATTCTTACCAGAGATGAAACTTTCGTATTGTCTTACCAGGTTGATCTTTCTTGAATCCTGGACTTCAGACGTTCCTTCATACTGAACACATATTGTGTCCCACATGGCCTTCGAGGATTTCAGGTTCATGACGGAATGGTAGACTTCGTCAGGAAGGGCCATGGATAGTATGGATCTGGCTTTTGTATCTATAGCCACTTTCTTCTTGTCTTCATCGGTCCAATGATGGATTTCCTTTGGAATCAGCCTTTCTGGAATAGCAGCTCTAGTTGCAGTGGCTGGAACGGCAGGATCAATCGTTACAGGGATGTGTGGACCGTTTTCAAGATAGTAAGGTATAGTAGGGTCTACACCTTCTAAGAAGAGTGTCATCCTATTTTTCCATAAGTTGAAGTTGTCTCTGGAAAATCTAGGGGGTTTTGCAAGAGAACCATTGTCGATATAGTGAGTGTTTGTGTTTGAGTTGGCCATTTTCAGATAATAGCAAGGAAGAGAAAATATCTTAGATTAGATCTTGTTTATGAGATTAAACAAATCTGCTCTGATACCACTTGTTGGTCCCGAAAGGCTTAAACAAGTTTGTAGAAGGGGGGGTTGAATACAAACACACTATTTTACTTTTCTAAATTGTTTATTGATAAATCATTAACAATTTACAGCTTGTTGCGGAAACAAGATTAAGGATAAACCTAAATCTAAACAAGTTGGAACACTAAGGTTTTCTTGCACTAAGAAAGATAAGGAGATTACTAATAAAATCCTATCTTGAGAGATTTGAACTTGTCCAGAGTTAGCAAGTTACTTCAAATGAAGTGAGTTCATCTCTTTATATACTGCATGCATTTAATGCAATCCAGTATATACTTTACACGTGTCATTAGCGGATTGGTTGCATGTCATTGACCTTTGATGACAACCTTAGTAGCTGCATTAATGAACAGTGTAGTATCAGAGTGGTTGTACGATTTCAGATTTTCGGAGGTTCTTTTCTGACATTTCGTACGGTGGCGTGCAAGGGAGGTTAAGACAAAAGTACTTTGTACGGAGGACTTCATGATCAACTTTCGTTGATTCAGCGATTATCATTTATTATTCAGCAGATGATAAAGTTCAGCGATAGCTGAAGTCTTGTACTTGATACTTCACGTTGAGTGGACAAATCTGAGTCTTCGCTGATCCGCATCAGTTCATTAGGAGACTTGTCGCTGGTTCTTGAGCTTGATCTTCGACTTCAGCGTAGAACCTTTGTTGACGTGAATCTTGTCTTCAGGGATCATAAGTAAACAACTAACTTATCAGCGATTACCATAAGGACTGAACAGACTCAGCGATATGGTGAACAGTGTTCGCTGAATGTTTAATCTAAAAGTGCGAGAGTTCCTATCAGCAGTACTGTAAGATCTTAGTACTTATCAGCGATAGTGAAACTCTGATACATATTGTTTACTTACAATTTTCACTAAGTATTTAAGATAGGGTCATTATCAAATCACTGAGGGTTTGGATCAACAGGAAATGTTATCACTGTGGACTTACCGTTCATATTGCTAGTAAGTGCCCCACAGCCACCAAAGCCGAAAAAATAGCTAAGGTGAAGATTGACCCCAAGGCAAAGAAGACCAACACCAATGCAAATCAGGTCAAGGTGACTCCTACCACTGAAGTTAAGAAATTAACCAAAGTGAAGAAAGACAAAGCTGAATCTTCAAATGTTGCGAAGACCGCTGAACCTTCTATTCTAACTAGCTCCACTGACAAACGTGTATACATGGTTAAGTGGGTACCCAAGCAAAACTAATCTTCCTTTGTAAATGCAGGTTAAGAAGGGTATCTGGTATCTCGATAGCGGATGCTCTAGACACATGACTGGAAAGAAAAACCTGCTCGCTGAATACAAGGAAGAGAAGGGTCCCTCTGTGACTTTCGGTGGAAATGGAAAAGGACACACCCGAGGGTATGGTGTACTTTCAAATGGTACAACCTCCTTCAGAAGAGTCGCATATGTTGAAGGGCTGAAGCATAATCTTCTGAGCATCAGTCAGCTTTGCGACATGGATAACAAAGTGATTTTCACTAAGGAATCCTGCTTTGTCTCTGACAAAAAGGAGAAGATAGCTCTCAGCGGTTATCGTTTGGAAAATGTTTATGTAATAAACATGGACTCAACAACCACTGAGAACTCCTGTTTCTTCTCAAAGGCATCTTCTGATGTTAATTGGCTATGGCACAAGAGGCTCTCGCATCTAAAATTCAAGACACTGAATACTCTTTCCTCCAAAGTGTTAGTCACTGGTCTACCTCAGCATTCATACGCCAAAGAGTCTTTATGTTCAGCGTGTGAAAAAGGGAAGCAGACCAAGGCAAGCTTCAAGTCAAAGCAAGTCTCATCAGTGTCATCTCCTTAACAACTACTCCATATGGATTTGTTTGGCCCTGTTAACAAACAATCCATCGCTGGAAAGAAATATACGCTGGTCATAGTTGATGAATTCTCTCGTTACACATGGGTAATGTTTCTCCGTTCTAAGAGTGACACCCCTGAAGAACTCATCACCTTTGTTCGGAAGATGGAAACTCTGAACAATATGATTGTTCGCTCAATAAGGAGTGATCATGGAACTGAATTCAAAAACAGTTCTCTTGATTCCTTCCTTGAGAGTAAGGGTATTTCTCACAACATTTCGTCAGTGAGAACACCGCAACAAAATGGAGTCGCTGAAAGAAGAAATAGAACAATTATTGAAGTTGCACGTTCAATGCTCAGCGATTCTCACCTGCCTACTCAGTTTTGGGCAGAAGCTGTCAACACTGCTTGCTTTACGCAAAACAGGTCGCTGATAGTTAAAAGATTCAAAAAGACAGCCTATGAACTCATTCATGGGAGAAAGCCTTCAATCAGCTTTCTTCACATCTTTGGATGTCAGTGTTTCATACTGAACAACAGAGATGCCCTTGGAAAGTTTGATCCTAAGGCTGATGATGGAATCTTTCTTGGATACTCCTCAGTCTCCAAAGCCTTCAGAGTCTTCAACCGTAGAAGACAAACTGTAGAAGAAACTATTCACGTCACGTTTGACGAATCTCGTTCAGCGAACTCTAAACCGTCCGCTGATACTGAAGAACTGAATCAATGGATGTTTTCTCATCTTGGTGATTCAGAAGAAGTTCCCACTCCTCATGCTCACACCGTAGAAAATGATGGTCCTACTATCATTCCAGATATGCAGAATAGTGAAGCTGAAACATCTTGGGTCTCAGCTGTGCCTATAAACACTATACCTGCAGTTGATCCAAATGTCTCAGAAATTCCGTCTATTTCTCAGCAATCAGTGAATGAAGTGACAAATGCAAACATTCCTCTCTTAGCTGATAATCCAGAAGTAGCTGAAGCCTCATCTTCAGTTTCTCCTGTTCAGACTGAATCAGCGACGTATGCTCCGGCTCAGCGATGGACTGTAAATCACCCAATCGATCAAATTCTTGGTGATCCCAA
The DNA here is from genome assembly GCA_033807775.1 of Saussurea involucrata. Taxonomy (NCBI): domain Eukaryota; kingdom Viridiplantae; phylum Streptophyta; class Magnoliopsida; order Asterales; family Asteraceae; genus Saussurea; species Saussurea involucrata. Next base: position 69,215,215 of record CM066312.1, on the reverse strand, counting down.
CGCTGGTATTCAGACTCGTAGAAGTGCAGGTAATATTTGTTTATTTGTTAACTTTATTTCTCTAACTGAACCAAAGAAAATAGATGATGCCCTCAGAGATCCAAACTGGGTCAGCGCTATGCAAGAAGAGCTGACTGAATTCGAAAGAAACAAAGTTTGGAAACTCGTTCGTAGACCAACTGACAAAACGGTGATAGGCACTAAATGGGTCTATCGAAACAAGTTGGACGAACATGGTACTGTAACTCGCAACAAAGCTCGTCTTGTTGCTCAGGGATACAGACAAGAGGAAGGCATAGATTATGACGAAACTTTTGCTCCAGTAGCAAGACTCGAATCTATTCGTCTTTTCTTAGCATATGCTGTACACAAAAACTTCACTGTACATCAGATGGATGTTAAGTCAGCGTTTCTGAATGGAAAGCTGAATGAAGAAGTGTATGTGGAACAATCTCCAGGATTCTCAGATCCTAAGCGTCCAGGTTATGTTTATAAACTGGACAAGGCACTTTATGGCTTAAAGCAAGCTCCTCGTGCATGGTATGATACTCTCTCTACTTATCTCCATATTGAACAATTTGAGAGAGGTAAGATTGACAAAACTCTATTTTTTAGAAAAGTGAAAGGTCATATCATTTTAGTTCAAATATATGTTGATGACATTATATTTGGTTCTACTAACCCTGAGCTTTGTACTCGTTTCGCTGAAAGAATGAAAGATGAGTATAAAATGAGCATGATGGGTGAACTAACATATTTTCTTGGTCTTCAGATTAAGCAAACTGAAAAAGGAACTTTCATTAATCAGGGAAAATATGTTAAAGATATGCTGAAGAAATTCGACTTAACTGAAAGTTCAGCTATGAAAACCCCTATGGCACCTCCGCTGACACTTGATAAGGACACAAAAGGTGTTCCTGTCAATGTCACGCTGTATCGTGGGATGATCGGCTCACTATTGTATCTTACAGCTAGCCGAACCGATATTATGTTTGCAACATGCTTGTGTGCACGATATCAAGCTGAACCTAAGATATCTCATATGAAAGCTGTAAAGCGAATCTTTCGATATCTTAAGGGTACAGCGAATCTAGGCCTTTGGTATCCCAAAGACTCAGGATTCGATCTAACCGCCTATTCAGACAGTGATTTTGCAGGTTGCAAAATGGATAGGAAAAGCACCACAGGAGGATGTCAGCTCCTGGGTGGAAAGCTGGTAAGTTGGACAAGTAAGAAGCAAAACTCAGTGTCCACTTCCACAGCTGAAGCTGAATATGTAGCCGCTGGAAGCTGTTGTTCTCAAGTCTTGTGGATGAGAAATCAGCTACTAGACTATGATCTTCAGCTCTCCAAAATTCCAATCTATTGCGACAGCACAAGTGCCATCGCTATAGCAAACAATCCAGTGCTACACTCAAAGACAAAACACATAGAAATCAGATATCATTTTATCAGAGATCATGTGATGAATAGTGATATAGAACTTCATTTTATCCCAACTGATTATCAGTTAGCTGATTTATTTACCAAACCTCTTGATGAGACAAGATTCAACTTTCTCATCAGCGAGCTTGGAATGCTGAACTTTGAAGGGTAAAATCTTCAGCGGTTCACATTAATCAGCGATAGGATAAAATCAACTCGTATAACTTATTCAATCATCTTCTCTCTGAATAAACTTGGTTAAACTGATATCCATGTATGTTTTCTCTCTCTGATAAACGCATGAAAATGCAAGATTTCAAAAACAAATGCATCGCTGAATATCTCTTCCTTAACAGCGATATTTTGAAAGTTCTTAAAACCTTCACTGATATCTTCTATTCAGTGCTTCATGTTTTTCAAAAGAGTCCCTGAGCTTTCAAAACCTCAGAGACATCCTAAAAGAATGTGAAAGGACAGTTGTGACGTCATTGCAACGGATAACACCAGGCACGACTTCTTTCTGACACACGTTTGCACGTTTCGTTCAAACTTCCAATCAAATGCAAACACGTGTCCGTGTCATGATGAAAACCTTTTCCCGCTCAAGGTTTTCTCTCTCTAAAACTCCCTATATAAACAACTCTTGGTTTATATTTGTCTTTTACGCGAAAAATATTCCTCCGCAAGAAAATAATTACTGTTGCATTTGTGCTCTCAAATCTTCAAAGAACTGTTCATCATCTTCTTCATCAAAACATCAAGGTTAATATGTTCTTATTTTTCAAATGCAGATAACTTGTTTCTGATCTTATCATTGTTTTAAACAAGATCAAACAAAAGAACTTAAAAATAAAATCATTTTCTTTCATGGTTTTATGAACACAACCATTTCATGGTTGTTCTTCAAGTTTTAAATCTAAATCTTAAACTTGTTCTTCATTCGTATCCAGTTTTTTTTGAAACTGGAATACAAGAATTTATGGGTTTTACATTTCGTTTCAAAATCATGAAAACCCCTAATCCTCATTAAGACATTTATGTCTGAATGAAATGGACAAAATTCGAACCATCTTAATGGAAATTCTTTCCATACTAAGACAATTCTTATTTGTTAACATCTTTGGTTGAACTGATAATACAGAGAAATGGCATCTTCAAAGATCAATGTTACCGCTGAGTCCATCTCCGCTGACTCTGAGGAAGTGGACATCATCAAAGCCCCTCAGGTTAAGTTCAAGCTGGATCAACTAGATTGGACTAAGGTCAACAACCTCTCTGCGCTTCTCGAGTTTCCTCCTCGAAAGCAAGTCACACATCTGGATGATGCTGTGAATTTCCTGAAAAACTGCTGCATTTCAACAGCCCTGACCATCACACCTCCCGCAAGTCAGCTACTACTATCCCAGTTCTGGTACTCTGCCAGACACACTCAGCTACCCTCCGCCAAAGATGCATCCAAAACCATCGATTGCATACTCAGCGATACTGAGTATGGTACAATTAAGATAACCCCCGCTATCATACGAAAAGCCCTGAACTTCCCCAATGCTACCAAAGAAAAACCATTTGTTCCATTCCCTGACCATAAGAAGCATGCTGACAGAGAAGCAATCATTGCTTTCCTCGACGCAATGGGTTACATCTGGGAAACTGGAAGGGACAAGAAGCCCGAGAAGAAGCTGACGCTGATAAAGAAGTCCAAAATGCCTAGCGAGATGAATTTCATCTTCCCACACCTGATCAGCTGCATGACAGCGAAGACCGGCTCCTCTGATCAAGCCGCTCAACCTCAGCAGGCTATGGGATACGCACTGCTGAAAGGTCTACATATTGACTGGGCATCTATCATTTATGATGACCTAGTGCAAAGAGTAGATTCTGCTGCTGACAGACCTGCATGGGTTCCCTACCCCCGTTTCATCAGCGCCATCTTTCAATATGGCCTGAAGGACAGCTATCCTCAAGAGGGTGACCTGAAACTTTCTCAGGTTGGCCCTAAGGTGCTCGATTTCAAACCTGTCGATAATGAGGTACGTCTCTCTACCCTTCTCTCTCTTCTTAACCCCAATTCTTCGACTTCTATGGCTCCTTCAGCGACAATACCCATCGCTGATACCCCGGCCACACAATCCTCTCCTTCTAAGAAAAGGAAACCCTCTCACACCCAACTTGATTCCAAAAGGATCAAGAAAACCAAGGAGCAACCCCAGCAATTCCATGCTGAAGACTCCTCAGCTCATTCTGACGAGCTGAAGGAAAGTTCCGTGGTACGCTCTGCCACACCCGTTCAAGCCATCCCTTCAATCCAGACTTCAGCGTCTCCAAACGCTGAGGTTAGAAACTTGGAACCTACCCAACCTCCCTCAGTCTCTCAAAAGACTGATGAAGTGATTCTCAGCGATTCCAACGCTGAACTCAGTACCCGAACCCCTTTCTTATCCTTCGCTTCTCCCCCCACTCCCTTGGACACTCCTCTAAAGAACACTGGAGATGCCATCATTCCAGAAGCCACCGCTGACGCTTCTCAACGAATGATGAAGACAGGACCTGCAGAGATCACCATACCTCACCGAACTTTTGAGGAAGATATGGAACATTTTTCAGGAATCCGCAACTTTGACGATTTCGTCAATCCTCCTGCAGGTACAAATCAACCCATATACACTGTAACTAAACCTGAAACTTCTGAGCTTTCCTTTGTTCACAAGTACTTATGTGTTACAGGTCTTAATTTAGGAGACATCAACGAGTCTCTGAAGTCCGTGGAAACAAAGCTGGCCGGTCTCACCACCACACTCTCCAACAACTCTACAGCTGTAACAAACGCTGGATAGAATTTGACAAAGCTGACTACGGTGGTGGAGAAGAAAGCTTCCACAGATGACTTGAAGCAAGTTGATAAGACTCTCAGCGACTTTGCTAAGGTGCTCGCTGATATCTACACAGACTACACCTCACTCAAACAATCAGTTTCCTCCATGTCCGGCGAGGTAACAACGCTGAAGACATCGGTTGGAGCACTAGAGGGTGATATGTCTGCTATGAAGACAAATGTTCAAACTATGACGACTGACTTAGGCTCTGTAAAGACCGACGTTGGTTCGATGAAAACAATGATTGAAGAGCTGCTCAACAAGGCAAGAACTCCTGCTCCTGAACCTGCCCCTGCCCCTGCTTTGGAAACTTTCACAGCGGCGGATCGCAAAGAGCTGGAAAAGATCAATCCTGCTATATATGGCCTTGAAGACAGATTAGCAGCGATTGAAAGTTGTATTAAAATCTCTGGCCAAGAAGACAGAGAAAATACAAATGCTGAGTCTACCCATTCCTCCCCCAATCATGAGAAAGAGGGGGAGAAGAGCGCGGAACATACCGCTGAGAAGAGCGCTGAGGATCTTGAAAAGAGCGTTGAAGACCTTTCCCATGATGAATCTATCAGGGGAGAGAAGAATGAAGATCTTATCGCTGGACCTCAGGGAGATGAAAACCCTGAGGGAACCGAGAAGCTCGCCTCTGTATCTGAGGGGGAGCAACTCGAAGAAGACGCTGAAGAATCCGAAGCAGAAGATGATAAAGCCATCGACATCCCTGATGATGAACCATCTTCTTCTCCAAAGAAGAATGATGATGATGATGACGAAGATGACGATGATTTCTTTATCGTCAAACCTTCCCCAAGGATCAAAGCTCTTAAGGGAATTTCAATAAATGAACCAACAGGGGAGCAGACAAAGACAAAGCCCTCAGCCTCTGGCGCTGAGAAAGGCAAAGGCAAAAGCGTCGCTGAAGATGACAACCTGATGATCTTGCTTGAAAAGCCGGTTTGTCAGGTACACTAAACATCTCTTACTCCATCCCTCCTCCACACTATAAGTTCTACTTCCCTAGCCTACACCTGAACATATTTATCTTTCTCTTTCTACCCAAGTTCTTCTACCCATGTTCTTATTTGTAAGATCGATGTGTTTCAGCTAGTCCTCTCCCCTGTTTGAGGATGTCGCTGAAGGTTCTACTATTGCGACTTCACAAATAAAGGCAGCTGCTGCTGATGAAATAATCCCAGTCTTAGATTTGATCTCTGAGACTGATGAACCAGAAGAACAACCTCTCTCGCACAGAAACAGACCTTCCTCAGCTTCTCAAAAGCTGAGTGAAGAGGATCAAAAGAGAAAAGAGGAAATAATAAAGCGATTCGAGGATCAGCGAATTATTCTAAGGCGTGATCAACTGCCTTCAGTCCCTCCAAAGTTCAGAATTTCAAAAGTTGAATACAAGGAACACCTCAGAGCTGAACGCCTCATCGCAGAAAGAAAGGAAGCTGAAGAGAAAGACAGAGAATACGCCATCAAGCTTACTCAACGATCAATCAAAGACCCCAAGCTGAAAAGAGTTCCCATTGATGTTCAACGTCAGCTCTGGGATAATGCTCAAGAAATCGTTAGAGAAAAGACAAAGGTCTCTGATACAACCTTGGAATGGGCTAATCAAATGCTGACCTATCGATCAAGACCATCCAAGATAATCAAAGCCAACATCAGAGGAAAATTGTTCGTTGATGTTCCTGTTGTTGAAGTGGATATCTACAGAGATGACAAAACCAAGCAAACCTTCTATGCTGCTTCATTAGAAAAGTTTGGTCTCTCTGAATGGTTAGAAACGAAATTAGCCATTCAGGGATCACGCTCAAAATTCAAAAGCCATATTGAGATGATCTTAAACAAACAGATCGACTTGCTTTCATCTGCTGTGGATATCCCTCCTACTCTTCCTCAACCGAAGAAAGCCTCTGCTAAGAAGAAGAAAGTTTCTGATTCAGGTCCAATCATTCGAAATGAAACAGGTATTGGTTTCTCTCGTGCTGAAGTTCTTGGCCCTGATGCTGATCTTTCAATGCTTGACACCTCCCTACCACCTGGAGAAACCTTCATCCCTGGCACAGTGGTAAGTGATCCATATGGTATATTCTTCTTAGACTATGATGGAAATCATCACTTTCAACGTGTCTCTGAGCTCCAAATCGCTCCCATCGAACAACTCAGAGATCTCATACACTGGTGTGAAGTCAGACGCGACATCAAAGCTAGACACCTGAAGCCCTTGATTTTTGAAGCTGCTCTGAAGTTAAAGAATCAAGGAGTAAAAGTCCCTGACTGGATGATCCCCACTAAAAAGACCCTTGATGAACTTCTCATTAAGGAAGAACCCTTTGAAAACTGATATAATCTCCTTTTTCTCTATTGTATCAGTTATCCTTCTGTACTTGTAAATTATTTCGCTTGTACTTGTAATCTTTCTGTTCTTCATTGTAACCTGATTCAATATTTTAAAGAAAGATTTCAGCGAACGTACTTTACTCCATCAGTACTGAAAAGATCCCAGAAAACAGTAAAAGGGACAAATATTTTATGAGTTCTTTTTATCCTTATGTTTTCATTAAATAGCAATTTTCTTTGTTGCTATGTCATAATCAAATAGGGGGAGATTGTTGATCCAAACCCTCAGTGATTTGATAATGACCCTCTCTTAAATACTTTGTGAAAATTGTAAGTAAACAATATGTATCAGAGTTTCACTATCGCTGATAAGTACTAAGATCTTACAATACCGCTGATAGGAACTCTCGCTCTTTAAATTAAACATTTAGCGAACACTGTTCATCATTAATGCTCTGAGTCTGTTCAGTCATTATGATGATCGCTGATAAGTTAGTTGTTTACTTATGATCCCTGAAGACAAGTTTCACGTCAACAAAGGTTCTACGCTGAAGTCGAAGATCAAGCTCAAGAACCAGCGACAAGTCTCCTAATGAACTGATGCGGATCAACGAAGACTCAGATTTGTCCACTCAACGTGAAGTATCAAAGTACAAGACTTCAGCTATCGCTGAACTTTATCATTCGCTGAATAGAAAATGATAATCGCTGAATCAACGAAAGCTGATCATGAAGTCCTCCGTACAAAGTACTTTTGTCTTAACCTCCCTTGCACGACTCCGTACGAAATGTCAGAAAAGAACCTCCGACTGTCTGAAATCGTACAACCACTCTGATACTACACTATTCATCCATACGGCTACTAAGGTTGTCAACCAAGGTCAATGACATGCAACCAACCAGCTGATGACACGTGTAAAGTATATACTGACTTGCATTAAATGCATGCAATATATAAAGAGATGAACTCACTTCTTTTGAAGTAACTTGCTAACTCTGGACAAGTTCAAATCTCTTATCTCAAGATAGGTTATTATTAGTAATTTCCTTATCTTTCTTAGTGCAAGAAACCTTAGTGTTCCAACTTGTTTAGATTTAGGTTTATCCTTAATCTTGTCTCCGCAACAAGCTGTAAATTGTTAATGATTTATCAATAAACAATTTAGAAAAGTAAAATCTGTGTGGTTTGTATTCAACCCCCCCCCCCCCCTTCTACAAACTTGTATAGGCCTTCGGGACCAATACGTAAAATAATTTAAATCAACTTCAAATTTCAAGATGTGCAAACTATATGTATATAAGTGTTCCAAGACAGTGGCCACAATGTCGTGTATGCCAATAAATTGATATGATGCATTCGTGTAAAACGAAAACTTAAGTACCAATAACCGAAAATGCATAAAGCAAAACGTTAAGATAAACTATCATGGTACTCTTATATGCTTACTCACACCATAGGTATAAACAATTCGTGCACCAAACAGTGTGCAACGAAATATACTAGCACAAAACTCAAAAGTAAAACCACACGCAGTCAAGACCCAAAACGTTTCTCTTGGTTGTGAAAATACATGGGATAACATCTCTTCACAAACTCACACGAGGCAAAATGCTCAATAAAACTCGTAAATCAACACAAGCCAAAATTCACGCCTACGCATTTCAAAGTTCATTTATGCATCGGAAAATAAAGATTCATAAGACTCCACAAAACTCCCATAAAACTCAATGACATTCAAACAGTCAAATGGTGAAAAAATTTCGTTTCCAATAATTAAATCACATAAGACAAAGTTATGACCAAAATATCATAATTCCAAAAATTTGTCTTTTGTTGCAATACGATATAAAGTAACACTTCTCAACAAAACCCATATGAAATAAAATTCTCAATAAAACTCAAACACCAAAACAATGGAAATAACTTTTCATTCAAAACTTTGACATACGTGGAGGAGATCCAATATCAAAGTCATGAGTCATAGTTACTTGTACAAAACCCTAATCAATATTAAAATATGGATATCACAATATCCGAAAATAGTGTTTGGCAACAATGGGAATAAAGAAAATCTCGACAAAGTTTGCAACCGTATGCAATGAAACAGTTTTATGCATGTTTTAAATCATGGTTTAAAACCTTGTGCCAAACATTTTCCAAGATCTCGCAATACAACCCACATGATGATTTGGAAACATGAAAATAATTGATGCAATTTATTTTAGAAGTAAATTTCGTGCATGAGTTTGGTCGATACTCAAAGTCTCCAAATTACACGCCTCAGTTTCGCAAATTACACTACCGTCATTCGAATGCTTAAACATCTCAAGGCAATAATTGGAACTATCGATTAATCTTATTATTTCTCCTCGAGTTAAGGTCGATCTAATAAGCTTATGTTCTAATCCAACCAATAACTCCGACCCGAGCTGTCGACTTAATGCAATCATCAAGTATACTGTTACTCCAAGTGATAATGTCATAATCGTCAATCTCTTCTAACGGCTACTCATAGAGACTTCTTCACTACCCCATCGGTCATCACCTCGAAGTAGTTCAAGCACGCACATGTAACATGTAAGTTCACCAATGCACTGGCCAGTTACAATTATGAACATACCGTACATGATCATTCTTGCTACCCTCGTCATGATTCCCAATTCTAATGACTCTATCGACCTCAAAATATCTTATCTTAAAGTGTCTAATCGTGCAATCTCACTTACTTTCACTTAGAAAACTCTAGTTTGAGTCTAGGTATCCGAAATCAACACCTAAATCTCTCAAACTTAAGCTCTAATACCAACTTGTAACACCCTCAAATCTGAATATAACGATTGATTTTAAATTTTCGATAATACGTCAAATAAGGAATAATTCCTTTCTAAATGTCAACACCTGATTATCTATAATAGCAATCTAAGATTTAACATCAACAATAAATAATTCAAACCTTACATATAGTCTAAATTAAGAACGGGTGTTACTAAACTCTAACAACGGTCACTATCTCCAAATTCAGAAAATGTCTCCAACTTGTTAATTATTGCTTGTGCCTATAACTAGCATCCGATTCTTCATAGCTTCGCTAGTATCAATCCCCAACGAGGACCTGGACCTGCAACACACAAGGCGTCACTCTTGCCAATCTGCTGCAACTATCATTTTTGTTATGATTGTCCATTTTCTCCTTTTATTCTTTCCCCGATCGGTTCAATATGTGTCCCAAATATCAGTTTTGGATCCAATGCGACTAGAATTTGTAAGAACTCAAAACACGAAGATTGTACTTATGTGTGTTGAATTTTCAAAAGATATTTAATCACCTAAATTCGGTCAGACGCGTGATATATGTTCAGAACGGCAAAACTTCGCAAAATGCCAAATATCTTTTTTTTGCTATTATTTTTTTCCTCCAAAGTGTTCCAAACCAAAAATCTGGGTGTTACATAACAATATGTGAATTACACGGGTTCACATATGAACATATAGTTCATATGTGAATCACACGGGTTCACATATGAACTTGTCCCGCGTATTTCTAAAAGTTACGAAACTGCCCTTCTATTTTTGAAATAACCACAGTTTTTGACCAGTCAAAGCCGCAATTTTTGACCAGTCAAATCCGATCTGAACAGTATGAGTGGCTAGGATTACTTATCTATTTCTCACACAATTAGAATTTCTCATTTGAACCTATGGTGGCTATATATATGTATATATATATAGGGTACAAATCAAATTGAAACCATGTATTTGTTGTTGTAACACCCGAAGTTTCCACATAAGTAAATTAGACTTTTTCATTCCCTAAGTTGTGAAATCTTACGCCTTTAATTTTATTATGTTAAACCGTAACCCAAGTTGGTAAATCGACCTTTTGAGTGCATGGATACGTCGAACGGTTGTAGTTTTGGCCATGCATGGTTTCGCACATGCACATGATCATCTCTTGAGGGCAGGAACGGGGTTCGTTTTTGACAAGTTAATAAGCTGGACAACAACTCTCAGGCGGTCGGCGACTATGCCGTGGCATAGTTGCATGGTCAAAGTCGCGGGGAAGGACCCGATTTGGACAGAAGGTGGCATGAGCGGGGCGACAATGCCCGGGGACAATGCCCAGGGCAAAGTCGTCGGGGCAAAGTCGCGAGCGGGGGCTGAGCTACTGCAGCTTATTTCATTTTTGAGGGCATTAAACTCACTTCTTCTCATTTTCAGCAGCTAGGTCGATTCTCCCTTTCTTTTGGACGATTTTCTCCCAAGTCTTCTCCCTCTCTCTCCTCACTTAATGATTCTAGGGTTTCAATCTACCACTCCACCAACTAAATCGTAGTTAATGCAAGAAGAAGAAGATCCTAGGTGTGAGAGCTTAAAGTGATCAAGTCTTCTCTATTTAAAGTCCATCATTCCTAGGGTTTCCTCAAGAGAATTAGGTTTTTACTTTACAAACCTTTTAAGGTGAGTTCATCCTTTTTTATTAAACCGTATACATGTTAAATGTTTACTCCTAACACTTTCAACACATATTCTCATTATACATTTCATAACCTAGTTGGATTTTTATCAAAACCTCACTTTGAGGGATTTTGGGGGTTTTGCTTGGATGAGATTTTCGTAAAATTTATTTGTGACCATATTGGATTCCTTATGGTCCATTTGGTTTTAAAAGGGTATGTTTCAAAATTTATGACTTGAACATAAATGGAGCAAAATTAGGGTTTTGTCATTATGGTAAGTTTTGATAAGATACTTGAGGTAATGAACCTCTAATGGTAAAATTAGGTGTTTTGAGGAACTATGTGATGTATTGATGCACTACGAGAAATTTTGGAGGTACACATGTATGAATATATATATATATACGTGATTTGGGAATTGTTATTGTTGGTATTGAGTGTAATGGATCCATAAGCACTAGAGTCATTATATCCGATGTTGGAACACTAGTTTTCCACATTGAGGCACGGTTAAGCGTCGACGGTATGGTATAAGTCATACGTGCTATTACGTTCTTGGATGTTGGCTTTCCATGGGTGTGTGTTTTAAGTAGCCACACTCGACATTCAATATGTGTTTTGTTGTGTATTTGGCTTTACTAACATATCAAGTGGCTTACTATCGTGTTCCGTCACTTGTGTTGGTAAGCGGGACTCCCCCGTTAACCCAAAAGGTATTTGTATAATTGAGATGTATATTTATAATTGTGGCATTCTTTTATTTGCGCTTTATATCAAAGACTACCATTTACCCAATTATAACTGTTTGTTCTCACTAAGCTCTAGCCTAACAGTTCTTCTTATAATGATATGTATAACAGGTCATTCTAGTGGTGGGACTCCTCGGGCATGAGAGTGGGGTTTTGAAGGGACGTTAGCATTTTTGGGCGGACATAGAGGTGAGCATTTGGTGTATAGATTGGTAGACTTTTGAGAACGAGATAGTGACACCCGTTTATAATCAGAACTTTATAGTCTAGATTAGTAGGTTGTTGAGTTTATTTCGTTCGGTGATTTTTAATGTAAACGCCATACTATTACTTCCCCTTTTTGGGTGATTTGTCCATGTCAGTTTAGTTTTATTCCGCATTTATCCAGGTTTAAATTCTCTCTGATTTTTAGGGTGTTACAGTTGTACCCCTTACAAACCAATGTGCATATGTGAACAATGTGTACATAATCTGAGATGCATATATGCATTATCTCATATGAATGTATGTCTATTATATGTATATTCTTGCACGTATGCATATGCATATGTATATGTGTTGGTTCCCGTTTTGCTTTAAACAAGATTATCAGATCTATTAGTTCGAGTTTATGTTTGATGCGGAAGCGTATTTGAAGAACTAACAGATATGTTTGATAGATTTAGAACACAATATAAATAAACAGTGAGCAGGAAATAATATCTCAAAGTTTACTGAATATATATATATCAAGAACAGATTTAAGAACAGTGAGTGTGCACAGCTTTAAACAGATATGACTCTAAATGTGCATAAGCTATGTGTTCTTGATGTTTGATTGAAGTGTTCTTCTTTTTCTGTTTTTGTGTGTAGTTCTATATATGTGTTAGGAAGAACTCAACATGAGTCTTCCTTTTATACTACTCTTAGAAGACTATGAAGTAGGTCACTGTTCCTTTTACGGCATGAATAGTAAACTGGATGGTGTGAACAGTTGTTTGAGCCATGCGCATTTAATGGAGCAGATGTACTTTTGGTAAATGCATTAAATGGCGCAGACGTCTATTTTGTACCTTGCCCTATTGAGTCCACTCAGAGCTTGACACGTGTTTTGATAGTACTTTTCCATGCAAGTTGATGAACGTATTCAGTAATATCTTCCAAGTCTTCATTGAGGACCACAGAGGCTCTGTAATGAATTACAGAGGTTCTGCGGTCTGGTCCTCTGTGAAGCAGTCTTCGCCGGATTCCGAGTCTTTGGTCTTCTTTGTGCGTATGACAGAGCTTCTGTAGGAAGCCTCTGCTGCTTCTGTAGCTTCTTGACCTTGATTTCTCGGTAATGTCGGCAGAGCCTCTGTAAGAGGCTTTCTTCACTTAGCTTATTTTTCACTACTTCTAAATACTTCTATGTTTAGGAAGATTGAAGCTAACAATCTCCCCCTAAGTAGTGAAAAATAAAAAAATTGAACTTAAGTTTGGCTAAGTTAGATAAGACAGAGGTTAAACAATACCTCGAAATTTCTTTCATTTAGAAATATGCCAGAGGCATTTTACATTTGAGTACAATGAAAGATAAAACTTTGTTTGCAGAGATTGGAGGTCTGAGAATCAGATTTTGGCATCTTTGAAATCGTTGTAGCTTCTGTTGTCTCTGCCGACTTTTCTGATCTCTTTGTAGAATCTGATGCAGAGTTCTCTTAGGCGGATTGTTGAGTCTATTTCTCTGATGAAAGTATCTGCATCATCTCTATCCATTTTCTCTGTACCTCTGTATTTTACAAGGCTTGCTCTGAATTTGCTCAGAGTACTGGTTGCGTACTTCTGACAGTCCATTGTCACAAACAGTTTCAGTTGATCAGCAGGATTCTTGAATACTAACCCGTACCTTGGAGTTTTGATGATTGAATTGGGTATGGCATTGGGTGGGCAGAAATCCTCTGGTGGTCTGATACTTAGAGTAGTTATGCCCAGATCGATGGCTAGTTGAATGTCGAGCATGTTGTAGATTAGGAGCTTTTCACGCATCGCCCTTTTGAGAACTCGATAAGACCTTTTGTGGCAGTCGTCATTGAAGTTGTCTTTCGTCCATTGCAGAAGGTCAGGTAAGTCATAGGGATTGAGGTTTCGGATATCAGCATCAGAGAATTGATTTTCTGATCTGTCAGACCTTTTGACTTTCCAGATGGTATACACCGTATGAGGATAGGTTCTCATTTTGGAGTATTTGCAATAGATTACCTTCTTTATTTTGTGAATGGAGTAAACTTGATTGACTGGTTTTGACTTTGTAGAGGTGAAGATTGCATCGAATTCCTCTCTTAGCTTCTGATCTCGGACATGGGCTGGCAGATCGCTCTGGAAGTGCTGTCTGTAGAGATAACTGTAGACTTGTTCTTCCATTTGTTCAATGGTTGAAGTAGATCTTGGAATTGGTCTCCTTAGCTCATCCATCTTTCGAGTGATGTCTGCTACTCTACCTTCTGTTACCTTAGCTGTGGGATTCAGGGATGGGTTTTCTGACAGAGGATTCAAGTTGAATGCCCAGTCTTCCTCTTCGGGTTTAGGAGTGACGAAGGCATTAAATGCACCTTTCATCAATTTCTCTGTAGCAACTGGCATCTTCTTCTTTGGCTCTTCTTCTGTCATTATTCCCTTGCCTTTATCTTTTGGCTTTGAGGTTTCAGATATTGGGTTTTGGATTTGTGTGGGTGGAACCTCTGTTGATTTGACAGTTGGAGGTTCTGTAGGTTTTGGGGTTGAATACTCTGATGTTTTGGTTGTTGCCTCTGAAGGTTTTGATACTTCGGGTTGTGAGGTCTCTGTTGGTGAGGAGTCTTCGGGTCTTGGAGGTGGAATGTCAAAACGCTTTGCTGATTGAAAAGCATATACAAATTCCATTCTGCGAAGAATGAACTCTGCAGAGCATTTTGGTCTTTGGGGTTTTCGAGCTATGGTTTTGACTCTAGTTTTGTGCGGGATTGGTTGTGAGGTTGGTGTTGGTTCTTTGGGTGAGGGTGGAGTTTGTTCTGAGGATGTGGATGCAAGATTGATTACCTTAGGTTCTGTGGTTGGTGCATCCTTTGGTGAGATAGAGGTGTTTTGCCTCTGTTGTTTTCCCTTCTGGGTTTCTGTCGTAGAGGGTTCTGCTGATTTCTCTGTAGTTTTTGCAGAAGCAGCCTCTGTAGTTTCCTTTGTTTTCTCCCCCTCAGGATGACCAGATGCTCCATCATCAGGATCATCCTGCCTTCTTTTAGCAGTAACTTCTGTTCTGCAGGTGTCTTGAGCTGCTTGCCTTGCTGCATTTTTCTTCATTGTTTCAAAGTAGATTGCGATCGAAGTTTTGAAGGCTTTGGTCGCACTTTTCTCGAACTCTGCAGCGGTTGTTTTGGCAATGTTAGTGGCAGAGGCGATGGCAGCAGCAGCAGAAGTTTCTGTAGTTGACTTCATTTCTGCAAGGGCTGCTTTAACCTCTGTGGATAAGGTATCCACTTTGGTATTTAATCCTGTAAGCGCGCCTGAAGTTGACTCTGTAAAAGACGTGAATGAGCTTTGCAACTCATTCAATGTTTGAGTTACAGAGGTTACAAAGGCTTGGAACTCATCCTTCGTAACATGTTCCTCTTGGGTAACCTCTGGAGGAACAACTCCTTCTCCAGAGTGAGTCCCTGTTCCTGGGACACCTTCGTTCACCCTTGTTTGTACGTTGGGGGTGGAAGGATTTCCATCTGATCCTCGAGAAGAAACCTGAGTTTCAGTCTCTACAGAAGTTCTGTGAAGAACATTGTCCAAATCCACTCCAGAGGTGGGTATCGGAATATTCTTCTGTTGACTCGGAGACTTGTCTAGAGTCTCTTCGTCATGGTGCTCTCTACTTCTCTCTGAAAGAAGTTTTGGCCCTATATTGTGCGTGTCAGAGGAAACGAATTCCTCTGTAGGGTGTTCTAGTGTGATCTGGGGCGATTGATCACGAACTATAGGTGAGTCTCTCTGAGGAGACTCCCTAGGAATGGATTCCCCGTCTTATGTGGGCACAGAGGTTGAAAGAGTAACCTCTGGCTTGATGGGTTGGGTGAGGTTCGAGCTGTGCTGCTCTTTTTCAATGACACCTTCTGCAGCTAGACCTGCGGTGTCAGATGTGTGGGTTGCACTGGGAGGGGTTGATGGATGTGTGCCTTCTGCAACTTCGGCATCTTTTCCTTTCTCATTTTCTTTTCCTCCAGACGTTTCTACCCTATCCTCTAAACCTATTTGCACCTCTTCTTCTGCAGTCTCTTGTCTTGGCAGAAGTGAATCAAGAACCTCTGTGAAGATTTGAGTTTGCAGAGGTGGTTCGATTCCTTCTGTTATTGTTTGCAGAGGAGAAGATGGTTTCTTCTTCTTTGATTTCCTCTTCTTTGGTTTTGGTGCTCCCTCCTCTGTAGATTTTGACTTTCTTTTTCTTTTGGAAGAGGGAGGGGCAGAGGGACCTTGGATTTGTGGTGGAGATGAGGGTTCTGTGGGATGTTCAGTGGGTGGAGAAGATGGTTCTGCAGGAGTTTGTTGGATAGCAGAAACAGAGGCAAGTTGTTCCTCTGTAGGGGTCTTGGTTTTCTTTCCCTTTTTCTTCTTCTTCTCTTTAGATCCCTCAGAAGACTTCCTCTTTGAAGAATAGAGGTCTTTCCTTATATCTCTGAAGTTCTTCTGGTTGGCCTTGTGTTTAGCCAACTTTATCTTCCATTCTTCTTCTGTAAGTCTCTCTACTACATTACCTCCTATGGGCATTCCTATACGCGGGGGTGTTACAGAACTGGGTTCAGGAGTTCTGTAAACGCGTGTGTACTCACTAACTAGTTCTTCATCACTAGCATAACCTAACATTACCTTTGATAGTGGCCTGATGTGTGGGTAGCCATCCTCATGTTCTGTAGGGGTATTCTTGGACATAGGAAATTGCTTAGGTTTGGGACCGTCCATTGGCCATTTTTGGATAAGGAGTAGGGGTTCGAAAAGTATACTGAGGATTCGCTGGAACTGCAGAGGGGGTAACCAGTTGTGATCAGACATTTTGGCTTTCTGGGAGGCGATTTTGCGATCGATGGTGTTGATGATCTCTTGCATCATTATGGTGGCATAATCTAGGGGTAGATCATAGTATACACCATACATGATTGAGAGAATTTGAGGTGAGCTTTGATAGATGCTCCCGATTTTTCCCGTGAGGCAACGATTTAGGATGGAGAATAAGGTATTCCACAGAGGAGGTAGTCTTGCTCTGCGGAAATCGTTCCTCTTTTTCAACTGTTGGTTGTACCCTAACATGTGCAGAAAGTCGACAAGTTCTTCATTTGTTGGTTGGGGTGCATACTTTTTAATTCCCATGAGTCCTCTTGTTGGAAGGCCAAATTCTAATGAGAACATGGTGCGATTGAACATCAGTTCAAGGCTCTTACTTTGGTCAGGTTTAGAAATGTAGCCTCTGATCAAATCGGTGTCAGCGTCATAACGGCAAGATTGCCAAAACTGATGTAGGTAACGTACTGGTATTTGTTCAACGGTTTTGCTCAGAAGAGGGTAAAGAAAGTGGTTCTCTAGGATGTTTAGCAGGATGGCATGTTCTTTGCCAAATGCCGTAGGAGAAGGAACAAGATAACAGTTGTTCGATTTAATGGGAAGGGTTTGCTCGAAATGGTCATTTAAGAAAAATTGTTGCAGGTGGGTAGTGGGTACGAAGGATGCCTCGTCGCCGGAGTCGTGTCTGTCGGCATCGGTGGTGATGTGTGGGTTGTGGGAGTGCTCAGAATGCACTAGAGAGGATGTCGGAGAGTTCGTTGGTGAAACGTGAGCAGATTTGGAACTGGAAGCCATTTGTAGGTTTTGAAAGTTCTAGGTTTTCAGAAAGAAATAAGCAAGTTCGCCGGAGAAGATGAGAGAATAGTAAAGTTTTGAAAGTGATTTTATCTTGGGTTTTATACTGTGGTAACGGATAGAATTCGGAACGGTGAAAATGTGAGAAAGTTAATAAAATTTGAGGTCCACACTCGAGTTCATTCGGCGTGGTGCAAGTTTCTAGGACGACGTGATATGTACGTCAATGAAAACTTGACACGTTATCAATGTCAGTGACGACGAGACGTCGTGGGCGGCCACATTAAATGAAAAACGCGTGGGTTTTAAATTTTCACCACAGAAAAGTTACCGTTACAGATACAGAAATTTCCAAGTGGAAATCTTTACAGAGGCTCTGTGGGTACAGAAGCTCTGTGATTTTGAAAAACGTTTATCTCTGTAGATTGTATCTTTAATGAAAATCGTTTGAAAAACACGGAGAGGATCAATAAATTTTTAGTAGAGAGAAATTATCCTACAGAGGTTTTTGGACCTCTGCCAGAGCCAGCAGAGGCTCTGTGACAGGAAATTTCTAATAACTAATAATTTATAAACATTTTTAATCATCCAAGTTTTTGATCAGTTTTAACAATGTATTTAGGACTTATTTGAAAGTTGGTGTCCTAGAAAATTGTAAATCTCAAAGATTTTGTGCAGCAGAAGTCATTTGAATGATTTGAGTGATCTACAGAGGTTCTTTGGTTGAAAGAACTATGTGGCTTATGACTTCTGTGGCAAGATACCAACCTATTTCCTTTTGATCGGCGAATGTGATCTCTTCTGTCGCATTCTTTACTCCCCCTTGACTTATGAATCTCTGTAGATTCAGCAAGGTCTCCTTTTCCGCTCCTCCTTGATCTAACAACCTCTTTAGGATTGATCTCTGTAGTTTGAAACCTGCCTTTTTATCTCTTAAAGCTTGTACTTTTACCAAAAACGTTTGAAAAACATTGGAGAGGATCGATAAATCTTTAGTAGAGAGAAATTATCCTACAGAGGTTTTTGGACCTCTGCCAGAGCCAACAGAGGCTCTGTGATAGGAAATTTCTAATAACTAATAATTTATAAAACTTTTTGATCATCCAAAGTTTTTATGGTTTTAAACATTATATTTAGAAATTTTTGTCCTGGAAAATTGTTTTTGGAAAAAGATTTTGTGTGACACATACCTTTTAGAGTGTCTAGTTTGGACGACAGAAACTCTTGTTGATCATAATCCTCCTTTGGCTCCCCCTTGAATGATCAACCTCTGTAGATTAATTTGAGGTCTCCTTCTGCTCCCCCTTGACTTATGCTTGAATCAATAGAGATAAATAATGCACAGAACATAGGTCAACCTCATCAGAGGTTCTGTGGAGATTGTCATAGGTTCTGAGCAATTCCACAGAGGCTCTGTGAAGTATAGAATCTTTGAAGGATGAGTCTTAAACAAAGTGTTTAAGAGTCATAGTGTATTTTGAAGCCTGAGTCCTTAATAGAAGTATTAAGGAGTCCATTGTTTGCTGAAGAGTGAGTCCTGATCTGTAATGGTCAGAAGTCATTTTTCTGATGAAGCTCGAGTCTTAAACTGATTTGTTTAAGAGTCTATTTCACTAAAGTGCGAGTCCTAAACTGATGTGTTTAGGAGTCCTTTTCTCCTTTGAAGAGCGAGTCCTGATCTGTAATGATCAGAAGTCCTTTTTCCTGCAAGACAGATCAAAGAACTTTTGGTACCCATATCCAAATGGGTCCTTTTTTGTTAGGATTTGGAGCTGTCTTTAGGTCCTCTGGTTTGCCAATCTCTGTTGGTTTGCCAATTTTCTTTCTATGACCTTTCTCATTTTGGGTCTTTGGATTTTTCTTTTGAAATGACCCATTTTGTACACAGAAAGATTTAGAGAAAGGGTTTCTTAATTGAAGCAGAAGATCAAGGCATTTATTTGAATGAAAAGATGAAACCTTAGTAGAAACAAATGGCTTTGGAGCAATTTTGTCAGGAATAGTGTTTTTGACTTTCCAAATTTTCATCTTTTTGTAAACAAGATTATTTGAATTTTCAGCACAAGAGTTTGCTAAGACAAGGTTTTTAAGCCTTTTAGCTAAAACATCTTTTTCTTTAAGATTTAAATCAAACTTCCTTAGAAGATCTGATTTATACCTCTTCTCCAACATAATCTTGTTTGACAAATCGGATAGTCTCTTTGTTAAATTTGACATTTCAGCTTTAAAGACTTTTCTTTCCTTCTCAAACTTGTCTTTCAAACACTTTGTTTGAAATCCTTCTCTCTTCACCTTTTCGGATTCTTTTCTTTCAAAATCCTGCTCTTTCCTCTCTTTTTCAAGAGATTTTTGTAATTTTGAGATTTTGAAAGAAAGTTCCATATTCTTTGTCTCAAGAAGAGTTTTCTCTTTTCCAAACTTTTCATTTTCACTGATTATAAGTTTTTCAAAGTTGGAAATCAGTTTAGAAAAGTTTAGACACTTAAGCTCAAGGCTTTTCTTTTCTTCTTCAAAAACAATCTTAACTTCCTCAAACTTCTCTTTCTCTTTTTCACAAAGCTTTTCAGACTCAAAAAGTTTTCTTTTTAGTTCAAGATTTTCACAGTTTAGCAGTTTACCTGATTCTTCAAGCTTGGCAATGTTGTCTGAGTCACTAAGAATGCTCTTGTTTCTTTCCTCTAATTCTTTCTCGAGAGTAGGAATTATTTTCTTAAAATTTGTACTGAGTTTCGAATAATAATGAAAATCAGCATCAACACTAAATTTTAGTCTTGACATATTGAATGAAGTTTTTAACGAAAGAAACAGTTTCTAGGATGTTACCAGATCGAATAAATCGAAAATGGCAGTAAAACAGAATCTGTTTGTAGGAATGAAGAACAGGTTAAAAACAGACAGTTTCTATCACAAATCTTGTAAAAACGAGGATCACTTGATATTGAAAATCAAGCTTTGCTCTGATACCAATTGTTGGTTCCCGTTTTGCTTTAAACAAGATTATCAGATCTATTAGTTCGAGTTTATGTTTGATGCGGAAGCGTATTTGAAGAACTAACAGATATGTTTGATAGATTTAGAACACAATATAAATAAACAGTGAGCAGGAAATAATATCTCAAAGTTTACTGAATATATATATATATCAAGAACAGATTTAAGAACAGTGAGTGTGCACAGCTTTAAACAGATATGACTCTAAATGTGCATAAGCTATGTGTTCTTGATGTTTGATTGAAGTGTTCTTCTTTTTCTGTTTTTGTGTGTAGTTCTATATATGTGTTAGGAAGAACTCAACATGAGTCTTCCTTTTATACTACTCTTAGAAGACTATGAAGTAGGTCACTGTTCCTTTTACGGCATGAATAGTAAACTGGATGGTGTGAACAGTTGTTTGAGCCATGCGCATTTAATGGAGCAGATGTACTTTTGGTAAATGCATTAAATGGCGCAGACGTCTATTTTGTACCTTGCCCTATTGAGTCTACTCAGAGCTTGACACGTGTTTTGATAGTACTTTTCCATGCAAGTTGATGAACGTATCCAGTAATATCTTCCAAGTCTTCATTGAGGACCACAGAGGCTCTGTAATGAATTACAGAGGTTCTGCGGTCTGGTCCTCTGTGAAGCAGTCTTCGCCGGATTCCGAGTCTTTGGTCTTCTTTGTGCGTATGACAGAGCTTCTGTAGGAAGCCTCTGCTGCTTCTGTAGCTTCTTGACCTTGATTTCTCGGTAATGTCGGCAGAGCCTCTGTAAGAGGCTTTCTTCACTTAGCTTATTCTTCACTACTTCTAAATACTTCTATGTTTAGGAAGATTGAAGCTAACAATATGCACATTGTTAACATATGCACACTGGTTTGTTCATATATGCACATTGGTTTGTAAGGGGTGCAACAAATACATGGTTTGTAGCTTTAGAAGCCTCTCTCTCTCTCTCTATATATATATATATATATATATATATATATATATAGAGAGAGAGAGAGATAATAAATTGTAAACCTCTAAATGTGTGTAAACTTTGGATTTCATAGGTTTTCTTGATGAAATTGTTTCATGAAATTGTTTATTTTGATGAAATTGTTTTATATCATTCATTTTTGATGAAATTGTTTCATATATTTGTCTTTTTTTATGTAAAAACGAAATAATTTCATCAAATTGAGAAAATATATGAAACAGTTTCATAGGAATGAAAAAAAATATATGAAACTACATAAAAAACACAAATATATGAAATAATTTCATTAAGAAATGAATGATATGAAACAATTTCATCAAAATAAACAATTTCATCAAGAAAATTTACGAAATCCAAAGTTTACACGAAAAAAAGTTTACAAAATAGTGGGCCTCTATATATGTATGTATGTATGTATGTATGTATGTATGTATGTATGTATGTCGATTCAAGTTCTAGTTAATCGATAGATTTTCTGACATTTTGGATTTGAATATTCAATACATTTCATTGTGTTTAAATGGGGATTATTGAATGCTTCATGTTGTGTTTTATAGATATGGGTTCTTTTGGATAAAATTGTCGATTAATTGTTCTTAATTGAGTTGTAGCACAACTAAGAAAAAGATTTTCAACAATTTCGTTAAAATGAAAAAAATAAATATCGTGGACAATTTTTTGTTCGAACATATTCTCCAAAAAATTTAAAATAGAGAAACATGAGAAAAACCGTAAAATTCTCTAAATTTGGAGAACTTCTAAAAAATTATTACCATTAGAAATATATATGTATATATATATATAGGACGATAATCAAATGAGAACCATAAAAAGGTTGAAAACCGTGAGAACTGATCTGAGTCGTGATTTGGGTTTCATCCGGTGGTTTTTACTTGAAAATTGTTTCACCACATGAAAGGGGCATAATTGTCATTTTGGTAACAAAGATTCATCAAATGAAATACATACTCACCAGTTGAATCGTAATAAAAATTATTGTTTTTTAAAATAATTTATTAATGACAGAGTTTCATCTATATGCTATAACACTAGATGAAACACACAAATTCACAAGATGAAATAAATAGATTTACGAGATGAAATACCCAATTCACTAGACGAAACACCCAATTCACCAAATGAAACAAACAGATTCACCACATGAAACAAGAGATTCACCAAATGAAACACGTTGATTCACCAGTAATTGTCATTTTGGTAACAAAGATTCGTCAAATGAAATACATACTTACCAATTGAATTGTAACAGAGTTTCATCTATATGATATTTCACTAGATGAAACACACAAATTCACAAGATGAAATAAATAGATTTACGAGATGAAACACCCAATTCACCAGATGAAACACCCAATTCATCAGATGAAACAAACAGATTCACCACATGAAACAAGAGATTCACCGTATGAAACACGTTGATTCACCATATGAAAAATGCAGATTCAATAGATTCACCGTATGAATACAGACAAATTATATAGGAATACAAATTGAACCAACCAAATTTCTTAAAAACTAGATCAAGTAAAAAACAACCAGAAATCCTCACTCAAAATCGAAAAGTAATCTAAGAAAATTTCAACTCAAATCAAGAACGATAAAAAACCTAACTCACAATGTTCGATTTCTTGGGTCGATTATGAGTTTGAAGAATAACTCCATACCAGATCCGATTTCATGCGTTTGATTTTGGGTTCGAAGAACACCTCAATTTCAAATATGATTTCTGGGTTCGAGTTCTTGCTTCAATTTTGGCTTCGAAGACCACCACCGTCCTCAGCCGTCCAGATGGTGTCATCACCACCAAATCCAGCCTCTTCAAATGACAGTGAATGGTAAAAGGAACCAGAAAAAACACCCATTGTGTTGTTGAAGTAAGAAGAATGGTACATGGGCGTCATCACTACGAAACATCGTGTTCATCCTGCTCGATGTGTACAGATCATAGCAACGGCAACGACGATGGCTATGGTTGGAGTTATCACCGATCGAGAGAAGACCGGTCCACCTCTCAAATTTTGGAACCGCCATTGATGATGGTGAAGGGCTTGGGGACGAGAGTTGATGAGAGAAGAAGGAGACAAGAGTTGTTGACTAGGGTTCGGTTTTTTATTTTTGTTGTTGACTATGGATTGAACCTCAATTGTCATAGATACCCCTTTCATCTTTCAATTTCTTTAATAATTAGTTTCAGATTTCAAGAATATCACAAAAATGTCATTATGTTCTATAGCCTTTGATTAAAACCCTTGGATGATTGAGATCGGTCCTCACGGTCCTCAATCTTATTTTGGTCCTCACATGATTTAACCCCTATATATATGTATTTTATTATATTTACACCAATAAAAGATCTTAACTTTAAATGTTTATGAGAGAAATAATATTTTAATAATATAATTAATGTTGTAATCTTTAAAATAGAGAATATGTTGGTGGTAAATATATGTTTTTTGAATATCTTAAGTTTTAATTCTCAATTTTAAAGATATTTTAATAAAGTTTGTATTGTTGATGTATATATAATTAATACTCACTTCTAGTATATTTTTAGGATTTTATTTCATATTATTTTTATTTTTCCAATCAAAATTGAGTTTTTCATTATTTTGTGTATTGGTTAACTTGGAAAAAGGCCAACCCTAAACTAAACTGGTGCTTCAAATGTAACATCCCTAAAACTTGATCATGCGATAAAACATACAATGAGCGTTTTTACCCAGCAAATAAATTTCGTGTCCAATACATTAGAAATATGAGCTTAACAAAATGACAGCGGAAGTCTAAACTATCCACAGCCGAGCTCTAACTAAAGTCAATCATCTATTTTGGAGCCGCTCTTATCTCCAAGCCACAACGCCTCAACCTTTAGATCCTAGAAGTAGAGCCTGAAACTCGCTTACCTGAAAATGGTTTAGTTTTGAAAAGCGAGGGTTAGACCGAAAGGTCTAGTGAATTCCCTCCATAAAAACATGTAATATAGAATAAATTTATTTCACGTATAAAAGAACTCTTATGCATCACATTTCCATCATACAAGGTTAACACAGGGTTCAGGGGTTTGCATAAGCTAAACCGATTGGGGCCTGACGGGCACCCTCTCGCATACGCCGAAATCCAAATGGACTCCTCGTTCCTTCATGTAGGAGAAAACAGATTCCAACCTACAAGCTAATCTTCCATATGCCCCAAGGGATCAGAGATCCCAAGGTACCCTGACCCCACCGTGTAACCGACCCCACATAGCATACACATACATTTGAAACCACGTGCATGAAAACCTTAATCATCATTCACTGGTAAATAATCATGCAATTCATGAAAACATGCATAGCTTTTATAAATTCAAAACATGCTCGATAAAGGAACCATTTCAGTAAAAACAATACCTCATAAAAGGGATGAGAGAACTCACCTGGTTGCAAATCCTTCTATAACCTCGATTATAGCACCGACCGCTCACCTAATTAATGATTCACAGATTTAATTAGATGAACGCTCTATCCTCATCCTACGTTTCTCTTAATCCGGTCTCAACTACTCATTTAGGTCCATTTATTAAATTATTGGATTTCTTCTATCCTTTACTAAGCCCATGAGACTTAAGCTAAACTCTAAGTTCATCGGCCCAATTAGCTCGATACTACGACCTGGCAGGTGAAGCCCAGACCAACAGTCCCGGTACCCGACTCCCGGTACCCCGACTCCCGGTACGGGCGACTCTCGGTACGAGCGACTCCCTGTACGGGCGACTCCCGGTACGAGCGACTCCCGGTACGGGCGACTCCCGGTACGAGCGACTCCCGGTACCCGAACAGACGATGAAAACCCCTCATTCCTAAAGTCGAAACTTCCTATTCTTTTTAATTTATGCGGCCATTAACCATAACATTTTACCCATACTGATACCTCTTCTTCTTTACAATCAAACCCTTAATCTATCATATTTCCTTGATTAGTAAATCCAACTGCTTGATTAAATACCTTTCAGCGTGTTCTTATTCCATACCCAACTAAAACATGATTTGTGATTAGAGAACTAACTTATCTAGTCAATGAGTGCAAGGAATCATAATAGGGGATGGATTACTTACCAAGATGTTAGAGTTCCTTCACGATTTTGGACAGCTCCCAATCGCCCTTTTTCTCTCGGTTCGTTTCCAGCCGCCAACAACCAGAGCACAATCAATTTTCAGCTCCAACCCTAGGGATCTGAGCCTATTTATATTTCTCATAAGTTGCAAATGAGCCCTTGGACAAAACTTTCACTTTTCTTTCGATTAAGACACCAAACTATCATCCTTAATAGAAAACGGGTTGTTACAACACTCCCCCCTTAAAAAAATTACGTCCCCGGAATTCCTTATTGGAAAAGATGCGGGTAACTTGCTTTCATTTCCGACTCCAACTCCCAGGTCGCCTCTGGACCCTTGTGGTGTCGCCATTGTACCTTAACCAGCTTAGTCTCCTTGCTCCGCGACTTCCTTACCTTAACATCCGTGATTGCTTCGGGTTCCTCTACGAAATTCAACTTTTCGTCCACCTTAATGTCATTCAACGGCACAGCTTTAGTCGTGTCGGCTATACATTTCCTTAGATTAGACACGTGAAATGCATTATGAATACTGCTCAATTCTTCCGGTAGGTCCAACCTATATGCCACTTCTCCAATTCGTTCAGTAATCTCAAACGGTCCGATGTAACGTGGGCTTAACTTCCCACGTTTTCCAAATCGTACCACTCCCTTCCAAGGAGACACCTTTAGCAGAACATGATCTCCGACTTGGAATTCAATGTCTTTCCGCCGCTTATCCGCATAGCTTTTCTGCCGGTCGCGGGCGACCTTCAGTCTTTCACGCAATTGGACTATCTTGTCCGAAGTCAGTTGTACAATCTCTGGCCCCACTAACTGTCTCTCTCCGACTTCGTTCCAACACAACGGTGTCCAACACTTTCTACCGTAAAGTGCCTCAAACGGCGCTGCCTTGATACTCGAGTGATAGCTATTATTATAAGCAAACTCGATTAGCGGTAGGTGCTTTTCCCACGAGCCTTGGAAATCCAAAGTGCACGCTCTTAACATGTCTTCTAACGTCTGGATCGTTCGCTCTTTCTGACCGTCGGTCTGAGGATGATAAGTGGTACTCATCTTGATCTGCGAACCCAATTCTCTTTGGAAGCTCTTCCAAAACGTAGAGGTAAATCTGCTATCGCGGTCTGATACAATTGACGAGGGTACCCCATGGCGGGTTACGATCTCTTCGATGTACAACTTTGCTAACTGCTCCAATGAGTAAGACTCGCGTATAGGTAGGAAGTGCGCCGACTTCGTGAGTCGGTCCACGACCACCCAAATGGCGTCATAACCCTTTGGAGTTCTAGGCAAATGGGTCACGAAGTCCATCGTGATCTGATCCCACTTCCACATCGGTATCTCTGACGACTGGAGTTTCCCATACGGTCTTTGATGTTCGATCTTTACACGCAAACACGTCATACAGGTTTCTACAAAGTGAGCCACGCATTTCTTCAATCCGGGCCACCAGTAGTCTCGTCGTAGGTCTCCGTACATCTTGCTAGTTCCGGGGTGGATCGTGTACTTCGATTTGTGAGCTTCTTCGAGAATCAGCTTTCGGAGCTCTCCGAGTTTCGGAACCCAGATTCTCCCATTCAGACATTTCACCCCTCGACCATCTTCCACTAACATGGACGCTTGCCCTACCATTCTCTCCGTCTTAAGATTTTCAGCTTCGAGCGCTTCAACCTGACATTTCTTTATTTCCGCTAACAGATTGAATGTGACCTCGGCCCTCATGGCCACAATCTTGGGGGTTTCACTTCGTTCCTTACGGCTCAAGGCGTCCGCCACCACGTTTGCCTTCCCCGGATGGTATTCGATCTTACAGTCGTAGTCGGTCAACAATTCAATCCATCTCCTTTGGCGCATATTCAACTCTTTTTTATCAAAGAGGTGACATAAACTCTTGTGGTCCATGAAGATTTGGCACTTCGTCCCATACAGGTAATGTCGCCTAATCTTCAGGGCAAAAACCACTGCCGCCAATTCTAAATCATGCGTAGGATAACGAGCCTCGTGATCCTTTAACTGCCGGGAGGCATAAGCGATCACCTTACCTCGTTGCATGAGTACGCAACCCAAGCCGAGCTTCGATGCGTCACTGAAAACCACGAAATCGCCCGAACCATTCGGTAACGACAAAACCAGAGCGCTACTCAGCATATCCTTCAATTTCTGAAATGCTTCTTATTGTTTCTCTAACCAGACAAACTTGACATTCTTCTTCGTTAAAGAGGTCAGTGGCGTGGCAATACGTGAAAAGTCTTTGATGAACTTCCGGTAGTACCCCGCCAGCCCGAGGAAACTTCGAACTTCTGACGGATTTCTAGGTTGCTCCCAGTCTCGAATGGCTTCAATCTTAGCCGGATCTACCATGATCCCCTTCTCAGACACCACGTACCCGAGGAACTGCACTTCCCTCAGCCAAAACTCGCACTTGGAAAACTTCGCATACAACTTCTCTTGCTTCAATAGCTCGAGAATTATACGAAGGTGGTTTTCGTGCTCCCCTTCCGATCTTGAAAATATCAGGATGTCATCTATGAACACTATCACGAACTGATCCAAATAAGGTTGGCATACCCTATTCATTAAGTCCATGAATGCTGATGGGGCGTTGGTTAACCCGAACGGCATCACTAGGAATTCGTAATGTCCATACCTGGTCCGAAATGCAGTCTTCGGCACATCCTCCTCCCTTACCTTGAGTTGATGATATCCAGACCTCAGATCAATCTTGGAGAAGTAACTGGCTCCTTGTAACTGATCAAACAGGTCGTCGATTCTCGGAATCGGATACTTATTCTTGATCGTGACCTTGTTGAGTTCTCGGTAGTCTATGCACATTCGCATAGTACCGTCCTTCTTCTTCACGAAGAGCACAGGTGCTCCCCACGGAGATGTACTCGGTCTAACGAACCCCTTGTCTAATAACTCCTGCAATTGAGTCATCATTTCCTTCATTTCGGACGGCGCCAACCTATACGGTGCGCGGGCAATCGGTGCAGATCCCAGCATCAGATCAATTCTGAACTCGATCTGGCGATCCAGGGGTAGACTTGTCAAGTCATCCGGAAATAACTCCGGGTACTCGTTTACCACACGCACATCGCTCACCCCACACTTCTCTTTCTTGGCATCCAACACGTACGCCAAGAACCCTTGACACCCCTTTCTCAAACACCTAGTAGCCCTAATCATGGAGATAAGGTTGGTCTTTCTATCACGACGGTTTCCATAGATCACTACGGTATCCCCATCAGGTGACCGGATCCTGATCAGCTTTTTGTTGCAAACGATATTCGCGTCGTTCGCGGCTAACCAATCCATACCCAACACTACGTCAAACTCACCCATTGCCATGGGATATAACTTCGTAGGCACCAACCTCCCTTCTATATCTATGACACAGTCTTCTACTACTTCCTTAACATATACCCAACTATCATTTGCTGTTTCCACCTCTAGTGCTCTCTCCAAACGTCTAGGCCTCACCCCCAAACATTTCATAAAAGCATGCGATACAAAAGAGCGATTTGCTCCTGAATCAAATAACACCTTGGCACATAGAGAGTTCACTAGAAACGTACATGCCACCACATCTGACACTTCCTCTGCCTCCTCCGCAGTCATGCGAAATGCACGTCCTTTCGGACGCACTGGTTCTGCTCCCTTGTCATTTCCTTTTCCACCCGGACGTTCACCATACGGAACTGATCCCCCTTTCTTCAAATGTGGGCAATCATTACGCATGTGACCAGTAGCCCCACATTCGTAGCAAGATTTTCCCCCACTACGACAATCCTTTAACATGTGACCGGGCAAGCCACACCGGTAGCATGAGTTTGAACCTGCCATGCATTCTCCCCGATGCACCCGGTTACACTTCGTACATGGTTTTCCAATGGTATCCCTACTAACACGGTTGCCTGGCCGCAACACCTTCCCTTTTCTGAAGTCCTTACCCGGTCCATCCCATTTGCGCTTTTCACCACCCTTCTCAGTCATCTGACGAACCTTTTCCTTTTCAATCATCTCGGCCGCGTTAATGGCCGCCTGAAAGGTGGTGGGGTTCCTTGTCAGAACTAGTTCTCGGACGCTGCTTTTCAGTCCATGAACGAAACGCTCCACTCGACGTTCCTCCGTTGGCACATACAAATCTGCAAAGCGAGACTTCTCAATAAACTTTGTAGTATATTCCCGCACTGTCATACCTCCCTGATCCAACCCCAAGAATTCTTCTTCCAATCTTTTTACTGCCGCGAGCGGGCAGAACTGAGCTTTGAACCTGTCTACAAACGCTTCCCACAACATTCCCTTAGCCATTGCCGAACCCTTTCCCCCAGTCTCAGCCTCCCACCAGTAAACTGCATCAGATTTCAACATGGACAAGGCAAACATTACTCTATCTCCATCAGCACACTTGCATGTATCGAAGACCAGTTCCATTTCTTTCACCCATTTCATTGCCAAGATAGGGTCATACTCGCCCTTAAAAGTAGGGGGCTTGCATGAGGCGAAGGCCTTGAAATTGCATCCCTTAGCTGCTAACTCATTCATCACTTGAGGGTTTGAATTCAAGTGACTCCCAGTATCGGTTACTAGTGGACTAGACAGCTCCATGCTTTCTCGGTTCTCACTTGCTTCCTTGCTTCCCGAAGCTGCCTCATTCTGCTTAGTGAGGAGAGCCTGCAAAGTCTCTTGAATCTTACCCAATTCAGTAGCTAGGTTCTCTCGAGTGACAAACGTAGATCCGCGGCCTCGACCCCGTCCCCTTGGCTGAGTTACCCTCCTTGCAGAAGCTGAACTCTCCTGAAGAGAGTCTTCTTGATGAACAGGGGCTTCCACACTCCTCGTTTTTCTAGTTGCACGAGTCGTTCTCTGGTTCGGGTTTCCTCCATCCCCGGCCACTTGGGTGGCGGCCCGATGAGGTGTTCTTCCCCGACCCCTTCCACGACCCCTACCTCTTCCCCTTCCACGGGTAACAGTTGCCCTCGCCGGTTCCACCGGTCCATTCTCTAGTACCTCTTCATCTTGATTCCTTGGCACACCAGGTGCCGACCTACTCCTCAGAGTTCTCCCAGCCATTTCACTAATATCGGAAGAAAACAACAATTAACCTTTGCTAGATAAGACACAACAATTTTGCTATATAAGGTAAGTTTAAGCACGCGCGTGTACCTGTAAGTTCGTAATTACACTGGCCAGGTGTAGTCCCAAACTTACCTTACACGTTTGTCCTTGGCACCTTATTTCCTAGCGCATTTATAGTGATCGTTCCTAGAGGCAATCCTATGTCTCGGCTGTGTTTCTCATCTTACAGTTTAAGTTTAGGCCCTAATGGTCACCTAAATCCCTTAAACTAAGGCTCTGATACCATTTGTAACATCCCTAAAACTTGATCATGCGATAAAACATACAATGAGCGTTTTTACCCAGCAAATAAATTTCTTGTCCAATACATTAGAAATATGAGCTTAACAAAATGACAGCGGAAGTCTAAACTATCCACAGCCGAGCTCTAACTAAAGTCAATCATCTATTTTGGAGCCGCTCTTATCTCCAAGCCACAATGCCTCAACCTTTAGATCCTAGAAGTAGAGCCTGAAACTCGCTTACCTGAAAATGGTTTAGTTTTGAAAAGCGAGGGTTAGACCGAAAGGTCTAGTGAATTCCCTCCATAAAAACATGTAATATAGAATAAATTCATTTCACGTATAAAAGAACTCTTATGCATCACATTTCCATCATACAAGGTTAACACAGGGTTCAGGGGTTTGCATAAGCTAAACCGATTGGGCCTGACGGGCACCCTCTCGCATACGCCGAAATCCAAATGGACTCCTCGTTCCTTCATGTAGGAGAAAACAGATTCCAACCTACAAGCTAATCTTCCATATGCCCCAAGGGATCAGAGATCCCAAGGTACCCTGACCCCACCGTGTAACCGACCCCACATAGCATACACATACATTTGAAACCACGTGCATGAAAACCTTAATCATCATTCATTGGTAAATAATCATGCAATTCATGAAAACATGCATAGCTTTTATAAATTCAAAACATGCTCGATAAAGGAACCATTTCAGTAAAAACAGTACGTCATAAAAGGGATGAGAGAACTCACCTGGTTGCAAATCCTTCTCTAACCTCGATTCTTGCACCGACCGCTCACCTAATTAATGATTCACATATTTAATTAGATGAACGCTCTATCCTCATCCTACGTTTCTCTTAATCCGATCTCAACTACTCATTTAGGTCCATTTATTAAATTATTGGATTTCTTCTATCCTTTACTAAGCCCATGAGACTTAAGCTAAACTCTAAGTTCATCGGCCCAAGTAGCTCGATACTACGGCCTGACAGGTGAAGCCCAGACCAACAGTCCCGGTACCCGATTCCCGGTACCCGACTCCCGGTACCCGACTCCCGGTACCCCGACTCCCGGTACGGGCGACTCCCGGTACGAGCGACTCCCGGTACGGGCGACTCCCGGTACGAGCGACTCCCGGTACGAGCGACTCCCGGTACGGGCGACTCCCGGTACGAGCGACTCCCGGTACCCGAACAGACGACGAAAACCCCTCATTCCTAAAGTCAAAACTTCCTATTCTTCTTAATTTATGCGGCCATTAACCATAACATTTTACCCATACTGTTACCTCTTCTTCTTTACAATCAAACCCTTAATCTATCATATTTCCTTGATTAGCAAATCCAACTGCTTGATTAAATACCTTTCAGCGTGTTCTTATTCCATACCCAACTAAAACATGATTTGTGATTAGAGAACTAACTTATCTAAAGGAATCATAATAGGGGATGGATTACTTACCAAGATGTTAGAGTTCCTTCACGATTTTGGACAGCTCCCAATCGCCCTTTTTCTCTCGGTTCGTTTCCAGCCGCCAACAACCAGAGCACAATCAATTTTCAGCTCCAACCCTAGGGATCTGAGCCTATTTATATTTCTCATAAGTTGCAAATGAGCCCTTGGACAAAACTTTCACTTTTCTTTCGATTAAGACACCAAACTATCATCCTTAACAGAAAACAGGTTGTTACATCAAAAGACAAAACAACCTTGATTGTCATTTGTTTCTAAAGCTTGGTTATGAAATTTGGTCTTGTTCATGCTAAAACTAAAGAAAAAGTTGTTATGTGTAAACTTGTTAAAATTTTCAAGCATTGTTTGGGGAAATAGGAAGCGATCTTTTGATAACCTATGTACTTCATTAAAAATGATACTTAGACCATCCACAACAATGAAATTTCTACATAATTTTTAAAGTGTCATATTAGCGCTACACCAACTTTGTAATTATCTTGAAATTATCTTCCACGACAATTATTTTCAACCCTTTTTAAAGTGACACATCATCATAAAAACTATATTTTAATTAAATAACAACAAAACTACAATCAATATATATATAAAGCAAAATATAGGGGAAAGGGTTAAGGAGAGGCATCCATGTCCATTTATCTATTTTTATAGAATTTTGATTTATTTTAAATACAAACCATGCATTAAATCTTGTAATTAATTAGAAAAACTTTTTATTTTTTATTTTATAATTATATAAGATGGATATCAATCAATATAAATCAAATACTTATTTTAATATGTTATATTTTTATTTATCCTTAAGTAGACTAACATCAATATATATATATATATATATATATATATATATAAAGCAAAATGTAGGGGGATCAAAAATATTTTTAATATTGTATGTTTTTGTTTATTTATATTTTTATGGATAAGCTAACAATACTTATAAATCAAAACTTATTTAATAAAATGTATTCTTTATTTACATTTTTATTTATACTTAAGTAGACAAACATCAATCATCAATATATATATATATATATCTTTATATATATAAAAACAAAAACCATGAAAAATGACATGGCACAATGTGGATTGAGATTTCTTAAATATTGAATTGTGGTTTACTTTGGCTATCCCACATTGATAAAAAGTTGAAATGTTGGAACATGAAGTTGATTATAAAAGGACAATAATGCCAACTTTTTTTACATGACTTATGATTTATTTTAATCCCTTTTGGATTAAAGAGTTAATTTTAGTTGCAAATTTTCTTCATGTTGAATATATAGTATATATTGCATTACAATTAAGAGCATCTCCAATGGAGGTTCTTATAAAAACCTTCTTTTTGTACTTTTTTGTGTCACTTCATTTCCATCTCAATCTTTATCTTTATATATATAAAAGCAAAAACCATGAAAAATGAAATGACACAATGTGGATTGAGATTTCTCAAATATTGAATCGTGGTTTACTTTGGCTATCCCATATTGATAAAAAGTTGAAATGTTGGAACATGAAGTTGATTATAAAAGAACAATAAAGCCAACTTTTTTTACATGACTTATGATTTATTTTAATCCCTTTTGGATTAAAGAGTTAATTTTAGTTGCAAATTTTCTTCATGTTTAATATATACTATATATTGCATTACAATTAAGAGCATCTCCAATGGAGGTTCTTATAAGAATCTTCTTTTTGTACTTTTATGTGTCATCTCATTTCCATCTCAATCTTTATATATATAAAAGCAAAAACCATGAAAAATGACATGACACAATGTGGATTGAGATTTCTCAAATATTGAATTGTGTTTAACTTTGTCTATCCCACATTGATAAAAAGTTGAAATGTTGGAACATGAAGTTGATTATAAAAAGACAATAATGCCAACTTTTTTTACATGACTTATTATTTATTTTAATCCCTTTTGGATTAAAGAGATAATTTTAGTTTCTTCATGTTGAATATATAGTATATATTGCATTACAATTAAGAGCATCTCCAATGGAGGTTCTTATAAGAACCTTCTTTTTGTACTTTTTGGTGTCACCTTATTTCCATCTCAATCTTTATATATATAAAAGCAAAAACCATGAAAAATGACATGGCACAATATGGATTGAGATTTCTCAAATATTGAATTGTGCTTTGGCTATCCCACATTGATAAAAAGTTGAAATGTTGGAACATGAAGTTGATTATAAAAGGACAATAATGCCAACTCTTTTTTACATGACTTATGATTTATTTTAATCCCTTTTGGATTAAAGAGTTAATTTTAGTGTCTTCATGTTGAATATATAGTATATATTGCATTACAATTAAGAGCATCTCCAATGGAGGTTCTTATAAGAAACTTCTTTTTGTACTTTTTGGTGTCACCTCATTTCCATCTCAATCTTTATATATATAAAAGCAAAAACCATGAAAAATGAATGGCACAATGTGGATTGAGATTTCTCAAATATTGAATTGTAGTTACTTTGGCTATCTCACATTGATAAAAAGTTAAAATGTTGGAACATGAAGTTGATTATAAAATGACAATAATGCCAACTTTTTTTACATGACTTATGATTTATTTTAATCCTTTTTTGATTAAAGAGTTAATTTTAGTTGCAAATTTTCTTCATGTTGAATATATAGTATATATTGCATTACAATTAAGAGCATCTCCAATGGAGGTTTTTATAAAAACCTTCTTTTTGTACTTTTTGGTGTCACCTCATTTCCATCTCAATCTTTATATATATAAAAGCAAAAACCATGAAAAATGACATGACACAATGTGGATTGAGATTTCTCAAATATTGAATTGTGGTTTACTTTGGCTATCCCACATTAATAAAAAGTTGAAACAAGAAGTTGATTATAAAAGGAGAATAATGCCAACTTTTTTTACATGACTTGTGATTTATTTTAAACCCCTTTTGGATTAAAGAGTTAATTTTAGTTGCAAATTTTCTTCATGTTGAATATATAGTATATATTGCATTACAATTAAGAGCATCTCCAATCTTTATATACATATATAAAAGCAAAAACCATGAAAAATGACATGGTACAATGTGGATTGAGATTTTTCAAATATTGAATTGTGGTTTACTTTGACTATCCCACATTGATAAAAAGTTAAAATGTTGGAACATGAAGTTGATTATAAAAGGACAATAATGCCAACTTTTTTTACATTACTTATGATTTATTTTAATTCCTTTTGGATTAAAGAGTTAATTTTAGTTTCTTCATGTTGAATATATAGTATATATTGCATTACAATTAAGAGCATATCGAATGGAGGTTATTATAAGAATCTTCTTTTTGTACTTTTTTTGTGTCACCTCATTTCCATCTCAATCTTTATATATATAAAAGCAAAACCATGAAAAATGACATGACACAATGTGGATTGAGATTTCTCAAATATTGAATTGTGGTTTACTTTGGCTATCTCACATTGATAAAAATTTGAAATGTTGGAACATGAAGTTGATTATAAAAGGACAATAATGCCAACTTTTTTTACATGAGTTATGATTTATTTTAATCCCTTTTAGAATAAAGAGTTAATTTTAGTTGAAAATTTTATTCATGTTGAATATATAGTATATATTGCATTACAATTAAGAGCATCTCCAATGGAGGTTCTTATAAGAACCTTCTTTTTGTCGTTTTTGGTGTCACCTCATTTCCATCTCAATCTTTATACATATAAAAGCAAAAACCATGAAAAATGACATGGCACAATGTGGATTGAGATTTTTCAAATATTGATTTGTGCTTTGGCTATCCTACATTGATAAAAAGTTGAAATGTTGGAACATTAAGTTGATTATAAAAGGACAATAATGCCAACTTTTATTACATGACTTATGATTTATTTTAATCCATTTTGGATTAAAAGAGTTAATTTTAGTTGCAAATTTTCTTCATGTTGAATATATAGTATATATTGCATTACAATTAAAAGCATCTTCAATGGAAGTTCTTATAAGAACCTTCTTTTTGTACCTTATTTTAAATAATCACATCATTATTCCATTTCGTCAAGACACAACATTTCACGATTTGATTAAGACTCAAATCTCATAATGATTCAAGTGTTTAATGGAAAATGACTACTACTTTTTGAAAAGAATTGAAATAAACTTATTTAATTTCATATTATAAATTTGTGGTGCTTATAGAACTTTCTCGCCACCGCGCGAGCGCGGTGCCACACACTAGTATATATAAAGCAAAATGTAGGGAGAAGGGTTAAGGAGAGGCATTCATGTCCATTTATCTATTTTATAGAATTTTGATTTATTTTAAATACAAACCATACATTAAATGTTGTAATTAATTAGAAAAACTTTTCATTTTTTATTTTATAATTATATAAGATGGATACCAATCAATATAAATCAAATACTTATTTTAATATGTTACATTTTTATTTATCCTTAAGTAGACTAACATCAATATATATATATATATATAAAGCAAAATGTAGGGGGATCAAAAATATTTTTAATATTGTATGTTTTTGTTTATTTATATTTTTATGGATAAGCTAACAATACTTATAAATCAAAACTTAATTAATAAAATGTATTCTTTATTTACATTTTTTTATCCTTTAGTAGGCTAACAATGCTTATAAATCAAAAATATTTTTAATATTGTTTTTTATTTTTATTTTTAAGGATAAACTAACAATACTTATAAATCAAAACTTATTTAATAAAATGTATTCTTTATTTATTTAATTTTTTGTTTTTTTTAATAAGTTAACAATGATTATAAATCAAAACTTTTAAATTATTTTATTTTTTTAGTAATATCTATACCAATTTTATAAGATAGATAACATCAATATATATATATAAATCAAAATGTAGGGGGAAGGGTTAAGGAGAGGCATCCATGTCCATTTATCTATTTTTATAGAATTTTGATTTATTTTAAATACAAACCATACATTAAATGTTGTAATTAATTAGAAAAACTATTCATTTTTTATTTTATAATTATATAAGATGGATATCAATCAATATAAATCAAATACTTATTTTAATATGTTACATTTTTATTTATCCTTAAGTAGACTAACATCAATATATATATATATATAAAGCAAAATGTAGGGGGATCAAAAATATTTTTAATATTGTATGTTTTTGTTTATTTATATTTTTATGGATAAGCTAACAATACTTATAAATCAAAACTTATTTAATAAAATGTATTCTTTATTTACATTTTTATTTATCCTTAAGTAGACTAACAATGCTTATAAATCAAAAATAATTTAATATTGTATGTTTTTGTTTATTTATATTTTTATGGATAAGCTAACAATACTTATAAATCAAAACTTATTTAATAAAATGTATTCTTTATTTACATTTTTTTATCCTTTAGTAGGCTAACAATGCTTATAAATCAAAAATATTTTTAATATTGTTTTTTATTTTTATTTTTAAGGATAAACTAACAGTACTTATAAATCAAAACTTATTTAATAAAATGTACTTTATTTATTTAATTTTTTGTTTTCTTAATAAGTTAACAATGATTATAAATCAAAACTTTTAAATTATTTTATTTTTTTAGTAATATCTATACCAATTTTATAAGATAGATAACAATGCTTATGAATCAAATATACTTATTTTAATAGGTTATATATATATATATATAAATATTTATCTTTTAGTAGGTTAACAATGTTTATAAATAAACATTTTTAATATTGTATGTTTTTATTTATACATTTTTATGGAGTAACCTAACAATACTAATAAATCAAAATTTATTTAATAAAATATATTTTTTATTTATTTAATTTTTGTTTTTATTAATAAGTTAACGATGATTATAAATCAAAAATTTTAAATTATTTTATTTTTTACTAAGATCTATATCAATGTTTGTATTCTTTCTTTTAGTAAGATAACAATACTTATTTTAATAAATTATGGTTTTTTAGTAAGATAACAACTGTTTATAAATCAATTTTTAGTAAAATATATTAATCTTTATAATAATATTTGTATTCACCGCGCAAGGCGCGGTGCTGTTACCTAGTTAAGTATTCTTTACTATAATTTAATACGAAATATTTTCGTAATTAAATAATTATAATAAAATAAAATTAATTAAATAAATAAATAATTTACTTTATAAAACATTAAATTAAAATACAAAGTAAAAATATTACATTAATCGTCCGTTTCTTCTTCTTTAAATCTTTGTCAAATCTCTTCAACTAAATTTGATTGTAAACAATGATTCGTTGACCTATTACGTAATTGTATGTGATTTTAGAGATAGTTTTCGTACTCATGAAATATGCTACAAGAGATTTGAGGCATTTATAGTAAAATTAACATTATCGTTTATATCATCATATTGACGAATATAAATATGACGTTTTTATTTTCGACGATCATGTTGTGCATGATTATACATGCTCTCATTATTTCTCCAATTATTTTTTTGCACCAAATACGAGAAAATCGGAAAATGATCATGAAGTTGATGGAAATGGATCCCACAACAATGAACGAACCACAACGGAGATTGTACGAACATCAACTTTAAGAACTTCTAAACGAACAATGATACAATTTTATGTGTTGACTTTGTATTTTTATTATGTAATTTATTTTATTTTATTGTATTTTAATTTTTTAATATTCGTTAATGTTAACTGAAAAAAAAATATTCATTCATTTTTCCATAAATATACTCTACGAAACATCACAAAACATCACAAAACATGATGTGACATAAAACAATTTTAATTTATAAATTATTCCCTACAATTTCTTATATTATTCACTGCACATCAGCAAAAGGTATTGATTTGACATTTGCAATTACCGAAAACCAATATCTAATCTAAAAATCATACTCACAACCACCATAATCTCTAAAATAAAAATCCTACATGACGCATTTACAATTTATTTGCAATACAATTGAAATCACCGTTGTGGATGGTCTTAGATGTTTTTCGTTAGGTGACTTTGGATGGGTTATTATCCAATGGATTGTATGTTGTGATCCCAGAAACAGGTAAACAATATGTAGATCAAGAATCACTTATGTCATCTCTCATTAATCTCAAAGATGCAATTACAAATGTAGAGAGAAAAGTCTAAGTGACTTGAAGTAGTAATCAAGATGTTATGAAATCTAACTCTATCTAGGCTATTTATACCTAGACTATAATTTACAATATAAGCCCTTCTACTTGGATACAATTGATAATTTCAGCACTAACAATCTCCCCCTTTGTATCCAAGAAAAAATACAAAAGTTTATCTCAGCTGCTATAGAGGTATGTATCTCTTCCTTATCCCGAAGATGATCTCAAATCTTCTAAGTGAATTCATGTATTCCAGTCTATCTTCAATTGCTTTCAGAGCTCTATTGATCAACACTTTCTCTTTATCTTTTAGAGGCACTATCTTTTGTTCATCAAGTCTGGTCCTTTCTGTCAACCGAATCTTATCATTTTTAAAGTACCATCACAAAACTTGTTGATTTCAATCAACCTTAGGAATTTCTTCTTTTTCTGCCCATTGTAATAAATAACCCCAAACTCTGGTTTCTCTAATACTGTGTACACCGAATACCTTGAATATCACGCAAATTTCTGTTTGGCCTTCTGATATTTACTCTGATCTGATTTCCCTCCAATGCCAATTGAAAATCAGTCAAATAAGCAAGCTTCACCAAATTCTTCATGAACCTTTTTACCGCTTGATAATCCTCAGACCAAGTTTGATTCTTATTTGGGAGCCTTGCAAGTGTGTCATACGATCTGAAGAAATCCTCACAAGTTAAGGATTTGAAATCTGCCTCACTGAAAGACCATTCCTTGCCATCTGTACGGTAGACTGTGAATCTTGGATACCATACGTTCAGACTTTTCTCAGACTCAATCTTTGAAATCTTTACAATCTCCTTATCAGTTCTAACAAACTTTAGCTCTTTGTCTTTGTTACTCATCAGGTGCAGATATTCAATTTGGTGTAGAGGTGGGAACTTCTCTATGGAATACAACTTTATTTTGTCAATCGGTTGAACTTGCTTCACAAACAAATCACTTCTGGTATCCTCCTGGAATGGAGTGATAATCCTTATCCGGTGACCTCTTCTTTCAATCAA
Source organism: Saussurea involucrata (assembly GCA_033807775.1). Taxonomy (NCBI): domain Eukaryota; kingdom Viridiplantae; phylum Streptophyta; class Magnoliopsida; order Asterales; family Asteraceae; genus Saussurea; species Saussurea involucrata. The sequence continues at coordinate 69,174,475 of CM066312.1, read as the reverse complement.
AGATTCCCTATCAATCAACATCTGAAAGTTTCTTATTTCTGCCTCAGATATCGGATCTTTTATCTTGCCTTCCGGTAGATCAGGTATGACTGGAACATCAATCACTGGATCAGCTGGTCTAGACGCATCAGGAATATTCTCATTATCTGAGTCAGAACCTCCAGGTTGTACATTAACAGCAACAAACACATCATCAAGTTCCTCCTTAATCTTGATGGCTGTAACTTCTGGTTCATCCTCTGAATCCACATATATGATATCCTGAATCAAATCATCTGCCATTCTCTCCTCTTCCATTCTATTATCACTTCCACCAGGCTTTTCAACTGTGGGAATGATATCATCCAAAACTCCTAAAACATCACTTTCATTTACATGATCACCACCACCACCACCACTAGTGCCAATGTTTACTTCCACATTTTTAGATTGAGTACCCGAACCACTAGCTTCCCCAACTTTCTGCCTCTTACTCATCTCCCCCTCATGGTGATCAGGATCGGGATCTTGATCATCATGTTTTCTCTTATCAGATTGAGCTTGTACTCCACAAGTTTCTTCTAAAACTTTAATTCGGTCAGAAAGGGTTGTAAATCCAAATGAGATAGCTTAGGTCATGTCAGAGATTGACTGTTGTAGGGTTTGGATATCAGCTTGGGTTGGTAGGTTGGTTTGTTGTTCAGTTTGGCGTCTAAGAAGACCAAGTAAATCAACTTCCTCTTGAGAATTATTGTCACCTTGCTCTAACAATCTGGTAAACAATTGAGATTTGAGCTCATGTAAGGGTAGGTTAGGATATACCTTGTTTGGTGGGATAGGCTGAGATTGTGTATCAGGTTGATCTTCAGCTGCGGTGGATGGAGTTTCCATAACTGACTTTCCTTTAACAGCTCTGCTCACTTCTTGTGACAACTTTCCAATAATTTCTTTCAACTCCGTAGTCTGATCTTTGTTTGAATTGTTCAACGAACTGGTAGCTAACTCCAAAAGTTTCACTGAGACAAAGTTGTGGGGAGGAGGACCCATCAAAGATCTGATATGTTGTGCACGAACCAGGGTAACACCCAGACCACTTAGGTTACTGGTTTGCATGACAGTCGAAGAGACTGCATGACCCGTATCCAATGCTGGCATAGTGTTAACATTGACAGGACTTCCACTGGTCCTCGTAAAGCACCAACGAATGGCGGCAATACTCGGGGTGTTCCGGTTGGGTCACGAAGAACTCAAACGGTTTGTGTCACCAATGATGTTGTGACTGTCGTCATTCGTGTCCTAGGAAATGAAGTAGTTCCAAAGGGCTCTAGCCTCAAAGTGCGTACAAATGAAGGCAGTGGCCGGGGCAATTTCTTACCTGTTTCAATACCAGCAAACACCGAGTGTGTTGCCGATAGATTTTGTGTTATTCCCCTGTGAGAAGATGAAACATCAATTTGTTGAGAAATTGATGAGTGGCTAAGTGGGGTTGTGCATTGCATAGCTGGGTCCACTATGTCTTTTTAAATGTCTTGTGGCAACGAACGCGCACTGACAGTAGATGTGGCTACCTGGGTTGACTCGGTTTGGGGAGGATCAGTAGTTAAAACTTTTGTTGATCCCGTCACACACTCACCATCTTTTTTTCTTCACATCTCACTTAACCTCACTTGTAATTTTGTTTCAACTAAATCTCCCTCAGAACTCCTTATATCCCCTCGAGCACTAGAGTTAGGCTCGGAATTATCAGCAGCAGTATCAACATCAACAATTTTAAAATCAAGTTGATCATCATTACCATCATCATCAGAACTGTCATCATTTGCATCATCCTCTTTTTCATCATCAGCTCCGTCTGAACTTGAACTAGCAGTATATACATTAGCTGGATCATCAATATCCTCAAAAATATCTTATGTTTCTTGCTCAGCGTCTGAAGAACCAAGGCTTTCTTCATCATCAGCAATAGCACGAGACGACTGACCAGAAGCACCCCCAACTCCAGTTCCCTTCACAATATTTTTACCACTCGTCTCACCCTGTTCAGGTACCCCCAGTATCCTGAACTCTGTCACTATGAGCTATACCCTCACTCCGCTCACCTAGTTGGTGTGCACTTTGGGTAGGCCCCTCCGGTTCTGGCCGGGCCATAAATGCATTCTCTTGTCTATACTCACTCAGAAATGGTGACTTCTGGTCAGCGTAAGCGAGTACAGCTTCGGGTAAAACCATTACACGTTCAAATTGTGCACCTTTGGGTATACGAAGATAATGCATCCATTGAGCTGGACCAAGTACTGCTCCTTCTCATCTCGGAATTTCCTGGTTTGCCTCCATTATGTATTGAATCACTATTTGTAGAAACCTTTGAAACGGTACGAAAGTTCTTGCCTTGGAAGGTTTGGACTTATCAGTAACGACTTCAATCATGTCATTCCAAATAAGAATAGCAAAGTCTATCTTTCGGTCATAGACGACAACATGAAACATTCGCAGCACAGAAATACTGCATCTGTCCAATCCAGTATGCTTTGAAGTCATACACATGATGATGATGCTGAACAGTGTATAATATAATGGTGGTAGATACTTCCTTTTGAAATTGGAAGCACGAGTGAGAACTCCATCTTCAACATCATTGTATCCCAGTTCCATTATGTCATGGCACATATCATCCTCAGATATCATGTCAGCAAAGTTGGTTGAGAATGGTAGATCTAGAACGGTTCTGAGTCTTTTAAGTGTCAGCTTCGCATCAAAATGGTCAACCTTTAGTGTGAAATACTGATTATTTTCTGATCTGGGCACAAACTGGATGGTGTACCACGCCTGTTGCAGATAGATTGTCGGTACCAGTTGTGTCTTTTCAAGAGCAGTGCGGAGCGGATGACCCTTTAGTATTTCAACCACAATGTGATAGTCCATTCTCACATTTGTGTCGAACGTGAAATTGTTATGCTTGTTCTCCAACTTATTCTTAGGTAGAATAAGATCGTCATCCAGATTCCTTGCATTTACTGATGGATGTGATGAACGGTGTGAAGGAATAACCATGTTTTCATCGGAAGAATTACCATCACCATGCTCTCGAACTTGTGCCATTGTATCTGTTTTGGAACTTGTTAGATCACTGGGATAAGAGTTGCAAGTAACCACTTTTGAGAAAAATTTCTCAAAAATTTCTCAAAAATTTCCTAAGTCTGGGATGTTGTCGCACAAAGCATGAAAGCCTAATCGCATGACACTTCTAATCGCACGACACTTGTGCGATGAAAAAAAAAGTTATCGCATAAGTCATGTGCGATCAAGATGAATACTTGAGTTGTGCGATTACTATGAATGTTTGAATACATTCTTTGTGCGATAACAATGAACACTTCGAAACTATTTGAAGTTTTCATCCCAAATTCTAAGATAATGAATGAAAGCTCATAAAAATCAATTCCCTATGGTCGTTTTACTAATAGAAGCCTATCTTATCATCTTTTAAGCATAAACTAACACATATGAATGATTTTCGAAATAGGAATATGAACAGTTTCATAAACCCGACTTTTTCAACAAGAAATCGATCAAAGCATAGAATGTATTGGATGAATCAAACTAAAAACGATAGAATCACTAACCTTATAGATTTCGAATCGAATGCGATATGAATCGGCAACAAACACTTGATTTCAAGAAAACACAGTTGAGAGAGAATAGGGATATTCGAGAAGTCTAAAAAGTTCAAATGTTCGAAAAACCATTCTATATATAGATTCTAGGGTTTTCGACACGTGGCACAAAATGAGTGGACCAAAGGTTGTCCTTCCACATGTCAACTAATCGCATGAACGATGCGCGAGAAGTTCATCTTCATCGCATGAAGCTTATGCGATGAAGGATTCAAATTTATCGGCCAAGACATGTGCGATGAGCACCAATGAATAGTTATTATCGCATGATACATGTGCGATGAAAACTTTGATCGCATGAAGCTTGTGCGATGAACAGTAGTTATCGCATGAAGCTTATGTGATGAGGAAAGTTGTCGACCAAGGCTTGTGCGATTAGAAAACTTGATCGCATGAGCTTTGTGCGACAACTTCCTACACTTAGACATTTTTCAAAAATATGACTTTTCCAACTTTTCAAAAATCGACTTTTCCAACTTTTCAAAAATCGACTTTTCCAAGTTAAAAGATGTCCAACTTTTAACTAGTTTTCTCTAACTGTCTTTTTAAAAACATTTTGCTCCCTCTACAAAGATGCATAAGGTTTGCAAAAATAATTTTCCATCAAGTAGGTTTTGCTTGAAAATTAGAATTAGAAATCTTACCTTTTTCTTCATTGACTCACACATGATTTGATCAAACACATGTATAACCATGAGTTCATGCTCCCCCTTTACAAATGATCAAATATTTTCAATTCTCCCCCTAAACACATGCAAACACACATCAGACTGCACAAAGAACATGAAATTATAGAATTGAATTGTATACGGTAAAAAGAATAAAATTGAAATAAACTTTGTAAAATACTGAAAAACATAAAATTTTGAACTAATCATAATAAAGATTCAATAAGATGAAAATTATTATTTTTCAATCAAGTTGTGAAACGTGAATGATTAATAAAAAAAATTCAAACTATTGAATGAAAATTATGAAGACTCAAACTTTCATGTTCAACATGCCTAGCTTTGAAATTAAAATTTTGAACCGTTTTCATCCAAAGCTTTTGTAAAAAGATCGGCAAGTTGAAATTCAGTAGATATAAAATAAAGTTCAATTGTACTTTTTTCAACATGGTCCTTGATAAAATAATACCGTATGTCGATGTGCTTTGTCTTTGTGTGTTGGACCGGATTCACAGAAATAGTAATTGCGGACTTGCTATCACAATAAATGGGAATTTTCTCATACTTACATCCGATGTCCATTAGTTGAGTCTTCATCCATAATACTTGCGAGCAACAACTTGCAGCAGCAACGTATTAAGCCTCCGCCGTAGAAGTTGAAACACAGTTATGTTTCTTGGATGCCCAACTCACTAACTTATCTCCCAAGAACTGAACATGTCCGGTTGTGCTTTTCCGATCCAATAAGCTTCCACCATGATCCGCGTCAGAGTAAGTCGTTAGCTCGTATCCCATGCCTTTTGGATACCATAGACCAAGATAGGTTGTTCCTTTCAAGTATCTGAAGATGCGCTTGACTGCTTCGAGATGAGATTCTTTCGGATCAGCCTGAAATCTTGCACACAAACATGTAACAAACATAATATTCGGACGACTTGAAGTTAAATACATGAGAGATCCTATCATACCTCGATAAGTCCTTAGATCTACTTTCTTACCATTGGGATCTGAACCAATCTTGGAACCTGGTGCCATAGGTGTTCCGATTGATGTACAATTCTCCATTTTGAATTTCTTCAAAACATCGAATATGTATTTGGATTGATTGATGAAGATTCCCATCGAGAATTGCTTCACTTGCAATCCGAGAAAGAAATTGATCTCTCCCATCATGCTCATCTGAAACCTAGTCACCATAAGGTCAGAAAACCATGTATATAAACCAGGGATAGTCGCACCAAATATAATGTCATCTACATAAACCTGTACAATTATAATATCACCATCTTTGCGCTTGATGAATAAGGTCGTATCGATTTTACCTTTTTCGAATCCAGACTCAAGTAGAAAAGTTGATAGAACTCCATACCATGCTCGAGGGGATTGTTTCAGTCCGTACAAGGCTTTATCCAGAATGTAGACATGATTTGGATGTTCCTTGTCAATGAAGCCTTCTGGTTGAGACACATATACTTCCTCCTTTAGAATGCCATTCAGAAAAGCTGTTTTCACATCCATCTGATAGACAGTGAAATTCTTGTATGCCGCATAAGCTAGAAAAATCGTTATAGCTTCAATTCTTGCGACCAGAGCATATGTCTCATCATAATCAATGCCCTCTTGCTGGCCGATAGCCTTTTGCTACGAGTCTGGCTTTGTTACGAACAATTATTCCATTTTCATCCTTCTTGTTCTTGAATACCCACTTGGTTCCTATGATACTTTTATCCGCGGGCCGTGGAACTAACCTCCATACTTTCAACGCCTCAAACTGGTTAAGCTCATCTTGCATGGCTAACACCCAATCCGAATCATTCAGAGCCTCAGAAAATCGTTAAAGGTTCAATATTGCTCAGAAAGATTGAAAATAGACACTCATTTGCCGTAGCCATTAGAGCTGACGAACGCGTTTGAACTGGTGAATTTGGATCACCTATTATTTTATGAATAGGATGAGCCTTAGTCCACTTAGTTGAGTGTGGGTATGGAACACACGACATCTGAACATTGTCAAGAGTAGCATTTGTCTCTTCATCAGCTAATGGTACTTCTACTTCAGCACTTGGAATTTCCGGAGGAATAACAGTAGAATAGATTGGTTCTCTAGAAGATTCAGGTTGTTGCTGAGGAGTAGTTGTAACATTTACTGAAGAACTAGCATTATGTGTTGATCTTTCCACATTTATAGGAACAAATTCTTGTGTAGCATTGACCTTTGATACAGAAGAGTCTTGAACATGCGTAGAAACATCAACTGTTGTTGATTGAGAAGCATCATTTTTAGTATGAACGACAACAGAATTTGTTGTAGATGCTTGTTTCTTCCTGTTAAGATCATCAGATGAATTGTAAGTACCAAAATATTCATCATAAAAGTCTTTAAATAAAAAATCAAGATCAGATAAATGAGATTTAGAAGTTGAAGGTTGATCCTGATTTGGTTTTGGAACAGGTTTTGAACTGAGTTGTTCAGAAGCTAAAATTCCAGTTATAACGGGTTATGAACTGTTTTGAGCAGAAGCCAATTCGTCATCTTCATCAAACTTCACGTTAACGCTCTCAATTATAGTTCTGGACGGCTTCAGATAGATACGATATGAAGCTGCAGAGAAAGAATATCCGACGAAGATTCCATCAATAGCTTTCGGACTGAACTTGTTTCGGTTTTCCTTATCGTTCAAGACAAAACATTTGCAACCAAAGACTCGGAAGTGCTTTAAGGTTGGCTTCCGGTTGTTCATTATCTCGTAGGGAGTTTTACCAAACCGGCGATGTATAACTGAACGATTCTGAGTGTAGCATGCAGTTGCGACAGCCTCAGCCCAAAGAAATAACGATAGATTTGAATAAGTCAGCATTGTTCTTGCGGATTCAACTAAAGTTCTGTTTCGTCTTTCCACAACGCCGTTCTGTTCAGGAGTTCTGGCCGCAGAAAATTGTTTTTAAATTCCGTGCCATTGTCCGAACGAACGATCTTCACTGACGTTTGCATATTATTATGTGCTGACTTGATGATGTTGATCAAATGGTCTGAAGTCTCATCCTTTGAGCGAGGAAACTTGACCTACATGTAGCATGAAAAATCATCAACAATCACCAACACGTATTTTCTACCACTAGTACTTTCAATCTTCATGGGGCCGCACAAATCTACATGAATCAATTCTAATACACTCTTTGTCGTAGGTTCAGGTTTTGGTTTATGAGGAACCCTTTTCATCTTACCTTTCTCGCAAGCGTCACACAGATTTTCAGCTTCAAACTTTAATACTGGAAGACCTCGAACTATATCACCTAGAACTAACTTCTGAATGTATCGAAAATTCAGATGTGATAACCTTCGGTGCCATAACCAGCTTTGTTGAACTGAAGCCTTTGATAGAAGACACGCTTCGCTTTCAAGTTTCACCAATGACAAATTGATTGTATAAAGATTCGATTTTCGCGTGCCAACTAAGAGTTCTCTTCCTTCCTCAGTTCTGACACAACATCTTTTAGCTTTGAAGTTGACTTCCAAATCCTTATCACAAAATTGTCCGATGCTAAATAGGTTGTGTCCTAATCCTTCAACGTAGCTAACCTTTTTAATCGTCAGCTTGTCTTGCATAATATCACCAAATCCTTTGATTGGTGCAAATTGATTGTTACCAAATCTCACTCGACCACAATCCTTCTCAACATAGTTTGACAACATATCTCTTTGGCCGGTCATATGTTTTGAGCATCCAGAATCTAAATACCATAAATTATTCTTCTGCAAACAACCAGATTAGACATTTTTAGGTACCCATTTGAAGATGGGTCATTTTTGGTTAGTTGTTTGAGACACCTTTTTGAAAACAGGCGGTCTCTTCTTTCTGAAAGCATTTATTTGATCAAAAGCATTTAGAACATAGTACGAGTTAAACCAACAACAAGAATCATGTTTAGCAAAGAGATTATTACGACCACAAGCAAAACAAAAACATTCTTCATTTGAAAAACTCAACAATTGCTTGTTTGAATAACGCTTGTAAGAATTTACAAGTTGTCGTTTATCACTAGCAACAAATTGTTTCTTATTTGAAAAACTATTATTTTTGACGTTCTGCTTGGTCGGTAAAGTAGTCTTTTGCTTTACCCGCCATTCTCGCTTTCCATTCTTCTCATTCACATAATTATCTGAAAATGTCAGAAAATTTAGAGTCAGAAAATTTAGAACTATGAGAAGTGTTTTTCTTTGATTTTCTACTTTTCTTTCTTTTCTTTAAGGGTTTTTCAGAAATAGGATCTTTCTTTGTTGTTGAACATTCTCCCTTGCAAAAAGTATTTGAAGGTATTTCATTTGTAAAAATAAAATCTTTATGGTCCGGAAGCTTCTTTGAAAAATCAAATAAACAAGCTTTTCCTTTATCATTAACCGCAGGTTTTGAATTCTCTTTAGAAACAGGGTTAGGTTGAAAATCCTCAAAATCAGAATCAACATTATGAACTTCAAAATCCTTTTTAGAAGAAGAATTTTCAGGAGTAAACCACGATTTAGAACCAAATTCTTTTCTTTCTTTTTCCAAAGCAATTTCTAAATTATACTTCTTAAGAAAGCTCACTTATTTTCTCTTCAAAAGATTGTCTTTCAAGTTCATAAATGACTTTCCCAATTTCAAATTGTGCCCTTTCAAGATTTAAAACTTTCTCAAAATCAGACATCTTTCTTTCATTTGTAAAATTACTTCTTTCTTTTTCTAAAGCATTTTCCAATGTCTTTATTTCCTGAGAAAGCGTACTAATCTTTTCTTCAAAATGTTTGCTTTCTTTTGCATAAATTTCCTTCTCACTTTCAAATTGATTATGCTCAGAGATTAAAATTTGCTCAAGATCCGACACTTTCTTTGAAAGATGGAAACACTTTTGATTAACTTTCTGTTTTTCATCAAATGACTTTTTAAAAGAATCTGAAAAACTTTTGACTAAAGATTGTTCAAGAATGTCCTTTTCTTTGTCAATCTTTTTCTCATATTCAAAAGACAATTCTTTAACACTATTTGTGAAAACAGCTGAAAGAAAGCCTTTTTCCAAATCGAATTTCACTCTTTGTTCTAGAATAGATTTTTCAAGTTCACAAATTCTTCCTTCTAGAATCAAAGGTGGAACATATCTTTTTGCTTCTAAGGGTTTTTCACAGTTTGGTTTAACAACACATATATCAAAATAGTTATCCGAAAGTGTTCCATTCGGATTCTTTTCATATTTTTCAGTCTCTCGAGTATAACAAAACGGAAGTTGCATTTTTGTAGTAGTTACTCTTTTCATGGCTTCCTCGTATCTTATTTCTTCTTCGTTTGTCCATTCAAGAACAAATTCTGGAAAATATCTGGCATATCTTAAGTATTTAAAATCATACAACGTTGGTAGAGATCTGCTTACTTTTGCCAAACATTTAGGATTTTAATAACCAAGTCCCCAATATTTGTTAATAGAACTCACAAGCCTTGGTTTGTTCATTTGGATAGTTTGATCTGTTTGACCCCTCAAATAAAGTTTCTTTTCCAAATCCTTGATTTTGTCTAAAAATTTTGTGTTTTGATTTGTGAAATTGTTCAAAGAAACTTCACTCTCACTATTCTTTTCTTCTAGCTCTTTGATTTTCTTTGTTAGTTCAGAAATTTGAGAATCAAAGAATATCTTTTCTTTTTCAAGTTGTTCTTGTTGATCTATGAGAGTTTTAATTTCCACATGTTTCTTTTCTTTCTCAAGATTATCAGCAAGAATAGTCTGATTTAAAACTTCGTTTTCTTCTTTTTTTTCTTTTCGAACTTGGCTCTTAAATCTTGAACTCCTGGTGTCATGACAGCTAATTCACGAAATAAAGTAGCTAAAACCTTTTCTGATTCAGCTAATTTATTACGTGTATCTGCTAATTCACTACGTAAAGTAGTTATTTCATGATCAGCCGATGGAGGTATAGGAAAGGAATTTACCTGAGAGTCACTGTCCGAAGTGTCCTCTTAATCTGAATTGAACTCGGCTTGGCACATGTTTGCTTGTTCCTCATTGTCGGCCTCATCGTCGGTCATATCTAGCCAATACTCCTCCTCAACCAGTAAAGCCTTCCCTGCTTCTTTCTGTTTAGCTAGCATCATTTTGGTTTTGTAGTAGTCAGAATTCCGAACTACTTTCTTTCGACAGTCTTTTGCATAATGACCAGGTGTGCCACAATTGTAACACTTCGGTGCCTCAGTTGGCTTCTTCTCCTCAAACCTCTTCTTATTATCAACTTTATTTTCAATCTTCTTCTCAACATTCTCAAATCTCTTCTCCTCAAACGGCTTTCCCTCATATTTTTTGTTGTTCTCAAACTTCCGAGAACCAGATGTATACCTCAGATTATTCGAAGACGGCGTCTTATAGAATCTCTTTTGAAAATGCCTTGTTAGTAGAAGCATTGCTTGTTCTAACTCGGCTCCATCATCTGAAGTATTTCCTTTGTAGCCAGTCTCAAACATATCAGTACCTTCAGTAGAATAGTTGTTAGAGTACATATCATCCTTAAGTGCCACCGGATCAAGAACAATTTCATTCTTCTTCTTCATATTCTTTTTCTCCTTTTCTTCCACTTCTTCTTCATCTTGTTGAATTCTCTCAAACAACTCATGCAACGACATTGAAGAGAGTCGTGGATTATGTTTCATTCGCCTTGATACACTTTTCCACTCCGGTTGTAAAACACTTAAAAATTTCACATTGACCTCAATCGTCTCTTTCGTTATCTTATTCTTACTGAGCTCGTTCAGTAGGGTGATAAATCTGTCATAGGTCTGGTATAAACTCTCGTCTTCTTTCGCTCTGAATTCCTCATATCTATTGATACACAAAGTTGTTTTCATCTGATTTCGATTTGAGATCCTTGTAGCATTTTCTCCAATTGAAACCACATCTTTTTTGCAGTATCTTTTAAACCATTTATCTTGTTAAAGATCTCATTTGGAATTCCCATGATTAAGAATGATCTAGCTTTCTTATCAGCATCGTATCGTGCCTTATCTTCAGTTGTATACTCTCCAATCGGTTTCATCTTCACAGCTCCATCTTGTGCATTGGGAATAAGAACAGTAGTCGGTATTGGTGTCATCAGTCCTTCTTTCAAAGACAGTAATAGATTAACTCCGTTTTGTTGTGTCTCCAAAAAAATCCTCAAATCTTTCTTTCCATTGTTCATACTCGTTTTCAATCAAAATAGGAGGACGAGATTCGGTTCCTAATGACATCATTATATCATTTTTCATCATCTTGTCACGTGTACCTGTAAATGATCTTTAAACAAATAAGCAAAATCAGTGAACAGTAGCAAGTTATCGCACAACACTATGCGATGAACAGTACTTAATCGCACGACCCTTGTGCGATGAGAAATAGTGAATAGTAGTTCTCGATCAAAATAGTGTGCGATCAGGATGGTTATCGGTCAATAAGCATGCGATCAGGAAAAGTTATCGGTCAAAGAAGAACAATGAACAGTAACTTCTCGGTCAACACTCGTACGATCAAACCTCATGAACAGTAGTTCTCGCCCAAGACTTGTGCGATGAAAACTTCTAATCGCCCAAGTTTTATGTGACAACTTTGAATGTCAGTTCTGTGCGACAACTATGAAGGTTTGAAGATCTGCTTCGTGCGACTACTATGAACTCCGAACGAAAAAATCTTCTAAGTTCTAGATCTCACTCAAAAACCCTCCAATCGATACCAAACTTTGCAGGAACGTTCGCAATGCTAATGTGAACACTTTCTATGTAGAACACAACACCAAAAACTCACTGAATCAGTGACTTTCGATCCAAAACAGTAACTTTCTAAAAATACCTAAAAATCCATAGAAAATCACTTAAACGTGTTCTTTCGATCCAAATTCTTGCACAGATTCCACCAAACACTTAAATCGAACACATCTGTAACACTTACCACGCACAAAATATCCTAAATCTGTCAATTCGATTCTATGTCCGAAAAACTCTAAAAAAATGCCTAAAATTCCTCAAAAATTTCACTAAATTTGCTTGAATCTGCTTACTCTGATACCACTTGTGATCCCAGAAACAAGTAAACAATATGTAGATCAAGAATCACTTATGTCATCTCTCATTAATCTCAAAGATGCAATTACAAATGTAGAGAGAAAAGTCTAAGTGGCTTGTAGTAGTAATCAAGATGTTATGAAATGTAACTCTATCTAGGCTATTTATACCTAGACTAGAATTTACAATATAAGCCCTTCTACTTGGATACAACTGATAATTTCAGCACTAACATATATCTTGCTTTTTCTTTGAAATAATCGTATGTTTTGCTTATTCTTTGTTTTTAGGTCTCTCTCTCTTTTAGTATATAAGGAAGAGCTCATCACTTGTTTTGATATCAAACTTTTTAAGCTTTGATTAACTTTGTATTTCTGTTATATAATGCAATTACAACATTCTTATTTCCTAAAGCAAATTTATGATTTCCAGCAACTTTACACTTTCATCACCTTACATTTTCATCGCCTTCACATTCAAACACCTTTACATTTCCGTACGTTTACACTTCCTACACCATTTATATTTTGTGCAACTTTACGGTTTGTACACTTTACTTTCATGCTCTTTACTTACAAGCACTTTACATTCATGTGATTTTCAAGAAACCACAACTTACTCCATACATTACATGTTTATTGTCATTAGTAGTTCCATTTTGAATTATTGTTATAGTAAAATTATGACCGACTCCACGTGTTACATGTGTGTGACGCGTATCTCACGTTATTTGATAACCAAGATGGACAATCATAAAAGTGGACAATTATAAAAGTGTTTCCTGATACATTCTTAAACCAAATATACTAGATAGATGTGGTAGACCTCATCTCTGATACCATATGAGATATGTAGAATCCTACCAGATTAATCTCTGATATAGCCCTTGTGTAGAGAAAAGAATTTCCAAGATATTTAAAAAAGAAAGAATCCGAATCTAGCAGATGTGGGTCCAACATTTTTATAAGTGTGTTTTTATAATTTGTCTCACCAATTTCTTAACATATCTTCCAACTCTCATACATTAATCATTTCTCTCCACTCTAAATCAAGCAGTCGTCATCCTGGAGTAAAATCTTGTCCTCCTCCTGGATCTGTTTTCTTCTCCGGTTATTATCTTCTTCGTAAGCCGTTTTCGTTCTCAAGAAAAGCATAAAACTAGAAGAAAAACCTATAAAAGGAATGCAACCCCACAAGCCAAATGTCTCTTTATAGCATTTTCAACCAAAACATACCTTCAATCCATCAACAACCTCCTCTTTTGACCTGTCGATATGGGCATCGTAAATTACAGCTGCAAGAAGGCCATATAGTAATGATCCCAATGGAATGTTGGTTATGAGGATGTTATGATTGATTCCTGAGCTTTTGGGTCCAAAAAGCTCGGAAGTGATTGAAATGGCGGTTGAAATTAAGAATCCGCATGCGATTCCCATCAACCCTGTGGCTATATGCAAAGCAATCTTGCTGTCCGAGAGAACTAGCACAAAAAAAAGCAACGGGTATTGGCACGATTGCAAGCGTTAGCCTCCCGGTTCTAGCTGTATACATATCTACATTCAATTATAAAGTAAAAGTAATTAGAGGATGCATGTCAAAAATCACTACAAAATGGGTTTAGATTCTTAAGTTTATAGGACTAGGGACATTTCAATCTTTTTTGGAGGCCTATTATACCTAAAGCTTTTGATTACACTGCAAAATGAGATAACAAAGATATGTATATACAAATTAGAGAGATGATGATGAGGCGTATTACTTTTTAATTCTGATAGAAATTAGAGAGGCACTGAGGTGGACTATAGTCCTACATTCACCGATGAAAGGCTATAAACAATGTAAAATTAGGCCCCAAATTTTTGGGGACCCGTTTAAAATCACATATTTAACATTATAAAGAACCCTTATCTAAAGGTGTTAGAATAGGTTGTTAGATTGAATCTAGATGACCTAACAAGATCTACCAACGTAGTTAGGCAACCTAACAAGACACCCAGAATAAACCGTTGGATGAGAAATGGACGCACATTACCATGAGATGCACCGAGATAAGATGCACCGAGAAACACCAGATCAATTCCCTTCTAAGGCGCAATTCATTTTAGGGCAATTTGATTAAAAGTGATCTAACGGTTCAGATCCACTTCTCACACGATCCTTCGACTATGTCCTATTAGGTTGTCCAACTTCGTCGGTAGAACTTGTTAAGTCACCTAACTTCTCCCTAACACCTTTAGATAAGACACACGATTCTTGGTCTATAAACTTAAAATCCCATTAAAATATATTAGGACACTCGATGACCGTTGATGTCCAAAAAGACACATTCTGTTGTAGTGAATGCGTTAGGAGTGCATTTACAAATTATACATTTTAGCCTAATACTTACTCGTATCAGTATGTTGGTAAAAGCAGCCGACCAAGTCTACAGTAGCAGAAAAAAGACAACCAAGACACGAGCACGTTGAATAGATCGTGACAAGTGCTTTAGTCTCAGAGATGTAACCAAGTGATTGACAAATTTGGCCAAGATTATTGTTGTAAACTAGTCCAATAGTACCCCCACAAAAATATGCAATGTAGTAAAGCCATAAATCACATCGAGTCACCAAATCCTTAGCAGTATGTTCCTCGCCAATCACCCTCAATCGATCTTTCTCTAAAATCCCATGAAAACCACATAAAGTATCGTTGAAAATAGGAGAACTTTCTTCTAAATGTTCTTCTTCATGTTTCATTTCGATCATATTGTAACTTTGTGCTTCACCAGGGTGCCTTTCAAATTGGAGGGCTAGGTACGCCCGTTTAAGAGTATAAGTGGTTTTCGGTAAGACCAATGGGAGAACTACCAACAACAATGCCACATGGAATATATTTTGTGATGCGGGACCTACAAAGTATAGATACATGCCTGTAACGGCTGCTAATATATACATACAGACGAATATATGTGCATCATCTTTGTTGATGTTTTCGTCTATTTGAATGTCTTTCTGGGAGTTGGGTTGTTGGGAGGATTGGGACTAGTGCTGCAATTGCTGTGATCAACGGGATAATGGCATTTAGAATAAGATAAGAGGTGTTTTTATTATTTGGGCTTAATTTCTTGACGATAACGTTGTATAAAGTTGTTGTTACTCCATTGAAACTAACACTTAGAGATACAACAAGCGGTCATTTTTCTGGGAAGTTTTAGATGCATAAAAGGAAACAGACCGTGTTGAACCATGTGATGCTTGCACCGGCTATTAAACACAAAACGAACACCTATAAAGTATAAAGATTATTGCAAAGGTTAGCAAAATGATAAAAGAAGAATAAAAGAAGAAATTTTTAGGTACTTCTATGTTAAACAAGCCATTACCCTAAGCCAATATTGACATTTTCTAATGAAGAATTCAAGATTTCTTGATGCCACCTTTTGTGTATATTAACATGGTAGCCTTTTTTCGAAAGAATAACTCAATGTTTGTCCATGGGTATCTTCTTTTAGAATTTATCAAACATCAAGTTAATTTTGCTTTTATGGAAGTCCATTATTGTATGGGTTAGCCTGAAACCTTTGAAAGTTCTTTTTCTTGATAAGAAGAAAAGATTTTCTTGAGAGGATGAAAAGTTTTTATCTGAGAATGTTAAAAGAAAACAACAATCGAGGTTTTGTTTCTAGAAAGTTGTTTCTGTGTATGAAAACCTAGATGCATCTTAGGCTCTAATACCATTTATTGGAATTCAATGCTCTCATTTCCTATGAAATATGAGATCGAATACCAACAACAATGCAAACTAATTAGGATCTTCAAATTATGAATGCCCAAATGCAACTTAGAAAATGTAGTGATCAGACAGAATGCAAATAACACATCAATATGTAAATAAACCAAGAACAAAGTAAGAACACCACAATTTATAGTGGTTCTATCATCAACGTGGTAGTTCCAACCTTCCTTCTTATATTTATGTATTCGGGTGCTTTTGTTATCGATTTTATATGAGATGTATTCAATGTAAAAGAGGTGTCTATGGACCATCTACCATATAAAGAAGAAAACCCTTAGTAAACGAGAAATTGGTGTAAACGGATGGACTTAAATAAGTTTTGACCCTCATTGTGGAAGTCCATGGATAAGCTTTCATGTCTTGAACCCAGGGGCGGACCCAGGGGCACAAGCCATCGCTTCATTTCTCCGTATAAGGTAAAATCAATTTAGGGTCGTGAAAGGTGGTACCGTATTATAATGTTGGGTGCCACCGTATATATTTTTAAACTACATTAATAACAAAAGTTTTTCATGGCTGTGTTGGCTAGAAGGCTTTTCTCCCATCCCTGGTGCGGGTTTGAATCCCGTTTCAATCATTTTCTTAGTTTTTAGCTTGTTAGTTTCAGGTTTATTATGTTTCTGAAAAAATTTGTGATAAAAGACTCAAACACAAAATCTCACATAAAGTAAGAAACTAACCGTCACACTAATGATTATTTTTTTAAAATATCCATAGCTTCTTTTCTTATACTCAAATGGCGTCACCACTCGAAAAAATTCCTAGATCCGCCTCTGCTTGAACCGACTTTAAATCATTCCCAAATAAGCATTTATTGGCCCGGTATATTGTAAAAACCCTCTTATATTAAGATCTAAACATCTACAACTTCTATATTAATTGTGTTTCATACAAAGTATCTCTTCGCCTTACAAAACCTCACTGCAGTCTCTTCATTTAAAGATTGAAGCCGTTCTATGAGGGATTTGATGGAGGGGACTTATAGAGGGTAGCCTTGGACACGCCAAACTACACAGATTGAACTAAGTATGGTATAGCCAAAGACATAAAAGAAAGGCGTTGCGTGGGAGGCAACCCACGAATTTCCATTTCTTGCTTTTTATTGCTTTATGTTACTTAGTTTGTTTTCGTTAGATTCTCCAATTTCACTCCTAGCTTTCTCTATTTTCTCAAGTTCTTTCGAGTGGTTGGAAGCTCAAAGGGATGTACCCACCTTCACGGATTCTTACATTGGAAGGCCACTCACCAAATCAGGGGAGTTTTCTGTTCCCCCTTTTTCTTTTATTGCTTAGACTGTCCTATAAAAATTGGATACATTGAGGACAATGTGTGAATTAAGTGTGGGGGTGGGGTCATTTGCATGATTTGGGCTTATTTGGGTTTATAAATGCTTTTTGGGGTAAATTTTTGCATTTTTTTGCAAAATGGTGTGCTTAAATGTGGGTCGTTGTCCGTTTTGACTATACGTTAGCATGTTTTAATGAGCTTGAATTGTTGATGATGATGAGTTTGAACACGTGTATAGCATGATTGAGCTTGATTGATAGCACTTAGAGTTGATTTGTGGTAGTATACCGATCAAAGTTAGACTATTACTAATCTCTTGAACAAGCTTAACCCCGTGAGACTTTGAGCCTATTAGACTAAACATCTTATATTAGTCTCTAATTCATTTCTTGTGTGATTACGTCATGCCAAGTTATGCACCTCTAGAACTTGATTTGTCTCTCCTTAAGACTACATGATACTACATGCTAATAAATATGATAAAGGCCATCGTTTTTCTCATTTTTATTTTAGCCAATTTAGCCTTAAGCCTACCCTTTATGTTGTGATTACCCTTTTTGTACACCACATTGAGCCTTAGCCTATTTCCTTTGTCACCCACATCATGAACCAATCCATACACGACTCACCGACCAATCACCAATGGAGCAGTCCCGGTATCCCTATGTGCTCGGAAGTAGTGCTTATATGTTGGGAAAGAAAAGAAAGAGTGAAAAAAATCAAAAAGAAATATGTGAGAAAAAAATATGTCGTCAAGAAATAAATAAAGTAAAACGACAAAAGTGATTATAAGGTTGATTATAAGCGTTTAATCTATATTCATTATCGTAGAAAGGGGATTACGCTTCAAAGATAAATATAAAAAGTCCGTTGTGGAATGAAATTTTCATGGTTGAGTAACTCGGTCCTCCATTTGGTGTATAAGGTCCTTAGTCACTATTTACCAAAATATATCCTACCTTACCCAAAGCCTTGTTTCACATTACAACCCTAAAAAGGTCCTTTTGATCTAAATGCATGTATTTTATCCAAGTAGTGGAGGGTGAGAGACTTTTCAAGCTTATGGTAGGTATATGCTAATGTAGTGACGGTTTGAGCGATATACTTTAACCCAATGAGTGAATTGAGTGTTGTTTTAATTGTCCTATTCGTGAGAGTTCACGAGATTAGCTTGTGTGTACTTGATTGTGTGTGTGCTCATTAGATGATGCTAAGTTGCAAATCTTAAACTCATGATATGCTATATGTGTTGACACTCTCGTTGGATTCGGTTTTACCACGTGCTAATTTAGTCATTGCCGAGGACGAACAATGATCCAAGTGTGGGGGTATTTGATAAAAGCATGTTTGAACCTATTTTTATAATTGGTTCCGTGCATTTTATGATGATTTTATAGCTAATAGACCCCCCTTAATTTTAGTTATTGTTTGGTGTTTGATAGGTGCCAAAAAAGATGGATTTAAGAGAAGCAGAGCATATATTTCGAAATGATTCCAAGTCTGGGCATAATTTCTGGAGGAATTTGAGGCTGGGCATAGTTTGCAAATGATCCAGACACGGGCATACGAATTCAAATGTCGTATAAATGAAGCATAGATATTCAAATGTTTTTGCAAAAAAGGGGGAAAACGGGATTTCATCTGATTTTAGGGTTTGTTTGCGTTTGGAGGCTGTTTGGAGACGAAAACGACCATGGCGCGACTTCTACCGCGGCCAAACCCGCGCCCCAAGTCGCGGGAGACACTGTTTCAACCCCCTTCTCGTAACCGCACGAGTCCTCGAGCGGGTTTGATCGCGTCGCGAGCCGCGCACGACCTTAGGTCTGATTTTAGCGACATCGTGGGCAATTTCTCGAGGAGAGTGGTACAAATCAGAGAGGGAGCTGGCGTTTCAAAGGGGGAATCGAAGGGGAACGACTTTGGAGGGCCGTTTTCACGATAAGAGATGAGAGAAACATTCTTGGGGTCGATTTTGGAGTGAGTTTCTAGGGTTCTTCACAATTTCTTTTCTACAATTAGATTGTAAGTATATTTGGTTTCAATATTAGACATGAGTAACTAATTTCATTCATTCTAGTAGTGAGAAGTAACCATTTGAGTTGGATGGTATTGAGACTTGTTTGATTTCAATTTCGTTGTCAATTCATTTATGCAAACTCTGATTTGATTGTTAAATATTTGTCCGGTTTTCCGATTTAGGAAGGATCCCCTATTTCGTTCAACTTGATTTTCATTTGCTAAATGAAATGGGGAATCCGTAATTGTTCTTCGTTTCATTATAGTAGCAAGCAATACTTCTATCGACGGTTTAGTTGATTGTTTAGTGTTGTAAGTTTGTATTTTCTAGTTTTCATATTCGACGTTCGAATATGAATTAGAAGTGGTGTTTGTTTAATTATAATGAAATTAGCAATTGTTGCCAAGTTCGTAACTTGTTTCAATTAGCTAGTTAGAGACTAAGTATTGAGCTTCTCGTGCTAGTCGATTCTTCGTGACAAACGGAACATTGACGCGTGTCAATGTTTGAGCCATTTTGAGTTGGCATGAATGCAATTTTTTTATACAAGTCAATGATATACTGTCTAATGAAAATGTGTTTGCTTGCTACTAGAATTCTTCATTTTATTGTTTAAAGTTCTCAATTATTTTTGCACGTTTAGCTTAATTATAAATCATCCCCCCCCCCTCCCTTTTATATAATGTTTGTAATTAATTTACACGAGAAAATAAGGGGGTGGGGATTCAAGCTTTGATACTTGTACATTGTGTAAGAAAATAAATATTCTTAAAATTTGAAAATAACTAATTAAAGCTCTTTTTAAAGTAGTATATATATACATAGAGAGAGTGAGGTTTAAAGTAAAACCTTAAAAAAGTGGAAAATTAAGGAACATCCTGGTAGTCCTTCATCTGGACGGTATGCATTTCTGCATAGAATTAAATTAAGTCGTTTTTTGATTTTTATGCACGTATGCATTATGCATTTGTGCATATGCAGGTGTGAATATTACAAATAACTTGTATGCACGCGTGCATACCGTTCAGATGAATGCTATCAGGTGTTCTTCGGAAATTCTGTTTTTTTATAGGTTTCCCCCTGAACCTGACCATATATATATATATATATATATATATATATATATATATATATATATATATATATATATATATATATATATAGGGATAGGATCGGGAGAGAACCATGAAAAATGAAAGAACCGAAAAACTCATCCAAGCCATTAGATTAAGATAATCCAATGGTTATGATTTAAAAGGTGGTTATAACCATTTTTAATAAAAATAAAACTATTTACCCTCTATTTCTTAAATACAAAATTGGCGAAATATAACAAAAATTGAAGCGAAACAAATTACACCAAAAAATCCATCATTTTATTATCTTTAATTTGACATCCATTTTCATATATATTTTCATCCGTTTTTTCGTGGTTCTTCGGTTCTTTTTTTTTCAAGGTTCTCCCTTGATCTTTACCCTATAATAGGGAAAAGATCCAGGGAGAACCTTGAAAACTAAAAGAACCGGGGAACCAAGAAAAAACAGATAAAAAAGTATATCAAAATGGATGTCAAATTAAAGATAATAATGTGATCATTTTTTTGGTATAGTTTGTTTCGCTCCAATTTTTGTTGTTTTCGTTGATTTTCGATTTTAAAAATTAGGAGGAAATGGTTTTATTTTTTGAAAAAAATGGTTATAACCACCATTTTAATCTCATCCGTTGGACCATCCTAATCTAACGTTTTAGATGAGTTCTTCGGTTCTTTTATTTTTTAGAGTTCTCTCCCGATCCCATCCCTATATATATATATATATTATATAGAGGCTCCGTAAAATGCAAACCTTGCATTTGTTGCACACCTTACAAACCACAGTATGTATATGTGCACAACCAGTGTGCATATGTGAACAATGTCCATATACATATGCATACATGCAAGAATATACATATAATGGACATACATTCATATGAGATACTACATATATGCATCTCAGATTATGCATATATGCACATTGGTTTGTAAGGGGTGCAACAAATACATGGTTTGTATTTGATTTGTATCATATATATATAATGAGAAATGCTAAGTGTGTGAGAAATAGAGAAATGATCGTAGCCCTTCATCTAGTCAACATTTGCGGCTTTGACTTTGAAGCACAAGATAATTCCTCGCGTGGTCTGCAGAAGATAGAGGGGTAGGTTTGTCATTTTTACAAATAAACGACAAACAAGTTCATATGTGAACCAGTGTGATTCACATATGAACTATACGTTCATATATGAATCAGTTAATTTGTTCATGTGAGAATCAGTTAATTAGTTCACGTTCATATATGAACCAGTTAATTTGTTCATATGTGAATCACAAAGGTTCATATGTGAATCTGTTAATTAGTTCAACTGATTCACATGTGAACCTACATTTAATTAGTTCATATGTGAATCAATTAATTAGTTCATATATGAATCACAAAGGTTCATACGTGAATCAGTTAAAAAAGAGTTTCATATGTGAATTACACGGGTTTACATATGAACATATAGTTCATATGTGAATCACACAAACTCGTCCTGCGTATTTGTAACGAACTTGTCCTTCTATTTTTGAAATAGCCACAATTTTTAACCAGTCAAAACCGTAATTTTTGACCAATCAAAGCTGCAATTTTTGACAAGTCAAATCCGATCTTAACTTTGTGAATTGCTAGGATTACTTATCTATTTCTCACACACTTAGCATTTCTCATTTGAACCTATGGCCATATATATATATATATATATATATATATATATATATATATATATATATATATATATATATATATATATATATATATATATATATATATATATATATATATATATATATATATATATATATATATATATATATAGGGGTGGTATTTTTTGCAAACCACTGCATTTGTGGAAACTATGCAACCTTACTATATACCATAAGATTAAATCACCAATAGCCAGGATTCATCCAATGGCATAAATTGTAATTACTTTACTTTTTGTAATTATTTTACTAAACAAAAGCCCCGTGTAAGCGCATATTTGTCAAGATACGTAGTTTCCTTTATAATTAAATGATTTTGAAAGATGGAAGAAATGCAACGATGGCCAAAAAATCAGGAGAGAGAGAGAGAGAGAGAAAACAACGATGACTAGTGGAAGAAAAATGGAAGAAATGCAAAAGTGGAAGAAGATGGAAGAAGTCGGCGGCGAGAAAAGGAAGCAACGATCGCCGCCGCTGCTGGTAACCCTACTCCACTCCCTCTCTCTTCCGATCAAATCCGCCGCCGCCGCCGTTGGCAACAGGCACCACCAACACCGCCGCTGTCCACCACAGGCACCACCACCACCGCTAGATTCAGCACCGCCACCACCAATATCAAACGCACCACCACCGCCGCCGCTGACCACCACAGTCACCACCACCACCGCCGCTGTCCACCACAGTCACCACCACAATCATTTTTTTTCTGGGTTTTGTCTTCATGATTCTGGGTTCATGAATTTATATGGTTTCATGTTTCTGGCTTCATAGATTTATATGGATTCATGATTCTGGGTTGATGATTTTAAGGATTCTTGTTCCTGGGTTCATGGGTTCATGATTTTTGTATCCCATTTTTTAGATTCATGATTCTGGATTGATTGAATGGGATTCATGATTCTGGGTTAGTTTGACCAGGCTGAGAAAAAATATCACTCACATAAATCTCGTTAATCGATGTTGAATCAACCATTTTTTTTATGAGCAAGCAATGGTAATCCGCTACCAGATGAAGAAGACGACGATATTCAATGATAAACACAATACTAATCGGTTAATTTTGATGGGATATTAACAAATCCCATTAATTTAGGAAATTGCATAATTAAAAACGATTATCGGAGTATTAATAAAAAATATGATTTTGTAAAATGACCTCCATACCCCTCCGGTTTGATATTACTTAATATTTATTTTTAATTAAATTTGTTGAAATGATTGGTTGAGAAGTGGTTTGCAGAGTTTCTACAAATGTACTGGTTTGTAAAATAAACCTCCCCTATATATATATATATATATATATATATATATATATATATATATATATATGTATGTCGATTCAAGTTCTAGTTAATCGATAGATTTTCTGACATTTTGGATTTGAATATTGATACATTTCATTGTGTTTAAATGGGGATTATCGAATATGCTTCATGTTGTGTTTTATCGATCTGGATTCTTTTGGATAAAATTGTCGATTAATTGTTCTTAATTGAGTCGTAGCACAACTAAGAAGAAGATTTCCAACAATTTCTTTAAAATGGAAAAAATGAATTTTGTGGACAATTTTTTGTTCCAACAGATTCTCCAAAACTTTTAAAATAGAGAAACATGAGAAAAAACGTGAAACTCCAAATTTGGAGAACTTCTAAAAAATGATTACCATTATAAATATATAAATATATATATATATATATATTATATTCACACCAATAAAAATTCTTAACATTAAATGTTTATGAGAGAAATAATATTCTAATAATCTAATTAATGTTGTAATCTTCAAAATCTTCAAAATAATATTCTAATATTTTATTATGTTTTTTTGAATATCTTAAGTTTTAATCCTCAATTTAAAAGAAATTTTAATAAAATATGTTGAATATGCTTGGAAGCCATACAATAACAATTATTTTGAGTGTTGGGTGTAGAGATGGCCAAAAACCGCTCCCAGGTCGGGCCGATCGAGCCTAAATAGGTCCTAGTTCTTGATTTCCTTTTTGTAACTAGTCCCCACCAAAAACCCATGGCCCTGTCTCCTTTAACCATAACCGATCCTTAGAAACTGTCCAGGTCTACGCCCAAATCAGTCCCCAAATTATTTTTTCCCAAAATATAATTTTGGACATATAAAAAGTCTTGTTTGATGACTTCTTTTTTTTGGATAATCTTTTATTGAAATACATTTTAGAGGGTGTTTGGGAGTGCTTTTTTAGTCCAAAAGTGCTTTTGGCCAAAAGTGCTTATTGACTTATTGTTTTTGGAGAAGGAGTTTTTAAAAAAGTGTTTGAATTAGCTTTTGAGATAGGAAAGTGTAAAATAACCAATAAGTCAATAAGTCAGGAAAATGTGACTTCTTGAAAATCACGTTTCCCACATTTTCCAAGGCAAACCAAAAAGTTGTTTTAAAAGTCCTTTTGCATTTGCCAAACAAGCTTTTTAACTTATTGACTTTTTGAAAAGCCAATAAGTCAATAAGCAGATTTAAAACGCAATCCCAAACACCCCCTTAAAATCTCTAATCACGTCATCCAATTACACTTTAATTTTTTTTCAAAAATCTTATTAACAAAAAGATATTATACATGTTTTTATAATTACGATTTTTGAACTTTAGTATTGAAACTTAATTTTTTTTTGAAACACTTCTAAAAGAACTAGGAAAACTTAAAATAAACTTTGATTTCCCCACGCGGCTTGGATTTTCCCGCACGTGACTTGGTTTCCCTGCACGTCGCTAAGTTTTTGGTTAAAAAACTTGAAAAGCTTATAGAAATCTTGAAAAAAATGATATATATTCTTTAATTGTTTTTTAAAACTAGGCCTATGTTATACATGTCTCGGTCCGGGGTGAGCCATATCTTGCTTTTTCAAAAAAAAACATAACTGGTTATGGATCGTCGGGCCAGTCCTGGTCCCAACCGGACCTGCAAATGGGTTGGGTTGGCCGGACCAAAGGCATTTGAACAACCCAACCCATTGTTTGCGGTTTGAAAACTCTCAACCCAACCCAAGCAAAACTACAACCCAAACCTTGCGGGTTTGGTTGGTCGGGTCAATTGAGCTGAAACTTTGGTACATCATTTTACAATCTAGCTAATCATTTGCGTTTATACAAAATAAAATCAAAATGAAAACATACGAAAAAGGCTAACAAACTAAAAAAAGCTGAAAGTTTATGCCAATAAAAAATAAAATTATTGTTAAAATTGTGATAACATTTTGAATGTAGTTAATTACAGATTGGTCTAATGTCTAAGAGCATCTCCAACAGCTATGCTAAAATAGAAAAAAAGAAGGATATTAACAATTTTTTGCTCCAATAGCTATGATATCTTGTATGCTAAAGTAGAGAAAAGATGAGAGAAGATAAAAATCTCCAAATTTGGAGAAAATTTCTTGTATGCTAAAATGATAGAAAAGAGGAAAGAGAAATAATATTTTAATCTTTTCACCAATAAAAGACATTGAAATAAATATGTAGGAGAAAGAAACAATGTTTTATTAAATGTATTGAATATCAATATATATCTATAAAAAAAAATGTTAGCATGATGACATGGCACAATGAGAGGCCTCCATTGCCATTTTTCTAATTTCTCATGATTTTGATTTTTTAAAAGTTAGCTTTGGTGAAGATGGAACAATAGTATTATTTAGGATGTCCCACATTGGTAGAAAGATGAAAACTTAGGTAATGAAGATGTGTATATAAAGGGTTGCTTAATGTTGTTGAAAAATATGAAATGATTTTTGCCAAAATATAGCAAAACCCAAAGATGATTAAGTTAAATGTTTATTATTCTTTTTTGTTTATTTTAAAATTATTTCAACCAAAGTTTAATGGTTTTAACATCAATATATACATTAAACAATTAAATAATTAATATATAAATCTTATTGTTTTTGTTTGGTACACTAACAATGTTTATAAATCTAAACTTTATTTATTTATTAATAATCATCAATATATATCTATAAAGAAAAATGTTAGCATGATGACATGACACAATGAGAGGTCTCCATTGCCATTTTTCTAATTTCTCATGATTTTGATTTTTTAAAAGTTAGCTTTGGTGAAGATGGAACAATAGTATTATTTAGGAAGTCCCACATTGGTAGGAAGATGAAAACTTAGGTAACGAAGATGTGTATATAAAGGGTTGCTTGATGTTGTTGAAAAATATGAAATGATTTTTGCCAAAATATAGCAAAACCCAAAGATGATTAAATTAAATGTTTATTATTCTTTTTTGTTTATTTTAAAATTATTCCAACCAAAGTTTAATGGCTTTAACATCAATATATACATTAAACAATTAAACAATTAATATATAAATCTTATTGTTTTTGTTTTTGTTTGGTACACTAACAATGCTTATAAATCTAAACTTTATTTATTTATTAATCATCATCAATCAATATATATGTTAGCATGATGACATGGCATAATAAGATGCCTTCATTGCCATTTTTCTAATTTCTCATGATTTTGATTTTTTAAAGGTTAGCTTTGGTGAAGATAGAATAATAGTATTATTTAGGATGTCCCACATTGGTAGGAAGATGAAAACTTAGGTAATGAAGATGTGTATATAAAGGGTTGTTTGATGTTGTTGAAAAATATTAAATGGTGTTTGCCAAAATATAGCAAAATCCAAGGATGATTAAGTTAAATATTTATTATTTTTTTTGTTTATTTTAAAATTATTTCAACCAAAGTTTAATGGTTTTAACATCAATATATACATTAAA
The DNA here is from genome assembly GCA_033807775.1 of Saussurea involucrata. Lineage (NCBI taxonomy): Eukaryota > Viridiplantae > Streptophyta > Magnoliopsida > Asterales > Asteraceae > Saussurea > Saussurea involucrata. Next base: position 69,147,481 of record CM066312.1, on the reverse strand, counting down.
CAGTTAAATAATCAATATATAAATCTTATTGTTTTTGTTTTTGTTTGGTACACTAACAATGCTTACAAATCTAAACTTTATTTATTTATTAATAAATGTTGATAAATCAATACTTCATATTTTTATTTAGTTTTATTTTTCCATAATCAGTGACTTACTAATGATTATAGATAACTTAAATTGTTAATTGTATGATAACATCAATCAATATATATATATCTATAAAGGAAAATGTTAGTATGATGACATGGCACAATGAGAGGCCTCCATTGCCATTTTTCTAATTTCTCATGATTTTGATTTTTTAAATGTTAGCTTTGATGAAGATAGAACAATAGTATTATTTAGGATGTCCTACATTGGTAGGAAGATGAAAACTTAGGTAATGAAGATGTGTATATAAAGGGTTGTTTGATGTTGTTGAAAAATATTAAATGGTGTTTGCCAAAATATAGCAAAATCCAAGGATGATTAAGTTAAATATTTATTTATTTTTTGTTTATTTTAAAATTATTTCAACCAAAGTTTAATGGTTTTAACATCAATATATACATTAAACAATTAAATAATCAATATATAAATCTTATTATTTTTGTTTTTGTTTGGTGCACTAACAATCAATATATATCTATAAAGGAAAATGTTAGCATGATGACATGACACAATAAGAGGCCTCCATTGTCATTTTTCTAATTTCTAATGATTTTGATTTTTTAAAGGTTAGCTTTGATGGAGATAGAACAATAGTATTATTTAGGATGTCCCACATTGTTAGGAAGATGAAAACTTAGGTATGAAGATGTGTATATAAAGGGTTGTTTGATGTTGTTGAAAAATATGAAATGGTGTTTGCCAAAATTTAGCAAAACCCAAGGATGATTAAGTTAAATGTTTATTATTCTTTTTTGTTTATTTTAAAATTATTTCAACCAAAGTTTAATGGTTTTAACATCAATATATACATTAAACAGTTAAATAATTAATAGATAAATCTTATTGTTTTTGTTTTTGTTTGGTTCACTAACAATGCTTATAAATCTAAACTTTATTTATTTATTAATAAATGTTGATAAATCAATACTTCATATTTTTATTTAGTTGTATTTTTCCATAATTAGTGACTTACTAATGATTATAGATAACATAAATTGTTAATTGTATGGTAACAACAATCCATCAATATCTATATCTATATCAATCTATATATATCTAAAAACAAAAACCAAGAGTCTGACGTGGCACCCTCTCAGCCAGAACTCCCCCCTTTTCCGATCTCTCCTTCATCCGGGTTTTACTGATTCGTTTCTCCTCTTCAACCCGACTAGGGTTGCCTTTCCGTATTCCTCTCGCCCAAATCCCGCATAGAAGACTATTGGAGTTTGCTTCCTCTCTTTCTCCGTCTCTCCCAAATCGTTTCTAATGTCGTTCTCCATCTCTCCCTGGAAAAAAGTATGGTTGCTTAATTTCGTGAATTCCGATGATGATGGTTCTGTAACAAAAAAGTATCTGATTCTGATCCAAAATCAAAATCAGAAATGAAAATGCAAGATTTTGTTGACATGTTGTCCAACTTGAAGTTGAATCCCATGGCTAAGGAATTCTTCCCTTCTTCTTACTCACCCGTTGATCGCAATCAACCTGAGTTTGCTTCCTTCAATTACTTTCTGCAACCTGCTGCTTATTACAACAATCGAAGGGTATACCTTCAATTACTTTCTGCAACCTGCTGCTTATTACAACAATCGAAGGGTATACACCAATTTTATCCCCTTCAATTTAATATTTATAGTTTCATTTATGGATTTATTTATTTTGGGTTTAATTGTTGTGTTTTAGTTCTTGGTTTATGAAATCTCTATTACCATATTTGATTGTTGTTCATCAAAGTTCCATTAATCTTCTGAATTTGTGTTATAATCCTACCCAAATTTAGGTCTATGAAGTTTCTGCCTCTTTTGCAATTTGATATATTGTTTTGTAACAAATGTTATGTTGTTTATATGTACATCAGTGATCTGCTTATTTTTTATGTTATTATGGTGATAAAAAATGAAAAATCTAAGTGAAAGCTTTTGTGTTAGAATGTTTTCAAATAGGTACTCATGGTTCTCAGTGGGTTTTCAGATAGGTACTCAAGAACCCATTTTGTTGATATGCAAGATTTTGTTGATATGAACCCTAATTTTTTGATTTGTTTTCAAACAGGTATTCAAGATGTCTCTCCCAAATCGTTTCTGCAACCTGCTGATATGTTGATTTTGTTGATATGCAAGATTTTGTTGATATGCAAAATCAGAAATGAAAATGCAAGATTTTGTTGATATGTTGTCCAATTTGAAGTTGAATCCCATGGCTAAGGAATTCTTCCCTTCTTCTTACTCACCCGTTGATCGCAATCAACCTGAGTTTGCTGCCTTCAATTACTTTCTGCAACCTGCTGCTTATTACAAGAATTATCCTGAAAACAACAATCGAAGGGTATACACCAATTTTATCCCCTTCAATTTAATATTTTTAGTTTCATTTATGGATTTATTTTTTTGGGTTTAATTGTTGTGTTTTAGTTCTTGGTTTATGAAATCTCTATTACCATATTTGATTGTTGTTCATCAAAGTTCCATTAATCTTCTGAATTTGTATTATGATCCTACCCAAATTTAGGTCTATGAAGTTTCTGCCTCTTTTGCAATTTGATATATTGTTTTGTAACAAATGTTATGTTGTTTATATGTACATCAGTGATCTGCTAATTTTTTATGTTATTATGGTGATAAAAAATGAAAAATCTAAGTGAAAGCTTTTGTGTTAGAATGTTTTCAAATAGGTACTCATGGTTCTCAGTGGGTTTTCAAATAGGTACTCATGGTTCTCAGTGGGTTTTCAGATAGGTACTCAAGAACCCTAATTTTTTGATTTGTTTTCAAATAGGTATTCAAGATGTCTCTCCCAAATCGTTTCTAATGTGTTTCTCCATCTCTCCCTGAAAAAAAAATATGGTTGGTTCTCAGTGGGTTTTCAAATAAGTACTCAACAACCCTAATTTTTTGATTTGTTTTCAAATAGGTATTCAAGAATGTTTTTTGACAGTGTGGTTCTCAGTGGATTCATTACATTGATTGTTCACTGTCGCACTTTCAAGAGCTCTTAAGTTCTTCAATAATTGCATTTTTGCAAGAATCGTCGTTTCTTTGCAACGAAAAACCGATTACAATGCATCAAAAAGCCGATCACACCTTTTCGCAACCACTTTATTGGCATTTTCTTGATATTTTCTTTTCATTGTTTTTGAAAAAATGAAAAAAAGAACACCGGACAAGAAGTTCCAAGAACGATCTTTTCTTCATTTTGTGTTTACATTTCGGCATTATAAACCCTAAATATTCGATTTTCTGCCTTTCTTCCCACCAATCTTTCACCAATCGATCGCACAGACACAGGGACAGGGGAACCTCTCGATTTCTATTTGCTTTCACCGATTGAAAGAGGTAAACGATTTTAATATTGTTTTAAAGCATGTGAAACTTCATTATGTGTGATTTGAATCGGTTTAACTCTTCGTCTTCATAATATTTGATTCTGTCAAAACGGTATACTTATAGTGAGACACACACACACACACACACATATATATATATATATATATATATATATATATATATATATATATATGTATATATATATATATATATATATATATATATATATATATATAGAGAGAGAGAGAGAGAGAGACCCCTTTGTCCTTTTGAGTCTTTTTTACCCTTGACTCAGTAACCTGCAGGTGCTCTTCTAAATTGAAGCAAAAGGTTTGAAAAAAGTTTGTATTTTTGCTCATTTTCTTGATAGTTAATTGTTAACCCATATTTGTTTGATATTGATTCAGCTAAAAGGAGCTCCTTTTGCCTGTTTGATTGGAGGATGAAATCTGGGTTTGGACTTTGAATCCTTAATAAGGTACTTCTGCACTTCCACTTGCTGTTTCTTGATTGCTAAAATAAAGGTTCTTGATAGATGGATATGTTCTATTATTTTATATTAATGCAATTTATACATGCTTTGATGGGAAACATAGATGTTAGTGGATGTGAAATGGGTGTTGATAAGGAAATTTGAAGTGGGAAATGATATACTTTTTGAAAATTTAATGATCTTGATCAATTTGTATGTTTTAATTGATTTTTATTCCTATTGCTTAATCAAAAGAAATAGCACACGTAGAAAAAATGTGAATTTATCTTTGGAATTACCTTCATTGAACTCCATATAAATTCAAGTACTTGCTTAGCACTGGTAACAAATTCTTCTCTCAAACCAGCAACAAATATATCACCATTATTACATTATATATGAAACATAATTATAAAAAAAGAAAGTAATAATTATATACCCGATAAGTGATGACGAAGACTCTTACCACAGTTAGTGCTTACTGGAGAAGTTGTTGCATACGATGCCGTTTTGGTGGAGTAAATTCTTACCCCGTAAACAAGTGATATTGTTGAATTTTAAGCGTTTGGTAAAATGCCTCTTAGGCCGTTTACCTAATCACTTAGATGGGGAAATTCAAACGTGGCCGAATCTTCCAAACTATTAGTAAGTTAACCCCAACTATTTACCCAAAATTGAATTTTATCACTGTCAAAATGGATTTGCATACATGCTCAAGACACCTTAGGACTACAAGAGAAGCTTATACAAGGGATTCATTTAGATGTCCCCGATTCATGACATTACATAAATTCGAATATACTTTTATGTTTTTAGAGATCCATGGGTTGAAAACTGAATGCATGGTAACGGTCACCATGGTGAGAAGGCATTCAGTATCCTATGTACAACCCCCAAATATTTCTTAATGGAGGAGACTGCCTCCATCTTACACCTTGGGATGGAATAAACATGGGGTAGACAAGACAAATTAGATTTTGGTATGATCACAGGGGACTTGGACAAAACATATATTTTTTTATTGCTAATGTTTGTTTTGCAAGTATTAGCATGTAACTCATAATTTGATCTCATTATTATTGCTAAGGTTTGTTGATACTATAGGTGTTATCATATATAATTCATTGTTTCTGGTTGGTTTTATGTTTATATATGTTGTTACGAAGCTGAGAACAAGTAATTCACACACGGTTTGTAATTATGATTGTTGGATTGCTTCACTCTGGTGGTTGTTTTGGGTTTCCATTATTATAGCAGATACAGAAAGTTGGTGGTTGTTTTGGGTTTCCGTTATTATAGCAGACAGAAAGTTGGTGGTTGTTTTGGGTTTCCGTTATTATAGCAGATACATAAAGTTGGTGGTTGTTTTGGGTTACTATAATAGATACAAGATGATCATCTGAAGTCGGTCTGCAGCTATGGTGCATTCATGGACTGCTATTAGACTTTTGATGCTGCTGGTGATGCGATACTCTAAATTGACTATTGTCGTGAAGATAAGATACTAAATATTAACTTCTGAAAGATTGGGTGAAGTGTCCCATGTTGATAATTACGTTTTTTATTTTGAGAAATTATATAAAAGTATGTTGGATTTGTTATAGAGAAACCCAATTTTTACTTTTCTTGATTCATAATCATATCGATTGAGTCATGTGAACATGTTGAAAGTGTAAAAGGATTTGATTCTTTTTTATAGTTTTTCTTATTATAGAACTCTTAAAAAGGTTTAGTTTGATTAGTATAAAAGGTTTTGCCAAAGAATGAAACTATATTCTCCTAATATCTTGCCTATTTATACATTCTCAAAATAAAATGGGAATAAAGAAGTTATAAGTACATTCGTTGCTCTTCATTAACAAATATGTAAGTTTCAACAGTTAAGAATATTTGTTTTACTTGAATAATACTATATATTTGTAGCTAAATGAGTGAAGCAGATGAAAGCATAAGAGAATTAACCATAAAAGCATCAAGTGTCAAGAAAGATTGTTTTACTTGATGGAAGACTTTCCATTTTTTAGTTTGTCGGTAGCAATTCACAATTACCTTAACAGGAATAAAACAATAAAATGTTTACCCACGGTTCATTTTGAGCTTGAGAGATGTGTCAACGTACCTACCAAAACCTCACGTAGCGGTTGCAGGTATTGTTGATTCTGACACATGTTTATGTTGATTCATTATCGGCTACTATATTTGATACCAGTTGCTATCTTAATCGGTTGATTAAGGATGCAAGAGTTGGTGTTGTTACATGGTACAATATCAATTTGGGGTACTACCAACCGGGTAAGATGCACCTTTCACATATTTAAGAAAATTAGTGTGTGATTTTTTATATACATTAATTGATCGTGTAATACATATATAATTAGTGTGTAGTTTTTGGTTGTAGTTGTAAGACATGCCATTCTAATATTGAACAAACAATGCAACAAATATACAATTACTATGTCGGTTATAGTTTTACACAAGGTTGTCCACATCTTAATAATGGAGTTTGTTGGCCTTGATGATTATGTATGTTATGCACTATAGAATAAATAGGCTTCACCAACGGATTTTTCTGTCGTTGATCAAAAGTCCGTCGTTAATCAATATCACTGGCCACATTTTTGGTAATGGGTTTTTCCGACAAATTTATCGATCAATAAAAACTCTTCACTTTGTAGTGATACGAGTCCATAAATACAAAGAACAATGAAACATTTATATCTTTTCTTGAGCATGTTTTCTAAGACAGTTTACATCTAAAACACTCCCTATACCCATTTTATTACATTGCATTTTAATAGTTGTAAATTAAGGAATTACGTTTCATTTTAGATTAATATCATATTTTTTTAACAAAAATTAGAAAATCTACTATCGCGCAACGCGCGATCTCAAACACTAGTATATATATTAAAGAAGAAACCATGGTTGATGACATGGCTTCTCCTAAAGGCTAGAAAACTAATTGTCTTTTTTCTCCTTAATCCTCATTTTAATCTTTTTATTTCCTTAATTTCTTATTAGCATTGATTATTCATTATGTTTGCATTTAACATTGAACCTTTCATTTTCCCTAGCTCCTCTTCATCTCTCAATATATTAAAGAAGAAACCATTCATATTGTACTATATATATCTATTATATTAGTGAAGATGCCAATCCTAAATGATGTATGTGGTTTATATATCTTACATGCATTGCACAAAACATTCGATCATGTTCTTCGTTTATGGTTTAGTTTTTAATTTTGCCACTACAACATTCAACACCCATAATTTCTATTGAAGATAAACTCACTTTGTCATTCAATTTTGTGTATCGATTTTTATTTTTTCTGTTGTAGGGGAAGTGGACGGTGATTTGGCTGCGACTGAGCCCATGAAGAGGAGTTTGGTCTTTTCTTCACTCCTTAAATCTTGCAGGCTTTTTTTTACCTCTGTTTCAAATTTTATGGGATTTTTAACTAGGACTTTCTATGGTTTATAGGCTTTGGGGATATTTTTTTACATGCATGTTCTTCACACATCCCAAACTAGATCTTGATATGTTCTTTTTTTATAGATCTTATGGTTTATTTATGATTGATCTTGGATCCATGATGTCACAAACATTTTAGAGTAGATTTTATTTCAAATTTCAGTTTTCCCAAGTTTTTTTTTGTATCCCTATTTGTATCCATATGTTGTTAATATCCAACAAGTAGACTTGGATGATTTTTTTAAAAAAACTTTTATTTAGCGATTCAAATATGAAAGTAAAGATTGAGGATGTAAATGTGCGTAATGTTAACCAAAATTACATAATATAAAGATACTATTATCATTCATGGCAAAACTAATGTAGAGGAATAAATTGAGAAATAAAGACATGGATAGATGAAGAGGTGGATAAAGCAAAAAATTGCAATAAACAATGAACCCTTCTTTGAGCAATGAAAAAATGTCTTTCTTATTGTAATACAGCATGTTTTGATCATCATTATTACGTGTATTAGATGTGGTAATGAAATGATAAATTTTCGTGTGGTTAGGAAGTTTGAAGCTTCATTATGAGGCAATATGAAGCTGAATCACTTATAGATACAACTTTTCAGGTACAAAAATGTATGAGGTATGTACTAAAATTCGTTATAATTAAAAATGTTGTATCTACAATGAAACATAAGTGAATAGAACAACTCCAAAAAATTAAATGATAAAAAAAATCATCAACCAATATATATATATATATATATATATATATATATATATGTTAGAAAAAACCTACTAAGAATGATGTGACACATTGTTAAACTATGATTTCTTTAGAAATTTTCTCATTATTTTGATTTTTTAAAATTTTAAATAAGTTAAAAATTATTCTACCGTTACATAAAAAATGTGTATTTCATTAAAAAACTGCTTTCATAATTTGACTTCCAATTTCATTATCTTTACCTTCTAAACTATCTAACTTCCTAAAAACAGTCATTTTAATTTATTCATCTTTCCATCTACCAATTAAAAAAAACTTATAAATCAAAACGGAATAATATTTATGGTCTATGTTATGTTTGATTGGGTTTGTATGTTTTTTTATCTCTTTCTTTCCTCAAAGTTTGCCTTTTTTGATATAGTTATTAACAATATGGTTAATTAATTAGATCATTCGTCTTCTTTATTTATAGTAAATATCTTTATTTTTTTATTTCACAATGATTCAATTTTTTTATTTACATGGCATTTAATAAATATATATCAACATATTCAAGAAATCATTATATAAACTGAATTACTATTTACATGAGAGTTGAATATAATAATATGTCTATTTTTATTTATGTAATAATAAAATTATCATAATTAATATAAATAAATAAATGAAGACGATTAATCACGTCATTATGATCATTATTCGTTAGAACACTCTATATATATAAAATTTGAAAAACAATATATTTTTATGATCAATCACACGAATTTCAATCATTTTTTTACTAAAACATATATATATTAATATGTATTATTTTCAAATTAAATTAAATGTCTAAAATTTGAATAAATATATAAAGTTTCAATCAATATATAAAACTAAAAGAAGTTATTATCATTTAAAATCTTATTAAAATCAATATATAAATATAAATGACATTACAACCAATATATATTAATAAAATAGAATTAGAATCAATATACAAGTAAATACTGAGCTCTTTTTCAATAAACGAATTACTTATTACATTTAATATCACAAAATAAGATTAACATATAAGTAAATACTATTACCAACTCTCTCATTAACAAATAAAATGTATGTTACATTTACCATCATTAATTAAAATAATACATAAAAATAAATAAATCCAACAAACAATATATATATATAATTAAAACTAAAAGTTATTAGAGAAATATAGTAATATGTATAAAAATAATAGAAACATATATATAAAAATTAAAGTAGAATAATAAAGTATATAAAATTGGAAAGAATAACTTACTACAATCATGAATATGTAATTATATCAATATTATTTTTTAATTTAAATTGAAACCAAATTACTATGAATCGATATAATATATTTCGTTTTACATATACAACTAAATGGTCTATTTTTTCAAGATTCTTAATTTACCGATAATTTAAGCTACGAAGAAATAGTCTCAAGCGAACTAAGGGTGACGAGACAGTTTCATATCAGGTGATATATCGACTTTTATTAGTTTAATGTATGTTATTTGATCATCGACCTATTTATTTTATTTTATTTTTAATTTATCGTCACCACGCAACGCGTGGTGTCGAACACTAGTATCTATAAAAGCAAAATCCAAAAAGGATGAGGTGGCATCTTCTAAGGCTTAGAATCTCTTCTATCTATTTTCTCAATTTTTTGAATTTTTTAAATGTTGAATATGTAATAAGACTTTTTCGCCCCTGTATGGAAAATGTGTAATTCATATTAATACGGGTTTCTTTGTAATTTTACATGCCTAAGTTTAACCTCCAACTCTTGATATTCTTCTTCATTTAATTTGTTTTATTCCTTAATGAAATTTGTTTTTCACACAATGCAAAACAAAATAAAATCCTACAAATTCCTTTGGTGGGAGATGAAGAAAATATAAGTTGAAGAAAACATTGAAGATTTTAGATAGGTATGTATATATTCTATCTCCAAAAGATGTGATTTGTTATTATATGTTTTTTCAGTTCCATATTTTGGATTTGTTGTTATCATAAAACATTTGTGTTTACGTTGGAATCATATAGAATCAAGTAAAATTTTGATATTTTGTGACTACATGATCTGGTATTTTTTTAACTTAAGCTCCATTGACATTAACCATGTATACGTGATTGATAATTGCGTTACTTTTTGACTACTTCAAGAAAAATTGTTTTGACATTTGCCAATGGTGTGATAATCTATGATGTCTATGAATTCAATACTAAATAAAATGAAATCCTACAAATCGTTTTTGTGGGGGATGAAGAAGATGAAAGTTGAAGAAGACATGAAAGATTTTAATCAGGATTCTTCACAAAAATATGATTTGTTATTACATAGTTTTTCTTTTACATATTGTTGGGTTTGTTGTTATCCTACGACAATTGTTTTTATGTTTAAATCAGATACATTTAAATAGAATTTTGATATTTTGTGATTACATGATCAAATAACTTCTTCTTTTTTATATTTAAGCTCTATTGACATTAACCATTTATACATGATTGGTAATTGTGTTAAATTTTGACTACTTCAAAAAAAATCTATTGATATTGTCAAATTTTTGACAATTTATGATGTCTATGAGTTCATCCTCAAAAAATTCATCAAAACTCTTTTCACGATCAATTGTCGTTTATTTATAAGCTTTAATAAAATAGTTTTACATTTTATTTTTTCATAGATGATATTGCATTTTGAGAGAATTTGAAATATTATTTACTATTTTCTTCAACTTATGAATTAATTTAAATTAAAAATATATCATTGATGAATATACTTTTCATTTTCTAAACTCAACACATTGATTACTAATTTTTTTAATTTACAAAATAAATATGAATAAATTTTTTTTTATTAACATAACGTGTAACGTTTATTTACCCTTATTTTTAATTTACAGCGATCGGTAAAAACTATTATTAATTTATATGAGTATATTTATTTACAGTATAATTTGTTATTTTAACAATCAATATAATTAAAAAAATAGCTTTATTTACCGTTCATATTTTATTTAGACAACAATCAATATATAAATATATTATTATAAGGTAAAAGAATATTTATTGGCATTCTAAAAATGTTTTGATGATTGTTTTTATTCTCATCCAATTTTTAGTTTTTTAAATCTATATATCTCATTAATTGATTAAAAAATTTATGTATGTTGTGATTATTATAATATAATTATATCTCATTAATTGATCTTACCTTTCATATTCTTCTTTTATTTATTATGAATCAATATACATAAATGAAATACTTATGACAATTTAATACTTTAAATTAATATATATGATAAAATAATTGATGGAAATGTTCAATCATTTTTATATTTTTTTCCTCTTATTTTGATTTATTTTTATTCTAAACTCAACACATTAATTTCTAAAGCCTTTCAATTTCATATTTTATTACATAACAATCAATATCATTTTTTAAAACTTTTATTATACTTTATTTCAATGACAATCAATATAATCAAAACTATTAGTATTGTGATAAAACATATTCTGAATTATTTTTCCATTAATTGGAGAAACTTATCATTAAATCAAAAAAAAAATATTGATAATAGTATATTAAGCAAAGTTAAACCCCAAGTTTAATGAGATAATATTTTTGTTAGAAAATATATAATTAAGTTTAGATTAAATCAGGTCAATCATTCATTTATACCATCAATTACAAAAAACCTATCATGTAGGTGTACGTGTGTGTGTATATATATATATATATATATTAAACTTCCACTTACTAAATTGTAATGATTTCTACAAATAATTTGTATAATGTTTGTTGATTATCATATTTAACAATCAACATTTATCATATGAAAAATCTTCATATTACTACCCAAGTTATTCACACTACCGCGCAACGCGCGGTTGCAACACTAGTATATCTATAAAGGAAAATGTTAGTATGATGACATGGCACAATGAGAGGCCTCCATTGTCATTTTTCTAATTTCTCATGATTTTGATTTTTTAAAGGTTAGCTTTGATGAAGATAGAACAATAGTATTATTTAGGATGTCCCACATTGGTAGGAAGATGAAAACTTAGGCAATGAAGATGTGTATATAAAGGGTTGTTTGATGTTGTTGAAAAATATGAAATGGTGTTTGCCAAAATATAGCAAAAACCCAAGGATGATTAAGTTAAATGTTTATTATTCTTTTTTGTTTATTTTAAAATTATTTCAACCAAAGTTTAATGGTTTTAACATCAATATATACATTAAACAATTAATCAATCAATATATATATCTATAAAGGAAAATGTTAGCATGATGACATGGCACAATGAGAGGCCTCCATTGCCATTTTTCTAATTTCTCATGATTTTGATTTTTTAAAAGTTAGCTTTGGTGAAGATGGAACAATAGTATTATTTAGGATATCCCACATTGGTAGGAAGATGAAAACTTGGGTAATGAAGATGTGTATATGAAGAGTTGTTTGATGTTGTTGAAAAATATGAAATGATTTTTGCCAAAATATAGCAAAACCCAAAGATGATTAAGTTAAATGTTTATTATTCTTTTTTGTTTATTTTAAAATTATTTCAACCAAAGTTTAATGGTTTTAACATCAATATATACATTAAACAATTAAATAATTAATATATAAATCTTATTGTTTTTGTTTTTGTTTCGTACACTAACAATGCTTATAAATCTAAACTTTATTTATTTATTAATAATCATCAATCATCAATCAATATATCAATCTATATATCTATATAAATCTGAATCTTAAGAAGGTGACGTGGCATCACGACAAACGAGAATCACATTTTTTTCTTTTTTCTCAATTTACACCATTTTTAAAAAAAAAAATCAACAATTTTGGGTTAAACTCTAGACAATTCGTCTCCTCAATATCCTTTTTAGGGTTTAAACTCCAGACCTTTCATCTGCTCTCTTTTCACATGATTTTCTCGGATAAATTATACATGGAGAAGCAGTTTGAAGCCTTGAAAGCGGATTTTATCCTCCAATCTACACCAAAATGTTGTATCGCCTTTTTTTGCAGACTGTCAGATCCTTCATCTCTTCTCTTTTAGGGTTTGTAGAACTTCAATGGATCAATAGAGCTGCCCAACCCATTACCTCCAACACCGTGTGCCGACATTTCTCACTGGATGCTCAACATGGATTGCAAATTTGAAGTTATTATGCTATGGTATGTCACCCTTATCGATAGCCATATATTCTTTTCATTATTCTTTCACAATTTTGGTTGCATAACTGGACGCCTGATTTGCGTAGGGGTATTCTATCTGGACGAAGCAGGAAGAAAAGTCTTTAAGAACCTTTTTATCCTTGAATTTTAGGTAATTTCTGTTCGATTATATTTTGCGTTTAGTTGGATCATGAACTGTATTGTGTTTAGATGAATGATGTGTTGGATATTTTATGTTTGTGCCAATGAAATTAACGTCTCTTTACTTTAGTTCTAAACTTAATATCTTCAAATCATTTATGAATTTGCAAGGAAGAATGTAAACCTATGAGAAGCAACAAAAAGCCTCTAACTCCTTAAGAACCCTTTTAGCTTTGGATTTGAGGTAATATAAATTCATTTTCATTTTATGTTTTTAGTTGGATCATGAACCGGGTATTGTGATTTTGGATCAATTATTTGTTGGGTGGTTTTGTTTCTGTTGATGAATTAACAACCCTTTAGTCTACTTATAGTCCTAATTTCATCAAGTCATTAGTGAATGTGTGTCTGTGTGTGTTTGGAGAAGGGTGAGGACACATCTATAGTGATAAAAAAAGCTGCTAAATAAGTACTTATGCCCAGGTGTGAATCGCTAATCTTTCGGTTTTTCTCCGTTATCATATTGCATTCATGTTTAATAAGTTTTTATGCCTATGTTTGAATCTCTAATCTTTCGGTTTTTCTTCACATTATATTGCATTCTTGTTCAACTCATTGTATAATACCCCGAGTAAGTCCGTTAGATAAATCCCCTATCCGTTAAGTTTATGTAACGATGATATTTAATGTTTAGGGTAAGTTTGAGATAAGTTATAAGGTTAGGGGTGTTTTAGTCCTTATTGAGTAGTTTGAGCCAAAAGTGTAAATTTGAGATATAAATATCTCAAACACTTCAGATATCCTCACTTTCCTCTTTAGAAACTGTGTGTGTGTGTTCTGAACGAAAGGAAGAAGACGAAGAAACCTACGCTAGAGCATCAATTGATTTGGTTGAAGTTGATTTTGAGGTAAGCTCTTTTACATTTTGTGTTGTAATCAGTAGTAGGAGATATCTATCGGTTTAGAAGTTACGATTTCAGTGATTGGTATCGATTTCAATCGAATCTAGGTGAGATGAAACCGACTGTGTTCTTGAGACTCCCGGTGGAGTCCCGGTATTATCGACTCCCGATAACGTGAACTCCCGGTATTGTGAACTTCCGGTACCAAGAAGTCCCGATACCGAGAAGTCCCGGTACCATGGAGTCCCGGTATATTCGACTTCCGGTGATGTCAACTCCCGGTACTTGAGAGTCCCGGTACTTGAGAGTCCCGGTACTTGAGAGTCCCGGTACTTGTGAGTCCCGGTACTGGTGGTAGTGTCCGGTTATAGTTTCTGATTGTATATTTGGATTAAGTTGCTCCGAAAATTTCCTGGGGGGCCGCCCCCAAACCCCGCAAGGGCGTTGCCCCTTGACCCCATCCGCTAACCGGGTAGCGGAACCCCCGTGTTAAATCGTTGTAGGGGAACAATTGAGAATAAGAGTTATTCTATTTGAATTATTTCAGATACTGTGAATTCAAATTGAAAGACTGAATCTGTGGAAAAGGCTTGGAAGCATTTTGTTAAACAATCGAGGTGAGTTTTACTTTAAAACGTTTTAACTGGAATACATATATGTGTTTATATATGTATGTGAGTATGTGTGAAATATATATATATGTGTTTGTATATATGAGACGGATACGTGTCAAGGTTTGATTATACGTTTATGTTAGAAGGATATATGTATATAATTATATATATATATATATATATATATGGTTGGAAAAATGATGAAAGGTTTATAAATGACAATATGATATATTGAGATATATATTGTATTTATATTGCACAAAACGAGTATAGGTGAGCCGAATTATTATTCGGCGGGGCTGTATGGAAATACAGCGGGGCTGCATGAAATTGCAGTGGAGCTGTAGGTAATTGCAGCGGGGCTGTATGTAATTACAGTGGAGTCGACTGTATTGTACAGTGACGATAATTAGTTGGCTTGCTACCGACTAATGTGGCCAGGGGAAAGAAGATGAGATGAGGAGAGATACGCGGTGCTCGAGTCGTAATGTGGTATTTATATACGTGTGGTATATGCGTGCTTATACGAAAGGTTTTATGTAAACTATTTTGATACAAAGTATTATGTGAAAAGAGTTTTATATTGATTTTGGAAAAGACCAGGATTAACTCACTAGACCCGTTTGGTCTAACCCTCATTTTGTTTTCAAAAATATGTTTTCCAGGTCGAGGAATTGATAGCGGCAAAGGAAAGAATAAGGTGTAGGCTGCTTCCGTTGATCGATGATGTTTAAGAAGCTTTTATATATTTTGTAGTGTCAAGACTAATGAAACCATACTTGGTTTGTTATGTAACTTTTGTTGTAAATCAATGATATGTATGAATGTTATGTATTATGATGTATGTTATGGGATTTGGGTTGTTACACATTGGATCATTTGGATTGAATATGCAAATGGAACATATATCAATGGATGGTTATTTAGGATACTAAGGAGATGTTTACCAAACGCTTACTCGACAAGTGCTTACGGGGTCAATTACCTTATCGGATGTACATGACAATGACCTATAATCTTACATGGTAAGAGCATTGGAAAGGACCGAGAATCTTACCCTTTTACACATTCAATTTCATGCTATTTTGTCGTTTGTTTACACATTTTCATAACGTCTTACTCCCGTGTGGTATCAAAGAGACAACACCGAAAGACAAATGGAAAACAATAGTTGTCATTGGAATTGAAGTTTGTCTGATACGAACTGTGGCTTCCAGATACTTTTATGAATAATTATGTGTCATGTAACCTTCACCCAAAATAAACTTTTAAGCAGTGAAATCCCAATTAGAAAACATTAAATGAATAACTCCCCTAGGGTTCTAGGACATTTTGTATGTTTTAGTCGCACCTAATGTATAAAAAAATCAGCAAATCAGTTTTTAAAGCCAACAAATAACAAAATTAATGAAACAGAAACACAAAAATAAAGAAAATTGATCTATTAGCTCACTTGGTTAGAGGGTTGTGCTAATAATGTTGTCAAATGTTGAAGATTGCAACATTTCTTCCCTTGAAAATAAAGCAGTTTTTTGTGCATTATCATTATTACAAACAAGTTTATGGTATTGACTTTGGCATAGCATTTTTTTTATTGCCTTTGTTGCAGGGTATTTTAGATATTTAACTGTAACAACCGGTTTCCTATGGCAAGTTTGGAAGTTTAGTGTCTTTTGTCTAAAGAATGAAAGTATACTTGGAGGGCCAAAATGGAAATTGGAGAGAAGGTATTTAAAGGCACAATTTCCTAGGGTTAGCTGATTTTCAATTTGTTGGTCCCGAAAGGCCTATACAAGTTTGTAGAAGGGGGGGGGGGTGAATACAAACACGCTATTTTACTTTTCTAAATTGTTTATTGATAAATCATTAACAATTTACAGCTTGTTGCGGAAACAAGATTAAGGATAAACCTAAATCTAAACAAGTTGGAACACTAAGGTTTCTTGCACTAAGAAAGATATGGAGATTACTAATAAAATCCTATCTTGAGAGAGATTTGAACTTGTCCAGAGTTAGCAAGTTACTTCAAATGAAGTGAGTTCATCTCTTTATATACTGCATGCATTTAATGCAATTAAGTATATACTTTACACGTGTCATCAGCGGATTGGTTGCATGTCATTGACCTTTGTTGACAACCTTAGTAGCCGCATGAATGAACAGTGTAGTATCAGAGTGGTTGTACGATCTCAGATTTTCGGAGGTTCTTTTCTGACATTTCGTACGGTGGCGTGCAAGGGAGGTTAAGACAAAAAGTACTTTGTACGGAGGACTTCATGATCAGCTTTCGTTGATTCAGCGATTATCATTTACTATTCAGCGAATGATAAAGTTCAGCGATAGCTGAAGTCTTGTACTTGATACTTCACGTTGAGTGGACAAATCTGAGTCTTCGCTGATCCGCATCAGTTCATTAGTAGACTTGTCGCTGGTTCTTGAGCTTGATCTTCGACTTCAGCGTAGAACCTTTGTTGACGTGAAACTTGTCTTCAGGGATTATAAGTAAGCAACTAACTTATCAGCGATCACCATAAGGACTGAACAGACTCAGCGCATTATGGTGAACAGTGTTCGCTGAATGTTTAATTTAAAGAGCAAGAGTTCCTATCAGCGGTACTGTAAGATCTTAGTACTTATCAGCGATAGTGAAACTCTGATACATATTGTTTACATACAATTTTCACTAAGTATCTAAGAGAGGGTCATTATCAAATCACTGAGGGTTTGGATCAACAATCTCCCCCTATTTGATTATGACATAGCAACAAAGAAAATTACTATTTAATGAAAACATAAGGATAAAAAGAACTCATAAAATATTTGTCCCTTTTACTGTTTTCTGGGATCTTTTCAGTACTGATGGAGTAAAGTACATTCGCTGAAATCTTTCTTTAAATCTTTGAATCAGGTTACAATGAAGAACAGAAAGATTACAAGTACAAGCGAAATAAATTACAAGTACAGAAGGATAACTGATACAATAGAGAAAAAAGGAGATTATATCAGTTTTCAAAAGGTTCTTCCTTAATGAGAAGTTCATCAAGGGTCGTCTTTTCAGTGGGAATCATCCAGTCAGGAACCGTTACACCTTGTTTTCTTTTCTTCAGCGCTTCTTGAAAGATCAAGGGTTTTAGGTGTCGTGCCTGAATGTCCTTTCTGAAGTCACACCAGTAGATAAGATCTCTGAGCTGTTCGATTGGAGTGATTGGGAGCTCAGCGATCCGTTGAAAGCATTTACGTCCGTCGTAGTCAAGAAAGAATATTCCATAAGGATTACTGATGACTTTACCAGGGACGAAAAGTTCACATGGTGGCAAAGAGATGTCAAGGGCGGATAGATCAGGATCAGGACCAAGTAATTCAGCGCGAGAGAAACCAATTCCAGTTTCATTTCGTATGACAGGTCCTGAGTTTGAATCTTGACGTTTCTTCCTTGGAGAACCTCTTTTTCTTTTCGGCTTTAGATCAGGAACAGGAGGAATATCCACACAAGAAGATATCAAGTCGATCTGTCTGTTTATCAGCTTTTCGAAATGATTCTTGTACTTAGATTGTGATGGTTGGATAGCTAACCTCATCTCCAGCCATTCAGAGAGACCATACCTTTATACAGTGTCAGCGCGAAAGGTTTCAGATGTGCCATCTTCTCTGAACAGTTTGATGTCAACAATAGGTACTCCGATAGATGTTCTTCCAGAGATGAATACCTTGTTGATCTTCGCTGGACGATATCTGAAGTGAATTTTCTCTTTACACCAGATCAAGGTGGTCTGAGAAACTTCAGTTTTCTTTTCCACGATCTTCTGGGCTTCTTCCCACAGCTTTCGTTGGATTTGAATGGGAACACGCTTCAGCTTGGGGTATTTGACAGATTCTTGAGTGAGCTTGATGGCGTATTCTCTGTCTTTCTCTTCAGCTTCCTTTCTTTCAGCAATGAGGCGTTCAGCTCTAAGGTGGTCCTGATATTCAGCTTTTGAAATTCTGAACTTAGGAGGAACTGAAGGCAGTTGATCACGCCTTAGAATGATTCGCTGATCCTCGAATCGCTTTATTATTTCTTCTCTTCTCTTTTGATCTTCTTCACTCAGCCTTTGAGGAACTGAGGAAGGTCTCTTATTGTGCAAGAGAGGTTGTTCTTCTGGTTCATCAGTCTCAGAGATTAAATCCAAGACTGGGATTATTTCATCAGCAGTAGATGGCTTTATTTGTGAAGTCGCAACAGTAGAACCTTCAGCGACATCCTCAAACAGGGGAGAGGACTAGCTGAAAAGCAGCGATCTTACAGATAAGAATTGGGTAGAAGAACTTGGGTAGAAAAGATAGAAAAAATAATGTGGATGTGTATATAGGTTTGGAGAACTTAGTGAGTTGATGAGAAGTTCAGGGAAGGAAAAAGTAAAGATTTAGTTTACCTGACAAACCGGCTTTTCAAAAAGAATCGCTAGATTTTCATCTTCAGCGAGGCCTTTGTCTTTGCTTTTCTCAGCGCCAGAGGCTGAGGGCTTTGTCTTTGTCTTCTCCCCTGATGGTTCTTTTATTGAGATTCCTTTAAGAGCTTTGATCCTTGGGGCAGGTTTGACGATAAAGAAATCATCGTCATCTTCATCATCATCATCATCCTTTCTTGGAGAGAAGGATGGTTTGTCGTCAGGGATGTCGATGTCTTCATCTTCTTCTGCTTCGGAATTTTCAGCATCTTCTTCGAGTTGCCCCCCCTCATATACAGAGGCGAGCTTCTCGGTTCCCTCAGGGTTTTCATCTCCCTGAGGTCCAGCGGTCAGATCTTCATTCCTTTCTCCCCTGATAGATTCATCATGGGAAAGGTCTTCAGCGCTTTTGTTGTTCAGATCTTCAGCGCTTTTCTCAAGATCTTCAGCGCTCTTCTCCTTGGAATGTTCAGCGCTCTTCTCCCCCTCTTTTTCATGATGACTGGGGGAGGAATGGGCAGACTCAGCATTGGTGTTATCTCTGTCTTCTGGGCCAGAGATTTTCACACAACCTTCAAGCTTTGCTATTCTATCTTCTAGGCCAGAAATAGCAGGCGTGATTTTCCTCAGCTCTGTGCGATCCTCCTCTGTGAAAGATTCCAGAATAGGGACAGGGGCAGGAGCAGGAGCTGGACTATTTGCCTTGTTTACCAGCGTCTCGATCATCGTCTTCATAGAGCTAACGTCGGTCTTTACAGAGCCTAAGTCAGTCTTGACCTCTGACATATCACCCTCGAGTTTTTCAACCGATGTCTTCAGCGTTGTTACTTCGCTGGACATGGTCGAAACTGATGTTTTGAGGCTTGTGTAGTCAGTGTAGATGTCACAGAGCACCTTGGCAAAATCGCTGAGCGTCTTATCAAGACTCTTGATGTCTTCAGTGGAAGCTTTCTTCTCCACCACCGTTGTCAGCTTTGTCAAGTTCTCTCCAGCGTTTGTTACAGCTGTTGAGTTGTTGGAGAGTGTGGTGGTGAGACTGGACAACTTTGTTTACACGGACTTCAGCGAGGCGTTGATGTCTCCCAAATTAGGACCTGTAACATATAAGTACTTGTGAACAAAGGAAAGCTCAGAAGTTTCAGGTTTAGTTACAGTGTTTAAGGTGGGATTAGTACCTGTAGGAGGATTGATGAACTCGTCGAAGTTGCAGGTTCCTGAGTAGTGTTCCATATCCTCTTCGAAAGTACGGTGAGGTATGGTGAACTCTGCAGGTCCTTTCTTCATCATTAGTTGAGAAGCATCAGCTGCGGCTTCTGGAATGATGGCATCTCCAGTGTTCGCTGGAGGAGTGTCCAAGTGAGCGGAGGGAGAAGCGAAGGTTAAGATTGGGGTTCGGGTTCTGAGTTCAGCGTTGGAATCGCTGATGATCACTTCATCAGTCTTTTGAGAGACTGAGGGAGGTTGGGTAGTTTCCAAGTTTCTAACCTCAGCGTTTAGAGACGCTGAAGTCTGGATTGGAGGGATGGCTTGCACGGGTGTGGCAGAGCGTACCACGGAACTTTCCTTCAGCTCTTCAGAATGAGCTGAGGAGTCTTCAGCATGGAATTGCTGGGGTTGCTCCTTGGTTTTCTTGATCCTTTTGGAATCAAGTTGGGTGTGTGAGGGTTTCCTTTTCTTATAAGGAGAGGATGTTGTAGTCGGGGTATCAGCGATTGGTATAGTCGCTGAAGGAGCCACAGAAAGCGGAGAATTTAGAAGAGTGAGAAGAGTAGAGAGACGTACCTCATTGGCGACAGGCTTGAAGTCGAGAACCTTAGGGCCAATCTGAGAAAGTTTCAGATCACCCTCTTCAGGATAGCTGTCCTTCAGGCCATATTGAAAGATGGCGCTGATGAATCGTGGGTAAGGAACCCATGCTGGTCTGTCAGCGGTAGAATCGACACGTTGAATCAGGTCTTCATAAATAATGGAGGCCCAGTCAATATTTAGACCTTTCAGCAGTGCGTATCCCATGGACTGCTGAGGTTGGGCGGCTTGATCAGAAGATCCGGATTTCGCTGTCATGCAGCTGATCAGGTGAGCGAAGATGAAATTCATCTCGCTGGGCATCTTGGATTTCTTTATCAGCGTCAGTTTCTTCTCAGGCTTCTTGTCCCTTCCAATATCCCAGATATAACCCATTGCGTCAAGGAAAGCAATGATTGCTTCTCTGTCAGCATGCTTTTTGTGGTCAGGGAATGGAATGAAGGGTTTTTCTTTGGAGGCATTTGGGAAGTTTAGGGCTTTGCGGATAATTGCGGGTGTGATCTTGATGGTGCCATACTCAGTATCGCTGAGTATGCAGTCTATTGTTTTGGATGGATCTTTGGCAGAGGGTAGCTCAGTGTGTCTGGCAGAGTACCAGAACTGGGATAAGAGCCGCTGACTGGCAGGAGGTGTTATGGTCAGGGCTGTGTAGATAGGGTTGTTCTTCAGAAAATTTACAGCATCGTCCAGATGTGATACTTGCTTCCGAGGAGGAAACTCGAGAAGAGCTGAGAGGTTGTTGGCCTTAGTCCAATCGAGTTGATCCAGCTCGAACTTCACCTGGGGGGCTTTGAAGATTTCCATTTCCTCAGAGTCAGTGGAGATGGATTCAGCGGTAACATTCAGCTTTGAAGATGCCATATCACTGTATTATTAGTTCAACCAAAGATGTTAACAGATAAGAATTATCTTAATGTGGAAAGAAATTGCCGTTAAGATTTTTCGAATCTTGTCCATTTCATTCAGACAAAAAAATGTCTTAAAGAAGATTAGGGTTTTTCTTGATTTTAAAAGAAAAGTAAAACCCATAAAATCTTGTATTCCAGTTTCTAAAAGAAAAATGGATACGAATGAAGAACAAGTTTAAGATTTAGATTTAAAACTTGAAGAACAACCATGAAATGGTTGTGTTCATAAAACCATGAAAGAAATGATTTTATTTTAAAAAGTTCTTTTGTTTGATCTTGTTAAAACAAAGAGAAGATCGAAAACAAGTTATACGCATTTGATAAAGAATAAGAACATATTAACCTTGAAGTTGAATACCAAGATGATGAACAGTTCTTGAGGTTTTTGAGAGCACAAATGCAACAGAGAATTCTTTTCTTGCGGAGAAAGATTGTTCGCGTAAAAGACAAATATAAACCAAGAGTTGTTTATATAGGGATTTTTAGAGAGAGAAAACCTTGAGCGGGAAAAGGTTTTCATCATGACACGGACACGTGTTTGCATTTGATTGGAAGTTTGAACAAAACGTGCAAACGTGTGTCAGAAAGAAATCGTGCCGAGTGTTATCCGTTGCAATGACGTCACAACTGTCCTTTCACATTCTTTTAGGATGTCTCTGAGGTTTTAAAAAAAACTCAAGGACTCTTTTAAAAAAAATGAAGCACTGAATAGAAATATCAGTGAAGGTTTAAGGAATTTTCAAAATATCGCTGTTAAGGAAGAGATATTCAGCGATGCAATTTATTTTGAAATCTTGCATTTACATGCGATTGTCAGGAAGAGAAAACATACCTGGATATCAGTTTAACCAAATTTATTCAGAGAGAAGATGATGAAATGGATTATAAAAGTTGATTTTATCCCGAAGCCTATACAAGAATGTATAAACGTATCGCTGATTAAATGTGAACCGCTGAAGATTTTATCCTTCAAAGTTCAGCATTCCAAGCTCGCTGATGAGAAAGTTGAATCTTGTCTCATCAAGAGGTTTGGTAAACAAATCAGCTAACTGATAATCAGTTGGGATAAAATGAAGTTCTATATCACCATTCATCACATGATCTCTGATAAAATGATATCTGATTTCTATGTGTTTTGTCTTTGAGTGTAGCACTGGATTGTTTGCTATAGCGATGGCACTTGTGCTGTCGCAATAGATTGGAATTTTGGAGAGCTGAAGATCATAGTCTAGTAGTTGATTTCTCATCCACAAGACTTGAGAACAGCAGCTTCCAGCGGCTACATACTCAGCTTCAGCTGTGGAAGTGGACACTGAGTTTTGCTTCTTACTTGTCCAACTTACCAGCTTTCCACCCAGGAGCTGACATCCTCCTGTGGTGCTTTTCCTATCCATTTTGCAACCTGCAAAATCACTGTCTGAATAGGCGGTTAGATCGAATCCTGAGTCTTTGGGATACCAAAGACCTAGATTTGTTGTACCCTTAAGATATCGAAAGATTCGCTTTACAACTTTCATATGGGATATCTTAGGTTCAGCTTGATATCGTGCGCATAGACATGTTGCAAACATAATATCGGGTCGGCTAGCTGTAAGATACAGTAGTGAGCCGATCATCCCACGGTACAGCGTGACATTGACAGGAACACCCTTTGTGTCCTTATCAAGTATCAGCGGTGGTGCCATAGGGGTTTTCATAGCTGAACTTTCAGTTAAGTCGAATTTCTTCAGCATATCTTTAACATACTTTCCCTGATTTATAAAAGTTCCTTTTTCAGTTTGCTTAATCTGAAGACCAAGGAAATATGTTAGTTCACCCATCATACTCATTTTATACTCATCTTTCATTCTATCAGCGAAACGAGTACAAAGCTCAGGGTTAGTAGAACCAAATATAATGTCATCAACATATATTTGAACTAAAATGATATGACCTTTTACTTTTCTAAAAAACAAAGTTTTGTCAATCTTACCTCGCTCAAATTTTTCAATATGGAGATAAGTAGAGAGAGTATCATACCATGCACGTGGAGCTTGCTTTAAGCCATAAAGTGCCTTGTCCAGTTTATAAACATAACTTGGACGCTTAGGATCTGAGAATCCTGGAGGTTGTTCCACATATACTTCTTCATTCAGCTTTCCATTCAGAAACGCTGACTTAACATCCATCTGATGTACAGTGAAGTTTTTGTGTACAGCGTATGCTAAGAAAAGACGAATAGATTCAAGTCTTGCTACTGGAGCAAAAGTTTCGTCATAATCTATGCCTTCCTCTTGTCTGTATCCCTGAGCAACAAGACGAGCTTTGTTGCGAGTTACAGTACCATGTTCGTCCAACTTGTTTCGATAGACCCATTTAGTGCCTATCACCGTTTTGTCAGTTGGTCTACGAACAAGTTTCCAAACTTTGTTTCTTTCGAATTCAGTCAGCTCTTCTTGCATAGCGCTGACCCAGTTTGGATCTCTAAGGGCATCATCTATTTTCTTTGGTTCAGTTAGAGAAATAAAGTTAACAAATAAACAAATATTACCTGCACTTCTACGAGTCTGAATACCAGCGTTGGGATCACCAAGAATTTGATCGATTGGGTGATTTACAGTCCATCGCTGAGCCGGAGCATGCGTCGCTGACTCAGTCTGAACTGGAGAAACTGAAGATGAGGCTTCAGCTACTTCTGGATTATCAGCTAAGAGAGGAATGTTTGCATTTGCCACTTCATTCACTGATTGCTGAGAAATAGATGGAATTTCTGAGACATTTGGATCAACTGCAGGTATAGTGTTTATAGGAACAGCTGAGACCCAAGATGTTTCAGCTTCACTATTTTGCATATTTGGAATGATAGAAGGACCATCATTTTCTACTGTGTGAGCATGAGGAGTGGGAACATCTTCTGAATCACCAAGATGAGAAAACATCCATTGATTCAGTTCTTCTGTATCAGCGTTCGGTTTAGAGTTCGTTGAACGGGATTCGTCAAACGTGACGTGAATAGTTTCTTCTACAGTTTGTCTTCTTCGGTTGAAGACTCTGAAGGCTTTGGAAACTGAGGAGTATCCAAGAAAGATTCCATCATCAGCCTTAGGATCAAACTTTCCAAGGGCATCTCTGTTGTTCAGTATGAAACACTGACATCCAAAGATGTGAAGAAAGCTGATTGAAGGCTTTCTCCCATGAAAGAGTTCATAGGCTGTCTTTTTGAATCTTTTAACTATCAGCGACCTGTTTTGCATAAAACAAGCAGTGTTGACAGCTTCTGCCCAAAACTGAGTAGGCAGGTGAGAATCGCTGAGCATTGAACGTGCAGCTTCAATAATTGTTCTATTTCTTCTTTCAGCGACTCCGTTTTGTTGTGGTGTTCTCACTGACGAAAAGTTGTGAGAAATACCCTTGCTCTCAAGGAAGGAATCAAGAGAACTGTTTTTGAATTCAGTTCCATGATCACTCCTTATTGAGCGAACAGTCATATTGTTCAGAGTTTCCATCTTCCGAACAAAGGTGATGAGTTCTTCAGGGGTGTCACTCTTAGAACGGAGAAACATTACCCATGTGTAACGAGAGAATTCATCAACTATGAGCAGCGTATATTTCTTTCCAGCGATGGATTGTTTGTTAACGGGGCCAAACAAATCCATATGGAGTAGTTGAAGAGGAGATGACACTGAGGAAACTTGCTTTGACTTAAAGCTTGCCTTGGTCTGCTTCCCTTTTTCACACGCTGAACATAAGGACTCTTTGGCGTATGAATGTTGAGGTAGACCAGTGACTAACTCTTTGGATGAAAGAGTATTCAGTTTCTTGAAGTTGAGATGTGAGAGCCTTTTGTGCCAAAGCCAGTTAACATCAGAAGATGCTTTTGAGAAGAAACAGGAGTTCTCAGTGGTTGTTGAGTCCATGTTTATAACGTAAACATTTTCCAAACGATAACCGCTGAGAGCTATCTTCTCCTTTTTGTCAGAGACAAAGCAGGATTCCTTAGTGAAAATCACTTTGTTATCCATGTCGCAAAGCTGACTGATGCTTAGAAGATTATGCTTCAGCCCTTCAACATATGCGACTCTTCTGAAGGATGTTGTACCATTTGAAAGTACACCATACCCTCGGGTATGTCCTTTTCCATTTCCACCGAAAGTCACAGAGGGGCCCTTCTCTTCCTTGTATTCAGCGAGCAGGCTTTTCTTTCCAGTCATGTGTCTAGAGCATCCGCTATCGAGATACCAGATACCCTTCTTAACCTGCAATACAAAGGAAGATTAGTTTTGCTTGGGTACCCACTTCACCGTGTATACGCGTTTGTCAGTGGAAGTAGTTGGAATGGGTTCAGCAGTCTTCGCAGCATTTGAAGATTCAGCTTTGTCTTTCTTCACTTTGGTCAATTTCTTGACCTCAGCGGTAGGAGTCACCTTGACCTGAATTGCAACTGGTTTGGTCTTCTTGGGTGCTATCTTCACCTTAGCTATCTTATCAGCTTTGGTGGCTGTGGGACACTTACTTGCAATATGATCGGTAAGTCCACAGTGATAACATTTCCTATAACTAAAATTAGTTCTAGGACCACTTGAGTGCTGAGCTTTTAATTTGGAATTAGAAGTGCCAGCACCAAGTACACTATTGGTTTTTGAAATAGGACGAACATTCAGTTCTTCAGATTTCTTACCAAGGACATCTACTCTGAGTCTAGGAGTAGGTCGCTGAACTGATCCAGAGGTCTGATTTCTAGAACCAGATGAATGAATCACTAAGGCTTTGGAAGCATTCAGCTTAGGTACTAAGGTACCCTTCTGAGGATTTTGATAAAAAACAATTCCTTTACCTTTGTCTTTAGAGACAGAGGTAGGTTTTGAATAAACCATTTTCTCCTTACCTTTTGAGGAGGTAGGAGTTTCCTCAGGGATTGGTGTAATCGACGAGGAGTACTGAGATGAAGAAGTGTCAACTACTGAGGATACGAACGTTCCAAATTTAAGCATTGAACGTTCAGTGGTTGGTTTTGGAGTGTCATATTTATAACCCAGACCACGTTTATCACTCAGAGGAATCTGAGCCTTAATTATCTCAGTGATCTTTGTTGAAGAATTACACCATCCTTCAACAGTAGCTTGTTCAGTTTT
The DNA here is from genome assembly GCA_033807775.1 of Saussurea involucrata. NCBI lineage: Eukaryota > Viridiplantae > Streptophyta > Magnoliopsida > Asterales > Asteraceae > Saussurea > Saussurea involucrata. The sequence goes on along the minus strand of CM066312.1, from coordinate 69,120,226 downwards.
TAATGCAGCGATAGCTTCCGCTCGTTCGATTTTGACTAGCTGATTTAAATGGACTTGATCTTTAAAATCTTCTTCAAATTTAGAAAGCTTTTCTATTTGAAGGTGGCAGTTTTTAAGCTTTTCAGCGAGATCAAGATTTTGGTTTTCAACCACAGCTTTGCCGTTCATGGCTTCGTATAAACTTCTAGTCAGCAGTTCGATTTTACGGAGACTATCAGCTTCATCAATATTTGCAATATTGGTAAAGAAAGAAGGTGATACCTGAATGGCAGATGTTGAAGTGGAGGGAATGTCTGAACTTTCTTCCTCTTCTTCAATCTTGGCCATGAGACATTGATTTGCTTCATCATCTTCAGAATCAGATGATGAGGCTTCTTCATCAGAAGCAGCCCAATCATAGTCAGCCATCAGGCCTTTTCCTTTCTTCTTAAAGCTTTTCAGCTTTGCATACTTCTCCTTCAGCTTTGAGTATTTGTCGTCTTTATTCCTTGGAACAAAGGATTTCTTTGTAAAAGATGAAGGTCTCATGATTTTCTTTGACCTGCACTCGTTAGCGAAATGACTTGTCTTTTCGCAGTTGAAACAAGTAGCAGTAGCCTTATCAACAAAAGCTGATGACTTAGGCTTGTCAGCTATAGAAAAAGTTTTGTTCTTTCTAAACATTTTCTTCTTGGCGAATCTCCTGAACTTTTTAGTTAGGAGAGCCAAGGATTCATCATCATCTGAAGAATCAGAATCTGATGACCTTTCAGAGTTACTTTCTAACTCAGTGATAGTGACCACGGGTCGCTGAGTAGAAGGTTCCTCTGAGATTAAAGCAACAGGGGTGCTTTTGGAATCTTTTACAAGATTCTTCTTAAGATGGCTAGATTGCTCATGATTCAGCAATGTGCCATATAAGGTAGCAAGTGTCATTGATCTTAGATCTTTTGACAGCTTGAGACACATGGAATAATTGTCCCAGCTTTCAGGTAAACATTCTAAAAACTTTGTCAGCACTTCAAAGTTAGAATATTCCTTACCAACCGTTTTTAGATCTATAATTAAGCAATTAAAACGTTGATGAACTTCAGAGAGAGTTTCATTCTTACCAGAAATGAAGCTTTCGTATTGTCTTACCAGGTTGATCTTTCTTGAATCCTGGACTTCAGACGTTCCTTCATACTGAACACATATTGTGTCCCACATGGCTTTTGAGGATTTCAGGTTCATGACGGAATGGTAGACTTCGTCAGGAAGGGCCATGGATAGTATGGATCTGGCTTTTGTATCTATAGCCACTTTCTTCTTATCTTCGTCGGTCCACTGATGGATTTCTTTAGGAATCAGCCTTTCTGGAATAGCAGCTCTAGTTGCAGTGGCTGGAACTAAAGGATCAATTGTTACAGGGATGTGTGGGCCGTTCTCAAGATAGTAAGGTATAGTAGGGTCTACACCTTCTAAGAAGAGTGTCATCCTATTTTTCCACAAGTTGAAGTTGTCTCTGGAAAATCTAGGGGGTTTTGCAAGAGAACCATTGTCTATATAATTTGTGTTTGTATGGGAGGCCATTTTCAGATAATAGCAAGGAAGAGAAATATCTTAGATTAGATCTTGTTTATGAGATTAAACAAATCTGCTCTGATACCACTTGTTGGTCCCGAAAGGCCTATACAAGTTTGTAGAAGGGGGGGGGGGGGGGGGGGGGGTTGAATACAAACACGCTATTTTACTTTTCTAAATTGTTTATTGATAAATCATTAACAATTTACAGCTTGTTGCGGAAACAAGATTAAGGATAAACCTAAATCTAAACAAGTTGGAACACTAAGGTTTCTTGCACTAAGAAAGATATGGAGATTACTAATAAAATCCTATCTTGAGAGAGATTTGAATTTGTCCAGAGTTAGCAAGTTACTTCAAATGAAGTGAGTTCATCTCTTTATATACTACATGCATTTAATGCAATTCAGTATATACTTTACACGTGTCATCAGCAGATTGGTTGCATGTCATTGACCTTTGTTGACAACCTTAGTAGCCGCATGAATGAACAGTGTAGTATCATAGTGGTTGTACGATCTCAGATTTTCGGAGGTTCTTTTCTGACATTTCGTATGGTGGCGTGCAAGGGAGGTTAAGACAAAAAGTACTTTGTACGGAGGACTTCATGATCAGCTTTCGTTGATTCAGTGATTATCATTTACTATTCAGCGAATGATAAAGTTCAGCGATAGCTGAAGTCTTGTACTTGATACTTCACGTTGAGTGGACAAATCTGAGTCTTCGCTGATCCGCATCAGTTCATTAGTAGACTTGTCGCTGGTTCTTGAGCTTGATCTTCGACTTCAGCGTAGAACCTTTGTTGACGTGAAACTTGTCTTCAGGGATTATAAGTAAACAACTAACTTATCAGCGATCACCATAAGGACTGAACAGACTCAGCGCATTATGGTGAACAGTGTTCGCTGAATGTTTAATTTAAAGAGCAAGAGTTCCTATCAGCGGTACTATAAGATCTTAGTACTTATCAGCGATAGTGAAACTCTGATACATATTGTTTACATACAATTTTCACTAAGTATCTAAGAGAGGGTCATTATCAAATCACTGAGGGTTTGGATCAACACAATTCTTCTTGGAGGTGTTTGGCGGCTATAGAAGAAAGGGGAAGAAGAAAAGAGATTTTGGAGAAAGAAATCAAGGAAGAGAAGAAATTAGTAAGGTAACTCTCATTTATTGTTAATTTAGTGTTCCTTTCTTAATTGGTCTGGATTCTTATGTCTGAAATCAGTGATTCAATGAGTTTTTCAACCACATTTCCTTAAAAGTGGGTTTTGAGGGTTTTGTCTTTGTAAACCGAATTAAGGGTAAAAAAGTGAATTAAGTGGATGTTTAGGTTTGGTGAATGAACCCTTAGGTTTGTCTAATCGAATTAATGGCAGAAGATGGTGTTAGTCCCAAAATGATCAAACAACATGAATTTCCACATGAATTCTAGAGAGAGAGTAGAGAGAGAAAGCTTAGATCGTATTCATGTCGGCTCTGTATTACAATATGAGAATTATGTCCAAAAGCTTACAAAGAAAGTCTAAACAAAGCCTTATATACCCTAAGACTTATTAAGGAAATAAGCTAGCTTTGACTTTCTACACTTGACTAAATACATTGACTTTGACTTTATCAAGAATATTAAATCTTGAAGACATATTTAGACCTAACAATCTCCCCCTTGGATTCAAGATTTAAACATTTGAGAACAACAGTCTTCGGCTTCTTGAATCTTCAAAACTTCGGTCTTTATCAAGGCTTGCCAACGTCAAATCGTCACAACATCTTCAGATGGGGATCTTCACACAAGGCATTTTGATACAATGTAGTGCCATGCTTGTTGTAGATAAACTTCAGGAATGCCCGTGCGTCCCCCCAGAGCATAAGAAATTGGATGCCCTCGTAGAATAGACCCAATCACTGAATTAATCCTGAGTTTATCAAGATTAACATAATGATTATTAGGTTTATACGGTAGAAGATACATCATTCTTGGAAACACAGCATTTGGAGTATTGCGACGAGCGGATGGATCAGCTCCTGTAGATAACGTGGATGGTAAAAGATTGTCACGAGAGGCATTATCAGATGGTGCCTCAAGATGTTCTTGAACTGTATTTTCATCTTCTCGAACTTGAGAATCAAAATCTTCATCAGAAGCCATGAATACACCTGGAATGAAGTATAAAAGATCCTCAATAAGAACACCGAATGAATCACAAAAACACATGAAAGACTTAGAAAAACAGAAAAAAAATTGCTCAAGTCTGGTTTGCGCTACCAACAGGTGGCGCAAAGCTTACTTTGCGCTACCAACGGGTGGCGCAAAGCTAGGTTTGCACTACCAGCGGGTGGTGCAAAGCTCACTTTGCGCTACCAACGGGTGGCGCAAAGAAGAAAGCTTACTTTGCGCTACCAACGGGTGGCGCAAAGCTAGGTTTGCACTACCAGCGGGTGGCGCAAAGCTCACTTTGCGCTACCAACGGGTGGCGCAAAGAAGACTTGGCAAAACCTGAGAGACCCTGAAAACGACCATGGCGCAAACCGAACTTCAACCCATTATTATATAACTCTGATTATTCAAAAACAAATTTGTCGAACACGAGATGGCACAGAAGAGAAATTGAAGTTGAAAAATTAGACATCAAAGAAAGAACTTAATGAGAGTCGATCATAAGCATGAAACAATTAGCCTAAGAACATGAATCGACAAAAAGAGCAAAATGTGAACAAACAACCATCGAAATCGAAAAATCCCTAAGGTCTGAAATCGACTATCGCAAAGGTCCAATTGATTGAAATGAGCAGATATAAACAATTCTAATCAAGGATTCAATCAAAATATCGATAATGCACAGTGTAATGGAGTGAGAAAACTTACCTGGAGTGGAGAGCTTCAACCGTATTCGCAAACTGATCAGATGAGAAAGTGAACAAGAGAAGCCGTACGAAGAATAGAATGTGAAAGGAGAATTTGAAAAAGAAGTCAAACTTTTATCTATATATATATACTACCTAAAAAAAATATTTACTTAGAAAATCCATTTTGCTCCCCCTACACAAATGCAATAGATGTTTTAAGAAATATTTTACATTTGGAGAGTTTGCCAGAGAAAAAGCTTCAGAAGTACATACCTGGAAGATTTATCTGATTTGAGTTATTGATTCTTTTAAATTTCAATTCCTGTGAATATCACAAAATCTCAGAACTTTGAACACAGAAAATCACAACTCATCGTACCTTGCTCCCCCTCAAACACTGAACTCAATACTTTTCTCCCCCTGAAATTAAGCAGTACTTCACAAAAACACAGAATGAAATATCACACATGAAAAATCAGTAATAGAAAAGAAGTACATCAAATTATATACTGTAACTACTAACTATAGATTATTTGAACACCAAACAAAAGAAATTCAACTTAGTGAAATCTGACAGATTTTTCAAACAAATGAACTTGAATGCATGTTTTTGGATTTAAATACAAGTCATCATTGCATATCAAGCTAAAAAATGTTCAGTTTCAGCCTCTTTATTAAATCTATTTGGTGTGCTAGCATGCGAAATATGATCAGCTTCAATCATATGCATTTCTAAAACATATAAGAATACTTTGCTCTTACTCACACTATTTGTCCAAAATCAGAATTTTCACAAATTTACGGGTCTATCGCGACTTCGTATTTTCCCCAAGTATCAAGAGATGTGTGCTCATTGGCATCTTTTCTTTTGTGCTCATTGGCATCTTTTGATATTGTGCACATTGGCATCTTTTGATATTGTGCTCATTGGCATCTTTAATCACAAAGTTTAGTAAGAATAAGATACACCGTTAAACATGACTTTCTAACTGGTTCTATAGCAGGATTTGGGTCAGCCAATCCCAGACCAGTTAGTCTTAGGGGCTAGGTGTCGAGCACCCCTTGGAACTTACTTTCCCAAACCAGAAAGGCCACATCGATATATATTAAACCCATTTGTACCAGTAGAACATGGCTTTCTATCTGGTTCTATAGCAGGATTTGGGTCAGCCAATCCCAGACCAGTTGGTCTTAGGGGCTAGGTGTCGAGCACCCCTTAGGACTTAATCTCCCAAACCAAAAAGGCCACATGCACAAACTTTCAAACTAACTGATTGGAATTAAAAACATAGAGCATCTCAATCGCTAGGTTCTACAACATAGTGCTTCCCCCATATTTTCGTTTCCATCCATCATTCTGACAAAAAGGCTTTTTGAGCATTGTATTCTATATAAGTCTAGATTTGCACAATTTCGAGCATTCAGCATAATTTCATTCATGTTTTGCTGACCTTTCGATTTATATCAGAAGTGAAAGTTGAAACAAGTCTAACTCAGATATAACAAAAAAAACTTGTAAAATCACCCTTGACACACATTTTATTCATTGAATGAAAACTGAAAGAATTTTCACTTCATTGAATTAAATTTGTGAGGATTCAAGCTTTCAAATTCAACATGCCGAGTTTTGATAAAAGGAAAGTGAAACGCTTTTCATCCAATGCCTTGGTATCGGCAAGTTGATAGTCAGTAGGTACAAAATATAATTCAATAGTACCTTTTTCCACATGATCTTTTATGAAGTGATATCGCATGTCAATGTGCTTTGTTTTAGTATGCTGAACAGGATTCACTAAGATAGCTATTGCAGATTTGCTGTCACAATAGATTGGAATTGTTTTGTACAGCAACCCATAATCTTGCAACTGTGTCTTCATCCATAACACTTGAGAACAGCAACTTGCTGCAGCGACATACTCCGCTTCAGCAGTTGAAATAGACACACAGTTTTGTTTCTTTGAAGCCCAACTTATTAGCCGATCTCCCAGAAATTGTACATGACCAGAAGTACTTTTCCGATCCAGTTGACTACCTCCATAATCAGCATCAGAATAAGCACACAGCTTGTAATCCGAACCCTTTGGATACTGTTAAACCAAGATCATTCAAGATAGAGAGAGAAATTCAAGTGAGAGAAAGTATGTCATCTCTATTAAGAACTGTTTTGTTGCAAAAGCTTACAAAGGGTTTATATACCCTTGACTATTACAAAAGTCAAACTAAAGGAAAGTAAGCTGAAATATAAAAAGCCTTGATTACAACATATTATAGCATTAACAATCTCCCCCTTTGTAATCAAGGGCGCTCGAATCTTCTGTGTTGACGATTCTTGCCAATCAAAATCTCCAAGCGTCTTAGAGTCAACCGAAAGTTCAATCTTGTATCAATCGTCTCTAATGCTCTCCTCAAAAGTCTGATCTCAGCATTATCAACCTGGTACAAATTTCTTCTTGTCTCCAAAAGATTCTCCAAAGCTTCCTTCAATCTTTGATTTAATTGTAATCGGATAATCTTCAAAGTACCATCTGAATACTTACCAATCTCATCAAATCTGAGAAAACGTCTAACACCAGATTGATCTCTATACACGACACCATAAGGATCTTCAAGAATAGTGAATAGTGAATAGCCATCAATATTTGGTAAATCTCTATCAGGTCTTCTTACATTGACAACTGGCTGGAAGCTTTTGATAGCAAGTTAGAAGTCAAAGCATCTATAGAATCTAACTTGTCTTCGTAAGAAACGCTTGACTGCTTCCAAAGCCCTGAGGATATCATCAGTACGAACAGGCATATCTCGAAATTGATGATACATTACCTCAAAGTCATCAATAGAAAGATCGTTGAAATCTGCTTCAGAAAACTGATATCTCTGACAATCTTGACGTTCAACGTAAAATATAGGATACCAAATTCTGACGAAACTAGCTATCTCCACCTTAAGTACCCTTATGATCCCATGCTTTGAGAACACCAGAAGTCTTCCTTTACGAATACATTTGATAAACATCAGATATTCGTATTGATACCAGGCCGGTTCTTTCTCAATCCCCAGAATGGCATGAACATTAACTCTCCTTCTTTTCTTGACATAAAAGTTGCGTTCTGAGTCTTCAAGAAAAGCAGATCTCATTCTGGTGACTTGAAATTTTTCTTCAAGTCTTTGCAAACGTTGTTGTCTATCCAAAGCTGGACCTGGTTGAAGAATGCTGGGTGTAACATTCAGAAACGGAGCTGGAACCTCTTGATTTGCTCTAGACGACTCACCATGAATAAAAGTATTTTTCGGAATAGTGGTGGTCGGAGCTGGAGAGTCAGAAACAACTGAAGGAAATGGATGAACAGAAATTTCGGGACCTTGAACTGGTGACTGTACTATAGGAGATTGATGACTCACATCTTCATTATCAGAAAGATCTCCATATAGCATATTAACAATGTTAATGTCTTTTTCATCAACTTCTACATCCACTTCAGTATCTGAGATGACGATTATATCATCTTGATCTTCTTCTTTTATCTTCCAGAACTTATCAAACTTTCTCTGAACGTCATCATCAGAATCTATCTCGACATAGTTGGAGAAAAAGTTACGCATATCATCATAATCTTCAGACTCATGCACGTGAGAAGTTTCCTGATTTTCTATAGACACCGGTGCAGAATCTGGATCTACATACACCACGAGTTGCAGATTATTCACAAATTCTGGCACAACATAATTAATCTCGGAAGCCATCGCCGCCAAATCTATTTCATCTAACAACTCATCAACTATACTTTCTGGATGAGCTTCTTTCTCTCTTTCTTCGTTTGCCCTATCCTCATTTGCCGTATCTTCAACAACTTTTTCAGCAGATTCAACATGTACAATTTCTTCTACTCTTTGTCTCTTTGAACTCTCCCCCTCATGGCCTTGATGATCCGAATCATCTTAGTCATGTCTTCGCTTAAGAGACGAAAGAGCGGCAGTCTGACAAGTTTCTTCATGCTTTGCTACCCGATTAGAAAGTGTAGAAAGTGCTTCCATCATCAAAGTTATACCTGTTTTAATATCGGATAAGCTAGTATGGACTTCAGATCTGAATGAGTGAAATTCTTCTGTCAAGGAAGAAACTCTATTTTCAAGATCGGAAGTCTGAGACGTAGAGGAAGGCCGAGGCTGATTTGGTTGGAAATCCCGAAGAAGAGTAATCAAATCCTTGTCTTGATGCTCCTGAGGTGAAACCGACAATAAACGTGCATAAAAAGCATCCGAAAGTTCCGTCAACGAAATATCCGCAAGATTTTGATGAGAAGAAGGTGGAACTTGAACAGAAGGAATGACAGGCGGTTGAGAAACCTGACGACCTGACGGTTGAGATGACGGTTCCTGAATAACAACTCCAGTCGGTCTTCTTAGAGGAATCTCAAAAGGAATTTCAGGAATTTCTGACATCTTCCCTTTTCCTTTTAGCATCGCCTTCATTCTAAGTAACTGTTCATCTCTTTGAGCATCCATCCGTTCTCGCATCTGCCTTAAAAACTCATCACCTGTGATGATACCTGACGTTCCTTGAACTGTATTTGTTGCTTCTTGAACTGAATCAGTAACTTCTTGAACTGTAGTAGTAACTTCTTGAACTGATGCCCTAGCAACTCGAAGATCAAGCTCATCTACTTCAATATTCACCACGTTTGGGTTTATCGGAATAGTCTCTGAAGTATCAATCGTGTTTCCTTCAAAAAAATCTCTTACAGATGAATGTTCGGCCTCAACAATAGGTTCTCTAAACACCGATTCACCGAAATTCATACCACCACCATCTCCATCATTATCATCATCATTATTGTCATCATCTGCTTCATCTTCATCATCTGCTTCTTCTTCATCATCTGCTTCTTCATTACTATCATTATCTTCAGAACTGCTTGAATCAACTTCTTCTTCACTTCGATGTTCTTGATCTTCTTGTGCAGTTTCATCCTGAATATTCTGAGGCTGAAGTTCTATGCCATGCTCTGCACAGTAGTCAATAACCGCTTCATCTTCTGGATCAGCATATTTCTGAATTAGCTCCGGAGGTATAGGCATGAAATGATCAAACGGTCGTTTTAGCTTTTGAATGTATCCCATAGCAAAATCAGAAGCAATAGGCCAATTAGATCTTCGTGGAATCTCTTTGTTACTTCTTAACATACTCCATACGATAAGCTCTAGAAACCGTATAAAAGGCAGGAAGTTACGATGCTTGTTCGTAAACTTTGAGTGTACAATCTCACTCAGCTCGGTCCAAAAAACAAGAGCATAATCAACATGAAGATCATGTATGATGGCATAGAAAAGACGTAAGAAATGAAGACTGGCATTGTCTGTACCAGAATGCTTAGCAGTCAAACATCTGATGATAATCGAGAATAATGCATACCAGACTGGTGGAAGACGATTCTTCTCAAAATCACTCACCATCGTCAAATTACCAACATATCCCAACTCCCGAATACCAGCTAAGACAACTTCTTCTGAAGGAAAGTCTTCAAATTCTGTAAAACCTGGTCTTGAGTTTGCTTCTGGAAGACGGAAAATTAACCGAAGACGTCTATAATCCAGAAACGTCTCAAATTGATCTATCTCAATCACAAAACGAGGAGGTGAAACATTTTCTATCTTTCGTATTGAGTGCCACGCTTGTTGTAGATAGACTTCAGGAACTCCATGTCGAGCTGTTAACGCATAACTGATCGGATGACCTCGAAGAATCGATAGAATAATCGGATCTATACGAATTCGGTCGAGATCTACATAATGATTATTCGAAAGATATCGAGTATAACTTGCTCGCGGAAATACATCTTCTGGAGTACTTCTTCTTGCAGACAACTCAGCACCTGAAGATCTAGTAGATGGAAGAGGTCTGTCTCGAGAAACATGATCTGAAGGCTCATTTTCACCTTCTTGAACTTGATGATCTTGCTCATCATCTGAAGCCATTTATCCCCTAGAAATTGTGAACACAAAATAGAAACAGTAAGTAAAAAAAAACATTAGAAAAGAAACATAAAAACAATATAATAAAACTTAAAACTTAAAAAAAATTTAAAAAAATGACCAAGTCAGGATTTCGCAAGCCAAAGATGCGCAAAGTAAACTTTTCGCAAGCAACAGATGCGAAAAGTGAACTTTTCGGGTCCTGAGGATGCGCAAAGTCAACTTTTCGGGTCCTGAGGATGCGCAAAGTCAACTTTTCGCAACTTAAGGTTGCGCAAAGTAAGAAATTCGCATCCTTTGGTTGCGCAAAGCTCACTTGAATCAGATACAAAAATCGTAGAAAAATTTCAAAAACAAAAAAATCCAAAAATTGAACTGCTATATGTGATTAATAGAGATCGAAACTATATTTAAGCAGAGTATAAACATAAATCGGCCCTATATAACCACATAACCAGTCCAAATATCATTCAAACCCTAGAAATCGAGAATTTTAAGAAGATGAACAACGCACCATTCGAGAAATATATGAACTAGGATATGAAATCGATTACCAAATGATGTTCTAAACACATGCTAACAGTCGAAAACATACCTGATTCGAAGAGATGAACTGAATCACTCGAAATCAGAAGAAATACCCAAGTAAATGATGCGAAAAGCTCTCAGAGGGAAAGTCGCAAGAGTAAATAGTCAAAATAGGTCAAAATGAAATATAAAATCTAAAAAAAATCATTATTTAAAAAAATTCAAAAATGAACATTTTTGAACTTTTTCAAAAAAATGAATTTTCTCAAGTTAGACTCCTTTCACTCCCCCTACACAGATGCATTAGATATTTTCAGTTTAAAATTGGCATTTGTAGAATATACCTGAAAATTATCACATAAATTCATACCTGAGCAATTTATCTGATTTGAAATTCGTGCACTGTCAGATATGTACCAAGCATCTGAAAAATTTCTCCCCCTCAAAATGAGAACCTATGAAATTCTTCCCTTCAAAATAATAATCCATGAAATCTCTCCCCCTCAAAAATTGCTTAGCTTTCGAAGTCACTCCCCCTCAAAAATAGCATTAACTCCACACATGACAGTATGAAAAATTTCACTAAACGATCAGTGGCGGAAATTGAAATACATTAAATTATATAGCATAACTACTAACTATAGAATGTTTGAACACCGAACAAATAAAATTCTACTTAGTGAAAATAAACATGTTTTTCAAACAAATGACATTAAATGTATGCTTTCGGATTCAGAAACAAGTCATGTTTGCATATCAAGTTACAATTTGTTCAGTTTCAACCACTTATTAAATCTATTTGGTGTGCTAGCATGTGAAATATGATTAGCAACAATCAAATGCACATCTTCAACTTATAAGAATACTTTGCTCTTACTCACACTATATGACTGAAATCAGAATTTTCACAAATTTATAAGTTTATCGCGACATTGTAATTTCCCCAAGATTTAAGAGATGTGTGCTCATTGGCATCTTTTATTTTGTGCACATTGGCATCTTTTTGTCAAGAAGTTTATTAAGACTAAGATACATCGTAAACGTAACTTTCTATCTGGTTCTATAGAAGGATTTGGATCAGCCAATCCCAGACCAGTTGGCCTTAGGGGCTAGGTGTCGAGCACCCCTTGGAATTTACTCTCCCAAACCAGAAAGGCTACATCGATATATCCTAATCCCATCTGTACTAGTAGAACATGGATTTCTATCTGATTCTATAGCAGGATTTGGGTCAGCCAATCCCAGACCAGTTGATCTTAGGGGCTAGGTATCAAGTACCCCTTGGGACTTAATCTCCCAAACCAGATAGGCCAAGGCCACAGGCACAGACTTTCAAACTTAATGATTTTTTAATTGCATCTCAAACACTTGGTTATAAAACTTTGTGCTTCCCTCATAGTTTCATTTCCATTCTTCATCCTGACAAATAGGCTTTGTGAGCATCGTATTCTATATAAGTCTAGATTTACACAGTTTTGTGCATGAATCAAACTTGCATTCATGTTTTGCTGACCTTTCGATTTATTTCAGAAGCGAAAGTTGAAGAAAATAAAACTCAGATATCACAAAACTACTTGTAAAATCACCCTTGACACACATTTTATTCATTTAATGAAAATAGAAATATTTTCACTTCATTGAATTAAATTTGTGAAGGTTCAAACTTTCAAGTTCAACATGCCGAGTTTTGATAAAAGAAAATTAAAGCGTTTTTCATCCAATGCCTTGGTGAAAATATCGGCAAGTTGATAGTCAGTAGGTACGAAATATAATTCGATTGTACCATTTTCCACATGATATTTTATGAAATGATATCGCATGTCAATGTGTTTAGTCTTTGTGTGCTGAACCGGATTTACTGAAATGGCGATTGCTGATTTGCTATCACAATATATCGGAATTGTCTTGTACAACAACCCATAATCTTGTAACTGTGTTTTCATCCAAAGAACCTGAGAACAGCAACTGGCGGCGGCCACGTATTCATGTAAAGCCCGTGTCCCGGTATGGTTATCTCTTGTTTAATTGTTTAATATTTTTTCTCGTAGCGAAATGGTTATTAACGGGGTTAAAGGAATTGGCAATATGTTAAAAATCCTAGGTTAGGTCAAGAAAAGGAAATATCTTATAAACCTAGGGACTAAAGGTGGCTTTTGCTTTTTATCTTTGCATGGAACGATTTTTTTTGCTTAGGGACCGACCCCCCCCCCCATTCTATGTCTCGGTTTCTTTTCACTCTCGCAAATCAACCCTAGAAAACTCATTCTCATTTCTTTTCGGTGCAGCGCCGTGAAACCCCTCCCTTCCCTCTCGTTTTTCTGCGTCACCACCGAGAACCGCCGCCGCCGCTGTGACTGCTGCCGCCGGAGCAACGTCAAACAGTCGGCGCTACTGTTTCAGCGGCGAGAGAGAGAGAGAGAGAGCAGCGAGAGAGAGAGAGAGTCGTTAGCGGCAGCCGGGACGTGAAGGTCGGGATCTCTCGTGGTTTTCTGCTGAGTCGTAAGGTTCCGTTTCCTTTACGTTTTCTTTTCTTACGTCGTATTCAATCGCAAACCACCACCGCCGGTGGTGGTTGCCGCCGCCGACCACCATTGCCGGAGGTGGCAGTGGGTGGAGCGTGGACTGTCCAGCCCTAGTGGCTATCTAAACCCGAACCTCATTATCTAAACCGTGACCCGATCGCGAAAAACATTAATCGTTTCAAAAATCGTCATTTTATGTGAAAACGTTTTTCTGTCACTGCTTTACGACGGCCATAACTTTTCCATCGTAGCTCGGATTGAGGCGAGTCCGGTGCCCACGGTTCACATTCTGTGCCGGGTACACTTTTCGTGTTTTAGCGGAAGTCCGGTTCGGCCTCTAACTAGGCGTAAATTGGCTGTTTATACAGCAGGTCCGGAATTGACAGTTTCGCGTTCCGCTTTTAGAAAATCCATATTAAATCGTAGAAAAATCGTTAGAACGCGTATAATATGTCCCTGGAACCGTAAGATATAGAAATTTCTAATTGATGAATAATAATCTTGAATTAACGGGTCTGGAGGGGGCTAAACAGGTCCCGAACAGACCTGCAGTTTAGGACGGAAAGACGATTTATCGTCGTTTATTGTTACGTTTATAATTAAGGGTTAGGGCTTCGCGTTAACACTTTATAGCACTTGTTAGGTGTCGAGAAGTGATTTTGGAGTTGGCTAGCTCGTGTGATCGTTCGAGATTTCTACATCGCTTTCGAGGTGAGTTCTCTCACTATATAGGATGGGAATTATATTTGTGTTACTATAACTCGAGTGTGATAGTTATGATTGTTTGTTGATATTATTGTGTTGTGGGGTATATATATAATTGTGTATATATATTGAACTGTGATTTATGTACTTCTTGATGGTTGTTCCAAGAAGTATATGTGTTTGTATAATGAGTTGTGATTATATTTCCTTGATGGTCGTTCCAAGGAGTATAAGGCTTATTATTAATTGTGACATATCTTCTTGATGGATGTTCCAAGAAGTATATGTGTTTGTATAATGAGTTGCGATTATATTTTCTTGATGGTCGTTCCAAGAAGTATAAGGCTTATTATTAATTGTGATATATTTTCTTGATGGATGTTCCAAGAAATATATGTGCTGGTATACTTGGTATATATAAATTTGGGTGCAAGACGTGATTGCATGGTATGAGTTGGTTGTGATAACTAGCTGTTTAAGGGTGATGCTGATATAATTGCGATCCTATATATGGTTTGAATTCACTAAGCCTTGTGCTTACCCTTTCCTATTTTAATGTGGTTTCAGGTGCTTGTGGCTCCAAGGCGTGACGGGTACACACTGGCACGCGTGAAGAGTTTTTATAGTCATGAGATTAGAGTTATTATTAAATAATTTATTTTCCGCTGTTTATTATTACTGAGATTATTTATTATTGAATTGCAAACGAAACGGTGTTGGATATTTAATAAGGTTTTATTTATTAAAATGCCTATTTTTAAAGTCAAAATTTATTGTAATTTTTGGGACGTTACAACTTGGTATCAGAGCACAGCTTGAGTGAATCAAACGCATCTCGGTGTGTTTGATCTCAAGTTGCGACTATGAAATTCTTCTCTTAAAATTTTTGGAAAATAAAAGAAAGGAAAACCCGTTTGGGAAACGGTGATCGAGGGCGCAGTGTGTACAGTCAGCCGGAGCCAAAGGGAAAGGTACAGTACTTAGTATCGCTTTCTAGATCATAGGGTATGCATGCTAGATTGCCTATGTGGTTTACACTGTACTGTATGATGATTGCTTGCTAGTGGGAATTAATGCTAGTTATAATAGGTTGTTAAGCGAAGGCCCTATAGGTTGTATGCAGTAAGAATCACATAGCCTTAGAATATTTGATTTAGTTCTATTGCGCAGCTCTTGTTTGAGTCCAATCGTTCTAGGATAGAATCTTGTATTCGAATGTCTATTTAATTCACGCTGCATGCGACTGGGTATTCGCGAGGCAACTCGTTATGGCTAATAGGGATTCCGTTGTAGCAAGGGTAGTGGGATGAGATGAAATTCCTAGTGAGCTGGGAAGAGTGTTTACATATGAGTATGTATGCGAGGTTGCTTTCTAGAACATAGGAGTATGTATGCTAGATTGCTTGGTGCTTATTACACTGTACTGCATGTTTGTTGCTTGCTAATAGGAGTTTATGCTAGCCTTGATAGGTTGTTAAGTGAATGCACTATAGGTTGTATGCGGTAGGAACCGAATAGCCTTAGAATGTCATATTTAGTTCTATTGCGCAGCTCTTGTTTGAGTCCAACCGTTGTAGGATAGAATCTTATATTCGAATGTCTATCTGGTTTTACACTGTGTGCGACTGTGCATTCGCGAGGCGACTCGTCATGACTAGTGGGGATTTCGTCATAGCAAGGGTAGTGGAGTTGGGTGGAATTCCTAGGGAGCTAGGAAGAGTGTGTACATATGCCGGTGCGGGCATATGTGTATAGTTTTCGGCAAGGAACTACTTGGGCACTTCGGGACGGGACTCGAAACGAGTGAGGATAGGTGTGGAAGGTAGTAGTAGAGCTCCTACTATCTGAAGCACATGATCCGTGCTCGAGTCGGGGAAAGTCACGAGGAATCCAAGGAGTTGAGCGTGAGCGTTGTTAGTGTGAGTTATTATGTGCTAATAACTCGTTGTAATATCTACCCAGAATAGCCATCACAAGGAGGAACAACAATAGTGAACCTACTAGTACAGGTGTGTACTTGATTTGCTTGAGGAGATGATCGTTGGGGTAGTGATGAAGGTTCTAAACTAGTAGTCGTTGGAATAGAAGGAAGATTCTAGTAATAATCCATTAGAGTGACGATAAGGATGAGGTTTGTTTTAAGTAGGCCATTTCGGGTCAAGATTGATGATTGTGCTAGAATCATGGGCTTATGGAGCCGACTTTGAATTGAGGAAAAACCGTAAGGATTATTGGACGTAATTTCCCAACTTGCCTAAGAGGTGTAAATGTCCGGATGACGATAGTGGACCGGAGAGATTTGGAGGGGTACGAGTCGAGACGTCGAATGCCGACTGAGTCATGCACAAAGTTTGTTTTGAAAATAAATTGCTTTAACTAATTCTTGTGTATCCAATCCTTTTATGGATTGTGTTTTGGAATTTTGGGAAATGTTCAGCACACACGAAATCTTGAATTACGGTTTTGAATGTAGATGAAATTGTTTTATCACGGGAGTTGCAAACTTTGTTAGAATTTGTTTCATTTCGTAATTTTCCAACGGTTCTTTCGGGTAAGATGATATTCGTGTTTTGCGGTGTTTAAAATGTTGGGCAAGTGACTACGGCTTGTGACTTTAACATTGGAACTCCTCCACATATGTTAGAGTTGAGACGGAAAGTTACATTCCACGATGTCTGTATAAAACTATTTGAGTGATTTGGGTCAAATGAGTTTTGTTTTACGGCATGTTGAGTCGTGTGGGTTTAATTTCACGAGGTGCATATTTTATTTGTTTATGTGACCATTTGGGAAATTTTGGAAATCAATTTAAAGAACCCCGCCTTTTGAGATTTGGTGTGAGCCAATTGGAGCATGTGTGTCATTGCAAGAAAATTTTGAGAAAGTGTTACAAGCTTGCATGCCTACCCCCAGTTAGAGATTTTATGAGGTTTTAGTCGATATTTTCAAATGATAGAAGCGGATTGGTTTCTATCTTTAAGTTTGAAACTCACACGAGACAGTTGTGTTTTAACAAAAACATATTTGTAAACCGTTTCATCGTTTGTATGACTAGCTGACGCGCGTAAAAATTTGTTGGTGAACCCTGTGCCACGACATTTTATGATTTAAAAAGAGAAATTTTAGGGTCAAACGTCGTGGAACTGATTTTGAAATTATGTGCACACTTTTGTTGCACCCTGTGTAAGGTCGAGTGGTTATTTTAAGTACAGGTCATGAGCCAATCCATACTAGAACCGTGACGGTTCATTTTTAAAGAAATTATTTATTTCGCTTTGCGTTTTGTGAGTAAACTGAGCTGCAATGGGATGATTTTCAACATGATTTTCATATGTGGGACGAGCGTGTCCATTTTTGCGTAACTACCGATCTGGTAATAGTAGTTTTATTGCATACGATCTTTTTGAGATGAAAAATCTTGACGTTGAAAATATTTTGTAAATGATTTTGTAAACCATTTGGGAAATGCGCTTTTAAGTGTTATGTGTCATTTTGAGAATTTTAAGGATGTGAGTCCTTTTGGAAAAATCTTTTGTTTAACCCGTGTTGAGTTGGGACTAATGTTGATTTTAGAGTATTGCTTGCTTAAACTTTATTTAAACGCGTTTTTGACCGACTTATGGGTCTAGCAAGCGTGGAGCATTTTGCTCGGTTTTGACTTTGAGATAGTCATGAGTCAATTGCACGGTTTTAATGGCTCGATGTGGAGTCTTGTTGATGGGTTGTTTTTGTTGCACAGTTTTGCATTTATTGCACGTTGAGTATTTACATGTTTGGGTGAGTAAGTCATTCCAAGATAGGCATGTTGTTGGTAGACTGTTTTGCATTGGATCCTTGGTCACGTTAGTCAGTCGTTGGTAATGGTCGGTTGGGTATCTCGGGGTGGGACCCCAGTATTCATGTGTTATGACCTTGACTTTCCAGTAGGCGCTAAGAGGATATAGTTTTGGGCACTTGCCTGAGAGGTAGTTCCGATATGCTGGGCCTTGAGACGTACCTGGGAGGTAGGCGTTAAGGTGTATCTTGATGCGGTGTAACTAGGTTTCCTAGAGCGAGCGTGGAGGATAAGTAGACCGAATAGTGTCGGTTAAGGGAATGATGCCCTTTGTAATTAAGAGAATAAATGCGCAGTAACCTTTTTGGAGGTAAGTAGTATATTTAGGTGTCGACTTTCGGGCTTGAGGCCAAACACCTTTAGTGTAACCGGAGAATTGTAGATGATTTTAAGGTAATTATGGTGATGGTAGTAGTAACCCTGAGATGCTTAATTGTGATGAATGGTTATGGTGAAATGACCTTTGTGGGTGATTAGAAATTCACTGGTTTGATGATTCGTGTGAAATAAATTTTGGGAGTCTTTTAGAACTCGTGGAAGTTAATCGACAGTTAATGGTAGGAATGATCAGATCCGAGTATCCAGTTGGGTATTTTGGTAAGCAACTTTAGACTGGTTAGAGCTTAAGATTTGACTCGGGATGTATGGAATGTCTAAGGTTGGGAGACAACCGAAGTCGCTTGGCTAGGAATGATTCCAATTGTTGGGGTGTTCTGCCGATCATAATCTCAGTGTCCTAGAAGGAGTAAGAAAGGTATTCGAGAAGTTTTAGAAGGGGTTTCAAGTGGACTTGGGAACCTGAGGTTGAGATGAGGGAGAACTATCTGTAGATATTCACGGGCATAGACTTCGAGGACGAAGTCAAATTCAAGTGGGGGAGAGTTGTAAAGCCCGTGTCCCGGTATGGTTATCTCTTGTTTAATTGTTTAATATTTTTTCTCGTAGCGAAATGGTTATTAAAGGGGTTAACGGAATTGGCAATATGTTAAAAATCCTAGGTTAGGTCAAGAAAAGGAAATATCTTATAAACCTAGGGACTAAAGGTGGCTTTTGCTTTTTATCTTTGCATGGAACGATTTTTTTTGCTTAGGGACCGACCCCCCCCCATTCTATGTCTCGGTTTCTTTTCACTCTCGCAAATCAACCCTAGAAAACTCATTCTCATTTCTTTTCGGTGCAGCGCCGTGAAACCCCTCCCTTCCCTCTCGTTTTTCTGCGTCACCACCGAGAACCGCCGCCGCCGCTGTGACTGCTGCCGCCGGAGCAACGTCAAACAGCCGGCGCTACTGTTTCAGCGGCGAGAGAGAGAGCGGCGGGAGAGAGAGAGAGAGCAGCGGCGAGAGAGAGAGAGAGAGCAGCGGCGGGAGAGAGAGAGAGAGAGAGCAGCGGCGGGAGAGAGAGAGAGAGAGAGCAGCGAGAGAGAGAGAGAGAGTCGTTAGCGGCAGCCGGGACGTGAAGGTCGGGATCTCTCGTGGTTTTCTGCTGAGTGGTAAGGTTCCGTTTCCTTTACGTTTTCTTTTATTACGTCGTATTCAATCGCAAACCACCACCGCCGGTGGTGGCTGCCGCCGCCGACCACCATTGCCGGAGGTGGCAGTGGGTGGAGCGTGGACTGTCCAGCCCTAGTGGCTATCTAAACCCGAACCTCATTATCTAAACCGTGACCCGATCGCGAAAAACATTAATCGTTTCAAAAATCGTCATTTTATGTGAAAACGTTTTTCTGTCACTGCTTTGCGACGGCCATAACTTTTCCGTCGTAGCTCGGATTGAGGCGAGTCCGGTGCCCACGGTTCACATTCTGTGCCGGGTACACTTTTCGTGTTTTAGCGGAAGTCCGGTTCGGCCTCTAACTAGGCGTAAATTGGCTGTTTATACAGCAGGTCCGGAATTGACAGTTTCGCGTTCCGCTTTTAGAAAATCCATATTAAATCGTAGAAAAATCGTTAGAACGCGTATAATATGTCCCTGAAACCGTAAGATATAGAAATTTCTAATTGAGGAATAATAATCTTGAATTAACGGGTCTGGAGGGGGCTAAACAGGTCCCGAACAGACCTGCAGTTTAGGACGGAAAGACGATTTATCGTCGTTTATTGTTACGTTTATAATTAAGGGTTAGGGCTTCGCGTTAACACTTTATAGCACTTGTTAGGTGTCGAGAAGTGATTTTGGAGTTGGCTAGCTCGTGTGATCGTTCGAGATTTCTACATCGCTTTCGAGGTGAGTTCTCTCACTATATAGGATGGGAATTATATTTGTGTTACTATAACTCGAGTGTGATAGTTATGATTGTTTGTTGATATTATTGTGTTGTGGGGTATATATACTTGGTATATATAAATTTGGGTGCAAGACGTGATTGCATTGTATGAGTTGGTTGTGATAACTAGCTGTTTAAGGGTGATGTTGATATAATTGCGATCCTATATATGGTTTGAATTCACTAAGCCTTGTGCTTACCCTTTCCTATTTTAATGTGGTTTCAGGTGCTTGTGGCTCCAAGGCGTGACGGGTACACACTGGCGCGCGTGAAGAGTTTTTATAGTCATGAGATTAGAGTTATTATTAAATAATTTATTTTCCGTTGTTTATTATTACTGAGATTATTTATTATTGAATTGCAAACGAAACGGTGTTGGATATTTAATAAGGTTTTATTTATTAAAATGCCTATTTTTAAAGTCAAAATTTATTGTAATTTTTGGGACATTACAATTCAGCTTCGGCCGTTGAAATTGATACACAGTTTTGTTTCTTTGACGCCCAACTAATCAGCCTATCTCCTAGTAATTGTACATGACCCGATGTACTTTTCCGGTCCAGTTGACTTCCACCATAATCTGCATCAGAATAAGCAGTTAGTTTATAATCTGAACTCTTTGGATACCACAAACCTAAATATGGAGTTCCTTTCAGATATCTGAAAATTCGCTTGACTGCCATCCGATGAGATTCTTTGGGTTTTGCTTGAAATCTGGCACACAAACATGTAGAAAACATTATGTCTGGCCTACTAGCTGTTAAGTACATTAACGATCCAATCATTCCTCGGTATTCTCGAACATCAACTTCTTTACCATCTGGATCTAAACCAAGCTTTGCACCATGAGCCATCGGAGTACGAATTGTAGTGCTCTTTTCCATTTTGAATTTCTTCAAAATATCAAAGACATACTTTGACTGGTTGATAAAGATCCCATCAGGTAATTGCTTGACTTGAAGTCCAAGGAAGAAATTAATTTCCCCCATCATGCTCATTTTAAACCTGGAAGCCATGAGATCAGAAAACCATGTACTCAAAGATTTGTTAGTAGCACCAAAAATAATATCGTCTACATAAATTTGTACTAAGCAGATATCATGATTTTCACGATAAATGAATAAAGTTGTGTCAATAGCTCCCTTGATAAATCCGGATTTTAGCAAAAAGGTTGACAATTCGTCGTACCACGCGCGCGGTGCTTGTTTCAGACCATATAAAGCTTTATCAAGACGGTACACATAATCAGGTTTATCTTGACTAATAAACCCTTCTGGTTGAGAAACATAAACTTCTTCTTTAAGTCCCCCGTACAGAAAAGCTGTCTTGACATCCATCTGATATACGGTAAAGTCTCGATAAGCTGCAAAAGCAAGAAACATTCTGATAGCTTCTAATCTTGCAACCGACGCGAATGTCTCATCGTAATCTATACCTTCTTGTTGTCGATAACCCTTCGCAACCAACCGAGCTTTATTTCTCATAACAATGCCATCTTTATCCTTTTTATTCTTGAAAATCCACTTAGTGCCAATTATGCTTTTTCCTTTCGGCCTTGGAACAAGTCTCCACACCTTCAATGCTTCAAACTGATTTAGCTCTTCCTGCATGGCAATAATCCAATCCGGATCATTCAATGCTTCAGATACCTTCGAAGGTTCAACATTGCTTAAAAAACAAGCAAATACGCATTCATTTGGAGTCGCGGACTTGGATCTTGTAGAAACACTTGAAGATGGATCACCAATGATTTGATGAATTGGATGTGCTTGTGTCCATTTTGCTGTGTGAGGGAGAGGATCAACTGTCTCTTGAACACTTTCCAAAACACGAGAAGGAGGTTCAGGTATTTCTGCTTCGCTTGAAGAAACAGGTATCACTTCTGTAGTTGGAGGAGATAACTCAACGACACTCTCAGATTCAGATTCTGGAACTGACGGATGATCAACAATCGGATTTTGGATCACTCTTTCATTAGGTTGAACAACATCAGCTTCTTCTTGAGTCTGTGATGTATTGATTTCATCGTTTGTCACAAGCTCCACAACTTCATGAGTCACTTGTGGTTCTTCAGAAACTATTGTTTGATTTTCAGGAACAGTTGCCTCGTGTTCAGGAACGACTGGAACTACATCATTGACAGAGTTAGTTGCAGCGGAATTAGAAGTAGATGCATTCACAGTTTCCTGATTTGACACATTAGAAATAACATCAGTATTAGTAGAAGGCACATCATTATAAAAATGCTCAAATAATAAATCAAGATCAGAAAGATTATTAGAAATAAAATTTGGATCCTGATTTGTCGGTTGTGAAACAAATTCTGAATTGATTTGTTCAAAAGCTAAAATTCCTGATAATTCGGGTTCTGGTCCTGTTTGGCCGGAAACCATCTCTTCAGTTTCATCAAACTTGACATTGACGCTTTCCACCACCTTTCTTGTAGAAGTAAGATACACTCTATATGCGGCTGAAGATAGAGTATAACCAAGAAAAATTCCTTCATCTGCTTTCGGACTAAACTTGTTAAGATTTTCCCGATCATTCAACACGAAACATTTGCACCCAAAAGCTCGGAAATATTTGACGTTTGGCTTGATCCCGTTCATTAGCTCATAAGGAGTCTTGTTGAAACGACGATGAATAATAGATCGGTTTTGAGTATGACACGCCGTTGACACTGCTTCAGCCCAATGAGATAGAGGAAGACCCGAATAAGCAAGCATAGTTCGAGCAGCTTCAACCAAGGTTCTATTTCGTCTCTCCACAATACCATTCTGTTCAGGGGTTCTTGCGGCAGAAAACTGTTGAGATATACCATTCTCTTCATAGAACGCTTGAAGAATATTGTTCTTGAATTCTGTGCCATTGTCGGATCTGACAACTTTCACTGCCTTTTGCTTATTAGTCTGAATAATCTTGATGAGATTGATTAAGATTTCTGGAGTTTCGTCTTTGGATTTCAAAAACTTCACCCAAGTATATCTTGAAAAATCATCAACCACCACCAAAACATATCTTTTCTTTCCGATACTCTTCGTCTTCATTGGCCCACATAAATCGACATGTAATATATCAAAAATGTCCTTTGTGCAGAAATCAGGTTTCAGCTTGTGAGGAACTTTCTTCATTTTGCCCTTTTTACAATCTTGACATAGATGATCTTTTTGGAATCTATGTGATGGAAGACCTCGAACCAATTCACCTTTCGCCAATCTATCCATGTACCGAAAATTAAGATGAGCAAGTCTTCTATGCCAAAGCCAACTTTGTTGAATTGTTGCTTTTGAAAGAAGACAAACATCATCTGAAGAAGAATTAACAGTTGTGAGATCAATAGTATATAGATTGGATCTCCTCTTTCCAACTAGTAATTCTTTTCCGTCATCATTCTTTACTGCAACTCTTTTGGCCTTGAAACTGACTTCCAAATCTTTGTCACAGAACTGACCAATACTAAATAAGTTGTACTTTAGACCTTCAACATAGTTCACCCTTTTCACGGTAACCTTTCCTTGAACTACATCTCCATAACCTAGAATAGATGAAGTTTTGCTATTTCCAAACTTGACACGTCCACATGCTTTTTCCTTAAAGTTAGATAATAAAGACTTATTGCAAGTCATATGTTTGGTGCATCCCGAATCAAGATACCACAAACGACTTGGCTGCACATAAGCACATCAAACAGATTTAGGTACCCATAAAGGTTTGGGTCCATTGTTGTTAGTCCTTTTCTTTTAAAGTCTTTATTATTATAATATGCATGGGAATTATAAAATAATTCATTAGTGAAATCCGTGTCGTAAGAATGAAAATTACCACCAGAATGACAACTTGATGAGTAACACAAACCATCATTTGAAATTTGAATCATTTGCTTTATTGAATAACGCAAAGAATTATTACAATTCTTATTATTACAAGCAAATGAATTCTTATTACAAACATCAACGTCTATGTCACTCGTATCAGAAGTTGAAGATTCTGGAGGTGTACTTTTGACAATCCAGATTTGCTTTCGCCGCTTTTTCATAGACCTATCTGAAAAAGTAGAATGAGAGGAATCAGAAACATTTTCAGAATTAGGAGATTGAATCTTTGACTTTTTCTTTGACCTTCTTCTTTTACGACGTTTGGTTTTGTAAAAATTTGTATTTATCGTAAAAGAATCATCTATTTTCTCTGATTTAATAACAGATTCAGAAGAAAGAATTTTGTTTAAAAAATCAATCTTTGAAACAGTTTCTTTTTCATTTTCCTCGGAGTTATTTTCTTTTTCCTTTTCAGATTTATAAGACTTGGAATCAGTTTCAATGTTAGAAGAAGAAAAATTTTGTTTTTGATCAACATCCATTTTATCATCTTTTGAATCTGCTTGTACATTTCTTTTATCTTTATCAACAAAAACTTGTTTGACTTTTACATCTTCTTTGAGGCTAGAATTCATACAGGTAGAAAATATGTCACTTTCTAGCTCAGATAAGATGTTTTGATCTTCTAAAATTTCTAACTTAGATTCAAGATCAACGATTTTATTTTCAAGACTAATGATCTTAGCTTCTAATACTAAAGGAGGAATATATCTTTTAGTATCATACAATACTTCCGATTTATTCTCCTTATTAGTATTATTAGCATATATATCAAAGTAATTGTTTGATAGAGAATCTTTGTTAGAATTTTTAGACTTAGAAATGTACTTCACATTTTCACGAGTATAAACAAATGGAAGTTGCATTTTACAAGTAAATTTCCTTTTCTCTTCTTCTAATTTTGAAACTTCATCTTCGTTTGTCCAATTAATCTTGAATTGGGGAGCGTATCTACTAAGATGTAGAAAGTCAAATTCATATAAAGTAGGAACTTTTGTTTTTGCATCATCTAAAAAATGTGGGTTTTCATAACCAAGTCCCCAATTTTCTTTTATTGACTTATAACTCCTTGGTTTGTTTAAATACACTGTTTGTTCCGATTGACCTCTTACGTATAATTTTTCTTCTAATTCTGTAATTTTAATTATCTTTCTCTTCGGTCATTATTTTCAAAGATTCAATGCAAGATTTATTTATCTCTTCTAATTCTTCTATTCTCTTTTGCATTTTCTCTTTTGTATCAATCAAAATCATCTTTTCATCTTGAATATTTATTTTAAGCGTTTTGATTAATTTTGATTGATCATTATTAATTTCTTTTTCAGATAGACGTTTTGATCGAAGCGTGCGAATAGCATTTACGACATTATTCATCTGAGATAATAAAAAGTCATAATCGAATTTAGAAGGTACCTCAGATTCATCGGTTGTGCTCTCATCGTCATCCTTTTCATCATCACTCGCATCATTTCCTATAAAGCAATTCATGGCACTCTCTTCATTTTGAGACTCATCATCAGAATAATCCAAGAAATACTCCTCTTCCACGAGTAGAATAGTGCCATTCTCCTTCTTTTCCGCCAGCTCCAACTTTTTCTTATAATAAGAAGTATCACGCACCACCTTTGTCCTACAATCTCTTGCCATATGCCCCATTTTTCCACATTTGAAGCATGTAACTACCTTCTTTTCGTCTTCCTTCTTGTTCTCAAACACTTTGGTAGTATCGACCTTTGGGACATAGCTTCCACCTTCTTGATTAACTTTCCTCGATCCCGAAGTAAACCGTAAATTATTATTACTTCCCGAACGATTCTGATACCCTTTCTGAAAATGTTGCATTAGAAGTATCATTGCTTTTTCGAGCTCCTCCCCATCATCTTCCACATTACCATCGAAATCATTCTCCAAAAGAGTCTTCTCGGCGAGTTGACTAGCTAGTAATGCTATCGGGTCAACGGCTTTCCCTTTACTCTTCTTGTCTAACTTCTCCTTCTTTGCTTTAACCAATTCCTCATCCGTCATGAGAATTTCATACAATTCTTGAATTTGCATAGAAGATATCCTCACATCGTTTCTAAGACGGTGGCAAGATTTGTTCCACTCCGGTTGTAAAGCATTTAGAAACTTCAAGTTAGCTTCCAATTCCGTCTTGGTGACTTTTATCTTATAAAGATCATTTATCACCCCCCAAAAACGATCAAAAACACTCTTTAACGACTCGTTCTCCTTGGCCTTGAACCCTTCAAAATTGTTCATGAATCGTGTTTGTCGGAGTTGAGTTGCAACCGCGGAACCTAGCATGATTTTCTCAAGTTGAGACCACATCATTGTTATATTATTTTTATAACAATCAATTCTATTATATATGTGGTTTGGAAGAGCTTGAATGAGAAAAGACTTGGCTTCCCTATCTCCTTGAGATCGCAAATTTTCTTCCGGCGTATAATCTTCGGGTTTCTTAAGAGATCTTGAAGCCGGAGTAGTTGCGGTAGCCGGAACATTCACATACGGTTTGACAAACGGACCTTCCATCAATGATCGCATAATGTTTGCACCATTATTTTGCGATTCCACGAAATTGATGAATCGATCTTGCCATTGCGAGAACTCATTTTCATTTATAAGAACCGGAGGACGAATATTCGAGCCCAACGACATCATTATATCGTTCTTGTATAAACCCTCTTGGTTAGTCATGGTCAACAAAAAGTCAACACTAAAAAACGTCTGAAATTAACCAAGTCAGAAACTCGCAAGCAAGGGTTGCGAGAAGTAAGGAACTCGCAACCAAAGGAAGCGAGAAGTGAGGATTTCTGATACCACAATCCTAAGTAAGGGGTTCCTTTCAGATATCTGAAAATGCGTTTGACCGCCATAAAATGAGATTCCTTTGGATGTGCCTGGAATCTGGCGCACAAACATGTGGAAAACATTATGTCTGGCCGACTAGCTGTGAGATACATTAGTGATCCGATCATGCCTCGATAGGTTCTGACATCAAAGTCCTTTCCATATGGATCCAGACCAATTTGCGCACCATGAGCCATTGGAGTGCCTATGGTAGTACATTTATCCATTTTGAATTTCTTCAAAATATCAAAAACGTACTTTGACTGATTGATGAAGATTCCATCAGGCAACTGCTTCACTTGAAGTCCGAGGAAAAAATTGATTTCCCCCATCATGCTCATCTTAAACCTGGAAGCCATAAGATCAGAAAACCAAGTACATAAAGTTTTGTTAGTCGCACCAAAAATAATGTCATCTACATAAATTTGAACTAAGCAGATATCTTGTTCTTCACGTCGGATGAAAAGAGTTGTGTCAATGGCTCCCTTAACGAATCCGGATTTGAGCAGAATGGTTGACAATTCATCGTACCATGCACGCAGTGCTTGTTTCAAACCATATAAAGCTTTATCGAGACGAAACATGTAATCAGGTTTAGCTTTGTTAACAAACCCTTCTGGTTGAGATACATAAACTTCTTCCTTTAGTACCCCATTCAGAAAAGCTGTCTTCACATCCATCTGATATACAGTAAAGTCGCGAAAAGCTGCAAAGGCGAGAAACATTCTGATGGCTTCTAATCTTGCTACCGGTGCGTACGTTTCATCATAATCTATTCCTTCTTGCTGTCGATAACCCTTCGCCACTAAACGAGCTTTGTTTCTCACAATTATTCCATCCTTGTCCTTTTTGTTCTTGAAAATCCACTTAGTGCCGATTACGCTTTTTCCTGGAGGCCTAGGCACTAATCTCCACACCTTCAATGCTTCGAATTCATTCAGTTCCTCTTGCATTGCAATAACCCAGTCTGGATCATTCAAAGCTTTAGAAACCTTGGTTGGTTCAATGTTGCTTAAGAAGCAAGCAAATAAACATTCATTCGGTGTTGCAGACTTGGATCTCGTGCTGACATTAGCGGACGGATCACCAATGATTTGGTGAATCGGATGTGCTTTTGTCCACTTGGTTGTATGAGGAAGTAGATCAACTGTTTCTTGAATCATTTCAAGTACTTGAGGAGGGGATTCTGGTATATCAGATTCACTAGAGGACACATGTATCACTTCAGGAATCGGAGGAGATATCTCAACAACATCGTCTGATTCAGATTGATGAACTGGTTGTTGAATGACACCCGGATCCACTGTTTCTCTTTCAATAGATTGAACATCTCCGGTCGTTTCAAGAATTTGTGACGAATTCGTTTCTTCAGTCACAGGAGGCACTTCTAAATCCAAAGCTACTTCTTGTATCACAGGTTCAGATGTATCATGAACTGCATCGTTATCAGAGTTTTGTACAGCGGAATTTGAGGTAGATGCGTTCGTATTTACCTGATTAGACTTCTGAGACGAGCTTTGGAGACAATCGACTCGAGACTCAACTTCAGAAATACTTTAAGACGCTTGGAGATCTTAATTGGAAAGAATAGACTTCATCGAAGATTCGAGCGCCCTTGATTACAAAGGGGGAGATTGTTAATGTCATTTTAATTGTAATCAAGGTTATTTATGTTAAGCTTTAGCTTTTTTGTTGACTTTTGTAAGTCAAGGGTATAAATACCCTTGTTGAACTCTTTTGTAACTAGTTGTTCTAATCAGAGATGGCGCAGTGATGTTTTTCTCTCTCTACGATCTCTATTTCTCTCTCTAGAATACTTGATTAGATCATGTTATAGATTAACAGATGGGTTTAATGATCACTTTTAGATTATCGTTTTCGAACAGACGTGGTTTCCGGACACTAGAAGTTCTTGATGTTTCAGTAGTTTCCGGATGGTTTGCGAGTGTCCGGGTAGAATTCTCATGGGAGTTTCCGGATGTGTGTTCTTCCGGATAAGGGGGTTACCGGGTGTTAGTACCCGGTAAAGGGCGTGTCCGAAAAGTCCTAGTACCCGGACAGTTCGGGTATCCGGGAAGTTAGGGTATCCGGACAGTTCGGGTATCCGGACAGTTAGGGTATCCGGAAAGTGTTAGTGTCCGGAGTGTGTCAACTGTGCAGTAGGGTCAGACCGTTTGAACTGATATGAAACTAATGCCCTTAGGTGTTCGATTGGTTTAGCTTGGAGGTACTTAAGAAGTGCGTTCTATGTTCACCAAAGGTGAGTTCCCTAAACCCTTTTTTCGACGCAAAGTGATAAATGTTTTAACTGATTATGGTTCTTATCGAGCATGAAATGTTTACGAACTGATTTACATGTTTCTCACGACCGTACTTGTTTTTATTTAAAGAAATGTTTGGCATGACGACATGAAAGGCATGATTTATTAATATTCTAATTTACATGTTTTATGAAACGTATGTGTATGCTATGTGGAGTCGGTCTGCACTGTGGGATCAGAGAGAGATCATCGGGATCTGAGGATCCCTTGGATATGTATGACAGACCGATAGATTGGAATTCGTTTCCCTCCTATTCGGGTAGAGGGGAGTCTGTGGAGGCACCGAAAGAGGCGAGAGGGGAGTCTGCTGGGGCCCTGATCGCGGAATGTTTATGTGATCCAATACACAGTGCAGTACCATGCTTGATGATATGTTATGGTTTATTTATAAATCTTTTATAAATGTTTCCAACTGTTTTACATGTTGTTTTCGGAGGGAATTCACTAGACCTTTGGGTCTAACCCTCGCTTTTCAAAACTAAACCATTTTCAGGTAAGCGAGTTACAGGTTCTTCTAGTAGGAACTAGGAGTGGACACAAGAAGGCTTTGGAGATTAGAGCAACTCCAAAATTTTGATTTTACCTAGATAGAGCTCTCGACTGTGGATTTAGAGACTTCCGCTGTCAAGTTTTGTTCAGTATAGGTTGATGATGTTTTAAAGACAAGTTGTTTATGTAATTCGAATGCTTATTCTATATTATTGCATGAGTATGTTTTTGGGACGTTACATTAACAAATAGTCAGACGTTCTCAATAGACCATGGGCCAAGTAATTCTCATGAAACAAAAACAAGTACATCTTTATGCATTTAAAAACCAAGCTGTTTGAAGTTGTGGATATTACTTCTAACATTTACCCCCGTACCTTCTTTTTGTTCTTAATACCAGATGAGGGATGAACTGCAAGATGAAACTACACAACTTGCAAGTAAGTCTTCCATAATCTGTTTATTTAATTCTTGGTGTATAACTACTCAGCAATGATCACAACTTTGAAATTATAGAACAGCAAGTCAACATCATATGTTGACATAATGATTCTTTTCTGCAGAACACAACATGGAAAAAGAACCACTCATCAGGGAGCTGTGAAACCAGGTAAGTACTTCATATGCGTTGTACCAATTGGCTCCGACAACTTGAACACTAGAAAGGGTGGTGATTTTTTTAGATATATTATTTTCCGTTTTTTTGTTATAGTGCCAAATAATATGGGCCATCGAACTATTAACCTGCCTTTCAAAATGTCTGTTACGAAATTTTTGGTGGGTCTCCTTTTGAAACTTATTTGATCTCTATTTGATCTCGATTTAGGATGTGGTTTTCTACTCTATACCAATTTCCTTCCACTTATATATATATCCACATCTACAAGTGTGTTTAGATTATTTTAACCACCAATGAGGATGCTTTTTAACTTTTTTCTAACTATTATATTTATGTCGTTTCAGGTACAAGGGTTGTTATAGCGTATTTGAGTGAGGTTCGTTAAATTAGCAAATGTATTATGCTTTTCTAAAGTTAGGGGTATATTTATCCCGCTACTTGTGGTTAAACTCGGCATAGAACCTCCATGTGCTTATGATTTGATTGGAACATATCAAATTTGGCGGAAATACACAAATGCATACCCTTAACGGCCAGTTCCATGCACAAATGCACTAACGAAGCATTTTATTCAGGTATCACTGTAGCAGTTCTAACTCATGGTATTATAATGTTCGTAGTGTTTATATGTGAAAAGACTTAACTTGTGTTTTCTTCGATTCGTCTTAGTAAATATTTCAGGCCAGACTACTAAGACAAAAGCAAGAGAAACCCCATCCACCACTTAATCTTTTCTGCCCCCATGTTGCCAAGTTACCCAACATTAGAAGGTTGATTAATGTCGGTTGTTCAATCTTGTGATCTTAGGGGCCGTTTACCTAATCACTTACCCAGGTAAGTGCTTACCGGTAACATTCAACACTATCACTGACTTCTCGGGTAAGATTTTAGTCCACCAAAGTGGCATCGTATGCAACAATTTAGCCGGTAAGCGCTAACCGTGGTAAAAGCCGTCGCACTCACTTACCGGGTAAGACTCGGTCCTTGCTTTCGACTCTCGGTCCTTGCTTCCGCTCTTACCGGGTAAGATTCTTAGTCCTTGCCATATTCATTCGGTAAGCTAACATGACTTGGTAAGCACTTACCCGGGTAAGCGTTTTGTAAACGGCCCCTTAGTTAAAGTTGTGATCTAATAATATATTATTGGTTTTACTTTTCCTCAATTATTGTTGTATTATTCTTTTTGTGGAGAGATGGAGAACAAATGGAAATTTTGGTATATAAAGATTTTCATTTATGACCGGGAGGTATACGGTGGTGATTTATTTTGGATTTTTTCGAGCAACTTTTTATGAACTATTTTCATATTTAAGATCATTGAAGTTTGTGATTTCTTTGACGGTTCATAAGTTGAGCATCTAAAGAATGGTTTTTCAGCCATTTTCCAATTTTAGTGGGGTATTTTTCAAATCTGGTTCTTTTAATGCAATTTTAACCTTTTTATTTATGCATTATAGTTTCGCTTTTCATTTATAATATATTGGAACTCTCTTTACGTATACAAATAAAAACCATATTTAAGTTTTATCTTTGATTAAAGTTAATTAAATATTTTAGTTTAATTGCATATTAAATCACAATTTAATATGATATTGGGTGTTCCGAAAACCTTAATATGATGTCTTATGAAAGTTACTCAAATAGTCAAAACAAATTTCAACTATATATCAGATTGTATGTCTTATGATACCATAACTACTATTATACCTTAAGCATTTCATGCTTGGCATAAACTTTTCGATCGTATGTTTTAAATACCGCGCGAAACGCGCTAAGATTACCTAGTCTATATCTATAAAGGAAAATGTTAGCATGATGACATGACACAATGAAAGGCCTCCATTGCCATTTTTCTAATTTCTCATGATTTTGATTTTTTAAAGGTTAGCTTTGGTGAAGATAGAACAATAGTATTATTTAGGATGTCCCACATTGGTAGGAAGATGACAACTTAGGTAATGAAGATGTGTATATAAAGGGTTGTTTGATGTTGTTGAAAAATATTAAATGGTGTTTGCCAAAATATAGCAAAATCCAAGGATGATTAAGTTAAATATTTATTATTATTTTTGTTTATTTTAAAATTATTTCAACCAAAGTTTAATGGTTTTAACATCAATATATATATTAAACAATTAAATAATCAATATATAAATCTTATTGTTTTTGTTTGGTACACTAACAATCAATATATATCTATAAAGGAAAATGTTAGCATGATGACATTGCACAATAAGAGGCCTCAATTGTCATTTTTCTAATTTCTCACGATTTTGATTTTTTAAAGGTTAACTTTGATGAAGATAGAACAATAGTATTATTTAGGATGTCTCACATTGGTAGGAAGATGAAAACTTAGGTAATGAAGATGTGTATATAAAAGGTTGTTTGATGTTGTTGAAAAATATAAAATGATGTTTGCCAAAATTTAGCAAAAACCAAGGATGATTAAGTTAAATGTTTATTATTATTTTTTGTTTATTTTAAAATTATTTCAACCAAAGTTTAATGGTTTTAACATCAATATATACATTAAACAGTTAAATAATCAATATATAAATCTTATTGTTTTTGTTTTTGTTTGGTACACTAACAATGCTTATAAATCTAAACTTTATTTATTTATTAATAAATGTTGATAAATCAATACTTCATATTTTTATTTAGTTTTATTTTTCCATAATCAGTGACTTACTAATGATTATAGATAACTTAAATTGTTAATTGTATGGTAACATCAATCAATATATATCTACAAAGGAAAATGTTAGTATGATGACATGACACAATGAGAGGCCTCCATTGTCATTTTTCTAATTTCTCATGATTTTGATTTTTTAAAGGTTAGCTTTGATGAAGATAGAACAATAGTATTATTTAGGATGTCCCACAATGGTAGAAAGATGAAAACTTAGGTAATGAAGATGTGTATATAAAGGGTTGTTTGATGTTATTGAAAAATATGAAATGGTGTTTGCCAAAATATAGCAAAAACCCAAGGATGA
Organism: Saussurea involucrata; assembly: GCA_033807775.1. Classification (NCBI taxonomy): domain Eukaryota; kingdom Viridiplantae; phylum Streptophyta; class Magnoliopsida; order Asterales; family Asteraceae; genus Saussurea; species Saussurea involucrata. The sequence goes on along the minus strand of CM066312.1, from coordinate 69,086,849 downwards.
TTAAGTTAAATGTTTATTATTCTTTTTTGTTTATTTTAAAATTATTTCAACCAAAGTTTAATGGTTTTAACATCAATATATACATTAAACAATTAATCAATATATATCTATAAAGGAAAATGTTAGCATGATGACATGGCACAACGAGAGGCCTCCATTGCCATTTTTCTAATTTATCATGATTTTGATTTTTTTAAAATTAGCTTTGGTGAAGATAGAACAATAGTATTATTTAGGATGTCCCACATTGGTAGGAAGATGAAAATTTAGGTAATGAAGATGTGTATATAAAGGGTTGTTTGATGTTGTTGAAAAATATTAAATGGTGTTTGCCAAAATATAGCAAAATCCAAGGATGATTAAGTTAAATATTTATTATTTTTTTAGTTTATTTTAAAATTATTTCAACCAAAGTTTAATGGTTTTAACATCAATATATACATTAAACAATTAAATAATCAATATATAAATCTTATTGTTTTTGTTTGGTACACTAACAATGCTTATAAATCTAAACTTTATTTATTTATTAATAATTATCAATCATCAATATATATCTATAAAGAAAAATGTTAGCATGATGACATGGCACAATGAGAGGCCTCCATTGCCATTTTTCTAATTTATCATGATTTTGATTTTTTAAAGGTTAGTTTTGGTGAAGATGGAACAATAGTATTACTTAGGATGTCCCACATTGGTAGGAAGATGAAAAGTTAGGTAATGAAGATGTGTATATAAAGGGTTGGTTGATGTTGTTGAAAAATATTATATGATGTTTGCCCAAATATAGCAAAATCCAAGGATGATTAAGTTAAATGTTTATTATTCTTTTTTGTTTATTTTAAAATTATTTCAACCAAAGTTTAATGGTTTTAACATCAATATATACATTAAACAGTTAAATAATCAATATATAAATTTTATTGTTTTTGTTTAGTACATAACAATACTTATAAATCTAAACTTTATTTATTTATTGATAAATGTTGATAAATCAATACTTCATATTTTTATTTAGTTTTATTTTTCCATAATCAGTGACTTACTAATGATTATAGATAACTTAAATTGTTAATTGTATGATAAGATCAATATATATCTATAAAGGAAAATGTTATCATGATGACATGACACAATGAGAGGCCTCCATTGCCATTTTTCTAATTTCTCATGATTTTGATTTTTTAAAGGTTAGCTTTGGTGAAGATAGAACAATAGTATTATTTAGAATGTCTCACATTGGTAGGAAGATGAAAACTTAGGTAATGAAGATGTGTATATAAATGGTTGTTTGATGTTGTTGAAAAATATGAAATGGTGTTTGCCAAAATATAGCAAAATCCAAGGATGATTAAGTTAAATGTTTATTATTATTTTTTTGTTTATTTTAAAATTATTTCAACCAAAGTTTAATGGTTTTAACATCAATATATACATTAAACAATTAAATAATCAATATATAAATCTTATTGTTTTTGTTTTTGTTTGGTACACTAACAATGCTTATACATCTAAACTTTATTTATTTATTAATAAATGTTGATAAATCAATACTTCATATTTTTATTTAGTTTTATTTCTCCATAATCAGTGACTTACTAATGATTATAGATAACTTAAATTGTTAATTGTATGGTAACAATGATTATAAATCAATAGATTAATCTATTTGTGTTTATAATTTCATATGTATTGTTAGTGGTTCCAATTTTCGAATGTAATTTCTTAGTAATATTTCTATGTAATATGTATTTTCATGTAGATGTTGTAATGTGTATTTGTGACTTAGGTGAAACTGAAGTCATAATAGATGGTTGAAAAAAACTGATGAGATAACTTTGACTATATTTTGGTCAAAAGAACAATATGAAATGATGAGGTGGTTTCATATATATAAAGTGAAATACTGGTTTTTATTAGTTTAATATGCAATATGAAAATGATTTTAAAGAAAAATATCTAATACGTAAATAACAAACTATTTAACTTGCTACAAAAAAAATTCAAAAAATGTTTATCGTCACCGCGCAACGCGCGGTGCACAATACTAGTTTTATTAATATAACTAATGTTTGGATTGCTAAAATAGAGTAGCCTTTAGAGATGGATACAATTTTTTAGAGATTTTGAGTTTTCATACTATATTATAGAAATTATAGCATAGCTATCGGAGATGCTATGTACATATATTAAGAATTAACAATCATATAAGAAAAAACCCTCTGTGGTCTGAAGGAAACCCCTTCATTGAGTTCTTCTCCTCTCCCATCGCCGTCGACTCTCCTCTATAAGTCGCTAGTGCCCCTTGCTCTCCTCTATTTTCATCCTCTCCGTTTAGTCTCCACCACCATGTCTACGCCTACCGAGAACATAGAATCCCTCTCGGAACTAGCCACAAAACTCTCCGTTTCCAATAAACACAAACCTGTCACTGATGTGGAAGATACTACCGATTCCTGCATTACCCAAGGTCTGGAAGAACTCTCACTCGCCACCTTCGCCGAAACCTCAATGGTAGCCAGAGTTTTTGCCCGAAAGATCTGCTCTGTGGCTCTTCTTAAGTCCATCTTCGGTAGAATGTGGAAGTTTAGAGACGGTTGGCAAGTTAAACCTCTTGGTTCAGATAGCAAAAGCTTATTCTTCGGTTTTTCTTTCTCTTCCCCGACGGATCAAAACTGGGTTCTCCAAAGAATGCCATGGATCTTCTCGGGTGGCTTCCTCATTGGAACTCCTTGGCCAACCTCCGGAAAATGGGAGGATGCTTGTCTTAACACTATCCCCCTCACGCTAACCATCAACAACATACCTTTGAGATGTACACTAAAAACAATCTCAACGCTTGGATCAAAATGGCTGACCCTACGGCCGAATTTCCTTGGAGAGGGTCCAACCTGGATATGATTCGTACGAGCTCAAGGACAAGAGTCAATATGCCGGTGGATAATCGTCCCTGCGTCGGCCTATTTATCGACTTTGAAGGTAGAAAAAAGTGGCTTCAGTTCAAATTTGATCGACTTCCGCTAATCTGCTATAGGTGTGGTTTGTGGGGCCATGATCATCAAGGATGTAAAAACAAACCGGTTGCGATTCATGACCCAGATGATCCGGAGAAAAAGCTCATGCAATTGTACGGGCCATGGCTGTCAGGAACAACTGTTGGGGATTGTTTCACTCCCTTCTTTGCTAATAAAGACAGAATCGTCAAGGAACTTGCAGGAATTTCAAATGACGACAAGTCTTCAAACACCGGCGAGACCACCGGTAATGTCTCAGCCACCGGAGAAGATACAAGCGCCACAGGTAACTTTCAGGCTCAGCACTCCCTCACACCTTCCTATGAAAAAAGTAATAGTACTTTTTCCCTAGAAAAAAGTGGACAACCAAAACAGGGAAATCTTTACCCATCTAGTGATTCTCTCGATCCTACCTCGAAAAAACCCACCTTGGAAACTTCCTTTTCCTATCAACCTTATGTCTCTTCCTTAGCTGACAAGAAAGATCCCCCCCATCGTGGTTGACCAACAAGCTATCCCTAAAAAGGACAAGTCTCCCATCAATAAGACAACCCTCTCTGACATCCCATCTCCACTCTCCCACTGTTTCCCCAATACCACCAAACCCCCCATTTTTTTGACTATGGGCACCCCACCATCCCATCCTACGGTTTCCCTCACCATACCCACCACAACAAATACTTTGAGCCTCCCCATGCATGAAATTACTTGCACACCCACTTACCCACAAGATAACCACCCATCCCATGCAGAAAACAACGAAATCACCTTTCCCCACCAATCTTCTCAAATTAGTAATACCAAGGGAACCATGGTCGCAACGCCTGGAACCACATCGAGCAGAAAACGTATTTCCTTAAAAGACTTGGCGAGATCGACTAAGGAAAAAAAAGTCAGAACCGACACTAATTCGACCTGTATAGAGGCGCATGCAGATATATCAAGCTCTAAGGTTGCTTTTTCTCCACTCAACGAACCAGAGGCGGGACCCGTTGCACGGGCCCGCCTAGATCAATGAAAATTATGGCTTGGAACTGTCGGGGACTGGGCAACCCGCGCGCGGTTCCTGTTCTAAAGGATCTCCTTCGTACGTCTAGGCCTGATCTTGTCTTTCTGTTTGAAACTCTTGTTACGCAAGCTAGGTTGGATATTATTAAGGCTTGTCTGGGCTTTGAAAATTGTATTGGCGTTGACTGTATCGGCCGCAGCGGCGGTGTGTGTGTGTTTTGGAATGATATGGCTAATGTTTCTCTTTTGTCGCACTCGCATAACTTTATCGATTTAATCGTCAATGATTGTATAGTTGGTCCTTGGAGAGTCACGGGTTACTACGGCTTTCCCGAGAGGGGTAGGCGGAGAGAGTCTTGGGATCTTCTCCGAAATCTTGGTAGTCACCTTAATATCCCGTGGGTGGTTATTGGCGACTTTAATGACCTTACCGCTCAGCACGAAAAAAAGGGGCGACTTAATCACCCCGATTGGTGCATTCGGGGTTTTCGAGAAGCCTTGACCGACTGCCAACTCACAAATATTACCATGCAAGGCTTCTCTTTCACTTGGAGCAGATGTAAAGGTAAACCCAATGAAGTTTGGGAAAGACTCGATCGAGCGGTTGGGACGTCTTCTTGGCTTAACTTATTCCAAAATGCATGGATTGAAAATCTGGTTAGTCCTATTTCTGACCATTCTCCCATCCTATTACATACGGATGATGGCCCCCTGGCTCGTTTTTCCTCCCTTAATTTTTTCAGGTTTGAGAACAAATGGTTACAAGAAAAGGAACTGGATAATAGAATTATTGAATGGTGGGATAAAGGGACCTCTCTCAATATCCAGTCCCGTCTTTCAAGGCTCGCCGGTCACCTATCCAAATGGGGACGGGATCTCCAAGCCGCCCAACGAGAGGAACTAAAAGATTGCCGAAATAAACTTACTCTGCTAAGAGAATACGCCTCTCTGGACAGTGCTCACGAAACTGATCTTCTTAACAGAAAAATGGTCTCTCTTCTTATCAAAGAGGAGGAACATTGGAAGCAAAGGGCTAAACTTTTTTGGCTAAAAGATGGTGACTCGAACACGAAATTTTTCCACGCCCACGCAAATGGGAGACGGAGGAAGAACTTCATCCGCCGGCTGAAAAACAACGACGGAGAGTGGGTTGCGGACCCAGCTGGTCTTCGCTCTTTGACAGTCCAGTATTTCAAGGAACTCTTTTCGGAAAGCTCGGGGTCGGCCTCCCTTGTCACCTCCAAAGTTAAGCCCTGCATTACGATGGAAGACAACAGATTGTTGGATGCTCCCTTCTCGAAGCAAGAATTTAAAGATGCTCTCTTCCAGATGCACCCGATAAAGCGCCGGGACCCGATGGATTTAACCCACGTTTTTTCCAGCATTATTGGAACCTTATTGGCGATGCCATCTTCAAATTGGGAGTTACTTGGATCCATAATCGGGCTTTCCCGGAAGGCGTGAACGATGCCATCATCACCCTTATTCCAAAATGCGCTGTGCCAACAACTTTAAAGGATCTTCGGCCCATAGCTCTTTGCAATGTTGTCCTCAAAATCCTAACCAAAGTTCTTGCTAACAGGCTCAAAAAAATCCTTCCTAGGGTGATCTCGGAATATCAATCAGCTTTCATCAAAGGCCGTCTCGTAACAGATAACGTTCTTATCGCTTTTGAGCTTCTTCATAGCATGAAACGTAACAAACGGAGAAAATTCGGGGATGTGGCCCTCAAAATTGATATCAGTAAAGCTTACGATCGACTCGACTGGAACTATATTCGACTCATCCTTTCTAAGATGGGCTTCTCTCGACATTGGGTGGAGACGGTCATGATGTGCATCACCTCGGTTAGATACTTTATCAAATTAAACAACGATATCATGGGTCCGATCATTCCCAATCGGGGTCTTAGACAGGGTGACCCACTTTCCCCGTACATTTTTATTTTATGTATGGAAGGTCTCTCTAAGCTGATGGAGGAGGCGTCGTCTAACAATCTCATTCATGGTTGCCAAGTCGCGCGTAAGGCGCCCCCGACCATCTCCCATTTGCTCTTCGCGGATGATGCCTTCCTTTTTTGTCGAGCCAATGCTGAAGAATGTTCGATACTTAAAACCATCCTTCAAAACTTTGAGTCTGCTTCGGGTTTGGCGGTTAACTTTGAGAAGTCCGGAATCATGTGCAGCGACAACATAGACACGGCTGCCAAAAATCGGATATGCAATGTCCTTGGAGTCTCAAACCCTCTCAATACGGGCAAATATCTGGGTCTCCCATCCCTTATTGTAAGAAACAAGAGAGCCATATTTAGTCACTTAAAAGACAAAATTTGGCAGCGACTGTCCAAGTGGCGAAAAAAACCGATTTCTGGGGCTGGAAGACTCACTCTCATCAAGCCGGCGATCCAAGCTATCCCGGTTTTCTATATGAGCGTCTTTATGATTCCCAGTTCTCTTTTGCATGAGCTACAACAGCAGATCAACAACAGCAGATCAACAACTATTGGTGGAGCTCAAAGAAAGACGGTGCTAGGTCAATTAATTGGCTTCGATGGGATAAATTGTGTCTTCCTCAAAAATTGGGTGGTTTGGGATTACGGGATTTTGCCGCCTTCAACACCGCTCTTCTGGGAAAGCAAGCTTGGAGGCTTATCTCTTATCCGAACTCTCTGGTAGGTAGAGTTTTTAAAGCCAAATACTTCCCGAAAAGTGATTTTTACAATGCAAGCCTGGGTTACAACCCAAGCTACACTTGGCGCAGTATCTGGAATGCTCACACTTTGCTTAAAAGTGGATTCAGATGGAAGGTTGGCAACGGTGAATCTATTTCCGTCTGGAGAGACCCTTGGCTTCGGGATAGTTATAATCATAAAGTGGAAAGTTCCCCCAGTTTGCAAGAGCATGACCTGCGTGTCTGTGACCTTTTCTCCCCCCACTCAAACGGGTGGGACCGCTCCCGACTTTCGCAGGTTTTCTCTCATCGTGATCAACAGGAAATTCTCAAAATCCCTTGCGTTAGAGCTGGTCCGGACAGATTAATATGGCATTGGAATCACAACGGATCATACTCGGTTAAAAGCGGGTACCGATTCCTTATGAACACTGATCCGCATATGACAACTCACGACCGGAGTGGCGACGTCAATTGGGAAACCATTTGGAAAGCAAAAGTGCCGTTCAAAGTTCGAAACTTTACTTGGAGGTTGTGTAAAGACGTGCTCCCACATAGAGAAAACCTTCAAAAACGGGGGTTAAATACCTCGTGTTTGTGTGTTTGCTGCAGCGTTAACCCGGAAAATAACTGGCATATCTTTATTGACTGTCCAGTCTCTATCAAGATTTGGAAAGAAGCAAAGCTTTGGGATCACATAGATAGGACAGCTTTTGCGTCTGAAGACTTTCACAGCTTTCTCTCTTCCATGCTCGCAAACAACTCTCCTGTGGATAGTAACACATTTCTTATGATTCTTTGGAGCATATGGAATCATCGCAACGAAACGTGGGTTAACGGGGCAGTGAAGAGGCCTATCTTCGTTATTCGCCAGGCTTTCACTATTCTGGAGAATTGGGTCACGACTAATTCTCTACGACAGCAGCCCAACGATGTAGACAAAATTTCGAGATGTGACTCTTGGCATATCCCCCCGGCGGGCTTTCTAAAGTGTAACGCGGACGCAGCTATTTTTAGCGAGGTAAACCTTTGGGGGTCGGGGTCGATTCTTCGAGATGCAAATGGTTCCTTCGTCGCCGCCCAAACCACCGTCAGTCACGGGATTCCCTCTGTAAAAGAATGTGAGGCCATGGCTTTCTTGAACTCCCTCGTGTGGATTCTCCAGTTGGGGTACCTCCACGTCATCTTCGAAAGCGACGCAAAAGTAGTGGTGGATGCCGTTCTTTCCAACCGAGAGGATCTATCTGAATTTGGCACTATAATCGATATTTGCAGATTGATTCTCTCTCAAAACAGTGGTTTCTCCTTATTTCACGTCAAGAGGCAGGCCAACGCGGCTGCTCACTCTCTTGCTCGAAATGCTCGGAACTTCCCTAGTCATACCATCTTATTTGTTACTCCCAGTTTTTTAAGCGTTTCTGAAAACGCTAGTTGTAATCTTTGTCATTAATGAAGTTCGCTCTTCTTTTCAAAAAAAAAAAAATCAATCATATAATATTTTTTTCTAAATGACAAAAATACCCTAGAAATAAAAACCCTAGCCGTATACTTGTCTCCATTCTCACGTACTGCTTCTCCATCGACCCATACATACTTCTCACGTACTGCTTCTATCGACAGTGTGGTTTCTCTCCTTCATCTCCATTGCATCCTTCTCGATTTCTTCTCTGGAACTTCTTTGACCGTGGATTATCCCAGGTATACTTCATCTCCATCGCATCCTTCTCGAATTTTCTTGTTTATGTTACGGTTTTGCTTCTGTTTTGGGTCGATTTTGCTACTGATTTTGGGTCGATATTGCTACTGATTTGGGTCGATTTTGCTACTGATTTGGGTCGACTTTGCTACTGATTTGTTTATATGATGTTGGTTCGGTATTCTTTGTTAAATGTGGATCGATATTCAATATTACATAGGTATATTCAATATTGTATACTGATTCTTTATTTAGGGTTTATCAGACGGCATTCACACCGCCCTTCTTTCAACTAGCACAGCCATGCCGAAGCATTATAGGCCTGCCGTAAGTTTCAAAACCAGATTCACAAATGAATCCACAACTATACTGTTGTTCTTATGCTCTGGTTTCACTTGTATTTTGCAGGGGAAGAAGAAGGAAGGTAACGCCGCTAGATACATCACCAGGTCCCAAGCTGTCAAATACCTTCAAGTCAGTCTCTCCGTTTTCAGGTATCGATTGATTCGAAATTTTCACATATATACATGTAGGTAACTGAGATAAGAAACATAAAGCCCAAGGTCTGAACTTACAGTCGATTCTCGCTTAGTTATATGTGAATTTGTATTGAGATGTATTCAATTTGTATGTATATGGACCAATTTCACCAAGTTTTCGTATAAGAAGTATATAATCCTAGTTATGAAGTCATCTAGTTACTATGAAGGGGTTTGTCTTAATTTAAGATGCAAAACATGTGATGTGGTAGATTTAAAGAATTTCTTTTTTCTTTATTTTAATATTTTTGTATGTTTGGGTTATCAGTTCAGTAAGAGATTATGTAATGTCAAAGGTGTTAATTTAAGATTTAAAGTGTTTGGGTTTTCAATCTAACAGGAGATTATGTATCTTCAAAGGTGTTTTTCCCCGGGATCCAAAGAAGAAGGTGAAGGGAAACCATCATACATATTATCATATGAAAGATATATTGTTTCTTAAACATGAGCCACTTCTTGAGAAGTTCCGCCAGATGCGGGCATATGAGAAAAAGGTAAAGAAAGCAGTGTCTAAGAAGAACAAGGATCTTGCTGAACGCCTGTTGACACGAAAACCTACTTACACACTTGATATGCTTATCCGAGAGAGGTTTGTTTGACTCTATATAACATGGTTACATAGTATTGTTGGTTTTCATCACTTTCTGATTGGTACTTTGTGATTTAGATATCCAAAGTTCATTGATTCATTGAGGGATTTGGATGACTGCCTCACCATGGTGCACCTTTTTGCTGCATTACCTGCTATAGAGAGGGAAAATATTCAAGCAGAGCGAATCCATAATTGTCGAGGGTACGCCGCCTCATAGTTTGAGATTTTATAGCTATTATGAAGCACGATTTATCTTCTAACTCTTGTTTTTCTTTCTGATGTTATATCTTAATTGCCTGTTTAATATAATGGTATATATGTTTTTGTTAGGTTGAGCCTTGAGTGGCAGGCATATATCTCTCGCACACATAAATTGCGAAAAGTTTTCATATCTGTGAAAGGCATATATTACCAGGTATAGTGCTCGTGACGTATATTTGTCTATATTTGGGTGTTATGTAGAATGTAATCACCTAATGGGAGTTTATCACTTAAACCTTTTCAGGCAGAGGTCGAAGGGCAAAAAGTCACATGGTTGACTCCTCATGCACTGCAGCAAGTAATGCCTCAAGATGTGGATTACAAGATCATGCTTACGTTCTTGGAATTCTATGAGGTTTGTGATAATCAAGTTCATGCATTTGTATGAATCTGCAGTATATTCTATTTGTTATTTTGTTTCAAACTAATACTTACATATATATAATTTAAATGCAGACTCTTCTTGGTTTTGTCAATCTTAGACTCTATCATTCGATAAACTTGAAATATCCACCTATTCTTGATCCTCGACTGAAAGCTTTAGCAGCAGGTATGAAGTTGCTACCACCCGATAAATTGTTACTAGATCACTATTTTTGGACCATAAATTTGTGGATGAGTGTGCTCTGGAGATGTTTTTGTGAGCTGTATGTGGTATATTAACTCTCCAAAATTCATGCAGATTTATACGCTTTAACAAGGTATGTTGATGCTAAAGACCAGACAAAAGGTGCAAACGTTGAGGAGTCTGAGCTTAGACTAGCCCAACTTCAGCATCAACTTCCTGCTAATGAACCTGGTGCATTGATGAACCTTGTTGAAAATTCTGCTGATGAGAATGAAGAGGATGAAGAAACAAAGGGCTGTAAAACCCTCTTTAAAAATATGACCTTCTTCTTGAGTCGTGAGGTAAGATCAATGTTTTTTTGCAACTCGATATTTGCATCATCTAGATTGTTCTTCTCCCTTATGCATCTTTCTCTTAAAATCCTTGTATGTTTGTTTTATGAACTATGGTCAAATATATCTTGACAGAGAAAATTTGGCCTAATGATTGTTGAGGTAGTGTGAAAGTTATTGAGAAATAAGAAAAAACAGAAAAAGTGAGGGAACGTGAGAAATATGGAATTTTTTGTAGTCCTGTTGACTTGATAACATACATGACATGAGAATTGGTCTTAATATTCAACACATCACCACCAATATCACGTAATATAATGGTATTAGGAAGATCATATATAGGTGGAGATCACTTTTTTTTCCTTTGTTGGTTGATCAACTCAAGATTAGGTCATTTTTGTGATCTCTCTATGGGTTATATATTGTTAGAGGTCATTTGCTTAACTGAGAAAAAGCACACACTACAACAAATTGGCTTTATAGGACACTTAAAATGTCTAAGGCCTTGTTTGTTTTTTAGAAAAAAGCTTTTATTAGCCTCTTATGTCTGATTCGTTAAGAGGTAGGGCCATTTAGACTGTTTGTTTTTTCCAGATTTTCAGAGTCACTTATATCTTATCGTCCTCTTATCTGGTAAGAGGTAAACCAACCTCTTAATTGCCTCTTATTGTTCTCAATGAATTAACCTTAATAGATCATTTCTTTCAATCAATTCACTTGGATTATAATATAACTCAATTTACTATAATTAGTTGACTTTCAAATTTAAGTTTTTATATTTTAAATATATTATTATTGATTAAACGTATTCGTTTAAATGAATGCTAATTTTATAATTTAGATGTAAGTTTCATAACGATGATGCATAAATATGTGAAATTGTATGAATTTATATATATATAAAAATTCAACACTATAATATTCTAATTGGTCAAATACATAATTTAAACAAATCCAGACATTTATCGGGTTACAAAAACAAACAGTCTTATTGATTCAGATTTCAGACTTCAGACTTCAGCACTACCTCTTATCAATCAGAAGTGAAATAAGATTTCAGACTTCAGCACCTCTTAAAAAACAAACGCCACCTAAGTGTCCTAATAAAATACTTTATAGGACCCAAGTTTATAGACCAAACCAAAAGCGACCCGTCTAAAAGTGTTACAATAGGTTTATATAGGACGTTTTTAGGCGTTTCAACAAGTTTTTTAGGACTCTTCTAAACTAAATTGTCGTATTAGCTATTTTATAATGACACTATTTGAAAAGGCATCCTATTAAAAGATGAGTTTATACGACACTTCTCAAGAGTGTTTTCTATAAAGTAGCTAATACAACACTTTATTTTTGAAGCGTGCTAAAAAAACTTGTTAAAACGTGCAAAAGCATCCTATAAACCTATTGTAACACTTTTAGATAGGATGTTTTATAGATTGGTCCTATAAACATAAGCTCTATAAAGTATTATATAAAGTGTTCTATAAAGACAATTTTGTTGCAGTGAGATCCTGAATAACTGACAAGCTTATCTTATATGAGTGGGACGTTGGTGTGCCTCATAAGTTGGAGAAGTGCATGTGCATTTCTATTTGAATAGTTTGTTCTCTCTCTTTTTTTGTATATATCTGATTTTTCGTTTTTTCCTTCAATATTTCATGCTTCAAAGTGATTGTACGTGCTTTCAGGTTCCAAGGGAGTCCTTGCTTTTTGTCATAACTGCATTTGGTGGCGTGGTTTCGTGGGAGGGGGATGGAGCTCCATTTGAGGAATCAAACCAAAACATTAATTATCAGGTATGTCGATATGCATGAAATGCTTCCTTCTACGGGTACAAATCTAAAGCAGTCGATGTTTTACATTTTCACACCAATATATTGTTATTTTATGATTTTATCACAACAAATGCTTATATAGGCTTCTTATGCCGGTGTTTTCTGCAGATTGTTGATAGGCCAACTCAAAGTCATCGGTTTATTTCCCGAGATTATGTACAGCCACAATGGGTCTTCGACTGCATAAATACACGGATCATACTACCAACTGAAGATTATATGGTTGGGATGTAGGTTTCAAAAGAACATCTACTGCTTCCTCTGTCCCAAAACAAATGTCCACAATGAAAAATGCAAAGTTTTAGAATGTGTAATTATTACACTTTTCAATCAATTAAATGACACTCATACCCTTAATAATAGAGGGAGTGATGAATTTCTTCATCTCATAATTGAGGGTAGAATTGGAAAATAGGCACTTATATTTCTTAGAGTGGACACTTATTTTGGGACAAAGTAAAATATAAATGTGGACACTTATTTTGGGACGTAGGGAGTATTTCCATTTCGGCTCTTTGTATTGCAATCAGTTTTTGATGATTTGTTGCTCAAACTATTTCTGGCAAGTAGGGTTCTTCCACCACATTTGTCTCCGTTTGTTGACAATGAAGCAGAAGGCTATGTACCTGAGTATGCAGAGACCATTAAAAGGCTTCAAGCTGCTGCAAGAAAAGAAATTCTTCCAATGCCAGGTGCCGAACAAGAGGAGAATGCCCAGAATCTACTTGTTGAAGGGATCATTGACAGGACAAAGGCTAAAGAAGCTGCCGAGAGAAAACGAAAGGTTGGTTTTCTGATTTACGAACTTGTATACGTTTTCCACCACATTTTTGGTCGCCTGCAATGATGACTAATTTGCTTACATTATTATCAAGTAAATTACAATTCCGTCCCTGGACCTCATTAATTACATTGTGTGATTTGCTATTCGTTTCGGTTTTGTTCCCTTTCACTAACTACGTTAAAAAAGTCAGTTAACTCATGGGCATTTTCGTTTTTTTACCTACTCCCTTGGTCCGAAAATAAATTAAATGCCCACAATTAAAAAGGCACACAGTTTTAGATATGTGTAATCATTATACTTTTTAATCAACCAAATGACAATTTTACTCTTGATGATGATAAGGGACTAAATAATTTCTGATCTTATAATTAAGTACAGAATTACTTTTAAACAAACTAAAATATAAATATGGAGACTTATTTTGGGACGGAGGGAGTATTTTTTGTTAAAAAATAAATGAATTCTTGGGTGTATAGTAGAAGCTCCATATATATGCATCCGGTAAATCTAGAAAACAGTATTATATCCTATTGGTTAGTTAATTAGAGTTATTGTAACTGTGGATATCTATCTAAAATAAATAAATGCATATGTAATTTTGGGTGGATGCAGATGGCAATTCTTCAGGAGCAGTATCATCAGGAACTAAAAATGGAAGTGGAAGGGACACAGTACACATCCCTTCCTACTGAGAGTAAGAAGATTGCTGAAGAAGATAACTCTCTGCAGCAGTTTGCCGAGGATGATGACAACATGTCCAAGGTTGCAATGTCGCGTAAAAAGAGAAGACTGTATGAAGCCATGAAGGTTAGTTATTGTTCTTTTACTTTTAACTAGCTAGCCAAATATCTATCTCTTTATTATCCTGGAAAAAGATGGACTTCAATCTGTTTAGTCTGCTACATGATGCTGACACGTTTTTAAACAATTATTTGATTGTTGATGGTAGTCAAGTCAAGTCAAGTTTAGTCTATGGATTTAATAAGCTAAGAGCTGTAGTAGAACATGGACTTGAAACTAGTTTTCATGGCCCACCTTGGCCATAAAGTGACGAGCTCGGACTTTTACTGCCTAGGTTTTGTGACCTTTAGAGGTTAACAAATGAAGAGGATGTTTTATTTATTTATTTATGATAATGGATTCTATGAGTATGACATTGTTGCTCGCATATTGGTTAAAAACAAAGTTAATACTGTTATTAAAATGGACTCGAAGAATGCTTTAAGCCGATGGTACCATATGAGGCCCTACAACCTTCAGGGTCGTTTTGGGACTGCACAACACAAGATAGGATAGGGACTGAACAAAAATTTGTCCATTAGAAGGTGGCATGGACAACAAACATTAGGGAGATGACGAGACAAGATTAGTAAATTACTAAACTACCCATGTCAGATTAAAACCCTAAAACCTTCCACATTTATTATTAGTCGTTCAAGCTAGTAATTAATTGAAGCAGTTGGATTTTGGTTCCAACTGGCTGCTGCTTATAGGTTAAATTTTTCTTTCCCTTGTGATTGTGTTTCTACTTGCTAACAGCTGGTTAATTATATTCCATTCGTTTACTTTTCCAGATTTCCCAAGCAAGGAAAAAGGCAAGTGTTGATACCCTTGAGACGAGGAAGAAAAATATTAAAAAGAACAACAAAGTCGGAGTGAAGTTGGTTTCTTAAAATTTCTAGTTATTGATAGATATTATGTTTCCAGTAGGAGTTATGATCTATAACCGTCAAATTTTGTCTCGAAACTATTCTTCTTTTTATTGGAAACTTGTTACAGTCCATAATGGTGCATTGTAATGTTAACATGTTCTCTTTTCCTGATCTGAAATGGTCAAATCCAGTACAAATTATACACATTGGCCTTGCACCATCATTTCTTTGCTTTTGGTGATTGGTTGTATTGCTAGATTGGGTGCACCCTAGTTTGGCCATCTAAAATGACTTGGTAAGATTGTTGGCAATAACTATGAGAGAGATTATTGTTATAATTGTAAAAGTTGAGGTGTTCGGGTTGTTGAGTTGAGGCAATGTTGCATGAAAAAGCTTCCACCTATTGTGGAGTAGATGCTTTAAAAATTAAAACGGTCCTTGGACCAAGCCTTGACTGGTTAAATCGGTTCTCATTTCATGCATTAACGACTAGTTTTCCGATCCTTTGACCGGGCCTAACCAAGCACACATTTTGTCCAAATCAGTTCCGGAATGCGAATATAACCCGACCCTTTTTTGGGACTTGTCCGCAGATTAGAAACCCGGGACTGAACAGGCTGTTTTCGAGCCAATCCCAGACCATGATGGGCATCTCTAGACCCGGACATGAGTTGCTTCATAAGTTCAACAAGATCAGATCTCACCTCTACTACAAAAAAGTAAAACAATCGTTTCAGAAGGTAATTTCTGAAGGGTAGCATTGTTAGTTCGATAAAGAAGAGAAGATGGTAAAACTAACAATGCTACACTTCAGAAATTAAACCCAACATAATCAAACAAGCCCGGTGTATCCCACTTGGAGGTGGGATGTACGCAGACCTGACCTTTACTACAAAGAGTAAAACAACTGTTTTAGAAGGTAATTTCTAAGAGAAGATGGTAAAACATCACACGGTAATTTCTCAATTTAGAGACTCCATTTGCGGGGAAAAACATGCATCAAAGTACAGTGTACACCTCTATCTCATTCTATAAAATATGTATACACTTACCGGGTGCAAATGGTATTGTGTTGTAATGGGTCATATTTGGATTGGTTTGTAATGATTTGTATTGGATGGCAATTGATTAGTTTTTTATGAGAACTAAAATAAAAAATATCAATGAAATTAATATACAAATGACCGCGGATTTAGGAAGTCTGTCAGTAAAAATTTAAGTGAACTTTTTTTTATTAATAATATAAAATACTTTTGCCAACGGGTTTGGGAATTCCGTCGGCAAATTTTTAAGCGTAAAGAATATTAATTATAAAAAATATGATCCAAAGCTATGGATTATTCTATACTCCCTCCCCCTGAAGCTGAAGCTGAAGCTGAAGCTGGATGGTATATGTTATACAATCCAAGCTTGGGTTTTAAGTTAGTAAAAAAAATTAGCCACTTGTCGAGTGGTAGAATTATAGAAGGATCCCTTTATCAATCTTCTCCTCAATGAAATGGCGATCAACCTCGACATTTCAGTGTCCAAAATATCACTGGATGTTGTATAGAAATCTCAATTTCTCTTAGGGCGCGTTTGGTTTACGGGAATGGATTGGAATTGAAAGGATTTGGATTTCAAATCCAATTCAATCTTATGTTTGTTTTGAAGGAATGGAATGCATTGATATAAAATCTTTTGACTTATTTAAAATCCCTCACCTAGTGGATTTGGAAATCCTTTGAGAAAAGTTGGGATTTGAAATCCAATCCATTCCAATCCATTCCCGCAAACCAAACGTGCCCTTAGAGATCTCTTAGCCAGAGTGCAAGCAGACCATATATATATATATATATATATATAGTTCCATTTCAGCACTACTTCTCGAGACTACTCCTTGTTTACACTTCTTACACATTTACTTTCATGCTCATTACATTCATGTGATTTTCAAGAAACCACAACAACCAAAAACGCAGATTACTCAAAACATTACATGTGTATTGGCGTTAGTACGTAGTTCACATTTTGAATGATTGTGATAGGAAAATTATGACTCACTCTACGCGTTCGTTACACGTGTCATGTATGTAACACGTATCTCACGTTATTTGATAACTGAGATGGACAATTATAAAAGTGTTTCCTAGCATTCATCATTTCTCTCAACTCTAAATCAAGCATTCGTCATCCTGGAGTAAAATCTTGTCCTCCTCCTGAATCCGTTTTCTTCTCCGGTTATTATCTTCTTCATAAGCCGCTTTCGTTCTTAAGAAAAGCAGAAAACTAGAAGCGAAACCTATAAAAGAAACGCAACCCCACAAGCCAAATGTCTCTTTATAGCATTTTCGACCAATACATACCTTTGATCCATCAACAACCTCCTCTTTTGACCTGTCGATGTGGGCATCATAAATTACAGCTGCAAGAAGGCCATATAGTAATGATCCCAGTGGAATGTTGGTTATGAGGATGTTATGATTGATTCCTGAGCTTTTTGGTCCAAAAAGCTCGGAAGTGATTGAAATGGCGGTTGAAATTAAGAACCCGCATGCGATTCCCATCAACCCTGTGGCTACATGCAAAGCAATCTTGCTGTCTGAGAGAACTAGCACAAGAAAAGCAATGGGTATTGGCACGATTGCAAGCGTTAGCCTCCCGGTTCTAGCTGTATACATATCTACATTCAATTATAAGGTAAAAGTAATTAGAGGATGCATGTCAAAAATCACTACAATAAAATGGGTTTAGATTCTTAAGTTTATAGGACTAGGGACATTTCAATCTTTTTTGGAGGCCTATTATACCTAAAGCTTTTGATTACACTGCAAAATGAGATAACAAAGATATGTATATACAAATTAAAGCGATGATGATGAGGCGTATTACTTTTTTCTTCTGATAGAAATTAGAGAGGCACTGAGGTGGACTATAGTCCTAGATGAAAGGCTCTAAACAATGTAAAATTGGGCCCCAAAATTTTTGGGGGGCCCGTTTAAAATCACATATTTAACATTATAAAGAAGAACCCTTATCTAAAGGCGTTAGAATAAGTTGTTAGACTGAATCTAGATGACCTAACAAGATCTACCAACGAAGTTAGGCAACCTAACAGGGTACATAGAATAAATCGTCCTAAGGCTAATAGAAGGATTTACCCATTGTGTCCTAGGGTTGGGTTCTGGTGAGAAATTGAGGTTAACGCGAGAAGCGTGACAAGTGGTTATCAACCGTTGGATGAGAAATGGACGCATATTACGATGAGATGCACCGAGGTTCACCAGATCAATTCCCTTCTAAGGCGCAATTCATGGGAGGGCAATTGATTAAAAGTGATCAACGGTTCAGATCCATTTCTCACGCTTCTCACGTTAATCTCAACTTCTCACACAATCCTTCGCCTTGTGTCCTGTTAGGTTGTCTAACTTCGTCGGTAGAACTTGTTAAGTTGCCTAACTTTCCCTAACGCCTTTAGATAAGACACACAATTCTTGGTCTATAAACTTAAAATCCCATTAAACTATATTAGGACTATTAGGACACTCGATGACTGTTGATGTCCCAAAAGACACATTTTGTTGTAGTGAATGCGTTAGGTCCGCATTCACAAATTATACATTTTAGCCTAATACTTACTCGTATCAGTATGTTGGTAAAAGCAGCCGACCAAGTCTGCAGTAGCAGAAAAAAGACGACCAAGAAACGAGCACGTTGAATAGATCGTGACAAGTGCTTTGGTCTCAGAGATGTACCCAAGTGATTGACAAATTTGGCCAAGATTATTGTTGTAAACTAGTCCAATAGTACCCCCACAAAAATATGCAATGTAGTAAAGCCAGAAATCACATCGAGTCACCAAAACCTTAGCAGTATGTTCGTCGCCAATCACCCTCAATCGATCTTTCTCTAAAATCCCATGAAAGCCACAAAAAGTATCGTTGAAAATAGAACTTTCTTCTAAATGTTCTTCTTCATGTTTCATTTCGATCATATTGTAACTTTGTCCTTCACCAGGGTGCCTTTCGGATTGGAGGGCTAGGTACGCCCGTTTAAGAGCATAAACGGTTTTCGGTAAGACCAATGGGAGCACTACCAACAACAATGCCACATGGAATATATTTTGTGATGCGGGACCTACAAAGTATAGATACAGGCCTGTAACGGCTGCTAATATATACATACAGACGAATATATGTGCATCATCTTTGTTGACGTTTTCATCTATTTGAATGTCTTTCTGGGAGTCGGGTTGTTGGAGGATTGGGACTAGTGCTGCAATTGCTGTGATCAACGGGATAATGGCATTTAGAATAAGATAAGAGGTGTTTTTATTATTTGGGCTTAATTTCTTGATGATAACGTTGTATAAAGCTGCTGTTACTCCATTGAAACTAACACTTAGAGATACAGCAAGCGGCCATTTTTCTGGGAAGTTTTCGATGCATAAAAGGAAACAGACCGTGTTGAACCATGTGATGCTTGCACCGGCTGTTAAACACAAAGCGAACACCTATAAGGTATAAAGATTATTGCAAAGGTTAGCAAAGTGATAAAAAGAAGAATGAAAGAAGCAATTTATAGGTACTTCTATGTTAAACAAGCCATTATCCTAAGTCAATATTTTCATTTTCTAATGAAGAATTCAAGATTTCTTGATGCCACCTTTTGTGTATATTAACATGGTAGCCATGTTTCGAAAGAATAACTAAATTTTTGTCCATGGTATCTTCTTTTAGAATAGTTTATCAAACTTCAAGTTAATTTTGCTTTTATAGAAGTCCATTATTGTATGGGTCAGACTGAAACCTTTGAAAGTTCTTTTTCTTGATAAGAAGAAAAGATTTTCTTGAGAGGATGAAAAGTTTTTATCTGAGAATCTTAAAAGACAACAACAATCGAGGTTTTGTTTCTAGAAAGTTGTTTCTGTGTATGAAAACCTGGATGAATCCTAGGCTCTAATACCAATTATTGGAATTCAATGCTCTCATCTCCTATGAAATATGAGATCGAATACCAACAACAATGCAAACTCATTAGGATCTTCAAATTATGAATGCCCAAATGCAACTTAAAAAATGTAGTGATCAGACACAATGCAAATAACACATCAATATGTAAATAAACCAAGAAATCAAGAAGAACAGAGTGCGGACACAACAATTTATAGTGGTTCCATTATCAACGTGGTAGTTCCAACCTTCCTTCTTATATTTCTGTATTTGGGTGCTTTTGTTATCGATTTTATATGAGATGTATTCAATGTAAAAGAGGTGTCTATGGCCCATCTACCATATAAAGAAGAAAACCCTTAGTAAACGAGAAATTGGCGTAAACGGATGGACTTAAATAAGTTTTTGACCCTCATTGTGGAAGTCCATGGATAAGCTTTCATGTCTTGAACCCAGGGGCGGACCCAGTGGCACAGACCCATGAAGCCTTTTTATCTCCCATGCATTTCAATTCCAGTACTCTTTTAACATTTCCAAATGTGGTTGTCAAAAGTTTTCAATTGTTCAAGATAATTCTGTTTAATTCTAAATAAAAGAGTATAATCATTTGACACAAGAACACACTTTTGAGATATAAACCAAAGAATTTGGGAAGAAACACAAATCCTGTTCTGTTCAATTTAGAAAAAAATCAAAAACCTAAGAGCCTTGTTTCTTCAAATGAATAAAATTATGTAGGAACCCTACCCTCATGGATAGACAATTTCCCCTAACATTCACAATATTAATTTCATATGCGAAGAAACAAAATAAGCACAAAAAACCCTAAAATCAAAAATTGGGACACATAAAATAAAGGCAGACTGAATGCATATATAAATAAATGAAAATCAAATTACGAACCACGAAATAAGGCAAAGAGATGGCTCGCAGCATGATAAGCCATTGAAGACCGTAGGCGAACAAACCAACGAAAGCAGCCATGAAAAGCACAATCCATTTGGGAAAATACAATAGAAGAACACCTGAACACCAGCCGAACAACTTACCGATATCGGAAGCCATTGCCAAGTAATTGAGGTGCAACTGATTGATTTTGAGTTTGGATTTCATTTTGGTTGAATAAGAAGGGAAGTCAAAATTCGTACCCGTAAACGCCTGTATCCAAATCACCGCCACCAATACCATCCATTTCCTGCATTCTAAAGATAAAGATATCATTGTGATCCGATTCTCCGATACCGAGGAAAGGGAAGCTGATGAAATCATATGCATGTTTTTAAATGGCGGGATTATGTAAACTTTTATGGTCACTTTTAGTCCTCCATCAATTAGATAATAACAATATAGTCCTCTATACCAAGGTTGAGTTTATAGGTTCATTTATGTCTTTTAGGTAGCGATTGACATGCGTACATACATACATACATACATACATACATACATACATATATGACATGACATGACATGACATGAGAGAGGATAATACTCGACACAAAATAGGATTTGACAAGTGTGAGTCTAGTGTTTGGTACGACCAGGATGGGATATGACATGATTAGGCAAGTTGGACCTAATTCTATTTGATAGTTTTATATATTCATATAAATAATTATGAATAAAATAAATATTTAAATAATTTGATTTATAAACATTTTTACACAATTTGTACAATATTTAAATATATACAAATAATAGTATAAAATTTGGATGAAAACCTGATATAGTTTATGGTAGTTCGAAGAAAATATTATGTTTGATTCGGTTTGAGAGATCCTTATAAACTGCCAGATGCATAGTGGATGTTGTTGCAGCGATAGGTGGAGGTAGAGGTGGTGGTTGCTGATGGACGATGGTAGTTACGGAGGACGTGAAGATGGTAGATAGACAAACAGTCGTGCAGGTATATGTGATATGTGATGGTGGTTGGCAGTGGGTAGTCGTGGTGGTCAGTGGAGGTGGAGATGGAGGTGTCCGGTAGTGGTGGCGACGACATGCAGTGGTAGTTGATGGCTGACAGTGGTTGTGGAGGTGGTGGTAGAGGTTATTGTAGTGAAGGAGATGGTGGTGGAGGTGGTCGACAGTTGTTGGCGTTGGCGTTGGCTACTAGTGGTTGTCGTGGTGTTGGCGACGACGATGGGTGGTGATGACCATTAAAATAATATCATGTTAGGGTTATATATCAAATTGGGGTAGATTGTTATTATTTTTAGTTTCTATCACACCCTTGTCTCATGTTGTTCCACTTATTTAGGTGGAACAGGAAAAAGTTTTTTTGTCCCTCCAAACATACGACATTGAATTTTTGCGTTGTCCATGTTGCGCCAAACATGGAATAGTGAGTTTTGTCCCATCTTATCATTTCGTATCTCATGTATCAAACACATCCTTAAGTAGCTAATAAAAGAGGATTTGACCTGATAAAACAAAATTCTATAAAACTATTATGACTTCTGAAAATCATTAATATTATTCAATTTCTGAAGCTATTATAAAATTAATGATACAGACATATATCTGTAATTCGATACTGGAAATACCTCAAAATAAATTCTGTAATTCACCTCAACATATATAGCTCATGTCTTATATACGGACAAAATAAAAGTCGGGTGTTACTAAAACCCCATAATAGTCGCTATCTCCAAATGCGGAAACATCACCCAATGTCACATCCTCCACGTGCACCTAACCCGCACTCGTCTCATCACAGTGTCGCTGTACCATTTCCCAACCGGTACCTGATGCACATGCCGGCAATTAAAAAGGTTATGCTAACGCCTAGTGAGTTCAAGAGTTTTCACCATGATTATATAAATCGTTAAAAGGAAAGAGTTGAAACATTAATCATGATTTCCAAAAGACTTTATAATAAATACGAAAACAACATGTTTCCCGATAACACGTATTTTAGGTGATGACAACACCAATATAAACATTTTCCAATCATAAAGTAAACTCAGCCCAAAACTCACTCAAAACGTGAATAATGATTTAATTTCCCAACTAATGAAAACGTGAATAAAACTTTGTATCCCGAAATATTCCAAACACGAATGGGGCATAGTACTCAACCCATAATTCATGGAAAATAATCTATATAAATATAAAACGTCACCGAAAACATGGATAAAGATAAATACCTGAAACAACACCTTTCGGTGACGAGGGAGACCAGGTTCCATCGAATGTGGCGGGCACACAAAGTTAAGCCACTTATCAACGTTATTTGAGATTCACGTATTGGATGCCGAGTGTGGCTACTTAAAACACATACCCATGAAATGCCAACATCCAAGAACGTAATAGCACGTATGACTTATACCATACCGTCGATGCCTATTTCGTGCTACAATGTGGAAAACTAGCGTTCCATCATTGAACGTGAAACCCGGGTGGAATATATTAGCACATAGGTCTTACACCTTACCTCGATGCCTAAATGTGCCTCAATGTGGAAAACTAGCGTCCCATAATTGGCATAATACCCAAGTGCAAGGACATCAAGTTCAACCACCCACGGTCTATACCTCGTTCCCGCTAACCAAAATTATTTCCAATTCCAAAACAGGGATAAAGTTCCCATTAAACCAAATGACCGACTTATATGTCTATGGATCCAACGCATTACAGTCTAAAACGTTACATGACTCCAACGAATGAACTAATGCATTTGTAACGTCCCAAAAATTACAAGGAATTTAAAATTTTTAAAGTAACATTTCATTAATAAAAACTCATTTAATAATTCAATCATCTCGTTTGCAAACTCATAATTAATATTCTTACGAACAATAAACAGCGGAATAAATGTCTAAAATTGAAATCATAAAAGTAATCAACTCTTCCCCCGCGCCAGTGTGTACTCGTCACGCCTTGGAGCCACTCGCACCTGAAACCACAATTTTATTGGGAAAGGGTAAGCACGAAGCTTAGTGAATTCAGACACCATAAATAACACAGTTACTTCCACACCACCCCTAAAACAGATAATTGCACATAAACAACATACAAGTCTACAAACAAATCATAAACATGCATACCTACACCATCCCACCCAAAGGCATAAGCTGGTCCACCCGACCATACAATAACCGTGCAAGCATTACCCGGCTCCCCCGGGTTCCTACGCCACCCGCGTATACAAACTTTGGCCCCACCGAGTTCCTACGCCACCCGCGTATATAAACCTCAGCCCCGCCGAGTCACTACGCCACCCGCGTATATAAACCTCGGTCCCGCCGAGTCACTACGCCACCCGCGTATATAAACCTCGGCCCCACCGAACTCCTACGCCACCCGCGTAGTCATAACAATAAAGGTCCGACTAGACGCCCCACTATTTAGTCCCGCATCACAAACAATTAAAACTACCACACACGTACAAATCGTAATGTAAAAAGTAACCGACATTAGTTATAGTGAGAGAACTCACCTCGTAAGCGCGCCTAGCTCACAAACAATAATTCAAGCTCCACAAATCCAAGATCACTTCCCGACACCTAAACGAACGTTAACAATTATTAACACGAGACCCGGACCCTAAAACACGACGCACCCTTAAATCGTCACTAACACGACTTTTCGGTCTAACCAAACAGGTCTGTTCGGGACCTGTTCCGACCTCCATAAACCCAGAAAATCATCAATTAAATTTCATAACCAGAAAGTGCTCAGAGTTAGGGTTCCAAGGACATATTATACACCTCCTAACGATTTTTCTACAATTTATTATGGATTTTACAAAACTGATTAACTGCACAGCGAAAAACAGCACCTTTCGTTATAAAACAGCAGTTTGACACTAGCTACGGTCCGAACTGGTTTTTCCGCAAAACATAAGAAACTTACTAGACTCAGAATGGGAGATTTTGGCACTGGTTTCACCCCAATACGACATTCCTATAAAAAGTTATGGCTTTTCCAAAACAGTGGCAGAAACTGTGACTTTAAAAAACGGAACGCGATCTGCCACATCCGGACCTGCTGTATAAACAGCCAATTTACGCCTAGCTAGAGGCCGAACCGGACTTCTGCTAAAACACGAAAATTGTGCCCGACACAGAATGTGAACCGTGGGCACCGGATTCGCCTCAATCCGAGCTACGACGGAAAAGTTATGGCCGTCGCAAAACAGTGACAGATTCATATTTCCACACATAAAATGACGATTTTATAAAACGGTCCAAGGTTATTCAATTCGGGTTACGGTTAGATATTTAGGGTTTACGAAGGCTGGACAGACACCAAGCACCACCCACTGCCACCACCGGCAGTGGTGGTCGGCGGCGGCGGCAGCCACCACCGGCGGTGGTGGTTTGCGATAGAAAACGACGAAGAAAAGAAAACGTAAAGGAAACGAAACCTTACCACTCAGCAGAAAACCACGAGAGATCCCGACCTTCACGTCCCGGCTGCCGCTAACGACTCTCTCTCTCTCACTGAACCTCTCCCTTTCGCCGGCGAAAATGGCGGTGGCGCCGGCTGCGGTGGTTCTCCGGCACTACTCTCTTTCTCGCTCTCCTTCTCTCTCCGGCAGTCGATGACACCGGCTGCTCTCTCTCACTCCCTCTCTCACCGCTGCTCTCTCTCTCTCGGCTCTCCGATCTCGCCGGCGGACGAAAACGACGCCGGTAGTGCCGCCGGTTTGGTGGTGACGCAAGAAAAACGAGAGGGGAGGGGGGAGTGTCTTCACGGCGCTGCACCGAAAGGGATGGGGATGGGGTTTCTAGGGTTCGTTGATTGCGAGGAGGGTAATTCACAAAGAGAGGAAAGGGGTCGGCTCAATATTGGCCGAACCCCATGCACTACTTTAATGAAATTACAACTTTGGTCCCTGCAGTTAAGGTTTCACATTACGCCCCAAAACTCCAACTTTTAACAAATAAGGTCCTTCTCGTTAACTCCCGTTAAAACATTCGTTAATAGAAAAAAATTATTGAAACAATAAATAAACCAAAGAAAAATTCCATAACGAGACACATGCTTTACAACTCTCCCCCACTTGGATTAGACTTCGTCCTCGAAGTCTCGACCGACAAATAACTCGAGATAGTCGTCGCGCATCTCCAATTCGAGTTCTCACGTCCACTCGAACCCCTTCGGTGCGGCCACTGGACTTTCCTCAACTAGAATCTAAATTTCTCACCCCGTCTAGAAATTCTCGAATACTTTTCTTACTAACAAAACTCCTTCAAGGACACTGAAAATTATGATCGGAAGAACACTCCAACACTGGATTCATTCCTAACCAAGCGACTTCGGTTGCCCCCAACCTTAGATGTTCCATACATCCCGATTCAACTTTCAAGCTCTAACCATCCTAAAGGTTCTCACCAACATACCCTACAGGATACTCGAATCCGATAATTCCTACCATTACTGCCGATTAACTTCCACGAGTTCTAATAGACCCCCAAAATTTATTTCACACGGATTATCAACCAGTAAACTTATAATCACCCACGAAGGTCATTCCACCATAACCATTCCTCACAACTAAGCATCTCAGGGTTACTACTACCATCACCATAATTATTCTAAAATCGGCTACAAATCTCCGATTACACTAAAGGTGTTTGGCCTTAAGCCCAAAAATCGACGCCTAAATATACTACTTACTTCAAAAAGGTTACTGCGCATTTATTCTCTTAATTACAAAGGGCATCATTCCCTTAACCGACACAATTCGGTCTACACTAACAACACGTGTGGAATACCCAATCTTCCACCGTCTACTTATCCTCCACGCTCGCTCTAGGAAACCTAGTTACACTGTATCAAGATACGCCTTAACGCCTACCTCCCAGGTACGTCTCAAGGCCCGGCACATCGGAACTACCTCTCAGGTAAGTGCCCAAGACTGTATCCTCTTAGTGCCTACTGGAAAGTCAAGGTCATAACACATGGATACCGGGGTCCCACCCCAAGCTACCCAACCGACCGTTACCAACGTCTGACTGGCCTGACCAAGGATCCCATGCAAAACAGTCTACCAACAACATGCCTATTCCGGGATGACTCACTCACCCAAACATGTAAATACTCAACGTGCAATAAGTGCAAAACTGTGCAACAAAACAACCCATCAACAAAACTTCACATCGAGCCATTAAAAACCGTGCAATTGACCCATGACTATCTCAAAGTCAAAATCGAGCAAAATGCTCCACGCTAGCTAGACCCATAAGTCGGTCAAAAACGCGTTTAAATAAAGTTTAAGCAAGCAATACTCTAAAATCAACATTAGTCCCAACCTCGACACATGTTAAACCAAAGAGTTTTTCGAAAGGACTCACACCCTAAAAAAAAAACAATCTCAAAATGACACATACACTTATAAGCGCACTTCCCAAATGGTTTACAGAATCATTTACAAAATATTTTCAACGTCAAGATTTTTCATTTCAAAAAGACCGTAAGCAATAAAACTACTATTACCAGGTCGGTAGTTACGCAAAAATGGACACGCTCGTCCCACAAATGAAAATCATGTCGAAAATCATTTCATTGCAGCTTAGTTTACTCACAAAACGTAAAGCGAAATAAATAATTTCTTTGAAAATGAACCGTCACGGTTCTAGCATGAATTGACTCATGACATGTATTTAAAGTAACCGCTCGACCTTACACCGGGTGCGACAAAAGTGTGCACATAATTTCGAAATCAGTTCCACGACATTTGACCCCAAAATTCCTCCTTTTCAACAAAAATGTCGTGGCACAGGGTTCACTAACAAATCTTACGCACGTCGGCTAGTCATACAAAATGATGAAACGGTTTACAAATATATTTTTGTTAAAACACAACTATCTCGTGTAAGTTTCAAACTTAAAGATAAAAACCAATCCGTTTCCATCATTTGAAAATATCGACTAAAATCTCATAAAATCTCAAAAGGTGGGGTTCTTTAAATTGATTTTCAAGATTTCCCCAAATGGTCACATAAACAAATAAGATATGCACCTCGTGAAATTAAACCCACACGACTCAACATGCCGTAAAACAAACTTATTTTAACCAAATTACTCAAATAGCTTTATACAGACATCGTGGAATGTAACTTTTCGTCTCAACTCTAACATATGTGGAGGAGTTCCAATGTTAAAATCACAAGCCGTAGTCACTTGCCCAACATTTTAAACACCACAAAACACGGATATCATCTTACCCGAAAGAACCGTTGGAAAAAATAACGAAATGAGACAAATTCTAACAAAGTTTGAACTCCCGTGATAAAACGATTTCATACACTTTCAAAACCATATTTCAAAATCTTGTGTGTGTGCTGAACATTTCCCAAAATTCCAAAACACCATCCATAAAATGATTTGAAACACAAGAATTTGTTAATGCAATCTATTTAAAAACCAAACTTTGTGCATGACTCAGTCGGCATTCTACGCCTCGACTCCTACTCCTCCAAATCTCTCTGATCCACTAACGTCATCCGGACATTTAAACCTCTTAGGCAAGTTGGGAAATTACGTCAAATAATCCCTACGATTTTTCCTCAAATCAAAGTCGGCTCTATAAGCCTATGATTCTAGCACAATCATCCATCTTGGCCCGAAACAAACATCATCCTCATCGTCACTCCAAGTGACTATTACTAGAATCGTCCTTTTATTCCAACGACTACTAAATTATAACCTTCGACACTACCCCAACGATCATCCCATCAAAGCAAAACAAGTACACACCTGTACTAGTAGGTTTACTATAGTCGTTCCTCCTTGTGATGGCTACTCTGGGTAGATATTACAACGGGTTATTAGCACATAATAATTCACACTAACAACGCTCACGCTCAACTCCTTGGATTCCTCGAGACTTTTCCCGACTCAAGCATTGATCCTGTGTTTCCGATAGTAGGAGCTCTACTACTACCTTCCACACCTATCATCACTCGTTCCGAGTTCCATCCGATGGGTCCAAGTAGTTTCTCGCCGATAACTACACACATATGCCCGCACCGGCATATGTACACACTCTTCCTAGCTCCCTAGGAATAATCATAATACCCCACTACCCTTGCTAGGGCGGAACCCCCACTAACCCTGACGAGTCGCCTCGTGCACGCACAGTCGTATACAGTGGAAACCAGATAGACATTCGAATATAAGATTCTATCCTACAACGGTTGGACTCAAACAAGAGCTGCGCAATAGAACTAAATCCAACATTCTAAGGCTATTCGGTTCCTACCGCATACAACCTATAGTGCATCCGCTTAACAACCTATCAAAGTTAGCATAAGTTCCTAATAGCAAGTAACAACCATACAATACAGTGTATTAAGCACCAAGAAATCTAGCATACATACTCCTATGTTCTAGAAAGCAATTTTTGCATACGTACTCATATGTAAACGCTATTCCCAGCTCACTAGGAATTTCATCTCATCCCACTACCCTTGCTACAACGGAATCCCTGTTAGCCATAACGAGTTGCCTCGCGAATACCAAGTCGCATGCAGCGTGAATCAAATAGACATTCGAATACAAGATTCTATCCTAGAACGGTTGGACTCAAACAAGAGCTGCGCAATAGAACTAAATCAAATATTCTAAGGCTATATGATTCTTACTGCATACAACATATAGGGCCTTCACTTAACAACCTACTATAACTAGCATTGATTCCTACTAGCAAGCAGTCAACATACAGCATAGTGTCAACAACAGGCAATCTAGCATGCATACCCTATGCCTAGAAAGCAATACAACACTAAGCAATGTACCTTTCCCCCTTGGCTCCGGCTGACTGTACACACTGCGCCCTCGATCACCGTTCCTCAAACGGATTTTTCCTTCTTTTTATTTCCCAAAAAAAAACTTTAAAGAAGATTTTATAGCCGCAAACTTGAGATCAAACACACCGAAATGCGTTTGATTCACTCAAGCCGTGCTCTGATACCAAGTTGTAACGTCCCAAAAATTACAAGGAATTTAAAAATTTTAAAGTAACATTTCATTAATAAAATCTCATTTAATAATTCAATCATCTCGTTTGCAAACTCATAATTAATATTCTTACGAACAATAAACAGCGGAATAAATGTCTAAAATTGAAATCATAAAAGTAATCAACTCTTCCCCAGCGCCAGTGTGTACTCGTCACGCCTTGGAGCCACTCGCACCTGAAACCACAATTTTATTGGGAAAGGGTAAGCACGAAGCTTAGTGAATTCAGACACCATAAATAACACAGTTACTTCCACACCACCCCTAAAACAGATAATTGCACATAAACAACATACAAGTCTACGAACAAATCATAAACATGCATACCTACACCATCCCACCCAAAGGCATAAGCTGGTCCACCCAACCACACAATAACCGTGCAAGCATTACCCGGCTCCCCCGGGTTCCTACGCCACCCGCGTATACAAACTTTGGCCCCACCGAGTTCCTACGCCACCCGCGTATATAAACCTCGGCCCCGCCGAGTCACTACGCCACCCGCGTATATAAACCTCGGTCCCGCAGAGTCACTACGCCACCCGCGTATATAAACCTCGGCCCCACCGAACTCCTACGCCACCCGCGTAGTCATAACAATAAAGGTCCGACTAGACGCCCCACTATTTAGTCCCGCATCACAAACAATTAAAACTACCACACACGTACAAATCGTAATGTAAAAAGTAACCGACATTAGTTATAGTGAGAGAACTCACCTCGTAAGCGCGCCTAGCTCACAAACAATAATTCAAGCTCCACAAATCCAAGATCACTTCCCGACACCTAAACGAACGTTAACAATTATTAACACGAGACCCGGACCCTAAAACACGACGCACCCTTAAATCGTCACTAACACGACTTTTCGGTCTAACCAAACAGGTCTGTTCGGGACCTGTTCCGACCTCCATAAACCCAGAAAATCCTCAATTAAATTTCATAACCAGAAAGTGCTCAGAGTTAGGGTTCCAAGGACATATTATACACCTCCTAACGATTTTTCTACAATTTATTATGGATTTTACAAAACTGATTAACTGCACAGCGAAAAACAGCACCTTTCGTTATAAAACAGCAGTTTGACACTAGCTACGGTCCGAACTGGTTTTTCCGCAAAACATAAGAAACTTACTAGACTCAGAATGGGAGATTTTGGCACTGGTTTCACCCCAATACGACGTTCCTATAAAAAGTTATGGCTTTCCCAAAACAGTGGCAGAAACTGTGACTTTAAAAAACGGAACGCGATCTGCCACATCCGGACCTGCTGTATAAACAGCCAATTTACGCCTAGCTAGAGGCCGAACCGGACTTCTGCTAAAACACGAAAAGTGTGCCCGGCACAGAATGTGAACCGTGGGCACCGGATTCGCCTCAATCCGAGCTACGACGGAAAAGTTATGGCCGTCGCAAAACAGTGACAGATTCATATATCCACACATAAAATGACGATTTTATAAAACGGTCAAAGGTTAGATATTTAGGGTTTACGAAGGCTGGACAGACACCAAACACCATCCACTGCCACCACCGGCAGTGGTGGTCGGTGGCGGCGGCAGCCACCACCGGCGGTGGTGGTTTGCGATAGAAAACGACGAAGAAAAGAAAACGTAAAGGAAACGAAACCTTACCACTCAGCAGAAAACCACGAGAGATCCCGACCTTCACGTCCCGGCTGCCGCTAACGACTCTCTCTCTCTCTCTCACTGAACCTCTCCCTTTCGCCGGCGAAAATGGCGGTGGCGCCGGCTGCGGTGGTTCTCCGGCACTACTCTCTTTCTCGCTCTCCTTCTCTCTCCGGCAGTCGATGACACCGGCTGCTCTCTCTCACTCCCTCTCTCACCGCTGCTCTCTCTCTCGGCTCTCCGATCTCGCCGGCGGACGAAAACGGCGCCGGTAGTGCCGCCGGTTTGGTGGTGACGCAAGAAAAACGAGATGGGAGGGGGGAGTGTCTTCACGGCGCTGCACCGAAAGGGATGGGGATGGGGTTTCTAGGGTTCGTTGATTGCGAGGAGGGTAATTCACAAAGAGAGGAAAGGGGTCGGCTCAATATTGGCCGAACCCCATGCACTACTTTAATGAAATTACAACTTTGGTCCCTGCAGTTAAGGTTTCACATTACGCCCCAAAACTCCAACTTTTAACAAATAAGGTCCTTCTCGTTAACTCCCGTTAAAACATTCGTTAATAGAAAAAAATTATTGAAACAATAAATAAACCAAAGAAAAATTCCATAACGAGACACAGGCTTTACAGCATTCAAAACATGTAACTCACAAATAAAATGCAGTTAAGTGCATAACACGTCAAAGGCTCCTTATCGAGCTACTAAAACTAGGCACTTACACTAAACACTCATTTGAGTATAAATCGAGCCCAAAATGGCATAATAAACATTTGACTAAAATACGTGAGCCAATATTGGTTACATGTACCAAATGCATATTTTCCCAAACCTTTGTTTCTCAAATCAAAATTGGCCTTCGCCCAAAACCAACAAAGTTTATAGTTTCTAAAATAGTCACAAGGTCGAGAATGACCAAAATCCAATGAATAACACGTATATGATTTTCAAAACGTTCCATAATACGATTTATGCATATTTCCAAAATACGCACTAGAAGTGCTTTTCTTTCCAAGTAATCTCCATTCATAATATAAATTATCAAAACATTTTCACTCATGCTTTATTTGTCAAAATACCCAAAATCACAAATATGAGTGTTTTACAAGATTTATAAAGTTAAATACTTCAAATAATCAAAATCTACCAAATAACTCAACAAAGGATAATTTCATGTAAAACACATAAACACTTTAAAATGGACATTTTTGGCATGCACATAGTTTTCACAAAGCAACTTGAACTCACCTTGCTAGATTTAGGCTAAATCTAGATTTTCCCCATTTTAAGCTCCTTTGGAGAAACTTGTATCTTCAAGCCAAATCCTTCAAAAACCTAGATCCATGAGTTTAAAACCATCAATAAACATAATCAACCATTTAGAAACGTTCCCCAAACATTTTCATCAATAACCTCAACTTATGCCAAAACCCTAATTTCCATTAATGAAGAAAAGAGAATGTTACCTCAACCACCACATGAATCCACCAACCAAACACCTCTAGGGTTTCCAAAATGAGTCTTGAACTCCAAAAGGTGAAAGGGTTTTGAAGAGAGTTGGATGTAACCCTAAAATCAAGGAATCTTCAAGATAAGATGAGATGAAATGAAAAGGGTTTCAAGATTTGTTTCCTAAACCATGATAGATGAAGAAACCCACTTGAAATCTTGAATCTTGTGGCTAAATGGCTCAAAATCGACTTTGGGGGCTTAGGGTTTCAGTTTGGGAGAGAAGGGAGTGGAGCGGGAGAAGAGAGAAATGAAATGGGGTGGAAATGGGTAAAAATCGGATTTTAAACAGCCATCAGCACCCCGACCGTGACTATGCCCTTGGCATAGTCGCTGTCACAGTCGCGCCGAGCGTACCGAAGCCAACCAAGGGTCGGCGACTTTGCCCAGCAACTATGCCCTCTGGGCAATGTCGCGCCATGAGTACCGAGGGCGATTCTTCTATCGCGATCATGACATGGCGATAGTGACCATGTCACTATTGCGGGGCACTATCGCCTACATTGTCCTGAATCCCGTTTTGACCCGATTAACCCAAAATGCTCCCGATCTGCTGAGCTTCTTTCGTAAAACCTTTCAAGAGTCATGTAATCAATTTATTTATCTTAGTTAAATTTCAGGTGTTACATGGATGGATAAGCATGTCTGACACACAAAGCCTCTGCACCTTCGTACAGAGCCTCTGAGCATGTAAATATTTCTGCTTTCAGCATGTAAATTCTTGAAGTATATTACTTTCCACTTTTATCAAGAGAACTTCTGAAATCATCTACATAACCTCTATAGCATGGCACAGAGCCTCTTTAGTAGCTTGTTTTGGGCTTTGTACGACATTTACCATCTTATGATCCAAGCATAGTTCAAGAGGGAGCAAAAACATGTCAATTGTCAAGGGGGGGGGGCATTCAAAATCTCACCTATCCACACTCATATTGTGTAAAGCCAAGGTATGAACTTCTCAGTACACCCCTAAACCTCATTTTTATCGAATCAAAACTTTGACTGGTCAAAATCTTTTGTGATCATGTACTTAGAGCAAATTTTGACTCAAAGAGCCTCTACACCCTGGGCACAGAGCCTCTGAGTCAAGACTAGTCTAGAAGTGCATATGATCTCAACCACATCATTGATTTTCAAATGTTTAGGTAAACAAGGTGTACTCTATATGGCAGAACACTGACCCTAGTTCACAGAGGCATCTTCTGTACAGAGCCTCTTCTATGTTCCAACACTTGTGTGTTTAAGGATTCTTCTCTAAGGTGCGGGTTATTTGTTGAAAAGTATAACCCTGTGTCTACAGTGACTCTCACGCACGTGGGTTGTGATAAACATTCACGTCACATTACTGAACCGCCTAGATCCATGTGTCATCCTCTGAGTGGATGTGCTATCAACCGTCGTTTGCCTCAAACGGCTTTGTACTTGATTAAGGATTCCAAATATCATGGTAATCCCACTAATCCCATTTTACATCTGGGGCTTTAAATTCAAATTTTCCTTATTCCTCTCATTTTTTACCTTCTTCTTCATACCTTCAAACCTGCAACTATGGCCTCTCTAGTGGAAAGCAACAACTCCTTCAACCCCATTCCTCCTCGTAGGGAGAATGAACCCCATTCTGGCAGTGATGACTCCGTTCATCATCAACCTTTGACCCACCATCAATCATTCATAAACAAGGAACACCATTTCGCCCCTCAACCACTGAAACTAAATAATCACTTTGTGATTTTGAACCATGATGCTTTTGGCTAAGAATACTCCACACTGATTCTTCTTCTCCAGAATCACTTCATCTCTAAAGCCCTAACCCTAAACACCAATAAACTCCCCAACCGTTGTGTATACGAATATTGGTCATCCTGCAGATATGAAAAGGACATAAACGCCATTGTAGGATATGTGTCTTATTCAGATACATAAAACGTTATTTCCCTAGGAATCAATAGACAGTTGATTTCTGCAATATTTGAACTTCCCACTAGATCTGACTTAGGGATAGTTAGATATGCCCCTGAACCAACGAATGAAGAATTGGTTGAATTTGTGCAGTTTATTGGGTACAAAAAGCCATAGGAAAAATGAATGAATTCAGAAGACAGAACCTAGGCATAGGAATGAGACCCGCCCCAATGGGGAACCCGGTGTACCCGCCCCGACGGGGATGGGGATTCCCCGCAAAATCGGGGAACGGGGATGGGGACGGGGATCCCCGAAAGTTAAAAACCGGGGATAGGGACGGGGCCGGGTAACGTGGTCCCCGCCCCGCCCCCGAATATTAAATATATTCTATATGTTTATTATTAATTATATTATTTATACATAATCGGATTCAATATCTTTTAGATTTAGAAATATTATTTTGACATTTCTTTTTGTATACATTTTTTATTTGTTTTACCTCTTTAGATAAAAGAACGTTGAAAGCCATATGTATAACGTTGATTAAACGGTTACGTATAATGTTGTTACTTTGTCCACATATGATTATTTGATACTCTATAAAAGCAAAATTTTAAAAATACGTGAGATTTAAACATGAACCATTTATCGATCGAGTGTGGTATTTAACATATTTGATTTAAAACATCTTATATTAACGGGGAAAAATACCCCGATTCCACGTTGGGGATCCCCGTTCCCCGTCGGGGATGGGGATGTGATCATTTTCCCCGGCGGAGATGTGGATGGGGATGGGGATGGAGATTAGAATCGGGGACGGGGATGGGGATTGAGGTCCCCGCCCCATTCCCATGCCTAACAGAACCTTCCACCTCTGTGGAATATCCTATTCAGTATCCTCAACAGAACCCTGACTAGAAAGGTAGGGAGCCCTGATCAATCCTCACACAATATCCTTGCAATCATGTATGGGGTATACTATGATTTGCCATTGGATTATGCCAGGCTTATCTTGAAGGAGATGGTGAGTTCTGTGGAGAAAAAGCGAGTCGGCCAAGCTAAGAACCCAAACAAACCACCAGTACTTACCTACCCCAGAACCCTCATCGTGCTTCTGCACGAGAAGATTAAAGAGAAGGGTTATTCCATGTCAGGACCCTCTGTGAAAACCTACCCTCTGAAGGCTGTCAACCCAACTATCTCACCAGAAGGCTACCCAAATGCACGACCCATATCGAAGAATATGCTGAAGTATGTGAGTAGTGAAGCTAAGCGAGTGTACGTGCGAGAGTTTAGGTCTCCCAAACCGAGACCTAAAACCCCTCCACGCGTAGGTTATGCCTTAGGTCAACTTGTAGCACAGAGAGTGACAGAGGGATCTGTAGTTGTAAGGGAAGAGAGAGGCGAGGATCCCCCTACCCATAGAATAGAAGTGAGAAGCCCCATCGCAGAAGAAGAGAAAGCAGAGCCTTCAAGGCCAAAAAAATCGAAAAAGGTAAGGAAACCCAAATGGTGCAAGCCACAGAACCTAACACTCTAGAAGCTCAAACTACAGAAGCCCAACCCTATGAACCCCATGTACCCAAGCCTAAGAAGAAAAAGGCTAAGGCAACAACTACCCAAGAGCCTGAAGCCGCAGAAACAGAAGCCCCCGAGCCTCAGAAGAAGAAGAAGAGGAAGCTCAGAAAGAAGATTGTTGAGCAACTAGAGGAAGTGGAAGAAAGGGCAGAACCCTTGGAGAACATCGAACCCGTAGAGCCTCTGTGTAGAAGTCCTAGTTGCCTCTGCAACAGCTCAAGAGGAGCAACCTCCAAGCCCCACACCTTCACAAGGCAGAGATGCCTTGCTAATGTGAAGATGGGCTGAAAGACCGCCAAACGATGGAAGATCCCCTACAGTGCACAATGTTGACACCGACGAGGATGAGAAACCTCAAAGCTCACCCAGAGATCCCTACCCCCCATCAACCCTCTGACAGATCTTCTTGCCAACTATAGCTCAGACTCCGAAGAAGAAGAAGAATAAAAGAAAGAGGAGTTAGACTTAGGAAAAGAAACGGAGGCAGAGAGTTTAGGAGAAAAAGATGCCAATGGTGCACCCCCACAACCCCCTCCCAGTTCAACGACACAACCTGCTCTAGATGGTCTAGCATCACAGAGCATTGAAACAAAGGTGCACACCTCAATCACTGCCCAAGCCTGCCAGCTAGAGGACACTCTTCAGTCCTCTGAGCTTAATCTAACCCGAGAAACCCTATCTCTGGCAATGATTAAAAATTCATATGTACATTCGCCCAAGGATGCAGCTCTACAAACCATCACAGAAGCATTCATTGCTTCTCCACCACACTCACCACGAAAAGATCGTTCAGAGTGATCTGCATTGCATGAAGTACACAAAGAGACTCTAGACAAGTCTCTAAGTGAACGTCTTGTCACACCAAGTTCTGTCTCTGGAGCAAACTTGGAGGGTGACAAAGCCAAAACCTCGGAGCTTCTTAGTCATTTTTTGATGACTCGTCGCGAGGATCAGAGGGAAATACTGAAGATCTTAACATCAATGCAGACTCTAAATCAGGTGTTCTAGGAACGAGAACTGACTTTGAATCATGTGTTGGGACAGAGGTTACCTCATGTCCATATGTAACAAAGGATGAGTTTCAAACCTTCGCCACCTCTGTGGAGACATCACTTACTGAGTTGAAAAGTTTAGTAACTTTTTGTGTAGAGTTCCAGAGTAAATCCATTGCAGACTTACATACCAAGGTGGATTCCATCTCCACCGAGCTTAAGGCAAACTCCGCAAAGATATCAGAACTACAAAGTCAACCATTGTAGAGCTCAAACCCCTCTGTCGATGAACTTTAGAACAAGTTGAACTCTTTGACCTTAGAGCTGCAGACTTCCTCCGAATTAGCCACGTCTTTGTCATAGGCGATGAAGGGTCGAATATTCTCCTCAGAGCCTAATTCAATTGTTACAGCCGCAAACATGGAAAAGGCTCTACAGAACATCCAGCAAAGTATCCAGGGCCAAGCAGTGCCAGTGCTTCTACAAGACTACATGACAAGGGAATAGTTGATAGAGCTAGGCAGGCAAATGATCTCAGAGGTATGTGGCCTCGTCTAGGCCTTCACACAAGTTGCTGCCTCCTACACCAAAGAATTCAACACCTCTGTGACGAGGTTAAAATTCAGAACTGAAAGGGAGGTGCACAAGGCTGAATTTTTCATAGAAGACGTGGTGAACAGGATAAAGGATGCCACTACCCATCTGCCAAAGAAAAAGAGGAAGGCTCAGAGCTCATTTCAAGCAGAGGTAGAATAAAAGCGAAGTTTGATGACCATGACCATGATGGCTCTGGTCCAAGTGGTCATCAAAAGAGGGAGAAGCAGAGCACATAACCAATCAGAGTAAACCTAATATCCTCTGTGGCTCCATCCTCCACTCAACCCCCAACCAAGCCACGAAGTACCAGACAAAGAACCTCTGCAACCCAAACCCAAACCCCTTTGAAACTACAATCCCAACCAAAAACCAAACCAACTACAAACCCAACCTCTATGGAACCCCAACCTCGACCAACCTCAACCCAAACCCAAACCTAAACCAAAACTCCCCCAACCAAACCTTCTGAAACCACTGCTGCCAAACCCCATCAAAAGATTAGAATCAAATCTTTAGCAGCCAAACCACCCAAACCTCAGAAGGATTCCCAGAGCCAGTGACAAAAGATAAATTTGCTAAGGATAAACCCACACCTACACCCTCTGGAACCATACCCACCTCTGCACCCAAACCACCCTCCTCTGAACCTAAGAAGCCTCTACTAACCCCAAAAGAAATAATTTTTCGTAGAGCACTTTGACAACACCAAACCCTTTGAACTACCCAAACCCCTACAACCCATGTCTTCTAGGAAAGGCAAAGAACTTATGACCTCTGAGCAGGTGGACAGAGTTGCTGAAGTGAGAAGTCTCTAGACTCCGAGACTTAACCCCATCCCACGACCAAGAGAAGTAGAGTCAAACTACCCTGAGCAAATACCCAAATATCTCTACAGCGTGGATGAAAGAGATGTCATAGAGCCACCAATGGTACAGGTCAATTCCTTGATGGCAGAAGAGCTCAAAAGAAAACTCAAAGAGAAGAAGTCCCTATCAGCAGAAGAGGTCTTCTCTCTAAGTGACATCAGAACCGTCCGTGGCATAACCCTCCACTCATTCGCAGACAGAAACCGTTGGTACTGCAAGTACCATGTTGAAAGGGAAGATGGGTCAAAGTATGTCTTCTCAAATGCAGATCTCGACAACCTCTACGTATACGACCTTCCATAGATATATGGCTACACCATGCAGAGGATAGAAAAGCGAAAGGAGTTTGACAACCTCTATGTATAGACCTTCCACAACCACAAGGACATCCAACTAGCTCTGGATATAGGTGTTGAGAAGCTATCCATCACAGAACCTGCTGAAGAGATGGACTTGATTGAGCCAGAGGAAGATGACTCTGTGATTATTGAACCAGAATTTGGCTATGTCTACAAGAACAAAAAAGGGGATAACAAGCTCTTTAGGCCTATAAATTGTGTCAAATACTCTACAGAGACCCTTCAGAAGTTCAGACAAGTCATTCTGCAGAAGAAAGGATCAAAGAACATGCCCAATGGCCCAACCTATCAGATCATCTGTGACATCGATGCAACTTTCAAATTCAGAAGACTAATCATGCATATCTACAACATTCTGAAGTACAACTCCCCAGAGCCCATAGATGATTTTCCTAGATAGGTGCCTTATTTTTTTATCTTGTAATT
Organism: Saussurea involucrata; assembly: GCA_033807775.1. Taxonomy (NCBI): domain Eukaryota; kingdom Viridiplantae; phylum Streptophyta; class Magnoliopsida; order Asterales; family Asteraceae; genus Saussurea; species Saussurea involucrata. The sequence continues at coordinate 69,047,142 of CM066312.1, read as the reverse complement.
CTTCAAATTCTCCTTAATAAAAATCTTTTACAAAGGTATCTTTTAAACCTCTTGCTTTCTAGCGTATCACTTGTAATTTTTTCTTTGTCCAATACTTAGGGGTAGATTGTTAGCCCCAATTTATCTTATAAAAGTATTGTAAAAAGACCAAGTCATCTGGTCACAGAAGACTTCTGCGCCCATAGAAGCAATCCTCTGCCGAAGTGATGATGTACAGAAGAAGAGCCTAGCCCAAAGAAGTATGAGCACAAAGCCTCTGATACAGAGCTTAGAGCCTCTATGGAAGACCTCAAAAGCTTTGGTGCGGACATCTCTGTGACATCAACACTTGAAGAGTTCAATACCCGATGAAGATCAACCCTTCTCTCACAGATTGTACTACCCTACCGAAGACTGCCACGTGCCCTACTAACGGTTGCAACACCTTTCCATGTGGCAGAATCTCATTAGCTAGTGTGTTGACTCTTGTGTACTATTTTCCTATAAATAGGAGATCTCCCATGATCTTCCTGCAAGCTTTTACACACCAATATAGCACATACTTCATACCACTAACAACACACAATTCATACAAAGAGAGAAAATTAGGGTTGTACACATAGTTGTGTGTGTTCTTCATTTATTCATCAGTATTGTAATCTTTCTTGATCAATATATGACTTATTGAATAGGTTACATATTGTTGCAATATTCTTCTCTTTTGTTTACCTTGCTATAACAATCTATTTTATCAAACGCTTCCGCAACTCTACATATGTCTTAGATTGTTTTTAGCTAATAGAGATAAACTGGGATCAACAAAAAGTCATCCCATATACCTTTTTTAGTTGATAATTGTTGGTTCATGTTTAGGGAATGTTTTAATTTTAGTCACTAAGCGAGTGGAGAGCGTTTCGAGTGAGAAAAATTGAATTTTGGAGTCCGGTACGTGTGGGGCGACTATGACAATGTCATTGTCGCTAGAACATAGTTACAGTGAGGGAAAAGCTCTATGTACCCATGGGGTGACATTGCCCTGGGCATAGTCGCATGGCATAATCGCGAGCGGGTGTAGGGCCTTAAAATCCAATTTTCTAGGGTTTTCTTCATTTGGTCGTATCTCTCTCATCGTAGCTCCGCTTTTGACGATTTTTTTTATATGGTCTCATTTTTAGAGCTCTTCCAGGATAGATCATGAGTATTGAAGTTCATTGTAAGATCCAAGAGTATTTAGTTGAGGTAAGATCTTCATCTTCCTTAATGTTAAGCTATGGTTTTGCTTATTCTTCATTTCCTCTCCTCGCCTTTGTATGTTGCTTTAGGTTTTGGATATTTGGAGATGAATAAAAAACACTTTGCAAGTGTTGGATCTAAGAATTAGGAGGTTTTGCTTGTAGATTCAAAATTTCAGCAAGAAAACTAGATTTAGCCTAAATCTAGCAAGGTGAGTTCAAGTTGCTTTGTGAAAACTATGTACATTCCAAAAACGTCTATTTTGAAGTATTAATGTGATTTACTTGATGATTATCAAAAGTATTATTTATTTGATCAAAATTTCACTATTGGTACACTTGACTTATATAAATCTTGTAAAATGTCTTTATTTGAGATTTTGTGCATTTTGATAAATAAATCATAAGTGTTGTACTTTTAGGATTTATCTTCTACAATGAGATTATTTGATAAAAATGCATTTTAGTGTGTTTGATGTGGAAAATACATATTGTTGTATTATGGGACAATTGAGAATATAAATGATACGTTATAATTTGGCAAATTAATTGTCCCGATCCATGATGGGTTTTGAGTTAATCATGTTTGGAGCATGTATTTGCATAAACATTTGTTAGATACTTTTTATTGCTTTTGATGAGCCTATTGGTATGGTCAATTGATTTGTTGAGATTTTGACTCGGTGTTGACTCTGCTGAGTCTTGTGGACAATTGTCCGGTTTTAATAGCTCCATATGGACCTTTAGGTAAGATTTGCATTTATTGGCTCTATTTGAGAATTACATGTTTTGAGCGTGTTATTCATTCATTGGAGTCATGTATTGTTTTAGACTATAATGCAATGGATCCTTAGGCATATGAGTTAGTCTGAGTGGGATAAATGTCCCCATAACGTAACTTGAAATAGACATGGGGTCTTATGAGTAATAAGATATGGGCTCTTTGAGTCGGGCATCGACCATTGACCAATAATTGTAATTTCTTATGAAAGGGCTATGGTTGAACTTGGTGACCATTCAAGCAATAAACATGGAGTTGTTGAGCTTGTTAACTCATTAACTATAGACTCGTAAAGGTTGATGTTAACGAATATGTAATCCGTAAGTGACACTCATATAACATAGATATGTGACCTACTTTTGTGTTCTGTCACATTCAATGGAATCGGGTCTCCCCCATCACCAAATGGTGATTTTTGGATAAGTTATTTTGGATACGAAAAATATCCCAATTTGACGCTTCCGATGTTGTTTATTGTTTATATTTGGTTGTTTTGGGAATTGAGTATTATCTAATATCTATGTCTTCGATGACGTTTTGAGTATGAATTGTTATTCATGGTTTGCAGTTTTTGAGTATTAAACCTTATTCGTGTTTTTGGATATTTTGGATAATAGGGTCTTATCCACGTTTTCTTTATTTGAATATTAAATCATTATTCACGTTTTAGGTGAGTGTTGGATTTTGAAATTATATTTGAAGAAACGTTTTGTATTGGGGCTTTCATCATGAAAATGGTGAGTTTTTGGAAAGAGGTTGCTTTCATACTTAATGCATTTGATTTTACAAAAATGTGAGTTAAATAGCACTCAGTTTACTGTTTTATACAATTGGTGAAAACTCTTGAATTCACTAAGTGTTAAGCCTAACATTTTTATTTTTGGCATGTGCATCAGGTCATTGTTGGGGAATGGTACTAGCGACACCGTGAAAAGTGGAGTGCTAGTTAGATGCACGGGAAATGTATAGTTATCGGTGACATCTTCCGCTTGTGGAATTAGCGACTGTTATTGGATTTTAGTAACACCCGTCTTTGATCTGGTTTTTTTACAAGACTTGCTTGAGTATTGGTTGATGTTAAATCTAGATTTCTATTATGGTAATTTGAGTATTGATTTGTAGAAAAATAGTTTATTCTTTATTTGATGTATTGTTGGAAATTTTAAATTAATCGTTCTTTCCAAATTTGAGGGTGTTACATAGGGTTTCGAGGATTTGGATATTTGGATGAAATAATATTGGAGAATGGTTTTATATACTTAGATGATAACTATTTCTAACTTTGGTAAGTTTTAGTACTCAAATATGTGATGTCCATATTAATGGTTTATGGGGGAAACTTGGATTTAAACACATGATGGCTTCTTGTACAAAAAGATTGATGTATTGAATTTTGGCATGGTACATCTTGAAGGTGTATACTGTTGGAATACAAGAGCCATACATGCAGCGAAAATAAACCGTATTCCTCCATAGATCCATACGAAACAGAGTAGGATGAGTGTTTCAAAATTTTACCAGAACGAGCAACAACATTTGATGTCATTTTTGAATCGTAGCAACGAATCCTCATCTCGTTGCCTCCACGGAATCCATGCAAATGCTTCTGAATCCTCTTGTCGTCCCACGCCAAGAGAGGAGAGCTCCTTCTTCCCGAATGATAGGTACGGTTCTCCAACCTTTAGAGAGGATAAGGAGAAAACCTTTTCGGATATTGAGAGAGAGAACCCTTTTGAACAACACCAATCTTTCAAAAGGAAGTTCTTATCCGATTCAGTTGGATTAACCTTTACAAGGTCTCTCTCTCTCTCTCTATATATATATATATATTTATATATACATACATGTGTAAAAGTGATGTCTATCACATACGCATGTGGTTGAAAAGAGTAAATATAATCTTTTGAAGATCTCATATCCTCAAGAGATTGCTTTCTTTTTACAAAATGTGCCGACAAGTCACATACTTGTCCATCCTATCTTGTTACACACGATATAAACGATTTTTATCTCTTATAGAAATCAGATGAGGATAATTAAATATAAACATTTAATTATTTATTCTCCTTATTAAGATATACATTTAATGTGTGTGACCCATTGGGACTTTATCATGGTAATAATTATAAATCCAATTTACAATTATCAGTGAAGAGCGACATCTAGAAATACATCATCGTTATTCAAATGATAAAGTTTGGTGATTCAGCTAATTAGCAAACTGCATGATCAATATCAGTGTACACATTTATGTCCTTTGTTAAGATATCCAGATCGAACACGAGGCATGGATGTGTCATCCTCGTTATGTTCGATCCTTAGTTTCTCGATTCCGGAATATACTAAAAAGACAAATATCAGTAGCATTTCCATAATATCATTCAATCGAGGGGCCTAGGGATATCACTCTCAACATAAAAGAGAAACAAATCATATCTTGATCCATACAGTACTACTAAGTGATATAAAAATGTTCTGTCATTCAATCGAGGGGCCTAGGGATATCGCTCTTAACATAGAAGAGGAACAAATCCTATCTTGATACATACCAGTAGTACTAAGTGATATAAAAATGTTCTGTCAGCCACTTACAGAGATTAGAATCAATTATCAAAGTACACCACTCACACAAAGCAAACTCTATGTTCTTAAATCAAAGGACTAATTCTACAATGACCACATGAGAACATTATATGACACTCATACGACATCCAATTAAACATTCTCATAGTCAGTCGCGTCCGATACAAGATCTCATCTTGTACCCATATGTGGATTATGTATCTCCATATGAATCCCTGCATATACTAGTCATGGCATACTATTCAACCCAAAACTCAAACTAATACTTGACTAGGGACATTTTAGAATACATTATTCTAAGGTTATTATTATATTTACATATAACGCAAAATATTCCATAAACATAATAATAGGGCAATGTCTTTTGTTTATTAATTAATAATAATCACGACACTATGTCCAAACAAAATAATCTAACGATTGGCATTTGGGCATACACACTAACATATAAATGTTAGACTATAATGTAATGGATCCATAGGCATAAAAGTCAAATTGTATTGTTTGTCTTGGGATATTGAATCCCCATGTTGTAACTTTGAGTAGGCATTGAGTCTCTATGGAAGTAAGGTGTGGGTCTATACGGTTGGGCATCGACCAAGAACGGTAATATGTAACTACATAGTGATTAAGGCTAAACTCAGATTTTGTATATCTCAAGGTATAGACTAATGTGGTTGAACTTGAGACTCCACAAGCATTAAATTTGGAGTAGCTGAGATTTATATATATCATTTTGATGTTAATCTATGAGTGTGACTTATTTAATATGAATTGTGGCTTACTTACGTGTTCCGTCACTATCCGTGGAAATCGGATCTCCCCCGTCATCATAAGATGTTATGACTTCTTTCGAAAGTGAAATTGGCTTAAATGGTACGATGTTTGAAATAAGGCCATGTATCTGTTTAAATTACTTTACATCTTTAAATTTATAACCGTTGGATCTCACTAAGATTTAGTCTAACACCTTTTCTTAAAATGACATGTATATCAGGTCACTCTAGAGGTGGGACTCCTTGGGTTTGCCCGGAGAGTCGGATAGGCACACTTTTGGTGAAGATTAGCTATGACAGATGTTTTATGGACAAGATTCTTTTAAGAAGAGATAGTGACAACCGTTTAATCTAAGCGTACTCTAGTTTAGATTAGTAGGTTGTTAAATTATCTCTTGTACTTTTGTATTGTAAACGCCTTACTATTTTCCATTTTGGGTGATTCATTTATTTAAGCCTTTACCCCTGACTTTATTCAGGTTTAGTTTTACCTTTATTTTTAGGGGTGTTACATAGTCTATTGGAGAAGTCAAGTGAAGGAAGCCGTTTTAAGTGTAAGTGTATAATCCTAAAAGGTAAATTAATAATTTCAATTTTAGTTTATTAAAAATTAAAAAATATATAAATAATTTTTATTAAAAAATAGCGAGAACGGGTCGGTTCAGGTTCTGGGTACCCAACGGGAGTAGCCGGTCCCGGAAACAGTCATAGCGGTTAACGGTTCCAAAAAAATGAGAGTTGGAATCGGAAGCAGTCCCGATTGCTTTCATATTTTAGGAAACGAAAATGGAATCAGAACCAATGATATGAAACCAACAGTTTCAGAGCGATTCCTTTTCCAAAGGCATGTATTCGCTTCCGATGCTCACCCTAGATCAATGCGATTATAAAACTGAAAGTAGAATGATGGACCCGATATGTTATAAAAGTGAATGAGATGTAGGGACAAAATTTATTGCAAAAATAAAAATAATTGCATGGGAAGGATTAGTGAACGAAACTACCTCTCACTAACAACACTCTAATTGATGACGTTATTAGAAGGAACCATTTCGATCAAGAAAAAAATGAGTCTATTGAAGGAGGATTCAAACGGATTGACTTATAAGAGTTGAAGGATGCAAACTCTTATTTAGAAAAGCTATGAATAATGATTGATTAACATTATTTTAGACATGACTTTCAACGACTAAAAATAACCAATGGAACATAGTTATTAACAATATGGGTTTTCATATTTTGTATTCGTCAGTGGTTTTGAAAACCTTCATTGAAAAATATATTCATCAATGAATCACCAGAAAAAAACATATGGTTTAAAAAATTATAATCATCTATCGGTAATGTATATATTGGTGATCACCAAAAGATTGCCTATAGATTTAGCAAACTATTAAATAAAAAAGAAAAATAAAACTTTAATCATCCATCAATAATTAGTCGGCCATTACAGAAGGAATACATACATGTTTAGGGGCTATTTGATAGCTATTGAATGCTTTGGTGCAGAATGATTAAGTGGTTAGAAGGATTAAGAAGCTCTTATGATATAGTGCAAAATGAAATATGGTTGTTTGGTAATTGTTTAGAATTAAATCATGGTCAAGGGAAGCCTAAGATGCAAAATCATTTAGAGGGTTTTAGAATCATTCAGTGACAAACTTTTTTTTTGCCAAACATGATTCATCTCTTAGAGATTAAGATGATGCCGCTTACTAGAACCGGCGGTTCCTGGAATGAAGGAACAGGAACCGGGTTAACCGGAACCGGGTTACACCGATTCTTTATGTTTGGGAATCGCGGTACCGAGTACCCCGTGTCTAATTTTTTTTATTTGTTTCATACTATAAGAAAGTAAATATTTGTTTATTACAAAGTCCCAACTTAAAGAAAGAAATACTATACTACCAACGTAAGGAAATAAAAAAGTAATTATTAGTCTATTGGAGAAGTCGAGGGAAGGAAGCCGACGTAAGTGTAAGTGTGTAACCCTAAAAGGTAAATTAATAATTTCAATTTTTAGTTTATTACATATAATAAAGATATAAAATAATTTTTAGAGTGAATTACCTTGGTCTCGTAGTTTGCTCAATTTTTAGATTTGGTCCATAAAACAAACTTTTTACACTGATGGTCCCTAACTTTATGTGATTCACATTTTTAAATAAATTTTATTAATATTTTTATATATCCAATAACATAAAAATATGTATTAAGCAAAAATATTTATATTTATTTAAAACCTATTAAATTCACAAATAAAACTTAGCCTTAAAAAATCTCAAGTTTATAAAAACAAAGGAAATAAAGATAAATTTACATATTTTTTAAGTTTGGAATTGAAATATGCAAGCAAAATATTGATATTAAGTTTCGTTAACGTGAAAATTTTAATATATATTCAAACTACAAATATTTAAAATAACAACAAAATAAAAATTATAAATTAAGATTAAAAAACACTGATAAAAATTATTATTGCGACAAAATTATGTTTATATAAGGCCAAAAATTAAGTGTTCTAATAACTCATATGTAGGACTTTATTTATATGATCAAAAAATAAAGCGTTTTATCTAAAGGCGTTGCAATAAATTTATAGGACGTTTTTGGAAGTTCTAAGAGCATCTCCAACAGCTTCCCCATAATTTCTTTAAAATGGGGAACCAAAAGCCAAAATCCCCCAAAAAAATATACATTCATCTCCAACAGCTTCCCCATTTTGGAGAATCCAACATTAATTAAAATATTAAAATATTGAGTTAAATACGAATTTGGTCCCTGTGGTTTACAAGTATTAACGGCTAAGGCCCCTTAAAGATTTTTTTAACGATGAACGTCCCTTAACTTTCTATTTCATAACATGTAGAGTCCCTGTGGTTTACAAATATTAACGGCTAAGGTCCCTTAAAGTTAACTAACTTTGTAAACCACAGGGACTCTACATGTTATGAAATGGAAAGTTAAGGGACGTTCATCGTTAAAAAAATCTTTAAGGGACCTTAGCCGTTAATATTTGTAAACCACAGGGACCAAATTCGTATTTAACTCTAAAATATTTCATTTATTTATTAAAATATTATTTCTCTCTCTACATATTTATTTTCAATGTTTTCTATTGGTCATCACACTTGGTAATGATTTTTGGGGTAATCTCCATATTTGGAGAAAATTTTGGGGATCCTCCTACTTTCTCGATTTTAGGGATGTGTTTGGGGAAGCTGTTGGAGCATATTTTAGACCCAAAATCCCCATATTCCCCATTTTCTCCAAAATGGGGAAGCTGTTGGAGATGCTCTAACAAGTTTTTAGAACAATATAATACAAAGTATTGCATTATCAATCTTATATATATAGGCGGTTTCATTGAAACCACTCTTATAATGCAAACCGTGAAACCCACCTATTTACCGCTGATGTAATCGCTCAATGGTCTAGATCATTTCACTCTATTTATGGTAATATCGTAATTTATTAATATTAAAAAAATAAAATAATGAAATGGGAGGGCATTGTTGTCCTTTTGTCATCCAATTTGGAAAAAGAAAAGGGAATGAAATCCCTTTTTTGCATGAACTTGAAAAAAATATCAAATTTTGATTGATTTTGACTTGGAGGGTTTGGTGAAAGCTTCAATAGCGGTCTACCATGGTTTGGTGAAAGCTTCAATGGCGATCTACCATGCTACCATGATCATCTGTACGTTGCCAAAGTTTTACCATGATTGAGACATGTGATCAGATTTTGTATATGATTTTGGTGGTTTCCACCATTGATGAACGGAGATGAACGTAGATGAAACCGGAGATGAACGGAGATGAACTACGATGAAAGAAGATGAAACGGAGATGAAACGAAGATGAAACGAAAATGCACTTGTTTGTTTTTGATGAAAACGGAGATTACCGGAGATGAAAAGAAAATGAACCGGACATGAATCTGTTTCATGAAACTAGAGATGACATCCGGTTCTCGAAAAAGCCATATGTGACTGTGTCTCTAGTTTTATCATGATACACACGTCCATCACCTTCTTATTGAGTCTGTTTCATTATTCCACTTTCGTAAAACACCAAACCACAGAAAAAACAACCCGCCAAATGATATAAGATGCAAGATCGTGGTGGAAGAGTGGGGCGATCTAGTGGAGGTTGCCGATCACCGGCAACTTTGGTGGTGAAGGTGGTAGGTTTTCCCGGCAGCTGCATTCCATAGAATCTCACAACGGAGGGAATAAGAAAATTGGGTCGGTGATACATGGTGATGGTGGGACGTGTGGAACTGGAACTAGGGTTTAGGATTCAAATTGGAGATAACCAAGGAAGATAACCATAAATAAATCTAATCAATAAATACCTAAAATAAAAACACCAAACACAAATTGACAAATATGCCCTTAAAATTAAAAATAATAACAAATTACTAGAAATTTTGTGATTGGTCCAATCGAGTTTGCAAAGTTTTCAAAATAAGAGTGGTTTTCAAAAGATCTCTCCCCTATATATATATATATATATATATATAGGGTTGGGTTCACGTGAGACCAACTTATTTCCGTGAGACCACATCTTTATACTTGAAACTTCACAAAAAAACATTGTGTAGGTAAAAAAATACGAACCTTCACAGCAAAACCACTGTGAAGGTTACCTCACAAAGTTTTGTTGTGAAGTTTTAATTGTAAAAATGTGGTATCACGGGTCTCACGAATACAACTTGGTCTGACATGATCCCGAGTCTACATATATATATATATATATATATATATATATATATAGAGAGAGAGAGAGAGAGAGAGAGGGGGAGGGAGGTTACTTTGTTAACCTCTAAATTCATGTTAACTTTGTTAACCCTTTTTCAACCAATAAAAAGCATTTTGTAATGTAGTGTCAATGTATGTCTAATTATTAAATAGGGGTACGAATAGAATTCCTATTTTTTTTTGTAACATTTAGTTATTGAGGAGTTACAAATATCATCTCTTCCTTGATTCTAGCCCTAAGTTTAAATGATAAAAAGTTTGTAACATTTTAGTATGAATTTAGTTTATGAAATATTGTTGCATCATGAACACAGACAATCACATTATGAATCACAATGTTTTTAACGATGATGAGAAGAGAATCACAATGTTTTTAACGATGATGAGGAGAGAGTCAACGTAGATGTTCATTCGACAACGATTGATGAAGATGATGAAACACAGCTTGATCATGGTGAAGATTATAAAAACAATAATACGTGGATGGATAAACGTAGAATTGGAAATATTGAATCCAAACAAAACGATTGTATGGATAAGTGTTTTGAATGTGTTATAGTGATTTATTTTCATAGTTAGGTTCATGTAAATCATGAAAACAAATTTATCAGATCTTCATGTAATCTGGTCGTATGAGTTTATAGTTCATGTGTGTTCATGCTTGGGTTTATAGTTAATGTAAACAAATTTATCAAATCTTCATGTAATCTGGTCGTATGGGTTAATAGTTCATGTGTGGATAAATTGTTCATGTGAGTTCATTTGTTACATGAATGCTAACTAAAAGGACTATTGTAAGCGTGTATATGATCATCGTGATTATGAACTTAAACTTGAACATTTGTGAACAATTTGATTATGAACATGTGTTGAACATTGATGAACAATTTGATTATGAACATGTGTTGAACAAATTTATCAGGTCTTCATCTAATCTAGTCGTATGAGTTTATAGTTCACGTGTGTTCATGCGTGACTTTATAGTTCATGTAGAAGATCAATGGTGTTTAAGAAAGGGTGGCGTCATTTCACTAAATGAACACAAATACCCCTTTCCACAAATACCCCTAACACTGATTTTCATTTCATTAAATATTACACATGACCCAATTTATAATTAATGTTTTGATTACTTTCGATCTCATCAATCAGTTTTAACATAAATGGCTAAGATTTTGGTTAACAAAGTTAGCATGAAATATAGGGTTAACAAATGAACTCAACCCATATATATATAAATATATATATATATATAGGGGTGGGGTCAAATGAAAACTCATTTTCAATTGTGAACACGAGGACAAGTCACAACCATTGATCAAAATTTGGCAAATTAATCAATGGTTAAAACTTAATGAAACCAATTGAGAAGTGATTAGGGACAAATCTGGAAATTTAAATTAGCGCCTACCATATTTGACTTTTTATTTTATTTTTTAATTAATTTTTTTACCCCCTAAAAGTTTTAAATAAATTATCTTAAAAATTACCAATATTTTAATCAAACAAATTACATCAAAAAAACGAGAATTTCGTGCTCTTCGATATGACATCCATCTCGATATATTTTTTTTCTTCATTTTAACTGTTTTTACGTGAAATGCTATGTATGTGTTATATTCAGTATGAATATGTATGCACGTTTCCTGGTGTCCATATTCAGTATGAATAACAAAGGGGAACGTTCATTCATTATTCATAACGAATAACACAGTATTCAAAATGAATAATACAACATTCAGGATGAATAATACACGAATTCCTGATTCATGTATTATTAAACATGAATCATGTATTATTCACCTTGAATGTTGTATTATTCATCCTGAATAATACATTATTCATGATGAATAATATATGAATGACCCGTGAAGGTGTGAACACATGACGCACTCTCTTTTGTTTTCCGATTCACAATCGAAACTTGGTTTTATTCTTTATGAATATGTATGCACATCTCCAAGTGTCCACATTCAGTATGAATAACAAAGGTGAACGTTCATTCACTATTCATGATGAATAATACAATATTCAGGATGAATAATACAGTATTCATGATGAATTATATAACATTCAGGATGAATAATAAACGAATTCATAAATCGTGTATTATTCATCCTGAATAATGTAATATTCATACTGAAGGATACATTATTCATGAAGAATAATACATGAGTGACCGTGAAGGTGTGGAGACGTGACACACTTTCTTTTGTTCTTCGGTTCACAATCGAAACTCGATAGGTTCCCGATTCATCTCGATAGGTGTTGGGTTAAGGTAATGAAGAACACGATGCCTTAGGACGTTGAAGAAAGTGTTGTAGAAGGTGATGTCGAGTTACGGACTTACGGTGTCGAGATGTTGTACACACTTGAACGTACATAAATATTCATAATGAATATAACACATATATGACATTTCACGTAAAAACGGTTAAAACAACAAAAAAACTATATCGAGATGGACGTCATATCGAATAGCACAAAATTCTCGTTTTTTTGATGTAATTTGCTTGATTAAAATATTAGTAATTTTTAAGATAATTTATTTTAAACTTTAAGGGGGGTAAAAGTTTTTAATTAAAAAAGAAAATAAAAAGTCAAACATGGTAGGCGTGTGTTTAAATTATCTTCCCATTTTACCCTAATCACCTTAATTAATAATTCCAATTAAAAACTCTATTTAATATGGGTCATTGGATCAATAGAGATGGAAGGGCTAAGATCCGTCCTCATGTTCACAATTGAAAATGAGTTTTTATTTGAACTTTCCTCTATATATATATATATATATATAGGGTCCCCTTATTTTGTTAACCTTACATTTAGTGTTAACCATGTTAACTAATTTGGAACCATAGAAATTGAGAAAATTTCTTGGTTTTAATGGGATTACGATTTATTTAGGGTTTTTAGTATTTTATTTATTTAATGTATATTCACTTATCTAATATCACGCCATAATATTTTAGGTAGTTTTGAGTATTTTATTTATTTAATATATATTCACTTTCCTAATATGACGCCATGATATTTTAGGTAGTTATAAGTATATTTTTTTAATTACTAACGTTAATCTTCTTCTTCGTCTTAATTCTAATCATCTTAGAATCGTTTTTCTGTAATCGATCATGCAATCCATTGAAGAGGAACATGTTTCATCATGCAATTCATTGTAAACCTGCATATATGCACAACCATAAATTTGCGTAATATTGCATATATGCACAACCATAAATCTGTGTGTAACAACTGTGTCTCGGTTTTAAAAGTTGGATGGAAAGTGTGGCTAAAGCATGATGAAGTAAAAATAGGAGGGACCAAAAGTGAAATAGTGAAAGATATATAAAGGGGAAATCCCTAATCTCATCTCATTATTGGTTTGGTGCGGCTGGAATCGAGAGTTCAAGAAGAGGAGAAAAAGGATTGAAGGTTTGCAAAGGACTTGGCTAAGTTTTATTTTTTGGGAGAAATCAACTCCAAGTAAGTTACCAATTTCCTATCAACTCCATACGTCTGGGATTGTTGTTTTGAGAATGAGAAAACACTTGAAATTGAGTCAGTGTTCTTCGAATAAGAAAAACTTATGGTTTTGCATCAAGGGATTAACCAATGGATTAATCTAAGATCAAATGGGTGGTTAAAGTTAGAAATGCGAACCCCAAACGTTTTCTAAAAGTTCTATGGTAGAATCGTTTTGTGGCATTGAATTTAAAGGCTCTGGGTTTTCACCGTTCGACTTCCGGGTATTGCCTTGCCCGGATAAGGGTGTTTTTCGGATGGCTTTGACGTCTAGATAAGGGTTTTTTTGGATGGCTTCGGCGTCTGGATAAGGGTGTTTTCGGATAAGTGGGTTTCTGGATGACATATCCGGACAGAAGGTTCCAGACAGGTTTTCGGGTGACACTTCCGGAATGTGATTGGTCCAGAAAAAAGTTACTTCTGGATAGTGTGGGTGTCCGGATTAGTCCTTCTCCGAGTGATGGTATAAATAAGCTATTTGGTTTACCTTAGGTGTTGGGTTCGGTTCTGTTCGTTCAGGAGTAAGACGCAAGCTTAGCTGATCATATCGATCAGGTGAGTTCCCTTGTACCCTTTTTATGAGATGACTTGTTAAGCGTTCTTGTTTACTACTAAACATGGTATGAGGTGCGAGCATGTTTTACTTATAAACTCTTATAAATGCCTCGCATGTTTGAAAATGCTAATTACGCCTGATGTGAGCTGTCCTATAAAATGCATGGCTTTCTAATTTACTCTTAACTTTGCTTTGTATGCTTATGTTGAATCGGGTTGCACAGTGGGATTAGTGTACCTTGGGATCCGACGATCCCTTAGGAGTTAAAATATTAGATCGGTGTGCACGGAATATGTTTCTTACACACGAGGGAAATGGGGAGTCTGCTTGGGCCCCAATGGCGAGAGGGGAGTCTTCTTGGGTCCCAATCGTGGTTGTTAACATGGTTTATGAACACTGTGCAAATACCCCTGTTTGTATGAAATTACTTGTGGGCCTTAGGGCGGATCAAGAAATGATTTTATGCTTGTTTTTGTATAAACTGCTTTCCGGAGGGAATTGACTAGTCCTCATGGTATAACCCTCGCTTTTCAAACTAAAACCTTTTTCAGGGAAGCGCATTAGTGGTGCTTCGTCTAAAGGAAAAGAGAAGGCCTGAAGAATAGAGTTCGAGGCGATCTTGTGTAGAGCACTTTAGATCAAACTTAGTTATGCTTTAAATTAGATAGTTCTCAGCCGTGGAAGTATGTTTCCGCTGCTCGATTTTGTCTTTTGGATTATGTAATTCCAGATTATGAAAGTTTTGGTATGTAATTGGGACCCGTTTGGGATTAATTTTTATATTATTGCTGTTGATCCAAGCCCTCAATGATTTGATAATAACTCTCTAAGAATCACTTAGTGAAAATTGTAAGTAAACATTATGTATAAGTATTTCACTATCGCTGATAAGTACTAAGTCTGTTTCTGTACCGCTGATAGGAAACTCAAGTTATTTATTTTGTACATTCAGCGAAACTGTATATCAGTGAGCACTGAGCCTATTCAGCCTCACTGATGATCGCTGATAAAATATGTTGTTTACTTATGATCCCTGAAGACAAGTTTCACGTCAACAATGTTCTACGCTGAAGTCGAAGATCAGGCCAAAGAACCAGCGACAGGATATCAGCGAAGCCAAGACATGTCCACTCAACGTGAAGTTTCAAGTAGAAGACTTCAGCGAACGCTGAACTTTATCATTCGCTGATAAAGATTCATTCAACGAACGCTGATCATGAAGCCTCCTCTACAAGTTACTTTTGTCTTACCCTTTGCACGCCTCCGTACGAAATGTCAGAACGGACATCCCTTTTGTTCAGAATCGTACAACCAACTCTGATTCTACACTGTTCATCATGCGGCTACTAGGTTGTCTACTAAAGTCAAACCATGCAACCAATCAGCTGCTGCCACGTGTAAAGTGATTCTGTTGTGCATTTAATGCATGCAGTATATAAAGGAAACCCTACTTCAGAAATGAAGTGCTCGGCCATTTCCTTCTTCTTACTATTCTATGTGTTAGAATATTATCCTTAGTATTCTTATCTCCCCTCTTTCTTAATTCTAGTGCAAGAAATCTTAGTGATTCTCTTAACTTGTTTAGATTAGGTTTATTCCTTAATCTTGTTCTGCAACAAGATGTAAATTGTTTGATACATATCAATTAACGATTTAGAAAAGTAAAATCTGTGTGTTTGTATTCACCCCCCTTTCTACAAACTTGTATAAACCTTACGGGACCAACAAGTGGTATCAGAGCAGTTTGTTTAATCTCATAAACAAGATCTTGCTTACACTAATCTCTTTTCTCTTCCTTGCTATTTTTCATAATGGCTAACACCACAAACTACATTGACAACGGTTCTCTTGCAAAACCCCCTAGATTTTCCAGAGATAACTTCAATCTGTGGAAGAATAGGATGATACTCTTCTTAGAAGGTGTAGACCCTACTATGCCTTACTACATCGAGAATGGTCCATATATCCCTGTTAGGATTGATCCTGAAGTTCCAGACACTGCTACTAGAGCTGCCATTCCTGAAAGAATCATTCCCAGGGAACCTCATACATGGACTGATGAAGACAAGAAGAAGGTGGCTATTGACACTAAAGCCAGATCTATCATCTCTATGGCTCTTCCTAACGAAGTCTACCATTCCGTCATGAACCTGAAAACCTCTAAATCCATGTGGGATACAATCCGTGTTCAATATGAAGGTACATCTGAAGTCCAGGACTCAAGAAAGATCAACCTGGTAAGACAGTACGAAAGCTTCATTTGTGGTAAGAATGAATCTCTCTCTGAAGTACATCAGCGGTTTAACTGTTTAATTATTGACCTAAAAACCGTTGGTAAGGAATATTCCAACTTTGAGATCCTGACAAAGTTTCTAGAATGTTTACCTGAAAGTTGGGACAGTTATTCAATGTGTCTCAAGCTATCAAAGGATCTAAAATCTATGACTCTCTCTACCTTATTTGGCACTATGCTCAATCATGATTAGTCGTGTCATCTTAAGAAGAATCTTGTAAAAGATTCCAAAACACACCTGTTGCTTTACTCTCAGAGTCACCTTCCACTCAACGATCATCTATCACTATCACTGAGTTGGAAACTGTAACAACCCGGATCCCAAACATACAACAAGTAACATATATTTCATAATGTCGTTACATAACAAAGATACATTATATAACAAATACGGTCCCCTAGTCTTTACAAACATTCAATACATCATTACAAACGTTTACTTAGTAAATTTACATCATTACTAATAACATGCTGTAACTACTAAACACATCATAGTCTTCAACTACATAGTCCTCCCAAAAGCTATTCGCGGTTTAACCTTCTTATTTGCTCTTACTCGATCCATGACCTGGAATACATATTTTTTAAAACAAAATGAGGGTTAGACCTTGAGGTCTAGTGAGAAAATCCCCGTTAGTTAAAAACCATTTGCACAACATCATACACATAATTCACATAGGAATACCAATTAAAACTCATGCATCATGTATCTTTCCATCTCATTCTCTTGGCCATATTAATTGGTTGCGAGCCAATTAATTAATTTACACCACTGTACTGAATACAGCCAACACCACTGTCCCTCTGTACAGCCAACATACCCCGGTCCTAAGCCCGACCAACTATCATCCATGCAGTGTAATACTCATATAAACATAATATGCACATTATTACACTCATTCCACATATATGTATTCCAGTTGAAAACATTTTAAATAAAAACTCACTTGTTTGCTTAACAAAAACTCTTCTCGGTCTTTTCCAACGAATTTAGTTTTCACCTCCGATTCACAGTATCTGAAACAAATATGTACAAATATCCCTTTACCAAATAGAACACACAAGACTTACTAGGACCAAGAACTTTAGATAAACTTATCTAAATCCTATTCTCAATTATTTCCCGCAAACCCGTACTTAAGTTAAGTCCACAGTATTCAGTCCTCATTCATTCCCTATCCAATAATTAACAAAACACAGGTTACTGGATACTCAAAAGCATCTAAACTCACCAAATTGACCAAACAGCAAAAGTATCCGGACAACACAACCTTTCCGGACAACACTAACTTTCCGGATAATATAACAAATCCGGATAATACCCGGATACCAAAGCAATCTGGACATCATCCGGTATCTCATTTCATACAGAAACTAGAGGAAATAGGACTTACCCGGTTAGTCGATTCATCCGGATACCTGCAAGAAAGAACTACCGGACACTATCAACATATTACCCGGACACCACCCAAGAAACTACTGGACACATTCATCTTATCCGGAAACCTCTGACTGTTCATCCATTTTCTACCCAGAAATCGACTGAATCATTACTAGATGTGAAATTGATGATTCTACTCCGATAGAAACCTTCCAATACCAATTACAAACATAAATTACAAAGGAACATACCTTAATTTCACTTCCAAGCACTTCAAATTAGGCCTTAACCTTAGCTTTCTTCTTCTTCTCTTTTGGTCTCAAAACACACACACACACACACACTGAAATATCTGCTGAATTCTGAATTAGCTGAAGTCCTAAAGGGATAATATCTAATCCAATTTACCACTTTAGTCCCTAAACTATCCACTAATGACCAAAATACCTTTTACTTATAAATTAACCCAAACTTACCCTAAACATCAATTATAAAGTTAAATAAGTTTAACGGAACTAACATTTAACTAACGAACTTACCCGGGGTATTACAGAAACTAACTCTGAATGCTCATCAGATGCTGATTCTTCAGATCTTGATGAATCTCTGGCACTCCTGGCTAATAAGTTCAGGAGATTCACCAGAAAGAGTAAATTCAGAAGGAACAAACCCCTTGCATTCACTGACAAGCCAAAATCATCAACCCCTGTTGATAAGGCTACTGCTACCTGCTTTAACTGTGAGAAAGTAGGACACTTTGCTAGTGAATGCAGGTCCAAGAAAGTCTTTAAACCCTCAGCTTCCTCCAAGAAATCCTCTAACCCCAGGGCTAGAGATGACAAGTATCAAAAGCTAAAAGAAAAGCATGCAAAGATGAAAAGCTTTAAGAAGAAAGGAAAAGGCCTAATGGCTGATTTTGACTGGGCTGCCTCTGATGAAGAAGAATCATCTGACTCTGAAGATGATGAGGCCAATCTCTGCCTCATGGCAAAAATTGAAGAAGAGGAAGAAATTTCTGACATTCCCTCTACTTCAATCTCTACCACTAAGGTATCAACTTCCTTCTTTACTAATATTTTAGATATTGATGAAGCTGATAGTCTTCGGAAAATCGATCTTCTGACTATGAATTTATATGATGCCATGAATGGCAAGACCATAGTTGAAAATTAAAGCCTTGTTCTAGCTGAACATCTTAAAAACTGTCACCTTCAAATAGAAAAGCTTTCTAAAATTGAAGAAGATTTAAAAGATCAGGTCCATATAAATCAACTAGTCAAAATCGAACGTGAAGAAGCTATCGCTGCATTAAAAGCTGAAAAGGCTACTGTTGAAGGATGGTGTAAATTGTAACGACCCGTCCCAAACATACATCATGTAACATATTATACATAACATCATTTTATAACAAAAGATACATCATAAGTCACGTACGGTCCCTTAGTCTCAAAACTATACAATACATATTTAAGTATTAACTTTTCATAGTACCATCCATACTAAACAAAACATAATCACTTCCTAATCTCCGTCAGCTATCAACTGCATACTACATCTTATCTTTTCCTTTGCTATTAAAAGTTCCTCGACCTGGAATACATATTTTTAAAAACAAAATGAGGGTTAGACCTATTGGTCTAAGTGAGAAAATCCCCGTCAGTGTATAATCATTTGCAAAACACACAATATATATAACACATATTTGAATACCAATCATGACTCATATGCACTGTGTACAATTCTTCCTCATGGCCATATTAGTTGGTTGCAAGCCAACTAATCATTTTACTCCGCTGCACTAACATACAACCAACTCCGCTGTCTCTCCGTACAGCCAAACTCCACCGGTCCTAAGCCCGGCCAACGTGCACTCGTGTAGTGTAATGCTCATATCAATACAATATACATCTCCATATATTATATTTCAAATATAAACATATAATCACACTATATACACATTCCCAATCAGTATATGAAAGAACAGGATCTAATCTTACAATCAATATAGAAAGCAGTAATTGAGAAGTTGTATGATCAAGCCGAATTGTATTCAATGATGAACAGAATTACAGATCTAAGAGAGAGAGAATCTCAAAGATTACACAGAATGAATACAAAGTTATACGGGAAAAATCAATCAGTTAGCAACATAGAGCTAACTACTATTTATACTGCAACGGACATCTTAAAGCTACAGTACAAACAAGAAAGACTAATAAGAACATAACACGTGTCCTAATTAGTTTATAAAATACTAAGTAAAGTATCTCGTCATAAGTTCTGAACAGATAGTTCAGAACTTCTGAACATTCTTCTGATAAAGCTTCTCAGATCTTCTGACTCCTTAACTCAGACATCTGACGTCTTTTTCCACTGATCAATACTTCTGAGCTTTCACAGTCAGACCTCTGACTTCTCTACTCAGAACATCTGAGTCTTCTTATCAGATCTTCAACACTTGGTTTATTGACAAAACTTCAGATCTAACAATCTCCCCCTTTTTGTTAAATAAACTTAAACTTTGCATCATCCAGTTCTTTCAGAGCAGGAACAATCTTCTGAAGTAGCACATTTCTCAGATTAAGCCTTTTATCAATTTTGTCAATGATTTCTTGAATAATCTCAACTTGCTGATTGATTGCTTCTTGAGTCATGTTTGCTTCCTTCACTTTCAGCATCTTTTTCTCCAAATTATGCTTTATGATTCTTAAAGTTCCAGAACAGTATTTTGCGGTTTCCTTTGCTCTGAAGAAAATCTTTCCACTTTTGTTTTTCAAAAATACTCCCAAATCTGGATATTTGTGAACACTTCCAGTCTTTAACTTCTTTTTCTGTTCATGATCTGTGTTGGGATTTGCCAGATAAACACATGACTTTTGTAGGTACAAAGCTATTTGAAAGTCTGTATAACAGTGCCACCTTAAGATGTAGAACATGGCCTCAATTACCACACTTCTGGCCTTCCTTTCATTTCTGTCTTTGCTCGACTCTTTGAAGCATAGAAAGCTGTGTAATCTGTAGAAGTCAACTACTGATAGTTTCTCAAAATCTGCATCAGTAAAGTAATAAACCTTGCCATCTTCTCTCAGAACTTCAAAAGATAAGTACTCCATCTTTCTGAATTTCTTAACCCTCAACTCTCTGATTCCAGTGATTAAAAAATCTGAGTAAACAGCTTGCTTTGTTTTGCCAAGACATCTTAATTTTTCAGCCAACCAGATCTGAGTCTCCTTAGGTCTATCATAATACACATCCAAGAATTGTACCTCTTTTGGTTTGAAGAACTCAGGTAAATCAAATTCAAGAAAGTATCCATTTAGATCAATGGATATTTCATCTTCTTTTGGTTCAGACTGTTCAGCTTGATCAAAACTAGTTATCTGCACATTCTGAGATATTGTATTCTGCACTTCTTCAACTTCATCTGACAAAATTCCATTCACTTCATACTCAGCAGGAAACACAAAATCATTATGTAGAATCTTTTTGGGATTCACCTCAGATAGCAACCATTCACTGCTGTTTCTGATTTTTCTTCTAAGATCCAACCTCCTCTTCACACAGTTTATACATCTCTTCTTTAAACTCTCCTTTTCAGCTTCCATACTTACTTCCATTTTAATCAACAACCAATTCAGAGTTGCATCACTGTACTTTACCAACTCTTTTAATCTGAACAATTCAAGCCTTTCGTGAACTATATATGTGAACCCTTCTGTCTCCATTCCTTCATTCACAAATCCCTTCACATGCAAATCAACTTCTGTTTTCTTTGTGGGAGAACTCAGATTACACTTTTCTTTTCTTTCTTCAATAGCCAATTGGAAGTCATACAAGTATATATTTCTGACATAAATACCCAGAAGTCTTCTGCATTCAATTTCTATCAAGGCTTCTTCAGTGCTAGCAAAGAACTTGACTAGAAAGATCTGATCATCAAGAGTCAATCTGTGAAAATCAAAAGTGGACATGGAAACCTTTGTATTTCTTTCTTTCAGTACTTCCCTTCTAACAAACATTAAACCATTGAATTCATCTTGTTGAAACATCAGAACTTTCTCAATTCTTTTCTGAATATGCAGTTTTGAGTCTGGAACTCTGAACCTGTTAGAAGCTTCTGAGTAGACCATCTGAGCTCTGTCATCCATAAAACCATCAATGTTACTTTCCAAAGGCTCATACTCTCCTTCTGTGTAGTAGAGATTATCATATATTTCCTCAGGAAAAATATCATCATGAAATTGTCTGGCTAATGGCACATCACTTAGCTCTAGAATGAAGTCACACACAGGTTCTTCTAGTCTTTGCAATTTAATCTTTGGGATCTCAATTGGTTTTCTGAATACATACTCAGAAGGCATAAAGAAGTCTTTCACTTTCACATACTCTTCTTCTGTATTTAACTCATCACAAAAGTTAAATCTAAAATCATCTTCAAAATCCTGAGTATAATTCACAGTTCTGTCTTCTTCTCCCATTAGATCAATAGGTCTTATCATTTTTATTCCTTGCTGAACTTTTTGAACATTCAAAGCTCTGACTAAACTGTTATGCATCCTTCTGATCAACTCTTCACTTAACCTCCTTTCTTTTAATTCAGAATCCGTCATATTTTCTTTGTTATACACCACAATATCTGTACACATGTTGACCACTTCACTTTCCACTGTCTTTTCTGATCTCGATGCAGATTCCTCAATAGCTTCAGTTTCATCTGAGTTTCTTTCCATTTCTATATCTAAGTTTAATTCCTCTGTTTTATCTGACTCACCACCATCTGTACTTTCCAACTCCATTTCCTCTGTATCTGAGCTATCAATCTGAACTATCTGAGTTATTGCCTTTAAATTTTCCTGTATCTGATCTTCTGAACTTTTTGTACTAGCTAATTGCATATCTGCCATCTCAAAATCTTCTATGCCAATATCATCATCAGAACTTAACCTTTGTCTTTTCTCCCCCTTTTGATGATCATGAGGCTCATTATCATCAAACTTTCTTTTCAAGTTCTGATTAAAAGCAACTTCAGGTTCAGCTTCTGCAATAGGAACAGGATCAAGAGGCTTTGAAGTAGAAGCCAAAGATACACTCAGTGCTTTCAGTATAGATTCCTGCATACCTTGCATTTGTTGTAACATATCTTTTTGAAAACCAGACATTATATCCACGATCTCCTTTTTGTGAGAATCCAAGGATTTCTTTACATCATCTACTTTGGTTTCAACAGAAATCAACTTTTTCTCCAACACAACTTTCAACTCTGACATCTCATCATTCAAATCCTCCACCCTCTTCTCCAAATTTTCTACTTTTTCCCCCCATCTCCTTGTTTTGTTTCTGAATCTTTTCAAATTCAGAAGTTTCTAACAGTGAACCTGAACCAACAGATGGTCCAGTTTTCATGTTCCCAGAGGGCTCATGGCCTGTAGATAACACACAGTCATCTTGTACAACAGATGCACGTTTGAATGAGGCTTTTGTAATGTTCACCTCACCAGGACTTCCATCCAATCCTCGACACCCAACATTAGGTATGTCTATGAATGTTGTTTCAGGAATACGAAATTCCTGATTTGTGCAAGTGTCAAAAGGAATTTCAGGCTCAATATGAATAGGACTGTGATATTCAGACTCAATGTGTTGAGAAATAAATTGGGATTTATCACCTCCCTCCAAATAAGTTTGGGATGGTTCCCCGGATTTGTGTGAAACAGTAGCATGTTGAAATGCTTCTGAGTGGATATGGATGGGTTGTTCAAGATCCACCACTAGGTCCATGGTGTTTGTTTCAATATTGGACACCAAGAGATGTGAACCAATAGCATTTGTGGTTACCTGGTCAAGATTAGCTGGTTCAGAGGCATCTCTTTCTGTTTGAACCTCTGTTGACAATCTCTCATCCTCATCATTCTCATTCTGTTTTTCCTCACCAAATCTAACCAAGCTCTCAGAATTTTCCCCCTCAAGTCTCTCAGAATGTTCACCCATCTGAACATCCTCCCCCTCTCTAATTCGACTAGACCCCTCACCTCTCTTCTCAGGTTGGTCCTCTTGGGTAGGGATTTGAGGTAATTCAATTCCCATAGAGGTGCAATAAGCTTTTAAAATCTCACTCTCCCTTGGAATATAGCTCCTAAGTGATTTTGGCAATAGTTTATGATTGGGATAGTTTTCAAGTCTTGTTACTGAGGTCATCTTACCCAAATAAAATGTAGGACCATGCTCTTCATTTGTTCTTCTTGAGATTGTTCTGTTTTCCTGCATGGCATACCAAATAACAATTTGCCAGTACCTTATGTAAGGAATGTAGGTCAGTGGAGCATCCTTTGTTTTCTTCTGAATTGCTTTCTGATTCTTCTCAAATGTATTCTTCATATCTTCCCAAAGTATTAAAGCATAGTCATAATGCCTATTCTTCACTAAACCCTGAAATATCTGAAGAATTTGTTTAGAACCTTGATCAGCAGAACTATTCTTCCCTGACACACATTTATTTACCACATGAAAGAAGCAAGCCCAAATAGGTGGTAATTTGTTTCTTCTGAACAAACTGAGAGTCCTCAATCCTTCATTGTATCCCAACTTCATAAACTCTGCTATTAATTCATCTGTTAAGGGTGAATCCTCAAAATCTGTTCTTCTTTGTACATCATCTTTCTCTGGTAGATTCAGCATTTCTCTTAGTGCAGAAATAGATAAGACAAATGTCACTCCTCCAATTTCAGACACAAACTTATTATCTTCTAACCTAAGATGTTTCCACCATTGTTGTATGTACTGAACAGGCACATTTTTACTTCTTGTAAACCATTTTCTGTACGGATGATGTTTGAATAACTCCATGATAATTCTGTGTTCATGCTTAAAACGGCTTTCCTCAAATAATATAACACAGTTATTTTCAGATAATTTCAGCCATTCACTCTCAGGAACAATTCTTTCCACTAAAATAGATCTATCTGACATAATAGAACCTGCAGCACTCTGTTCATGTTCAGTATTAACGTTTACCTCATCCGCATTTCCTTCAGATTCATCCATTTGTTCATCTTCTTCATCATTTCTTATTGCCCCTTCCTCTGCAACTCTATTTTGTACTTCATCATTTTCCGAATCGGATGAATCCATTATCGATTTTGTAGAATGTAGAGAAATTGGACCACTTCTTCGTATTTCAGACATGATTTAAGAAGAAAACAAACTCAAAGAACTCTGGATTTGATTCGTATCTCACGTTTCGCTCTGGAATTTGAAAGAAATTTGAAATAGGAATTTTAAGACCTATTTAAAATCCGCGAAGTTGAAAGGTTTAACGGAAAAGCGAAATCAATGTTATAACGGAGTCAACACATGTGAAATACTACAAAGGATTTAAATGAAATGTGTGGCATTGTCAAACAAATATGAAGCTGACACGTGTTAGTGGATAGAATTTTGACTCAAGTCAAAGATCTGAATAACACGCACAGATGTTCTGATTCCATGACTCAGAAGAATTTTGCCTTGTAACCAAAATGTCATTTAAAATCAACTTCTGACTAATATAAAACGTTTTGATTATTCAGAAGAGGTTTGAACAGATAGAAGCACTTTTTATCATCAAAACTCTGTTCATATTATGATGATTTAAAAAGGATCATTTAAAATCTTATATCTGAATATGAAAAGTTTTTAATTCAGATATAGTTTGAATAACAAAAAATTTATCATTAAAAGCTTGTTCTTAGAATGATCAGCGATAAGAAATGAAAACAAATCTTTTAAGCATCACAAAATGATTTCCAAAAGAATTTTGATGCTCCCCCTTGACTTGAGCATGCATTTGACTATTAATGATACATAAAGATGAGATAAAAAGATAATATAAGAAGCATAATCCATACAGTTGAAGTTATTTGTATTTCTCAAAAATAAATTTTTGAAAGTTAGATTGCTGAAGTATTGACTCAGAATCTCTGACCTTAAGATTCAGAGGTTCTGATCTCAAGACTCAGAAGTTCTGAACTTAAGACTCAGAAGTTCTGAACTCAAGACTTAGAAGTTCTGAACTCAAGACTCAGATTTCTGATCTTAAGACTCAGAAGTTCTGAACTCAAGACTCAGATTTCTGATCTTAAGACTCAGAAGTTCTGAATACACTACTCAGACAATTTTACTTAGAAAAATTTAGCATTTTTAAGAAAAAAATATTTTCAATTAGGCAGATTAAGCATTCCTATTTTACATATGAGAAAAGAAAACCTTTTGTGATCAAGAGGCTTTGTGAACAAGTCAGCCAATTGATACTTTGTATGCACAAAGTGCATCTCTATAGTTCCTTTTTCCACATAGTCCTTTATAAAATGATACCTCACATCTATATGTTTAGTCTTTGAATGTTGAACAGGGTTCTGAGTAATGGCAATTGCACTTTCTGAGTCACAATAGATGGGAATCTTGTTAAGCTGATATCCATAGTCCATGAGTTGTGTTCTCATCCACAATGTTTGAGAGCATGAAGCAGCAGCAGCAACATACTCTGCTTCAGCAGTTGAAGTGGATACACAATTCTGCTTCTTTGATGCCCAACTCACTATTTTATCTCCCAAAAAGTGACAAGCACCAGATGTACTCTTTCTGTCCAACCTACTTTCTGCATGATCAGCATCAGTGAAAACAGTCAATTTGAAGTCAGTTTCTTTTGGATACCATAAACCTAGATCAGGTGTTCCTTTGAGATATCTTAAAATTCTTTTGACAACCAACATATGTGATTCTTTCGGGTTAGATTGAAATCTAGCACAGAAACAGGTAGAAAACATGATATCTGGTCTACTTGCAGTCAAATAAAGTAATGATCCAATCATGCCTCTATAAAGTTTGATATCTGCTGAAACACCTTTGAGATCAGCATCTAACTTTATGTTAGTTGCCATAGGTGTTCTCATAGAAGCACAATTAGACATTTTGAACTTTTTCAGAATATCTCTGACATATTTTCCTTGATTTATAAAAATACCTTTTGGTAATTGTTTGACTTGAAGACCAAGGAAAAAATTCAGCTCACCCATCATGCTCATTTCAAATTCAGATGACATGATTTTTGAAAAATTATCACATAATTCTGGACTGGTAGAACCAAATATTATGTCATCAACATAAATCTGAATCAGAATCAAATCATCACCCTGTTTCTTTAAAAACAAAGTTGTGTCAATCTTACCTTTCTTGAATCCTGAACCTAACAAGTGTTTAGTAAGAGTGTCATACCAGGCTCGTGGTGCTTGTTTTAGACCATATAAAGCTTTGTCTAAAATATAAACATGATCAGGGAATTCTGGATCAACAAAACCTTCAGGTTGATGGACATACACCTCTTCATTAAGTTTGCCATTTAGAAAGGCTGATTTGACATCCATTTGATACACCTTGAAATTTTTATGTGCAGCATAGGCTAAAAATATTCTGATTGCCTCTATTCTTGCCACTGGTGCAAATGTCTCATCATAATCAATTCCCTCTTGTTGACAGTATCCCTTAGCAACCAATCTTGCCTTGTTTCTGATGACAACACCTGATTCATCCTTTTTGTTTCTGAACACCCATTTAGTTCCAATAATAGATTTACCTTCAGGCTTTGGAATGAGTCTCCAGACTTTATTTCTTTCAAATTGAAGCAATTCCTCTTGCATTGCTGAAATCCAGTCTGGATCCTCTAAGGCTTCATTAGCTTTCTTTGGTTCAATCACACTCAAGAAACCAGCAAACATTGCTTCATTTGCTGTAGCTGATCTGGTTTTTACTCCTGCTGAAGGATCACCTATTACTTGATGAATAGGATGATTTTTAGTCCATTTATTTGCACTAGGAAGTACATCAATCTCTGAATAATTGTTGTTTGCATCATTCTCATCAATGATTGCTTGTAATTCTGAACTGTCCCCTTGTTCTGATGTATGAATAGAAGTCATATCCAAGTTTGGGTTCTGATTAATGAAGTCAGAATTCTGAGTGACTTGTTCAGAGTTCTGAGTACAAGAATCAGAATTCTGATTACAAGGTTCAGAATTTTCACCACTTGTATGTATTAGATTTGGACATTCCTCTGATGGACCTTTGTCAGAAATTACAGTTGATTGAACTATTTCTGGAGTCTTATTTTTCATCTCTTTGACCATCTTTGGGTTTTCATATTCTGCATAAGAATCAGAAATTAGTTCACTAAAAGCATCCTTAAACAGTAAATTGAGTTCTGAACAAATAGGATTAGAATCTGTATCAGAAGTCATTTTTGTCTTGTTCAGCATGAGTTCTGAACTGTCTTGTTCAGAAGTCCGCATTCTGGCTTCATCAAAAGTTACATTTATGCTCTCCATCATCCTCTTGGTTCTTCTATTGTAGATTCTGAATGCTTTGGAAGTTAAAGAATAACCCACAAAGTATCCTTCATCTGCCTTTTTATCGAATTTGGCAAGATTTTCTCTGTCTCTAAGAACATAGCACCTGCAACCAAAAACATGAAAGAATTTGATTAATGGTTTTCTTTTATTTATCAGTTCATAAGCAGTCTTATTTAATCTCTTATTGATTAAAGTTCTATTTTGTGTAAAACAAGCAGTTGCAATTGCTTCAGCCCATAGGAAAGTAGGAAGATTTGCATAAGCCAGCATTGTTCTCGCAGCTTCAACTAGAGTTCTATTCTTCCTTTCAACAACACCATTTTGTTGAGGAGTTCTGACAGCAGAAAAATTGTGAGAAATTCCAGAACTTTCTAAAAAATTCTGAAGAGTCTCATTTCTGAACTCTGTTCCATTATCACTTCTGATTTTCTGAACTGGAAGTTGTAAGAGAACTTGAATCCTTTTGATAAAATTTATCAATGTAGTAGCAACTTCTGACTTAGCTCTTAGGAACTCAACCCATGTGTATCTGGAGAATTCATCAACAATCACAAGCATATATTTCTTTCCTCCCATAGATTGAACTGAAATTGGACCACAAAGATCAGTATGAATCATTTCTAATGGTGCTTTGCAAGATGAGTCCATTTTTAATTTGTGAGAACTCTTTTTCATCTTGCCCATTTCACAAGCTGAGCATAATGATTCTTTTTCAAATTTAAGCTTTGGTAAGCCTTTAACCAGATGTTTTGCAACAAGATTATTAAGATCTTTGAAATTCAGATGAGAACATCTTCTGTGCCAAAGCCAGCATTCATTTGCAGTTGATTTTGATAAAAGACAAACTGTATTTAATGTTTTCAATTTTGAAAAATTAACTACAAATAAGTCCATATGTCTTTTGGCCCAGAAGACTTTAACATCATTTTCAGTTAAAATCATGCAACCTGTTATTTGAAACTTAATTTGACAAAGACTGTCTAAAAACTGACTTATGCTGAAAAGATTATGCTGTAATCCTTCAACATAGAAAACCTTTTGGATAGTCAGATCCCCTTTAGTTAAATCCCCATAACCTTTGACTTGTCCTTTGCTGTTATTTCCAAAGTTTACTGCTCCTCCAGCCTTTTCTGTGAAGTTTGATAGAAAAGACTTCTGACCTGTCATGTGTCTTGAAGCTCCTGAATCTAAAAACCACACATGACAGCCCTGCAAAAGGATCAATTAGGTTTAGGTACCCATTTTGGAATGGGTCCATCTTTGTTAGCTTTGTCATTGGATTTAACATTAGTACCTTTTACTCTCCACTCAAAATCTTTCTTCAAACACCACTTTCCTTGAACTTTTATGAAGTCAGAACATTTTCTGCTTACAAGCTTGTTCAAATTCTTTTTGAGAGTTGTAACTTTTGGTTTTGCTATATTTTCAACTTTCTTTTCTTTTATCTTTTCTTTCTTCTGAGTCTGAGGAACAGAAATTTTCTTCTTTTCTGTATTTTGAGGAACAAAAACTTTCTGAATATCTTTTCTTATGTATGAAACAGAAGTTATTTTGACTTGACATTTATGAGAATATTGGAATGAATCATTTTTACATCTAACACAAACAAGATTTTTCTTTGCAAGTGACAATAAATCTGAAACATAGATCATTTCATTTTTATTGATATTGTTCAGAGTACAATTGCCCTTATTACAAGAATTTCTAGCTTTGAGTTCAGAAGTAGATTTCATTCTAAGCTTCTCAAGATCCCTTTTCAGATCATTCAACTTTGCAAGATCATCTTTCCTTTTGCTTTCTTCTTTTTCTGAAAAATTCAAGTTCTTTTTGTTAGAAGAATTAGATGATTCACCTTTTTCATATGTACTTGATTCATTAAAGAATTTATCATTTTCTCTTGAAGCATTAATTTTAAAAAGATCATACTCAGTCTTCAGTTTTTCAAGCTCTGTTATTTTCTGAATAAAAATATTCTTTTCTTTCAAAGCTTCTTCAAGTTTAATATCCACCTCACAGAAATCATTTTCAAGTTCATCATAAGCTTTCCTTAAGTCCTCAAGTTCTTGACTCACAAGATTAAATCTCTTTTCAAGTTGCAAAAATTCATCTGATTTTGTTTCAGAGAAACCAGTTGAATCAGACTTCTGACTACTTGAGTCAGAGTTCTGATTTACAGACTCAGATGTCTGATCTTTAGGCTCAGAGTTCTGACTACAAAGTTCAGAATCCTGACTAGAAGTTTCAGACTTCTGATTGACTGTTTCAGAATTTTTACTTGTGTCAAATATGCTCTCAATGTCATGATATGAAAAATTTGGTTGTTTATTTTTGTAGCTGACATTTAAAGAATCATACTTGAATTTAGTATCATTGTATCTTGGCTTCTCATCTGTTGGTTTAGAAACTTCTTTCTTAACCTTTTCTTCTGAACCAACTGACTTTTCTGTTTTAGACTCAGAAATTTTCTCATCTGACCTTTTAGAGTTTGGTCTTTGCAAATTGTCAGAACTTGTTATAGAACTAGCAGGTCTTATGAAAACTTCAACAATTTCTGGGATTTTTGGCTTAGAAACTTGAAGTTTTTCATACAAGTTGATTGGAGCTCTTTTTAAAGTGACATTTTCTTCCAATCCCAATCCCTTCTTTGGGTTGTAAAATCTTGTATCTTTAACATTGCTTAATAAAAGATTTAGTGTTTGCTGAGTCTGACCCCTTTTCAAATTCAGATCTTCTAATTCTTTAATTTTGGTGTATAAATTCTTTCTTTCTTCAAATAACATATCAAATTTTATTTGTAAATCACCTTTTTCATCCTTTATTTTTGAAAACTCAACTTTTAGTTCAGAAAGCCTTTTCACCAATTCAGAATTTTCATCTTTAACTTTCTGTTTCTCAGCCTCAGATTCTTCATATTGTTCTTTTATTACTTCTTTTTCAATTCTGAATTTGTTAACCAAATTTCTTTCTCCTTTTATCTGTTTTCTTAGATTAGCAAATTCAGTTTTCATTTCACCAATCTGTGTCATTAACTCTAATTCAAGTGAAGAATGTACCTCAGCAGATGACTCAGAATCAGCATCTTCAAAATCAGAATCATCCTCATTCCTCATTTTTGCCATATAGCTCTGCATCTGTGGAAAGTTGATATGATCATCTTCATCAGAAGTATAGTACAACCAATTCTCCTGTTCAGCCAATAAAGCAATTTTATCATCTCTCTTCTTTGCAAGCTGAGCCTTCTTGGTGTAGTACTCATAGTCTTTCACAATTTTAACTCTGCAATCCTTAGCATAGTGGCCAGATTTTCCACACTTGAAACACAGATTCTTTTCTTTTCTTTCATCCTTCTCTTCATTGTTTTCTTCACTTCTCTCTACTCTCTTTTCAAACTTATTTTCTTCTCTGTCTTCTTTCTTCTTATAATCTGAACTCCCAACTCTCTTATAATTTCCTTGAAATCTACCCTTCCCATACCTTTTATTGAAAGTATTTGTCAACAAAGCTAGTTTCTCAGCCATTATCTTGATATCTTCATCATCTTCTGATCCTTCTTCCTTGTCAGATTCTTCCAGATTAGGTATCTCTGATAGATATGCAGTCTTTTTGGGTGCTTTGATTGCTTTGGACTTTGATAAGAACGCTAACTGATCAGCAACATTTTTCTTCTCTTCCACAACTAACTTGACAGAGTCTTCATGTTGATTAAGAACACAGAACAAATCATTTAAGTCTTCTTCACACATATCCTTGTTCATTTGCAGACTTATGGCAAATGATGACCATTCTGAATTTAGACTGTTCAGAAATTTGTAATTTATTTCTGACTTCGTTTTCTTCAGTCCATTTCTTCTCAAGTCATTTAGAATAGTGCAAAATTTACTATATGTCTGTGTCAAACTTTCTGACTCTTTTGCTTTGAACCTTTCATAAGCATTTATGCTTTGATTTAACTTTGCCTGAATAGATCTCACAGTTCCTAACATTTTCCTTTCCAATTCGTCCCACATTTCTTTAGCTGATGATCCACTGTCAATCCTGTTAAGAACCTCATTTGGGACAGCCAAAGTCATCAAAGTAATTGCTCTTTTGTCAATAGCATGCCTATTCTTCTGTTCAGCTGTGTATTGGGAATAACTCTTTTTCACCCTGGTCGCTGGAATTTCTGGAGTTGTCTCTGTAGCAGGGGTTGCAGCAACATCAATGTACACTTCAATTGGACCTTCTCGAATAGAGACCATTAGATTTTCATCAATATTGTCTAGGAATTGGATCATACGAATTTTCCATTGCTGATACTCTTCTGGTATAAGAACCGGCGGTTTGGTTTCAGATCCCATGGCTAGATATTCTTTAGAAGACATGATTGTAAGAAAATTCAACAGAAAGACAAATTCGAGTTTCTTGATCGAAATGTAACAGGAAATTCAAGAATTGCCAAGAATTCAAGAACTAGCCCTAAGAGCGGAATCGAATTTTGAATGAATCAAGAAATCTTCAAGAAATTGATCAATTGACCTTCGCGATAACAATCTTGAACGAATTTGTTTGTTGATTGGCTCTGATACCAATTGAAAGAACAGGATCTAATCTTACAATCAATATAGAAAGCAGTAATTGAGAAGTTGTATGATCAAGCCGAATTGTATTCAATGATGAACAGAATTACAGATCTAAGAGAGAGAGAATCTCAAAGATTACACAGAATGAATACAAAGTTATACGGGAAAAATCAATCAGTTAGCAACATAGAGCTAACTACTATTTATACTGCAACGGACATCTTAAAGCTACAGTACAAACAAGAAAGACTAATAAGAACATAACACGTGTCCTAATTAGTTTATAAAATACTAAGTAAAGTATCTTGTCATAAGTTCTGAACAGATAGTTCAGAACTTCTGAACATTCTTCTGATAAAGCTTCTCAGATCTTCTGACTCCTTAACTCAGACATCTGACTTCTCTTTCCACTGATCAATACTTCTGAGCTTTCACAGTCAGACCTCTGACTTCTCTACTCAGAACATCTGAGTCTTCTTATCAGATCTTCAACACTTGGTTTATTGACAAAACTTCAGATCTAACAGTATATGTATTCCAGTTTGAAAATGGTTTAAAGTAAAACTCACCTGATTGTAGTCGCGTCACCCTCACTTTACTTCCTCAAAGTCTCTTATCGCAACCAACTAGCTACGATAACCCCCTTGTCGCAATACACAGTACTTGTCGCAATCAACTACTGCGACACAGTATTTTATCGCAACTCACTGTTGCGACATCCTATCTTATCGCAACTAACTATTGCGATACACTTCTTGTTGCAACCAACTGTTGCGATACTAATGAGCTTGTCGTAACCCAAGGTTGCGATACTCATAACTGTCGCAAACCCCATAACTATCGTAACCCATTGCTGCGATATTCATATCCGTCTCAACCAACTAAGTTCATATTTTACCCAGAAATTTATAGTTAAAAACCAAGAACGATTCTGTAATTAAGCAGATACGTTTAAGACTACTTTTAGAACACAATTCTAAACCCAGATTTCTCATTTTCTTCTAAAATTATCAAGACCCATATTCTAAACTCATTTAGTAAACTTATAACCATAAAATAAAGATTTCAAGTAGGATAATTACCTTTGTCCCACAGATTGATTTCTAAAACCCAGCGGACAGTAATCAACTTCCTTCTTCTTCTTGGTCTTTCTCTCTTAATTCTCTCTCTTTTCTCTCTTTTCTCTTAACGTGAACAAAACCCACACACACACACTTTAAAATTTCTAAGAAATCCTAAGTGAGACACCTCATTCCTAAAAGAGGAAATGGGGCGGTTTGTGGTGATGTGTTTAATCACATTTACCAAACAAACCCCAAACTTCTAATAAATGGCAAAACATACCCTCTATCTTTTATAATAAAATTAAAGCTTACCCCTTAACTTATAACTCCATAAAACACTTAACTAAACTTAAACTTATAAAACTAACCCCAAACCCACCTTAAACTAAAATAATAAAAATTAAATAAACCAATAACGTACCTGGTTATTACAACATCTCCCCCTTAAAAGAATTCCGTCCCGGAATTCAGTTAAGCGAAAAGATGAGGGTATTTAGTTCTTGTTAATGCCAAAAATCGCACCAAAGGTACAACTTAAGGTCGATGTGGACTTAATCAACTAAAGAAAGAATCTTTCGACGAGGGAAAAAATAAACGAGACAAGGGATTTGATGACGCAGGAAAAACCTCAAACGAAGAAACAACATGCGGACGACAGTGGGTGTCGTCGCTGCACTATGGTCGCCAATCAGGGGCGACGTCCTTGGTACTGGCATCGGTCGTACGATGATTACAATACAAATGAAGGAAATACTTCGAAATGTAAAGTACAAGTGCTTGTTGTGTGTGAATACAAAGTGTAAATAACTGTTGGTCGAAAGCTGTCGTCGTGCGTCGAGAGTGAGTTCTTCGAGAGAGAATGCTTCACTTGAATTTGCTGTAGAGTTCTTGCTGTCAGTACTTGATTTCCAGAGTTTGATTATTCTTCTTCGTGAACTTGGATGCTTTTCTATGCTGTTCGGTAATATTCGCTGATGATCGCTGATGTGTGTTGGATTTTAACTGATGGATCCTTGGAATGAGGCTTTAGCTTGGCTTTTATAGTCTTCGTGCCATTAATTAGCTCCTTGAATGCTTTGATTAACGGCTACAACGGTCGGAAACGGTTGCCGGAGTGATTATCCATAATGCTCTTCGTCCGTTACGACTACTTGCTGTTAATGGCTTTGGCTCCTGCATTAAATACTTAACAAACGTAACAGACAAGGTTAACATTAGCTTTGGTCGTAGGTGCAATGATCTTATGTGATGGTCGTACGGGACGGGCGATGCTATGGTCGAGCGTCATGGGAGACGTACGACTTACCTTTTAAGGGAGACGACGAATGTTTTCTGGGTTCTTGTCGAGACCTTATCTTAATACAACACTTGGATTATAACATGCGTCTTACCTGCTCTGGTCGTGGTCGTACGACGTGATTTTTTGCCCAAACAGTTTGCCCCCAAAATTTGAAAGAAGGATGGCAAATTCGAGTTTAAATTTTATCAACCAGAAGCGTAGGGAAATAAGGAAAATTACCTTTTATCGGATAGGAACTAGGCTGGTCCGTTTCCAACTAAACGAGAAGTCGAGGTCGTGACGTCATGCTGACGTACGATGATGCTTTCCAGCTGCCGAGGACAGGTGTCGAAGATTCGGGCAGGCATGCGAAAGGACGGGGATGCGCGGCGATCATCCAGGGATTCGATTTGATGCGATTGTTGGTATCAATAAAGATCACGATGGATCTTTTCTTGCTATTCTTCGAAGTGTTTATTTGGGAAGGGATTTCGCCTTGATTCCTTTCCATTCTTCGTCCGAACTTACTCGAATCGTTGCAAATCTTCAAACCACAGTTGAGAGCGTTTATATAAGACCTTGTTCTGTCCTCTGATTCACAATGTCGACGGAGCCTGCTAGTCTTATCATGAATCACGTAGACTTGGATGCTTTTAGGAGTGTAGCAAAAATTCCTGCAAAGGTAGAATTGCGGTGTCCGGGGATTGTTCGTTCTAAGGATTGCCCTTAGGGATATCTCATTTTGTACGAGTATCCTTTTAAGATAGGGTTTCAATGGCCGTTTTCTAGTTTAGCCAAGTCATTCATGCAGGATTTTGATGTGTCGCCGGGACAATTGATGCCCCAACTTTGGCGAGTTTTGCTGGTTATTGAGCGAGCGTCCGCGAAATGGGAGTCTCCTATGATCATGAATGATTTCTTGGCGGCGTACCAAGTTAAAAAGGATAAGAACTGGCGTTATAGTCCTTATTCTAAGTTCAGGGGTGATCGTGCCTTGGTTTTGGGAACTGGCGTCAATGATCATGGGTGGAAGTCGAGGTATGTATTCGTTCTTACCGAGTCATTGGATTCCAGCAGCAATTGGATGCGGTCAGACTGGAATAAGACAGGTATGCTTCGTTTGTTTCTGAATTTTATTTATTTTTATGACTTCTACTTATCATTTTCCTTTTGTCGCCTTCAGAGATTCAGCTTGTCGAAGTGAAACCGACTGTGGATTCCCAGGCTAAGATCAACAAGTTCTTGAGTCTTAGCGTTGATGACCGATCTTTGTTTCGTGGCAATCGGCGATCGAGGACGAAGATGAGGACGTGATAGAAGAAAGAGACGAGGACGTGCAGGAAGAGGCGACTGGTAAGTGTACCATAGTTTTTATTTTATTTCGTTTACTCTATCTGTCTGACGCTTCATGTATTTCCTGATCAGTGCCGACCGAGAGGAAATCGGTCTCTAGGGCGAGAGGAAAGCAGGTTATGCGTGCCCTTCAGGGTGAAGATGTTTCGACAACTGGGTCGAGCCAGAAGAGAACCAAGAGGACAGTCCTGAGGGAACCGTCGTCGAGGGTTGATAACTCACCAGGAGTTGTTCTGCCTAAGAAGGCGAGGGCGTCATCTAGCCGTCCTGGCGTGATGGACGCGACACCAGCAAGTTCTGCGCTTCCGGCGACGGTGACGAAACCGGTGTCTCAAGTGTCGATCCCAATATCTGCCGACAGGGGCGAGGGATCATCGGCCGAAGTTATGACGGTCAATTTTACATTGCCGTCTGACTTTATGGCGGATGGTGTCCTAGACGGGACGACGTCGTTCCCTCATATGGGGAAGTATTTGCTCCCGTCTTTCAGGGAGCGTTTTCGGGGAGTTCCGACCGGAGAGATTGGATCTCAAGTTGCCAGTCTGGCGTTCACGGTAAGTGTCAATCTTTCATGACTTGTCTCGTTCGTTTAGTCGTCTAATATTTTCTTGTGTTATTTTTCAGACGTTCCAGTCGTCTTTGGCATTACACGCTGGGATGTCGAAAGTTGAAGATCTGGTGGCGTCTGCTCTTGAGAGGGAAGCTGCAGCATTGGAGAGGGAGAGAGCGGCTATAGATAGGGAGAAGTTGGCCATGGCGCGTGCCGATGAGCTGGCCATCCAACTTTTCGATGCTCAATATGAATTGCAGGAGATTCGTGCGGGAGGAGTGACAGATGAAGGCCCTCAGGTCGGGACTTCGAGCAGGGACACGACCGATGTTCCCCCTGTCGTCTAGAATTTTTTCTTTCCTTGTTGTTTTTGCCACCTGACCTATCGGGGGTTGAGTATGTATACGATGGTTTACTCAACGAATATATCTTTTGCTTTGAATCTTATGCTTTATTCACATCATATTGATTATAAAGTCGAACATAAGATACATATGAAATCATGCGACTAAGGCACTCATTGTAATACGATGACAAGAACGTAAAACAAATATAAAAACACGCGATTAAAGCATCCATTCAGGGTATGAAAGTTAAGAAATTTAGGGGTAAAGTCGCTTAGACTCTGCGATCGTACGACCATATCGTACAATGAGTTTGTATCGTATGTCCCTGTGCAGAAATGATCAAGTTAGAGACCTGATCGTTTATGTCGTTCGACCTTGCGATATTAAAGTCATATAGTAGACTTAATGATTACTGCCGTGCGATTCTGCGATAATCTGTCGTGCGATTCTGCGATAAAACGATGTCAGGGGTTGGTCGTTGGCTGGCCAACGACCCTCCGATGCTTAAGTCAGTAGTCATTTTATGAGAAAAAATCGTATGAAAAAGAGTTAGAGAACGTACCATTTCGACTTCTCCATCTATTTGCCCCCCTGTCATTTATTACCTAATTCTTTTTGGGAGGAAAAGATAGGTTTTAAATGACATAATGACACAGGGGAATATTGTCCTGCGTTGACTACGTTGGCGTGTGACCGGGCACCATAGTAGACTTATCTCTGTGAAAAAGATATTAATTTAGGGATAGAAGAAACAAACCTGTCGAGAGCCTGATCTTGTGACTTTAGTTTATTTTCGCGGCTTCAAGGTAGACTTGTAGCACTCACGAGCGACTTTTGGCTCGTTTTTGATCTCCTGGATTCCCCAAGGCGTAGGGAATTTCAACATTTGATGATATGTCGAAGGAACGGCTTTCATATCGTGGATCCATGGTCGACCTAAGATGATGTTATAGACCGACGCACAATCGATGACACTGAACTTGGTCTGCTTGTTGACTCCTTCGGCGTAGACGGGCAAGATTATCTCTCCGAAGGTGCTCGTCGCTTCTCCATTGAAACCGACCAAAGTCGTCGAACGTCGGGTGATTTCCGAGCGATCGATTCCCATGGCTTTAATGGTGTTGAGAAAAATGACATTTGCTGAGCTTCCCCCGTCGATCAAGACTCGACGCGTTAGGCAGTTATCGACTGTGAGCTGAATGATCAAGCCGTCGTGATGCTTCTGATACGAGTCGCCAAGGTCGATGTGGTCG
This sequence comes from Saussurea involucrata, assembly GCA_033807775.1. Lineage (NCBI taxonomy): Eukaryota > Viridiplantae > Streptophyta > Magnoliopsida > Asterales > Asteraceae > Saussurea > Saussurea involucrata. Next base: position 69,008,493 of record CM066312.1, on the reverse strand, counting down.
AACACAATCTTCATGGCTTCTAGCTCTAAATCTCCTTTGGGTCTAGACGAGCGAGGAATAGGCCGATCATCGGGCGCCTGACTGGCATGACGCTTGGCCGCTGAATACGTCAGACCACACACATCTGAACCACCGGTGATGCAATTGACGACCTTCGTATGCTCGGGGGTCGTCGTTCGATGTCCGTTAGCTGAAATAGCGACATCGTCGATGATATCTTTGAGATTTCCTTTCGGAAAATGATATGCTAGTTCCTTCTTCAATGCGATACAGTCGTCTGTCGCATTATCATGATCCTCATGGAAGTCACACCACCTTGATTTGTCTTTCTTAGCATCGTCCAGGTCGGACTTCTTTGGCCATCGAATGGTAGCTTGAGCGGTCTTCAAAGCTTCGACTAAGTCCTTTGCAGATCCTTTGAATCCGTAAGAGGATATCTTGGGGTACTGAATGAAATTAGTCACGGTCCTGGCCTCTGCTTTCGTCTTGAAACGAACATTTGAAATTTGGCGCACGAGCTCTATTCTGGAAACAACCTTTGTCTTGAACTCTGGCTTTCATACGCCTAACGACTTTTTGTCGTCAGTGTGCTTGCGACGAAAGGCGGCATCATCTTCTACCCTCATATATGCTAAGGTTCGAGCTCGGACGTCTTCGAAAGTCTCTGGGGGATACTTGGTCAGATCGGTATATAGACCTGAACTATCGTCTAGACCACGCTTATAAGCTTCGATCGCAGTTTTGATGTCACAATTGCGGATACTGATCATTTCGATATTGAATCTATTGAAATTACTTCGAATAGACTCATTGGTCTTCTGCACGACATAGTACAGATCACTAGTCTGCTTTTCCATCTTACGACTGCTGGCGAATTGCCGGGAGAATTGGTTGACCAATTCGGCGAACGACCCGAAAGATTTGGGTTTGAGATTGATCAACCACTGGAGAGCTGGACCAGTGAGAGTCACCCCGAAACTCTTGCACATGCATACTTCCTGGTACATGTGTGGAATCGAGATTGTCCACATGAGCTGCTTATACTGCGCGACATGCTCGGTTGGATCGGTCACACCCAAATACTTGGGAGTGAAGGCAGGAATGTTATACTTCTTTGGGACTTCGACGGTGGCGATCTCGTCGATGAAGGGCGACGCCTGATACCCCGAGCGAGGCTCGACGTCGACATGCACGGCTGCCCCAGGCAACTTGGCGAGCATGGACAGGACGCGCTCATTTTGATCTTCTAACATCTTCAAACGCTGGGCGACGGGATCGTTAAGATCAGGATTTGCCCCTGTCGAGGGATTGGTCCCTGGACTAGTGCCATTACCATGCGACGAACCATTGGTGTCCCCATTGAACGGGACAAAATATGGCTGCGACCTATAGTGGAATTACTGCGGTCCATTCTGAAACGGCTGCGATCCTTGCTGGAAAGGCTGCGATCCACCATGGAGTGGCTGAGATCCACCTTGAGGTCTATTCTGAAATGGCTGCTGAAATGGTTTCAACCCCTGCTGGAAAGGCTGCGACCCTTGTAATGGCTGAGACCCATTATTCGCGGGTGGTGCCTTATGTGCTGAGGAGGAACTGTCCCAAACTGAGGATTTGGGTTGAACGGCCTTAGCTGTTGATTCTGCATGAACGGGCCTGGATGCTGATTCTGCACGGATGAACCTAGATTCGGGACAAATGGTCTAGGGCCATTCTGGTCGAACGATCTTGGAATTGGGTTCTGCACGAACGGCCTAGGACCATTTTGAGGCCCAAGAGGATTTCTTAACCGCGCGATCTCCTCAGCTGCTCTGCGATTCTGCTCTGCCATTACATTGAGCTGATTCCTGGCGACTTCGAGTTCCTGATACATCTGAGCAACAGCTTGCTGCGGATTTCCAGGGGCTGCCATTGTTCCTGCAATAGAGAGCAGAAAAAACTCCAAGAAAATGTTAGTAGGGTGCACGTTCATCGATGATTTTCTCTAGATGTAGTCCACGGATGGCGCCAAACTGTTAATGCCAAAAATCGCACCAAAGGGACAACTTAAGGTCGATGTGGACTTAATCAACTAAAGAAAGAATCTTTCGACGAGACTTGCGACGAGGAAAAAAATAAACGAGACAAGGGATTTGATGACGCAGGAAAAACCTCAAACGAGGAAAAAACCTGCGGACGACAGTGGGTGTCGTCACTGCACTATGGTCGCCAATCAGGGGCGACGTCCTTGGTACTGGCGTCGGTCGTACGATGATTACAATACAAATGAAGGAAATACTTCGAAATGTAAAGTACAAGTGCTTGTTGTGTGTGAATACAAAGTGTAAATAACTGTTGGTCGAAAGCTGTTGTCGTGCGTCGAGAGTGAGTTCTTCGAGAGAGAATGCTTCACTTGAATTTGCTGTAGAGTTCTTGCTGTCAGTACTTGATTTCCAGAGTTTGATTATTCTTCTTCGTGAACTTGGATGCTTTTCTATGCTGTTCGGTAATATTCGCTGATGATCGCTGATGTGTGTTGGATGTTAACTGATGGATCCTTGGAATGAGGCTTTAGCTTGGCTTTTATAGTCTTCGTGCCATTAATTAGCTCCTTGAATGCTTTGATTAACGGCTACAACGGTCGGAAACGGTTGCCGGAGTGATTATCCATAATGCTCTTCGTCCGTTACGACTACTTGCTGTTAATGGCTTTGACTCCTGCATTAAATACTTAACAAACGTAACAGACAAGGTTAACGTTAGCTTTGGTCGTAGGTGCAATGATCTTACGCGATGGTCGTACGGGACGGGCGATGCTATGGTCGAGCGTCATGGGAGACGTACGACTTACCTTTTAAGGGAGACGACGGATGTTTTCTGGGTTCTTGTCGAGACCTTATCTTAATACAAGACTTGGATTATAACGTGCGTCTTACCTGCTCTGGTCGCGGTCGTACGACGTGATTTTTTGCCCAAACAGTTCTCATTTCTGATTCTGATTCCCAAGTAGCATCCTGACCTTTATGATGTCGCCACTTTCAATCGTTCATGAATTTGAGTAATTTTATCCGCAGTTAACTGGACTATGTCTGGCCCCGCTAATTGTTTCTCTCCCACTTCGTTCCAACACATAGGAGTTTGGGATTTTCTACCATACAGAACTTTAAACGGTGCCGCTTGAATGTTGGAGTGATAACTGTTATTGTTGGCAAATTCAATCAACGGCAGGTGCTTATCCCACGATCCCCCAAAATCAACAATACAGGCCCGTTGTTTGGGTAAATATCCACCAACCTCGACCACGACCAAGACGTTAAAGACATTTATTACACTTCTCTTGTAACAAAATTAAATCATCAACACTTTGTCCTTGGACCGAAGCCATAGTCGAAAGTACCTCTCGACACTCGACCGACGTGTGGAAATAAACGACCTCGAGTGACTAACATGCTATATTTCTGTTATGTTTTCATCGTTTAATGCAGGTCAAACTTCATTTATGATCAACGGCTATAACCGACGAGGTAAGTTATGAGCATTTAAGTCAGCAAACCGTTATGACAGTTACATGAAGCATTCAACAAATCAATTAAAGCACTCGAAGACTATAAATATAAGGACAAAGCTATCATCTCAGAGGATCTATCACCATCGAATTTCAGAAGCACACCGCGTACTCAAGAATTTCAGAAGCTCTCAAGTGATCGCAATCGACGCACGACTTACACTCTCGACCAACAGTCTTAGCACACGACACACTTGTATTACATTCGATACACTTGTTATTTTTACATTTCAAGTTATTTGTATTGTAATCATCGTACCCTCGACACCTGAAACAAAGGACATCGCTCCTGTTTGGCGATAATAGTGCAGCGACGACTTCCACAGTCGTCCGCGGGTTTTTTCCTCGTGGTGGTTTTTCCCGCGTCATCAAAATCTCTGTCTCTTTACAATTTTTTGTTCTTGTCGCATGCTTTGTCGTAAGATTCCTTTCTTTAGTTGTTAAGCTCCACAATCAACCTTAAGTTATCCTTCTGGACGATTTTTGGCATTAACAGTTGGCGCCCACCCTGGGGCCCCATCTAGAGAAAATCCTTCGACAAACGTGCATCCTACTAACGGTTTCTTGGAGTCTCTTTTGTTTTCTGTTTCAGGAAAATGGCAACCCCTGGAAATCAAGAGCATGCCATTGCCCAGATGTATCAGGAGTTAGAAGTTGCGCGGAATCAAATCAATGCCATGGCTGAGCAAAGTCGAAGAGCAGCTGAGGAAATCGCACGACTAAGAAATCCCTTCGGACCTCAGAGCGGTCCTAGGCCATTCGTCTAAAATCCAGGTCCAGGATCGTTTGGCCAGAGTGGTCCTAGACCATTCGTTCAGAATCCGGGTCAAGGATCGCACGGGAAAAATCCAGGGTCCGCTCTTTTCATGCAGAATCCAAGACCAGGACCATTCGGTCAAAATCAGCATCCAGGTCCATTCATGCAAAATCAGCAACCGGGGGCGTTCAATCCAAATCCCCAGTTCAGGACGGTTCCTCCTCAGCATCTGAGACCGCCACCCATGAATAATGGATCGCAGCCGTTTCCGAATGGATCATAGCCGTTTCTGAATGGATCGCAACCGTTTCAGAGTGGGTCACAACCATATTCAATCCCTTTCAACGGGGACACCAATGGTTCGTCATATGGCAATGGCACTAGTTTAGGAATCGACCCTCTAGTAGGTACAAATCCCGATCCTAGTGACCCCGTCACCCAGCGGTTGAAAATGCTAGAAGATCAGAACGAGCGTGTCCTGTCCCTGCTCGCTAAGCTACCTGGGGCAGCCGTACCCGTTGACGTCAAACCTCTCTCAGGATTCCAAGCGTCGCCTTTCATCGACAAGATTGCGACGGTCGACGTCCCGAAGAAATTCAACATCCCCGCCTTCACACCCAAGTATTCGGGGGTGACCGATCCGACGGAGCACATCGCGCAGTATAAGCAGCTCATGTGGACGGTCTCGATCCCACACATGTATCAAGAAGTATGCATGTGCAAGAGTTTTGGGGCAACTCTCACTGGTCCTGCCCTTCAATGGTTGATCAATGTCAAACCCAAATCCATCGGGTCGTTCGATGAGTTGGTCAATCAATTCTCCCAGCAGTTCGCCAGCAGTCGCAAGATGGAGAAGCAGACCAGTGACCTGTATTATGTCGTGCTGAAAGCTAATGTGTCTATTCGAAGCTATTTCAATAGGTGTAATGCAGAGATGATCAGTATCCGCAATTATGACGTCAAGACCACGATCGAAGCTTACAAGCGTGGTCTGGACGACAGTTCAGGTTTGTATACTGATTTGACAAAGTATCCCCCAGAGAATTTCGAAGATGTTCGAGCTCAAACCCTAGCGTATATGAGGGTAGAGGACGATGCTGCCTTTCGTCGCAAGCATACCGACGACAAGAGGTCGTTAGGTGTGAAGAAGCCAGAGTTCAAGACAAAGGCAGTATCCAGGCCAGAGCCCGCGCGCCAAATCTCGAACGTCCAGTTCAAGACAAAAGCGGAAGCCAAGACCGCGACCAAATTCCCTCAGTACCCCAAGATATCCTCCTATGGATTCAAAGGGTCCACTAAGGACTTGGTCGAAGCGCTGAAAACCGCCCAGGCGACCATCCGTTGGCCAAAGAAATCCGATCAGGACGACGCCAAGAAAGATAAGTCGAAGTGGTGCGACTTCCATGTCAACCATGGTCATGCGACAGATGATTGCATAACTCTCAAGAAGGAGCTAGCATATCATGTCCCTCAAGGAAACCTCAAGGATATCATTGATGACGTCATTACTCCAGCTAGCGACGTTCAACCGCCAACCCCCGAGCATGCTAAGGTCGTCAATTGCATCACTGGTGGTTCCGATGTATGCGGTGTGATGTATTCCGCAACCAAACGTCACGCCAGTCAAGCGCCTAACGATCGGCCTATCCCGCGTTCATCGAGACCAAAAGAAGATCTGGAACTAGAAGCTATGAAGATTGCGTTCGACCAAGACGACCTCGGCGACTCGTATCAGAAACATCATGACGGGTTGATCATTCAACTCACGATTGGTAATTGTTTAACCCGACGAGTCTTGGTCGATGGAGGCAGTTCAACGAACGTCATCTTCCTTGATACCATTAAGGCCATGGGAATCGACCGATCAGAAATCACCCGACGCTCAACGACCTTGGTCGGTTTCAATGGGGAATCGACAAGTACCTTTGGAGAGATCATCTTGCCAGTCTATGCCGGAGGAATCAACAAACAGACCAAGTTCAGCGTCATCGATTGTGCGTCGGCCTATAACATCATCTTAGGTTGACCATGGATCCATGAAATGAAAGCCGTTCCCTCGACGTATCACCATATCATGAAGTTCCCTACGCCGTGGGGAATCCAGGAGATAAAAAGTGAGCCAAAAGTCGCTCGTGATTGCTATAAGACCACTCTGAAGCCGCAGAAATAGACCGTCTATTGTGGTGACTCACGACGACATATCCTAGATTTCGTGTATTGTCTTAAAATCGCCACAAGGGGGCAAGATAGTATCAATAATCAAGAGGTCTTCACGTAGTTGGGACGCGACGCATCAGAAAAGGTACGTCTTCTAAGCCCTTTTCTATTTTTTCATACGATTTTTCACAGCAACAAATACTGACTTAAGCATCGGAGGGTCGTTGGTTAGCCAACGACCAACCTCTGACATCGTTTTAACGCAGGATCACACGATATTAGTTACTAAGTCTTCTATACGACTTTAATCTTGCAAGGTCGCACGACATAAATGATCAAGTCCGTGACTTGCTTATTCTGTCACAGGGACACACGATCCAGGAACATCATACGATTTAATTATACGATCGTAATACTCAACAGTCACCTGATCTAAGTTTCTGGACTTAGAAAAATTTGAATGTTCTGTATGAGCACATTGATTGCATCTGTTTTCTAATACGATTCAGATACATGACTTATATCATAATCGTTACATTGCAACGAATGCTTTGGTCGTATGTACTTACGTTTTCCAATGTGATCTCAAAGTATAAAAGCCTCATGTCTTACATACTAGTCTTTATAATCACAACGGACGCCTAAGTCGCACGATCCCTTGTTTATTGTATACTTGATGAAATTCAAAGTTGATGATGTATTTATCTATAACAAAATACGAATACGCGAGTTCAACAGAAGAACAAAATTTCATTCATAAACGAACGATTACATCAGATAACTCGATCACTAACGATCGAGCATGAAGATAGAAGTTATACAAATTTATCCTAAGGCCGAGGAGGAGCGTTGGTCGCATGAGGAGTGTCTGTCGCATCTTTTCCCGAGGCCTCGCCCACCTCTTCCTCTTCGGCCTCCTTCTTGTCGTCAGAGTCGAGATCTCTTGCGGACCCGACCTCTTGTAAAAAGTAAGCAAGCTAGACCGACGCCTGGGCTAAAGAGTTTTTTCCCAGCAAGTGTTGCCTCATTTTGGCAGCTCGAGCGGTCAGTCGAGCCAGGGCAAAGGTAGACGCAACCTCTTCCTTTAGCTTTCCTACCTCCTTCTCCAGACTGGCCACCTTAGCCTCGAAATCCTTAACTTCCTTCTCCTTCGTGACCAAGGACTCCCTCACCTTGATCAACTCCTCCCTTTGACCATCGATCATTGACAAGGACTGCTTTAGACGATTGTTTACCTCGTCTTTCGCACGACCGACGATCTCCAATTCTTTTTTGGCCTCGTCGAGCTGTTGGGACATAGCCTCTTCGTGTTCTAGAGCGACCTTCTCCCGGTCCAACACCGCGTTCCCCCTCTCATGGGCAGAAGATACCAGATCCTTAATCTTCTCTGTTTCCGCACGCAAGGCAAGAGAAGATTGAAGTGTCTGTACAAAGAAACATGTCAGTAAACATTCGACAAAAGTTAAGAAAACATCGAAAACACAAGTTTTGAAAGAAAACTTACAAGGAACGCCAGGCCGGCAACATGGGATCCCGTCTCCTCGAGAGGGAATCCTTCAAAACGCTCCCTGAAAGAAGGGAGCAAATACTTGCCCAGATGGGGAAACAAATCCGTCCCGGACAGAACGTCGTCAGCCATAAAGTTCGAAGGAAACGTAAAGTAAACCTTCATAACTTTAGCCCCTCCCGTCACATGCTCCTTGCCCTTGTCGGCCGACGAAGGGGTCGACGTGGTAGGTGTAGAATTCGATGACTTCGCTGTCATCGCCGGTAGCGCAGAACTGGCGGGTGTCGCAGCAATAGGACTAGAAGACGTCTTCGTCTTCATAGACGATGCGACATTCGTCTTCTCAGGCGTAACGACTCTCGACGAGTCATCAACCTTCGAAGACGGTTCCCTCGGGATTGTCACCCTCGTCTTCGGTAAAACCCCCGTCTCAGTTGTCTTTTGTCTCCTCTCCTTGCCCTTACGGGCGAGCTCGAGTTGAGCTGCTCTTTTAGCCGAGATCGTCGGCACCTTTATCTGAGACTCTCCTAGAAACAGATGAGACAGAAATATTACACGACGAACATAGGAGAAAAAGATCAGAATCAAACGATATGAAGGTATACTTACCAGTCATCTCTTCTTCTCCTTTCGACTCTTCCTCTGTCTCTTCTTCTTCCTCCTCTGCACGTGTCTCTCCCCGGTTCTCTCCTAGGAATACCAGATCCTCGTCGTCGTCCGCCAATGGTCGTGCGACGAACGATCTTTCGACAGTGCTGAACTCTAAAAACGCTTCAACCTTTGTTTGAGAGTTGGCGTCACGTCCTCAAATTTTATAGCTGTTAGCACATAAAAACAAGTTAGAAATCAGTCAAAGATTACAAACGACGTATGACAATGCAACTATAAAACCTCACCCGACGTATTCCAGCCAGCCCTAATCCAGTTGCTCTCAGAGTCGAGAGTCGACTTACGCACAAACGCATATCTAGTTTTCCACTTACGATCATTCACAGCGGTCTGTAAGACCAAGGTTTTATCGCCTTTATACCTAGAAAACAGGCTATAACGGTGACATTTATCTCTCTTGACTTGGTAGGCTAAGAGAAGATCGCACACGTTCATGGGAGATTCCCATCTTTCAGTGAGGCATTCGATCACTTGTATCACCCTCCAAAACTGGGGCATTAATTGAGCTGGCGACAAATCGAACTCGATCATGAAGGCCTTGGCTAAAGGCGAGTAGGGCCATTCAAACCCTATCTTAAAAGGATATTCGTAGATGACTACGAACCTATCAGAGCATAAATCAGGTCGAGTCTGACCTGCTTTAATCAATGTTATCCCCGTAGGGATTTTGGCTAGACTCCTAAGATCGTCAAGATCTTCAATAGAACTAACAGGTTCTGTCGACATTTCTAAAACCTAAAAAGTTTCTCAAAGATTTCTAGCGATAAACTGATGAAAGACTAGAGAATCGTACCTTATATAGGTGCCTAACCTTCGAAATCTCTAAACCGATCGAAGATCTTTCGCAAGTTTAGAAAAGATTCGGCGACGAACAAGCAAGTGAATCCAGAAAAATCTCTCCTAAAAAGCTCTCCGAAATCATAAAAGGAAAGGACCCATCGTGGTCTCTATTTATATAAAGGATCGTGTCAGAACGAATCCCTCGATGATCGACATGGGTCCTCGTCTTTTCATATGACCCACGGATCGTAGACACCTGGCGAATACAGCTGTTTTGCACGATTATGCATCAGCGTGACGTCACGATTATATCCCCTTTTCGACTTCCCATTCGGTTAGAATTGGACCGATCCAATTCCAAGGCAACTGAAAAGATTTTTTACACGTGTCACTGGCAAAATTTAAAAAACTTTTGAAATTTGAATTTGTCACTCCACTTTTTCAAAATTTGGGGGCAAACTGTTTGGGTAAAAGTCCACCAGCCTCGACCACGACCAAGACGTTAAAGACATTTATTACACTTCTCTTGTAACAAAGTTAAATCATCAACACTTTGTCCTTGGACCGAAGCCATAGTCGAAAGTACCTCTCGACACTCGACCGACGTGTGGAAATACACGACCTCGACTGACTAACATGCGACATTTCTGTTATGTTTTCATCGTTTAATGCAGGTCAAACTTCATTTATGATCAACGGCTATAACCGACGAGGTAAGTTATGAGCATTTAAGTCAGCAAACCGTTACGACAGTTACATGAAGCATTCAACAAATCAATTAAAGCACTCGAAGACTATAAATACGAGGACAAAGCTATCATCTCGGAGGATCTATCACCATCGAATTCCAGAAGCACACTGCGTACTCAAGAACATCCGAAACACAGGAATTTCTCTCAAGTGATCGCTCTCGACGCACGACTTACACTCTCGACCAGCAGTCTTAGCACACGACACACTTGTTTTACATTCGATACACTTGTTATTTTTACATTTCAAGTCATTTGTATTGTAATCATCGTACCCTCGACACTTGAAACAAAGGACATCGCCCCTGTTTGGCGATCATAGTGCAGCGACGACTTCCACAATCGTCCGCGGATTTTTTCCTCGTGGAGGTTTTTCCCGCGTCATCAAAATCTCTGTCTCTTTACAACTTTTTGTTCTTGTCGCATGCTTTGTCGTAAGATTCCTTTCTTTAGTTGTTAAGCTCCACAATCAACCTTAAGTTATCCTTCTGGACGATTTTTGGCATTAACACCCGTAACATATCTTCTAAAGTCTGAATTGTTCGTTCACTCTGACCGTCAGTTTGAGGATGGTATGCTGTACTTAGCTTTATTTGCATCCCCATTTCTTTTTGAAAACTTCTCCAGAACCTTGAAGTAAAACGACTATCATGATCAGAAATAATCGACATTGGAACTCCATGTCGAGTTACTTTTTCGTCGATATACAATTTGGCTAATCTTTCTAACGAATAGGTTTCTTTTATTGGCAGGAAAGTGAGCAGACTTTGATAACCTGTCGACGATTACCCAAATGGCATCAAATTCTTTCGGAGTCTTTGGTAACTTCATGATGAAATCTGTAGTAATCTGGTCCCATTTCCACATAGGTATTTCTAAACGCTGTGATTGACCAAAAGGCTTTTGATGTTCAATCTTTACCTTCTTACAAGTAGAACAACCTTCCACATGCTGAGCAATACTTTTCTTCATTCCCGACCACCAGTAAAATTGTCGCAGATCCTTATACATCTTATTCGTTCTCGGATGAATAGAGAAACGAGATTGATGAGTTTCTTGTAGTACCCGATCACGTAAACCACCCAAACGAGGCACCCATATTCTATTTCCCAGATACAATAACCCACGATCATCTTTTATGAGTGATGTTGATATACCTACTAACCGTTCTGGTTTCAAGTGTTCTTCTTGAAAGGCTTCTACTTGACACTTCTTCAATTTGTCAAAGATGTTTGGTAGAAGTTCAGCTCGTAGTGCAATGGCTTTTATTGTTCCGCTCCTCTCCTGACGACTCAGTGCATCAACTACCACATTCGCCTTCCCTGGATGATAGAGAATTTCACAGTCGTAATCATTCACCAATTCTAACCATCTTCTTTGTCTCAAATTCAATTCCCGCTGATCAAAAATATGTTGGAGACTCGTGAAGTTGTGTCATCATTTCTTTCATATCTGGAGGTGCCAGACGATACGGTGTACGGGCAACAGGAGCTGCTCCAGGAATCATATCTATACCAAACTCTACTTGTCTATCGGGCGGAAGACTAGTTAAATCTTCTGGGAAAACTTTCGGAAATTTACAAACAACAATAATATCTTCCAGTTTATTCTTTTCTAGCTTAGTATCTACCACATAAGCTAAATAACTCGAGCAGCCTTTACTAACACACTTACGAGCTTTCATCATAGAGATAAGGCAGAACTGATGATTTATACGATCACCATAAATCACTACCGGTCCCCTCTCAGGTAATACAACATTAATCAACTTCTTATTGCAAACTATACTAGCCTGATTCTCGGCTAACCAATCCATTCCCACTACCACATCAAACTCAATCAAAGCCATAGGAAATAATTGAATAGGCACTCCACACCCATCAATATCTATAACACAACTATCAAATACTTCTTTAACCGGTATTTGATTATCATATGCAGTTTCTACCATTAAAGTAAGATCTAACACTTTAGGTTTTAAATGCATATAAGCAGCAAAAGAAGGAGACACAAATGATCGGTTTGCACCATAGTCAAATAACACTTTAGCACGTGTAGAGTTTATTAGAAATGTCCCTGTAACCACATCCGGAGTTTCTTCTGCTTCTTGTGCTGTCATTTGGAAGGCTCGACCCTTTGCTTTCGGTACTTCAGGCCTTTGTATCCCTTCCGGCCTAACACCCGTTGGTCTCACTGTCATACTACCCTGCTGTGCTTTCCACTGTGGACATTCAGGCTGAATATGATCAGGGGAGTTGCAAGAGAAACAGAATTGGGTTACCCGACAATCTTTAGTGATGTGACCAGTCTTTCCACACTTGTAACAATTTCGGAAATCAACATAACAATTTCCTTGATGAATACGGTTGCATTTTGGACATGGTCTTTCCGATGTTCTGAAAGATGGACGACTATCGAATCTCGGGGATTTGGATTCCTTTGGATCATAATGCGGTCCTTCCCATTTTCTTTTCCCCATACTTTTATCACCAACGTCTCTCCCTTTATCTCTTTCTACATTTTCCGCGGCATCCACTGCGACTGAGAAGGTATCTGTTCCCTTTGCAATTACTAGACCTCTAATTTCCGAGTTTAACCCAAAGATGAATCTTTCCATTTTGAGTGCTTCAGTGGCAACATAATATTCGGAAAAGAGGGACTTCTCTAGGAAACGTGCAGTATAATCCCGAACTGATAGTTTTCCCTGTTGCAGATTCATGAATTCTTCTTCCAATTGTCTTACGGCAGCTTGAGGACAAAACTGCCTTTTAAAAGCTATTGCAAATTCTTCCCAGGAAAAAGTAGAATACACGTCCGGTCCTTTAGAAGTAATAAGAGCTTCCCACCAATATAACGCATCAGCCTTTAATATCGCAGTCCCATATAATACTCTATCTTCTTCAGCACATTTGCTGGTTTTGAAGATTGCTTTTATTTCTTTTAGCCACCTCATAGCCTTTACCGGATCTCTTTCCCCTGAGTAGGTCGGAGGTTTGCAACTTAAAAACATCTTTTAATCACACTTCTTGGGCACCGGTATAACAGTAGGTGTAACAGGCGTCTCTTCTTCCAAAATAGGATATGGTATTATAGTTTCAGTGTGACGAGTACGGTCGAACATAACTTGTATATTAGTTTGTAATCTTTCCATTTCTTCCATCAAATCATTTCTAGTAACAAATTCCGCGCCGTGGGGATGACTCCTACCTCCAGTTTCACCCCGACCTCTTCCTGCACCTCTTCCTCCGGTTCCGGTCATCATTTCCTGGATATTTCTCATTCTTGGATTCGGCCTGATTGGGTTTCCTTCTTCATCTCTATCCATATTTCCAGAACCACTCGCCATTCTGATTTCAATAAGGTTAATATACACGTAAGCACATACCCCATATAATAAGGTATTCCAGTTCAAACATGTACCTGTAAGTTCACAATTACACTGGCCAGATGTAATTTGAATTTACCTTACATGATGTTCCTTCTAGCTTTTTATATTTAACATCCCAAGGTTCTAAAATTATTAGGGACATCCTACTTCACATGCAGTTTAAGTCTAGGTATGGATCCGAATACCTAAATCCCTTAAACTAGGGCTCTGATACCATCTGTAACGACCCGTCCCAAACATACATCATGTAACATATTATACATAACATCATTTTATAACAAAAGATACATCAGAAGTCACGTACGGTCCTTTAGTCTCAAAACTATACAATACATATTTAAGTATTAACTTTTCATAGTACCATCCATACTAAACAAAACATAATCACTTCCTAATCTCCGTCAGCTATCAACTGCATACTACACCTTATCTTTTCCTTTGCTATTAAAAGTTCCTCGACCTGGAATACATATTTTTAAAAACAAAATGAGGGTTAGACCTATTGGTCTAAGTGAGAAAATCTCTGTCAGTGTATAATCATTTGCAAAACACAGAATATATATAACACATATTTGAATACCAATCATGACTCATATGCATTGTGTACAATTCTTCCTCATGGCCATATTATTTGGTTACAAGCCAACTAATCATTTTACTCTGCTGCACTAACATACAACCAACTCCGCTGTCCCTCCGTACAGCCAAACTCCACCGGACCTAAGCCCGACCAACGTGCACTCGTATAGTGTAATGCTCATATCAATACAATATACATCTCCATATATTATATTTCAAATATAAACATATAATCACACTATATACACATTACCAATCAGTATATGTATTCCAGTTTGAAAATGGTTTAAAGTAAAACTCACCTGATTGTAGTCGCGTCACCCTCACTTTACCTCCTCAAAGTCGTAAGAAATTCCGTCACTAACTTCACAAAGATCTGAAATACCTATATACATTTTGTACTGGTATTAATCTACTGTACAGGACCCTTAAGGACTAAGAATCTTAAATATCCAAAATTCTTGTCTCTTATCGCAACCAACTAGCTGCGATAACCCCTTGTCGCAATACACAGTACTTGTCGCAATCAACTACTGCGACACAGTATTTTATCGCAACTCACTGTTGCGACATCCTATCTTATCGCAACTAACTATTGCGATACACTTCTTGTTGCAACCAACTATCGCGATACTAATGAGCTTGTCGCAACCCAAGGTTGCGATACTCATAACTGTCGCAAACCCCATAACTATCGCAATCCATTGCTGTGATATTCATAACTGTCTCAACCAACTAAGTTCATATTTTACCCAGAAATTTATAGTTAAAAACCAAGAACGATTCTGTAATTAAACAGATACGTTTAAGACTACTTTTAGAACACAATTCTAAACCCAGATTTCTCATTTTCTACTAAAATTATCAAGACCCATATTCTAAACTCATTTAGTAAACTTATAACCATAAAATAAAGATTTCAAGTAGGATAATTACCTTTGTTCCACAGATTGATTTCTAAAACCCAGCTGACAGTAATCAGCTTCCTTCTTCTTCTTGGCCTTTCTCTCTTAATTCTCTCTCTTTTCTCTCTTCTCTCTTGACGTGAACAAAACCCCCACACACACACTTTAAAATTTCTAAGAAATCCTAAGTGAGACACCTCATTCCTAAAAGAGGAAATGGGGTGGTTTGTGGTGACGTGTTTAATCACATTTATCAAACAAACCCCAAACTTCTAATAAATGCCAAAACATACCCTCTAACTTTTATAATAAAATTAAAGCTTACCCTTAACTTATAACTCCATAAAACACTTAACTAAACTTAAACTTATAAAACTAACCCCAAACGCACCTTAAACTAAAATAATAAAAATTAAATAAACCAATAACGTACCTGGTTATTACAACATCTCCCCCTTAAAAGAATTCCGTCCCGGAATTCAGTTAAGCGAAAAGATGAGGGTATTTAGTTCTCATTTTCTGATTCCCAAGTAGCATCCTGACCTTTATGATGTCGCCACTTTCAATCATTCATGAATTTGAGTAATTTTAACCGCAATTAATTGGACTATGTCTGGCCCCGCTAATTGTTTCTCTCCCACTTCGTTCCAACACAGAGGAGTTCGGCATTTTCTACCATACAGAACTTCAAACGGTGCCGCTTGAATGTTGGAGTGATAACTGTTATTGTTGGCAAGTTCAATCAACGGTAGGTGCTTATCCCATGATCCCCCAAAATCAACAATTAAGGCCTGTTGTTTGGGTAAAAATCCACCAGCCTCGACCACGACCAATACGTTAAAGACATTTATTACACTTCTCTTGTAACAAAGTTAAATCATCAACACTTTGTCCTTGGACCGAAGCCATAGTCGAAAGTACCTCTCGACACTCGACCGACGTGTGGAAATACACGACCTCGAATGACTAACATGCGACATTTCTGTTATGTTTTCATCGTTTAATGCAGGTCAAACTTCATTTATGATCAATGGCTATAACTGACGAGGTAAGTTATGAGCATTTAAGTCAGCAAACCGTTACGACAGTTACATGAAGCATTCAACAAATCAATGAAAGCACTCGAAGACTATAAATACGAGGACAAAGCTATCATCTCGGAGGATCTATCACCATCGAATTTCAGAAGCACACCGCGTACTCAAGAATTTCAGAAGCTCTCAAGTGATCGCTCTCGACGCACGACTTACACACTCGACCATCAGTCTTAGCACACGACACACTTGTTTTACATTCGATACACTTGTTATTTTTACATTTCAAGTCATTCGTATTGTAATCGTCGTACCCTCGACACCTGAAACAAAGGACATCGCCCCTGTTTGGCGATCATAGTGCAGCGACGACTTCCGCAGTCGTCCGCAGGTTTTTTCCTCGTGGAGGTTTTTCCCGCGTCATCAAAATCTCTGTCTCTTTATAATTTTTTGTTCTTGTCGCACGCTTTGTCATAAGATTCCTTTCTTTAGTTGTTATACTCCACAATCAACCTTAAGTTATCCTTCTGGACGATTTTTGGCATTAACAGTTTGGCGCCTACCGTAGGGCCCCATCTAGAGAAAGTCCTTCGACAAACGTGCGTCCTACTAACGGTTTCTTGGAGTCTCTTTTGTTTTCTGTTTCAGGAAAATGGCATCCCCTAGAAATCAAGAGCATGTCATTGCCCATATGTATCAGGAGTTAGAAGTTGCGCGGAATCAAATCAATGCCATGGCTGAGCAAAGTCGAAGAGCAGCTGAGGAAATCGTGCGACTAAGAAATCCCTTCGGACCTCAGAGCGGTCCTAGGCCATTCGTCCAAAATCCAGGTCCAGGATCGTTTGGCCAGAGCGGTCCTAGACCATTCTTTCAGAATCCGGGTCAAGGATCGCACGGGAAAAATCCAGGGTCCGCTCCTTTCATGCAGAATCCAAGACCAGGACCATTCGGTCAAAATCAGCATCCAGGTCCATTCATGCAAAATCAGCAACCGGGGGCGTTTAATCCAAATCCCCAGTTCGGGACGGTTCCTCCTCAGAGTCTGAGACCGCACCCATGAATAATGGATCACAGCCGTTTCCAAATGGATCACAGCCGTTTCCGAATGGATCGCAGCCGTTTCAATCCCTTTCAATGGGGACGCCAATGGTTCATCGTATGGCAATGGCACTAGTTTACGAATCGACCCTCTAGCAGGTACAAATCCCGATCCTAGTGACTCCGTCACCCAACAGTTGAAAATGCTAGAAGATCAGAACGAGCGTGTCCTGTCCCTGCTCGCTAATCTACCTGGGGCAGCTGTACCCGTCGACGTCGAACCTCGCTCAGGATTCCAAGCGTCTCCTTTCATCGACAAGATTGCGACGGTCAACGTCCCGAAGAAATTCAACATCCCCGCCTTCACACCCAAGTATTCAGGGGTGACCGATCCGACGGAGCATATCGCGCAGTATAAGCAGCTCATGTGGACGGTCTCGATCCCACACATGTATCAAGAAGTATGCATGTGCAAGAGTTTTAGGGCAACTCTCACTGGTCCTGCCCTTCAATGGTTGATCAATCTCGAACCCAAATCCATCGGTTTGTTCGCTGAGTTGGTCAATCAATTCTCCCAGCAGTTCGCCAGCAGTCGCAAGATGGAGAAGCAGACCAGTGACCTGTATTATGTCGTGCAGAAAGCTAATGAGTTTATTCGAAGCTATTTCAATAGGTTCAATGCAGAGATGATCAATGTCCGCAATTGTGACGTCAAGACCGTGATCGAAGCTTACAAGCGTGGTCTGGACGACAGTTCAGGTTTGTATACTGATTTGACAAAGTATCCCCCAGAGAATTTCGAAGATGTTCGAGCTCGAACCCTAGCGTATATGAGGGTAGAGGACGATGCTGCCTTTCGTCGCAAGCATACCGACGACAAGAGGTCGTTAGGTGTGAAGAAGCTAGAGTTCAAGACAAAGGTAGTATCCAGGCCAGAGCCCGCGCGCCAAATCTCGAACGTCCTGTTCAAGACAAAAGCGGAAGCCAAGACCGCGACCAAATTCCTTCAGTACCCCAAGATATCCTCCTATGGATTCAAAGGGTCCACTAAGGACTTGGTCGAAGCGCTGAAAACCGCCCAGGCGACCATCCGTTGGCCAAAGAAATCCGATCAGGACGACGCCAAGAAAGATAAGTCGAAGTGGTGCGACTTCCATGTCAACCATGGTCATGCGACAGATGATTGCATAGCTCTCAAGAAGGAGCTAGGATATCATGTCACGAAAGGAAACCTCAAGGATATCATTGACGAAGTTGTTACTCCAGCTAGCGACGTTCAACCGCCAACCCCCGAGCATGCTAAGGTCGTCAATTGCATCACTGGTGGTTCCGATGTATGCGGTTTGACGTATTCCGTAGCCAAACGTCACGCCAGTAAAGGGCCTAACGACCGGCCTATCCCGTGTTCATCGAGACCATAAGAAGATCTGGAACTAGAAGCTATGAAGATCGCGTTTGACCAAGACGACCTCGACGACTCTTATCAGAAACATCATGACGGGTTGATCATTCAACTCACGATTGGTAATTGTTTAACCCGACGAGTCTTGGTCGATGGAGGCAGTTCAGCGAACGTCATCTTCCTTGATACCATTAAGGCCATGGGAATCGACCGATCGGAAATCACCCGACGCTCGACGACCTTGGTCGGTTTCAATGGGGAAGCGACAAGTACCTTTGGAGAGATCATCTTGCCAGTCTATGCCGGAGGAATCAACAAACAGACCAAGTTCAGCGTCATCGATTGTGCGTCGGCCTATAACATCATCTTAGGTCGACCATGGATCCATGAAATGAAAGCCGTTCCCTCAACGTATCACCAGATCATGAAGTTCCCTACGCCGTGGGGAATCCAGGAGATAAAAAGTGAGCCAAAAGTCGCTCGTGATTGCTATAAGACCACTCTGAAGCCGCGGAAATAGACCGTCTATTGTGGCGACTCACGGCGACATATCCTAGATTTCGTGTATCGTCTTAAAATCGCCACAAGGGGGCAAGATAGTATCAATAATCAAGACGTCTTCACGTAGTTGGGACGCGACGCATCAGAAAAGGTACGTCTTCTAAGCCCTTTTCTATTTTTTCATACGATTTTTCACAGCGACAAATACTGACTTAAGCATCGGAGGGTCGTTGGTTAGCCAACGACCAACCTCTGACATCGTTTTAACGCAGGATCGCACGATATTAGTTACTAAGTCTTCTATACGACTTTAATCTCGCAAGTTCGCACGACATAAATGATCAAGTCTGTGACATGCTTATTCTGTCACAGGGACACACGATCCAGGAACATCATATGATTTAATTATACGATCGTAATACTCAACAGTCACCTGATCTAAGTTTCTGGACTTAGAAAAATTTGAATGTTCTGTATGAGCACATTGATTGCATATGTTTTCTAATACGATTCAGATACATAACTTATATCTTAATCGTTACATTGCAACGAATGCTTTGGTCATATGTACTTACGTTTTCCAATGTGATCTCAAAGTATAAAAGCCTCATGTCTTACATACTAGTCTTTATAATCACAACGGACGACTAAGTCGCACGATCCCTTGTTTATTGTATACTTGATGAAATTCACAGTTGATGATGTATTTATCTATGGCAAAATACGAATACGCGAGTTCAACAGAACAACAAAATTTCATTCATAAACGAACGATTACATCAGATAACTCGATCACTAACGATCGAGCATGAAGATAGAAGTTATACAAATTTATCCTAAGGCTGAGGAGGAGCGTCGGTCGCATGAGGAGTGTCGGTCGCATCTTTTCCCGAGGCCTCGCCCACCTCTTCCTCTTCGGCCTCCTTCTTGTCGTCAGAGTCGAGATCTCTTGCGGACCCGACCTATTGCAAAAAGTAAGCAAGCTCGACCGACGCCTGGGCCAAAGAGTTTTTTCCCAACAAGTGTTGCCTCATTATGGCAGCTCGAGCGGTCAGTCGAGCCAGGGTAAAGGTAGACGCAACCTCTTCCTTTAGCTTTCCTACCTCCTTCTCCAGACTAGCCACCTTAGCCTCGAAATCCTTAACTTCCTTCTCCTTCGTGACCAAGGACTCCCTCACCTTGATCAGCTCCTCCCTTTGACCATCGATCATTGACAAGGACTGCTTTAGACGATTATTTACCTCGTCTTTCGCACGACCGACGATCTCCAATTCTTTTTTGGCCTCGTCGAGCTGTTGGGACATAGCCTCTTCGCGTTCCAGAGCGACCTTCTCCCGGTCCAACACCGCGTTCCCCCTCTCAAGGGCAGAAGATACCAGATCCTTAATCTTCTCTGTTTCCGCACGCAAGGCAAGAGAAGATTGAAGTGTCTGTACAAAGAAACATGTCAGTAAACATTCGACAAAAGTTAAGAAAACATCGAAAACACAAGTTTTGAAAGAAAAACTTACAAGGAACGCCAGGCCGGAAACATGGGATCCCGTCTCCTCGATAGGGAATCCTTCAAAACGCTCCCTGAAAGAAGGGAGCAAATACTTCCCCAGATGGGGAAACAAATCCGTCCCGGACAGGACGTCATCAGCCATAAAGTTCGAAGGCAACGTAAAGTTAAATGTTAGTTCTAGATCCGTGCAACGATTATGAAATCAAACAGATAAAACAATAGAGTAACGATTTCAACTGGTCATCTCTGATTAAGCTTTCAATATTGAGAGGATTACAAAAAAAGTGTAGGAAAGCAAAATGAGACAACTAGCTTGTTTTTCTGAAACTAGATTACAATATATATGCGGGCCCATGGTTAACAAGCCCACGACCCGTTCACTAACTAGACCATGTTTAAACAAATACAAATAGACCCTTGAACTTCTAATCAACCAATTAACTGCCCTAACAATCTCCCCCTTTGATTTGAAGTTCGATTTGGTGCCAGTTCTCCACGTATCTTTTGCGGAGCACGAAGTGTATCTCGAACCATCTGATTGCGCGACGGTAGTCGATGCGATCTTCAACCATTTCCAAAGCATTCCGAGCATTGATTTCATTCGGATTAGGAACATATGAATGCTTTGGATTTTCAGACTCGTGCTGGATGATTTTTCGAAGAGCATCTCGAACTTTGTAGAGCGTGCCGTCACAGAATCTTTCAACCTGACTGAATCGCATAAAGTTCTTCTCCTGTTGCTCGTTGAGGTAGACGATCCCAAGTTCTGGTTCTAGAAGCATAGCGTTCTCGGGATACATATTCAACTCAGGTGCATTTAGATTCGGCTTAATCAGATTTACCTTCTTCGCTCTGTTCTCGATTGCCATTTGGAGGTCCCTAAGGTATTACATCATTATGGTTCGGACAAGGAATCGACGAACAGCTTCGAGAGCCTTTGTAACTTGAAGCGGTCGGATGGTTCTCGTGCGAAGGTCTTTCAGTATGGCTAGGAAGTCAAAAGGTCGGAGGTGCTTGAAGTCGGCTTCAGAAAATTTCCATTCGTTACCATCTTCTCGGCGGATGGTGAACACTGGATAGACAATTTTCATGATGCAGCGTGATTCGATATTGAGTACCTCTGAGATCTGATGTTTGGTTCTGACATAGCTGACTGGAAGACACCGCTTCATAGCGCTGATGTATCGACGTTGGAATTCGGGGCTGTAGTTGTAAATACCAAGACAGATGGTCGGCTCGATCGTGCGCAACTTGTGTACAAATAGCCTCTTTAAAGATTCCTCCAGATGAGAAATAAATATAGTGATCTTCTCCCAACGGATTTGTTGCTGAGGAGGGGGAGGAAGATCAGAAGCTGTCGGTTGTAGAGGAGTTGTCGGAATATCGGCAGTTGCAGATTCGGGTCTTGTTGAAGTATCATCAGGTTGAGTATAGTGAACGGGAGAAGTACCATATAAATTTTGCAGCATGAACTGATCATAATCGATGTTGTCTTCGTCATCAGTGGGGAAGACCAAATTTATCTGGAGATTTGTGGCACTGGCGGCTTTTTGATACCATGCATCTTCGGTCTCCGGGTTGGCTTCACAGTCTGGATCTATCATATCTAGTAGAGGTCTGTCTGATGAGTCAAAGTCGATCAATCCCTGTGTTGAACCCCCGGGCTTTTCAACCGTCGGGTCTTCTTCATCTGATATATCCATATCAATCACCATTTCAGCTAAAGGTAACTCGGCTTCAGGATCTGTTCCGGTTGTAGTAGCCGTAGTTGAAGGTTCCGGTTGAACCACAGTTGTAGTTTCAGCAGTGAGGATCTGGGCGGTCTCGTTTAGTCTTTGTCGTTTCTCCCCCTCACGGTGATCAGGATCATCCTGGTCATCGTGCTTACGTTTCAGACCGCCTGCTTGACTCTTACAGGTTTCTTCGAGTGAGCAGACTCTCTCGGACAACGTTGTGAGTGCTTGGTTGTAGTCCTTGAGAGTCGAGTCAATGCTATCCAGGAGAGAGGTAATTGATGATGAAGGAGCAGTTACTTGTGTTTTCGGAACGGTGATCAGGTCTGCGTCGGTTGAGGCATCAAAATCTTGGAGTAGTTGAGCTAACAACATCGTCTTGAGAGTTTCCACCGAATAGGTAGGCGGAGGAGGTGCGGGTTCAGCTTCGACGATATTTGCTTTGCCTTTGATTAATTTGGCGAGCTCGGCGGCGACATGTTGCTCCATTTCCTCACGGACAGCCTTGAGGGTGCTGTCCAGGGACCCTTGCGACACAAAGTCAGGGTGAATAACGTCGGGTTCACTTAGATTACCCGTTGAGGCATCTACCGCTGGGGTAGAGCCACCTACGTTCACAATTGGCGTGATGTTAGCTGTGGTAGGATTTCCCTCCGATCCTCGTGTTCCACCTGGAGGTGAAGACACTACAGTGGTTCCGGTCGAGTCACGAAGAATCTCGACTTGGTGTTGCTCTTCTGGTGTCCTAGCCAATGGATTTTCAATAGCTAATGGCTCTAGACTCGATTGTGCATGAAATGAAGTCGCGACCGGGGGCTACTGGTCGCTTGTTTCAACACCAGAACTCTCCGAATGAGATACCGGTGGAAGTTGTGCTATATCCCTGTGAGAAAGTGAAACATCCGTCTTTTGAGAGACGGATGAGTGGATGAGGGGGTCGTGCAATTGCTCCGCTGGGTCCACAGAGGCTTCTTCAATACCCTGTCCCAACTCATGAGACAGGATAGCAGATGTGGCTACCCGGGTGACATGTGGCTGGGTTCGCTCTGGAGCCTCGTTATCTTTACGGCTCAATCTTTCTTGGTTCACTTTCGACCTTAACTCCCTCCTTCTCACATGTTCTATGTGCCGGGGAAAGTTCCTCCGGCGCTGGCTGGACCATGAGATTCCCTAACTCTCGTCTATATGCTATCACAGGTAAGGGCTTCAGGCATATGCATAGCACGGATACTATCCTGCTCCCCCTCAAAACATACATGGGGATTGACTTGCTTCCCCTCAGAGTGAGAGTGTTACTTACTTGGGAGTGATCAACACAAAAAACATTTAGACTTTTAAGAAAAATAGGGTGAAGCTTCCCCTCGGATTTTGTTGAGGTTGTTGATCCACCATGGAATATCTGTAAAAGATCCAAAGTTAGTAAACAAGACGGATAAACAAGTTCCGGCACGTACCTTTGCTGTAAATGGATCAATCTGAGACAGATTGAGGACTGGCAGTAGGAAAACAGGTACTGGATAGACGGAACAGGGGTGTTCGGACAACACACTAGAAGTGCAAAACTTACCGGACAAACCCAACTATCCGGACAACGAAGGATTCCAGATGAATTGAATTTTTTTGGATAGGGACCCGGTCCGAAAACTCATCCGGACAGATTGGGTTTCCGGATACCTGTCCGGAAACTCTGGATTTTTTAAAAAAACTTTTCATGTCCTTGTTGATTTTGCAGAAATAGGACTATGTGGATTTAAGAAACGAACCTTCTCTCGCTCCCCCTCAAATTGAGCGTGGGGATTACCTTGCTCCCCCTCGAATATTGCAAACTTGTGCAATGGAGAGTCCGACACACAGAAAAAACTTTTGAACGTTTAAAGAAAAACACTGTGTCGCTCCCCCTCAACTGATGAACATCCAGTTGGATGCTCCCCCTCAGAATGTGCGCGTAGTGTGAAATGCACACAGGAGTATCCACACACACAAAAAAACTTTTCAGCATTTAAAAAATTGTGTGTGACGCTCCCCCTCAATAGTAGAGTATACTTACCTGATGGCTGATGATGCTCCCCCTAAACACATGAGCAGTCGTGAAATTACAGGTATAGACAAATCTCACGTCTTCTTAATGTGTTTCCTTGTAGATCGTGAGCAGCTCCCTCCTTCCGGTCATGTGTGTGGAGCATCCAGTGTCTAAGAGTCACACATGACCGTCCTGCAAAACAAGTTTAGCGGACCTTGGGTACCCAGATTTGCCTGGGTCCCGGAGGGTTAGATTTGACACCTTTCGAAGGAACTTGCTTTGAAGCAGGTTGCCTCTTGGGTGTGGGTTTTACCTCAGTAGGAGGAACCAGTTTTGAATTAGGTTTCCTCTCCTGCTTTGGTTTAACCTCTGATTGGGAACCCCGTTTGGATTTAGACTTCTTTTTGTTCTTACGGGGTCTCCGTTTGGGTGTATGATTATACATGTGATATGACCCAAACCAATCATTATTATTAATGTCATCAAAGTCATTCCAACCACAACTAGAACAACACAAACAATCGTGCGATAATTGAATCAATTGTTGAGTGGAGTAAATTTTCATTGGAAAATTGACATCTCTTTTAACAAAATCATTCCTATGATTCCAGGCACAATCGTTTTTGTTCATTCTAGGGTAAAAGTCAGTATTGAACGACTTTGATGCAGCATCCTTGACAGATTCCTTGGCTGGCCACTTTGGTTTTTCTGGTTTAGCGCGACCGGTTTTATCCGAAACAACAGGGACAGTGCGGTCAGTGACTTTTGAGGAAACATGAATCTTAGCAGGTGATGGACCGGTCTTTTGCCTCGGCTGTGATTGTTTTTGAAAATTTGGCTTCGTTTTAGAAAGCTTAATCACAGCTGTGGCCTTGGTTTTAGAACAGTTACCCTTTAGAAAATTGACCGGTCGATCGACTACGGGTGATAGAAAATCAGTGTGGCTCGGAAGAGGTTTGTCGAAAGGGAACGACTCAAACTCTCCCTCAGAATTACCGTTGGAGTTCATGTATTCTGAAAAATCTATCTCCGGAATTTCAGGACTTGGATTGGTCGAAGAAGGCGAGGAACACTTAGTGTCAGTGTGCTTTGGGGAAATCGGTGCAGAAGCGTTTGAAAAATCAGAGTTTAAATTCCTTTTAACACACTCATCTTGAGAAACTTTATTTTCTTGCGAAGAGATATTTCCGATGAAGGCTTTACACGAGGATGTGTCAGATGAGTTAGAGGAAAGTTCAGGTGAAAATTGCTTCGTAGTTTGGAGCAAGTCAAGCTGCACTTGGAGTTGACTATTTATCATATGCTCTTTCATCGTTTCTCTTGTCACTTCAGACAGTCTCGATGAGAGCTTATTGATTTCACACTGAAGGGTTTCCTTTTCTTCATTTGACACACCTTCGGTTTTCTAAGATTTGAGTTTCTCAAGTTCCTGAATTTGCGCTTTCTTCTCGTTTTGAAAAACAGACCTTTCTTTCTCAAGCAACTCCTCCATCTCGACAATCTTTGCTTCCAAGATGAGAGGAGGAACATAGAGTTTAAACTCATCCGTCGCAGTCTCGGTTGCTGGTGCTTGATCCTCATCCTTTTTGGAGGAATCCTTGGGCTTAGCAACCTTATAGAGGTCGAAGTAGTCATTTGAGAGATACTTTTTGTTCTTTTTATACGAATAATTCAAAGGTTCATAACAAACCGGAAGTTGTATTCCTCGTTTGTGTGCGCACTTATATTCCTCGGTTTCCTCTTCCTTTTCAGGTTCAAGAGGAGCAGTCCACTGGATTGCATATTCCGGATATTTTTTATCTAATCCAAAACAAGCAAAGTCATATAACGTAGGTACTTGGTACCTTCCCTTTGGCATATAATGTGGGTTATCATATCCGATTCCCCACTCTTTGTTAAAGTATGTGAACTCTTTGGGTTTATTCAGAAAGATAGTTTGATCAGTTTGACCCCTCTTGTGAAGTTTGGTTTCAAGATCGAGAATTTTAGCAACAAACTCCTTGTGCTGAATTTGAAGAGAAGAACATTGATAAATGATTTCTTCTTTCTCATTCATGCACTGATCAAACTGAGACTGAAGTTCGGATAACTTGGCCCTTAAGTCTTTAGGTGCTAATGAAAGGATTTTGCATCTGTCTTTTAAATCAACATTTTCAGACTTATATTTTGCAGTTATTCTCTTTTGAACATCTAACTTTTCAGTTAGAGATCTGATTTCAATCAGTTGTTCATTAGAGGTGGCCTTAAAGGAATTTGCCTGATCAGTAAGTGATTGCATTTGATTCATGAAATCTTGTTGGATAGAATCACATACCTGGCTTGTCGTTGCCTTTTCTTCGTCAGCTGGAGACATCTTCAGTTGCACTGGAGTGATCGTCGGACGATGGTTCGATTCAAAGTGAAACAGTATCAAGGATACTTAAATGTCCCCCTCCTGCGACTTAGCACGGGGGTCCCGAGAAAAAATTTAAAAAACTAGTGTTCGGAAAGCTCCCGGATATGTGATCCGGGTGGTTTCCGGATAGAGAATCCGGAAAAACAGGAATCCGGATGTTAGAGTCCGGATAATGAGGGTGTCCGGACAAACTAAAGTATCCGTATAACAAAGAGTATCCGAAAGACAATAGTTACCAAATGATAAAAGTAAACACAATACTTACCGGATGATTGGAGTTTCCGGATGAACTGGTCCGGAAAGAATCGGATTGACCGGAAACTTCGAGTTGTCCGGATAAAATATTTTTACCGGAAACTTTGGGTTTCCGGAATAATTTACCCCGAAAGATTGGAATTAGTGAACTTACCCGGAAAGTTGGATCGTGTCCGGAAAGAATACGCAATTATCCGGAAACTTGGGAGTTATCCGGAAACCGTGGTTGCTGTGTCCGGAAACTGCGGTTGTGGGTTTCCAATCGATTGGGAATCGACTAGGGTTGCTCAAAAATGTTCCTGAAAGATTAGAAACACTACCAAACATAAAAATAACACTACCCAAATCGATTTTGAAGCAAAAAGAACACGTTTTGATGATAAAAATTCGATTTTTAGTGAAGAACACAACAAAAACTTTTGACTTTTAATTTGCTTAGAAACCACTCAAATGATAGAATTAAGATGTGAA
Organism: Saussurea involucrata; assembly: GCA_033807775.1. NCBI lineage: Eukaryota > Viridiplantae > Streptophyta > Magnoliopsida > Asterales > Asteraceae > Saussurea > Saussurea involucrata. The sequence goes on along the minus strand of CM066312.1, from coordinate 68,981,108 downwards.
AATTTGCAGAATCACTAATAGTAATGATGCTAACAATACCCAATAAGCGAAATCGATCAATTTAATCAGAATCAAGATTTTGATATTCAAGTAAGAACACAACCGTATGTTTCAAGAAACTTACCAGAAATCGAATTTTGCACTTTGAATCGATGCTAACAAAACTGCTTATGAACTGATTAACAAAAGAAAACCACTGATTAAATTCTTTCATATTTTTTGCTGCAGTTGCTATGTTCTAAATGATAGAGAAAATCTTGGTAAATTTGACAAAAAGGCAAATGAAAGATACTTTGTTGGTTATTCATTAACTTCCAAAGCATTCAGAATCTACAACAGAAGAACCAAGAGGATTATGGAAAGCATCAATGTTACATTTGATGAGTCAAGATTAAAGACTTCTGAACAAAACAGTTCAGGACTCAATCGGGATAAGACAAAAATGACTTCTGAATCAGATTCTAATCCTAACTGTTCAGAACTAAATTTATTGTTTAAGGATGCTATTAGTGTACTCAGAATTCTGACTCTCTTACTCAGAGGTTCTGAGTCTTGCGTTCAGAACTTCTAAGTCAATACTTCAGAAATCTGACTTAATATTTTTTCTTCTGAATAGGTTACTCAGATCTTCTGACTACCTTTCAGAACTCATTTCTGAAATTTACAAGTGTTTTCAATTTGTTGTTAAGTTCTTTCTATTTTATTCTTTTCATAATTCTTATGTCTAATATGTGTTTGAGTATATGCTTAAGTCAAGGGGGTGCTTTGATATCTTTCAGAAATCATTCTACGATGTTTACAAGGTTTGTATTCTTTTCTGATCTCAAATCATTCAAAAGGGGAACAAACTTTTAATGATAAATCATTTCTTAGTTGTTCAAACTACTTCCGAATCCTTAAAAAGGTTTTCAAGGTAAGAAGATAGATTTTAAATGATTTTCAGAAATCTCAAATCATCAAAAGAAGGACAAAATTTTGTTGATAAAATAATTTTCTATCTGTTCAAACTACTTCTGATTGATTAAATGATTTATATATTATCAGAAGTTGAGATTTAAATGAATTTTGGTTCCAAGGGAATTTCTTCTGAACTGTGTACTCAGAACATCTGAGTATGCATTCTCAGATTTCTTAACGTGTTATTCAGAACTTTTAACTTGTGTTAATTTCTATCAAATAACACGTGTCAGCTTCTTATTCATTTGATTATACCACGTTTCATTTAAACTCTTTTGTGGTATTTCACAGTGTTAGAAACCGTTATCACTCTGACATAAAGCAACTTTTCACCGTTTGAATCCTTTCAGCTTCGCGGATTTTAAATAGATCTTAGAATCCCTATTTCAAATTCATTCGAATTCTAAGAGTGAAAAGTGAGATACGCAAAACTCCAGAGTTCTTTGATTCTGTTTCTTTCAATCTTTCATATTGTAATCATGTCTACTTCAAGAAGAAGTGTTACTCGATCTTTGCACACTGCAAAGACCTTAATGTCATCGTCTTTGGATTCAGAAAATGATGAGGTTCGAATGCCAGATAATATTGTCGCAGAAGAAGTGGCTATGGAAGGAAAATTGGCAGAAATGAAGGGGAAATACAGATGAAGGAAATGCAAATATTGAACACGAACAGAGTGCTGTGAGGTCAGTAATGTCTTCTAGACCTATTTCTTTGGAGAGGATCGTACCTGAGAGTGATTATTTGGATTTAGTTGAAAATAATTGTGTGTTAGTGCTTGATGAAACCAATTTCAAGGAAGAACATAGGATCATAATAGAGTTATTGAAGTATCATCCTTTCAAAAAGTGGTTTACTCTGAAGAAGACTGTACCAATACAGTATATTCAACAGTGGTGGAAGAATTTGGAGCTACAAGGAAATAAATTTGTATCTAATATAGGGGGAGTTTCTATAACTCTAACTGTTAGTTTTATGAGAATCATGTTAAGATTACTAGAGAAAGAGGATTTGGAGAGGAGATCAGATTTTGAGGATTCACCTTTAATAGAGGACATGTTGGCTGAATTCAGAAGATTGGGATACAATGAAGAACTGAGGAATCTTAGTTCATTCAGAAGGAACAAGCTACCACCAATTTGGGCATGCTTCTTTACTATTATTAATAAGTGTCTTGTTGGAAAACACAGTTCACCAGATCAAGCATCAAGGCAAATCTTGCAGATCTTTCATGGGTTAGTGAAGAACAGACACTATGATTATACTTCTATCTTATGGGAAGATATGAAGAACACATTTGAAAGAAATCAGAAGGCATTAGAGAGTAAAACAAGAGACAATCCACTAACATATATACCTTATCAGAGGTATTGGCAGATGGTGATATGGTATGCAATGAGGCAAGATCCTACTATTCCAAGAAGAGCAAATGAGGAGCATGGGCCAATTTTATACATGGGTAAAATGATCTCATCCCTTAAACTTGTGAATTTTCCTAATCACAGACCATTGCCAAGATCACTTAGGTAGTACATTCCAGGGGAGAGTGAGATTTTAAAAGCTTATTGCACCTCTATGGGATTTGAACAACCTCAGATCCCTACCCATGAGGAAAACCCTGAGAGGAGAGGTGAGGGGTCTAGTGAAAATAGAGAGGGGGAGAATGTTCAGGAGGGAGAACATTCTGAGAGAATTGAGAGGCAAAATTCTAAGAGATTGGTTAGAATAGAAAGTGAAAAACAGACAGAGAGAGGTGAGGATGAGAGAATGTCACCAGAATTAGAAAACAGAGAGAATTTTGAACCAGCTGATCTAATCCGGGCAACCACATCTACTATTGGTTCACAACCCTTGGTGACCAATATTGAAGAAAACACCATTGAGCCCATGGTGGACCTTGAACAACCCAATCCCATCCACTCAGAAGCATTTCAACATGCTACTGTTTCATTTCAAACAGGGGAACCATTGCCTACTCATTTGGAGTTTGGTAATCAATCCCAAAATATTATTCATCACATTGAGTCTGGATTGCACAGTAATATCCAATTTGGGCCTGAAATTCCTTTGAACACAAGCACATCACAGGAATTTCGTATTCCTGTATCAACATCCATAGACATACCTAATATTGGGTGTCAAGGATCGGATGGAAGCCCTGGGGAGGTGAACATTTTAAAAGCCTCTTTACACAGTGCATCTGTTGTACATGGTGACTCTGTGACACCTACAGGCCATGAGTTCTCTAAACACATGAAAACTGGTTCATTTGTTGTTCCAGGAATACCGTTAGCATCTTCTGAGTTTGAAAAGATTCAGAAACAAAATGATCATTTAGGCGAGAAAGTTCAGAAATTGGAAAGCTCGGTAACTTCTTTGAAAGATGAAGTTAAGAATCTCAGAACAACATTGGAGAGCAAATTCAAGTCTGTTGAACAAAAAGTTGATGAGATCAAAGGATCTTTGGAATCTCACCAAAAGGAGATCAAAGATGAGTTATGAGAATTTCAAAAGGCGCTTCTGAAAAGTATGGATGATATGAAGTCTTCTCTGATTCAAGCATTCAGTTCAAATCTGGCTAGTGGATCAAAGCCTCTAGCTATCATGCCTTTGTCTAAGTAGTACCAGAATCTGAGTCAACTCAGTCTTTGAAGAGGAAATTTGATGATAATGATCCTCATGATCATCAAAAGGGGGAGAAACGACAGAAGCAAAGTGCTGAGTTGATAATTGTTCAAAGTTCTAGTTCTGAGGATATGGAGTCAGAAAAAGTGTTGGTTAAAAATACTTCTGAAGTAGTTGCTGATAAAGTTCTGGAAAGTACTTCTGAATTGGAGATGAATATTTCTGAAGCTGATGTGGCTATGGCTATGAGTACTGAAATGATTATGGCAGATGAAGTGGAAGTAGTGAATACTTCTGAAGTTGAAATGATCACAGGTTCTGAAATGGAGGTGTTGGAAAATTCTGAAACAGTTATGGCAGACACTTCTATGGTGAATATATCTGAAGAGGAATTGGCAGATAGTTATGAAATGGATGAAGTGAATACATGTTCAGACATTGTTCCTTATACTGGAGGTGATCTTATTTCTGAGTTTGAAGAAAGGAGGACGAATGATATTCTGATAAGGAGCACTTAATGTTCAGAATGTTTATAGTTGCATCAGAATGGTGATACCAATTGATTTGATGGGAGAATTGGATTGCACAATCAGATATACAATAGATTTTGAAAACGATATTGTAGATTATTTTTTTGAAGATGTGTCAGAAGAAGATCTTGTGAAAGTTGTAGACTTCTTTTTGCCTTCATACACATACAGAAATCCAATTGTCATTCCTAGAATTGATTTGCCTATTCTTGAAGAACCATTATGTGACTTTATTGTTGAAAGAGAGGATACACCACTTGCCAAGAACTATTTTGTTGATATATACCCTGAAGACAATTATGAGTATCTCTACTGCAAAGAAGATGAGTATATGGATATTGAAAATTTCATTGATGGGTTCATGGATGATAAAGTTCAAATGACGTATACAGAAGCTTCAAACAGATTGAGAAAACCTTATGAAAGGCTATTGGTTCAGAAAAGAATTGAGAAGGTATTAGAACTTCAGATTGAAGAGTTTGATGGTCTGAAGTATGTCAACATGAATGTTTTGAAAGAAGGGAATTTGAAAGTAAACATGACTAGCTTTGACTTCTACAGGCTATTTTTAGATGATCAGATTTTTTTGGTGAAGTTCTTTGCAAGTACTGAAGAGACTTGGGTAGAACTTGAATGCAGAAGGATTTTGGGGATATATGTTAAAAACATGCACTTATATGAATTCCAGTTGGCAATTGAACCAAGAAAAGAGAAGTGCAACTTGATGTGTCCAATCAGAACTCTGAATGTAATAAACAACATTGATGGGTTTATCAGTGAAGAAGTTGGTAATGAAAGATTTATCCATTCAGAATCTAACCAAGTCATTTTATTCAGATTGAAAGACTTAGTGAAATACAGTGATGCCACTTTGAAGATGACAGTATCAAAGATGAAAGCATATGTTGACAATGTCAGAACCTCTGTGAAAGAAAAGTGTATCAGATGTGTGAATGAAAGACTGGAGCTCATAAACAAAATCAGAATTTGTCATGAACGGATGTTATCAGAAGAAAATCCAAAGAGGTTACTTCACATTAACTTTGTATTTCCAACTGAATACCAAGTGAATGGTGTTTACTCTGATGATGTTGAAGAAGCTATTCCAGAAGTACTATCCACTCAAGAAGATGTTCAGACTCAAGATGCTGAACAGCCAGAAAATTCTGAAGCAAATGCAGAGGAAATGCCTGTTGATTTGAATGCTATGTTCTTAGAATTTACTCTACCAAACTTCTTTCAACTAAGAGAAGTAAATTTTCTAAGTGTGTATCAAGATAAGTCAGATTTTTCTCAATGGTTTCGTGCTGAATTGACAAGATGCATAGGAAAGAAAAAGCAGTCTGTGTATTCTGACTTTATGAATATTGGAATCAGAGAAATCTGTGTCAAGAAGTTCAAGAAGCATGAATACTATGGGTTTGAGGTTCTGAGAGAGGATGGAAAAGTGTACTATTTTACTGAAGCTGATTTTGATAAGATCTCTGTGTTTGACTTCTATCGGTTATACTATCTTCTGGAGAATAAAGATTGTAGCAAGTATAAGAGAGAAAGAGGATCATTGGCCGTAGTGAGAGAAGCAATGTTGTACATTATGAGATGGTATGCATATATTGATTTCCAAATTGCTCTATATATGCATAGACCATGTGTCTATCTTTCTAAGCCAAACAATGATCATGTGCAACTAGATGTTCTGAAAACTGGATATGTTTGTGAATGGCCAGAATTGGGAGTTGTACTGAAAAATAATCAAAAACAAAAGATCTTTTTCAGAGTTAGTGAAGCTGCAAAATACTGCTCTGGAACTCTCAGATTTATCAAGAACAGTTTGAAGAAAAAGGCGCAAAAAGGAGTTCAAGTTAAAAAGACAGAAGAACTCATTGAAAAGATTGATAGAAGACTTGCTTTGAGAAATATTATTCTTCTGAAGATTGTGCCTGCTCTAAAAGAATTCAATGTTGACAAATACAGAAGTGTTTGACAAAAAGGGGGAGATTGTTAGATCTAGAGTTTTGTCAAAAACACAAGTGTTGAGATCTGAAATGAAGACTCAGAATTCTGAGTAGGAGACTTAGAAGTTCTGATTGAGAAGTCTTGAGAAGATTACTAAGTGTGAAGTCTAAACAGAAGGCTCATAGTTCTGAGTAGGAGACTCAGAACTTCTGAAGGTGAAGATGAAAATGTCCAAGTGCTTGAAGTGTGTTCTGAAGTGCTTAATCAGAAGGATGTTCAGAAGTTCTGAACATGTTGTTCAGAACTTATGTCTTGGGATATTTTCAGTTATATTCTGTTACTAATTTGGACACATGTAATTGTTCTATTAGTCTGTTACTTATATGTACTGTAGCTTTAGCTTTTCTTTACAGTATATATAGAAGTTAGCAACTGTAAGCTAACTAACTTTCGCATATCTTTGTATTTACTTTGTAATCTTTGAGAGATTCTCTCTCTAGATCTGTAATCTATTCTTGATTGAATACAAAGATTTTGGATCTAATTCTCTATCATTTTACTGTTAGATTGTTCTTGATTGTTCATAATTGATTGTAAGATCGAATCCTGGTTTCTACACTAACGATTCATCAAAATCGAAGAGCTCCAACTTGGACATGTACATCGTTTGCGATGAATCGTTTTTCCTGAAAATTGTGATTGTCACCGTCACTGACTTCTTTGTGCTCTCACCCTTTAAATTCAAAATGATTATTCTTCTTGGATGGTATCTGTGGTTGATCTTTTCTCGGCACCATTCTAACTGGGAGTCATTGACATGTTTTTCTTTTTGGGCTTCCTTCTCAACATTCTTTAGGAGTTTCTCGTGAACTCTGGTCTGATTTATTTTCAGTTTCTTATCAAATACTGAGTTCTGCGCTACCTTTAGGGAAAGTTTAGCATCCTTTTGGCAGGCATCGTATAATTCCTCAGCTCTGATAGACTCTTCACGCTCTTACGGAGTCAAAAATTCAACATTGTCAGTGATCGTACCTTGTTGAGAAGAGATTTTGAGCCTTTTGCTCTCTAGATGATGAAGAATCGTTGATCTTCTTCTTTGTAGTTCATCCTCAGACCTTTGGAGTGGTCGTGAGGGTCTGTTTAGGTGACTCAGCAATTCTTCTTCTTCTTCTTCTTCTTCTTCTTCTTCTTGGTCATCAGTCTCTAACACAGAGACTGGGATTATTTGGTGCTGAAATTCAGCTTGTCCCTCAAGCAGGGGAGAGAACTAGCTGGATAAAAATAGAATGAGTTAGGTTTGGGAAGAAAAAGATTGAGAAAATTGGTTAAGTGTATAGGAGGGGTCTTAGGTGAGAATGAGTAGAAGCAGGAAATGGGATGATGGAGAGGCATACTTGAGAAGGTTGCTCCCCCTCAGATGTGAAGCAAATCTTTAAGTTTCCTTTGGCAGCGATTCCCTTCTGATTGCTTTGGGAAGATTTCTTCGTAGGGGTCTTCTCAAGCCTCCCCCATGCTTCATTGATAGAAACTCCTTTGAGAGGGGGAACGCCGATGGGAGCAGGCTTAACCATAGAACTGATTCATCATCTTTATCGTCATTATTATCATCATTCCAGGAGTCCTTTTTGGAGTCAGAGAGCTCTAATTCTACTTCCTCCTCTTCTTTTTCTTCTTCTTCATCCTCTTCGTCAGAGGGAATGTTTACAGGTTCAGTTTTGGTGGAAGAAGAAGGAGGAGTTTGAGTTTCTTTATTTCCCTCCCCCTCAGCAATAGAAAGGTCTTCATTATTTTCTTTCTCCTTCTCCCCCTCTTTGTCATCATCACAAGGGGAGGGTTAAGAGGAGCAGCTTCAGCGTTCACAGCTGCTGAAGTGGAGGCGGCAACAACCTCGATTTTGCCCACCCTGGCTTCTAGGCCAGGGATCGCTTCAGTGGCTTTTAACACAAAATCAGCGACCATCCCCAACTTAGAGCGATTGTCGTCTGTGAAAGATGGGGTCAGAGCATCCACTGGTTCCCTCAACTTTCTCAGGATGTCAGCAAGTAGGGCATTGTTCTTGTCGACCTTGGAGCTTAGGTCGGTGACAGAATTGGCGAGTGAGCCGACGGTGTTGCTCAGCGATTGCAGCGATGAAGTGTGGGCTGCAACATCCGTCTTCAACTTTGAAGCCTCCTCCGTTAATGCTGACAGCTGAGAATTATCAGCTTTTGAGGAGAGGGAGGTGGAGAGTTCTTTCAGTGCATTGCTGGTAGTGTTCATGGCGGACATGGTGGTGTTGATGTTGGTAGAGAGGGAGTACACTCGATCACTGACCTTATTGATGGAGGTATTGATGATCTCCAAATTAGGAACTGTAAAATAAAAGGAATATTGAGCAAATGTATGCTTAGGCTGAGTTATTTTAGAAGAAATGGGTAGGAATTTTGGAGTACCTGATGGTGCGGAGAAGAGGTCAAATTGACTACTTCCCCCATAAAATTACATGTCCCGCTCGAAAGGAGTCTTGGACGTGGATATGTGCTGAGAGTCCCCGAGAGGGAGACCATCAGGTCCTACGTTGCTGTGCATAGGATCATGCAGCAGGGTTTCACGTGTGTCAGTGAGCGAACTCATTGGTGCAGTCGTTGTGAAGACCAAAGAGATTGTGGGAGAAGAGATTTTGGTGAAGATGGTCGTGCTTTGTGACGAGGTGGTACTGGTGGTACCAAGAACTACCTCATCAGTGCTTTGAGACACTAAGAGTGGTTGGGAAGTTACCAACATAGAGTCAGCGATGCTCAGGATCGTTGAAGCCGTTGTTTCGGTGGCAGAAGTGGTGGAACGTACCACGAACGGATCTAGGGTAGCCTGTGAAGAAACATTCCCTAATAATGTAGTTATTGGTTGCTCTTGAGGGATTGTCACCTTAGATACTCTCTTGGTCTTTTTGGAATGACCAAGAGGGGCAGTGGATTGTTTCCTCTTTGATGAAGAGGTGGTGGTTGCAGCTTAGGGAGCCACGGAGGGTTGAGTCGTGGGCATCACTGCAGAAAGCGACGAAATAGTAGAGGAGAGGCGACGTTTGAGTTCAGAAAGACTTACCTCATTATCAACTCACTCCACTTCGAGGATACAGATCCCGAGTTTTGGGAGTTGATAGTCACCCTCAGTCGGGTAGAGCTTCTGGAGGAAGAACTAGAGGAGAGCTGAGACAAAGCGAACATAAGGTACCTTCACTTCCGGATCAGGTTTCTCGACCTTGGTCATCGGGTCATCAAATATCATCCTGGCATAATCTATGTTCTTGCCAGTGATGACGTTGTAGCCCATCTGCAGCTAAGAGCGGTTTTCTTGGTCCAACGATCCTGTCTTGCCTCTCATGGATTGTATGATGTGAGTGAAGAGGAAGTTGAGTTCTGAAGGAATCTTGTCTTTTAGGAGTTTGGTCAACTTTTTGTCTAGAACTTTGGATTTGGGCTTTGTCTCCCATTAATATTCCATATGGTCAAGGAATTGGATCAGTTCTTCGCCAATGGGGGGTTCAGCGAAGGTTCTGGTAGTGGGTAGTTTGAGTGATGAGCGAATTCTATTTGGTATGATGCTACCTTCACCATACTGAGTCTTGAAGGAGATGACAGTAACACTTTTACCAGACTGGAGAGTCTTCTCAGCATGTTCTGCGGTATACCTGAACTGCTGCAAAAAGCGTTTATGAGTCGGAGGAGAGACAGTCAACACATAAAACATAGGAGAGTTCCTCAAGAGGGTAACAACATATTCCAGGTGTAGGGAAGGTTTCTTTTCATGGAATGTGAGTAACGCTAAATGATTGTTTCCAATGAATTGGACGGCTGAAAGGTCGAATTTGACGTTCTTGGACTTGACAAAGGTAGTTGCTTGTGAGGCCATTTCTAGAAATATTAGAAGAAAAAAGAGAAGAAGAAAAGAAATTTATTGGGATGGAAAAAAGTTCCAAAAATAAGAAAACTAGGGTTTTTACTAGTTTCCTTTTAAAGAAAGAAACTTGTAAAATGGGGTTTTTCCAGTTTTAAGTGGGATGAAAATGGTACAAATAGATGTTTTACCAGTTTACTTTTAAGGAAAGAATCTGGAAAAACATTTAAGATGCGAGAGAAAAGTTATAAGAAAAGTTTTAAACCTTAAAACCCTTTGTAGGGTTTTTATAAGAAAATCATGAAAGATGATGATTTTAGAAGAAAAACATGTTTTTGATCTTTGTTATCAAAGATTTAAGATCCAAATGAGGTTTTTGTTTGAACAATGTGAATAAGTTTAAGAATAAAAACATGAAGTCTTGAAGGTTTTGAGGTTCGAGTACTTAAGTTCTTAGATTTTTTGAAGGCCTTGAATGTTCTTTGCCTTGAGAGAGTATGTGCGCGTAAAGAGAAAAAATATAAACAAGGGTTGTTTATATAGGAAGGAGAGGAGAGAGAAATTGATAAGTGGGAAAAACTACTCATCATGACATGGACACGTCCCACGAATATGATTGGTCAAGAAGTGTAACGGACGAACGTGTCAGACAAAAATGCATGCCAAGAATTATCATCTAGGATGACATCACACAAAAGGTGTCTTTTCGTTTTTCAAAAGATATCGCTGATAAGAAATATCAGGAATGGATTTTGTTTTTTGAAGAATCACTGATGGGAAATATCAGTGATGAGTTTTTCTTTTTCAAAAGAGATAACTGATAGAAAATGTCAGTGATAGATTTTATTTTTGAAAAACATTTCACTAAAGAGAACTTCAGTGAGTTAAGATAAAGAACATACCTGAGTATCAAGGAACATTTACTTAGAGATTAGGAGATGAGTATCAGAGATATAACCCTATTGCGGACATATTGCTTGACCGTTGAAGAGTTATTCTTCAAGGTTTAGCATTCCAAACTCGCTGATGAGAAAGATGATTCTTGTCTCATCAAGAGTTTTGGTAAAGAGATCAGCTAGCTGATAGTCAGTGGAAATAAAATGAAGTTCTGTGTCTCCATTCATCACATGATCTCTGATAAAATGATATCTGATTTCAATGTGTTTAGTCTTTGAGTGTAGCACCGGGTTGTTTTCTATTAGTGTTGTCGCAATAGATAAGAATTTTTTATAGTTGAAGGTCATAGTCTATGAGCTGATTTCTCATCCATAAGACCTGAACACAACAACTACCAGCGGCCACGTACTCAGCTTCAGCAGTTGAGGTGGACACTGAATTTTGCTTTTTACTTGTCCAACTCACCAGCTTTCCACCCAGAAGCTGACAGCCTCCTATGGTGCTCTTTCTATCCAGTCTGCAACCTGCAAAATCACTATCTGAATAGGCAGTTAGATCGAACTCGGGGTCCTTGGGATACCAAAGACCTAGGTTGGGTGTACCCTTCAGATATCTTAAAATTCGTTTTACAACGATCAGATGTGATTCTTTAGGTTCAGATTGATATCGTGCACAAAGACAAGTAGAATACATGATATAAGGTCGACTCGCTGTAAGATACATAAGAGATCCGATCATTCCCCTATAGGCAGGGACATTTACAGGTTTTCCAGATGGATCCTTGTTAAATGTCAGTGGAGGTGCCACAGGAGTTTTCATAGCTGAGCTTTGAGTAAGATCAAATTTCTTCAGCATATCTTTAACGTACTTACCTTGGTGGATAAAAGTACCCTTATCGTTTTGCTTGATCTGAAGCCCAAGGAAGTATGTTAGTTCACCCATCATACTGATCTTATATTCTTTCTTAATTCGTTCAACGAATCCAGTACACAGAGATGGGTTAGTAGAACCAAATATAATGTCATCGACATATATTTGAAAAAGAATAATATTACCTTTAACTTTTCTGAATAATATTACCACGTTTAAATTTTTCAGCAATAAATTGTGGAGGTTGTTCAACCTAAACTTCTTCATTCAGCTTTCCGTGTAGGAATGTTGACTTAACTTCCATTTTTTGAACCTTGAAGTCTTTGTGAACTGCATAAGTTAAGAAAAGTAGAATTGCTTCGAGTCTTGCCACTGGGGCAAAGGTTTCATCATAGTATATGCCTTCCTCTTGTCTGCATCCCTGAGCAACTAATCTAGCTTTGTTGCGGGTTACAATTCCAAATCCATCTAACTTATTTCAATACACCCACTTGGTGCCAATTACAGTTTTGTCAGATGGTCTGGGGACGAGATTCCAAAGTTTGTTTCTCACAAACTCAGTCAGCTCTTCTTGCATAGCGCTGACCCATTTTGGATCTCTGAGGGCATCATCAGTTCTTTTCTGTTCAATCAGCGAAATAAAATTAACAAAGAGACAAATGTTACCTAAACTTCGTCGTGTCTGAATACCTGCATTGGGATCACCCAGAATTTGTTCAGTTGGGTGATTCACTGTCCATCTCTGAGCAGAAGCTTGAAATTCTGGCTCTGAGTGGAGTTCTGGAGGTGCTGAAGAAGAGGCTTCAGCAGCGATAGTGTCAGGTATGTTAGACAATAGTTGTTGAGGTTCAGATAGTATTTCGTTCACTGATTGCTGATCAGAAGTGGATGGGTTTTCAGAATTTGAGGGTTCAGAAGGAGGCAAAGTGTTTATGGAAACAGCTGATACCCAAGAAGAGGATTCAACTTCACTTGTTTGCATAGTGGGAATGATGATAGGATCATCTTCAGCAATTGGGTTATTTTCTTGAGGATTAGGATTGACATTAGCTTTTGGTTCCCCATAATGAGAAAACATCCACCGATTCAATTCTTCGTTTTTAGCAGTAGGCTTTGAATTTACTGAACGAGAGTCATCAAAGGTGACATGAATGGTTTCTTCAACAGTTTGTCTTCTCTTGTTGAAGACTTTGATGGCTTTGGACACTAAAGAGTATCCAAGGAATATTCCATCGTTAGCTTTGGGATCGAATTTTCCAAGAGTATCTCAGTTGTTTAAGATGAAACACTGACAACCAAAGATATGAAGAAAGTTGATAGATGGCTTTCTCCTATGGAAAAGTTCATAGGCAGTTTTGTTAAACATTTTAACAATCAGCGACCTATTTTTAGTGAAACAGACAGTGTTGAAATGTCTGCCCAGATTTGATTTAGAAGATGAGAATCGTTGAGCATAGATCGAGCAGCTTCGGTGATCGTTCTATTTCTTCTTTCAGCGACTCCATTTTGCTGATGCGTTCTCACTGCTAAGAAGTTGTGAGAAATACCCTTGCTTTCAAAGAAGTTATCAAGAGAACTGTTTTTGAATTCAGTTTCATGATCACTCTTTATTGAGCGAACCGTCATATTATTCAGGACTTCCATTTTTCTAACAAATGAAATACTTTCATCTGGAGTGTCCCTCTTAGATCGGAGAAACATCACCCAGGTATAGCGAGAGAATTCATCTACTATGACGAGAGTATATTTTTTTCCAGCGATGTATTGTATGTTGACAGGGCCAAATAAATCCATATAGAGGAGTTGAAGGGGATTTGTCACTGATGATACTTGTTTGGATTTGAAACTAGCTTTAGTTTGCTTTCCTTTTTCACACGCTGACCAGAGAGATTCCTTAGCGTATGAGTGCTGAGGCAAGCTAGTGACTAGTTCCTTTGGGTAGCGTTTGGTACGCAGACTGGATGGGACGGGACAGGACAGGACAGGACTGGACTGGACATGACAGGACTAATTGTTTGTCCTATGTTTTGTACGACTAGAACAGGTCAGGACTAATTGTCTGTTTTGCGTTTGGTAAGTAGGACAGGACAGGACATAACTGTTAAAATGACCAGATTGCCCTTAAGCGTTGTTTAATGTTATTTTATATCATATAATGATTATAAATGACACAAATCAACCAAAATATATTTAAATAACTTTATCATAAATATTTACGCTATTTTTTAATTATATATATACATGATTTATAAATATTATAACACAACAATTGTAAATACGTACGTAATTTAAAACCTTTCAAACGTTACAATTGTACCAAAAATCTTTCCACACAAAAATACAATCATCCAAGGTTTAAACATTCAAGTTTACCAAAAATAATTTAAACATTCCAAGACAACATTGTTTTCATCATATTCTAATACTATTACTTGTCCTCGTCGTAAACGAACTTCACAAATTCTACCTTCATAGCTGTTAGCTCCAATCTTTCTGTTTATAGAAGTATTGAAAAATAGGCTAAGTATAGAAGTCTTCGACAGAGGCTCTGCCGAGTCACCGAGAAGACCGAAGTAAAGAATCGCCAGAAGACTCTTCAATACGGACAAGGCCACAGAGCCTCTGTCACACTTGACAGAGCCTCTGTGGTATAAAAGACTAGAGCTCTATACAAGGACAATCGTGCTTTTCACGATTTCTGCTGTACGAAGATCCTGAAGATCATTCGTACAAGGCGTGACCTGACAACTCCACGTGTCAAACTCTGATAGGTCTTAGCCTTAGTAGAAGTCGGCGCATTTAATTAACGTCGTACCTACAACAGTACCTGAATAGAGTCTTTGTACCTTCAGTCCTTTTTGTCTAGAGCTTGTCCCCTTTAGAAGTTGTATAAATAGAAGACTCATGTTGAGTTCTTCTATTAAGCTTTGCACAACACACACACCATTAGAACAAAATTCTTGTTATATCATCGGTGTTCTTGGTGTTCTATTTATATCAATATACAGTGGGTTATTGAGCTATTCATCTGTGTTATTTACATCTCACGTATTTGATATAGTGTGTTCTTCTACTTCATTATATCTTTTAGTTCGTTAAAAACGCTTCCGCATTATATCTTGTTTGAACTATTAGATAGAATATTCATTGTTAAGCAAAACAGGAACCAACAATTGGTATCAGAGCGGTTCTTGATTTTCTTTATCAAGAGATCCTCACTTACAATGATTTTTGGTAGAAATCTGGAGTAATTTTAACCTGTTCTTCACTTATTTCAAAAATAGCCTATGTTTTTCTGCCATTCTCGACCTGTTCGACTTTGGTAAACTTACAGTCTGTTACTACGGTTAAATCTCCATTTTAGTGCATTGTTCAAAGGTTTTAAGCTTATAAACACCATTCGAAACATACACTTCATCCTCTGAAAGTTTACTGTTCATACCCTATTTTCTGGATTTATCATCCTCTTTCAAAATGACAAACACAAACAACTTCTTCACCGTTGGTTCTTTAACCGAGCCACCCACACTACTCAGAGATGAGTACCCTCAGTGGAAGATACGAATGATTCACTTCTTCGAGGGTACTGACAAAGAACTCGTCTACTATATCAACAATCCTCCTTTCGTACCAATGATCACAGTACCCCGTGTACCTGCCACATACGACACTCCAGAAATCCCTGAGCACGAGAAACCAAAGACCAAGGACAACTGGTCAGACCCTGATTGGGCAAAATATGAAGTTGCTCAGAAGACTAAGAGACTTCTGATTATGGCCATCCCAAATGACCTCTTCCAATCCCTAGATGCGTGTGAATCTGCATACGATCTGTGGAAGGAACTGGAAAAATAACTGGAGGGTGGGGCCAAAACTCAGAAGAACCACAAAGCCCAATGCATCAACGAGTACTACGCATTCAAAGCTCTGCCGACCGAAACTCTGCAAACAACATATGATCGGTTCAACTCTCTAATCAACAAGTGCAAGAAGTTCAGAATCCACAGAACTTCTGAGGAGAACAATGTCATGTTCATAAAGAGTCTCAATGAAGAATGGCTCCAGTTGTCTAAGTCTCTGCAAACAAATTAGGACTTAGACTCCTGGACTTTGTCAGATCTCTATGGAACGTTGGCAGCCCAAGAGCCTCAGATTGCACAAGAAAGCTCAAATCAGTGCTCCTCTTGCGCTGATTGGTAAGGCTACAGAAGCTAAAGAGAAGTCGTAGAAGGAGAAAGCTGTGGAAGAAAAGAAGGAGAAGAAGAAGAATATCTTGATCGTTGATAGTGAAGAGGAGGAGGTGGTGGAAGAAGAGGAGGCAGCTATGGCCTCCATAGCTAAATCGTTAGCTCTTCTGATAAGGGAATTCAGCAGAGGATATCAGAAAAAGTCTGGTAATGAACGCTACGGAAGAGATGATCGTGGAAGAGAAGGGTCGAATGACAGGAATGACAGAGGTGGTGACCGACAGAGGTCAGACGACAAAGCTGGCAACGCTCCACAGAACCAAGGATGTTACAATTGCGGTAAGCCAGGCCACTACGCCAATGAATGCAGGAGCAAATCAAACCGCCCTCAGAGGGATTCTGCTTTCTACAAAAAGAAAGCAAAATATTATGCTCAGAAGTCCCTCATGGTGAATCAAGAAAACTGGCAGTCAGATACATCCTCTGACGAAGGAGAAAAGAAGAACGCCCTGTTCTGTGGCATGGCAGAGGTCAGCTCCGACTCCGATAGTGAGGTATCCACTTTTGACTCTTACACTAATCATGCAAAAGCTGATTTGCTTAAACTGAACATTGAATACACAGAACTTAAAAAGACATGCGAAAGTGTTCAGAAGAAGCTTACCTTCTTTGAGAGATAAGCTAGACTTCTCACTCAAGAAAAGGCTAAAATCTTTCAAGAAAAAGGAAGAAATTGAAACAAGCTGGAAAAAACACCTAAATCCTTTGAAAGAAAAGATTTCTGAACTTAACTCTGCCTTAAAAGCAAAATCTAAAGAACTTATGGACGTTGAGAGCGACAAAATGAATATTCTAGCTCTTAAAAATTATTTTCAAAAGGAAAGAGAAGTCCTCTGTCAAGATTTACTCATAAGAGATATGTCAATTAAGAAATATCAAGATGCACAGAAGGTGTACGAGAAAATTAATACACAAATAGGGAGACGGGGAATTGGCTTCTGTGATATAGATCCATACACCGGAAACAAAAGAAACAAGTCTCTGTCGTCTCTATTTAATATTGGAAGTACAAGAAAACCCGATTTTCCAAATTTACTCTCTGTAAGCAAAAGGCGAAAAGTCTCTGGTGAACCTCACATAAGGAAACCTCTGAAGATGGTAAATGTGTGGTTTGAAAACACAGATCTACCATCATCAGCCTCTGTTAAAAGAGCCTCCAAACCTATGAAATATCTGAAAACACAAGATCAGATAGGAATCTTTAAGTTTAGTGAACCCGAGACTCAATCCCAGGTTGCCTTTGTCTGCACTATAGATTCTGAGAAGAAACTATCGGCAGAGGCACCTGAGTTCTTGCCTGCTTCAACAGAAGAAAAACTGACTCATATTTCTGAAAAAGAATTATTGGAAATCGGTGAAAATAACTTTTATGAATGCTCCAGTACTCTCAATAATGGCCAAAATCTCTCTGATGAAACCTTGATGAAAACTTCTGTTGACTTAGAAGATATTCCTGAAAGAAAGGAAGAAAGCGAGTATGGCACATGCTCTGAAAATCCAGCCTCTGTCGAAAGAGAACTAAGTGACTCAACCTCTGTATATGAGGACGATTCATCCTCTGACGAATCTGAGACTGACTCTAAGTCAGAAATAGTACCTTGTGACTCAAAGGATTTTAAACAACCCTCTGGAGTTCTTAACAGAACTGTTCCTCCCAAGGAGAAAATCACAAGAGTTCCTATCTGTCCAAATTTTTTGGACATGTGTATACAAGCCAAAACCTCTCTTGAGCTTGAGAAAATCAAACAACAAAAGAAAACGTCCTCTCAAAATTCAACAAGTTCAAAGATTTCAAAACCCTTAAGGCCTATTAAAGAAAAACTAACATGGCAACAGAAGGGTAAATGGGCTGAAAATAACAAATCTTTTTCTTCTGTGACAGTGAGACCTGCAGAAGTTCACCACAGAAGGGGTACACAGAAGGATACTCTCAACAAAGGATTTTGCAAACAACAATCTAGCCTACATAGGTCTTCTTGTAATAGGAAGTCAAATGTTAGGATATAATGTAATGCCTCTGTGCCCCCATTTAATGTTTTCAATGAAAAGTTCAAGCAAATCTCTTCGCACATTCATTATTGTCATTGCTTTGATCTCATGCATCAATTAAACCAATACTTCTCAAGTCCACACTGTTTCCTCTCTGCACCCAAAAAGAATACTCATTTCAAGGGTAAGAAGAAACAAAATGGTTCTTCAAAAGAAGCTAAAACCAAACCCAAGAATGCTAAGGCAAACTTGAAGACCCCTAACAAAGCTGGACCCATTTGGACATGGGTACCTAAAACTCTCTGATTGTCTTACAGAAGCAGTATGTGCCAATCTGGTATTTTGACTCCGGATGCTCGCGGCACATGACTGGTGACAGAGGTCTACTATCCTCCTACAAAGATAAATTCGACGGAGGATCTGTGACCTTTGGTGACAACAAGAAGGGATATATAAAAGGCTACGGAGTCATCAAGAAGGAAAGCATAACCGTATGCAAAGTTGCATATGTGGATGGCCTTAAGCACAATCTTCTCAGTGTTAGCCAACTCTGCGATACGGGTTTCGACGTAATGTTCAAAAGAACCTTCTGCTCTCTACAAGGTGAGGACACAAGAGTCGAACTTTTGCGAGCCGAACGAAGAGGCGATCTTTACCTCGTGAACTTATGTGCCAAGAACAAGGAAGACAAGCTCTGCCTTGTTGCTTGTAAAAGCGTAGAAGCCTGGTTATGGCATAACAGGTTTTGCCACCTAAACTTTCATACTCTAGATAAGCTTGTTAAACTTGATCTAGTCAAAGGTCTGCCAAATGTTAAATTTAATAAAGATCATTTGTGCTCTGCGTGTGAAATGGGAAAACTCAAAAGAGCTTCCCATAAAGGCAAGACTGATGTATCTTGCCCTAGGCCTCTATACATGCTTCATGTTGACCTCTACGGTCCAATCGCTACACAGAGCCTAGGTGGCAAGAAATATATACTTGTTTTGATCGATGAATATTCAAGATTTACATGGGTTGAATTTGTCAGAAAGAAATCAGATGTTCCAAACATTCTGATAAATTTAATGAAAAGAATCCAAGTTCTGTATGAGCGCAGGATTCAGAAACTAAGAAGCGACAATGGCACAGAATTCAAAAACTCTGTCATTGAAGCCTATCTCACAGAAGAAGGCATATCACAGAACTTCTCTGCTGCACGCACCCTACAACAGAATGACATCGTTGAACGAAAGAACCGCACGCTTATGGAGGCTGCAAGAACTATGCTGACAGCATCTGGATTATCCATGTCCTTTTGGGCAGAAGCAGTATCTACCGCTTGCTACACCCAAAATCGATCAACCATTGTAAGGAGGCACATCAAGACACCATATCATTTGATCAACAAAAGGCGACCAAACATCAAGTTCTTTCATGTATTTGGATGCAAGTGCTTTGTTTTGAACGATCGAGAAGCTAGAGGAAAGTTAGAGGTAAAGGCCTACGAAGGAAAGTTCATAGGATACTCTGCCACTTCAAAAGCTTACAGAGTGTACCTTCTGCGGTCTCGATCCATCGTGGAAAGCATCAATGTATCTTTTGACGATTCCTTTCAAAAGACTTCTGAACAAATCAGTTCAGAACTCGGTCTAAAGAAGGAATCTTCTGGCATCCCAAAGACAAGAGCAGAAGACTTATATCTTCTATTTGAAGAGATGTTCCATGATGATATTGATCCCTCTGCTGGAGCCATCAGAGCCTCTGGTGAAACATCTTCTGCCAACTAGACTGAGTCAGGTATCTCTCTAACTGGTCCGTTGAATACTTCATCCTCTTCTGTGAATCATACAGATGCACGTGCTGAGGGGGAGCGAACAGAAGATAATACGACCAAGGACTCAACCACAGAGGCTCCTGAAATACATACTCCAGCGACTACAGAGGAATCAATACCAGAGGAAAACGAAGACTCTGTCTCTATTTTCTCAGATCATCAAATTCCAACTTCAATCCCTATAGTCCCACAAGCTGAGATACCGAGCACAAACACAGAAGTGCCATCTACAACAGAGGTTGCACCAGAACCGCGGTGTACAACTAAAGAGGTTCATCTTGATGAATCAACTGACCATCTTCCAAGAACAACACAGTGGACGAAAAGCCATCCTCCAAGACTTATAATCGGCGACCCTTCTGAAAAGGTCAAGACAAGATCAGCCACTGCTAATTTTTGTTTCTTTACAAATTTCATCAGTGTGATCGAGCAAAAAAGAATCTCTGAAGCCCTAGATGATCCAAATTGGGTAGATGCTATGCAAGAAGAGCTTCTACAGTTTGAGAGAAACAAGGTATGGACCCTAGTACCTCTGCCACGAGGAAAACAAGCAATAAGGACAAAATGGGTCTTCAGAAACAAAAAGGACGAGGATGGGGTGGTCATTAGAAACAAAGTGAGATTGGTGGCCAAGGAATATCGCCAAGAAGAAGGCATTGATTACGATGAAACTTTTGCCCCTGTCGCACGGCTCGAAGCAATAAGAATCTTCTTAGCCTTCGCAGCCCACAGAGGTTTCAAAGTTTTTCAAATGGATGTAAAATCTGCTTTTCTGAATGGTGAAATCCAAGAAGAAGTATACGTCCAGCAGCCACCAGGGTTTGAAAGTTCCAAGTACCCAAAATACGTGTACTACCTCGACAAAGCTCTGTATGGACTGAAACAAGCTCCAAGAGCATGGTACGAAAGACTTTCAACCTTTATTCTCAATAATGAATTCGACAGAGGTACAACCGATACTACTTTATTTTACAAACGAAAAGGTGATGAGATTCTGCTTGTACAAATTTATGTGGATGATATTATTTTTGGGTCTACAAATGCACAACAGTGCAAAGATTTTGAAAAACTCATGCAGAGTGAGTTTGAAATGAGTATGATGGGAGAATTAAACTTCTTCCTCGGACTCCATGTAAAACAATCATCAGAGGGAATTTTTATAAATCAAGCTAAATATGTCTCTGACATACTTTCAAAATTCAGTCTCTCTGATGCCTCTGTAATGAAGACCCAATGGCCACTAGAAATAAATTATTCTCAGATCCAAATGGCACATCTGTAGAGTGCAAGCTCTACAGAGGTATGATTGGGTATCTGTGCAAGATATCAAGCTAACCCAGAGGAATCCCACTATATTGCTGTAAAGAGGATCTTCAGATACCTTAAAGGAACCAAAAATCTTGGGCTCTGGTATCCGAAGAACTCTGGCTTTGGTCTTAAGGCATATACAGATTCAGATTATGGAGGATGAAAGCTTGATCAAAAAGGCACCTCTGGGAGTTGTCAATTCCTGGGAGGTAAACTAGTCAGCTGGACTTCGAAGAAGCAGAACTGTGTGTCCACATCTACAGCGAAGCTGAATATGTTGTTGCTGCTAGCTGTTGCTCCCAAATTCTGTGGATGAAAACTCAACTAAAGGACTATGGCCACAACATATACAAGATACCCATCTTCCGTGATTCAAAAAGTGCCATAACCATCTCTGCCAATCCAGTTCATCACTCAAAAACAAAGCATATCGATATCCGTTACCACTTTCTGAAGCATCATGTTGAACATGGCACAATCGAAATGCACTTTGTGTCCACTGAATATCAGCTTGCAGCCTTGTCGACTTCAAATTAGGACGAGATCTTGGAGTAAGAAACCTAAATCTCCGACCACCAGAAAATGACTGCCCATCCTCTGCCATACCAAACTCGATCATTACTTCTCCAAGAGTCGGGTTAGTTTATCAAGATCCTGCTGGGAAGTCAAGACTGTTCGTAGAGATGGACTGTCAGAAGTATGCAACAAGTACTTTGATAGAATTCAGAGCAAGCCTCGTGGAGCATAGAGGAACGGAGCTCATGAATCAAGTTCTCGTAGATAGACTGATAGAGGTCATCGACCAAGTAATTGTTGGTCCCGAAGGGCTATATAAGTTTGTAGAAGGGGGGGTTGAATAAAAACACACAAATTTTACTTTTCTAAATTGTTTATTGATAAATCATTAACAATTTACAGCTTGTTGCGGAACAAGATTAAGGATAAACCTAAATCTAAACAAGTTGGAACACTAAGTTTCTTGCACTAAGAAAGAGAAGGAAATTACTAATAATAACCTATCTCAAGATAATAAGGATGACTTGACCAGAGTTAGCAAGTGACTCGTCCAGAGTTTTCGAGTACT
Organism: Saussurea involucrata; assembly: GCA_033807775.1. Lineage (NCBI taxonomy): Eukaryota > Viridiplantae > Streptophyta > Magnoliopsida > Asterales > Asteraceae > Saussurea > Saussurea involucrata. The sequence continues at coordinate 68,958,956 of CM066312.1, read as the reverse complement.
TCAAAATGAAGTGAGGTCTTCTTCTTATATACTGCATGCATTTAATGCATGGCAGTTTATACTTTACACGTGGCAGCAGCTGATTGGTTGTAGGATCTGACTTGAGTAGACAACCTTAGTAGCCGCATGGTGAACAGTGTAGTATCAGAGTACTTGTACGATTTCAGACAATAAGGAGGTTCTTTTTTGACATATCGTACGGAGTCGTGCAAGGGTGGTTAAGACAAAAGAACTTTGTACGGAGGACTTCATGATCATCTTTCGTTGATTCAGCGCTCTATCATTCTATATCAGCGAATGATAAAGTTCAGCGATAGCTGAAGTCTTGTACTTGATACTTCACGTTGAGTGGACAAATCTGAGTCTTCGCTGATCCGCATCAGTTCATTAGGAGACTTGTCGCTGGTTCTTGAGCTTGATTTTCGACTTCAGCGTAGAACCTATGTTAACGTGAAACTTGTCTTCAGGGATCATAAGTAAACAACTAACTTATCAACGATCACCATAAGGACTGAACAGGCTCAGAGCATTATGGTGAACAGTTACGCTGAACAATATATGAGATCAACATCGATCATCAACAAGACTGGACAGGCTCAGAGCTTGCTAAATGAATAGGGTTCGCTGAATGTCTAATCTAAAGAACGAGAGTTCCTATCAGCGGTACTGAAAACAGTCTTAGTACTTATCAGCGATAGTGAAACTCTTATCCATTGTTTACTTACAATTTTCACCAAGTAGAATGGAGAGGGTTATCATCAAATCACTGAGGGTTTGGATCAACAATCTACCCCTATTTGATTATGACATAGCAACAGAGAAAATTGCTATTTAATGAAAACATAAGGATAAAAAGAACTCATAAAATATTTGTCCCTTTTACTGTTTTCTGGGATCTTTTCTGTACTGATGGAGTAAAGTACTTTCGCTGAAATCTTTCTTTAAACTTCGTATCAGATTACAAAGGGAAGTGGAAAGATTACAAGTACAAGCGAAATAAATTACAAGTACAAAAGAATAACTGATAAAATAGAAGAATAAGGCGATCCTATCAGCTTATAGAGGTTCTTCCTTAATGAGAAGTTCATCAAGGGTCTTTGATGTGGGAATCATCCAGTCAGGGACATTTACTCCTTGATTCCTTTTGTTCAGAGCTTCTTCAAAAATCAAGGGTTTAAGATGCCGTGCCTGAATATCGCGTTTGAATTCACACCAGTAGATGAGATCTTTCAGCTGTTCGATTGGAGTGATGGGAAGCTCAGAGATACGTTGAAAACGTTGTCATCCACCATAGTCAATAAAGAATATCCCATAGGGTTTGCTTATGACTTTCCCAGGGATGAAAGTCTCACCAGGAGGAAGAGATGTGTCAAGTGCGAAAAGGTCAGGTTCTGGACCAAGAACTTCCGCACGAGAAAAACCAATACCTGTTTCGTTCCGTATAAGAGGACCTGAGTCTGAAGGTTTAGACTTTTTCTTTGCAGTGGCCCTTCTTTTCTGATTTACGAGAGGAGGGGGAGGATGAATATCCACACAAGAAGAGACTAAGTCGATCTGTTTATTTATCAGCTTTTCGACATGATCCTTGTACTTAGATTGAGACTTCTGGATGGCTAATCTGATCTCCAACCATTCAGAGAGACCGTACTTCATGATGGCTTCAGCATAGAATTTTTCGTACTGTCCGTTCTCTCTGAATATCTCGATTTCAGCGATTGAAACTTTGAGGGTTGATCTTCCAGTGATAAGTACCTTGTTGATTCTGGCAGGTCGATATCTGAAGTGTACCTTTTCTTTGCACCAGATTAAAGTAGATTGAGACACAGTTCTCTTTTCTTCAACGATCTTCTTGGCGTCTTCCCATAACGGACGTTGAACTTCGATTGGAGTTCTTTTCAGCTTGGGGTCTTTCACTGATTGTTGAGTAAGCTGGATGGCGAGTTCTCTGTCTTTTCTTCAGTTTCCCTTCTTTCAGCGATTAACCTTTCAGTTCTGAGGTGATCCTGGTATTCCTTTTGTGAAAGTCTGAACTTTGGAGGAATAGAAGGAAGTTGATCACGCTTCAGGATGATTCGCTGATCTTCGAATCTTTTGATCATTGCATCTCTCTTTTCTTGATCTTCTTCACTCAACTTTTAAGGAGCCAAGGAAGGTCTGTTTTTGTGAGAGAGCATCTGTTCTTCAGGTTCATCAGTCTCTGAGATCAAATCCAAGACCGAGATTATTTCTTCAGCGCTGGGAGCTGGGATTATTGTTGGTGAAGTCGCAGCTGTAGAAACTTCAGCGATATCCTCAAATAGGGGAGAGGACTAGCTGAAATACAGCGATCTTACGAATAAGAACTTGGGTAGAACAGAGAAAAGAAATTGGTTTAAGTGTATAGGCTTTTTGTGGAGAGTAGAGCTGATAATGTGTATAGATAGAGGAGGGATGCAGTGTAAGGAAGTAAGATGTAGTGTACCTGACAAACCAACTTTTTAAGCAAGATCGTTAGATTTTTATTGTCTTCAACGACACCTTTTCCTTTGCCCTTGTCAGCTTCAGACGCTGAAGGCTTTGTCTTGGTTCGCTCCCCTAAAGGTTCGTTTATCAAGATCCCTTTAAGAGCTGTAGTCTTCTGAGAAGGATTGACGATAAAGGAGTCATCATCGTCATCATCATCATAATCATTCTTTGAAGAAGAGGATGGTTCATCATCATAGATGTCGACGACTTCTTCATCTTCAGCTTCAGATTCTTCAGCATCTTCTTCGAGTTGCTCCCCCTCAGATACAGAGGTAAGCTTCTCGGTTCCCTCAGGGTTTTCATCTCCCTGAGGTCCAGCAGTTTCTTCATTTGTCTTCTCCCCCTCTTCAGTAAGGGAGAGGTTTTCAGTCTTCTCCCCCTCGATAGATTCATCACGGGGAAGGTCTTCAGAGTTCTTCTCCCCCCCCTTCCTTATGATGAGTGGGGGAGGAATGCGATGACCCAACAGTTGGTTCGCTGTCTTCTTGGCCAGGGATCCCAATATAATTTTCAATCGCTGCTATTCTGTCTTCTAGGCCAGTAATAGCAGGAGTGATCTTGAAGAGTTCAGCATGATCCGCCGGAGTAAAATGCGAAGGTGCAGGGGCAGGGGCGGTCATGTGATTCAGGATCTATTGTACCATCGTCTTCACTGAACTTACTTCAGTCTTTACAGAACTCAGGCCAGTCTTTACAGTAGACATATCTCCCTGAAGATTTCTAACCGATGTCTTCAGCGTTATGAACTCGCTGGACATGGATTGAACTGTTGTTTTGAGAGAGTTGTAGTCTGTGTAGATGTCAGCAAGAACTTTGGCAAAATCACCAAGAGTTCTATCAACCTTCTCCAAATCAGCTTTGGAGGCATTCTGTTCAACCACTGTTGTCAGCTTGTTGAGATTCTCTCCAGCGTTTGTTACAGCTGAAGAGTTGTCTGAGAGAGTAGTGGTGAGACCTGTCAGCTTTGTATCCAGGTTCTTCAGAGATGCGTTGATGTCTCCCAAATTAGGACCTGTAACAGATAAGAACTTATGAACAAATGAAAACTCAGAAGTTTGGGGTTTAGTTACAGTGTATATGAGTTGGTGTATACCAGCAGGAGGATCGACAGAGTCATCAAAACTTCTGTGACCTGAATAATGTTCCATGTCATCAGCGAGAGTACCTTGACGCATAGAAGTTCCTGCAGGTCCTGCATCTATCATTCCTTGAAAAATATCAGCTTTAGCTTCTGGAAGAATGACGGTTGCTCCAGTGATCGCGGTGAAAACTAAATTAGAGTCCAAGGGAGTAGAGAGAGAAGCGAAGGTTGAGAAAGTTGGTTGGGTGCGAGGTTCAGCGTTGGATCCGCTGAGAATCACTTCTTCAATCTGTAGAGAGACTGAAGGAGGTTGGGTAGATTCCAAGTTTATAACCTCAGCGTTTAGAGACGCTGAAGCTGGGATGGAAAGGGTGGCTTGTTCAGCTGTGGCAGAGCGTACCACTGAACTTTCCATCAGCTCTTCAAGATGAGCTGAGGAGTCTTCAGCATGAGATTGCTGGGGTTGCTCCTTGGTTTTCTTAGTTCTTTTGGAACCAAGTTGGGTAGATGAGTGTTTCCTTTTTCTAGAAGGAATGGAGGTTGCAGCTGGGGTATCAGCGGTGGGTTTGTCCACTGAATGAACTGCAGAAGTAGAAGAAGGAGGATTGAGAATAGTTAAGAGAGTAGATAGACGTACCTCGTTTGCCATTGGCTTGAAGTCGAGTACCTTAGGGCCAACCTGAGAGAGTTTCAGGTCTCCTAGTTTTGGGTAGTTATCCTTCAGGACGGTTTGGAAGATGGCGCTGAGGAATCTTGGGTATGGAACCCATGATGGTTGATCAGCAGCAGAGTCTACTCTGAGCACAAGATCATCGTAGATTATCGAGGCCCAGTCAATATGAAGACCTTTCAGCAATGCATAGCCCATTGCTGAGGTTGAGCGGCTTGATTAGAGGAGCCGGTCTTTGCAGTCATGCAGCTTATCAAGTGTGCGAAGATGAAGTTCATCTCGCTGGGCATTTTTGACTTCTTGATGAGGGCCAGCTTCTTCTCAGGCTTCTTGTCCCTCCCAGTTTCCCATACATAGCCCATTGCATCAAAGAATGCAGTTATGGCTTCCCTATCAGCATGTTTCTTGTGGTCAAGGAGAGAAACAAAGGGTTTTTCTTTTGTGGAGATGGGAAGGCTCAGGGCTTTTCGGATAATGGCAGGGGTGATTTTTATGGTGCCAAAATCAGTATCACAGAGGATGCAATCGATTTTCTTTGTGGGGTCTTTGGTCAATGGTAGCTGAGTGTGTCTGGCAGAATACCAGAACTGAGATAGTAGTAGCTGATGTGCAGGGGGTGTTATGGTCAGGGCTTTAGAGAGGCAACAGGTTTTGAGGAATTTCACAGCATCATTCAGATGTGTGACTTGCTTTCGAGGAGGAAACTCGAAAAGCGCATAGAGGTTGTTTGTTTTTGTCCAATCCAGTTCCTCAAGTGTGAACTTGACCTGAGGAGCTTTGGTGATTTCCAGTTCCTCAGCAACAGTCGTGTTCTCAGCAGTAGGAATGTCAGTAGATGCCATTTCTGTATTATCAGTTCAACCAAAGATATAACAAATAAGAATAATCTTAATGTGGAAAGATTTTCCAATAAGATGGTTAGAATTTTGTCCATTTCATTCAGACAAAAATGTCTTAATGAAGATTAGGGTTTTCTTGTTTTTGAAAAACGAAATGCAAACCTAATAAAAAGTCTTGTTTTCCAATTTCCTTTGAGGATTTGGATTCTGGAAAAAACGTATGAAGAACAAGTTTAAGATATTTGCGATTAAACTTGAAGAACAACCATGAAAGGTTGTGTTCATAAAACCATGAAAGAAATGATTTCATTTTAAGAATTGTTTCTTTTGTTTGATCTTTTAAAAACAATGATAAGATCCAAAACAAGTTAAAACAGTAGATAATATAAGAATATTAACCTTGTGTTCTTTGTAGAAGATGAACAGTTCTTTAGGAGAGAAAACTTGAATGTTCAAGATGCAACAGTATTCTTGAGAAAACTTGAGTAAGAAGTTGTTCGCGTAAAGGAAAAATATAAACCCAAAATGTGTTTATATAGTGAGATTAGAGAGAGAGAAAATCTTGAGCGGGAAAAGATTTTCATCATGACACGGACACGTGTTTGCATTTGATTGGCTGGTAAACGAAACGTGCAAACGTGTGTTAGAAAAAGAACGTGCCAGGGCTTATCCGTTGCTATGACGTCACATATGTCCTTTCATATTTTAGGATGTCTCTGAGGTTTTGAAAGCTCAGAGATACTTTTGAAAACATGAAGCACTGAATAGAAATAGCAGTGTTGGTTTTAGAAATTTCAAAGTATCGCTGATTAAAGAAGAGATATTTAGCGATGCAATTTGTCTTGAAATCTTGCATTTACATGCGATTGTCAGCGAGAGAAAAACATACCTTGACATCAACGAATCAAGTTTATTCAGAGAGAATGATAGAATGGGTTATACAAGTTGATTTTATCCTATCGCTGATCAAATGTGAACCGCTGAAGATTTTACTCTTCAAAGTTCAGCATTCCAAGCTCGCTGATGAGAAAGTTGAATCTTGTCTCATCAAGAGGTTTGGTGAACAGATCAGCTAACTGATAGTCAGTTGGGATAAAGTGAAGTTCTATATCACCATTCATCACATGATCTCTGATAAAATGATACCTGATTTTGATGTGTTTTGTCTTTGAGTGTAGCAATGGATTGTTGGCTATAGCGATGGCACTTGTGCTGTCGCAATAGATTGGAATTTTCGAGAGCTGAAGGTCATAGTCTAGTAGTTGATTTCTCATCCACAAGACCTGAGAACAACAGCTTCCAGCGGCTACATACTCAGCTTCAGTTGTGGAGGTGGACACTGAGTTTTGCTTTTTACTTGTCCAACTCATCAGCTTTCCACCCAGGAGCTCACAGCCTCCTGTGGTGCTTTTCCTATCCAATTTGCACCCTGCAAAATCACTATCTGAATAGGAGATTTGATCAAACTCTGAGTCTTTGGGATACCAAAGACCTAGGTTCGCAGTACCCTTAAGGTATCGAAAAATTCGCTTTACAGCGATCATATGAGATTCCTTAGGTTCAGCTTGATATCGTGCACACAAACAGGTTGCGTACATAATATCGGGTCGGCTAACTGTAAGATATAAAAGAGAGCCGATCATCCCACGGTACATCGTGACATTAACAGGTATTCTAGAGGGATCCTTGTTTAGTGTCAGCGGTGGTGCCATAGGGGTTTTCATAGCTGAACTCTGAGTTAAATAGAATTTCTTCAGCATATCTTTAACATACTTTCCCCGATTAATGAAAGTTCTTTTTTCATTTTGTTTTATCTGAAGACCAAGGAAATATGTTAGCTCACCCATCATGCTCATTTTATATTCTTCTTTCATTCTATCAGCGAAACGAGTACAAAGGTCAGGGTTAGTAGAACCAAATATAATGTCATCAACATATATCTGAACAAGAATAATATGACCTTTTACTTTCCTGAAGAATAGAGTCTTATCGATTTTACCACGTTCAAATTGTTCAATATGGAGATAAGAGGATAGAGTGTCATACCATGCACGAGGAGCTTGCTTTAAGCCATAAAGTGCCTTATCCAGTTTATAAACATAACCTGGACGTTTAGGATCTGAGAATCCTGGAGGTTGTTCCACATAGACTTCTTCATTCAGCTTTCCATTTAGAAACGCTGACTTAACATCCATCTGATATACTTTGAAGTCTTTGTGTACAGCGTATGCTAAGAATAGACGAATAGATTCTAGTCTTGCTACAGGAGCAAATGTTTCGTCGTAATCTATGCCTTCTTCTTGTCTGTATCCCTGAGCAACAAGTCGAGCCTTGTTGCGGGTTACAGTTCCATGTTCGTCCAACTTGTTACGATAGACCCATTTAGTGCCTATCATTGTCTTGTCAGTTGGTTTTCGAACAAGTTTTCAAACTTTGTTTCTTTTGAATTCAGTCAGCTCTTCTTGCATAGCGCTGACCCAGTTTGGATCTTTGAGGGCATCATCTACTTTCTTTGGTTCAATAAGAGAAATAAAGTTAACAAATAAACAAATATTACCTGCACTTCGTCGAGTCTGAACACCAGCATTTGGATCACCAAGAATTTGATCAATTGGGTGATTTACAGTCCATCGCTGAGCCGGAGCATGAGACGCTGACTCAACCTGAACTAGAGGAGCTGAAGATGAAGCTTCAGCAACTTCTGGAATATCAGCCAAGAGAGGAGTAGGTGCAGATGTCATGTCATTCACTGATTGCTGAGAAGTAGATGGAATGTCTGAGACATTTGGTTCAGAAGCAGGTATAGTGTTTAAAGGAACAACTAAGATCCATGATGTTTCAGCTTCACTATTCTGCATATTTGGGATGATAGTAGGACTATCATCTTCAACTGTATGAGTATGAGTAGGAATATCTTTTGAATCACCAAGATGAGAAAACATCAATTGATTCAGTTCTTCAGTATCAGCAGCCGGTTTAGAGTTCGCTGAACGGGATTCGTCAAACGTGACGTGAATAGTTTCTTCAACAGTTTGTCTTCTTCGATTGAAGACACTGAAGGCTTTGGAAGTTGAAGAATATCCAAGAAAGATTCCATCATCAGCCTTAGGATCAAACTTTCCAAGGGCATCTCTGTTATTCAGTATGAAACACTGACATCCAAAGATGTGAAGAAATCTAATTGAAGGCTTTCTCCCATGAAAAAGTTCATAGGCTATCTTATTGAATCTTTTAACTACCAGCGACCTGTTTTGCGTAAAACAAGCAGTGTTGACAGCTTCTGCCCAAAACTGAGTAGGCAGGTGAGAATCGCTGAGCATTGAACGTGCAACTTCAATAATTGTTCTATTTCTTCTTTCAGCGACTCCGTTTTGTTGCGGTGTTCTCACTGAAGAAAAGTTGTGAGAAATACCCTTACTCTCAAAGAAGGAATCAAGAGAACTGTTTTTGAATTCAGTCCCATGATCACTCCTTATTGAGCGAACAGTCAAGTTGTTCAGGGTTTCCATCTTCCGAACAAAGGTGATGAGTTCTTCAGGGGTGTCACTCTTAGAACGGAGAAACATAACCCATGTATAGCGAGAGAATTCATCAACTATGACCAGTGTATATTTCTTTCCAGCGATGGATTGTTTGTTAACAGGGCCAAACAAATCCATATGGAGAAGTTATAGAGGAGATGACACTGAGGAGACTTGCTTTGACTTAAAGCTTGCTTTGGTCTGCTTCCCTTTCTCACACGCTGAACATAAAGACTCTTTGCATATGAGTGCTGAGGTAGACCAGTGACTAACTCTTTTGAAGAAAGAGTATTCAGTGTCTTGAAGTTTAGATGAGAGAGCCTCTTATGCCATAGCCAGTTGACATCAGATGAGGCCTTTGAGAAGAAACAGGAGTTCCCAGTGGTTATTGAGTCCATGTTTATTACATAAACATTTTCCAAACGATAACCGCTGAGAGCTATCTTCTCCTTTTTGTCAGCGACAAAGCAGGATTCCTTAGTAAAGATTACTTTGTTATCCTTGTCGCAAAGCTGACTGATGCTTAAAAGATTACGCTTCAGCCCTTCAACATATGCGACTCTTCTGAAGGTTGTTGTACCATTAGAGAGTACACCAAACCCTCGGGTATGTCCTTTTCCATTTCCACCGAAAGTCACAGAGGGACCCTTCTGTTCCTTGTATTCAGCGAGCAGACTTTTCTTTCCAGTCATGTATCTAGAGCATCCGCTATCGAGATACCAGATACCCTTCTTAACCTGCATTACAAAGGAAGATTAGTTTTTCTTGGGTACCCACTTAACCATGTGTACACATTTGTTAGAGGAAGTAGTTGGAATGGAAGGTTCAGCAGTCTTCGTAGCAATTGAAGATTCAGCTTTGTCAGTCTTCACCTTGGTTACTTTCTTAACCTCAGTGGTCTTCTTTGCCTTGGGGGTAATGATCTTCACCTTAGCTAATTTTTCAGCTTTGGTGGCTGTGGGGCACTTACTAGCAATATGATCAGTAAGTCCACAGTGATAACATTTCCTATAACTAAAAATAGTTCTAGGACCATTTGAATGCTGAGCTTTAGATTTTGAATTAGAAGGACCAGCACTAAATAAGATATTGGTTTTTGAAATGGGAGGAACATTTAGTTCTTCGGATTTCTTACCAAAGACATCCACTCTGATTCTAGGAGTAGATCGCTGAATAGATCCACGCTGAGTAGATCCAGAGATCTGATTCCTTGATCCAGAGGGATAGGTCACTGAGGCTTTAGAAGCATTCAGCTTAGGTATAAAGATACCCTTCTGAGGATTTTGATCATAAACAATTCCTTTACCTTTATCTTTAAAGACAGAGGTAGGTTTTGGATAGACCATTTTCTATTTACCTTTTGAAGAGGTAGAAATTTCCTCAGGGATGGGCGGTTTAGAAGAGGAACACTGAGAGGATGAAGTATCAGCGACTGAGGATACGAAAATTCCAAATAAGAGCATGGAACGATCAGTGGTTGGTTCTAGAGTATCAGCTTTGTAACCAAGACCACGTTTACCACTCAGGGGAATCTGAGACTTAATTATCTCAATGATCTTTGTTGGTTCCCGTTTTGCTTTAAACAAGATTATCAGATCTATTAGTTCGAGTTTATGTTTGATGCGGAAGCGTATTTGAAGAACTAACAGATATGTTTGATAGATTTAGAACACAATATAAATAAACAGTGAACAAGAAATAATATCTCAAAGTTTACTGAATATATATATATATCAAGAACAGATTTAAGAACGGTGAGTATACAAAGCTTTAAACAGATATGACTCTAAATGTGCATAAGCTATGTGTTCTTGATGTTAGATTGAAGTGTTCTTGTTTTTTTGTTTTTGTGTGTTGTTCTATATTCTTTCTTAGGAAGAACTCAACATGAGTCTTCCTTTTATACTACTCTTAGAAGACTATGAAGTAGGTCACTGTTCCTTTTACGGCATGAATAGTAAACTTGATGGTGTGAACAGTTGTTTGAGCCATGCGCATTTAATGGAGCAGATGTACTTTTGGTAAATGCATTAAATGGCGCAGACGTCTATTTTGTACCTTGCCCTATTGAGTCCACTCAGAGCTTGACACGTGTTTTGACAGTACTTTTCCATGCAAGTTGATGAACAGGTCTTGGAACAGTAGCAAGATATTATAAATATCTTCCTAGTCTTTAGAGGACCACAGAGGCTCTGTAATGTGTTACAGAGGTTCTGCGGTCTGGTTCCTCTGTAGAGTAGTCTTCACCGGATTCCGAGTCTTTGGTTGTTTACTTCTGCAGAGCTTCTGTCAAGGGTGGCAGAGATTCTGTGGCTCGGTCCTCTGTGAGAAGTCTTCTTGGTTCCTTGTCTTCTGATGTTGTCCGCAGAGGCTCTGTTAATGGTAACAGAGGATCTGCGGTCTTGATCTTATGAAAGCGTCCTTCTGTAGTTTCCTCGGTCTTTGATCACTTTTGATCAAACTTCCTTTGATTCTTCTGAGATGCCCGGCAGAGCTTCTGTTGCACTCAGCAGAGCTTCTGTGGAAGTTCTTCTGTACTTGGCCATTTTTCAATACTTCTAATATTTCAGAATATTGGAGCTAACAATCTTTGTTGAGGAATTATACCATCCATCAACAGTAGCCTTTTCAGCTTTTAATGCAGCGATAGCTTCTTCGCGCTCGATTTTGACTAGCTGATTTAAGTGCACTTGATCTTTAAAATCTTCTTCAATTTTAGAAAGATTTTCTATTTGAAGGTGACAGTTTTTAAGCTGTTCAGCGAGATCAAGGTTTTGATTTTCAACTACAGTTTTGCCATTCATGGCTTCATATAAACTTCTAGTCAAGAGATCGATCTTTCGAAGACTATCAGCTTCATCAATATTTGCAATATTGGTAAAAAAGGAAGGTGATACCTGAGTAGCAGAGGTTGAAGTAGAGGGAATGTCAGAATTTTCTTCCTCGTCTTCAAGTTTGGCCATAAGACAGAGATTGGCTTCATCATCTTCAAAGTCAGATGATTCTTCCTCATTAGAGTTAGCCCAATCATAGTCAGCCATCAGGCCTTTGCCTTTCTTCTTAAAGCTTTTCAGCTTCGCATACCTTTCTTTTAGCTTGGCGTATTTGTCATCTCTAGACCTGAGGTTAGAGGATTTCTTGGGAAACACTGAGTTTCTCGAAACTTTCTTTGACCTGCACTCGTTAGCGAAATGTCCTATCTTTTCACAGTTAAAACAAGTAGCAGTAGCCTTATCAACAGGAGCTGATGATCTTGGCTTGTCAGTAATGGAAAGAGGTTTATTCTTTCTGAACATTTTCTTTTTGGCGAATCTCCTGAACTTTTTAGTGAGGAGAGCCAAAGATTCATCAAGATCTGAAGAGTCAGAATCTAATGACCTTTCAGAGTTACTCTCCAACTCAGTGATAGTGACCGAGGGTCGCTGAGTGGAAGGTTCCTCTGAGATTAAAGCAACATGGGTGCTTTTGGAATCTTTTACAAGATTCTTCTTAAGATGACTCGATTGCTCATGATTCAGCATCGTGCCATATAAGGTAGAAAGGGTCATTGATTTTAGATCCTTTGACAGCTTGAGACACATAGAATAACTGTCCCAGCTTTCAGGTAAACATTTTAAGAACTTTGTCAGCACTTCAAAGTTAGAATATTCCTTACCAACAGTTTTCAGATCTATTATTAAACAGTTAAAACGTTGGTGTACTTCAGAGAGAGTTTCATTCTTACCACAAATGAAGCTTTCATACTGTCTTACCAGGTTGATCTTTCGAGAGTCCTGGACTTTAGAAGTACCTTCATACTGAACACAGATTGTGTCCCACATAGCTTTTGAAGTTTTCAGGTTCATGACGGAATGGTAGACTTCGTCAGGAAGAGCCATGGAAAGTATGGATCTGGCTTTGGTGTCGATAGCCACTTTCTTCTTATCTTCATCAGTCCACATATGAATTTCCTTAGAAATCAGCCTTTCTGGAATAGCAGGCCTATTCTCAGCGGCTTGAACTGCAGCATCAATTCTTACAAAAATATATGGGCCATTTTCAAGATAATAAGGCATAGTAGGGTCTACACCTTCTAAGAAGAGAATCATCCTATTTTTCCATAGATTAAAATTATATCTGGAGAATCTAGGGGGTTTTGCAAGAGAACCTTTGTCAATATAGTTTGTGTTTGTGTTGGTAGCCATTTTCAGAAATAGCAAGGAAGAGAAATCTTGGTATAGATCAGATCTTGTTTATGAGATTAAACAAATCTGCTCTGATACCACTTGTTGGCCCCGAAGGGCTATACAAGTTTGTAGAAGGGGGGGGGGGGGGGGTTGAATACAAACACACAAATTTTACTTTTCTAAATTGTTTATTGATAAATCATTAACAATTTACAGCTTGTTGCGGAAGAAGATTAAGAATAAACCTAAATCTAAACAAGTTGGAACACTAAGTTTCTTGCACTAAGAAAGAGAAGGAAATTACTAATAATAACCTATCTCAAGATAATAAGGATGACTTGACCAGAGTTAGCAAGTGACTCGTCCAGAGTTTTCGAGTACTTCAAAATGAAGTGAGGTCTTCTTCTTATATACTGCATGCATTTAATGCATGGCAGTTTATACTTTACATGTGGCAGCAGCTGATTGGTTGTAGGATCTGACTTGAGTAGACAACCTTAGTAGCCGCATGGTGAACAGTGTAGTATCAGAGTAGTTGTACAATTTCAGACAATAAGGAGGTTCTTTTCTGACATATCGTACGGAGTCGTGCAAGGGTGGTTAAGACAAAAGTACTTTGTACGGAGGACTTCATGATCAGCTTTCGTTGATTCAGCGCTCTATCATTCTATATCAGCGAATGATAAAGTTCAGCGATAGCTGAAGTCTTGTACTTGATACTTAACGTTGAGTGGACAAATCTGAGTCTTCGCTGATCCGCATCAGTTCATTAGGAGACTTGTCGCTGGTTCTTGAGCTTGATCTTCGACTTCAGTGTAGAACCTATGTTGACGTGAAACTTGTCTTCAGGGATCATAAGTAAACAACTAACTTATCAGCGATCACCATAAGGACTGAACAGGCTTAGAGCATTATGGTGAACAGTTACACTGAATAATATATGAGATCATTAGCGATCATCAACAAGACTGAACAGGCTCAGAGCTTGCTAAATGAACAGGGTTCGCTGAATGTCTAATCTAAAGAACGAGAGTTCCTATCAGCGGTACTGAAAACAGTCTTAGTACTTATCAGCGATAGTGAAACTCTTATCCATTGTTTACTTACAATTTTCACTAAGTAGAATGGAGAGGGTCATTATCAAATCACTGAGGGTTTGGATCAACAGTAATCAACTTCAGAACCCTCTGCATTAGTTTCTATCAAGAGCTTAGAGAATTAGGATTCGACAACAGAAGTTTCAACAACATCAAAGACGCCAATGTCTAATATCCTCTACCAACCTCTGCAAATCTTTCCTTTCATAATGTAATCAAATGTAAGTGCCTCTGGCATAATTCTGTATGAAAGAAAAGTAAAATCTTTTGAGGTATTTTATTTCACCTCTTGTCATGTACTTAGCCTAGAAAACCTTGCACTTTTCAATTTTTTATTTTTCAATACATAGGGGGAGATTGTTAGCTCCAATCTTTCTGTTTATGGAAGTATTGAAAAATAGGCTAAGTATAGAAGTCTTCGACAGAGGCTCTGCCGAGTCATCGAGAAGATCGAAGCATAAAAGTCTTCGACAGAGGCTCTGCCGAGTAACCGAGAAGACCGAAGTAAAGAATCGCCAGAAGACTCATCAATACGGACAAGGCCACAGAGCCTCTGTCACACTTGACAGAGCCTCTGTGGTATAAAAGACTAGAGCTCTATACAAGGACAATCGTGCTTCTCACGATTTCTGCTGTACGAAGATCCTGAAGATCATTCGTACAAGGCGTGACCTGACAACTCCACGTGTCAAACTCTGATAGGTCTTAGCCTTAGTAGAATCCGACGCATTTAATTAACATCGTACTTGCAACAGTACCTGAATAGTGTCTTTGTACCTTCAGTCCTTTTTGTCTAGAGCTTGTCCCCTTTATAAGTTGTATAAATAGAAGACTCATGTTGAGTTCTTCTATTAAGCTTTGTACAACACACACACCATTAGAACAAAATTCTTGTTATATCATCGGTGTTCTTGGTGTTCTATTTATATCAATATACAGTGGGTTATTGAGCTATTCATCTGTGTTATTTACATCTCACGTATTTGATATAGTGTGTTCTTCTACTTCATTATATCTTTTAGTTCGTTAAAAACGCTTCCGCATTATATCTTGTTTGAACTATTAGATAGAATCATCATTGTTAAGCAAAACAGGAACCAACAATAGCATTGTCCAAACTCTTCCAAAAACGATATTGGGATGGTTTGTCCCAAAAGTACTTACCCATTCGAATTATCTCCATCATACCAAGTCCAAGTCCCATCATCTCGTTGCTTAAGCCATCCATATTAGGTGAAGAATCCGAGATGATGGTAACCAATTTCTTCATTTGGTTGGTTGCTTCATGTATTTCATCCTTTGTTTCTTTCACTAGTTTGTTTAGCTCAGTTGTCCTTTTTCTCTTCTTACTTGTTCATCCTCCTTCTTTTGAAAGGGATGCATGAGAAGTTGCATTGGAAGGACTTGGAGCGGGAGGAACATTAACTTCAGTCTCAAAATCATCATCATTTTCCTCGTTCATATTCTCTAATGCGTCTGTAGCGGATTCGGCCATGTTTCCCGTTTCACGATCTTTCCCGAACACCAACTTCAACCATTCATAAGCCGGGGAATGTCTTATTAGCCGTGTAGTTCTTGTTAGGGTGTTTCTACGACAATAAACAAACAAATAATGAATAAAAAACTAAAAATAAGTTATTACCTTTAAATACATAATAAAAAAGTTATTACCTTTAAATACTACTTCAAAATCTCGGAAGCTTCGACGGTCACACATTGATTTGCGTCATTCCACCCAAATCCGCTCGTATTTAGCATGTCATAAGCAGCGGAATATTTATCTTTCAGTCACTTTATTTTGTTTTGTACGTGCTTTGTCGTTATGCTTTGTCGTTATGCTTTGTCACTTTATAATTATTATGAATTGTATTAAAACTGTTATAATAATTAACTTAAACCATTTCCATCGTGAATCCGTACAACCATCTTCTATAGGAGTTGGTTTGACAAGCAACACATCTTCCAAATGCAATAACGCACGCAACACTCGATGAACATACCGGCTTATTGTTTCCCCCGACCTATAGAACCTAACTTGGATAGTCTTATTCTTAGTGTGGCGTGCTAATATTTTTATAAATATCGCAACTTTCTCCTCGATTGTCATATTACCATCATCTACAAATCCCCCGCGAGTTTTAAGCAAATCACACAAAATTGCAAAAGCATTTCTATCCATTTGCAACTCATTTATACAATTTACATCACTTTCGCGCGTAATGAGTTGTATTTTGGTTGACCTAACTTGAAGTCTAGTGAAAGTTCTTTGGTCCAAAGTTTCCGTTTCATTATTTCTATTCTCCAATTCAATCAACCGAATCATAAGTGAAAGTAAAAATACGATCATTTGAATGTAAGCATTCCAAACATTAACAACTACAACCAATTGGTTCCGATCCATCACTACAAAAATTCACAAAACAAGAAACCATTCCATAGAAATTAGATGCCATTCAAAAACAACATTTGACAATAGCAAAAAAGATTAGCAAAAATTGACATGACTAGATTCCATAAAAGAAGTTTTATCTATTTATATTTCATATAAACTTCTACTGATTCTATATTTGATGTGAATATACAAAAGTTGCAAGTGAAATCAATTAATTAAGAAGAAAACAGCAATAAATACACATACACACAAAATTTACTTCAATTCATGACCACTCGAATTGAGATTTATGGTCTGTGATTGTAAGTTTTGAGTGGTCATCAACACATACACACAAAATTTACTTCAATAAATATTATAATTTCTTTCAGATTGTCAAAGACGAACAATTTATAAACAAAAAACTCAGTTCATCAAAGCTAAACAAAAAAACCCCAAACCACAAGAACTTAATCTCATCAAAGATGAACAATAATCAAAATAAACAAAAAACCCAGTTCAGATTATCAATTATATGCAAAACAAGAAAGAACCCATGAAGAAATTTAAGTTAAATTGATGAAACAGAAAGTAAAAATCGACCATGGAGAATCGATCATGAGAATGACGAGAAATCAAAGAAGAGAACTGGAATCGTACCTCTGTGTTAGAAATCAATGGAGAGATGGAGAGGATGAAGCCGACGAGATGGAGAGATGGAGAAGGATGGAGGTTGCACGATTTTGATTAGGGTTATGTTTAGATCAGGTGTAAAAAAGGCCAAAATAGTAATCTAGATTTTAGTCCCAAGTTGTTCCACCTATTTTAATAGAACAAAAAATTCTAAGTTTTGTCCCATCAAATTAGGTTTTTGTCCCATGTTGTCCCATCTGTGTTTTCTCCCATGGCTTACCAAACATGGGACTAATTTTTTTTGTCCCGTCCCGTCCCATTCAGTCTGCAAACCAAACGCACCCTTGAGGATAGAGTGTTCAGCGTCTTGAAGTTAAGATGAGAGAGCCTATTATGCCATAGCTAGTTGACATCTGTTGAGGCTTTGGATAGAAAACAAATGTTCTCAGTGGTTGTTGAGTCCATGTTTATGACATAAACATTTTCTAAACGATAACCTTTGAGAGCAAGTTTCATTTCTTATCAGTGACTGAACATGCTTTCTTAGTAAAGCATACTTTGAAGTCTTTATCACATAGTTGACTGATGCTAAGAAGATTGTGCTTCAGTCCTTCTACGTAAGCGACTCTTTTGAAGGTAGTTATATCATTAGTGAGTACACACCCTCTGGTATAGCCTTTAGCGTTTCCACAAAAGGTCACTAAGGGACCTTTCTCTTCCTTGTATTCAGAGAGCAGGTTCTTTTCTCCAGTCATGTGTCGAGAGCATCCACTATCAAGATACCAGAGACATGCAATCATAAGGAAGATTAAAATTTGAATTGGTACCTACTTTACTATGGGTCCACAATTGTCACTGGAAGAGGAAGTGGAAGGATCAACGATCTTCACAGCATCTGATGATTCAGCGTCAGTGGTAACCTTCACTTTGTTTAATTTCTTAACCTTAGTGGTATTTTTCACCTTGGCTTATTTTTCACCTGGGGTGATCTTATTTTTCTTTGAGGCAGTCATCTTCACCTTAGCTGATTTCTCAGCTTTGGTGGCTGTGGGGCACTTACTAGCGCTATGATCAGTAAATCCATGATGATAGCATTTCCTATAGCTGAAAGTTGCTTTAGAACCATAGGCATAATTATTTGAAAGCTTTCAATGAGCAGGGCTTGTACCAAGAATGCCTTTAGAATCAGATATCGGATGAACGTTAGGTTCTTCAGAGCCTTTACATCAATATTTATTCTGGGGGTTGATCGTTGAACATGTTCAAGGATCTTAACTTTTGAAATAGAAGGTTGATTAGCTGAAGGCTTAGTCTTCTTCAGCTTTGGCACTTTGGTACCCTTTTGAGGATTTTGTAAAGCAGTTTTTCTTTTATCCTTGAGTTTGGAACTTGTAGAAGATTTTTCCTTAAGGATGGGAATAGTAGAAGAAGAGCCCTGAGATGATGAGGCGTCGGGATGGAAGAAACGAACATTCCAAATTTAAGCATGGAACGATCTTTCCTTGGTTCTTCTTTGTTAGCACATAGACCAAGACCACTTCTGTCATTGACAGGGATCTGAGCACCGATTATCTCAGTGATCTTTGCTGAGGGTTTACACCATCCTTCAACAGTAGCTTTTTTAGCTTTTAGTTCAGCGACAGCTTGTTCGCGTTCAATGTTGATTAGTTGATTTACATAAACCTGATCATTTAAACTTTCTTCTATATTAGTTAGTTCTTGGATCTTTAAATGACATTTCTTAAGCTATTCAGTTAAATCAAGGTTTAGTTGTTCAGCTTGTGTTTTGCCATTTAGTGCATCATATAAATCAACCGCCAGTGAATCGATAGCACGAAGTCTATCAGCATCAATGAGAGCTGGCAAAGAAGAGGTTGATACCTGAGAAGTGGAAGATGTAGAGGGAACATCAGCGGGTTCTTCTTTCACTTCTTGGATTTCGGCCATTAGACAGAGATGGGCCTAATCTTCTTCATCCGAATATGATTCTTCATCAGATTCAACCCAATCGTATTCTTCAACGATTAGACCTTTACCTTTCTTCTTGATGTTTTTCAACTTCTGTTAGTTCCAGATCCGTGCAACAATAATGAAATCAAACGATTAAGCAATAAAGCATACGATTTCAACTGGTCATCTCTGATTAGCTTTCAATATTGAGAGAATTACAATGCAAGTAAAGGAAAGCAAATGAGACAACTAGCCTATTTTTCTAAGGCTAGATTGCTTTATATACGGCAGGCCCGTGGTTAACAAGCCCACGACACGTTCACTAATATAGCTCAAAATAAAGAATTACAATTTAAACCCTGAACTTTAAATCAACATAAAATGACCCTAACAATCTCCCCCTTTGATTTGAAGTTCGATTTGGCGCCAGTTCTCGACATATCTTTTTCGAAGCGCGAAGTGAATCTCGAACCATCTGATAGCACGGCGGTAGTCGATGCGATCTTCAACCAATTCCAAGGCATTCTGAGCAGTTATTTCATTCGGATTAGGAACATACGAAACCCTTGGATTTTCAGACTCGTGCTGAATGATCTTTCGAAGAGCATCTCAAACTTTGTAGAGCGTGCCGTCGCAGAATCTTTCTACCTGACTGAACCGCATAAATCTTTTCTCTTTCTGTTCATTGATGAAGACGATCCCAAATTCTGGTTCTAGAAGCATAGCGTTCTCGGGATACATATTCAACTCAGGAGCTTGCAGATTCGACTTTATCAAATTTACCTTCTTCGTCCTGTTCTCGATAGCCATGTGGAAGTCCGTTAGATAAGACATCATAATTGTGCGGACCAGGAATCGACGAACAGCTTCGAGCGCCTTTGTAACGGTAAGCGGTCAGATGGTTCTAGTGCGAAGGTCATTCAGAAGAGCCAGGAAGTCAAATGGTCGGAGGTGCTGAAAGTCGGCTTCAGAAAATTTCCATTCATTACCATCTTCTCGTCGGACGGTGAATACTGGATAGACAATTTTCATGATGCGGCTGGACTGTATGTTGAGTACCTCTGTGATCTGATGCTTGGTTCTGACTTGGCTGACTGGTAGACACCGTTTCATTGCGCAGATGTATCAGCGTTGGTATTCAAGGCTGTAGTTGTAAATACCAAGGCAAAAGGTCGGCTCGATCGTGCGTAGCTTGTGAACAAACAACTTCTTCATGGATTCCTCCAGGTGAGGAATAAATACAGGGATCTTCTCCCAACGGATTTGTTGCTGAGGAAGGGGAGGAAGATCAGGAGATGTCTGTTGTTGTAGAGGAGATGTCGTAGGATTGACAGTTGCAAATTGGGGTCTTTCAGAAGTTTCGGCGGCTTTGCTTGAGTGAACGGGAGAAGTGCCATAAAAATTCTGTAGCAGGAACTGATCATAGTCGATGTTGTCGTCTTCATCAGTCGGGAAAACCAAGTTTACCTGGAGATTTACGGCACTGGCGGCTTTTTCGTACCATGCATCTTCGGTCTCCGGGTTGGCTTCGCAGTCTGGATCGATCATATCCAGTAACGGTCTGTTTGATGAATCAAAGTTGAACAGTTCCTCTGTTGAACCCTCGGGCTTTTCAACCGTCGGGCCTTCATCATCTGAAATTTCCATGTCGATTACCATCTCGGCTAATGGCAACTCGGCTTCAGGTTCAGCATCGGTTGTTGTTGCCGCAGTTGCTGGTTCCAGATGAACCACGGTTGTCGTTTCGGCGAGGATAGGGGCGGTCTCGGTAGGTCGTAGTCTTTTCTCCCCCTCATGGTGATCAGGATCATCCTGGTCATTGTGCTTGCGCTTCAGACCGTCTGCTTGACTCTTGCATGTATCTTCGAGGGAACGGACTCTCTCGGACAGCACAGTGAGCGCTTGGTTGTAGTCTTTGAGAGTCGAGTCAATGTTATCTAGGCGAGTGGTAATGGATGATGAAGGAGTAGTGACCTGTGATTTCAGAATGGTGATCAGGTCTGCTTCAGTTGAGGCGTTGGTTTCGGAGTCTTGGAGTAGCTGAGCAAGAAGCATCGTCTAGAGGGTATCCACCGAATAGATTGGCTGAACGAATGTCGGTGGAGGTGTAGGTGCGGTTTCAGTTTCGACGATCTTTGCTTTGCCTTTGATTATTTTGGCGAGCTCGGCGGTGACATGCTGCTCTATTGCCTCTCGGACAGCCTTGAGGGTGCTGTCCAGCGACCCTTGCGACACAAAGTCAGGGTGAGTAACGCCGGAGTCACTTAGATCACCCGTTGAGGCATCTACCTTAGAGGCAGAGCCACCTACGTTCACAGCTGTCATGTCAGTGGCTGTGGTAGGATTTCCCTCCGATCCTCGTGTTCCACCGAAAGGCGAAGACACTACGGTGGTTCCGGTCAAGTCACGAAGAGTCTCGACTTGGTGTTGTTCCTAATCAAGTGTCCTAGCCAAAAAATCTTCAATTACAAATGGGTCTAGACTCGATGGTGCACGAAATGAAGTCGAGACCGGGGGCTACTGGTCTCTTATTGCAACACCAGCACTCTTCGAATGAGAGACCGGTGGAAGTTGTGCTGTTTCCCCGTGTGAAACTGAGACATTCGTCTTTTGAGAGACGGATGAGTGGATAAGGGGGTCGTGCAATTGCTCCACTGGGTCCACGGAGGCTTCTTCAATACCCTGTCCCAACAAATGAGACGGGATAGTAGATGTGGCGACCCGAATATCACTCGGTTGGGGTCGCTCAGGAGCCTCGTTATCTTTACGGCTAAATCTTTCTTGATTTGCTTTTGACCTTAACTCCCTCCATCTCACATGTTCTATGTCCCGGGGAAGGTCCCTCTGGCGCTGGCTGGACCATGGGATTTCCTAACTCTCGTCTATATGCTATCACACTCGGCGCATTAGGGTCCGCATGTGCAGGTAAGGCTTCAGGTATATGCATAGCTGGGGTATCCGGTGGGTTACTTACCAGGTAAGTGTCCGAAAAGCCTCAATTTGAATAAAATGAAAGATTTTCTGCTCCCCCTCAAACCTAGCATGGATATTATCCTGCTCCTCCTCAAAACATGCATGGGGATTGACTTGTTCCCCCTCGGAGTGAGAGTGTGATTTACTTGGGAGACATCAACACAAGGTAAAAACATTTAGACTTTTAAGAAAACAGTGTGACGCTCCCCCTCAGATGATAAACATAATGATGTTGCACTTGATCCGCCATGGAATATCTGTAAAAAACCCAAAGTTAGTAAACAAGATGGATGAACAAGTTCCGGCGCGTACCTTTGCAATAAGTGGCTCAATCTGAGACGGATTGAGGACTGGTGGTAAGAAAACAGGTACAAGACTTGACAAACAGGGGTATCCGGACATAAGATTGGAAAACCAAACTTTCTGGACAAACCAAAGTATCCGGACAACAGGTGCACGGACAACAGAGGTTTCCGGAAAAGATGACATCCCGGACAAAAAGGAGATTCCGGACAAACATGGTTTCCGGATGGGTCATCCGGATACCCATCTTGTCCGGAAACCTATCCGGAGAGATAGGTGTCCGGAGACCTGTCCGGACACTTTGTGATTGCTGACAGAAATTACCCTGTACTTTCACACTTTCAAGAAAAATAGGACTGTTCGGATGTTGAACGAACCTTCTCTCGCTCCCCCTCAAACTGAGCATAGGGAAGGTTTTGCTCCCCCTCAGAGTGTACAATTGTGCACTGGAGAGACAGACACAAAAAAAGACTTTTCGATATTTAAAGAAAAATTGTGTCGCTCCCCCTCAAATGATGAACATTTACCTGATAGGTGATCATGCTCCCCCTAAACACATGAGCAGCTCAAGAAAAAACAGGTATAGACAAACCTCACGTCTTCGTAATATTGTTCCTTGTAGATCGTGAGCAGCGCCCTCCTTCCGGTCATGTACGTGGAGCATCCAGAGTGTAAGAACCACACATGACCGTCCTGCAAAACAAGTTTAGCGGACCTTGGGTACCCAGATTTACCTGGGTCCCGGAGGGTTAGGTTTGGCACCTTGAGGAGGCACTTGTTTTGACTCAGACATCCCCTTTGGTGCAGATTGTACACCGTTTGGAGTAACTGGTTTTGGCACATGTTGCCTCTTAGGTGTAGAATTTACACCTTTTGGAGGAACAGGTTTTGTAGCAGGTTGCATCTTGAGTGCCGGTCTAACCTCAGTGGGAGAAGCCCGTTTTGGAATGGGTTTGGTCTCCCTTTGTGGTTTAACCTCTATTTGAGAACCCCGTTGTTTATGATAGTTTCTATTGTTATTATGGGGTTTGCGTTTGGGTGTATGATTATACATGTGATATGACCCAAACCAATCATTGTTATTGATATCATCAAAGTCATTCCAACCACAACTAGAACAGCATAAGCAATCATGCGATAATTGAATCAATTGCTGAATGGAGTAGAGTTTAATTGGATAATTAACATCTCGTTTAACAAAATTATTCCTTTGATTCCATGCGCAATCATGCTTATGCATCCTAGGATAGAAAACAGTGTTAAATGACTTTGATGCCTCTTTCTCAATATATTCCCTAGCTAGCCTCTTTGGTTTATCTTGTTTGGGCTGGCCGGTTTTATCTGAACCCACATTAACAGCATGGTCAGTGACTTTTGAGGAAACAGGAATCTTAGTGGTCGGTCGTTCGGTCTTTTGCTTCGGCTGTGATTGTTTTTGAGAATTTGAAGCATTTTTAAGAATCTTAATCACAGCCGGAGTCTTGGATTGAGAACAGTCGCCCTTTTGAAAATTGACCGGTCGATTAACCACTAGAGACAAAAAGTCAGAATGACTTGGAAGAGGTTTGTCGAAAGGGAACGATTCAAACTCTTCATCAGAATGGCCTTCGGAGTTCATATATTCTGAAAAATTGACATCCGGAATTTCAGGACTTAGATTGGTCAAGGAAGGCGAGGAATACGCTGTGCTTTCGGTTGTGTGCTTTGAGGAATTCGGTGCGGAAGCGTTTGAAAAATCAGAGTTTAAATTCCTTTTAACACACTCATCTTGAGAAACTTTACTTTCTTTCGAAGAGATAATTCCGATGAAGGCGTTACACGAGGATGTGTCAGATGAGTTCGAGGAAAGTTCAGGTGAAATCTTCGTTATATTTTGAAGTAGGTCAAGCTGCACTTGGAGTTGACCATTTCTCATTTGCTCTTTTATCGTTTCTCTTATCATTTCAGACAATTTAGATGAGAGCTTATTGATTTCACACTAAAGAGTTTCCTTTTCTTCATTTATCACACCTTCGGTTTTCTCAGATTTGAGTTTCTCAAGTTCCTGAATTAGCTCTTTCTTCTCGTTTTGTAAAACAGACCTTTCTTTCTCAAGCGACTCCTCCAACTCGACAATCTTTTCTTCCAAGATGAGAGGGGGAACATAGAGTTTAAACTCGTCCGTCTCAGTCTTGGTTGCGGGTGCTGGATCCTCGTCCTTTTTGGAGGAATCCTTGGGCGTAGCAACCTTGTAGGGGTCGAAGTAGTCGTTTGAGAGATACTTTTTGTTCTTTTGATAGGAATAATTCAAAGGTTCATAACAAAACGGAAGTTGTATTCCTCGTTTGTGTGCGCGTTTATATTCCTTAGTTTCCTCTTCCTTTTCGGGTTCAAGAGGACCAGTCCATTGAATGGCATATTCCGGATACTCTTTATCTAACCTAA
Organism: Saussurea involucrata; assembly: GCA_033807775.1. Classification (NCBI taxonomy): domain Eukaryota; kingdom Viridiplantae; phylum Streptophyta; class Magnoliopsida; order Asterales; family Asteraceae; genus Saussurea; species Saussurea involucrata. Next base: position 68,934,423 of record CM066312.1, on the reverse strand, counting down.
AACAAGCAAAATCATACAACGTAGGTGTTTGGTATCTACCCATTTTCAAATAGTGTGGGTTATCGTATCCGATTCCCCACTCTTTGTTAAAATAAGTGAACTCCTTGGGTTTATTCATGTGTATGGTCTGATCAGTTTGGCCTCTTTTGTGGAGTTTTGTTTCAAGATCTAGTATTTTAGCGACAAACTCCTTGTGCTGAATTTGAAGAGCAGAGCATTGATAAACAATTTCTGCTTTCTCATTCAATCACTGATCAAGCTTTATGGTCAGATCAGATATCTTAGCTCGAAGATCTTTTGGTGCTATTGAAAGATTAGCACACTTTTCCTTTAGGCATGTGTTGTCAGATTTAAGCTTTTCAGTTATCTTTGATTGAGCATCTAACTTTACTTTTAACGAGTTAATTTCAAGTAGTTGTTCATTCGAGGAAAACATATATGACTCTACCTTTTGACCAAGCAATTGAACTTTATCAACTAAAGCGTTATGGGCTGGTAGACATACCTGACAAGATTCTCCAAGAGCTGGAGGCGTGGTGTGGTTGCTTATGGCATAAGCATCTCGAGACATCTTTGATGGTTGCACTGATGTGATCGTCAGACGTTGGTTCGATTCAAAGTGGAACAGTATCAAGGATACTTATGTGTCCGGGGGTTTCCGGATAAGGAATCCAGAAAACTGAGCTTACCGGGTGAAAGACTTTCCGGATGGAATGGGTTTCCGGATGAGATTCTTACCGGGTGATAAGAGATTCCGGATAAAATCACTTACCGGATGATTGAATATCCGGAAAGATTGGTTACCGGGAACTTTAGGTTTCCGGAACTGATTTACCCGGAAAGAATAGAGTTTTAGTGACTTACCCGAAATGCTAAACTTACCCGGATTGTTGGACTTACCCGGATTGTTGGATGTACCCGGAAAGGATGCACAATTATCCTAAAACTTGGGAAGTGTCCGGAAACTGCGGTTGCTGTGTCCGGGAACTGCGACTGACTTTTCAAACTCGATTGAAACTCGATTAGTGTTGCACAAAAGCGTTCCTGAATGATTAGAAACACTTCCAAACACAAAAATAACACTAACCCAATGGATTTTAAAGCAAAAACAACAAATTTTGATAGTAAAAATTTGATTTTTGATGAAGAACACACTCAAAACTTTTGAATTTGATTTGCTTAATTAACCACTCAAGTGAACGAATTAGGTTATGAAAATTTGCAGAATCAACAATAACAATAATACTAACACAACCGAATAAGCAAAATCGAACAATTTTACCAGAATCAAGATTTTGATTTTCCAAGATGAACACAGACGTGAAAAGTCAAAATCTTACCAGAAATCAATAGAAAGGCTTTGAATCAAATATGTCCGTCTGCTCTGATACCAATTGTTAGTTCCAGATCCGTGCAACAATAATGAAATCAAACGATTAAGCAATGAAGCATACGATTTCAACTGGTCATCTCTGATTAGTTTTCAATATTGGGAGAATTACAATACAAGTAAAGGAAAGCAAATGAGACAACTAGCCTATTTTTCTAAGGCTAGATTGCTTTATATACGGCGGGCCCGTGGTTAACAAGCCCACGACCCGTTCACTAATAGAGTTCAAAATAAAGAATTATAATTTAAACCCTGAACTTTAAATCAACATAAAACGACCCTAACAACTTTAGATATTTTTCTTTTAGTTTAAGGTATTTGTCATCTCTGGATTTAGAGGTTGAAGAGTGTTTCAGAGATGAAGGCTTGAAGATTCTCTTTGACCTGCATTCACTAGCAAAATGTCCTTTCTTTTCGCAGTTATAGCAAGTAGCAGTTGCGTTATCAATAGAAGTTGATTTAGGCTTGCCAGTAATAGCAAGAGGTTTATTTCTTCTGAAGTTACTCTTTCTTGGAAATCTCCTGAAGGAGTTTGTCAAGAGTGCCAATGATTCATCAAGTTCTGACATGTCAGTTTTTTATGAATCATCATAGTTTGATTCCATCTCAGTGATAGAGACAGAGGATCGTTGAGAAGGTATCATATCTGAGGAGAGTAAAGCAACAGGTGTGCTTTTAGAATCTTTTAGAAGATTCTTCTAAAGATGATAAGATTGTTCATGATTGAGCAAAGTGACTTAAAGAGTGCTTAAGGTCATATATTTGAGATCCTTAGAGTGTTTAAGACACATGGTATAACTGTCCCAACTTTCAGGAAGACATTCCAAGAATTTTGTCAGGGTCTTAGATTTAGAATAGGTCCTACCAACAGTTCTTAAATCAATTAATAAGTAGTTAAAACGTTGGTGTACTCAGACAAAGATTCATTCTTACCACAAATGAAGCTTTCATATTGTCTTACCAGATTTATCTTTCTGGATTCTTATACTTAAGAAGTACCTTCATATTGAATACAGATTATGTCCCACATGGCTTTAGAAGTTTTGAGGTTCATAATAGAATGATAAACCTTATCAGGTAGAGCCATACATATTATTGATCTGGCTTTGGTATCAATGGCTACCTTCTTCTTGTCTTCATAAGTCCTTTGGAGATTTCTTTGATAATCTCTCTTTCAGGTATGGCTGTTGTGGTAGCAGTGGTAGGAACAACAACAGAAAGAACATATGGTCCAGTTTCTACATAGTAAGGCATAGTGGGATCTACATGTTCTAGAAAAAGCATCATTCGATTGTTCCAGAGATTAAAGTTATCTCTACTGAATCGAGGAGGTTTTCCAAGAGAACCATTGTCGATATAGTTTGTGTTTGTGTTGAGTTCCATTTGAAGAATAGCAAGGAAGAGAAAAGTATAACCAATATCTTGTTTATAAGTTTAAACAATCTGCTCTGATACCACTTGTTGGTCCTGAAGGGGTTACACAAGTACAACAGTTTGTAGAAGGGGGGGGGGGGGGGGTTGAATACAAACACAATTTTTTTTGGTTTTCTAAATTGTTTTTGATAAATCAAGTTACAATTTACAGTTTGTTGCGGAATAAGATTAAGTAAACCTAATCTAAACAAACTTGAGAAGCACTAAGTGTTCTTGCACAAGAAACTAGAGAGAAAGGAAGATGTAGAAAAGCAAAGGTTTTCTACGCACTAAGTAGTTCAGGGAGATCCTTCAAACTGAAGGGGTATTACTCCTATTTATACCCATTGCATTAAATGCATGGCAGAAGGACTTTACACGTGTCAACATCTGGTTGGGCGCATGCTTCTGACTTTTAGCAACACATGTTTTGGGTCGTATGGTGAACAGTGTAGTGGCAGAGTGGTTGTACGATCTTGGTCAAAAGCATGTATCTTCTGACAATCCGTACTATGTGTGCAAGAGAACAAGACAAACATATCTTGAGTAGCAAGCTTCATGATAAGCGATCGCTGAGGAGGTCTTCCATCAGAGAAGAGTTGATGTAAGTCAGCTATCGCTGAAGCTTTCTCTTGATTTGTCGCGCGTGTAGATATGTGTTGGTTTCTCTGATCTCCGCATCAGATCATGAGTAGACTTGTCACTTGTTCATCAGCTTTGTCTTCGATGTCAGTGATGAGCTCCTTTGTTGCGAAACTTGTCTTCAGGGATTACATTTAACACTATTACATTTGAATCCATCAACGATACTGAACAGAGTTAGTATGCTTATCGCTGATGGTGAAACACTAATACATACATATGTTAAATGCAATTTTCACTAAGTTATTCTAAGGGTCGTCATCAAATCACTGAGAGAGTTTGGATCAACAATTTTGAATGTACTTCTCTTTGATTCCTATCTCTGATCACTTAAAAGATGGACAACTTTTAAGTCTAGTTAAATTTTTTCTATTGTTCAAACCACCTCTTTAATCTCAAAATGATTTTATGAATTTCAGAAGTTGGATTTAAATGCTTTGACATCAGAGATTTAGTAACTCTGATCATAAAAAGTTTTAACTCTTAGTTTTCATAATCAGAGTTCTGACCGTGTGTTTTTAGTGTTAATACTTGTGTAGTTTCTCTTCTAAACTAATAGTTGATTAACTATCTAGTTATCGTACACCACGTGTCAGCTTCTAAAACTATTCGTTATTGCCACATCAGATACAGAAAAACTCTCCGGTGGTAATACTCCCGTTTGGATGCGTAATTTCAGTCTAATCCTGCTTAATTGGACACGTGTATTGCTTAATCATTCAAATTAAATGGTTCATGATCTTGATTATGGAATTCACTATATAATTGTTCATATAGACAACATCCAAAAATTTCACCAACCCTAGCTTTTGCTTCGATACACTGTGCCATTTCATCTTTCAATCATATATTTTCTTTTCGATCCACTGTGCTATTTGTAACTATGTCCGGAACATAAGAAGCTTGGAAAAATCACTTCGCTCAGCCCGAACCTGTCTTGACAAATCATTAGGATATGATGATAATGATGTCTCAGTGCCTCTAAGGAACATTCAAGGTCCAAATGCTGGTGTGATTCATGTTGGAGACATTCCTATTGTTCAGATACACACTATTGAACAACATCAAGAGAAGAATGTGAAAATGGATTTGAAACAAAGCTGAAGATATTCAAATGGACGAGTGTCAAGGTGATGCAGGGGAAAATCAGAATGAAAATGTTTCCCGAAACCATAGTGTAAGGAGATCTGTAGCCTCATTCACAATTGTCAGAGAAGAAAAAGTAGTTGAAGAAGAAGACTATGTTGAGGTAAAAGACAAAAACTATGATGTAAACTTGAAATCCGAGAAGTTTAAGGATGAACACAAAATAGTTGTGGAGATACTAAAGAATCATCCTTTCAAACGATGGTTTGTGAGAAAACCAACTGTCCTATGCAATACTGTAGATCCCAGTTTGATCAAGTAACAATGTAACAAAGAAATGATTAAGCTTTATTGATCGAATGTAGAGAGATACAAGATTGGAATGATGAACAACACACTCTCTCTCTCTATTATCCGTATGAAAACTAATCTCATTAATCTCTCTAAGCCCTTAACCTAATTTCCGCTAAAATCACATCTTAAATATCAAGGCTTTAAGCCTAAGGCCCATGGCCCAATAACACACTAATAAGCCCATTTAACCAATTAATGGCTTTTATAAACAATTAAATAAAACAATTCTTTTCTTTATATCACTTTCTATTTTATAGGACTTTTAAGCCTAACAATCTCCCCCTAAAGTTATATAAAGAAAAAAGATCTTGAAATCTTCAGGTCTTGATCTTCTCTCTGTCTTGAATCTTAGAAGTACTTCGGTGTTGCATGTCTTAATGTCTTTCACACTCCCCCTTGAATAATGCTCTTAGTCTTCATAGTATCACGAGTTGAGCCACGAGTTGAATTGGCTTTGAGAAACTTCAGAACTTGTTGAACCAATATGCTCGAAGGAGGAATCAACTTGTTGCGAACACTTCTTGATAAGGGATGAGAAGAACCATGCACTTGTAATCTTTTCTGCACATATCATAATAGTTACTCCCCCTCAACTTTTGCTTACTCCCCCTCAACTTGATAATCTGGGTCTTTGAACTTTTAAAATGTTTCTCCCACTCATGATGATGACTTGTGTCTTTGAATCTGTATCAGTTCTCCCCCTCATGATGATTAGGAGCATCCTGAGCATCATGTAATTCAAAGACAACATTGATGAGTAGCAAAATACCAGATAAGCGTTAAGTAACCAGAATGGGGTAAATATCTAACACAAAAACACGTTAGTAACTGTTATCACAACAATTAAGAAAATTATGTAGCCTATGTTCAGAGTTGGCATCGGGGTATCTCTGATAGGACTTCCAGTTATCACTGAAGTAAAATATTAAAAATTACTTCTCAAACTGTTCCGGCAATATCACGAAGATATGCAATTGGAATCACAAAGACTCGTGCATGTGTGAAAGAAATAAATTATATCTGTTTGGCTCAAAAATTGATTTAACCTGGGACGCAAGTTAAAAATCAATAGACACAGTGATTAGAATATGAAGTTCGGAGACCGGAGCTGATGTCTTCCTTTTTCAATATCTAAGACCTCCGAGTGAGGAATAGATAGATTATGTGCTAAATCTCCATGCATTTATGAAACAAGCATCTTTTGTGAGATACTTGAGTGGCTGGGTGGGGTGACACGAGTTATCGACACTGGGTCCATGTCTGTTTCAATATTCATCTCCAAAAAACGAGAATGAATAGATTATGTGGTTACCCGGATAACTGGCTCGGTTTGGTAAGGACCAATAATTCTTTTAAGTCCTGTCACATCCTCACCGTATTCTTTTCTCTCCACACTCGTCTATACATCTAGACCCCTCACTGTTGTCTATAAATTGATGTGTTTCTTGGATAGGTCCTTCCGGTCCTGGATAGACCATAGAAACAAAATAAATCCTATCTCTCCTTTTCATTTACCAAATTAAAACATTGAAATACACAATGAAGTACGAGTCCTGAACTGATTTGTTCAGAAGTCATAAAAATTAAGTGCAAGTTCTGATCTAAGGTAATCATAAGTCATAATCAATAAAGTACGGGTTCTGAACTGAATTATTCAGAAGCCAAAAAAATGATAAAGAATATCAAAGAACAAAGTCAAGCGCGAACAGAATGACGTGATGAGCACAATATAGTCAAAAATCAAACAAAGAATAGAAATTTTAATTGTGAAGAACAAGTTACAATTATTATATCAGTGAAGAATTGAATCATTAACATGAAATGACGAACTTTGAAACACAAGTACGAGTTCAAGCGAGTGTATTTCCATCGAAAAATCAACAAGTATATGAGACATGGAAATAACTAAGTCAAAAAAATATAACACGTGGCATTCGTGGAAGTTAACATTGGAGAATGACAAACAGAAGTAAGTTATCCAGAATGAATTACCACGGTTCTTTGAATTCACTGAAAAATTCATGTATATGTCAAATACCCGATGCTCCCCCTCAAAATTGGCGTAACCTTTTTTTGTTGTCATGTGAAAGGACTATTCTGAATTGTGTTACACATGACATTCCTGCAAAACAAATTAGAAAGATTTCGGTATCCATGCTTTGATGGATCCTTGATGGTTAGATGCCATAACTTTAAAATGGGGATTGGGAATACTATAGGTAGCGTACGAGTTATTCACATACCTTGCATGCACAAACTCACTCTTTCCACAATAAGTGCAGCAGAGCTTTGCTCGGTTTAGATTGATTAGCTTAGCTATAGGGTAAACATGAGTAGGTGAACCAGTCTTGGAAATAAACGACTTTCTATCAACTACAAGAGAATTATGAGACTTGTTTCCATCACTGTCTTCTGTAGTTGATTTCTTTCTCCAAACCATTTGTTGATCCAAACCCTCAGTGATTTGATAATAACCCTGAGAAACACTTAGTGAAAATTGTAAGTAAACAATATGTATTAATGTTTTGCCATCTATGAAAAATATACTAAGTCTGTTTAGTATCGCTAATGGAAACATGTGCTTTAAATTTATACTTCAGCGAACACTGTACATCAGTGAGCCCTGAGCCTGTTCAGCCTCACTGACGTTCGCTGAATGTTTATCATGTAATTGTTTGCTTATGATCCCTAAAGACAAGATTCGCGTCAACCAAGTTCGAAGCTGAAATCGAAGACCAAGTTGAAGAACAAGTGACTAAATCTACTAGTGACCTGATGCGGATATCAGCGAAGACAATACTTGTCCATCTCACGTGAAGTTTCAAGTAGAAGACTTCAGCGAACGCTGAACTTTATCATTCGCTGATAAAGATTCATTCAGTGAGCGCTGATCATGAAGCCTGTTCTATAAGCAACTTTTGTCTTATCTCCTTGCACGCCCCCGTACGATTTTGTCAGAACGGACATCCCTTTTGTCCAGAATCGTACAACCAACTCTGCAACTACAATGTTCATCATGTGGCCACTAGGATGTTTGCCAAAGTCAAATCATGCAACCAACCATAGGCTGCCACGTGTAAAGGTATACTGACTTGCATTAAATGCATGCAGTATATAAAGAAAACCCTACTTCACATTTGAAGTGCTTGGCTTTCTTCCTCGCTGAACTACTTAGTGTTAGAAAACTCTCCTTAGTTTTCTTATTTCTTTCTCTCTATATTTCTAGTGCAAGTAATCTGTGTGTTCTCATAGTTTGTTTAGATTAGGTTTTTAACTTGTTCTTATTCCGCAACAAACTGTAAATTGTTTGATATTTATCAATAAACAATTTAGAAAGATAAAAATTTGGTTTGTTTTCAACCCCTCCCCCCCATTCTACAAACTTGTATAACCCTTCGAGACCAACAAGTGGTATCAGAGCAAATTGTTTAATCTCATAAACAAGATCTTGCTTATACTATCTTCCTTGCTATTTCTTCAATATGGAAAATTCTACAAACACTAACTACATAGATAATGGCTCTCTTGCCAAACCACCTCGATTTAGCAAAGACAACTTAAATCTTTGGAAAAATTGAATGATGGTCTTCTTGGAAGGTGTAGATCCTACTATACCTTACTATATCGAATGTTCCAGCTACTTCCACCACACTTGTTGTTCCTGAAAGACTGATTCCTAGGATAGTTTCTCAGTGGACTATAGAAGACAAGAAGAAAGTGGCTATCGACACTAAGGCCAGATCTATCATCTCTATGGCTCTTCCTGATGAAGTCTACCACTCCATCATGAACCTGAAAAGTTTCAAAGCCATGTGGGACACTATATGTGTTCAATATGAAGGTACTGCTGAAGTCCAGGACTCTAGAAGAATAAACCTGGTAAGGCAATACGAAAGTTTAATTTGTGGTAAGACTGAAACTCTTTCTGAAGTTCACCAACGTTTTAATTGTTTAATTATTGATTTAAAAACTGTTGGTAAGACCTACTCTAACTCCGAGATCCTGACAAAATTTCTGGAATGTCTTCCTGAAAGCTGGGACAACTATACCGTATGTCTCAAGCTCTCTAAGGATCTTAAACTTCTGACCCTACCTACCTTATTTGGCATTATGCTCAATCATGAGCAGTCGTGTCAACTTAAGAAGAATCTTGTTAAAGATTCCAAAAGCCCACCTGTTGCTTTACTCTCCTTAGAGTCAGTACCAGCTCAGCGATCAACTATCACGATCACTGAAATGGAGTCTAACTCTGATGATTCATCAAACGCTGATCCTTCAGAGCTTGATGAATCTCTAGCACTCCTGACAAATTCTTTCAGGAGGTTTGCTAGAAAGAGTAACTTCAGAAGAACTAAACCTCTCTCTGTGAGTTCCAGATTAGTGCATATAACAGTAGAAATCAACAGGTAAACAACAAGTCAAAATGATTTCCACTGGTCATCCAATTCACTTTGATGATTGATAGAGAATTACAATACAAGTGTTTGAATGATAATGAAGATTTTTTTTGCTAAGCTCTCTCTCTAAACTGATTTTTTCTATAAAAATCTCTAACCTAAATTCTTAACCAAGACCACTTTATATACTTGGACCTATTACAACCAAGGCCCAAGCCCATTCACATTAATAAGCCCAATAACCAATATTAAGGCTTTTACAAACAATTAATTAAACTAATTAAACTCTATATAATTCTTTATATATCTTTCTAATATGTAGGACATTTATGGTCCTAACAATCTCCCTCTAAAGATATATAAAGAAAAATCGGTCTTGAAACCTTCAAGTCTTGATCTTCTCTTCCTTTTGAATCTTTGGAATGCAATGATGTTGCTTGTCTTCATGTCTTTTCAGCGCTCCCCTTAAATAAAGCTCTTGGATTTGATTTCAGCTTTAAAAGAACTTGTAGAACCAATATGCTCGATGGAGGAAATAATTTGAAGCGAACACCACTTGATAAGGAATGAGAAGAATTTTAATCAAATACTCCAAACTGTAAATCCAACGGCTTTTCAACCTCGGATTTAATCTTTGCAATCTTATCTTCAATCAGAACACATTTACTCCCCTTCGGCCTTTGGTAACTCCCCCTCAACTTGATAATTGGTGTCTTTGAATTTGTATCATTACTCCCCCTCAGGATGAGTAGGAGCATCCGTAGCATCATGTACTTTCAAAGACAATACTGGTGAGTAGCAAAATGCCAGATAAAACATTAAGTAACCAAGATGGGGTAATCCACTAACACAGAAATACGTTAGTAACTGTTATCACAACGATTTTAAAAAATTGTGTGGCCTATGTTCAGAGATGGCAATGTGGTATCTCTTATAGGAGTTCCAGTTATCACTGAAGTAAAATTTTAAAAATTACTTCTCAAACTGTTCCGGTAATATCACAAGGATATGCAAATGGAATCACAAAGACTCGTGCATGTGTGAAAGAATTAAATTATATCTGTTAGGCTCCAAAATTTGATTTAACCTGGGACGCAAGTTAAAATTCAATTGACACAGTGATTAGAATATGAAGTTCGGAGACTGGAGCTGATGTCTTCCTTTTTCAATATCTAAGACCTCCGAGTGAGAAATAGATAGATTATGTACTAATTCTCCGTGCATATATGAAACAAGCATCTTTTGTGAGACACTTGAGTGGCTAGGTGGGGTGACACAAGTTATCGATAATGGGTCCATGTATATTTCAATATTCATCTCCAAATAACGAGAATGAATAGATTGTGTGGTTACCCTAATAACTGACTCGGTTTAGTAAGGACCAATAATTCTTTTAAGTCCTGTCACAGCCTCACCAAAATTCTTTTCACTCCGAACTCATCTATCAATCTAGACCCCTCACTGTTGTTTATAAGGGATGTGTTTCTTGGGTAGGTCCTTCCGGTTCTGGATAGACCATAGAAACGATGTAAGTCCTAACACACATTTTATTTACCAAATAAATCATTGCAGTAAACATTGAGGTACGAGTTCTAAACTGAGGTGTTTAAAAGTCAAAACATTTAAGACCGAGTTTTGATCTGAGGTAATCAGAAGTCATAGTTTGAGATAACGGAATTTCAAGAAACAAAATCAAGCGCTAAACAGATTGACTCAGTAAGCACAATATTTGCAATAAATGAGACAATGATCAGAAAGTTTAATTGTGAAAAACAAGTCACAATTATTATATCAGATAAGGATGGAATCATTTGCAAGAAATAGCGAACTTTGAAAACAACTAGGAATTCAAGCGAGTGTATTTCCATCGAAAAATCAACAATGTGAGACATGGAAATAACTAAGTCAATGAAACATAACACGTGGCAATCATGGAAGTTAAAATTGGAGAATAACAAACACAAGTTAGTCATTCATAATGAATTACCACGGTCTTTGAATTCAGTTAAAGTTCACTTACCTTTTATAGTACTCCCCCTCAAATGTGGCATAACCTTTAATGCAGTCATGTGAAAAAAATGTTCTAACCTAAGCGCACATGACATTCCTGCAAAACATATTAGAAAGATTTTGGTATCCATCCATTGATGGATCCTTGACGGTTAGTTGCCTTATGAGGACCAGGGATGCTATAAGAACCGTACCAATGAGATGAATATTTACGGTCAACAAAATCATTCGAACCACATGTAGAACAACAGATACAATCATGAGAAAGTTAAAGCAATTGTTGAACTGAATAAACTCTTAAAGGAAACTTCACACTTTGTTCAACAGAAGTTCGAGAATTAAAGGCATCATGATTGTGATTGTATGTCCTAACATGCGGGACTGGCTTAAATGACTTCGTATTCGTCTTGCTTTCATTAGTCTTTTTCACTACCCAAACTTGTTTGAACCCTTTTCTTCAGCCATTATTATCTGAATTACCATTAAATGTATGACCAGTAGAGTTTGAGTAGGCAGGACGTTTATCAGTCGATCGACCAGTCTTTTGCCTCGACTGTGATTGTTTATGAGAACAAGACTCAGTTTTAGAAACCTTATTCACAGCCGGGGTCTTCGATTTTGTAGAACATTTGCCTTTTTGAAAATTGACCGGGAGATTTACTGCTGGCGAAAGGAAATCGGTATGACATGGAAGAGGTTTTTCAAAAGGGAATGACTCAAACTCTTTGTCTGAACCACCCTCGGAATTCATGAATTTGGAAAAATCGATATCCGGAATAGGTGGACTTGGATTGGTCGAGGAAGGCGAGGAATACTTTGTGTCTGTGTGTGTCGAGGAATTCGGTGCGGAAGCTAGGAAAAAGTCAAAGTTTAAATTCCTTAAAACACACTTATCTTGAGACTCTTTACCGTCTTGTGATGAGATTTTGCCAATGAAAGCTTTATACGAAGATGTATCAGATTAGTTGGAGGAAAGTTCGGGTGAGATCAGCTTTTCGTTCTGGAGTAGGTCAAACTTCTCTCGGAGTTGACCATTTCTCGTATGCTCCTTCATCGCTTATGTTGCCAAAGCAGACAGTTTTTATGTGAGCCGATGATTTCACACCGAAGGATTTCCTGTCCTTCGTCTGACACAGATTCGGTTTTCACGGATTTGAGATTCCCAAGTTCTGTGATAAGCGCTTGCTTTTCCTTTTAAAAACACGATCTTTCCTTCTCGGGTAACTCCTCTAACTCGACTATTTTTGCTTCCAAAACAAGAGGGGGAACATAGAGTTTAAACTCATCTGTCTCAGTTTTGGGTTCGGTTGCTTGGACCTCATCCTTTTTGGAGGAATCCTTGGGTGTCACAACCATATAGCCGTAAAAGTAGTCATTCGAGAGGTAATTCTTTGGATTTTTCGTATAATAATAGTTTGTAGGCTCGTAGCAAGAAGGAATTTGCATTTTGGTTGTGCATTTGCGCTTGTATTCCTCAGTTTCCTCTTCTTTCTCAGGTTCAAGAGGACCAGTCCATCTTATCCTATATTCTGGATACTTTTTGTCTATACCGAGACAACCAAAGTCATAAAGTGTCGGTGTTTTGAATATACCCTTTTCAAGTACTGTGGGTTATCGTATCCGATTCCCCATTCCTTGTTAAAGTATGTGAATTCCTTGGGTTTATTCATGTGAATGGTCTGGTCAGTTTGACCCCTTTTGTGAAGCTTTGTTTCAAGATCAGCTATCTTGGAAACACTCTTTGTGCTGAATTTGAAGAGCAGAGCATTGATAGACAATCTCTGCTTTCTCATTCTCACACTGATCAAGCTTTAAAGTCAGTTCAGATATCTTAGCTCAAAGATCTTTTGGTGCTATCGAGAGATTTGCACACTTTTCCTTTAAGTAGGTGTTGTCAGACTTAAGCTTTTCTGTGATCTTAGTTTGAACATCTAACTTTTCTTTTAGCGTTTTAATTTCAAGCAATTGTTCATTAGAGGTAAACACATAGGACTCTACCTTTTGACCAAGTTGTTGAATCTTATCAACTAAAGCACTATGAGTTGGTAGACATACCTGACAAGATTCTCCAAGAGCTGGAGGCGTGGTGTGGTTTCTCATTGCAAAAAAAATCTCGAGACATCTTTGATGATTGCACTAATGTGATCGTCAGACGATAGGTTCGATTCAAAGTGAGATCCTAACGCAAGGCACTAAGAGTGATGTCCTAACGCAGGTTCTAAAAGTGATTTATACAAAAACAGGTAAGAAATTGACTAATTTGAACTTACTGGATAAGAATCCGGATGAAAAGAGTCTGATCTGGAAGTGTCCGGATCAGAGGTGTCCGGATAAGCATAGGTTTCCGGATAACAGAAAATTACCGGATGGCCTAGGTTACCGGATAAGTGATAGTTACCGGATGAATGAGGTTTCCGAACGAAAATATGAAAAACAATACTTACCGGATGAAATAAGTTTCCGAATGAAATACTTTCCGGAAGAAGGACTTACCGGATAGCAGTGACTTACCGGACGATTTTCCGGATAATATGGATTATCCGAAAACAAAACAAATAACCGGAAACTTGGAGTTGTCCGGGTAAATTGGATTTACCGGACACTTTAGGTTACCGGATGAGTTTTGTCCGGAAAGCAATGAAAAGAGAACTTACCCAGAAAGATTTAAGGATGTTCCGGAAAGCTGTGCTGGTATCCGGAAACTGCGGTTGTGGTGTCCGAATACTGCGGCTGTGGTTTCCAATTCGATGGGAATTCGATTAGGGTTGATGGAAAACTTCCTGAAACGTTAGAAAACTTCTAAAAAGAGCAAAATAACAATACCCAAATCGATAATCAAGCAAACCAGCACGATTTTGAAGAAAAAATTATATTTTTTGATATGAACAGAACACAAAAAGCACAAACTTGATTTTGCTTAAAATCCACTCAGTTGATCGAATTGGAACGAGAAACATTGCAGAATCGCTAAGTAAGATGATGCTAACAGAATGCAATAAACGAAACGAAGCAATTTTAACCGAATCAAAATATGGAATAATGAACTCAAGACCACAGTCGATAAAACTGAACATAAATCTTACCAGAAACCTTTTATCACCTTGAATCGAATCGTCTGTAGGCTCTGATACCAATTGTGAGTCCAGATTAGTGCATATAACAGTAGAAATCAACAGGTAAACAACAAGTCAGAATGATTTTCACTAGTCATCCAATTCACTTTGATAATTGAGAGAGAATTACAATACAAGTGTTTGAATGATAATGAAGATTTTTTTTGGCTAAGCTCTCTCTCTCTAAACTGATTTTTTCTATAAAAATCTCTAACCTAAATTCTTAACCAAGACCACTTTATATACTTGGACCTATTACAACCAAGGTCCAAGCCCATTCACACTAATAAGCCCAATAACCAATATTAAGGCTTTTACAAACAATTAATTAAACTAATTAAACTCTATATAATTCTTTATATATCTTTCTAATATGTAGGACATTTATGGTCCTAACACTCTCTATCACTGACAAGCCAAAATCATCTCCTATTGATAAGGCTACTGCCACTTGCTATAACTGTGAAAAGATAGGTCACTTTGTTAGTGAGTGCAGGTCAAAGAAAGTTTCCAAACCTCCTTCTTATTATCCCTTCAAGAAATCCTCTAACCCAAAGGCTAGAGATGACAATTACCAAAAGCTGAAAGAAAAATATGCTAAGTTGAAAGCATATAAAAAGAAAGGAAAAGGTCTAATCGCTGAAGATCATGACTGGGCTGAGTCTGATGAAGAGTCAGATTCAGATGAAGAAGATGAGGCCAATCTATGCCTCATGGCCAAAATAGAAGAGGGGGAAGAACAAGATGAAATTCCCTCTACTTCTACCTCTCAGGTATCAATCTCTTCTACTTCTACTTCAGCTATCATTGAAGCTGATAGACGTCGAGTTATCGATATACTGACTGTCGATTTATATGATGACATGAATGGCAAGACCAAAGCTGAACAAATGAATTTAGATTTAACTGAACAGCTTAAAAATTGTCACCTGAAAATTCAAGAGCTTTCAAACGTTGAAAATAATTTAAAAGATCAGGTCTACATAAATCAAGTTATAAGTATCGAGCGAGAAAAAACTATCGTTGAACTGAAATCTGAAATGGCTATTGTTGAAGGATGGTGTTGATCTCGATTTTACTCAACAATGATGTTTATATCTATTAGTTCAAACATGATAGAGTGCGGAAGCATTTTAATGAACTAAAAGATATACTTAGGTAGAAATAACACACGAGATCAAGTAAACAAAGTATAAATAAACACTAGATTATCTCAAAGATTCACTTTGTATTGATCAAAATAAGAACACCAAGAACACCGAAAGGTTAACAAGAATTCTGCTCTTAAGGGTGTGTGTGTTGTGCAAAGCTTCTTCGAAGAGCTCAACATAAGCCTTCTATTTATACTATTCTACAGGGGACAAATATTAGACAAAAGGTACAAGACAACATCGTGAATCTGCAAAGGGTACAACGTTAATGTAGTGCGCCAATTTCTGCTAAGGCTGTAACCCATCAGAGGTTGACACGTAGAGATGGCAGGGCATGCCTTGTACGAACGATCTTCAGGATCTTCGTACAGCAGAGGCACGTGAGAAGCACGAATGTCTTTGTCTTGATCTTCATTCTTCAGATTCTTCTAAGTCTTCAATACCACAGAGGCTCTGTCAAGTGTGACAGAGGCTCTATGACCTTGTCCTCTGTGAATGTCTTCTGCCTAGTCTTCTTGCGGTGTCTTGGCAGAGGCTCTGTCGATGTCTATACTTAGCCTATTTTTCAATACTTCTTTAAACATAAAGATTGGAGCTAACAATCTCCCCCTAAGTATTGAAAAATAAAAAATTGAAAGATGCGTGGTTTTCTAGGCTAAGTACACGACAGAAGGTAATTGACCTCTGTTAAAAATTTACTTTCATATAAAGATATGCCAGAGGCATTTACATTCAGTTATAGTGTGTGATATGAAAAGTAAGCAGAGGAAGTTTAAGGAAATCAGATTCTGGCATTTGGGAAGTCGTCGATTTTGTGACCTCCGAATCCTCTACCTTTGAGTTCACGGTATATATTGATGCAGAGGTTTCTGAAGTTGATGACGGAGTCAATGACCTCTATAAATCTGTCTGCGAGAGCTTGATCCATGAACTCTGTTCCTCTGTGCTCCAAGAGGTTGGCTCTAAACTCTACCAGAGTACTTGTTGCATATTTTTGGCAATCAACCTCTAGGAACAACTTTGATTTTCTTGCTGGATCTTGAAAGACATAGCCAATCCTTGGAAAAGTGATGATAGAGTTTGGTCTTGCAGAAGGGGGGCAGTCGTCTTCTGGTGGTGGGAGTCTTAATCGTCTTACTCCAAGGTCTAGACCCAGTTGAAAGTCAGTCAAGTTGTACATCAGAAGTCTTTCTCGCATGTCCACCCTGATTTCACGGTAAGCACTTTGGACTTCAAGTATGTGGTCGTAGTTCCACCTTGTCCAGCTCAGAAGATCAGGTAGATCATAGAGGTTTAGATTTCTCAGATCTACATCTGAAAATGTGGTTTCTGATCTATCCATCCTCTTGACTCTGTAGAGGTTGTAGTGAACCTCTCCTCCGTAGGAATGGGACAATTTACAGTAGATGACCCTGTCAAGCTTGGAGTTTGAGAAGACTTCTTTGATGGATTTGGCTTTCTTTCTATAGAATTGATCTCGTAACTCTTTAACAAGGTCAGGCTGCAGTTTAGATGGTGGCAGAGGATCATTGACTGCTCTGCTGTATAAGTATTTGTGCACCACCTCTTCCATTTTTGTTTGTTGCACAGGAGGTGGTGGCATGGGTTTCCGCAGAGCATCCAAGTCACTTTTCAGTTTGGCCACTCGATCTTCTATGGGTTTAACTTTTGGGTCAAGAATTGGCTTGGTTGACAGACTGTCGAAACCAAAAGCCCAGTTTTCTTCTTCAGGCTTCGGGGTTACAAAGGCGTCGAAGGCGCTTTTCATCAATTTCTCTGTAGGTTGATGCTTTGGCTTCTTCTTCTTTGGTTCCTCTGTTGCTATCCCCTTTCCCTTGTCTTTTCCTGTAATAACCGGGTATATTATTGGTTTATTAAATTTATAATTTTGGTTTTAAGGTAAGTTTTGGGATTTATTTATGGAGTTATAAGTTAAAGGGGTAGACTTTAATATTAGTTGGAAGTTTAAGGATGTATTTTGCCAATTAAGAGGAGTTTGGGGTTCGTTTGGTAAATAAGGTTAATATCTAGATATTATGTATATTATATATATTAGTGTATTGAGTGTGTGTGGGATTAAAAAGAGAGAGGGAGAGAGACATCCAGAGATAGAGAGAGGAGGAAGAGAAGAGAAGAAGAAAAGAAGAAGAAGAAGAAAGAAAAGAAGCAAAATTAAGAGGAGAAATTGGAGTTTGAGGTATAATCTTTGAAGGTAATCTCCTCTAATCTTTTGTTGTTGATTGTTTAATGTTTCCTTCCTTGTGGAGATGATTAGCTAGAAGTATTATTGGGGTATTCTAGAGTTGGATTATGGGTGTTATTGCTTTCTTTGAGAATCCTTCACCAATTCAATGGTGGAAGTTGGTTCTAGCAAAGTTTTGGGTGTTAATGGAGTTTTGGGTTTTTGGGTTTAAAATTGGTGAATCAATAGATAAATTAGATTGAGGGTATTTGTGTATAGAATTGACACATGGATTCCTCCATGTTATTTGATGTTAAAACCTCAATTTATGATGCTAAACATCCATAGAAATGAGCCAAAACGACTTGGAATTGTTTAGGGTTCGAGTTGGGGTGTTAAGAGCTCAAAAAGGGGCTGTTTGCTGTCAAACAGAGGTCCGCGCCGATCTCGGCGCCTATGGGTTGGCGCCACAATCGGCGCCAAGCACTGTTTCTACTTTTTTTTCGATTTTGTTTCTTGAGTACAAGAGTCGTTTTAAGGCGTAATATAGGGGTATGGGTACTCGTTTTGAGTGGAAAATAGCATTTGAACACTTTGAACATGTTAGTTTGGGCGTATAAGAACTCCAAGTATTCTTTTTAATGTTGGTTGTTCGGTTTCTAGCTCGGTTGCGATTCGGGGGTGTTCGGTGAGTTGCTAAGGTTGTCAATTGTCGTAGTGAGTCTTGTATACATATAAGTATGTGGATTTCATCAATATGTATATATTATATACAGGTTTGGTTACCCATCGTTAGTGTGGCTTGGGTGGTGTTCGGTTATGGCGTTAATTGCCGGTTTTGCTCATTGGTATCGTTTGCGCGTGTGTGGCTTCAAACTACCAACAAGGTGAGTTTTACTTTAAAGTATTTTTCTGGAATACATTTTGTGGATAATAAATACTTGATAAATTGTATGAATATGTCATACGTGGGTGATTATAATATATTGAGATATTATAATTACGTGAGTATTATATGAGATTATAATACGTGGCCAGGCTTTGGACCGGTGTGTTAAATTGGCTCGCAACCAATAAATTTGGCCATTGGTGGAGGGATAAGGTGGGATGAGACAAGTATGATGCACAAAATCTTGGTTGGTATTAATTTACGTGTGATATATGTGTATTTATATAAAGAGTATTTTATATAAATGAATTTTTTTATGATTTTCAAATGTCAGGGATTTACTCACTAGACCCTTAGGTCTAACCCTCATTTTCTGTTTTAAAAATATGTATTCCAGGTGATGGTTCCAGTAAGACCCAGTGATTAGAATACTTGATGGGTAGCTTTTGAGAAGATGATCGTTAAGAAAATGTGGATACTTTTGTACTTATAACTTTGTTATTAGTTATTTTGTTATCTAAATTGGATCAAGTTTGTACTGAATTTTATATTGATTAGTCACACTTTGGGACCAAATGTGCAATATGAATTACTTATGCATTGAAAACATGTTATGAATTATATGCTATATGTATATTTGGATGGTGGGTTGTTACAAATGGTATCAGAGCCCTAGTTTAAGGGATTTAGGTATTTGGATTTATACCTAGACTTAAACTGCATGTGAAGTAGGATGTCCCCATTATTTTAGAACCTTGGGATGTTAAGTATAAAAAGGAAGAAGAAACATCATGTAAGGTAATTTCAAATTACATTTGGCCAGTGTAATTGTGAACTTACAAGTACATGTTTGAACCGGAATACCTTGTTATATGGGGTATGTGCTTATGTGTATATTAACCATTGTTTGAATCAACAGAGTGGCAAATCGGACTCGACATATGGATAGAGACGAATACAGGTATATTTATATAAACTCTACACGTGCTAAAGTGCTATTTGAATTCGGTGCAAACCGATTAATTGTGTTTTCAATCTTTTGTTGCTTATTTGCATTAGAAAAGAATTTGATAATTGCGTTGGTAATATAGATAGGAGTGGAGTGCCTATTAAGTTATTTTTGATAATCTTGTTGGAATTTGAGGTAGTAGTAAGTATAGGATGGTGTTGGAATTTGATTTTGTTAAACCTTTCGATTAGGTAATGATAAGTGATCCTTGGTAATTCTGTATATATTGGAATAAGTAGTTATGATGAAAGAAGAGATTGTCATGTGATTGGTTTAAAGTTTTCATTTGTTAACAAATTTTGTATTGGGGATATATGAATTTTTTGTGATAAGGCTTAGTAAGAGTGTATGTTTGGAAGCATTTGGTGTGAAAAGAGGTTGGTTCTAATTTAGTAAGAGTGTAACAAATATTTTGGATGATATCGAAATTAGTATGTTTATTCATTATGATATTGCTTGAGATAAATTTAAGTGAGAAATCAATGGTAATCGAAACTAGAAAGTGAAGAGTGTTATTGGGAATGATTAGTAAGGAAAATCTATTACTGATCAAAGGTGATAACCCGTTATCATATGCGGTTGGATTTGAAAGATTTATCAAGGTGGTAATAAACTTTATTGTATGAGAACGAAAGTGGTTGGTAGTTTAATTTGGAATGATTGATCTAACACTTGCAATTGTTAGCAATTTTCAAATTGAAGGTGCATGTTAGAATTTTGGAAAGATATTGCGAAAGTGTAGAATGTGGCGTTGTGTAAAATTCAGTATTTCAAACGCTAGGTTATGCCTCCAAATGTTAAAGTTTATGTTATAAATAAAATTTCAAATGTGTTAGATGATTTGTGATATATATATAATTTTGTGCTGGATGAGGCACGGTGAATTATTGTATGTTGAAAGAGGCACGATGATATATTTTGTGCTAATCGAGGCACGAGGGGAAATAAAGATGTATTGATTTTGTTAATAAGATGTTTTTATGGTTGTTATATTTTGGGGATGGGTGTATAGTGTGGACCCAAATTGTTTATTATCGTTTTGAAAGAGGATGTTAATGATATTTGAGAAATGAAAAAGCGTGTGGTTGTTTCGAGCATGAATGTGATTTCGGATTAACTCGGTTAAATTCCTGATTTGAGGTGTGGTGAAATTATTGGTGAAGTATAATAATTGTGGGAATTGGGTGTGTGCGATTGGTTTAGAGGTGAAAGAAAGCTAGCTCATAGGATCGGTCTAGAGTAAGCACCTCCTAATGAGCTATCCTTGAGGAAACGTGTGTTATGTTAAGAAGAGAGTAGAAGAAAATAGTCGAATGTAATGATCGGGGTGAAGGGCCATGCGATAGGACGTGGTAGTAGTACGAGAGTGATGTTGTGGCAAGTGTGGAAATCAATTGTAATCTAAGGTTCGTGGTCGGTGTAATTAATGCAAGAAAGTGTTGTCTGTCTTAGATGTATTTTGGATTAGAGAAGTGACGGTAGAGTTGGGGATGACCTATGGAGGAAAATTCAACTACGGATTAAGGTGATACTCCAAGTTGATTTTGTAATCTATTGGGGAGTAGAATGTCGTTATTTTTGGAGGGTTGGATTGTTGGGACATTTTAGAGACACTGATCGAAGGCGCAGTGTGTACAGTCAGCCGATGCCAAGTGAAAAGGTAGAGTACTTAGTGTAATTTATTGCTTTCTAGAACATAGGAGTATGTATGCTAGATTGCCTGGTGCTTATTACACTTTGCTGCACGACTATTTCTTGCTAGTAGGAATTTATGCTAGTCCTGATAGGTTGTTAAGTGAATGCCTTATAAGTGGTATACAGTAGAAACTAAATAACCTTAGAATGTTTGATTTAGTTCTATTGCGCAGCTCTTGTTTGAGTCTAACCGTCGTGGGATAGAATCTTTTATTCGAATGTCTATCTGATTTCACACTGTATGCGTCTGTGCATTCGCGAGGCGACTCGTCATGACTAGTGGAGATTCCGTCATAGCAAGGGTAGTAGGATGAGGTGAACCTGGAGTCTAGATGTGTGAATGTTATTGGTATGATTGATCTGAGATAATATACCTTGTTTGTATCACACGGGTTTTCTTCTTGGAATAAGAGTTGTTTTAGTTAGGAGGGTACTAAATTATTGGTATGCGCCTTGGTATTGAAGGGTTACGCTTAGTGAGAGTTCATTCAGCCTTTCCCGTGTTGATTCTGCGGAAGGGTTTAGCCGAAGCAAGTAAGGTTGTACCGTTAGAAAACACCAGGTTGGATTGGCGGATTTAAGTTGTAAAAGGGATTTAAATTATTAAGTGTTATGATTAGTGTCATAAATTTTTTTTTCCGGAGTCGTGATGAATTCTTTTCGACTTAGTTTTGTAGTGAAATTATTATATGATGATTTGGTAATTATATTAGTTGGGTAAGGTGAGACCGGTGTTGATAAATTTCAATTGCGGAGTGGTTTAAGTGAAACAAATGTCTAAAGGTTTGTGTTAGTATTTTTGGTGCTAAGTTGGAGATGTGAGGAATTGATGTGATAGCGAGTTTGTTATTTTATCAAGAATGAATTAGTATTGATATTTGGATAGAAGTCGGTATGAGTTATGGTGGTGAGGTTATTGAGATAATTGAAATGTTTGAGATTGTGTTTTGCTGATATTCGAGAAATTAAGTTGCTATTTAGACTTTATTTTAATTTTATAAATGATTTGGGGTCAAGTACAATTAAGCATTGAGGTGAGAGTATTACGGTTATACTATGCTAGTATAAGAAATGGAAAAGATAGAATGAAGTTTACGGGTTCGATAAAATTAAGAAATTTTCTGTGATATAAAGTGATTCGTGTTGAGTATATTCTATTCCATGAAAGAGTATAAGAAATAGGTTGTAATTGCTAAGCAAGTTTTATATTGAAAGTATATGATTACGTTTTAGAGTTAGTATCGTAAAAGTGTAGAACACGACGTTTGTAGTAAAAGGCCGGTGAGGTTAAAAGTAGTATTAGCGTGGTAATTGTCCCGAGTAAGCATAGAATGTTGTGTTATTTGGATTAGATTCGTATGAGTAAAAGTTATTTCTTTTTATGAGATAAGTGAATTTTCGAGTTAATTTGAACCTTCGTTGGATTTGATTATTGAGAAAGTATCGTTGTTTTAATGGGGCGAAATTCTTGCGAGAAATTAAAACTCTTGATGTTTTGGGTTGAAATATTGAAGTAGAAAAAATTGGTAAACTAAAAGCAGTAAAGCGGTTGGTCTAGTAAAAAGTCCTTTGGGAGTTCCATAAACACTTTGATGTGTTCAAAGAATGTGATATCAATTCGATAATAGTTACCCTCTTTTGTTGCTTGACTGAATTCCGGGACGGAATTCTTTTAAGGGGGAGATGTTGTAATAACCGGGTATATTATTGGTTTATTAAATTTATAATTTTGGTTTTAAGGTAAGTTTTGGGATTTATTTATGGAGTTATAAGTTAAAGGGGTAGACTTTAATATTAGTTGGAAGTTTAAGGATGTATTTTGCCAATTAAGAGGAGTTTGGGGTTCGTTTGGTAAATAAGGTTAATATCTAGATATTATGTATATTATATATATTAGTGTATTGAGTGTGTGTGGGATTAAAAAGAGAGAGGGAGAGAGACGTCCAGAGATAGAGAGAGGAGGAAGAGAAGAGAAGAAGAAAAGAGGAAGAAGAAGAAAGAAAAGAAGCAAAATTAAGAGGAGAAATTGGAGTTTGAGGTATAATCTTTGAAGGTAATCTCCTCTAATCTTTTGTTGTTGATTGTTTAATGTTTCCTTCCTTGTGGAGATGATTAGCTAGAAGTATTATTGGGGTATTCTAGAGTTGGATTATGGGTGTTATTGCTTTCTTTGAGAATCCTTCACCAATTCAATGGTGGAAGTTGGTTCTAGCAAAGTTTTGGGTGTTAATGGAGTTTTGGGTTTTTGGGTTTAAAATTGGTGAATCAATAGATAAATTAGATTGAGGGTATTTGTGTATAGAATTGACACATGGATTCCTCCATGTTATTTGATGTTAAAACCTCAATTTATGATGCTAAAAATCCATAGAAATGAGCCAAAACGACTTGGAATTGTTTAGGGTTCGAGTTGGGGTGTTAAGAGCTGAAAAAGGGGCTGTTTGTTGTCAAACAGAGGTCCGCGCCGATCTCGGCGCCTATGGGTTGGCGCCACAATCGGCGCCAAGCACTGTTTCTACTTTTTTCGATTTTGTTTCTTGAGTACAAGAGTTGTTTTAAGGCGTAATATAGGGGTATGGGTACTCGTTTTGAGTGGAAAATAGCATTTGAACACTTTGAACATGTTAGTTTGGGCGTATAAGAACTCCAAGTATTCTTTTTAATGTTGGTTGTTCGGTTTCTAGCTCGGTTGCGATTCGGGGGTGTTCGGTGAGTTGATAAGGTTGTCAATTGTCGTAGTGAGTCTTGTATACATATAAGTATGTGGATTTCATCAATATGTATATATTATATACAGGTTTGGTTACCCATCGTTAGTGTGGCTTGGGTGGTGTTCGGTTGTGGCGTTAATTTCCGGTTTTGCTCATTGGTATCGTTTGCGCGTGTGTGGCTTCAAACTACCAACAAGGTGAGTTTTACTTTAAAGTATTTTTACTGGAATACATTTTGTGGATAATAAATACTTGATAAATTGTATGAATATGTCATACGTGGGTGATTATAATATATTGAGATATTATAATTACGTGAGTATTATATGAGAATATAATACGTGGCCGGGCTTTGGACCGGTGTGTTAAATTGGCTCGCAACCAATAAATTTGGCCATTGGTGGAGGGATAAGGTGGGATGAGACAAGTATGATGCACAAAATCTTGGTTGGTATTAATTTACGTGTGATATATGTGTATTTATATAAAGAGTATTTTATATAAATGAATTTTTTTATGATTTTCAAATGTCAGGGATTTACTCACTAGACCCTTAGGTCTAACCCTCATTTTCTGTTTTAAAAATATGTATTCCAGGTGATGGTTCCAGTAAGACCCAGTGATTAGAATACTTGATGGGTAGCTTTTGAGAAGATGATCGTTAAGAAAATGTGGATACTTTTGTACTTATAACTTTGTTATTAGTTATTTTGTTATCTAAATCGGATCAAGTTTGTACTGAATTTTATATTGATTAGTCACACTTTGGGACCAAATGTGCAATAGGAATTACTTATGCATTGAAAACATGTTATGAATTATATGCTATATGTATATTTGGATGGTGGGTTGTTACATTTCCCTTAGGCTGTTCTGCTTGTTGAGATTGGTTTGCCTCTGTTGATTTCAGCTTTAGAGTTTATGAGGGCTTGGATGTGGGTACTTTTGTACTTTTGGGTGGTATTGCCTCTTTTGGTTTCATCTGTTGAGCTCCTGAGGTCTTGGCTGATGGAGGTGCTTCTGCAGATTTTGTAGGGGTTGTCTCTGTTGGTTTTGGCACTTGTGCTTCTGAGGGCTTGGTTGGAGGTTTGATTGGTGAGGCTTGTGCAGATTTGCTTAGATATTTTCTTTTGTGAGCTATTGTCTTGGTTCTGGGTTTGGTTTTGGGTTCTTCTAGTGTTTTGGGTTTGGGAGATGGAGGTTTTGTCTTTTCAGCTTCTGGTGTTTTTGGTTTAGGAGAAGGGGGTTTGTCTTCTGTTGGTTTTGGTGTTTGGGATGGTTGGTCTTCTTTAGATGAGGTAAGTATTTGAACTTGTTCAGTTGTTTTGGGGGTTGGTGAAGGTAAGTCTTCAATGATTATAGAGGTTGTTTCCACAGAGGTGGGTATTGCCTCTGTGGTCTGTTGTTGGGTTTGTCCTTGGGTTTCAGTTTGGGGAGCTTGGGATATAGGTTCTGCTGATATTGGTGGTAGTGCAGGTAAACATCTGGAGGCAGCTCTGTCTTGTCTCATTTTCTCCCCCTCAGGATGACCTGATGATCCATCAGAATCATCATCATAGTCATCCTGACCCTTTTCTCTGGTACCCTCTGCTCTGCACGATGCTTCTGGCTTTTTGGGTTGGGAGGCACTTGCGGCTATCATCTTAGCACATAAATCATCGCAGATGCCTAGTAGGTAAGCGACCTATGCCTATGTGTTGAAGCGCAACTTGCCCACGCCGGCTCGAAAATCCTTGACATAGTTGGTGTTGTAAGCAGTGAAAGCTCTGATGAATTCAGTCATTTCATTCAACACTACTTGACCTATTTCAGTGAGTTGGACTCTGGTGATATAGTCCAGAGGTTTCATAGCCTTGGTTTGATCGAGAGTATGCTCTTCGACTTTATCAAGTGCCTTCTGAAGGTCTTCTGTGGTGATGACTGGAGCAGAGGTTTGTGGTAGGTTCTTTTGTGCTTTTCGTGCCTTCTTTAGTTACTTAGAGAGGTCATCAATGGAGGTTTCCAGAGCAGAAGTGGATGCCGGTTCAGCTTTAGCAGAAGGAGGTGCAGCAGGAGTGACTTTGGCCATAACATTCTTCACCTCTGTGGACAAGGTGTCCACTTTGGTGGTTAGATATGTAATTGCCCTTTTTGTTGTGTCTGCAAAAGAGTCAAAAGATCTTTTCAACCCTTTCAACGTGTTGTCCACAGAGGTGACAAGGGTTTGGAACTCATCCCTTGAGACATGTGGACTAAGTGTAACCTCTGGGTGAACAAATCTATCACCAGAGTGAATCTCTGTTCCTGAGACGCCTTCTGTTGCTCCTGTTTGTACGTTGAGAGCGGAAGGACTTCCCTTCGATCCTAGAGCAGAGGCCTTTTGAGCTTCAGACTCTACGAATGTTCTGTCAAGGACCATGTTCTGATCCTTTCCAGAGGTGGGGACAGAAGTATCCTTGAGTTGACTTGGGGACTTTTCTAGAGTCCCTTCGTCGTTGTGCACTCTAAGCTCCTCTAAAAAGCTTTTTGGACCTAGTTGTGTGTGCGTGTCAGAGGAAACAAATTCCTCTGTTGGGATTTCGGATGTGATCTGGGGCAAATGATCACTTACTGAAGGTAAGCCCTTTGGAGAGGACTCCCCTGGAATGGTTTCCCCGGTTTTCTGTGGCACAGAGGTTGAAAGATTCACCTCTGCCCGGTTTATTGGGGTTGGGTTCGAGATGTGCTGCTCTGTTTCAATAACACCTTCTGCCACTAGACTGGCGGTGTTAGGAATGTGGGTTGCACTAGGAGGGGGTTGGGGTTGTGTGCCTCTTCCATCTACGACATCTTTTTGCGCTTTGGCCTCTGTCAAACATCCTAACCTAAGAGTTTCTCTGCTAGCCTCTATTTCATCGAAATCGTCCATATCCTCTGGGCTTTTTCTTAGTACATCATAGCATGGGTGAGAGCCAGGTAGGGATTGTAGGTCCGGATGCAGAAGTCCCTCTGGAGTGTTTCCCTGTATGCCCTCAGGGGTTCTGTCAGCTTCCTCTAGGGCAGAATCAACCTCTGAGACAGTTACTGATGTGTTGGTGGTGGTCAATTGTTGGACAGTTTCTGAGATTTGGGCAGAGGGCTTTGATTGAATCTCCACCCAGGTATCCTCTGTGTCTATCATCTCCTCCGTGTTCTATAGTTCTGGATCGTAGCTCGGAGGAGAGGGAAACTGGTCACCATGTTCTTCGGCGGTAGGGTCAACTTCTGGTATAGGAGAGGCCATTTGGGTTTGTTCAGGATTGACTTCTGGAATGACAAATTCAGCTGCTGCAGGACTATAACTCTTTTCCATGGATGAACTTGCTCTACCAGAAGTTTGAAGATCTGAAACTCGGTCCTCTGTTGACATCATTGGATGTGCCTCTACAGTCCATCTAGAGGTGTCTAATGTGTCCGCAAACTCACGTTGGTTTATGTATTGTATAGGAGTAGGGGAAAGCAGAGTTTGTTCATCGGCTGCTTCTTCTGCTGTGACTTCTTCTGCGATGCTCTGCAGAGGAGTCCTAGGTTTCTTGGTTTTCTTCCTCTTAGGCTTTGGGGCTCCCTCATCTGAAGATTTAGACTTGCGTTTCTTTTTCTCTCTTGGAGGAGGGGGTGCAGAGGATGCGGCGACCGTTTCTGGACGGGGTTGAGAGATTTGTGCAGCACTTGAGGAAGTTCCCTCTATAGGTTTCTTTGCTCTGGGAGCCTTTTTCTGCTTGGTGGGTGTGGCTACCTTTGTTTTGGAAGCAGAGGAGATCATCTTCTTCCTCTATTCTTTTATCTTGGCCAGTTTTTACTCGTGCTTGGCCACAGCCTATGCGTGCTCCTATGGGCTCATCCTTTCTACAACTATGGTTCCTAGGGGGACTCCTAAACGCAGGGGTGTCGCAGGACTCGGTTCTGGAGTCCTGTGAGCGCGTATATACTCTATCCTAAGTTGTTCATCAGAGGTGTATGATAGAAGTCTGGTTGTCAGAGGTTTGCAGATCGCATACCCTTCTGCGTGTGTTGTGGTAGCCATTCTGCCTAATGGTAAGTCTTGACCACTAGCCCTTCCATCGCCCAGTTGTTGATTCGTAGCAGAGGTTCCAGAATGACTCCGATAGTCCTTTGGAACTGCAGAGCAGGGAGATCTAGAACATTTGGTCCCTTTGCCTTCTGTGTTGAGATGCGTCGATCAATCGTGTTTACCAGCTCTTGCATCATCAGAGCTGCGAAGTCAAGGGGTAAGTCATAATAGACCCCGTACATAATGGCAAGGATTTGGTGAGAGGCTTGATCTGGACTTCCCACTTTTCCTGTGAGGCATCTGTTGAGGATTTAGAATAGGGTATTCCACAGAGGTGGGAATCGGTTTCGCCTAAAGTCATTTCTTTTGTTTAAGTGGGTGTTGTAGCCTAACATTTCTGCAAAGTCGCAGAGCTCTTTATCAGAGGGGATTTCCGCATATTCTTTTATCCCTAAAAACCCTCTGGTGGGCAGATTGAATTCCAAGGAGAGCATAGTTCTGTTAAATTTAAGCTCTATTTTTTCAGACTTGTCAAGTTTTGAGACCCAACCTCTGACTTCCCTTGATTCTGAGTCATAATAGCAGCTCTGCCAGAATTGGTTCATGTATCTGGCAGGGATGCAAGTGATGTTCTTGGATAATAGGGTGTACAACGGGTGGTTTTCCAGTATGTTCAGTAAAATGCCATGTGCTTCCCCAAAGGCTGTTCTTGAGGGCACAAGGAAGTGATTATTGGGTTTGAGGGGTAATGAGTTCTCGAAATGGTTATTTTCGATAAAGAACTGTAGGTGAGTTGTGGGAGTGAAATCAACGGATTCGCCTTGTTGTTGTTCTGGATTTGTGTCCCTGGTTCGGTGTTGTGAGTGCTCGAAGTGAGCAGGGGATGTCGCCGGTGAGTTTCCGGTGGAAGCCATCGCTGAAGGTTGAAGAAATGGAGTAGAAAGAAGAAGGTTGCAGGTTTTTCACTGTTCGCCGGAGTTAATATTGAGAGGTAATCGTAAAGAAAATGAAGAAGGTGAAACGGGGTTATATAGGTGAGGTTTGGAACGGATAGAATTCTACAGTAAAAATCGAATTAAATGATATTTGGGGTCCGCAATCGAGTACACACAGTTGGGTTCAAGTTTCAGAAGTTCATGTGGCACGCACATCCAATGAGAAAATGCCACGTTGGAGGTGTCAGAACACGATTAGACGTCGTGCGCGGCCCATTAATGATGAGCGCGTGGGCGTCTCTATACTCGAATGACTGTCACCTTCAGAAATAACCCGCATCCTACAGAATCCCGTTTCTGTGCACAAGTGTCAGATCGACAGAGGCTCTGTGGTGGAATGAGCTCTGTGATTTGAAACCTTTGTACGTTACCTCTGAGCTTGCATCTTTACCAAAAACATTTAAAAGCAATTGAAGTGATCGATAGAGTTTCCGTATAGAATTTTCAGTCACAGAGGCTCTGGCTTACAGAGGCTCTGTTGAGCTCAGCAGAGGCTCTATGACCTTAAATTTCTAATAACGGAAAGCTCATAAGACTTTTTGATCATCCAAAGTTTTCATTGTCTTAAACGCTGTTTTTAGGACATATTTGGAAATTGGTGTCCTAGAAAACTGTTTTGGAAAGAGGTTTTGTGCGAGACATTCTCCTTTTGGTTTACCTTTGCTCGGTGAACTTCCTGACTTCTGTGGGTTTGGCTAACCACTCCTCTTCTTTGGCTCCCCCTTGAATTAGCAACTTCTGTAGATTAATTCAAGGTCTCCTTCTGCTCCCCCTTGACCTATGCTTGGATCAAATGAGATAAGTAATGCATAGAACATAGGTCAAACTCATCAGAGGCTATGTGGAGATCGTCAGAGGCTCTGAGCAGTCTCACAGAGGCTCTGTTGGGTACAGAACTTTTGAAGATAGAGAATTTACATACAGAAGAATGTAAATATATACATATATACAAGAGGATCAAGTCTTACTTACAGAGGTCTCAACTCATGTTTATAATACCTAACTTACCCACTAAGAAAAGAAATATTTTCTCATCAAGTGCCTTGGTGAATAAGTCAGCAAGCTGATATTCAGTGCTCAAGAAGTACATCTCAATTGTTCCTTGTTCAACATGATGTTTCGGAAAGTGGTAACGGATATCGATGTGCTTTGTTTTGGAGTGATGTACTGGATTTGCTGAAATCGCTATGGCACTTTTGGAATCACAGAGGATGGGTATCTTGTAGATATTGTGACCGTAGTCCTTTAGCTGAGTTCGCATCCACAAAACTTGGGAGCAATAGCTAGCAGCAGCAACATATTCAGCTTCTGCTGTAGATATCGATACACAGTTTTGCTTCTTTGAAGTCCAGCTTACTAGTTTACCACCCAGGAATTGACAACTCCCAGAGGTGCTCTTTCGGTCAAGTTTGCATCCTCCGTAATCTGAATCTGAGTAAGCCGTAAGATTAAAGCCAGAGTTCTTCGGATACCAGAGGCCAAGATTTTTGGTTCCCTTTAGGTATCTGAAGTTCCTCTTTACAGCAAGAATGTGTGATTCTTTTGGATTAGCTTGATATTTTGCACATAGGCATGTGGCAAACATTATATCGGGTCTACTAGCGGTTAAGTATAAGAGAGACCCAATCATGCCTCTGTAGAGCTTGCACTCTACAGATTTTCCACCTGGATCAGAGTGTAACTTATTTCCAGTTGACATGGGGGTCTTCATGACAGAGGCATCAGAGAGATTAAATTTCGAAAGAATGTTAGAGACATATTTAGCTTGATTTATAAAAATTCCCTCTGATGATTGTTTTACTTGGAGTCCTAGGAAGAAGTTTAGTTCTCCCATCATACTCATTTCAAACTCACTCTGCATGAGTTTTTCAAAATCAGTGCAGTGTTTTGCATTTGTAGACCCAAAAATAATATCGTCCACTTAGATCTGTACAAGCAGAATCTCATCACCTTTTCTTTTATAAAACAAAGTATTATTAGTTGTACCTCTTTCGAAATTATTTACGAGAAGAAAGGTTGAAAGGCGTTCGTACCATGCTCTTGGAGCCTGTTTCAGTCCATACAGAGCTTTGTCGAGAAAGTAAACATGGTTTAGGTACTTGGAACTTTCAAACCCTGGTGGCTGCTGGACATAGACTTCTTCTTGAATTTCACCATTTAGAAAGGCAGATTTTACATCCATTTGAAAGACTTTGAAACCTCTGTGGGCTGCGAAGGCTAAGAAGATTCTTATTGCTTCGAGCTGTGCGACAGGGGCAAAAGTTTCATCGTAATCAATGCCTTCTTCTTGGCGATATCCCTTGGCCACCAATCTTGCTTTATTTCTAATAACCACCCATCCTCATCCTTTTTGTTTCTGAAGACCCATTTAGTCCCTATTGCTTGTTTCCCCTTTGGCAGAGGAACTAGGGTCCATACCTTGTTTCTCTCAAACTGTAGAAGCTCTTCTTGCATAGCATCTACCCAGTTTGGATCATCTATGGCTTCAGAGATACGTTTTGGCTCGATCACACTGATAAAATTTGTAAAGAAACAAAAATTAGCAGTGGCTGATCTTGTCTTAACCTTTTCAGAAGGATCACCAATAATTAGGTTCTGAGGATGGCTCTTCGCCAATTTTGTAGTTCTTGGAAGATGGTCATTAGCATCATCTAGCTGAACCTCTGTGGTTGCACCCTTTGGTTCTGGTGCAACCTCTGTAGTGGAAGGTACTTCTGTGCTTGAACTCGGTTCTTCAGCTTGTGTAGGTATTGGGATTAGAGCTGGAATAGATTCCTCTGATGCGATGGAGACTGAATCCTCATTTTCCTCTGGTATCGGTTCCTCTATTGTGGCTGGAGTTGGTGTTTCCAGTGCCTCTGTTGTTGTATCTTTACTTGTGTCATCTTCTGTTCGCTCCCCCTCGGCATTAGAATCTGCATGATTCACAGAAGAGGATGAAGTATTTAATGGACCAGTTAGAGATATACCTGACTCAGTCTGGTTTACATAAGATGATTCTCCAGAGGCTCTGACAGCTCCAGCAGAGGGATCGATATCGTCGTGGAACATCTCTTCAAATAGCAGATTTAGGTCTGCTTCTCTTGTCTTTGAGATGCCAGAGGATTCCTTTTTCAGACCGAGTTCTGAACTGATTTGTTCAGAAGTCTTTTGAAAGGAGTCGTCAAAAGATACATTAATACTCTCCACAATGGTTCGTGACCGCAGAAGGTAAACTCTGTAGGCCTTTGAGGTGGCAGAGTACCCAATGAACTTGCCTTCATCTGCTTTCACATCAAACTTTCCTCTAGGTTCTCTATCATTTAGGACTTGCATCCAAAAATATGGAAGAACTTGATGTTTGGTCGCCTTTTGTTGATCAAATGGTAAGGTGTTTTGATGTGTCTCTTTACTATGGTTGATCGATTTTGGGTGTAGCAAGCGGTTGATACTGCTTCTGCCCAGAAAGAAATTGGCAATCCAGATGCTGTCAGCATAGTTCTTGCAGCCTCCACTAGCGTGCGGTTCTTTCGTTCAACCACACCATTATGTTGTGGGGTGCGTGCAGCAGAGAAGTTCTGAGATATACCTTCTTCTGTGAGATAAGCTTCAATGACAGAGTTTTTAAATTCTGTGCCATTGTCGCTTCTTAACTTTTGCACCCTGCACTCATACAGAACTTGGATTCTTTTCATTAGGTTTATCAGAATGTTTGGAACATCTGATTTCTTTCTGACAAATTCTACCCATGTAAATCTCGAGTATTCATCAATCAACACAAGTATATACTTCTTGCCACCTAGGCTCTGTGTAGCGATTGGACCGCAGAGGTCAACATGAAGCATGTATAGAGGCCTAGGGCAAGACACATCAGTCTTGCCTTTATGGGAGGCTCTTTTGAGCTTACCCATTTCGCAAGCAGAGCACAAATGATCTTTACTGAATTTAACATTTGGCAGACCTTTGACTAAATCAAGTTTGACAAGTTTATCTAGAGTGTGAAAGTTGAGATGGCAGAACCTGTTATGCCATAACCAGGCTTCTTCGTTTTTACAGGCAACAAGATAGAGCTTGTCTTTCTTGTTCTTGGCACTGAAGTTCATGAGGTATAAATCTCCCTTACGTTCGGCTCACAGAAGTTCGACTCCTGTGTCTTCACCTTGTAGAGAGCAGAAGGTTCTTTTGAACATGACGTCAAAACCCGTATAACAAAGTTGGCTAACACTAAGTAGGTTGTGTTTAAGGCCATCCACATATGCAACTTTGCATACGGTTATGTTTTCCTTCTTGATGACTCCATGGCCTTTAATGTACCCCTTTTTGTTGTCGCCAAAGGTCACAGATCCACCATCGAGTTTATCTTTGTAAGTGGATAGTAGACCTCTCTCGCCAGTCATGTGCTGCGAGCATCCGGAGTCTAGATACCAGATCGGCACAATCTTCCTCTGTAATACAATCAGAGATTTTTTGGTACCCATATCCAAATGGGTCCCGGTTTGTTAGGGGTCTTCAAGTTTGCCTTAGCATCCTTGGTTTTGGTTTTAGCTTCTGATGAAGAACCATTTTGTTTCTTCTTACCCTTGAATTTTGCATTCTTTTTGGGTCTAGAGAGGAAACAGTGTGGACTAGAGAAGTGTTGGTTTAATTTATGCATAAGTACAAAACAATGACAATAATTGATATGCGAAGTAATTTGCTTGAACTTTTCATTGAAAACACTAAATAGGGGTACAGAGGATTTATTTTTACAATCTACCCTAACATCTGACTTCCTATTACGAGAAGACCTATGTAGACTAGATTGTTGTTTTGAAAATCCTCTGGGGAGAGTAGCCTTCTGTGGACCCCTTCCTCTGTGGTGAACTTCTGCAGGTTTCACTATCACAGAAGAAAAAGATTTGTTATTTTCAACCCACTTCCCCTTCTGTTGCCAAGTTAGTTTTTCTTTAAAAGGCCTTAAGGGTTTTGTGGTTCTAGAACTTGTTGGATTTTGAGAAGACATTTCCTTTTGTTGTTTGATTTTCTCAAGCTCAAGAGAGGTTTTGGCTTGTATACACATGTCCAAAAAGTCTGGACAGATAGGAACACTTGTGATTTTCTCCTTAGGAGGAATAGCTTTGTTAAGAATTCCAGAGGGTAATTTAAAATCCTCTGAATCACAAGGTACTATATCTGACTCATTTGAGTCAGTCTCAGATTCGTCAGAGGATGAATCGTCCTCATATACAGAGGTTGAGTCACTTTTATCTCTCTCGACAGAGGCTGGACTTTCAGAGCATGTGCCATACTCGCTTTCTTCCTTTTCTATGGGATTGTCTCGAGTTCTTTGTCGGTACCCTCAAAGAAGTGAATCATTCGTAACTTCCACTGAGGGTACTCATCTCTGAGTAGAGTGGGTGGCTTGGTTAGAGAACCAGCAGTGAAGAAGTTGTTTGTGTTCGCCATTTTGAAAGAGTTTTAAGAGAATTACAGAATAAAGCAAAGTATGAACAACAACCTTTCAGATGATGAAATGGATTTTTCTAAATGGGTTTTCAAGCTTAAAACCTTGAACAATGCACTAAACTGGAGAGTTTTAACCGAAGAAATAGATTATGTAGGTTTACCAAAGTCGAACTAGTCGAGAATGGCAGAAAAACAGAGGTTGTTTGTAATAAATGAAGAACATGTTAAAGCTAATCCAAGTTTCTACCAAAAATCATTGTCAGAATGGATCTCTTGATATAGAAAATCAAGGATGGCTCTGATACCAATTGTTGATCCCGATTTTACTCAACAATGATGTTTATATCTATTAGTTCAAACAAGATAGGGTGCGGAAGCGTTTTAACGAACTAAAAGAAATACTTAGGTAGAAATAACACACGAGATCAAGTAAACAAAGTATAAATAAACACTAGATTATCTCAAAGATTCACTTTGTATTGATCAAAATAAGAACACCAAGAACACCGAAAGGTTAACAATAAATCTGCTCTTAAGGGTGTGTGTGTTGTGCAAAGCTTCTTCGAAGAGCTCAACATGAGCCTTCTATTTATACTATTCTACAGGGGACAAGTACTAGACAAAAGGTACAAAAGGTACAAGACAACATCGTGAATCTGCAAAGGGTACAACGTTAATGTAGTGCGCCGATTTCTGCTAAGGCTGTAACCCATCAGAGGTTGACACGTGGAGATGACAGGGCACGCCTTGTACGAATGATCCTCAGGATCTTCGTACAGCAGAGGCACGTGAGAAGCACGAATGTCTTTGTCTTGATCTTCATTCTTCAGATTCTTCTAAGTCTTCAATACCACAGAGGCTCTGTCAAGTGTGACAGAGGCTCTGTGACCTTGTCCTCTGTGAATGTCTTATGCCTAGTCTTCTTGCGGTGTCTTGGCAGAGGCTCTGTCGATGTCTATACTTAGCCTATTTTTCAATACTTCTTTAAACATAAAGATTGGAGCTAACATATGGTATAAGTCCTCAACAAAGATCTCTGAAATAATCGGTGCTCAGATCCCTGCTAAAGACAGAAGTGGTCTTGGTTACAAAGCTGACGCTGAGGAACCAACCACTGATCGTTCCATGCTTAAGTTTGGAATGTTTGTGTCTTCTGTCCCTGACACCTCATTACCTCAGTGTTCTTCTTCTTCTAAAACTCCCATACTTGAGGAAAAACCTACCTTGATTTCTAAAGGTAAAGGTAAAGAAAACGTTATTGATCAAAAACCTCAGTAGGGTACCTATGTACCTAAGCTGAAAGTTCCAAAACCTTCAGCGAATCAACCCTCTACTTCTAGGACCAAGATCCCTGAATTCATTCAGCGATCTACTCCTAAAATAAGAGTGGATGTTACTGGTAAAAAATCCGAAGAACTGATAGTTCCTCCAATTTCCAATGCCAAAGGTATTCTTGGTGTTGGCCCTTCTCATTTAAAACTATCTAATAAGCATGCCAATGGTCCTAAAGCTACTTTTAGCCATAGGAAATGTTATTACTGTGGACTTACCGATCATATTGCTAGTAAGTGCCCTACAGCCACCAAAGCTGAGAAATTAGCTAAGGTGAAGATCAATGCCCTAAAGGCAAAGAAGACAAATCCTGGTGCAAATCAGGTTAAGGTGAAAACCACCACTGAGGTTAAGAAATTAACCAAAGTGAAGAATGTTACTGAAGCTGAATCTTCAAATGCTGCGAAGATTGTTGAACCTTCTACTTCCTCTACCACCACTGACAAATGTGGTCCCATAGTTAAGTGGGTACCTATTCAAAACTAATCTTCCTTTGTTTGCAGGTCTCGAAGGGTATCTGGTATCTTAATAGTGGATGCTCTCGACATATGACTAGAAAGAAAAACTTGCTCACTGAATACAAGGAAGAGAAAGGTCTCTCGATTACTTTTGGTGGAAATGGAAAAGGCTATACCCGAGGGTTTGGTGTACTCTCTAATGGTACAACAACCTTCAGAAGAGTCGCATATGTTGAAGGACTAAAGCACAATCTTCTTAGCATCAGTCAGCTATGCGACAAGGAATTCAAAATTTGCTTCACTAAGAAAGCATGTTTCGTCACTGACAAGAAGGAGAAATTTGCTCTCAGCGGATATCGTTTGGAAAATGTTTATGTAATAAACATGGACTCAACAACCACTGAGAATTCTTGTTTTTTCTCCAAAGCCTCTCCTGATGTCGACTGGCTATGGCATAAAAGGCTCTCTCATCGAAACTTCAAGACACTGAATACTCTTTCTTCAAAAGAGTTAGTCACTGGTCTTCCTCAACACTCATACGCTAAGGAACCTCTTTGTTCAGCGTGTGAGAAAGGAAAACAAACCAAAGCTAGCTTCAAGTCAAAGAAAGTTTCCTCAGTGTCATCTCCTCTTCACCTTCTCCACCTGGATTTGTTTAGCCCTGTCAACGTTCAATCCATCGCTGGAAAGAAATACACTCTATTTATTGTGTACGAATTCTCTCGCTACACCTGGGTGATGTTTCTCCGTGCTAAGAGCGACACCTCAGAAGAACTGATGTCCTTTGACAGGAAAATGGAAGTCCTGAATTGTCACACCCCGCTAAAGCAGAAATACGGGATGTCACAACTCAAGGTTTCATTGCGTAAGGTAGAAGACAACACACAATCATCATAGCTAAAAAGTTAACGAAAATACATCTTGTTCCAAAATACAAATTGTCCAAAAACATAAATTGACATCATAAGGAAAATAGTGTTGGATGCCGCTACTTGTGGTGCCTTCTAAAGTTCCAACCTTACTAAAGTTTTCGGTATGCATAATAGTTTTAATGCACTTATGTAAATCCGCACAGTGGATTGAGTATTCGGTTGTAGTTTAAATGCATCATTGTAAATCCGCACAGTGGATAAAGAATTCGGTTGTCAACATGCGCAAGGTATAATATTGTATACAAAATGTTAAAGCCATGAGCCCACTACCAAAACCTAGTGACTGCACACGCCCCAAAGACACATGTTCCTCACAAACATGATAAAGAAGACGGTAACTATGCACTCGCGAGGTGAGTGGGTGTCAACCAAATAACGTTATCCATAATATACCAACGGCTCGCACAATGAGCTAATGGGTAATGTAAAGTTGAACCAGGGACTTAAAATGAATGTGAAACTCAGAATCAACTAACATAAGTATACATACCATAGCGCATGAAAATTCGTAGCAATATGAATCATTTTGAGTAAATAGTACAACCGATGCGTAATTAAATCGTAACATGCTTTTCACCCCAAAATGTATAAAATAGTAAAAAGGGGCTGTGAATCTCACGGTGATAAGCGAAGGTGTTTCCGAGATGCTCAAAATCTCACTTGTACTTTGATCCTACTCCGATCCTACGAATCGTAAGAGCACTAGTAAGTCTCCGGCTTAATTCTAGGGGTTTAGTGAAACCCAATTATCCACGATGTCATAAAATGCCTTATGTAGAACTTTGTTTAAGGTTCATATTTTTGTTGATGGTCTAAAATACCTTGCATGTCTCATTATTAAGTTGATTAGTTAACACAAGTCTCAAATTTTATAAAATAAAATGATAAAATTGTTAAAAGTTGCTTTTTAATAATATTTGGAAATCTACTTTTCTGTCCAGAATCTTTGTGTCACTTTCAGTTCATTTTTAGTTATTTTCCAAGGCTTTTCTGGACAGGAGATTTTTACTCAAGATTACACTATGTGTTAGGGAACTTTTGGCATAAAAACCATAATTTTTGAAGATGTTTAAGTGCATCAAATAGTTTTTA
The DNA here is from genome assembly GCA_033807775.1 of Saussurea involucrata. Lineage (NCBI taxonomy): Eukaryota > Viridiplantae > Streptophyta > Magnoliopsida > Asterales > Asteraceae > Saussurea > Saussurea involucrata. The sequence goes on along the minus strand of CM066312.1, from coordinate 68,896,139 downwards.
TAAAGCAGCTACTACAGAAAACATAGCGGTTTGCACACTCTTTTTGTGACGTCTGTTTCAAGGTCTAAATCTTTGAGTTTTTGAGTGAAACCACTTGGGTTCGAATCTTAACATATAAACATAAATTCCAGAAGATATTTCACCTCATTTGGTTAAATATTGAGAGAGTTATGACATTTTAAAGAGAGAGGTAGAAATCTGACATTTTAAATATTGAGAGAGTTATGACATTTCAAACGATAGCTTCTAGGAAAATGCATCTAACTTTAAGTTTTGCCATGATTTTGTTCATTTTGCATGGAATCCGATTTGACACTTCCCCAAACAAATATGTTCAGATGAATATTTGTTTTTAAGCCTCTAGAACTACATGCATGTATATTAAATAAAGACATCTTTCAAAAATCCTAAAAATGGTTTTCTTGCTCTCTTTTTGAAGATTTCTTGAGTAGTCAAACCAAGAACTTGTTTTTGCTATATAAAATAACAAGTTTTTAGCACATGCATGGAGATTAAAACAAGTTTTTAGTGTAATATAGGGTTTTTCATAAAACTTCTTAGAGATTAAGATGTTGGTTTTGATGAAGAACACATGCATGTTTGTAAGAACTTTCAAAAGTTCCTTCTTTGATCTTAACATAGGTTTGGTCATGGATTCATCCCCTTTTTAATAGCATGCAATATGTTATGGTGATGAATCTACAAACATTAAGATTCAAGAAAAGGTCTAGCCAAAACATACTTAAAACTAGAGTAGAAGAAGAAGAAGACTTAAAGAAAATGAAAGAACATAAACAAGAGATGTGTAGGCTTTGCTCTACATATGATTTTACCTTAAGAACTACTTGAATACTTGAGCTTTATTGTGTTTTAGGGGCTGCAGTGTGAAGGTTTTTAGGGTGAGTATAGAGAGAATTTAGAGAGAAGAAGAGAGAAAGTTCTCTAGAGAGAAGTTAGAGAGAGAGAGGTGAGATGTGTTATGGATTTGAAATGAGAGAAATGAGTGAGAGAGAGGAGATATGGGGAAGGGTGTGGCCGGCCATGGGGGGAAGAGAGGGAGAGGTTTAGTGTAATAATTGTAAAACACATTTTGGTCCAATGACAATTTTTGACATTTCTCTTTCTATTTTTTTTTGAATTAACTAGACATACAAATTAAATTGTGTTAATAGCATGGTTCTAAATAACTCGTTATGGCGCGTTATGGCGTCAAGGCTTGGGGTCGCCGCCACGTTAACCCCTATGGCTCCACATTAAGGCTTGGCTTGCATTGTAACGCGTTATGGCACGTTATGGCGCGTTACGATGCGTTACAACGCGTTACGACACAACATTTTGTAAGGCATGAGATTATTTTTAATATATAAACAAATGATAATTGGTTGTGCAACCTAAGACTTAAATACACATTTAAAGAAAACTTGAAACTAAAAACCCAAAATTGGTAAATACTTACTTCCATTCTCGTACACGAAGAGTCGAACGTGAATTCTTGAAAATTTGAAGAAAGTAGTGAGTAGAGATTCAAGAAATTACTCCCGATTTTACACTCTTGAAATAATTTTCCATAAGCTCTATAGATTTCGTATCAATTGTCTTTTTTTATTACTTTACATGAATTTGTTTTGTTCTACGTTATTATTCTATACACTAGCACACAAGTGTGTATCTATGTGTATACGTATATATATATATATATAGCCTTAAGGCACGCCTTGAAAAACGCTGTGGCCTCGCCGTAACTTGTAAGGCTTGAGGCTTGACCTCACCGCCACGCCACGCCTCACGTCATTTAGAACCTTGGTTAATAGGAATAATGCTTGTTTTATTTGCAAGTATTTATTTTTGCAAAGTACATATATATGTACTTAGGGTATTTTAAATTGGCATTTTATGAGATTTATGGATAATTCACTTATTTAGGCAAACGCTAGGCAAAATTCTCAAATTTTTCTAACAATACTGTTTTTACTGCTAAATTCGACTGTGTTGTCTAAAATATGAATAACTGAAATGTTCAGTACAAATCTAACCTGAAACGTAAATTTGACGGTTGTCACAGTCTCCCCCGATTAAAAGAATTTCGTCCCGAAATTCAAGAACTTTCAGCATTAACCGGATTCTTAACAAAGAGGTGAGGATACTTATGTTTCATGTAGTCCTCTCGTTCCCATGTATACTCAGACCCACGCCTTGTGTTCCAATGAACTTTCACTATCGGAATTTTCTTTCGTTTCAGACACTTAACTTCTCTATCGAGAATCTCAATTGGTTCTTTTATGATGTGCAGCTTATCGTCAATTTGAACTTCTTCCAGATGTATGATTAATGAGTCGACAGCTAGACATTTCTTGAGGTTTGACACGTGAAACGTATTATGGATAGCACTTAGCTCCTTAGGAAAATTGAGTCTATAAGCCACTGGACCAATCCTTTCAGAGATCTCAAATGGTCCGACATACCTTGGGCTCAATTTTCCTCTTTTCCCAAACCGTACTATTCTTTTCCATGGAGATACCTTTAGAAGCACTTTATCGCCAACTTGGAATTCTAAGGGCTTCCGACGATTATCCGCACAACTTTTCTGACGATCTATGGATGCTTTGAGTCTATCCCTAATGATTGCAATCTTGTCGGTAGTTTCTTGCACAATATCGGGTCTAGATAGCTGTCTATCTCCAATTTCTAACCAACAAAGGGGTGAACGACACTTGCGTCCATACAAAGCTTCAAATGGCGTACACTGAATACTGGTGGGATAGCTACTGTTATAAGAAAACTCGACCAATGGCAAGTGATTATCCCAACTTCCCCCAAAGTCTAACACGCATGCCCGATGCACGTCTTCTAACGTTTGTATAGTCCGTTCACTTTGCCCATCCGTTTGAGGATGATAGGCAGTGCTCAAATTCAATTGCGTACCAAAAGCTTTCTGAAGCGACTGCCAAAATCGGGATGTGAAACGGCTATCTCTATCTGAAATGATGGAAACTGGAACTCCATGACGCGTAACAATTTCCTTAATGTAGATCTGAGCAAGCTTATCCATCTTATAATCCTCCCGAATCGGTAGGAAATGTGCAGATTTCGTGAATCGATCTACTATAACCCAAATCGAGTCGTGCCCTTTGGCAGTCCTCGGAAGTTTGGTTATGAAATCCATGGTTATTTGTTCCCATTTCCACTGGGAATCTCCGGTTGTTGTAGTAGACCAGATGGCTTTTGATATACAGCTTTGACCTTTGAGCAAGTTAAATATTTCCGTACGTACAAGGCAATATCTTTCTTCATTCCTGGCCACCAATAATATTCCCTTAAATCCTTGTACATCTTATCAGCTCCTGGATGAATTGAATACCTAGACTTGTGGGCTTCGTCCAGAATCGTTTCCCGTATGTTGTTGGCTTTTGGAATCCAAACTCTATCCTTGAAGTAGTGTACCCCATCAGCCTTAGTTTCAAATCTAGTTTCTATACCGTGAAGGGTCTCGTCCTTCAAGTTTTCCGTTTTCATTGTGTGAGCTTCAAGAATTCGAGTCTTTAAACTCGTTTGTACAAGCGCTCCCATCGCTCATACACGTGAAGGTTTTACCCTTTCCTTCCTACTCAGGGAATCGGCTACTACATTGGCCTTACCTGGATGGTAAAGAATTTCACAATCGTAGTCACTGAGTAACTCTACCCATCTTCTTTGTCTCATATTGAGCATTTTCTGGTCTAGAATATGCTGAAGACTCTTATGATCGGTGAAAACAGTGCACTTAGTGCCATACAGATAATGTGTCCAAATCTTTAAAGCGAACACCACATCTTCAAGCTCCAAATCGTGCGTGGTATAGTCCTTTTCATGAACCTTTAGTTGCCTTAAGGCGTATGCTATAACCTTGTCCTTTTGCATCAATACGCAACCCAAACCTTGATGCGATACGTCACAATACACCACAAAATTATCCGTTCCTTCCGGTAACGCTAGAATTGGTGCATTGCACAACTTTTTCTTCAGCAGCTGGAACGCCTCCTCTTGCGGTTCTCCCCAAACGAATTTACTTTCCTTTTGGGTCAGTGCTGTGAGTGGTTTAGCAATTCTTGAGAAGTTCTCGATGAACCGTCTATAATAACCTGCCAATCCCAGAAATTGACGAATTTCTGTTAGGGTCTTAGGGGCTTCCCATTTCTTAATGGCTTCTACTTTTGCCGGATCCACATGAAGTCCCTTCTCTCCAATCACGTGACCAAGAAAGTGTACTTCTCTAATCCAAAATTTGCACTTAGAGAATTTGGCGTACAGTTTCTGCTCCTTGAGAAGTTCTAGAATTACTCTTAAATGTTGTTCGTGATCCTCCTTACTTCGAGAGTAGATCAAAATGTCATCGATAAACACGATCACAAACTTGTCAAGGTATGCTCTGCATACCATGTTCATTAAATCCATGAACAGAGCCGGTGCGTTCGTTAACCCGAAAGGCATAACTAAGAACTCGTAGTGTCCATATCGTGTCCTAAAAGCTGTCTTAGGAATGTCCTCCTCACGGACTCTTAACTGGTGATAACCTAATCGAAGATCAATCTTTGAGAAATAGGTTGCACCCTGCAATTGGTCGAACAAGTCATCTATTCGAGGAAGAGGATATCGGTTCTTGATCGTCAACTTATTCAGTTCCCTATAATCGATACACATTCGAAACGATCCATCCTTTTTCTTGTCGAACAGGACTGGGGCTCCCCAAGGTGAGGAACTTGGCCAAATGAATTCCCTGTCCAGGAGTTCCTGAAGTTGACTCGATAACTCTTGCATTTCAGCAGGTGCTAAACGGTACGGTGCCTTAGCTACAGGTGTTGCTCCAGGTACGAGGTCAATTTGAAACTCGACTTGTCTAGATGGGGGAAATCCAGGAAAATCATCTGGGAACACCTCCGGGTGATCCTTCACCACAGGAATATCTTGGATTCCCCTTTTCTCGGACTTCTTCTCAACTACGTGTGCAAAAATGCAACGCACTCCTTCCTCAAATACTTATGCACCTTCACACTTGACACTATCTCTAGGCTCCTTCCAACTTTGTTTCCTTGTATGACTAGGGTTTCTCCGTCTTGCAAAGGTACCCTAACCGCCTTATCAAAACAACAAATCTCCGCTCGATTCTTGGATAACCAGTCCATACCTATTACTATGTCAAAACTCCCCAATTCAATAGGAATAAGATCAACGCTAAATAATTTATCGGTTAGATTCAAGGTACAATCTAAAATTACATCCTTAGCCTCAAATTTATGACCATTAGCAACCTCAATAATATAAGCATCCGACATTCTCCTAGATTCCAAGTTAATTAGTGGCCTAAATTCTAACGAAACAAAACTCCTGTCCGCTCCAGTGTCAAATAATACTGATGCATAGTGGTTGTTTAGGAGAAACGTACCTGACACCACATTAGGGTCCCGACGTGCTTCGTCAGCTCCAATGACAAAGGCCCGTCCTCGAGCTTGGCCTCCTTGATTTCCTTGATTGACTTTCCTTGCCTGGTTCCCATTATTGTTATTGCTCGGCCTCCTACCCAATCTCGGGCACGTATTCTGGAAGTGATCCTGACTTCCGCACTCGAAGCATACCCTTCTCCCTTCATTGAGACCCTTTTCCATCCTACAGAACTTGGTGAGATGACCTGGCCGCTTACAATTGTCACAAACGGGGCAGGCTCCCTCATGATGAAAGTTGCATTTGTTGCATTTTGGGAGTGGACCATTGAACTGCCTAGAGTCCTGAGCCTTTACTCCGAAATTTCTCACTACCTTCCTATCCGCTCCAGATAACATCAAGATAAAATCCATCCCTATTTTTAGATAATGCCACTAATACCAAAATTTTGAGGTTCATCCTACATCAATAATAAAAATTTTAGATCTAATACAACCAATCACTTAAAATTATCTAAAATACTTAGTTCATAATAACCACAAGAAAATGTTTTCCTTTGAACCCAAAAGTCTTATCAAAAGCTGCCAAACTATCAATCATCCTAATCAAAACCATCCCAAATACACAACTAGCAAGATCATCAACACAAGCATAGCTAGCACTACTCCTCCAATCACGCATGCAAGCTCCACCCTCATCGCGGTCCGCCTAGCCATCCTAACGCTCTCCAAAGCCTGGGTCGAAACATCGTACAAGAGATGGCTCATCTTCACCAGCTCAGTCACGACTTGCCCTTGGTGAGTCACCCTCACCTGACAACCGTGTAGCTCGGTCGTCATTGCCCTTATGTGCTGCTCCTCCGCCCATTATATTCTGGACACTCGTCCGATTGGTATGCCGGTGGGAACTCGAGGCGGCTCCGGTGCTTACGGACGCGCTGATGCTATTGTTACCCTTCGTGGGATTGGAACACTCTTTCTTGCGGTTTGTCTTATACGGGGCCCTCTAAGGTTTGGTTGAACAATTATCGGGGTTGGGTCGAGGCAGTACCGAGGTCGGTGACACTCTCGGTCCGTCGTAAGGATCTCGCTTGCTTGACACTTCTTGCTCCGATTTAGTGTTCCTAGGATCCTCATCCTCCCGGATGCTCGGTGGGTTGACTCGCGGTCGATCGATGATATAACCCGACTCATCGGCCGAGTAAGAGGAGAGTGAGTGCGATGATGACGATGACATAGTGAAACTGAGCCAAAAGTGTACTTAGTCACTAATCGTATAAGTGTAGTGTCTCTCCTACGCAATGTCTACGCACTATGCATGATGAGTGTAAGTAAAAATCGACATACTCCTACTATAACCATTTCTAGTCTCGCATTAACCTTCCTTAATCGAACATAGGTGATCAAGCTATGTTTAATTAAAGTCCGTCAATACCATTCTAGACTTAGTTATACTAGTAGTAGGTTCAGTTGTTTTCATGTCAGTTTTGGACTTTGGTTATAGTTGGGTTTTTCCAATGAAAGATCGGTATTCTCTATAACCTACGGCTCTGATACCATTTCTGTCACATCCCGTATTTCCGCTTTAGCGGGGTGTGACATGAATAATCTCACTGTTCGCTCAATAAGGAGTGATCATGGAACTAAATTCAAAATCAGTTCCCTTGATAACTTCTTTGAATGTAAGGGTATTTCTCACAACTTTTCTTCAGTGAGAACACCTCAACAAAATGGAGTCGCTGAAAGAAGAAATCGTACGATCATCGAAGCTGCTTGTTCAATGCTCAGTGATTCTCATCTACCTACATAATTCTGGGAAGAAACTATCAACACTGCTTGCTTTACGCAGAATAGATCGTTGATCGTCAAAAGATTCAACAAGACTGCATATTAACTTTTCCATGGAAGAAAACCATCTACCAGTTTTCTTCACATCTTTGGGTGTCAGTGCTTTATTTTAAACAACAGAGATGCTCTTCGAAAATTCGATCCCAAAGCTGACGATGGAATATCTCTTGGATATTCTTCTGTATCTAAAGCCTTCAGAGTCTTCAATAAAAGAAGACAGACTATAGAAGAAACCATTCATGTCACCTTTGAAGAATTCCGTTCAGCGAACTCAAGACCCTCCGCTGATAACGAAGAACTCAATCAGTAGATATTTTCTCATTTTGGGGATTCAGAAACTGTTCCTAACGTTGCCCTCAGATCAACACACCAACCGTTGATGATGATCCTATCGTCATTCCCAGCGTGCAGACAAGTGAAGCTGGATCATCTTGGGCTTCAGCTGTTCCAATCAACACTATGCCTGTTTCTGAACCATCATCTGATATTCCATCAACCTCTCAGCAGTCAGTGAATGAAATTTCATCTGCTCTGCCTATCGTGCCTCTACTACCTGACGTCGCTGAAGCTTCCTCTTCAGTGATTCTAGAGTTTCATTCTGAGTCAACGGCTCATGCTCTTGCTCAGCGATGGACCATAAATCACCCTATTGGTCAAATTCTTAGTAATCCAAACGCAGGTGTTCAGACTCGACGCAGTGCAGGTAACATTTGTCTTTATGTAAATTTTATTTCACTAACTAAACCAAAGAAAGTTGATGATGCCCTCAGAGATCCAAACTGGGTTAGCGCTATGCAAAAGGATATGACTGAATTTGAAAGAAACAAGGTTTGGAATCCAGTTCCAAGACCATCTGACACATCAGTGATAGGCACTAAGTGGGTCTATCGAAATAAGTTAGATGAAAATGGAACTGTAACCCGCAACAAAGCTCGCTTAGTTGCTCAGGGATACAGACAAGAGAAAAGAATAGATTATGGCGAAACCTTTGCCCCAGTGGCAAGACTGGAAGCTATTCGTCTATTTCTAGCTTACGTTGTTCATAGAGACTTCAAAGTATAAAAAATGGATGTGAAATCAGCATTCCTAAATGGAAGGCTGAATGAAGAAGTCTACGTTGAACAACCTCCAGGATTCACTAATCCTAAGCATCCAGGTTATGTCTATAAGCTGGATAAGGCACTCTATGGACTGAAACAAGCTCCACGTGCATGGTATGACACTCTTCCTCTTTTCTTCTCATCGAAAAATTTAAGCGTGGTAAAATTGATAACACTCTATTTCAGGAAAGTAAAAGGTCATATTATTCTTGTTCAAATATATGTTGATGACATTATTTTGGTTCTACTAACCCATCTCTATGTACTCGTTTCGCTGAAAGAATGAAAGCTGAATATAAAATGAGTATGATGGGTGAGCTGACTTATTTCCTTGGACTCCAAATCAAGCAAAATGATAAGGGTACTTTTATCCACCAAGGTAAATATGTCAAAGATATGCTAAAGAAATTTGATTTAACTCAAAGCTCAGCTATGAAAACCCCTATGGCACCGCCGTTGACACTTAACAAAGATCCTTCAGGGAAGCCTGTTAATGTCACTGCGTACCGTAGGATGATCGGCTCTCTTCTTTATCTTACAGCTAGCTGACCTGATATCATGTATGCTACTTGTTTATGTGCACGATATCAATCTGAACCCAAAGAATCTCATCTGATCTCTGTAAAGCGAATTTTTAGATATCTGAAGGGTACTCCCAACCTAGGTCTTTGGTATCCCAAAGACTCAGGGTTCGATCTAACTGCCTATTCAGATAGTGATTTTGCATGTTGCAAGCTGGATAGGAAAACCACCATAGGAGACTGTCAACTCCTGGGTGGAAAGTCGGTGAGTTGGACAAGCAAGACGCAACGTTCAGTGTCCACCTCTACAACTGAAGCTGAGTATGTAGCCGCTGAAAGCTATTGTGCTCAGGTCTTATGGATGAGAAATCAACTATTAGACTATGATCTGCAGCTCTCCAAAATTCGAATCTATTGCGACAGCACTAGTGCCATCGCTATAGCCAATAATCCAGTGCTACACTCAAAGACCAAACACATCGAGATCAGATATCACTTTATCAGAGATCATGTGATGAATGGTGATATAGAACTTCACTTTATCCCAACTGACTTTCATTAGCTGATCTTTTTACCAAACCTCTTGATGAAACAAGATTCAACTTTCTCATCAGCGAGCTTGGAATGCTGAACCTTGAAGATTAAATCTTCAACGGTAAGGCATTGGATTAGTGATAAGGAAAATTCTATCCACTCATTCCTCATCTAATCTCTGAACAAAAATGATTCGCTGATATCAAGGTATGTTCTCTCTCTCCCAACGATGAAGTTTACTTCAGCATGCAGAATTTCAAAATAATTTGTATCGTTGAATATCTCTTCCTTCAGTGATTTTTTTTGGAATAACTATGCTCACTGATATTTCTCATCAGTAGTTTTTAATTCTCCCTGAGACTTTCAAAATCCTCAGAGATAACTTAGAAATGTGAAAGGATAGTTGTGACGTCATCAAAATGGATTACCTATGGCACGCCTTTTTCTCTGACACGTTCGCCTGTTTGAATTCTTGACCAATACGCTTTGTGGGATGTGTCTGTGTCATGATGAACAACTTTTTCCCTCTCATCACTTTCTCTCTCTACTCTCACTATATAAACACTCCTTGTTTATATTTATACCTTTTACGCTCTTGAACTCTCAATAGCAGAAAGAACCTCCTTGCATTCTTGTTTTCTCAGATTTTTTGTGTGAAATCTTGTGTCTGATTCTTCAAACAATCAACAACAGGTTAATATTTCATCCCCAAACTTCTTCTTATATCTTGTTCTGATCTTATTCTTGTTTTTAAAAGATCAATCAAATGTGTTTCTAAAACTTATGATCTTCTTCTTCATGATCATAGAAACAGAACTTAAAAATAAGTTTTTCTCTTAAGTTTGTACTAAAAATCATAAACTTAAACTCCATACGTTTTTCCAGATTCCGTTCCTTAAAAGGAAACTGGAAAACAAGAATTTCACTAGTTTTGAACTCATTTTAAAACTAGAAACCCTATTTTTTTACATTTTCTTTCCCCAAAAGAAAACTGTAAAAACCTCAAAAACCCTTATTTTGGAAACCCATTTCCATTCTAAGAATTTGTTTCATCTTTTTCTCTATATTCTTCTTCTCACAGAAATGGTTGCTATCACTGATGCTACTACTACCATTGTTGCTCCTTCAACAATGGTGAAAACTGCAAATTAGAAGCATGAACTGCACCAAATCACGTTTGTCAGCAACAACCATTACGCTCTTCTCGAATTCCCCAAAAAGAAACCCTTTCAACACCTGACTAACGATGTGAACTTCATCAGGACTTGTCCTCTTGCCACAACGATGATCATCACACCCCCAGCGTATAAACGACTTCTCCAGCAGTTCTGGTATACTGCTCACCATACCACTGCTACCTCTGCCAAAACCAAAAAGGAATTCTCAGTCATCGGTTTTCAGAAAGAGCTAGGTCACGACACCATTTCACCCGCTGCAATCTGCGCAGCCCTGAACCTCCCCGCTGGAGACAAACAAAATCCCTTTGTTTCATTCCCTAACCCAAACTCCCTAGAAGGAAAGAAAGAAATCATCTCCTTCCTTGACAAGATGAAATACCTCTGGAACACCGGCCGAGACGGTCAACCTGAGAAGAAAATCACCCTGGTCCTGAAGAATAAAATGCCTTCAGAGATCAACTTCATTTCCGCTCATGTGATCAGCTGCATGACAGCGAAAACCGGCTCCACTGACCAAGCTTCAAAGACTCAGTGTGCCATGGCCTATGCTCTTCTCAAAGGCTTACATGTCGATTATGCCCGAGTCATTTTCGAAGACAAGATGGACAGAGTTGAGACTCCTGACTGCCACAACATTGTTCCCTACTCGCAGTTTATCAGCGCTATCCTCCAGTATGGTCTCAAGGACCTCTACCCTACACAAGGAGACCTGAAGCTCTCCCAAGTCGGTCCAAAAGTCCTCGACTTCAAACCGGTGAAAACGAGGTAAGTCTTTCTACCCTTCTCTCTCTTCTTCGCTCTCTCTTCTTGGCTCTCCTTCTTCTACTTCTGTGGCTACCTCCACAGCGGCAATACCCACCGATGATGCCTGGCCACAACCACCTTCTCTCTTAAAAAGAGGAAACACTCTTCATCCCAACTTGGCAGCCATAAGTCCAAGAAGTCCTCACAGGAGCAACCTAAGCCTTCTCAGGCTGAAGACTCCACGCTGGCCTCTTCACAGGCAGCGATGGAAGATTTTATGGTCCACTCAACCACATCTGCTGAAGCCACCCCTTTCACAACCGCTTCAGTGACTCAGTTCACTGAAGTCAACATGGATGAGAACCTTGAATCTACAGTGCCTCTAAGCACTGCTGAGATTATTTCCAGCGGATCCAACGCTGAAACTGCAACAACCCCACCTTTCTCAACCTTCTCTTCTCCCTCCATTTATTTTGTCTATACAATCACCCCGACTATGCCATCTTTCCCTTTGATGGACACCAGCGTTGTTCTACTCCAAAACATAATGTAGCAGAACGTCACCGGACCTGTAGGGTCATCTATCCCTGTTGGTACTCTTGAAGACGACATGGAGCACCACTCAGGGACATGGGACTTCAATATTTTCTCCAACCCTCCTACAGGTATCCAAACACCATCCACTTCTCTCTCTGTACCCCTAACTTCTGAGCTTTCCTTAGCTCACAAGTTATTTTCTTTTGCAGGTCCAAATTTAGGCACCATCAACGATTCCCTCAAGGACATAGCTGATAAAGTGAAAAATCTCTCCACCACCATCTCCAACAATACTTCAACGGTTACAAACGCTGGAGAAACACTAAAGAACATCTCCTCTGTTGTCGCTGATAAGGCTTCTAACAGTGACGTCTCCAAAATTGATGGGGGACTGACAACTGTGAAAACCTCCATCATCACCAACACCACCATCACTGATCTCTCCACAGACTTCTCAAGCCTCAGCAGTGAGGTAAGTTCTCTGAAGACCAACTTCTCAGGTCTACAAGGGGAGGTGAGCAGTCTTACCAAACAGGTCATTGACACTAAAGACCTGCTCACCAAGATCCTCCAAAGGTTAGACGCCCCCACTGTTCCTCCATCTCACTTCTCTCAGGATGACTGGGAGAAGATGGAGACGGCAGTGGAATTCATTCTCGAAAGTACACCTGCCATTTCTGGCCTCGAAGACAGAATGGCAGTGGTGGAACAACAAGTAGGGAACCCTGGCCAAGAAGACAGGGTCCCTGAATCCGATGCTGCTGATACTCCCGTTGCCTCCCCCACCCATTCAGCTGAAGAAGGGGAGAAGATTGATGAACAAGGCCTTCCCCAGAATGTTGAGGGGGAGGAAAAGAATGAAGACCCTCAGGAATCTGATCATCCTGAGGGAACCGCCAAAATTCCCTCTACATCTGAGGGGGAGCAAGGCGAAGTCCCTTCTCATGTCTCAGACGCTGTGGATCTCTTTTATGAGGATAAGGAAGAGGAATAAGTTGAAGAAGAAGAAGAATAAGAAGAAGAAGACGTCGATATTAACGATGAAGAACCATCATCATCTCTAAAAGATGATAATGATGATGATGATGACGACGATGGGTTCTTCTTTCAGTCTGCATCAATCAGAGCCCCTACACTTCATGGAGTTTCTATAAACGAACCAGGGGAGGGGACCAAGGCTAAGTCTTCTTCAAAGAAAGCCTCTAAAGAAAAACAGAAGGGACTTGCCACTGATGGCAACTTGGCAATTCTTATGAAAAAACCAACTTGTCAGGTACACTACTTTCTTTTTTCCTTTACTGCATCCCTCCTCTACCCCTTCTCAATCTCAACCCTTCTTCTTCTCAAACCTCTAAACACTTAGCTCTCCTTTCTCTATCTCTTTTTTCTCAAATGATCTAACTCCATTGATCACTTTGTTTCAGCTAGTCATCTCCCTTGCTTGAGGCTATCGCTGAAGCTCCTCTACAACATCAACAAATAATCCCAGCGCTCGACGCTGAAGAACCAATATTCCCAGTCTCTGTTCTGGAAGAGACTAAAGAACAAGCTACTGAAGAAGAACTGCTCTCCCACTATAGAAGACCTTCCTTGCCTCCTCAAAGGCCAAGTGAAGATGAACAACGAAAGAGAGCAGCGATGATTCAAAAGCTGGACAATCAACGTCTGATTCCTCCTCATCTACACTGCTTGACCTCAAGGGAAATTAATGAAGCCCTGAAAGCTGAAGAAATCCTCGCTGAAAAACAGAAGGCTGAGCTTAGTGACAAAAACTATGCTCTTGAACTAGCCCAACGTTCAGTGAAGGATCCACAACTGAAGAGATTCCCCGAGGCAGTCCAACAACAGCTAATGAAGGAAGCACAGAAAAAGAAACAAGAAAAGACCAAGGTCAGTGACTCCACATTGGCCTGGTGTAAGAAAAAGTGCCATTTCAGAAGCCATCCTTCAAGAATAAGCTCTGTTAACATTAGAGGGAAAATAGTCAAGAAGGTATCGATTGTCGATGTCCAAATAATCAGAGAAAATGGTGACAAACCTGATACATGTCAGACATGGATAAACTCGGGTTCCCCGAATGGTTGGAAATGAGAATCGCAATTCAGCGATCCCGCTTATCCTTCAAGTCCTGTGTCGAACAAGCCATAAATAGGCTGATCGATATGGTAACCTCAGCGGTCGATATTCCACCTCCTCCACCCATTCAGCCAAAAAGAACCGCTTCAAAGAAGAAGACTTCGTCCTCTTCAGACCCGGCAATAAGAAACGAGACAGGGATTGAATTCTCTCGTGAAGCAGTTCTTGGTCACAATCCTGATCTCTCTGGTCTCGACATCTCATTACCTCCAGCTGAAGACTTCATCCTAGGTAAAGTTCTCAGTGAACCCTTCGGCATCTTTTTCTATGACTACACCGGTCGCAAATGCTTTCAGCGTGTCTGTGAGTTATACAAAACTCCCATCGAACAACTCGGAGATCTACTCTATTGGTGCGACTACATTGCTGACCTTCTCGGATCATTTTTGAAGCCCCTCATCTATCGTGAAGCAAAAGTTAGACGAGATCAGGGAGTAATAGTCCCTGATTGGATGATTCCAGAGACTGATACTCTTGATGAACTTCTCATTAAGAAAGAACCTGAGTAGCTGATAGGATCATCTTTTTTTTGTATTCTTCTATCTTATCAGCTTGTATCTTTTAGTACTTGTAATTATTTTTCATTGTACTTGTAAATTTTTCCACTTCCCTTGTAATCTTATACGAAGTTAATGAAAATTTTCAATGAAAGTACTTTACTCCATCAGTACTAGAAAAGATCCTTGAAAAATAGTAAATGGGACAAGTATTTTATGAATCCTTTTTATCCTTATGTTTTTAAACTTAGCAATTTTCGTTTATTGCTATGTCATCATCAAATAGGGGGAGATTGTTGATCCAAACCCTCAGTGATTTGATAATGACCCTAAGAAACACTTAGTGAAAATTGTAAGTAAACAATATGTATTAATGTTTTGCCATCTATAAAAAATATACTAAGTCTGTTTAGTATCGCTGATGGAAACATGTGCTTTAAATTTATACTTCAGCGAACACTGTACATCAGTGAGCCCTAAGCATGTTCAGCCTCACTGATGATCGCTGAATGTTTATCATGTAATTGTTTGCTTATGATCCCTGAAGACAAGATTCGCGTCAACCAAGTTCGAAGCTGAAATCGAAGACCAAGCTGAAGAACAAGTGACTAAGTCTACTAGTGACCTGATGCGGATATCAGCAAAGACAAGACTTGTCCATCGCACGCGAAGTTTCAAGTAGAAGACTTCAGCGAACGCTGAACTTTATCATTTGCTGATAAAGATTCATTCAGCGAGCATTGATCATGAAGCTTGTTCTACAAGCAACTTTTGTCTTATCTCCTTGCACGCCCTCGTACGATTTTGTCAAAACGGACATCCCTTTTGTCCAGAATCGTACAACCAACTCTGCAACTACACTGTTCATCATGCGGCCACTAGGATGTTTGCCAAAGTCAAATCATGCAACCAACCAGAGGCTGCCACGTGTAAAGGTATACTAACTTGCATTAAATGCATGCAGTATATAAAGGAAACCCTACTTCACATTTGAAGTGTCCGGCTTTCTTCCTCGCTGAACTACTTAGTGTTAGAAAACTCTCCTTAGTTTTCTTATTTCTTTCTCTTTATATTTCTAGTGCAAGAAATCTGTGTGTTCTCATAGTTTGTTTAGAATAGGTTTTTAACTTGATCTTATTCCGCAACAAACTGTAAATTGTTTGATATTTATCAATAAACAATTTAGAAAGATAAAAATCTGTGTTTGTATTCAACCCCCCCCCCCCCCCCTTCTACAAACTTGTATAACCCTTCGGGACCAACACCATTTTTACTTTTCTAAAAACATGATTATCTGAAGAATCATTAAGCTCACTGCGTAACGACCCGGTTACCCATATCATACAACAATTAACATAACATACATGCATATCATTAAATTACAACAAAGATTACATAATAAACCAAGTACGGTCCCTTTTGTTTCGTAACTACAAAATACATAACATCTTCCTAATCATCATCGGTCCACGAAAGCAGTCTACACCTTATTCTTTCCTTTGCCGCTATCAATGCCTCGACCTGGAAAACATATTTTTGAAAACAAAATGAGGGTTAGACCAAACGGGTCTAGTGAGTTAATCCTGGTCTTTTCCAAAATCAATATAAAACTCTTTTCACATAATACTTTGTATCAAAATAGTTTACATAAAACCTTTCGTATAAGCACGCATATACCACACGTATATAAATACCACATTAGGACTCGTGCACCGTGTATCTCTCCTCGTCTCATCTTCTTTCCCCTGGCCACATTAGTCGGTAGCAAGCCAACTAATTATCGTCACTGTACAATACAGTCGACCCCACTGTAATTACATACAGCCCCGCTGCAATTACCTACAGCTCCACTGCAATTTCATGCAGCCCCGCTGTATTTCCATACAGCCCCGCCGAAATAATAATTCGGCTCACCTATACTCGTTTCGTGCGATATAAATACAATATATATATTTCACACATACTCACATGCACATATAAACACATATATGTATTCCAGTTGAAAACGTTTTAAAGTAAAACTCACCTCGATCGCTTATCCAAAAACACTTGCAAGTTTCTTTCAAAAAGATCCTATCCTTCACCTTGACTCCACAGAATCTGAAACCAATTAAGATATATATATCGCTTTACTAGCCAAACACATAAAGCCTACTAAGTTCCGGTCCTCCAATGTTTCACTTATACTCTTTCCCTTCTGACTTGACAACAAAACATAACAACGTACCGGGACTACCCAGAGTACCGGGAAACAACACTACCGGGACTTCCCAAAGTACCGGGAGACTACACTACCGGGACTTCCCAGAGTACCGGGAGTCCATGGTACCGGGAGTCGGCCATACCGGGAGTCCACCTGACCGGGACTTGACATCACCGGGAGTTGATACTACCGGGAGTCTCAAGAACACAGTCGGTCGCTTTTCCAATCCAGAACCCAAATCAAATCTATACAGCTATGATTTAAACTTTCTAATCCGATAGAAACTGTCTATAGATAATTCCAAACATAAAACCTAAAGGATACATACCTTAAAATCGACTCAACCCGCTCAATCGATGCTCAAACCGATCCTTTCCACTTCTGCTCCTTTTTCGCCTCACGAACACGCACACACACACACACTGTCTTTCTATGTTTAGGTTTCTGAAGAGATAATTGAAGTGTAGGAGATATTTATATCTCCATTTACACTTTTGGCACAAACTACTCACTAATTACCAACCCACCCCAAATCTTATAACTTATCTCAAATTTCCCTTTAATATCAAAACCCCTTAGTCAAATAAATTAACGGACTTACCCGGGTATTACATTATCTCCCCCTTAAAAGAATTCCGTCCCGGAATTCGGTTAAACGAAAAGATACGAATACTTATCACTACTACCTCGAACTCAATCAAAACCATAGAAACTAACTGAATAGCCACCCCTCACTCACCTATGTCTCTAACACAGATCAACAATATAAGCACAGAAATACCAAGAACCACTTCGTACCGAAGTCAGATAACACCTTAGCACGTATAGAGTTTATTAGAAATGTACCTGTATCCTCATCCGGAATTTCCTCCTCATCTTGCGTTGTCATTTGGAATACTCGTCCCTTTGCTTTCGGTTCTTCAGACCTTTGTATCTCTCCCGTCCTGACGCTTATTGGTTTCCCCGTCGTACTACCCTGTTGTATTTTCCTTTGTGGACAGTCTGACTGAATATGATCAGGGGAATTGCAAATGAAACAGAATCGATTTGCGCGACAATTCTTAGCGACGTGTCCAGTCCTTCCACACTTATAACAACTTCTAGGATCAACATAACAATTTCCTTGATGTACGCGGTTGCATTTTGGACATAGTCTTTCATTTGATATAAAAGGTAGGCGACTTTCGAACCTCTGAATTTCGTACCCCGTTGAATCATGTGTCATCTCTTCCGATTTTCTTTTCCCAGCACTCTTATCATTTGCATCTCTCTTAATATCTCGCTCTACATTTTCCGCGGCATTTACTGCGGCTGAGAAGTTATCAGGTCCTGTTGCAGTCACTAACTTTCTGACTTCCGAATTTAACCCGAAGATAAATCTTTCCGTCTTCATCGCCTCCGTAGCAACGTAGTATTCTGCGAACCGAGACTTTTCCAGGAAGCTCGCGGTGTAGTCTCGAACGGATAAGTTTCCTTGCCGTAAGTTCATAAATTCCCCTTCCAGATGTTTGACGGCTGCTTGGGGACAAAATGCATTCCTGTAGGCTAAAATAAATTCTTCCCAAGAGAGGGTAGAATAAACATCAGATCCCTTAGAGTGAATAAAAGATTCCCACCAATACAAAGCATCCCCTTTTAACATTGATGCCCCGTACAATACCCTATCTTCCTCCGCACACTTGCTTGTATTGAAAATAGCTTCTATTTCCTTCATCCATCTCATTGCTTTCACGGGATCCCTGTCTCCTGAGTAGGTCGGAGGTCTACAGCTTAAAAACATTTTATAATCACATTTCCTCACTACTGGTACGATAGTAGATGTAATGGGCATCTCTTCTTCATGAGTAGGATCTGGTCTTTCTGTTTCAGTATTGCGAGTTTGGTTGAACATAGCTTGGATATTAGCTTGTAATCTTCCCATTTCTGCCATTAGATCATCCCTGGTAACGAACTCTGTACCCTGTGGCTGGACTCTGCCTCTGGCTCGACCTCCAGCTCTACCCCCAGTTCTACCTCCCCTGTCCCCTGTTCCTATTGGCGGATTAGTTCTATTCGGATTTCTTCCTCCTCCTCGATTCGAATTTCGTGTTCCGCTTGCCATTCTGTAGATTTAAACAAGGTTAACATACACATAAGCACATACCCCATATAACAAGGTATTCCAGTTCAAACATGTACCTGTAAGATCACAATTACACTGGCCAGGTGTAATCTGAAATTACCTTACATGATGTTCCTTCTACCTTTTATACTTAGCATCCCAAGGTTCTAATATATCAAGCACATCCTACTTCACATGCAGTTTAAGTCTAGGTACGGGTACAAATACCTAAATCCCTTAAACTAGGGCTCTGATACCATTTGTAACGACCCGGTTACCCATATCATACAACAATTAACATAACATACATGCATATCATTAAATTACAACAAAGATTACATAATAAACCAAGTACGGTCCCTTTTGTTTCGTAACTACAAAATACATAACATCTTCCTAATCATCATCGGTCCACGAAAGCAGTCTACACCTTATTCTTTCCTTTGCCGCTATCAATGCCTCGACCTGGAAAACATATTTTTGAAAACAAAATGAGTGTTAGACCAAACGGGTCTAGTGAGTTAATCCTGGTCTTTTCCAAAATCAATATAAAACTCTTTTCACATAATACTTTGTATCAAAATAGTTTACATAAAACCTTTCGTATAAGCACGCATATACCACACGTATATAAATACCACATTAGGACTCGTGCACCGTGTATCTCTCCTCATCTCATCTTCTTTCCCCTGGCCACATTAGTCGGTAGCAAGCCAACTAATTATCGTCACTGTACAATACAGTCGACCCCACTGTAATTACATACAGCCCCGCTGCAATTACCTACAGCTCCACTGCAATTTCATGCAGCCCCGCTGCAATTTCCATACAGCCCCGCCGAAATAATAATTCGGCTCACCTATACTCGTTTCGTGCGATATAAATACAATATATATATTTCACACATACTTACATACACATATAAACACATATATGTATTCCAGTTGAAAACGTTTTAAAGTAAAACTCACCTCGATCGCTTATCCAAAAACACTTGCAAGTTCCTTTCAAAAAGATCCTATCCTTCACCTTGACTCCACAGAATCTGAAACCAATTAAGATACATATATCGCTTTACTAGCCAAACACATAAAGCCTACTAAGTTCTGGTCCTCCAATGTTTCACTTATACTCTTTCCCTTCGGACTTGACAACAAAACATAACAACGTACCGGGACTACCCAGAGTACCGGGAAACAACACTACCGGGACTTCCCAAAGTACCGGGAGACTACACTACCGGGACTTCCCAGAGTACCGGGAGTCCATGGTACCGGGAGTCGGCCATACCGGGAGTCCACCTGACCGGGACTCCACCGGGACTTGACATCACCGGGAGTTGATACTACCGGGAGTCTCAAGAACACAGTGGGTCGCTTTTCCAATCCAGAACCCAAATCAAATCTATACAGCTATGATTTAAACTTTCTAATCCGATAGAAACTGTCTATAGATAATTCCAAACATAAAACCTTAAGGATACATACCTTAAAATCGACTCAACCCGCTCAATCGATGCTCAAACCGATCCTTTCCACTTCTGCTCCTTTTTTGCCTCACGAACACGCACACACACTGTCTTTCTATGTTTAGGTTTCTAAAGAGATAATTGAAGTGTAGGAGATATTTATATCTCCATTTACACTTTTGGCACAAACTACTCACTAATTACCAACCCACCCCAAATCTTATAACTTATCTCAAATTTCCCTTTAATATCAAAACCCCTTAGTCAAATAAATTAACGGACTTACACGGGTATTACACACTGTCAGAAGAACTAGAGTAATAAGATTGTCTTTTGTGAGAAATACCGGTTTTTGAGCGTCTTTTTGACCGTCTTTTAGATTTAGATTTTGAAGAAATGGTCTTAGAAACGTTTTTGGAACACTCTCCTTTCTCAAAATTTACCGGTGAAGGCATTTTATCAAGAAATTGAACATGGCTCACAAGCTTTGGTGCAAAATCGATTTTAGCGATGTCACCATCAGGACAGACCGTGGAATTCATAAACGCCAAGAACCGTTGTTCAGAGTCAAATGGATAATCATCGTCCGTTTCGGATGAGGAACAGTTAAAATTTTGGAAGGAATCCGCAGCGAAAGGGTTTTCAAAATCAGAGAAAAGATTTCTTTTTACAAAATCGATTTGAACCTCTTTACCTTTATTAGAAAAACTCAAAGCCTTGTCATTTGTGTCGAGAGACACGCCTAAGAAGGCTTTGCACGAGGAACTATCTGAATTTGTAGTTGACGGGTCAACCGAGATGGTATGTGGAGAGGTAGGCTTCATAGGAGTATCCACGGGACTTTCCTTAGCCATCCTTTCCGTTAGAGCCTCTGCCGCCAAGGCGGACAGTTTAGAAGTTAATCTAGCCATCTCGGTTTTATAACTCGTTCTTTCTGATTCGGATAATGTCTCGGTTTTGTTCTGTTTGAGCTCGTGTAAAGTGGATAAAAGTACAGTTCGTTATGTGTCAAAAGCACCCTTGTCCCTCACAATAGATTCTTCGAGTTGGAAAATATTTTTTTCCAAAATCAGAGGTGGAACATATTGTTTGAACTCTGATATAGCATTAGATCCTACATCTGGTGTTGCCGTAAGTGGAACTGAAGTTTCCACTGTTTTAGCAAGAGAACAGATGTCGAAGTAATCATTTGAGAGGTAAGGTGTTTTGTTTTCCAAATAGGTAGCATTAAGTTTTTCATACACGAACGGAACCTGTACATTAATATTTTTCCGAGGTGGTTCATTTTCCGAATTAGGATCGACATTCTTAGGCTTTTCCCCTACTTTTGGTAGAGGAATACCAGTTTGTCGCTTAATGGTTTCTTTTTCCTCATCCTCCATAGAAATTTTGGTCCATTTGATCTTGTACTCTGGGTATTGCTTATCTAGTCCCAAAAAGTTGAATTCATAAAGAGTGGGAACACGAGATAAGATTTTCTTTAGGTAACAAAGATTGTCATATCCTAGTCCCCAAAGGGCGTTGTAGTATTTGAATTCTTTCGGTTTGTTCAAATGAATGGTTTGGTCTGATTGACCTCATTTATAAAGTTTGGATTCGAGGTCCTTAAGCTTGTGTATCAAGTCAGTATTTTCCTTTTGAACATTTGACCGAAAATTGACAATCTTAGTGTACTCCTTCTGAGACTTGTTTAACTTTTCTGTTAATTCAGATAATTGGGTCTCTAGGGTTTCGGCTCTTTTTGAAATGGTTGAGCATTCGGATTGATAGTTTTCTATAACATACTTATGATCAGCCTTTTCAATAGCTAGCTTGCCTATGGTGTCGTATTTGATTTTGGCATCAGCTTCTGTTGGGAACTGAAGATTTTCTAAGTATGGTTAGTACTGCCAGAACAACATTAATGCTGCCAGATCAAAGTTAGTACTGCTTATGCAATGGTTACTACTGCAAGACAAAGTTAATACTGCTAGATCATTGTTAATACTGCTGATACATTAATGCTGCTGGAACAAGGTTAGTACTGCTAGAACAAGTTAATGCTGCTGGATCAAGTTAATGCTGCTGGAACAAGTTAATGCTGCTGGAATGAGTTAGTACTGCTCATGCTGAATGAAGTTAATACTGCTGATGTGATAAGTTTGGAATACGAAGATTTTGGAGATAAAGATGGAATGGATGAAGATATGCTTAAAGAAGATTCAGAAGATCAATTTATTTTTTATAGTTATCTTGTACTTATTGTGTATAAATAGATGTTGATAGATAGCTATTGAAGATAGGCAATATTCGATAGTCTAAGAATACGGTTTTGTTTTGAGAGAGAATTAACCTCAAGGTTCAGAACCCTATTTCTAGAGAAGTAGAAGTCGTCTTGATTGAGCCTGTTCATCAAGATTGAGGTTTGGTTGTAATCTTGTGAGTCGAAGCATTGAATACAAACAGCTGTGTGTTTTCTGATATATTGTTCATTGATTGTGAGAATTAAAGTTCTATTCCGCAGATTCTTTAATTCTGAATTCTAGGTATTATTAGTCTTGTTAAGATTCGATCCTGACAAGTGGTATCAGAGCCTGTGTTTCTTAGAATTCTACAATCATTATGGAAAATTATTTTGAATCAAACAGTACTCTTGTTTCTAAGGTTCCTGTCAGGATCGATTCTTAACAAGAATTAAACTTCTTAGAAGCAGAATTTAGAGAATCTTGCGGAATAGAACTCTAAATCAATTAAAGAACAATCAATAGAAATTCAATAAACTGTATATATATCAAACAGTTATTACTCACAAGTTTTACACCAAACCTCAATCTTGTTGAACAGGCTCAACAAGACGATTTCTACTTCTCTAGAAATAGGATCTATGATCTTGAGGTTAATTCACTCTTGAATGAATATCGAATTCTGTATATTATCTATTTTCTGTTTTCGTATATCGTCTATCCCGTATACTATCTATTTTCTGTATTCGTTTCACGTCTCTTCTGTATACTATCTATTTTCTGTATTCGTTTCACGTCTCTTCTGTATACTATCTATTTTCTGTATTCGTTTCACATCTCTTCTGTATACTATCTATTTTCTGTATTTCGTATCACATCTATGCTAATAGCTATCTATCAATACTATTTATACAAAAGTAATTACAAGATAACTATCAAAAGTAAATTGATCTTCTGAATCTTCGTTAAACATATCTTGATCAATTCCTTATTTGTCTCCAAAAGCATCGCATCCCAAACTTATCAACTCAGCAGTATTAATGATGATTTGGCTCAGCAGCATTAACAACCTTCAGCAGTATTAACCTTCACAGTCTTCAAGCAGTAGTAACTCAGCTCAGCAGTACTAACCATGTCTAGCAGTATTAACTTCTTCTAGCAGTAGTAACTTCTTCTAGCAGTAGTAATCTCTTCTAGCAGTAGTAATCTCTTCTAGCAGTAGTAATCTCTTCTAGCAGTAGTAATCTTTCCCAGCAGTAGTAACGAAGAACTGGCAGTAGTAATGTAGACTTAGCAGTACTAACCATACTTAGCATATCTTCAGTTCCCAACAATCTCCCCCTAACTTGACTTTTAGGAAAAGAAGTCAAGTTCTTCAGATGATGCTTCCAAAACTTAGTCATCATGTACACACAGATTAGGACTTAAGCCTAGACTCTGATTGAGAATCCTTTTTACCAAGAATCTACCCATTGCTGAATCCTTGTTGCAGGTCAGCTTGGTATGTAACATTCCTTGCAGCCTCTTCATGCTGTGATGGTATATTTCATCCACCAGATAGTATTCTTGAGTTGCAGAGTCAAGGGAGATGACATATACTCCACAGTTTTCATAGAGCATCTAGTTGGTAATGGCTTGAAACTGTGTGTTTAACCTATGCTGAACTGCTTCAGGTTTGAACATTTGGCACAAGAATTCAAGTACCATTTTAGAAATTGACATCCCTTGCTCAGTCAGCATGTTTTCATATATCTTCATCCCAACTTTGAACATCTCTTCTAAGTCTGATCTTGAGCAAGTTCTGACAATTTTTCCCCAAGTAGAAAAGACTTCAAATTTTCCATCTGCTCTTTTTATCCTAATGAACTCCTTTCTACCATCTTTCAAAGTGTCCCAAAAGATGATTTCAGGAGCCTTAGATGATATTGGTTCAGCCTGAAGTGGAATTGGGTTAGAGTCAACACTAGTAATGTACAAATCACATTGGGCATCCGTTTGTGATTTCACATTGCCTGATTGCCCTGATGGAGTTGCCACTTCTTCTTCAGCAACTTTTCCATCAGATTTTTCTTTCACTGTTTCTTCCTGGGCCTCTTCTGCAGATGACTCCACCCTTGGCTTCTTTTCATTTTTCTTCTTTGAAGTTATGGGCTGGGTTCTTGGTCTTTTCTTTGACATCATCTTGGTTCTTTTAAGAGTTTTGACAGCCTCAGGAGTTGGTTCAGCTGCTTTAAGTTTTTCAGCAGCAATAACCATTTCTGCTGCTATGGCTGTTACTGCTTCTCTTAGTACATGTAGTGATGCTGCTTCAATACTGTTCTTTACAATCCAGTAAATTTCTTCATCTATTTCAGCTTGAGTTGTAGTTACTGCTTCCTGCTCAGTTTCTGCTGCTTTGACTGTTTGGCCTTCAGCAGCATTAACAGTTTCTGCTGCTTGTTCAAACTCAGCAGCATTAACAGTTTCTGCTGCTGTGGTTTCTGCTGCTGTGGTTTCTGCTGCTTTGGTTTCTGCTGCTTTAACACACTCTTCCCCCTTTTCTGTCTCACTGGACTCCCCCTTAAACTGTGCATAGTCCATTTCCATCTCAGTCTCTATGTGAACAGTCTCCCCCTCAATTTGTGGACCCTTCAGTTTCAGTTCTGCTTCTGACTCTGACTCCCCCTTTTTGGGAGCATCATCAGTTGAAGTTCTTCTTCTTAGCACAAATCTTGCCTTTTTCTTTTTGTTCAGCAACTTGGTGACCATCTTTTTGAGCTTCTCAATTTGAGACTGTTGGTAGGTGACCACAGTCTTAAGTTGCTCAATCTCTTTCTTTTGTGCCATAACATCCAAGTTGATATTCCTTATGGTTTCCATCAATTCCTCATAGTTATATCTATCCTCACCTTGTTTAGAAGTATTTACCTTCTTTAAAGGATCCTTGGAAGTTTCAGCAGAAGCCTTCTGCCTAGCAGAAGCACTACCTGCCCCCTTGGTTTCTTGGCACCTGGGTCCTCCTAATGATTTCTCATTTAGAGTTGCCATGGGGAAGGTCTTATTTATGTTACCACTGTCCTTCTCTGTGCTAGCAGAAGTAGTGGCAGCCTTAGCACCCATATGGTCATCCTTCTCCTTAGAGACCACCTTCTTGGGGTTGGGAGACACCCCTGTGGTTTCCCTGTTGATATTCTCAATTGGAGAATGCTCCAATGGAGGGCTTAAAGGCTTAGGGCTTTGAGTAGGTACATCAAGGGAAGGAGCCTTGTGCACCTTTCTTCTTTGAAACCTTTTGGTGATTGTGGGAGTGGGCTGTTCAAGAATGGACTGAGGGATGACTTTTGAGATGGAAGGTTGGGATTGGTCATCAGTGGGTTGATCTAATGAGGGCCTTGATCCTGATGCCATACCTTCAGAGGGGTGGGACACAACCATCATTGTAGAGAACAATGGTGTGTCAACTCCTTCCGAGTCCCTAGGAAGTCTTTTCATATTTGAAAAAACCTTCCCTTTAGGGGATTTGGGTACATATACCTCAGTAAACTGAGGTAAGTCCATCAATTCCTTGTTAAGAACTTCTTGCACAAACCTTGGATACATGAAAAAGGTCTTTTTGGATTCCAAGTTTGATACAAGATCATTAAAGATCATTGCTGAAAAATTGTACTTTCTGGCAGTGGATAAGCAGACCAAGGCATATGCAATGGGACTGCTGAACTCACTCCATCCAGTAGTTTTCTTGGAAATACAGTGCATCAGGGTATGAACAAGAAATCTCCATTGGTTGAAAATTTTTGACTTGTAGAATTTAAAAACACCAATGGGACCTTCATACCCCATTCTTTGTAAAGTAGAAAAGAGTTCTTCATTAGGAATAGAAGATATACCTGAAGCATCATTCAACTGAAGAGAGATGCGAATAACCTCTTCAGTGACTTTCAAGGGTTTATCACAGACCCTTGTTCGAATGGTTTTCTGCCCTTCTTCGACACTAACAGTGGCATTCTCCCAAAATTGTGTCTGATGTTCGATATAGATTGTTGGGCTCACCGTTAGGGCATAGGAGATGTGCGAGGATTTGAGAAAATCGACTATATCGTGGAATCCCGCAGCTTGTTTCGGCTTCTGAAGCATGGCTATTTCATTGTGCTCATCCACAAACTCCATGATTCCTGAGGATTCTTGAAAGAAAAGCACAGAGATTCTGGGAGACTAGGTTAGAACGAGAGAGAAGAAGTAAATGCGAAGAGTCGTTATGAACTTGGGCGGGCAAACAGGGGTATTTATATGCCCTAGATTATCAGAAGCAGTATTAACTACCTCGCAGTATTAACTACCTAGCAGTATTAACTGCCAAGCAATATTAACTACCTAGCAGTATTAACGACCAAGCAGTATTAACTACACTAGCAGTATTAACTGCACTAGCAGTATTAACTACTGAGCAGTATTAACTACCAAGCAGTATTAACTACCAAGCAGTATTAACTACCTAGCAGTATTAACTACCTAGCAGTATTAACTACCGAGCAGTATTAACTACCTAGCAGTATTAACTGCACTAGCAGTATTAACTGCACTAGCAGTATTAACTACTGAGCAGTATTAACTACTAGAACAGTATTAACTACTGAGCAGTATTAACTACACTAGCAGTATTAACTACTGAGCAGTATTAACTGCAAAGCAGTATTAACTACACAAGCAGTATTAACTACTGAGCAGTATTAACTACTAGAACACAGGCAGTAGTAACTCTGCACTGTGCATCACTTGTCAAATCCTCAAATGTCAACTTACACATCACTTTTACCACTTCTCTTATCTTCTGCAGGATTATTTTCAAAAGTAGCATGTCCTCCATCAATTCATTGGAAATATTGAAGGCAGGCCATGTTACCTGTCATGTGCCTAGAGCAACCACTGTCAACATGCCAAATGCTTCTTCCCTTAAGCTGTTGGCTGCCCTGCACATCTGAGAAATCAATTAGTTTTTGTTGGGACCCAAGCCATAGTGGTCTTGGGTCTCCCTTGATCATCAAAATACTTACATTCTGTTTTGATGAGCTTGTCAAAGTGAGGAACATCAGTGCTTGAGTACTTTGTTTTGATGATAGGTCTAGAAGCAGTACTAACTGATGTAGAAGTGCTAACTTTGGCAGCACTAACATTGCTTCCAGAAGTACTAGCCTTCTCAGCAGTATTAACTAACTTAGCAGTACTAACACTAGAAGCAGTATTAATTGTAGAAGAAGTACTAACTGTGTTAGCAGTACTAACACTGCTAGTGACATTATTGCTTCCTGCAGTACTAACATTGTTAGCAGTACTAACTGAGTTGGCAGTATTATCATTGGTACCTTTAGGCATCCATACTCTAACACTTTTTGTTTCTGCCTTTTTCATGTGGCTTATGGTTTTAACTTGTTTCTTTGCCACAACTTTCCTCACAGACTTTTTATATCCCCCACTCTTTCTGTAACCAGCAGGTTTTTGAAAATATCTTTGAGCATTAAACCTTTGGTTAACTGGATTGAAATAACAGTGTTTGGCTAAGTGATTTAGCTTACCACAGATGAAGCAAGGTTTTGGCCTGTTGATTCTGTTCAGGTCAACTCCTTGTCTCATAGCCCACTGGTTATTCCAGTTCCTTTGATTTCCCCTCTGATTATCATGTTTTTGGGGCTTGAGCTCTTGAGATTTCTTACAAGAACAATGTTTACAGGTATTGGGAGCCACAACTGTGGTCTGTTTGTAATGGACTCCCTTTTTCTCTTCATTCCTTTTGATCTCAGTGTTCTTGACACATGGACTCTCACATTCCTCATCAGAGTCTACTTTGTCAGTCTCATCCTCAGCAACTATTTCTTTTTCACAGGGATCTATATTAATCTTTAATTCAGGTTCCTTTCTATCCTTGGTCTCTAACAAATCAGACTTGGGAGGTATGTAGTTGTTATTGTAGGGTGGAGGTGTGGCATTGTACCCTATCCCTACTTTCATCTTGTCATGGATTTGAGCCTTAATGATGGTATCCATGGTTTTAGAAGCACAGGTAAACTTTTCAACATCAAGTTTAACCTTCTCAAGCTCTTCTTTTAATTTCTCATTCTCCTCCCCAGACACTTTCAGCTTAATCTCATACTCATTCTTCTCCCACTTCCAATAGTTAGTATCATAGTGGTGTTGAAGTTCATTAGCTTGAAAAGCTCTAATCTGTTCCTCAAACCTTTCTACAATCCTAACATAATCTTTCACATCTTTCTCTAGCCTCTTGAGGTCATCACACATACCCTGATTGTGATCCCTATATTTTTTAACAGCATCAATGCAAGCTTGAGAACAGAGTTTAGATTGTACCTCAGTGGGAATATCAGATACTTCTGCCATAAGAGCTTGATTCTGACAGGCTTCCTCAGCTTGATCACTCCAATCAAATCCCATTCCTTGTTGAGAAACATGGGCTTGAGAGGAGCTTCTGTTTTGGTTTCCATTTGGAGCCTGTTGATGTGATCCTCCATAACACTCAACCTTGGATTGGTCAAAGCCTTCACCATCTTCTCCAATCTTTCCTTCATTACATGGGCCATTTTCTATGATGTCCCATATTGCATAATTAGTAAGAAGAATGTACTGCTTGATTCTCAGTTTCCACATGTCCAATTTATTGGGTTTGAGCATGGGAACTTTTGAAACAGGAGTACTGTGAGTATCCATTGAATTGTCCATAGCTTCTAAGATACCAATGCTCTGATACCACTTGTCAGGATCGATTCTTAACAAGAATTAAACTTCTTAGAAGCAGAATTTAGAGAATCTTGCGGAATAGAACTCTAAATCAATTAAAGAACAATCAATAGAAATTCAATAAACTGTATATATATCAAACAGTTATTACTCACAAGTTTTACACCAAACCTCAATCTTGTTGAACAGGCTCAACAAGACGATTTCTACTTCTCTAGAAATAGGATCTATGATCTTGAGGTTAATTCACTCTTGAATGAATATCGAATTCTGTATATTATCTATTTTCTGTTTTCGTATATCGTCTATCCTGTATACTATCTATTTTCTGTATTCGTTTCACGTCTCTTCTGTATACTATCTATTTTCTGTATTCGTTTCACGTCTCTTCTGTATACTATCTATTTTCTGTATTCGTTTCACGTCTCTTCTGTATACTATCTATTTTCTGTATTTCGTATCACATCTATGCTAATAGCTATCTATCAATACTATTTATACAAAAGTAATTACAAGATAACTATCAAAAGTAAATTGATCTTCTGAATCTTCGTTAAACATATCTTGATCAATTCCTTATTTGTCTCCAAAAGCATCGCATCCCAAACTTATCAACTCAGCAGTATTAATGATGATTTGGCTCAGCAGCATTAACAACCTTCAGCAGTATTAACCTTCACAGTCTTCAAGCAGTAGTAACTCAGCTCAGCAGTACTAACCATGTCTAGCAGTATTAACTTCTTCTAGCAGTAGTAACTTCTTCTAGCAGTAGTAATCTCTTCTAGCAGTAGTAATCTCTTCTAGCAGTAGTAATCTTTCCCAGCAGTAGTAACGAAGAACTGGCAGTAGTAATGTAGACTTAGCAGTACTAACCATACTTAGCATATCTTCAGTTCCCAACAGTTCCCATGCTCAGACCCAATGAATTTGACATGTGGAAAATTAGAATCAAGCAGTACATTCTGCTTACTGATTATTCCATCTGGGATATCATAGAGAATGGTCCATGTGCTGAAGGAAGAACTGGACCAGATGGCAAAAGACCTCCTCCAAAGACTGATGCAGAGATGAAGGCCTTAAGCACTCTGCTTTTGGCTATCCCCAATGAATATCAGCATCAATTTCAACACTGCACTGATGCTCAGATTCTGTGGAATGCATTGGAAAAGAGATTCACTGACACCAAAAGCACCAAGAGGAATCAAAAGGCAATTCTCAAGCAGCAGTATGAAAACTTTACTTCTACTAAGAATGAGTCTATGACTCAAACTTTTGATAGATTTAATAAGCTGATTGGAGAATTAGCCACAGTAGGAGTCAAGATGGAGGCTGATGATGTTAACAGAAAGTTCCTAAGATCATTAGGTGAAGAGTGGACAATGTATACTGTGTCTTACAGACAGAATGACCAATTGGAAGATAAAGAGCTTGATGATCTTTAGAATGATCTTAGAGTCTTTGAAGCAGAGGTTGAAGCCAAAAAGAAGCCTTCTGGATATGTACATAATGCTGCACTTCTTTCAGCATCATCTGATTCTACTGCTAACCCTGAATCAGTTAATGCTGCTGGAGGAGTCAATCAGGAAAAGACCAATGATTCAGTACTAGAAGCCTTCTTTTCTAGTCATGTTAATTCCTCTTTGATTAATGATGACTTAGAACAGATTAATGCTGATGATCTTGAAGAGATGGACATCAAGTGGCAGATGGCTATGCTGTCTATGAGGGTGAAGAAATTCATAAAGAGGACAGGGAGAAACAACTTTTCCCAAAGAAGAGAAGATGGTGCTGGATTTGACAAGACCAAAGTTGAATGCTACAAGTGTCACAAGATGGGACACTTTGCCAGGGAATGCAGAGGTGGAACATCTCACAACAGCCATCAACAAACTCAGTCTGGAAGCTCCAATCAAAACAGAAACTCTATTCAAGCTCTTGTCTCTCAACAAGGAATGGGATTTGATTGGAGTGATCAAGCAGAAGAGGCCATCCAAAATCAAGCACTTATGGCTGAAGTTTCAGATCTTCCCACTGAGGTAAAATCTAATCTCTGTACTCAAGCTTGTATAGATACTGTTAAAAGGTATAGAGATCACAATCAGGGAATGTGTGATGACCTTAAGAGATTAGAAAAGGACAGAAAAGACTATGTAGTAATTGTAGAGAGGTTTGAAGAACAGATTAGGGCTTTTCAAGCCAATGAACTTCAACACTCCTATGATACAAACTACTGGAAGTGGGAAAAAGATGGTCTAGAGTTCCAGCTTAGAGAATCCAGGGAAGAGTGTGAGAAACTAAGAGGAGAACTTGAGAAAGTAAAACTTGATGTTGAAAAGTTTTCAAAAGCTTCTAAAGTTATGGACACCATTATAAATGCTCAAGTTCACAGTAAGATGAAAACAGGCCTAGGGTACAATGCCACACCTCCACCCTACAACAACACATACATCCCTCCTAGGTCAGATCTGTTAGAAACCATGGATAGTAAGGACTTATCTGAAGGAGCTACTAAAATAGATCCATTAGATGAAGTTGTTGTGGAGGATAAAACTGAAAAAGAAGAGTCTAAGAAAAGGGACAAGAATGTCAGTGGTGAGATTCCCTTAGAGAATTACATCAAGACTAATGAGGATGGTGGAAATCCCTGGGATAAGAACAATGAGATGAAAAGATCTAAAAAAGGAAAGGGAGTTCATTATACACAGACTACTGTTGTGAACTCTAATACTTGTGAACATTGTTCTTGCAAGAAATCTCAAGAGAATAAGCCCCAAAAACATGATAAAAAGAGGGGAAATCAAAGAAATTGGAATAACCAGTGGGCACAAAAAGCAAGGAGTTGATCTGCAAAGGATTAACAGACCAAAACCTTGTTTCATTTGTGGCAAATTGAATCATCTTGCCAAATACTGTTATTTCAATCCTATTAACCAAAAGAAAAGTTTTCAAAGAAGTTTTCAAAAATCTTCTGGTTATAGGAAGCCTGCAAGGAATAATGTGGCTAAGAAACAAGCTAAATCCAAAAGCCACATGAGAAAACACACTGAAAAAGAATGTGTCAATATGTGGGTCCCCAAAAGCACTAATGTTAGTACTGCTACCTCAGATAGTACTGCTGACAAGAATAGTGCTGCTGGAAGCAATACTTCTGCCAATACTGCTGCTAGCAGTGTTAGTGCTGCTAACTCTGTTAGTGATGCTAACTCAGTTAGTGCTGCTAACTCTGTTTGTACTGCTAACTCTGTTAGTGCTGCTAACTCTGTTAGTGCTGCGAACTCAGTTAGTGCTGCTAACTCTGTTAGTGCTGCTAACTCTGTTAGTGCTGCTAACTCTGTTAGTGCTGCTAACTCTGTTAGTACTTCTTCTAAGGTTAATACTGCTTCTAGTTTTTGTGCTGCAAGACCAATCATATTGACAAAATACTCCAATTCTGCAGTACCTAAGTTTGAAAATCTCATCAAAACCCAGTGCAAGTACTTTGATGAGCAAGGGAGACCCAAGACCACTTTGGCTTGGGTTCCCAATAAAAACTAATTGATTTATCTTATGTGCAGGGCAACCAACAGCTCAAGGAGAAGAGCATCTGGCATGTTGATAGTGGTTGCTCCAGGCACATGACAGGTAACATGTCCTGCCTCAAGAATTTCAAAAGAATTGATGGAGGACGTGTTGCTTTTGGAAATAATCCTGAAGGAGGTAAGATAAGTGGTAAAGGTGATGTGTCAAAAGGTAAGATGACATTTGAGGATGTTTACTATGTTGAGCAATTGAGATACAACTTGTTAAGTGTATCACAGGTCTGTGACAAGAAACATAGTATATTATTTACTGATTCAGAATGCATTATTCTCGCTCCTGGATTCAAGGTAGTTGATGAAAACATGATACTATTGAGAACTCCTAGAAAGGATAATGTGTTTTGTTTAGATTTAGAAAGTGTTTCATCTGATTCATCTCTAAACTGTTTAGTTTCAAAAGCTTCAATAGATGAATCATCACTTTGGCACAGAAGGATGTGTCACATGAACTTTAAAACAATGAATAAACTTGTTAAAATAATCGTGTTAGAGGTTTACCATCAAAAGTCTATTCATGTGATGATCATTGTGTTGCATGTCTCAAAGGAAAACAACACAAAACTTCTCATAAGTCCAAAGAAATAAACACTATCTCAAATCCTCTTCAGTTGTTGCATATGGATCTGTTTGGCCCTACAAATGTCATGAGCATTGGCAAGAAATCATACTGTTTAGTTATTGTTGATGATTACTCTAGATTTACTTGGGTATATTTTCTGAGAACTAAAGATGAGACAAGTGGACTGATCAAATCTTTTATTCTTAGAATTGAAAACCAATCAAATCAAAAAGTGAAAGTCATTAGATCAGATAATGGGACTGAATTTAAAAACTTTGATCTAAACACCTTTTGTAAGGAAAAAGGAATTGAGAGACAATACAGTGCTCCTAGGACTCCACAACAGAATGGTGTTGCTGAGAGAAGGAATAGGACACTGATTGAGGCTGCTAGATCTCTGTTAGCTGATTCAAAATTACCCACTACTTTTTGGGCAGAAGCAGTTAATACTGCTTGTTATGTTCAGAACAGAGTTTTGGTAATAAAGCCTAAAAACAAGACACCTTATGAGCTTTTTCTGAAAAATAAACCATTTATTGGATTTTTCAAACCATTTGGGTGTCCTTGTACAATTCTCAATACCAAATCTCACTTAGGTAAGTTTGATAGCAAAGCTGATGATGGCTTTCTTGTTGGTTACTCATCTCAGAGTAAGGCTTACAGAGTGTTTAATATCTCTTCTAGAATAATTGAAGAAAGTGACAATGTCAAATGCAATGAGAACACACCAAATCCTATTGGTTCAGGTCCTGATTGGCTATTTGACATTGATTCACTCACTAACTCTTTGGGTTTCAGTAATGATGTAAATGCAGGACAGAGGGATGCACCACAATCAGATCACAGAGTTCAGTCTGTGATATTTCCACTCCCTACCATTGATCCTGTTGACTTCTGTGAACCAGAAAAGGAAGCTGAACCTATTCAGAGTGAAGAAGAGAGAAGAATAGAGGAAAATCAGACTTCAAGAGAGTCTGAAGTGACTGAAGAAGCTGTAGAAGATCCAGACTTAAATGAGTCAAATCTGGATGGAAACTTAGTTGAGGAACCTGGTCATCCTTCAAGAACTCAGAAAAATCATCCTCCTGAGTTGGTTATAGGAGACATTGCTTCTCCAATGATGACTAGGAATCAAAGCAGACTTCAAGAGCTACAAGATCAGCAGAATACAGTAAATACTGTACTTACTTGCTTTCTATCCCAAATTGAGCCCAAAAAGGCTTATGATGCTATGAAAGATCCAAGTTGGATAGAAGCAATGCAAGAGGAGCTGCTACAGTTTAAATTACAGGATGTTTGCGACTTGGTGGACCTTCCAAAAGGTCATAGAGCAATTGGCACCAAGTGGATTTTCAGAAACAAGAAGGATGACAGAGGAATTGTGATCAGAAACAAAGCAAGGCTGGTTGCACAAGGGTATACTCAGGAAGAGGGCATAGACTATGAGGAAGTCTTTGCTCCAGTGGCAAGGATTGAAGCAATTAGGCTATTTCTAGCCTATGCCTCATACATGAAATTCAAGGTCTACCAAATGGATGTAAAAAGTGCTTTTCTATATGGAAGTATTGATGAAGAAGTATATGTCTGTCAACCCCCTGGATTTGAGAATCCATTGCACCCTGACAGAGTGTACAAACTGAAGAAGGCACTTTATGGTTTACATCAAGCCCCAAGAGCATGGTATGATACCCTGTCTACCTATCTCTTGAAAAATGACTTTGAAAGAGGAGTCATTGACAAGACCTTGTTCATTAAGAGGAGAAAGAAAGGCACACTACTTGTTCAGATCTATGTGGATGACATCATCTTTGGATCCACAAATGATCACATGTGTAAAGAGTTTGAAGAGTTAATGCACAAGAGCTTCAAGATGAGTTCCATGGGAGAACTTACTTTCTTCCTTGGGCTTCAGGTGAAACAGAGGAAAGATGGGATTTTCATAAGCCAATCCAAATATGTGAAAGACATCCTGGACAAGTATGGTTTAACAGACTCCAAGCCAGCAAGCACACCAATGGAGACACACAAACAGATCACTGCAGATCTTGAGGGGGAGGATGTGGATGTCCATCATTACAGATCTATGATTGGATCACTCATGTATCTCACAGCCTCTAGACCAGACATTATGTTTCCAGTATGTGTTTGTGCCAGATTTCAGGTTTCACCTAAGCAATCACACATGCATGCAGTCAAAAGAATTTTTAGATACCTAAGAGGGCAACCTAGATTAGGTCTTTGGTATCCTTATGAATCTTCATTTGACTTGCTTGCATACTCAGACAGTGACTTAGGTGGAGCTAATATGGATAGGAAGTCTACTTCAGGTGGATGTCAGTTTTTGGGTGCAAGACTTGTATCATGGCAGTGTAAGAAACAAACCACAGTGTCCTTATCCACAACAGAAGCTGAGTATATAGCTGCTGCAAGTTGCTGTTCTTAGGTGTTATGGATTCAGAATCAGATGTTGGACTATGGGGTAACATTTCTTCACACTCCAATCTTCATTGACAACAACAGTGCCATTAGCATTGTTAACAATCCTGTCAAGCACTCAAAAACAAAGCACATAGAGATCAGGTATCACTTTATTAGAGACTGTAATGAAAAGAAATTGATTCAAGTTGCTAAAGTTCATACCAATGACCAGTTTGCAGATCTATTCACAAAAGCTTTTGATGTGGGTAGATTCACTTTCTTGGTAGCAAGTGTGGGCCTGATCAACCTTGAATAAATTCATGCTTTTTATTTCTTTATATACCTGTATTTCTTTGTATATTTGGTGTTACTAACTAGCTTTCTCAGAACCTCAGTATGACTCAGATTGACAAGTGCTGCAAAGTGCAAGTATAGTTACTACTGCCAGTACAGCGTTTCTACTGCTAGTACATATTTTCTACTGCACGTGTAGTTAATACTGCTTAGTAGTTAATACTGCTTAGTAGTTAATACTGCTTCGTAGTTAATACTGCTTAGTAGTTAATACTGCTTAGTAGTTAATACTGCTTAGTTGTTAATACTGCTTAGTAGTTAATACTGCTTTGTTGTTAATACTGCTTAGTAGTTAATGCTGCTTAGTAGTTAATACTGCCTTGCAGTTAATACTGCTAAGGTATTAATACTGCTACGTCGTTAATGCTGCTTTTAACGAAAATCAGGGCTAATTCTGCTATAAATACTCTTTCAGCCCGCCAAAGTTCATAACGACTCTTTGCATTAAATTTTTCTCTCTCTCTCTTTCTAACCTTTTCTCCCTAGAATCTCTGTGTTTTCTATCCAAATCCTCAGGAATCATGACGACAATGGAGTTTGTCGATGAACACAATGAGATTGCGATGCTTCAGAAGCCAAAGCAGGCCGCAGGGTTTCATGATATTGTGGATTTTCTCAAATCCTCACACATCTCTCATGCCCTAACAGTGTGCCCAACCATATATATCGAGCATCAAAAGCAATTTTGGGAGAATGCCGCTGTTATTTTCGAAGATGGGCAGAAAATCATTCGAACAAGGGTTTGTGACAAACCCTTGAAGGTCACAGAGGAGGTTATTCGCATCACTCTTCACTTAGATGATGCCTCAGGTATAACCTATCTATCTAATGATGAACTTTTCTCGACCTTACCAAGAATGGGGTATGAAGGTCCCATTGGCGTTTTTAAATTCTTCAAGTCAAAATTTTACACCCAATGGCGATTTCTTGTTCATACTCTTATGCACTGTATTTCAAAGAAAACAACTGGCTGGAGTGAGTTTAGCAGTACCATTGCTTATGCCTTGGTCTGCTTAACCACTGCCAGAAAGTTCAATTTTTCAGCAATGATTTTTACTGATCTTGTGGCAAACCTAGAATCCAAAAAGAGATTTTACATGTATCCCAGGTTTGTCCAAGAAGTTCTTAACCATGAATTGACGGATTTGCCTCAGTCTGCTGAGGTATATGTGCCAAAACCCCCTAAAGGGAAGGTTTTCTCAAATATGAGAAGAATTCCTAGGGACTCGGAAGGAGTTGACACACCATTGTTCTCTACAATGATGGTTGTGTCCCACACCACTGAAGGTATGGCATCAGGGTCAAGGCCCCCATTAGACACACCCACTGATGACCAATCCCAACTTTCCATCACCAAAGACATCCCACAGTCCATTCTTTTAAGACCCAATCCCAAAATCACCAAGAAGTTTGAAAGAAGAAAGGTACACAAGGTTCCTTCCCTTGTTGTACCTCCTAAAAGCTCAAAGCCTTTAAGCCCTCTAGTGGAGCATTCTCCATTAGAGAATATCGAAAGGGAAACCATGGGGGTGTCTCCCAACCCCAAGAAGGTGCTCTCTAAGGAGAAGGATGAGAATGTGGGCTGCAAGGCTGCCACTACTTCTGCTAGCAAAGAGAAGGACAGTGGTAACATCAATAAGACCTTCCCCACGGCAACTCAGAATGTGAAAACATTCAGAGGACCCAGGCGCCAAGAAACCATGGGAGTAGGCAGTGCTTTTGCTAGGCAAAAGACACCTACTAAAATTTCCAGTGATCCTTTAACGGAGGTAAACACTCCTAAACAGGGTGAGGGTAGATATACTTATGAGGAATTGATGGAAACCATTGCCAACATCAATATTGATGTCATGAATCAGCAGAAGGAGATTGATGAGCTTAAAAAGGTGATTCTTTATCAACACACCAAGATAGAGAAAAATAAGAAGATGATCACCAAGTTGCTGCAAAGAAGAAAGAAAGCTCAGTATGTTCTGAGAAGGAGAAGATCAACCTCTGATGCTTCCAAAAAGGGGGAGTTAGAAACTGAACTAAACATGGAGGATACAAAGGTTGAGGGGGAGAATGAGCATAAGGTTGAGGGGGAGGCTGAGCAGGTTGCAGAAGTTGCAAAGGAAGCAGAAAGTGAGAAAGCAGCAGTAACTGAAGCAGCAGAAAAAGCAGTAGAAACAGTTAATGCTGCAGTATCTGAGATTGAAGCAGCAGTAACTGAAATTATACATAGTCTTGTTGATGCAGCAGTTTCTGACAGTGACAAGGAAGCAGTATCTGTTTTGACAGTAACTAAATCTGAGATTGAAGCAGAGGTATTTGAGATGGTGAAAGCAGCAGTATCAAAGATATTAAAAGAAGCAGTAACAGGAAGAGCAGCAGAAATGGTTAATGCTGCCAGTCAAAAAGCAGCAGAAACCATTCAAGCGGCAGAAATGGTTAATGCTGCTGAAAAACATAAGGCAGCAGAAACCATTCCGGAAGCAGCAGAAACAAAGGAAACAGCTGAAATCATTCCTGAAGCTGTTAAATCTCTCAAAAGAACCAAGATGATATCAAACAAAAGACCAAGAACAAAGTCC
Organism: Saussurea involucrata; assembly: GCA_033807775.1. Classification (NCBI taxonomy): domain Eukaryota; kingdom Viridiplantae; phylum Streptophyta; class Magnoliopsida; order Asterales; family Asteraceae; genus Saussurea; species Saussurea involucrata. The sequence continues at coordinate 68,857,428 of CM066312.1, read as the reverse complement.
ATAGCTTCAAAGAAGAAAGTGGTAAAGAAACCTAGGGTGGAACCCATTGTAGAAGAAGCTAAGGAGGAAGCTGTGAAAGAGAAAGCTGATCAAAAGGTTGCTGAAGAAGAAGTGGCAACTCCCTCAGGTCAACCAAGCAATGTACGATCACTGCCAAATGCTCAATGTGATATGTATATTACTGTGGTTGATTCTAAGCCAATCAATGTTAAACCATTAGCTTCTATGGCTCCTGAAATCATCTTCTGGGATACTTTGAAAGATCAGAGAAAGGAGTACATTAGAGTAAAAAGAGCAGATGGGAAGTTTGAGGTCAGTTCTACATGGGGAAGACTTATAAGGATGTGCTCTAGATCAGACTTGGAAGAGATGTTCAAAGTGGGAATGAAGCTTTATGGAAATATGCTGACTGAGAATGGAATGTCTATCACCAAAATGGTACTTGAATTCTTGTGTCTAATGTTCAATACAGAAGCAGTTAAGTATTTGACAGAAAGGCAATTTCAAGTTGTTACCAAATGGATGCTTATTGAAAACTGTGGTGTGTATGTCATAACTCTTGACAATACATATCATGAGTATTATTTGGTGGATAAAATATACAAGCACAGCATGAAAAGATTGGATGGAATGCTAAAAACTAAGTTGGTGAGTGACAAAGACTCTGAGATGGCAAGATACCTGGTAAGAAGGATCATCAATCAAAGTTTGGGAGTGAATCCTGATTTATGCGTTCATGATTAAGTTTTGGAAGCATCATCTGAAGAACTTGACTTCTCAACCTGAAAAGTCAAGTTAGGGGGAGATTGTTGGGAACTGAAGATTTGCTAAGTATGGTTAGTACTGCCAGAACAACATTAATGCTGCCAGATCAAAGTTAGTACTGCTTATGCAATGGTTACTACTGCAAGACAAAGTTAATACTGCTAGATCATTGTTAATACTGCTGATACATTAATGCTGCTGGAACAAGGTTAGTACTGCTAGAACAAGTTAATGCTGCTGGATCAAGTTAATGCTGCTGGAACAAGTTAATGCTGCTGGAATGAGTTAGTACTGCTCATGCTGAATGAAGTTAATACTGCTGATGTGATAAGTTTGGAATACGAAGATTTTGGAGATAAAGATGGAATGGATGAAGATATGCTTAAAGAAGATTCAGAAGATCAATTTATTTTTGATAGTTATCTTGTACTTATTGTGTATAAATAGATGTTGATAGATAGCTATTGAAGATAGGCAATATTCGATAGTCTAAGAATACGTTTTTGTTTTGAGAGAGAATTAACCTCAAGGTTCAGAACCCTATTTCTAGAGAAGTATAAGTCGTCTTGATTGAGCCTGTTCATCAAGATTGAGGTTTGGTTGTAATCTTGTGAGTCGAAGCATTGAATACAAACAGCTGTGTGTTTTCTGATATGTTGTTCATTGATTGTGAGAATTAAAGTTCTATTCCGCAAATTCTTTAATTCTGAATTCTAGGTATTATTAGTCTTGTTAAGATTCGATCCTGACAGCTTCTAGCTTAGTGATTTGGGCTTCTAAATAGGAAACTTTCTCTTTGAGCTCAGAGTAAGTTGGGTAAGACATTGTTACTTGAATGAATGTGATTGTGAGACAATTCAAGATAACGATAAAAAAGAAATCACACGGTGTATCACAGAATACACAAATGTCCCCCGTCAACGACTTAGCAGCGCCCCGAGAAAAAAATTTAAAAACTGAAGGGTCAGAACACTCCCGGATTTGTGATCCGGGTGTGGTTTCCCGGATAGACAATTTGGGAAATGGGATCCGGGAAAGAAATCTGGGACCTGGAGACCGAGACATGGAAATCCGGTAAAGACTACGGGAGTGGTTCCGGCAAATTTGAGATCGAAATCCGGTACTTGAGGTGAGAACCCGGAACAGATGGAAGTTCGGAACTGAAAGAGTCTGGAACCGGTAGAGTCTGGAACCGGTACGAGTCCGAAACCGGATAGGAAACCGGAAAGAGTTATGGTATGAGCCGAATCCCGGTGCGCAACCCGGGAGTTCAATCCGGATCCGGGAATGATAGGGAACCGATGTGAAAGCAAAGGAGGAACCGGAACCTTCAGAATTTAGGTCCTGAATTCAACCAGAACGAGAAATAAGACGTGCCTGGGTTTGAATAACCGATTTTGGGAGTGCTTTTTCTCGAAATAAATCTTTCCTAAACACAACTTTCACAAAGAAAACACCAAACTAACAAGAAAAGATGATCGATTTTACTCCTAAACACACCCTTTGATCAAAAATCAAGAAAAGTTGAAAAAACAAAGGCTTTAAACCCAGTTAATCGATTTTGACATATTGATGGTCAAAAGGTTTAAAATCAATTCTAAAAATTTGTAAAAATCACTAACTGAATATTACCAACAATTTCTCAAGCAAGAACTTTACTTTTAACACCAAAATCAAGATCAAAGATTTTACCTCAACACAGCGCCGTTTTGTCAGATTGAAGAACACATAATCTAAAAAATGATACCTTTAGATCGATAGCTTTGTCCATCTGCTCTGATACCACATATAGATCCCAATTTGATCAAGTAACAATGTAACAAAGAAACGATTAAGCTTTATTGATCGAATGTAGAGAGATACAAGATTGGAATGATGAACAACACACACTCTCTCTCTCTCTCTATTAGCCGTATGAAAACTAATCCCATTAATCTCTCTAAGCCCTTAACCTAATTTCCTCTAAAATCAAGGCTTTAATCCTAAGGCCCATGGCCCAATAACACACTAATAAGCCCATTTAACCAATTAAAGGCTTTTACAAACAATTAAATAAAACAATTCTTTTCTTTATATCACTTTCTATTTTATAGGAATTTTAGTCCTAACAGATACAACACTGGTGGTCTTACCTATTCTACGATGGTGAAGATTTCCATTCAAAATTGGAGGGATTGATCTCACATTGGATCTCTGCATATTCAGATCTTTACTTAGGTTGCCAGAAAGGAATGAATTTGAAGAAAATACAGATTATGACGATTAACCAACATCTTAAGAAATGATAGCATATTTTCACAGTTTGGGTTACTCTGGCAGATTAAAAGTCTAAGCTTATTTGAAAGAAATAACTTGCCAGTTGTATGGTATTGTTTGTTCTCAATAATAATCAGGTGTTTGTCTGGAAAAGCGGTAGTATGGATAAAGGTTCTAAACAGGTACTACAAATCTTCCATGGAATTGTGAAAAAACACGTATTACAACTATGCCTTCTTAATTTGGGAAGATATTAAAACTACTCTAAGCAAGAAGAATGCACTAAACTACATAGATTATTAGAGATATTGGTATATCTATGTAAGGAGGGTTATGCTAGATTTTCCACATATCAACAAAAAAGATGGAGAAGTTGTTGCACCACGGTTCTACATGGATAACTTATGGACCATATCATCATTATCTCAGTATCCCAATCACAAGGTACTTTCCAAAAGCACTTAGGTCATATGTTCATTGGAACAATTTGCTTTTGAGAGAGTATTGCACCTCTATAGATCTACCACTACCTGTCGATCCTACCCAAGAGGTTATCCTTCAGAAACTAGGGGGTGAGGGGTCAAATGTACAAAATAGAGTGGGGAGGAAGCTCATAGGGATGAAAAACCTTAGAGTGATGAGAGGGAAAATGATCATGAGAGTATGGGTAGAAGTGAGCCTATTGAAAAGCAGCCATATGGTGTGGGTACAAAGATAGAAAATAGAGATAGCTCTGATCCAGCCACTACAAGTCAGCCACCCACATCTACTGTGGACCACAATTCTTGGTGGCCAACTCTTGTAATAACCCCATCTAGCCACTCACCCCCTTCTCAACAAGGGGGTATTTCATTTTCACAAGAGGAAGCAGCACATGATCAATCTGATTTAATGTAGCTTAGCGGCTTTAACCCAACGGTTTAGAAGATGGACATGTCCGACTAGATGCACCACCCACTGCATAAAGAATGAGATGTTCTATAAATACTCATGATTTTTATCATCAAATGGTGGTCAAACAAACAATCAAACTCATAAGTCCATTACGTAAACGATTTGTCATCGAAAATCAAACAAAATCCACCAAGAAAGAATTTATAGAGATTTGGGGTTTTTAAGCACTATAATTGTTATGATAAAACTCAAACACGATGAAACAACTTTTAACCCTTTTCCTTCGATTTCGAAAGTCAAAATGGAAAAACTGCCACATTCAAAATCTCAGGAACCAACAAATACAAGTTATAGTACGTCAAAAATATCTAAATGTCCTAACAGACTATTGTCATATTAAAAAAAATAAGCACAACCCTTTATTCGAAAGTGCCCTAAAATACTTGTTAAAACGTCCAAAAACGTTCTATAATCTCATTGCAACGTTTTTACATAGAATGCAAATTTGTTCTGTCCTATAATTTATTACAACGCTTTTATATTGTATGCACAATTGTTCAATTTTACAAGCTTTGGTCCAATAAAACAATTTGGTAGGACACTTAGGTAGTAGGACACTTAGGAGCCGTTTACCCCAACACTTACGTGGTGAGCGCTTAGTTGTAATAATCAACACTTTCAGTTAAGATAAGCGCTTCCCGGTTCTCCGGTAAGGGTTGTCACTCTCAATTACCGGATAAGACTCTTTATCCTTGTCATTGCTCAGATTCTGAGCGAATCTCAATCATTGTCATGTTCATTCAATAAGGTAAAGTGAGCTGGTAAGCACTTACCGGGTAAGCGTTCAGTAAACGGTCCTTAGACATTTGACGCCCTATAAACCCCAATTTTGTTATTATGTGAGTTAAGATGGCTTCAATGGAATGGTACTACAAGATGTTGATTCAATCTTCAAAACCCCTAAAATCGCTGGTTTTGGTCCATTTATAAACATGGGGTATGAATAAAATTAAAGGTCAGATTACTCTTAAACTTGTAGTTAATCACATTACTAACCCCTGCCTGCCAATTCCCATAGATCTAAGAAGAAAGTTTTCCAAGTAGAAACAACTCAAATCCTGTACAAAGATGTCAAGATATTACACCAATCCAAACATAAATTCCACCAGAAAACTTCACCACGAATGGCGGTTTCCCCTCCTCATCCTTCTTCTAAACGGGCGGCAAGCCTCAATACTCAGATCAACCGCCACCGCTAACGCCATGAAAATGGCGGCATCTTCCACACAAGTTACATGTCTCATTGCCAACTGAACCACCGGTTTCCCCCTCTTCCCTTCTCCCTGAACCCGACAACTCATAACAAACCCGCCCGCCGCCGGACTTAATCCAGCAAAATCGCCGCTGCTTTGCGGGCTCGGAATGTTGGAATTCGGGCTAGCCTGCCGGCCCGTATCTATCAAGAACTCGCCACCGCGTTCAGCGTTTATGTGTATTTCCGACATTAGCAGTTCTCCGCCATCTTGGCCGTCGGATAAAAGGTGGAAACGGACGAAAATGGAGTCTCGGATGCCGCCGCGTTCACGCCAAGCCTCGAGTTTGCCCCACGGGAGCCAGCTTTCGGGCCGGAAGGCGTCAGGCCGGACGATTAACCACGAACCCGGGTTCGAACGGGCCACCCAATCGCAGCCCGTTGAAGGAACAAAGGGTGTGGTCATGAATGCAGCAGCTACAGCTGAACCCGATAAATCGTGTATTTTCACTTTCCAACCCTTTCTTTCTCTTCTTTCCGGTTCTTGATCCAGATCATCACCGGAACTCGACCAGTAGTTGTTCAACGGATCTACCTGCGGCACCCTGCATAATTTACGACAAAAAGTTGAGGACTTGGTTAAAAACTAACATTATATTATTCATGTTTGGCAACCGTAAGCTAACTTATAAAAAAAATATTTGTTTGCTTAAAATAAATAAATAAGATTTTATACAGTTTTCAATAAACTTTGCCCTGTATTTTACATAGATTAACCAAAACCCTAACCTTTTAGAGTATTTTACATTGATAGAGCATCCCAACAGCTACGCTAAAATAAAGAAAATTGAGATTTTAACAATTTTTTTGCTCCATCAGATATGCTATCTTGTATACTAAAATAAAATATAAAAAAAATGGAAAAAAAAGATAAAAATCTCCAAATTTGAAAAAATCTCTAAAACACACTTTTTAAGAAAGAGACATTATATTTTAATTTTTCCACCAATAAGAGACATAGAAGAAAATGTTTAGAAGAGAGAAACAATATTTTATTAGTGTATTGATTATTTTAATAATATTATCAATGCTACAATCTCTAAATTAGAATAGTTGTTGGAGTTTGAAGTAATTTTTTTTTTGAGATTTTGCCTTTTAATACTCTATTTTAAAAAAGAAGAAAAAATAACATAACTGTGTTGGAGATGCTCTTATCTTGTTAGCTAGTTTGACAATTATTATAAAATGCTACTAGTTTATTGGCTAACAGCTAACTTGTCTGTCAACCATTTATCAACCTTCAACTAGTTTATTAACCACCATCTAGTTTTTCCGCTAACAACTAGCCATATTTATCCGCCAACAACTAGATTATCAGCCTAGTGCCTACACCTAGCTAGTTGATGGCTAGAACTAGCTTTTAAGCTACAGACCAAACATCTAGCTAGTTGACTGCTAAAACTAGCTTGTAGGCAAGCAACTAGCTAGCTGACAGCTAAAACTAGCTTGTAGACAAGCAACTAATTAGCTGACGGCTAAAACTAGTTTGTAGCCAACCAGCTAGCTTATCAGCCAACAACTAGCTAAATTATCATCAAAACAACCAGCTTTATCATCTAATTTGCCAACATTGCCATTGTAAATATTTGCACAAGTAAATTCACCTGTCTTGACTAAACTTGCAACTGAAAATCGGCTGCTTAATACTCCCTTGAATCTGAACAATCTGAGGGCTCAATTTCGTTTCATCTTCGAACTGAAAAACATATCTAGGATCCGGATCCAATTTAACTCTCAAATGCAGCTCCGCTACAAATTTCCCAGTCTCCTGTTTCACCTTCCCGATACCCTTCCAACCACTAAAAAGAACCACCGGCTTACCTTCGCCCCATTCGGGACCCACGTCCAATTTAAACGTTCCAACCTGCTGCCGTTTAACCCCAACCCCACAGTGGGACCCCTTGCGACCCGTGAACACAGCGATCTCTAGGCATGCATGCGGAGTATAAAAACACCCGGGCGCTAGTAACGCTTTCAAATCGGATTTTTCTAGATAAAAACTGGAGGCAATGCTGTGTGAATCTAGTGTAGCTTCAGGAGAAGATAAGAGTGGGATTGTTGCGGTTTGAGGTGGGAAACCTCGAAGACGAAATTCACATGTGCATGGAGATGAGAAAGCGTGGATTCCTGGTTTTGTGGATTTTAGATGCGTTTCTGGATAACGTAATCCGATTGAACTTATTGATAACCTGATAAAAGCTTGGGGGTCCATTCTTGTCACAGGTAATTCCCCATCGAATCGTCAAGAAATTGTGAGGTCAAAACCTGTGAGATTAACAGTATAAGATCATCAAGAATCTCTTTCGGTTCCTGATTTTTGCAATCCTAATAGTAAAAGATCAAATCGAAGAAAGAAAATAAATAAGTTCATGAATAAAAGAAAATAATTTTTATGTTCTTAAACAGAAGATAAAAAGAAAAATGAAATATGTCATTTTTACAAAAATACCCTTTACAAAAAATATAATCTTTAAAATGAAAGTTCGGGTAGTTTTGTAATTTTATTAATCTTTTCAAGGGTTCATACTTCTTCCATTCCCTTCCACAAAGTGGGAGGAAAGGTATCATTATTTTCCTTCTGTTTCTTTTCTGTTCTCTTTGAAAATATTTCAAGAACACCGGTTTATTTCCTTTATGAAAAAGGTTTCAATAACACATTGCTAAATCCTTAAAACCCTTAAAAACAAATCTTGAAAATAGGGCATCACTTCAAGATCAAGAAACAGTGTCTACATTTGATGAATCAAGAATTGAGTGTAACCATAATTGCAAAATCTTGAAAATAGGCATAACTTCATTGAGCAATTATAAGATTTGAAAAAGGTAGCATCTTGGCCAAGTTTCTTCCTAAAATTGCAGCCTCAAAAAATCTAATTAATATGCAAACAACACTCACAATTCCACTTCTTTCTTTTTCATACCATTTTGATAGCATTGTAATACACAAATATAAAGCTATAATCTACTCAAAATAGAAAACAAAGTCAAACACCCAAGAACAGCAGCTTCCATTTTAGCAGAATATGATCAAAACAAAACCCAATAAATCATTTCAAACACAAAGCAAGCTAAATGGTCTTAAATCCCTAATTCAGTCAAAATGGTTTGGTTTTACCTCATCAACACCTTTTGACTTTTGAAACTGAAATGAAATTTGTTTTAAACTAAAGAGAATGGAAATTACAAGAAAATGAGCACTAAAAACAGAACATTTTAAAAGTGAGAAATTAAAGATATGAATTCTAGGGTTTATTTAAATAAATATAAAATTTTGAACCCAAAAGGAAAGAGGCTGCAGCTATGGGAAAGATGTGGGTAATAAAAACCCCCAAAAAGAAAAAGAATATACCTTTACAATCTCAAATTCTTCTGTTTCCCCCAAAAAGCAGGAGGAACAGCAGCTTTTAAACCTGCAATTACTCCAATCCACAGAAAACAACTCTCCAGAAAACTTCATTCCATTAGTTACTGACTGAGTTCTTAAAACACACTTTCTCTTCTTTCTTTTTTTTTTCAACTTTCTGTAAAGATCAAATCTTTTATAATGTAAAAATCGATCTTGGGAGATGGGTATGATCAATAATTGAAGTAAACACCAAACCCACCAAGAAAGTCATGTAGACTTTGCACAGATCACGAGAAACCCATATAAAAAATTGTATATTTGGGTGTGCAATTTTGAAGATGATATGTATACCAGTGTATTGTATATAAATATTTGGATACGGATATATGTCTGGATGAATGTATCTGGGAATTTTATATTTGGTAAAGATAATCACCGAATGAACATGTGAGAGAGGAGGAGGAGGAGGAGAGAGAGAAAAGATACGCGAATTATTTTGGGAGGAAATAGACGGAGGAAGTGAGAAGAAATTATAATTTTATTACTAAACACAAATGAGAGAGAAGAAAGGGGAGGAGAAAAGAGAAATTTACAAGGAAAAACTCTTTTAACTTTAATTCTATTTCATTTTGGTCCTTTCATTATATTTTTTCCGGCTTGCACCCATGAATTTGATGAACTTACTCTTTTTTATCTTGTTTGCAGCTTTAGTCTAGTGGGTACGGAGGTGAGTATCCTCGTAAGATGAGTGGGAGGCACGGGTTGGGCTTCAGCTACCATTCATCTGTTTCTCCAACACATAATTTAGTTCTTCGTGATGGTCGTGGGGCTGGTACGGTAAGGATGTTTTATAGAGTGGTGGCATACCTTTCCGTAGAATTGTTTAATAGTTTTTTGAACGGTTAAAAATTCGTATATTTATATTATTTTTAAATTTAAACCGGTTGATATGAAAGTGGAGTTGGATCGATGAAAGTGAGATCTCTTTTAGTCTAGTCTCCTTTTTTTATAATCCATTGATTAATATTGATGGGTCAAAGGCTATCTTTTGTTATAATAAAGCATGAACTACCAGGACGTATTTGTAAGTATTATTAAGAATGTGAGAGAATATGCATGGGATGCAAGAAATAATATTGATGACTTCGTGCCTTTAATGGACTGTATCTTTGTTATAAACGTTTATTCCTTCTCAGAGTCTACATGCCAACGGTCTTCAATCAAGGTTCGTAATAAGATTCTTGAAAGACGTGTAAGACCAACAACAGTAGCGTTGAGCTTTAAAAGTCTCTTATGCTAACATAATCAACATATAAGCTATCAAACATAAAAATGTTATATCTTTATCAATTATAGGTGAAATAACAAATTCTATTCCAATATGGCAACATCAAGAAAATGGTTTATTGTATTTAAATGTAACATACTTTATGTTAGAGGTAGAATAACAAATTCCATTACAACATGGCAATATCAAGAAAATGGTTTATTTTAATGAAATGTAACATACTGTATGTTAGATTCAATTTTATCTCTCATGTTTTTAAAAGGAAATTATGAGTTTCTATGCTTATGGTACCCCTAACATATATAAAAATATATGCTCAAATATTCAATTATTAGAAAACTATGCTTGCCTTTTTTTATTATAAAAGTATTATCCCCTTCTCTCTCTCTCTCTCTCTCTCTCTCTCTCTCTCTCTCTCTCTCTCTCTCTCTCTCTCTCTCTCTCTCTCTCTCTCTCTCTCTCTCTCTCTCTCTCTCTCTCTCTCTCTCTCTCTCTCTCGATCGAGTTTCTTCCACATCCCGAACCAATGATATTATGACACGCACCCAAAATATTGGGCATTAAGGTTATGTAAGTACATTGATGTTAAATATTGTTATGGGTGTAGTAAAGTTAGGTTGAAGGTAAATATAAAAAATTATATAACCCATTTAGCTTCAATTGATGTCTTATGGTTATTCGATAGTCGTTCCATAGTATCCGACCGTGTTCGACTTTGCTTGATGGTAGTTAAATAGATGTTTATTAATTAAATTTTGTTGCATCCAGTTCAAAAGGCAACGTGTTTGTTTCATACAATGATGTTTAGCAAGTGTATGGTTAGCTTTTTACATTGAGAAAATGAGAATGGGTGAAGCTTTACATTAATAACCTATCTTGTTCTAATCGAGTTTATAGATGAGACACTTATCGTCCAAAAGCCAAGTATCGGGCATTATTACGTTTTAGCCCAAAGTTAGGCCAAAAAACCAACCTAGACATCAATGTGTCACGATTTTGCCATTTTTTGCATTTAGCCTCATGGCTAACTTTGTGTGTTCCATTGGCTTGCCACCTTTAAAGGTTCGAGAACCACGTGGATGGTCCTAGACTTTAGAAGGCTCATTCAAGGCTTTAGAAGGGCCATCGAAGTAGAAGTGGATACATAAAATTTTCAAATTGTGGCACCATTTTGATAAAGGTATAACAAATTAACTTTTTCCCTATAAACGGGTAGATTAGTTGGTTATCCCTTCCCTTGCGAAGGGAAGTTCAAGTCTTGTGTTGTTGCTTTCCGCCAACTTTTCAAAAGTTGTAAGCAAATGAAAAAATTTAAGTTAAAAATCTACCGAAAGGAAGATTCGAACCCCCAGCTTCACAAACAAGAGACCTTATTTCAGCAATGATGACCAGCGCTGCCAAATGAAACTTCATCCAAACGACTTAACTGTAATAAATATAGGGGTACACAACCAAATATTACACAAACACCCTTCAGAAACAAAAATATTTCTCCATTACGACGAAACCATGAATCAGTGGCTCGTGCCAATATACTCCTATGTAGGTCAACCCATACATTGAAGGCATCGTATGCATCTTCTGTCGAGGGCTTAGATGTCTTCCTCATTTGGTCGATATAGTCAGCCAAATGCTTTCGCCCGCGGTGCTTGACGACCTCATTGAAGGAAAAGACTAGTTGTCTCCAACATGAAAATCATGCTACACAACAAATATAGCCTTCTTTTCTGACAATATTATCGTAGGATCTACCAATAATGATACGACTCTTCTTACTCATTACTATCCTTTTGGTTTTATCTTTTATCACATCAATCATTTCTTATTAACTCACCAATGGCCTTCTAGTTCTTGAATAAAATGACTACATCCTTGGCATTCTCACTAGCAACATCAAGAATTTGGCTAGTCTCAATAGTCTTACTCGTAAGTCGTAACTATCGTTGCTTGAGAGATGAGAGAATAAAGAAGATATGGAGGCAAAGGAAATAACGAATGATTTTAGACAGGAACAAGTATTTTTTAAGGATTTTGAAGAGAGAAAAAAGGTTAAAAGTAACATTTCAATAGTTGAACATTTAATCATATATTTTTTTTATGTAGAGGATACATCAAGTATAGAAGCTTAAATTCATATTTTTTTAAAACGCATGCTATTGCTATTGCTATTGCTATTGCTATTGCTATTGCTATCACACTTTACTTTCTTTGTTATTAAGAAACAATGTTGTCGAATTAACTAGCAACCAAATATTATAACTTTTTAGATATAAAAACAACAATACATTTTATTGTCTTTCTGTTTAAAACACTATTGTCACCTTTTGAAATTTCATAAATGAAATATTACATTTTCTTGTCATTTCTATTCAAAAGATCATGTTACCGCTTAACAATAAAACGAGCGATACGACCCCTAAAAAAACATCGTTTGTAGTTTTTTTAACTTCCAAGATATGAAACAAAAATAAGGCATTGTTTGGCAAAAAAAATAAGCTAGTTTTTTTTTTTCTGGTTACATGTTTGAATTACCATAAACTAGCTTATAAGCTAGCTTTTTAAAACGCTACTTAGAATGGCTTTTCAGTAGTTTTTTATAAATATTCCAATATTGCCCTATTATTTATTAACTATTATTATAAATAAATATTAATTTTTTAAACTTAATTATTATTAATTAATAAATATGAACTGAAAATTATTAAGATAAATTTTAATAATACATTGATATTTATTTTTAATTATTTAGAGTTATTGTTAATCATATAGATTATTTTTATATTTTATTAATATTAATCAATATATTTTAATTATCAATTACTATTATCGTTTTAATTATCATTCGATTATTTTTTTCATATTAAATGTAACGATTATTTAAAATCACAAATTATTATATATTTTTTCTAAAACGTATTGTAACAAATTCAAAATTTATAGTATATATATGTTATAATAAATTCTAAATTCTTTTAACTAACATGTTATATTATTTAATTTTTCTTTACTACATTGGTTGTATTAATTAACATATTATATTTTTTTTGGAAAGGATATTCCAGGCACAGCCCGGACTAATCCCTGGCAAATTTGAAACTTAAAGATGTCTTATCAATGTTGAGGATGCCTGGAATCGAACCCTGGGTAGATGGGATATTCCACCACATCACCCAAGGCGATCAACCACTGCGCTACAACCATATTATATTGCTATAAATTTGTTTAAGTATATAATTAAATATTGTATTTGATAATTTTTTGAAGATGCCATTTTTGGTAATTTTGCATGTTATAAGCTAGTTTTTGCCAAACGTGACTTCTTCATCAGCTAGCTTATCAGGTATCAGCTAGCTTATGAGATAAGCTAGCTTATCAGCTAGTTTGCCAAACATAGCCTATGTATACTTTAAATTAGCTTTTACATTAATTAACTTATTAGAACATTTTTAACAGATTCTCTAAAAGTTTTCTAAAATGGAGAACAAAAGTAAAAAATATTTAAAGAAAATTACATTCAACTCTAAAAAAAAATTCTCCATTATAAAGATTACATCATTACTTATATTAAAGAATTATTTCTCTCTTATGGTAATAATATTTGGGGAGTTCTCTAAATTTGGAAGAATTTACCTAAAGAATCTGTTAGGGTAAATAACTAAATATATGTCCAAAATCTCATTTTTTGTATTTTGGAGAAGATACTCTTAACAAAGAATACAATGTGAACAAATAAAAGTTGAAGGGAGTGAAAATGAAATGTATAGAAACACGAGGGCGTGATTTTGAAAATATGAAGCATAGTGTTCATAGTCCTGAATCGGGTACAGCTGTAAACAACGCATCAGTTGTTGACACCTAAAAAACTAAAAAGAAAAAGAAGAATCGTTTTCAGACACGCATGTGGCTGATCACATCACTCTAACCGTTTTAATTGCAATCTTTTATTATTAATTATAAATATAAATATATTTGGAATTTAAAATTTTATATTATAAAAAAATATCTGGTTTTTAATTAGTTTTAAAGATATCTTAATTTTAGTACTTTATTTTTTTTTTTCATTTATTGTAAGCAATATATTTATTTCAGCTACGACTTTTAACTTGTAGTTAAAAAGCATAAAAAATTGTTATAATCTTGTTTGATTTTCATGTGATTTTTTAATAAAATGGTAAATGCAAGGCATGTGACAAAGGATAAAATAACGTTTAGAAGTAGTTATAAGAGCATATATAATGATGGAACCTTTAGTAACTTTATTTTTTATATTTTTTCTTTCACCATATCATTGTCATCTCTATAGAGAAATGCAAAGTATATTTCAGTATTTGACTACTTTGTTACAACAACTTATATAGCTATATGTGAGAGGATTAGGATCACAGTAGCAACTAATTAATATCCTCATTCGTAAGGGATAAAATAGTTTAGAGATAAGGTTTAGGTTCCTAATCTAAACTGACTCCTTAACACGCCCCCGCAAGATGGAGGATCCATCGGAGACCCCAAGCTTGGACCAAAACATAATAGAGGTTGTACGCCCCAAAGGCTTTGTTAATATATCAGCTACATGATCATTTGAATTGATGTGTTGAAACCGTAACGATCCATCATCAACTCGTTCTCTAACAAAGAAGTAGTCTAGTGCCAAGTGCTTCATGCGAGTATGAAATACTAAATTTTTACAGATATAAGTTGTTCCAATGTTATCACACAGTAGTAATGGAGGCTTACTCAGCTTGAAACCCATCTCATGAAGCAGATTCTGAATCCACATTACTTCTGCAGTGGCATTTGCCAAAGCTCGATATTCAACTTCAGTTCAAGATCTAGACACTGACTTTTGCTTTCCAGACTTTCAAGAAATAATATTTGATCCAAGATAGATAACATAAATAGTAGTCGATCGACCACCATTTTGAGTACTACCCCAATCATAATATGAAAATGCAGTTAAAGTGTAAGGAACATTGGACCTAATTGTGGTGGAATATCTCATCTGCCCAGGGTTCTAATCCAGGCGTACACAACAATTTTGGTCACTGAGGTTTAATCAGGGCTGATGTCTTATAGTCATAATTTGCCAAGGGATTAGTCTAGGCATAGCCTAGGACACCCTTCCTAAAAAACATTGGACCTAAGAAATAAACCATGGCAAATGGTCCCTTCGAAAATCGTAAAACACGTTTAGTTGTTTGCCAATGTACCATTGTATGGGGCTCGGGGCATGCATGAATTGAGAAAGCTTGTTGACTGCAAATGAAATGTCATGACAAGTGATAGATAAATATTGTAATAACCCAAATACAGTTCGAAAGGTAGCTGCATATGTATTTCCAGAGGCATCATCTAAAGACAATGGCTCCGATGGGTAAAGGGATGTGGCCACTGGCTTTGCATCATCCATTTTGTATCGTTCAAGAATATGTGAAACACATTGCCTCTGTGTTAAAAAAAATCCAGTAGGTGTATGAACAACTTCCACACCATGAAAATGATGTAATATTCCAAGATCTTTTAAGGCAAACTTTTTGGATAGTTAGGAGATAAATGTATCCAAAAAATTTGAGTTATATCCCGTAACCACAATATCATCCATGTATCTTAAGAAATATAGGACCACGATGTTTGTAGTATAAATGAATAATTATGCATCGACCACTGATTTTCGGAAGCCAGAACTGAGAAGAAAACCAGATAACTCCAAAAACCAAGATCTTGGCGCCTATTTAAGATCGTACAATGTCTTCTTTAGCTTACAAATGTGCTTTGGATATTTCTTACTATGATACCCCGTCGGTTGTTCCATGTAAACATCTTCAAATAACCGGCCATTCAAAAAAAGCATTGTTGATGTCCAACTGTCGAAAAGGCCATCTCTAAGACAAGGCAATAGTTATAAAATTTTAGACTGTTATTGGTTTTACAACAGGGGTGAATGTCTCAAAGTAATTGCGTCCTAGTTCTTGCAAAAAACACAACAAATTGAGCCTTATAACGACCCATGGACCCGTTCGACTTTTGTTTGACTTGAAAATTCCATTTGCAACCAATCGGTTTATGATCAGAGCGAGGAACTAAATCCCATGTCTCATTTTTAATTAATGCAACATACTCATCATTCATGGTCTTGCGCCAAACTACATCATTAATAGCTTTTGGCACAAAAGAAGGTTCAAGAGTAGAAGGCAAAAAGTGGGTGGTGGTAAGATTCAAAAATTTCTCATTGTAGTATTTGGGATTTGGATCTCGATAGGGCAGAAGCATCATCAAACTCGAAGGAAGACGGAGACATTTTAGGTGCGACACTAGGATCTTCTACTAATGTTTTAGTGACCAACAATGGAGCATTTGGGGTTGACATAGGGATTGAAGTTGGAGTAGAAACATTAATAGACACAAAGACTCATCATGGTGAGATGAACATTTGGGGGTATGGAACTATCCTCATTGACCCGTTGTTGTTGTGGTTGAACATATGATAACACAAAGGATGAAAGATTCTTTGTTGATGAATTATTTTGAAAAGGATTGCTCTACTGGGATGAGAACGGGAACACATCCGGAGAGAATTCAACATGTATCGATATGTACAAACGATTTTTCACAAGATCTAAGCATTTGTAGGCAAATTGTGATGTAGAGTACCCTTGAAAAACACAATGGGTTGATAGCAACTGTAATTTTGGAGTTCAGTACGGTCGCAACAATGGAAAACATAGACACCCGAATGATTTCAACTTATTATATTGGCTTTTTGTTAAACAAAAATTGAAACGGGGTAAGATAATTTAAAATAGACGTAGGCATTCTATTTCTTAAGTAGACAACAATTTGGAATACATGTGCCCAAAACATTATGGGTAGTAAAGCACAATGAAGCAAGGACATTCCAGTTTTGATAATATGCTTATGGCCACACTTAACTATACTATTATGTTCAAGAGTGTGAGGTGAAGTTCTGAAGTGTGATATACCATGGGTGTTAAATAACGGAATTAGCTTTTGAAATTCGTCACCATTATCAAAGAATATGAACACTATTGATGAAACACCTTCAAAATTGGAAAAAGCAACTAAATAAAATTTTCAATAAAACAACCACTTAAGAATGAAATTCCTTCTACAAACCATTCCTGAAATTACCTCAATATAAACATTATATTTTCAACAATCAAAACTAAGTCATTTGCCAAGACTACAAAAGGTCGGGTGTTACTCAACCCCAAAATCAAGTTGTTATTCCCCAAGTGCGGAAGACTTCACCAAGCTACTTACTTCTTGAGCACACAACTAGCTCTCAACTCTTCACAGTGTCACTAGAACTACAACCAACCGGACCTGTTGCACATGCCGACAAATAAAAAGGTTAGGCTAACGCCTCGAGTTCAAGAGTTTTATCATAATTATATAATTCGTAAGACGAGAGAGGTGCAATTTAAATCATGAAAAAAGATTTACTTTAAATGCAAACCACCCATTTTCCAACGTACTCAATTCCCGTGATGAAAGCTCTAATATAAATGATTCTCAAAATGGACTCGTCCCGAAACCCACTTGAAAGGTGAAATAGTATTTGACTTCCAAAATGATTGAAATCGTAAATGTATCGCTATTATTCAAAACATCCCAAGCGCGAATGAGGCATACATCACAACCCATAAAATATGGAAAGCAAACCATATAAATAAAATACGTCACCGAAAACATGGATAAAATAAATACCCGAACAACACCTTTCGGTGACGGGGGAGACTCGATTCCATTGTATGTGGCGGAACACAAAGTTAAGCCGCATAACTATGTTATTGAGCTACACCTCAGATCGTGACTCTATTGCCTGCTTTAATAAGCTCCAACTCGAGTCGGACTTTATTGCCTGCTATAAAAAACTACACCTCAAGTCCCACACCCAGAAACGGGTGGCACCACCATATCCTTTATTGCATGATGTGCCCAGCTACACCTCAAGGATACACGATCTTATTGCATGTTCATTCTCTAGTAAGTTACACCTCAAGGATTCTGTGGAACCTTTATTTCCTACTTACTAGCATTCAAGGTTTGGAGTCTCGGCTCCTTACTTGATAACCCAAGATGTCTAACCCTCGTGCACAAGTGTTAGAACATCAACAATAAACAAAAATCTCGGAGTACAACCCAATATGGTTCCTCTCCACACTGCTGAGACACAAAATGTCAAGACGACGTACATCCCAAAGTGAGAATACCAAGACTTTCCACCATGCAAATATGACCGACTCATACGCATATGGATCCAATGCATCACGGTCTAATAGTACACGACTCCACTTGAATGACACACGCACTTAAAACATGTACTCTTTAAATAAAATGCAATAAATGCAACTAACGACCAAAGTTCCATATTCAAATGCAAAAATCCGGACAATGTCCTCAAGACTCATTAAAGTCAAAAACCGAGCCATAAGCTCAACCAAACCAATTAACCACTCATGAAAACCAAATAATCCAGTAAAACACTTATAACTCACGTTTATGCCAAAGATACTTCATAGACTCGAATTACTCAACACAACTCGTAATTTAAGACACGTCATTTTCCAAAGTACACATCCAAGTGCATTTATACCCAAAGATTTACAAACGTAAAATAAATCATTTAAAATAACAATACTTAAGGTTCCTCCATCAAAATACCCAACTTACATCTTTTCTCAAACCGAATGGTCTACAACTTTTAAAATGTTCACAAGGTCGGAAATGACCCAAAACCCAATGACCCACACGTTCATGCTTCAAAACGTACCCCCACATAAGATTATGCATATTTCCAACAAAATACTAAAAATGTATTTTTACTAGATAACCTTCAATTATGCATTAAATATCAAAACACTTCCATTAATGCTTATTTTATCAAGTTATCCAAAAATCCCAAAAATGGTTATTTTGCAAGATTTATAAAATCAAATATTCCAAGTAATCAAAATCATTCAAATAACTCAACAATGCATATTTTCTTGTAAAACACTTTAAAATGAACATTTTGGCATGTACAACGTTTTCACAAATCAACTTGAAACCACCTTACTAGATTTAGGCTAAATCTAGATTTTCCCCAAATTTGAGCTCCTTTGAAGAAACTTGAATCCTCAAGCCAAATCTTCCAAAAACCTAGATCCATGAGTTTACAACCATCAATAAGCATAATCAACCATTTAAAAACGTTCCCCAAATATTTTCATCAATAACCTCAACTTATACCAAAACCCTAATTTCCATTAATGAAGAAAAGAGAATATTACCTTAACCACAACTTGAATCCACCAACCAAAGCACCTCTAGATCACCAACAAAACACCACAAGCTCCAACTCTTCAAAATGAATAAAAGGTTGGATGAAACCCTAGAAAGCTTTGGGTGAAGAAGATGAAGTGACAGGGTTTTAAGATTTGTTTTCCCAAAACATGGTAGAGAAGAAATCACTTGAAAATCTCGAATCTTGTGGCTAAATGGCTTAAAATCGAATTTAGGGCTTAGGGTTTTTGGTTTGGGAGAGAAAGGGATGAAGGGGGAGAAGTGAAAAATGAAAAATGGGGTTGAAAGAGTGAAAATCGTGTTTTTATGCTCCAGGTGCCCGACGACTAAAGTGACGTGCTAGAGTGACACAAGTGTCACTTTCGCTGGGCACTCTCGCTGTGGTCCCATGGCTCTCAGTACAAAACCGGCGAGAGTGACACAAGTGTCACTTTTGCTGGTCACTTTAGCCGAGGTCGTACAGAAAGTTGTTTTGGCCATAACTTCTTCGCTTTTGCTCTGTTTTCGCTCCGGAAAGGCCCATTGGGTTCGTATTTGAATTCCCCATCCAACAAATCTAGGATTTAATCCCAAATCCTATTTTTCATATTTATCTTAAAATGTGGATACCTTCCAAAGGTCGGGGTGTTACAATCCTTACAACCTTAAAAGATATTTCGTCCTCGAAATCTGGTTCCCCTACACTCCAAGGTTACTGAACTCAACACTTATCATGTTCCCTCAGTTTCCAACTGAAATTCGAGTTTCATTCTTGTGTCGGTTAACTTTGGCCATAGATTTCTCTCGAACATCGATGCCAAGAGACTTTAACTTCCCACACTACACCCAAACTTAAAGGAGAAACATCCGAACATACGTTTAACTTGATAGAGTAGCTTCAATCCGCAAGACTTCGGTTGCCTCCCAACCTTAGGTGATCCTTATTTCCCTAACGGTGGATCTCGACTTTCAGTCAGTCCATGTGTAACACCCCGGTTTTTGGAAGGTATCGGTCTTTTGTGATAAATAAGAAAAATATAATTTTGGATTGAATCCTATATTTTATGGTCTTGTTGGATGAGGAATTCGAATACAAGTCCAACGGTTCTTTCCGGAGCGAAAACGGAGTTATAACGAAGAAGTTATGGCCAAAACGATTTCGGTACCGCGGAGCTACAATGACCAGCGACAATGACCGTGTCATTGTCGCGTGTCATTGTCGCGCCAAGGGTACAACCTACGGTACACCTTGTGCGACTATGACCAGCGACAATGACCGTGTCATTGTCGCGTGTCATTGTCGCGTGTCATTGTCGCGGTCGGGTACCTGGAGCATAAATACGAGATTTTTAGCCATAAACTTCATTTCTTCATATCTCTCTCATTTCAACTCCGATTTTGGCGATTCAAGTGGCTATGGTTCCGATTTTGAGAGCACTTCAAGGATCTAGAAATAGTTTTGAAGTTCATAGGAAGATTCAAGGGTGTTGGTTGGTGGATTCACTTGTTGGTTGAGGTAATTTTCTCTTTGCTTCATTTTGAAAGTTAGGGTTTCGATGTATTGGTTATTTTGGGTGTAATATGTTGGGAGAAATGATTCTAAGTGTTTAGGAAATGATTCTACATGGTTGGATTGTGATATTGATGGTTGGAAATTCATAAATCTAGGTTTTTGGAAGTTTTGACTTGAGGATGCAAACTTCATCAAAGGAGAATATGTTTGGGGAAAATCTAGATTTAGCTAAATCTAGCAAAGGTGAGTTCAAGTTACTTTGCGAAAACTTTGTACATGCCAAAATGCTATTTTTTCCAAGTAATTATGTGTTTTACCTGAAAATTAGCAATGATGAATTATTTGATGAGTTTTACCTTGTGAGGTATTAATTGTGGCAGATATTGTAAAACACTACTTTTGGGTTCTTTGGAAAAATGAGATAGATAAATCATACATGAAATGGGTTGTTGATTTATGTGGTAAATGGAGTCCATTTGTTATAAAAATGTGTTTTGTCGATATTTGGAAATGTGCATATAGTACATTATGAGATGTTTTGAAAATGTAAAGGTTGAGTCCTTTTGGAAATGAGGGTTATCCCGATCCAAGGTTTTATTTCGGGTTTTCACGGATTTGAAGTATTTACTGACAACCGGTGTGTGTTGTTATACTTAATGTCATTTTATGACTTTCATGAACTATCTTTTGAGTTAGTTGAGCTTGTGGCTCGGTATTGGATTTTATTAAGTTTTGGGGACATTTGTCCGGTTTAAATGGCTCGATGTGGAGTCTTATTTACGAGTTGCTTTTATTGCACCGTGTTGCATATTATTGCACGTTGTTGATATTTACATGCTCGGGGTGGAGCCTAGAATGTGTTATATGCTTAATTGCATTTCATTTGCATGATTCGATGTTGATAAATGATCATTAGATCTTTGAGCAGAGGGCTCAATTTTGGACTCGATTGAGTCTTGATGGCATTCGCCCGATATTAATAAGCTCGACGTGGGCTTGGGGTTTGCATTGCGTGAGTTGCATCATATTTGAGGTTTACATGATTTGAACGCATTAGTTATTCTTTTGGGGTCATGTATTTATATTTAAGTCGAGTAAGCTTGTTTTGGATGATGGGTTTCCAAGGTAAAGACCTAGTATGGTTGAACTTGAGGGCTTGGACTAAAGACCTAGTATGGTTGATGTCCAAGAGGGGCTAAAGACCTAGTTTTGGTTGATGCCGGAGATGGGCTAAAGATCTAGTATGATTGACGCCGATGATTGACTAAAGACCTAGTATGGTTGATGTCATCTGTTTTTCCATGTCCAAGAAGCTTACTTGTATTTACTTAATCGTGGTTTAATTTATGTGTTTGCCACATTCGATGAGATCGGGTCTCCCCCGTCACCGAAGGGTGTTAATTTCGGGTATTTTATTCATTCGCATTGTTGAGGGTATAGTACATGCATATGGATTGTTTTCCATGATTGATGGACGGATTTACGTTACATTCTTAATGGATGTTTTAACTGCTGGAGTTCTATTTTATGGTATTTGATCTTTATTACATTTTACGATTGCGTGAGTTTTGCTTCGTATTATGTTTTAATAAAGAGTTATGTTTAAGTGGATGGTTTCCATGTTTTATGGGTTGAGTATGTATTGTCAACCGTCTATATAAGGCATTCTCCGGATAATTCAAATCGAAGCAATTGGATGTCCAATTCGGGCCTATATAACATGACCGATCAATAGAAATACTCCAACACTCCACTTTTGTCATATATTCCATTCACGTATTTGGGTGAACTGGGATTTGTAACTCATTTTGGAAAACGCAATTACACTTTTCGGGTATGGTTTCCATGGTTTTGAGTGTGTTGGAAAATGAGTCGTTTATGCCGTTTGGGAAATCTTTTGGAAATGATAGTCTCTGTCGCAAGCTTTCATTTAAAGATTTATTTAAACCATGACTATAACTACTAACCTCCGATTTATGATTTTATATAGTCATGATAAAATGCTTGAACTCACTAGGCGTAAGCCTAACCCTTTTTATTTGTTGGCATGTGCAACAGGCTCAGGTTGGGGGTAGCTCTAGCTACATTGTGAAGTGGCGAGTGCTAGTAGAGTGCACGAGAGGTGACTTAATTAGTGAAGTCTTCCGCAATTGTTTGGACTAGCAACTTATGTTGTATTATGTAGCACCCGATTAAGTTATTTTATCGTAGACTTATAATGTTTTAAATTCCGAGGTATTTTAAGGAATGAATTGTAGAAGTGATTATATCTCTTTTGGTTATTTTATGAAATTTTAAAGTTAGTTGCTCGTTCCAAATTTGAGGGTGTTACAAGTTGGTATCAGAGCATAAGTTTGAGAGATTTAGGTGTTAATTTTGAATACCTAGACTCAAACTAGCGTTTGTTTAAGTAAATGAGAGTGAAGTTCACCTTTAGGCACTTTAAGATAGGATGTTTTGGGATCGATGTATGTTGTTAGAAACGAGAATCACGTCGAAAGTAGCAAGGATAATCATGTACGGTTCGTTCATAGTGATATCTGGCCAGTGTCATGGTGAACTTACTAGTACATGTGCATGCTTGAATTGTTTCATGTGATGATCGTTGGGGTAGTGAAGGAGGTTCTAGACTAGTAGTCGTTGGAATAGATGGACGATTCTAGTAATTGTCACTTGGAGTGACGATAAGCATGATATTTGCTTTAAGTAGACCGTTTCGGGTCGAAATTGAAGGTTGGACTAGAACCATAGGCTTATTAAGCCAACTTTGATTTGAGGAAAAAAAAACCGTAAAGTTAATTGATGTATCTCCTAACTTGCCTTAAGAGGTTTGAATATCCGGATGACAATAGTGGACCGGAAGATTTTGGAGGAGTATGAGTTGAGACGTTGAATGCCGACTAAATCATGCACGAAATTTATTTTGGAAATAAATTGCATCAACTATTTCTTGTGTTTCCAATCCTTATGTGGATTGTGTTATGAATTTTGAGAAATGTTTGGCAGACACACAAGATTTCAAATTATGGTTTTAAAAGTGCATGAAACCGTTTTATTGCGGAAGTTGCAAACTCCGCCGGGATTTGTTTTGCCTTATTTCATTGTTGTTCAACAATTGTTTTGGATATAATGATAATCATATTTTATGATGTTTAAGATGTTGGGCAATAACTACGGCTTGTGACTTTAACATTGGATCTCCTCCACATATGTTAGAGTTTGGACGAAATGTTATTTTCCATTATGGCTATGTAAAGTTATTTTGGGAATTTGTTTAATGTGGGTTGTTAAACAATGTTGTTTATATGGTATTATCCTAGAAGGGGATTTTGGGATTTTGGCGTCTCATTGATGATTTTTGCTTATAGCAATTTGGCGTTGAAAGCATAATGTTTAGCACCGTTTTATTGACTTGGAGTCATTGAGTCCATTGAGGTTCATGGAGTTTTGTTTTACGACATGTTGAGTCGTGTGAGTATAATTTCACAAGGTGCATGCTTTAATTACTTATGTGAAAGGTTTATAAATTATGTGGGTATTTTGTCCCACTCGAGTTTGTTGAGAAAAGTTAATTTTATGCCATAAGGCGACTAAAAGGAGATAAGTTTGGAACTCTAGTATCGCGTGACTTTTCTTTAAAGAGTTTGTATTATTAAGCATTTTGTTGCAAATAGTTCAATGTATGGATTGATTTATACATGACTTAAGTGATGCATGAAAGAACGTTTTGGTGACATTTCATCATGATTTACTTGGGGCGCTTGTGGTCAGTTATATGTTTATTATCATTTTATGTAAAATGTGTTATATCGACTCCGGGGTATGCATAGCTTGGTAACCATTGTTTCTCAATATCTTGACAGATGAGTCGTGCACGAAATGTTTTATTAAATCCTTGTTTAAATGAGAGGACATTTGGTCAAGGGGGTGTTTTTGTGTTGTGATAATTATGCATAAGTTTACAATGTTTTATATTTTGAAAATATAAATGCGTGAGTCGTTGACATTTGGTTAATTTGGAACTGCCGATTATTTCGGGAGAATTGAAAACCTTTTTGAGTTTTGAAGAAATGCGTACTTGGAATATTTTTTTTGACAAATACATTTTAAGTAATGACGCTTTGACGTTTTATGTCCCAAGTACGAAATTTTGAGAAAATGCTTGTGATGAAAATTTTAGAAAAAATTGTTTGTATAAAACTATGTTGCGTACAATTTCTTATGTTTTGAACATTTACACGCACCGTTGGTGCAATTCGAGAACTGAAGTCGGTTTGACCCTTATTGGTGTCGACCATTTACTAGCAATTGTTCCTTCCTAGTTTTCTTTTTATAAAGTACATGGTCGTGTACAGTTTATCAGTAACGTTTTGCTCGTGTGTCGTTATGTGACCATTTGAGAAAATTTTGGAAAGCAATTTAAAGAATTTCATCTTTTGAAAGTTTGATGTGGGTTATTTGATGCATATGTGTTATTACAAGTAATTTCTAAGAAGTATTACGAGCTTGCATATCTACCCCAATTTGAAGTTTTACGATGTTTTAAGTCGATATTTTCAAATGATGGAAACGGATTGGTTTTTGCCTTTAAATTTGGAACTTACACAAATCTGTTTGTGTTTTGACTGAGGTGTATTTGTAAACCGTTTCATCGTGTTGTATAATAAACTGACGCGCACAAAATTTCTATTGGTGAACTCTGTTCCATGCTATTTTATGGGTAAAAAGGGAAATTTTGGAGTCAAATGTCGGTTGGACTTCTTTTGAAATATGCACACATCTTTTGTTGTACCCTGTTTAAAGTCGGATAGTTACTTTGCGTGCATGTCATGAGTCAATCCATACTAGGACCGTGCGGTTAATTTTAAAGAAGTTGTTTATTACGCTTTTGCTTTTTGTGGATGAACCGAATTGCAATGAAATAATTTTCAACATGATTTTCATATGTGGGGCGAGTGTGTCCATCTTTGCGTGACTACCGAATTGATAATAGTAGTTTTATGCGTACGTTTAAATTGATATGAAAATATTTATGTTGAAAGTTTCTAAGAAAAGTTTTGTGAATGGCATATTTATTAAATAACGCGCTTGAAAACCTTAAACTCATTAGGACCTTGGGAAAGGTTGAGTAACTCCGATTAAAAGTAAGTGTGTAGAATCTCGACTGTGAAGAGTTGGGCGTTCGGGCACGTGGTGTGATTATAGGCCGGATGATATCGGTAGCAAATCCAATATGTTTGTGGTAAGTGGAGAGTAGACTTGCGGTAACGCATTTCGAGGTTGGTGTTGCCGTTTTGTTGACAACCTTAGTTTTGTGGAAATACTCGGTAATTGGAACTCATGTGTGGAGTCCTGTTAGAGTTCAAAGCTTGGTGGAACAACTAGGTGTCAACCTATGTGAGTTTGAAATCGGGAACCGTT
Source organism: Saussurea involucrata (assembly GCA_033807775.1). Classification (NCBI taxonomy): domain Eukaryota; kingdom Viridiplantae; phylum Streptophyta; class Magnoliopsida; order Asterales; family Asteraceae; genus Saussurea; species Saussurea involucrata. The sequence goes on along the minus strand of CM066312.1, from coordinate 68,831,351 downwards.
AGCATATTCAGAGGGTGTAGCCCGATCTTAAATGAAATAATGGTAACGGTTGTATTAACCTTAAGATGCTCAATTGTGACAAGTGGTTTTGGTGGAATAACCTTCGTGTATGGTCACAGAACCTGTCGGTTTAATGATTGATGTTGGGATGGATTCTTGGAGTCTATTAGAACTCATTGGATGCAGATGGCAAGTAATTGTAGGCATAATCAAAATTGATGATTCTGTTGGGTTCGTTAGCGAACAAAACTTGGATTGACTTAAAGTCGGAAATCGAAATCGGGATGTGTGGAACATCTAAGGTTGGGAGACAACGGAAGTTGTCTGACTAAGAGTTATTCCCGCGGTTGGGGTGTTCCCCCGGACATAAGTACAGTGTACGTGAAGGGGCTTTGTTGATAAACAATTGTTAGAGGATTTGTCTTTATAGACTGTGTGGAGGGAATTTAGATTCCAGTTAGGAACTGATAAATTATAGTCGGCGTTGAGTCGATTAGCCTTGGGTTGTAAAGGATGTAGATTTCGAGGACGAAATCATCCTAAGGTTGGGAGGATTGTAACACCCCGGTTTTTGGAAGGTATCGGTCTTTTGTGATAAATAAGAAAAATAGAATTTTGGATTGAATCCTAGATTTTATGGTCTTGTTGGATGAGGAATTCGAATACGAGTCCAACGGTTCTTTCCGGAGCGAAAACGGAGTTATAACGAAGAAGTTATGGCCAAAACGGTTTCGGTACCGCGGAGCTACAATGACCAGCGACAATGACCGTGTCATTGTCGCGCCAAGGGTACAACCTATGGTACACCTTGTGCGACTATGACCAGCGACAATGACCGTGTCATTGTCGCGTGTCATTGTTGCGGTCGGGTACCTGGAGCATAAATACGAGATTTTTAGCCATAAACTTCATTTCTTCATATCTCTCTCATTTCAACTCCGATTTTGGCAATTCAAGTGGCTATGGTTCCGATTTTGAGAGCTCTTCAAGGATCTAGAAAGAGTTTTGAAGTTCATAGGAAGATTCAAGGGTGTTGGTTGGTGGATTCACTTGTTGGTTGAGGTAATTTTCTCTTTGCTTCATTTTGAAAGTTAGGGTTTCGATGTATTGGTTATTTTGGGTGTAATATGTTGGGAGAAATGATTCTAAGTGTTTAGGGAATGATTCTACATGGTTGGATTGTGATATTGATGGTTGGAAATTCATAAATCTAGGTTTTTGGAAGTTTTGGCTTGAGGATGCAAACTTCATCAAAGGAGAATACGTTTGGGGAAAATCTAGATTTAGTTAAATCTAGCAAAGGTGAGTTCAAGTTAATTTGCGAAAACTTTGTACATGCCAAAATGCTATTTTTTCCAAGTAATTATGTGTTTTACCTGAAAATTAGCAATGATGAATTATTTGATGAGTTTTACCTTGTGAGGTATTAATTGTGGCAGATATTGTAAAACACTACTTTTGGGTTCTTTGGAAAAATGAGATAGATAAATCATACATGAAATGGGTTGTTGATTTATGTGGTAAATGGAGTCCATTTGTTATAAAAATGTGTTTTGTCGATATTTGGGAATGTGCATATAGTACATTATGAGATGTTTTGAAAATGTAAAGGTTGAGTCCTTTTGGAAATGAGGGTTATCTCGATCCAAGGTTTTATTTCGGGTTTTCACGGATTTGAAGTATTTACTGACAACCGGTGTGTGTTGTTATACTTAATGTCATTTTATGACTTTCATGAACTATCTTTTGAGTTAGTTGAGCTTGTGGCTCGGTATTGGCTTTTATTAAGTTTTGGGGACATTTGTCCGGTTTAAATGGCTCGATGTGGAGTCTTATTTACGGGTTGCTTTTATTGCACCGTGTTGCATATTATTGCACGTTGTTGATATTTACATGCTCGGGGTGGAGCCTAGAATGTGTTATATGCTTAATTGCATTTCATTTGCATGATTCGATGTTGATAAATGATCATTAGATCTTTGAGCAGAGGGCTCGATTTTGGACTCGATTGAGTCTTGATGGCATTCGCCCGGTTTTAATAAGCTCGACGTGAGCTTGGGGTTTGCATTGCGTGAGTTGCATCATATTTGAGGTTTACATGATTTGAACGCATTAGTTATTCTTTTGGGGTCATATATTTATATTTAAGTCGAGTAAGCTTGTTTTGGATGGTGGGTTTCCAAGGTAAAGACCTAGTATGGTTGAACTTGAGGGCTTGGACTAAAGACCTAGTATGGTTGATGTCCAAGAGGGGCTAAAGACATAGTTTTGGTTGATGCCGGAAATGGGCTAAAGATCTAGTATGATTGACGCCGATGATTGACTAAAGACCTAGTATGGTTGATGTCATTTGTTTTTCCATGTCCAAGAAGCTTACTTGTATTTACTTAATCGTAGTTTAATTTATGTGTTTGCCACATTCGATGAGATTGGGTCTCCCCCGTCACCGAAAGGTGTTAATTTCGGGTATTTTATTCATTCGCATTGTTGAGGCTATAGTACATGCATATGGATTGTTTTCCATGATTGATGGACGGATTTACGTTACATTCTTAATGGATGTTTTAACTGTTGGAGTTCTATTTTATGGTATTTGATCTTTATTACATTTTACGATTGCGTGAGTTTTGCTTCGTATTATGTTTTAATAAAGAGTTATGTTTAAGTGGATGGTTTCCATGTTTTATGGGTTGAGTATGTATTGTCATTCGTATTTGAAGGTTTTGTCCAAACTAGACTTATTCACGTATTTGGGTGAACTGGGATTTGTAACTCATTTTGGAAAACACAATTACACTTTTCGGGTATGGTTTCCATGGTTTTGAGTGTGTTGGAAAATGAGTCGTTTATGCCGTTTGGGAAATCTTTTGGAAATGATAGTCTCTGTCGCACGCTTTCATTTAAAGATTTATTTAAACCATGACTATAACTACTAACATCCGATTTATGATTTTATATAGTCATGATAAAATGCTTGAACTCACTAGGCGTAAGCCTAACCCTTTTTATTTGTCGGCATGTGCAACAGGCTCAGGTTGGGGGTAGCTCTAGCTATATTGTGAAGTGGCGAGTGCTAGTAGAGTGCACGAGAGGTGACTTAATTAGTGAAGTCTTCCGCAATTGTTTGGACTAGCAACTTATGTTGTGTTATGTAGCACCCGATTAAGTTATTTTATCGTAGACTTATAATGTTTTAAATTCCGAGGTATTTTAAGGAATGAATTGTAGAAGTGATTATATCTCTTTTGGTTATTTTATGAAATTTTAAAGTTAGTTGCTCGTTCCAAATTTGAGGGTGTTACACCATGTCTCCACGCTCTAAAATTTTTTCTCCGATCAACCCATGGTTTGATCACTACCGAAATCAACAAATTCTCCCATATCCAACAGTCTCCGCTGTTGAACTGTCACTTCGCTCTAACGAGCACTATCAGACTCCAAAACAGACGGTCGTCCCTGACCCACCGATTATACGACTTCAAGAATACGTCCAATTACCAATCATCCAATCGACAAATTCTTTTACTATTCGAGGAAGGTCATCCCACTAAATCTACTTGCCACAATTGAACTTCTTAAGACCACTACTCGATATCACTATCCTTTAGAATTTGGGCTACAACCGTCCAAATACACTAACGATTCTTGACCTCGAAACCCTAAAGTTGACACCTAGTCATACCAACAAGCTTTGAACCACATCAGAACTCTACACACGAGTTTCATTCGTTGAGCATTCCCACATAACCAAGGTTATCCACATGGTGTCTGAAGGGTCCTACACGTCCTTTATGCAAAAACTGACAAACCCAAAACAAGGTTGTTGAAGAGAACGGTTACCATAAGCATTAATAAAAGATACCGCGAGTCTAACCCTCCAGTTACAAAGGTACACCGACCTTGCAAACGATACTACTTGGCCTACGGTACCATCACGCGTCGGAATACCCAACCTTCCACTGTCGAAGTTCTATACGCATTTACTCTTAACCGGGGTTAGTTAACCTTTCCAAGGTTCTAATGAGTTCAAGGTTTTCAAGTGAGATACTCAACAAATATGCCAATCGAAAACTTTTATAGAAATTTTCAACACAAAGGTTTTCATATAAATTTAATCGTACGCATAAAATCTACTACTACGTACTCGGTAGTTGTGCAAAAATGGACACACTCGTCCCACATACGAAAATCATCCTGAAACTATTTCATCACAATTCAAGTTACTAACGAAACGCAAAAGCATGCTCAACAACTTTTTAAAATGGACCGCTACGGTCCTATCATGGATTTATTTATGCCATGCACGTAAAGTAATTTCCTACTTTAAACTAGTGTGCAACAAAAAGTTCATAAGAAACTTCGATTTTTTTTTTAAAATGACATCAAACTTCAATGTTTTCTTCTTTAGCCCAAAAAGACATGCATTAAAATTCGCCAACAAAAGTTGCATGTGTCAATGTATTTCATAAAATGGCTTATGATATATGTATATATATATATATATATATATATATATATATTTATATATACGCCTTGGTTAAAATGTGGAATGATTGGTGTCGGTTTCAAGTTTAAAGCAAAATAACAACATGCTTTCATCATTTGAGAACATCGGTTAGAATATCGTGAAAGAATCTCAAATCATAATATGCATGCTAATTTGTAACACTCCCCTAGTAGTCTTTCTAAAATAATAAAACATGTAACAGGTGGTCCATACAAAATTTTCAAAGTATAAAATTTAATTAAATCAAATTTCAAAATTTTCTCATTTAGTCAGACAATGACATAGAAGTAAAATCTTCTAACAAGACTCACATTAAATCATTTTCTCAAAACATAGGAAAACAGTAAGTGCATGTAATTGGTTGCCACCTAAAAGGATTTAAATCAACTTTAGATTTTGAACCGTACAAACGATGCGCATTAATGCTCTAAAAATAGTGGCTACAATGATATGCACATCAATAAATCAACATAATGCATTTGTGTGAAATGATAATAGAAGAACCAATTAGTCGAAAATGCATAAGGCAAAACATTAATATAAACTATCATGATGTTCTCATATGCATTACTCACGCCCCGTAAAAGTCAATTCGTACACCTAACAAGTTGCAACAAAATATGCTACTATAACCCTCAAAAGAGAAACCATATGATATTAAAACTCCAAAAACCACTCTTTTGGTACAATACGACATAGAGTAATATTTCTCAACAAAACTCGCATGAGACACAACACTAAATAAAACCCATAGACTAACGCACACAATAATTCAAGTATTCACATTACGAAGTGTCACCCATGCAACGCAAAACGGCGTAAAACAAAACTTCATAATACCCCATAAAACTCGGTGAAACTAAACGACATCCAATCAATCAAATGGTGCCAAAGTTTTCGTGACCAATAATCAAATTGTATAAAACAAGGTTATGACCAAAATGTCAAAATTCCCAAAAATTCATCTTTTATTGCAATACGATATAAGGAGACACCTTTCAACAAAACTTGCATGAAATAAAATTTTCAACAAGGCTCAAACACCAAAACAAGGGGAGGTAACTCTCCGTCCCAACTTTAACATATGTGGAGGAGATCCAATGTTAAAGTCGTAAGTCACAGTTACTTGTCCAAAACCGTAAATGACATTAAAATATGGATGTCATAGTATCCGAAAGTAACATTGGACAACAACAAGGAGTAAAACATGCCTCGACAAAGTTTTCAAATTCTTGTAATAAAAGAATTTCATGCATGCTAAAATTCATGGTTCGAAAACTTGTGTGTGCTAAACGTCTTTCAAGATTTCGCAATACAATCCGCATGACGATTGGAAACACAAGAAACAATTGATGCAATTTATTTAAAATAAATAAATTTTGTGTGTTGATCCAAACCCTCAGTGATTTGATAATGACTCTCTTTAAACACTTAAGTGAAAATTGTAAGTAAACAATATGTATTAGAGTTTCACTATCGCTGATAAGTACTACGACTCTACAGTACCGCTGATAGGAAACTTACGTCCTTTAGATTACATTCAGTGAACACTGTTCATCAACTTAGCTCTGAGCCTGCTCAGTCTTGTTGATGATCGCTGATAGTTTAGTTGTTTACTTATGATCTCTGAAGACAAGTTTCACGTCAAATATGTTCTACGCTGAAGTCGAAGATCAAGCTCAAGAACAGCGACAAGTCTACTAATGAACTGATTTGGATATCAGCGAAGCTAAGATTTGTCCACTCAATGTGAAGTTACAAGTAGAAGACTTCAGCAATCGCTGAGCTTTGTCACTCGCTGATAAAGTACTGTTCAGTAATCGCTGATCATGAAGTTCTCTCTGCATGTTACTTTTGTCTTTCCCCCTTGCACGTCATCGTACGATATTGTCAGAAAGGACATCTCTTTTGTCCAGGATCGTACTACCAACTCTGTTTCTACATTGTACATCATGCGGCTACTAAGGTTGTCTACAAAGGTCAAACCATGCAACCAATCAGCTGCTGCCACGTGTAAAGTAATACTGCTTTGCATTAAATGCAGGCTTATATAAGAAAAACCCTACTTCAGAATTGAAGTGCTCGGCCATCTTCTTCTTTCTCTCTTAGTGTTAGAATATTTCTCTTTAATATTCTTATATTCTTTCTGTCTTAATTCTAGTGCAAGAAACTTAGTGTTTCTCATAACTTGTTTAGATTAGGTTAATCCTTAATATTGTTCCGCAACAAGTTGTAAATTGTTTGATAAATATCAATAAACAATTTAGAAAAGTAAAATCTGTGTGTTTGTATTCAACCCCCCCCCCCCCCCCCCCCCTTCTACAAACTTGTATAACCCCTTCGGGACCAACAAGTGGTATCAGAGCAGATTTGTTTAATCTCATAAACAAGATCTTGCTTATACTAATCTTTTCTCTTCCTTGCTATTCCCCATAATGACTACCAACACAAACACAAACTATATAGACAATGGTTCTCTTGCTAAACCCCCTAGATTTTCCAGAGATAACTTTAATCTATGGAAAAATTGGATGATACTCTTCTTAGAAGGTGTAGACCCAACTATACCTTATTACATCGAAAATGGTCCATACATTCCTATTAGAATTGATCCTGAAGTTCCAGCCGCTGAGAATAGAGCTGCTATTCCAGAAAGATTGGTTCCAAAGGAAATTCATATGTGGACTGATGAAGATAAGAAGAAAGTGGCTCTCGACACCAAAGCCAGATCCATTCTCTCCATGGCTCTTCCTGACGAAGTCTACAATTCCGTCAGGAACCTTAAAACCTTCAAAGCCATGTGGGATACAATCTGTGTGCAATATGAAGGTACGTCTGAAGTCCAGGACTCACGTAAGATCAACCTAGTAAGACAGTATGAAAGCTTTATTTGTGGTAAGAATGAAACTCTCTCTGAAGTTCACCAACGCTTTTACTTCTTAATAATTGATCTGAAAACTGTTGGTAAGGAATATTCTAACTTTGAAATTCTGACAAAGTTCCTAGAATGTTTACCTGAAAGCTGGGACAGTTATTCAATGTGTCTCAAGCTGTCAAAGGATCTAAAATCTATGACTCTCTCTACCTTATATGGCACTATGCTCAATCATGAGCAGTCGAGTCATCTTAAGAAGAATCTTGTAAAAGATTCCAAGAGCACACATGTTGCTTTACTCTCAGAGTTACCTTCCACTCAGCGATCTACTATCACTGTCACTAAGATGGAAACTAACTCTGAATGCTCATCAGATTCCGACGCTTCAGATCTTGATGAATCTATAGCATTCCAAGCTAATAAGTTCAGGAGATTTTCTAAAAAGAGTAACTTCAGAAGAAATAAACCTCTTGCACTCACTGACAAGCCTAGATCATCAACTCCTATTGATAAGGCTACTGCTACCTGCTTTAACTGTGAAAAGTAGGACACTTTGCTAGTGAATGCAGGTCAAAGAAAGTGTCTAGACCCTCAGCTTTCCCCAAGAAAACCTTTAACCCCAGGGCTAGAGATGACAAATACAAAAAGCTGAAAGAAAAGTATTCAAAGCTGAAAAGCTTTAAGAAGAAAGGTAAAGGCATGATGGCTGACTTTGATTGGGCTGCCTCTGATGAAGAAGAATCATCTGACTCAGAAGATGATGATGAGGCCAATCTCTGTCTCATGGCCAAAATTGAAGAAGATGAAGAAAAGTCTGATATTCCCTCTGCTTCATCCTCTACCTCTAAGGTATCACCTTCTTTCTTTACCAATATTTCAAATATTGATGAAGTTGATAGTCTTCGAAAAATCGATCTCCTGACTATGAGTTTATATGATGCCATGAATGGCAAAACTGTTGTTGAAAATCAAAATATTGATCTCACTGAACAACTTAAAAACTGTCACCTTCAAATAGAAAAGCTTTCTAAAATTGAAGAAGACTTGAAAGATCAAGTTCATATAAATCAGCTAGTCAAAATCGAACGTGAAGAAGCTATCGCTGCATTAAAAGCTGAAAAAGCTACTGTTAATGGATGGTATAAATCCTCAACAACGATCACTGAGATAATAAAGTCTCAGATTCCCCTGAGTGATAAACGTGGTCTTGGTTACAAAGCTGATACTCCAGAACCAACCACTGATCATTCCATGCTTAAGTTTGGAATGTTCGTATCCTCTATCCCTGACACTTCCTCATCTCAGTGTTCCTCTTTAAAAACTCCTATCCCTGAGGAAATATCTACCTTAACTTCTAAAGGTAAAGAGAAAATTGTTTATCCAAAACCTCAGAAGAGTACCTTTGTACCTAAGCTGAATGCTTCTAAAGCTTCAGTGACTTATCCCTCTACTTCTAAAAATAAGATCCCTGGATTTATTCAGCGATCTACTCCTAGAATTAAAGTGGATATTATTGGTAAGAAATCTGAAGAACTGATAGTTCCTCCTATTTCCAATGCCAAAGGTATACTTGGTGCTGGTCCTGCTCATTTAAAATTTACGGCTCAGCATGCAAATGGTCCTAAAGCTACTTTTAGTTATAGGAAATGTTATCACTATGGACTTACAAATCATATTGATAGTAAGTGCTCTACAACCACCAAAGCTGAAAAGATAGCTAAGGTGAAGATCAATGCCCCCAAGGCAAAGAAGACCACTGAGGTTAAGAAATTAACCAAAGTGAAGACTGAAAATAAAGCTGAATCTTCAAATGCTGCAAAGATGGCTGAACCTTCCACTTCCTCTACCACCACTGACAAATCTAAGCCCAAAATGAAATGGGTGCCCAAGTCAAACTTATCTTCCTTTGTTTGCAGGTTAAGATGGGTATCTGGTATCTTGATAGCGGATGCTCTAGACACATGTCTGGAAAGAAAAGCCTGCTCGCTGAATACAAGGAAGAGAAGGGTCCCTCAGTGACATTCGGTGGAAACGGAAAAGGACATACCCGAGTGTTTGGTGTACTTTCTAATGGTACAACAACCTTCAGAAGAGTCGCATATGTTGAAGGACTGAAGCATAATCTTCTAAGCATCAGTCAACTATGTGACAAGGCTAACAAAGTGATTTTCAATAAGGATTCCTGCTTTGTCACTGACAAAAAGGAGAAGATAGCTCTCAACGATTATCGTTTGGAAAATGTTTATGTAATAAACATGGACTCTACAACCACTGAGAACTCCTGTTTCTTCTCAAAATCCTCATCTGATGCCAACTGGTTATGGCATAAGAGGCTCTCTCATCTAAACTTCAAGACACTGAATACTCTATCTTCTAAAGAGTTGGTTACTGGCCTGCCTTAACACTCATACGCTAAAGAGTCCTTATGTTCAGCGTGTGAGATAGGAAAACAAACCAAAGCTAGTTTCAAATCTAAGCAAGTTTCCTCAGTGTCATCATCTCCTCTACAACTTCTCCATATGGATTTGCTTGGCCCTGTTAACAAACAATCCATCGCTGGAAAGAAATATACTTTGGTCATAGTTGATGAATTCTCTCGCTATACCTGGGTAATTTTTCTCCGTTCTAAGAGTGACACCCCTGAAGAACTCATCACCTTTGTCAGGAAAATGGAAGTCCTGAACAACATGACCGTTCGCTCAATAAGGAGTGATCATGGGACTGAATTCAAAAACAGTTCTCTTAATTCCTTCTTTGAGAGTAAGGGTATCTCTCACAACTTTTCATCAGTGAGAACACCGCAACAAAATGGAGTCGCTGAAAGAAGAAATCGAACTATCATCGAAGCTGCACGTTCAATGCTCAGCGATTCTCATCTACCTACTCAGTTTTGGGCAGAAGCTGTCAACACTGCTTGTTTTACGCAAAACAGGTCGCTGATAGTCAAAAGATTCAAGAAGATAGCCTATGAACTTTTCCACGGGAGAAATCCTTCAATTAGCTTTCTTCACATCTTTGGATGTCAGTGTTTTATACTGAACAACAAAGATGCCCTTGGAAAGTTTGATCCTAAGGCTGATGATGGAATCTTTCTTGGATACTCCTCAGTCTCTAAAGCTTTCAGGTCTTCAATCGTAGAAGACAGACTGTAAAAGAAACTATTCACGTCACGTTTGACGAATCCCGTTCAGCAAACTCTAGACCTTCTGCTGATACTGAAGAACTGAATCAATGGATGTTTTCTCATCTTGGTGATTCAGAAGATGTTTCCATTCCTCCAACTCATACTCGTCCCGCTAAAGATGATGGTCCGACTATCGTCTCAAGCATGCAGACTAGTGAAGCTGAAACATCATGGATCTCAGCTGTTCCTCTAAACACTTTGCCTGCTTCTGAACCTTCTATCTCAGACATACCATCTACTTCTCAGCAATCAGTGAATGAAATGCGATCTACACCTCTTCCTCTCTTGGCTGATATACCAGAAGTTGCCGAAGCCTCATCTTCAGCCCCTCCGGTTCAGGTTGAGTCAGCGACTCATGCTCCGGCTCAGCGATGGACTATTTGTTGATCCCATTTTTGAGCAACAATAGAAGAAATCCATAGAGAAAGTAGAGATAAGATAGAAATTAAGAACAATACTCATAGAAATCTTATCTCATATTCATTGATTCAAGGTATGGAGAGGGAAATTGGAAGAACACCACACTAAACGTGAAATTGACTCTCATAAGAAACTAGTCTGTGTGTGTGAAAAGTGAACTCTCCAGATTTCTCACTTAACCTAAAAAGCCTATGGACACCTTTATATAGGGCCCATTTACACAAAAGGCTTAAGCCCATAAGGCTAATTACAAAGATAACATAAATCTAATTATAAAGCTCATACAATAATTTCTTTATAAAACATTCATATAAATTAGGGGCTAATTAAAGCTAACAATCTCCCCCTAATGTTTTATAAAGAAAGCATCATCTTATAGTCTCCCCCTTGCTTTCTTTAGAACCTTTGGCGTTCCATTCATCAAGTCTTCAAAGCTCCCCGTCAAATGTAGGCTCGTCTTCTTGAAAGACCGAGACAAATAACACTTTCTGTCCAGCTTTCATGTCTCAACTTCTCCAGTGTTTTTGACCATCATGGAGACTGATTGAAAGAAAACATAAAACATGTATAATGAACTCCAGCCTCTTAGAATTCCAACGAGCTATGATTCATCCATTTTGGATGAAAAACGAGTGAGTTGTGTAAGTTTTCCTTCAGCTGCGCAGAACGGTCATAAAACAGAAAATTTGACTCTAAAAGATCCCGTTGATTAAGGATTCAGTACCGAGCTTTAAACATGAATAACAGACGAGTGAGTGACAATAAATATGTCACAATAGCATCATGAAACCGTGAAGAACCGTCGAGAGAACGCCGTTCTTGAAAGCGGAAAGAGCACGAGTAAAATGCAATGCTTTCGGTCCAGCAAGAGTCCATTGACTTTGACACAGATTCTGGCCATTAAGAACACCGATTCAGACCAAACTCAAAACATGTAAAAGTTTTACCTGTGTCTTAGGAATTCAACGCAACTGGACTCATGCGAATCGGAGCACCGAGTAAGAAGTTGTGCGCGTGTTTCTGAAACAGCGCAAAGCTGTCAGAAAATCTAAAAATTTCGGGCTCTGGGCTTTGGATTTATCATGACCTCTGGACCATCAGCTTCTGAAAATCATGCTCTGAAATACCTCTGGTCCCCTCTGGTCATTGAGAAAAAAGTAAAAAATTGGTCTACAGAGTCTCTGTTGCATTCCTTCTGATGAACACCTCTGATGAACCTCTGTCGCAATCTCTGTGGTGCAGCCTGATCGACATAACAGCTCTGTCGTAACCTCTGCGATCAACAGCTTTACAGAGGCTCTGTGATTGCGAATGAATAGCCTCTGTAGTTTGATCAAAGCTTCTGGATTGTTATGAACAGGCTCTACTAAGTATCCTCTGCACAATCTCTACACAACTCTAGGCTCTGCACAATAACAATGTATAGCAGCAGCTTCTGCACAGATCGTAGAGGCTTCTGTGAATACTTCTGCAGTTATTGTATGTGTTGCCCACTCCTTAAACACAGCAACTTTGTGCAGATATTGACAGCAGCAAATTTCTGCTGCACGACATCGAATGGACGGCTTGATCGAGCACAAAGACTCTGGACAACCTCTGTAGTAGCTCTATGCAATTTGTGGACACCTTGGAATCTAACACTGCTTTGAAGCCACAGAAGCTCTGTGCTTATGCATAGAGGCTCTGTGTGAGCTCTGATTGATCTTCTGTGCACCTCTGTGCATCTTGACAGCTTCTGCAAATTCTGCACAGGCTTCTGAATTACTTCTGGCCTTGTTGTTAGCTTCAATCTTCCTAATCATAGAAGTATTTAGAAGTAGTGAAAAATAGGCTAAGTGAAGAAAGCCTCTTACAGAGGCTCTGCCGAAATTACCGAGAAATCAAGGTCAAGAAGCTACAGAAGCAGCAGAGGCTTCCTACAGAAGCTCTGTCATACGCACAAAGAAGACCAAAGACTCGGAATCCGGCGAAGACTGCTCCACAGAGGACCAGACCGCAGAACCTCTGTAATTCATTACAGAGCCTCTGTGGTCCTCTATGAAGACTTGGAAGATATTACTGGATACGTTCATCAACTTGCATGGAAAAGTACTGTCAAAACACGTGTCAAGCTCTGAGTGGACTCAATAGGGCATGGTACAAAATAGACATCTGTGCCATTTAATGCATTTACCAATAGTACATCTGCTCCATTAAATGCGCATGGCTCAAACAACTGCTCACACCATCCAGTCCACTGTTCACACCATCCAGTTTACTATTCATGCCGTAAAAGGAACAGTGACCAACTTCATAGTCTTCTAAGAGTAGTATAAAAGGAAGTCTCATGTTGAGATCTTCCTAACGACGAATAGACAAGGAATCACTAATACTCTCAAACTTTATTGTCAAATATCTGAGTGTTATATTCTCACACACCAACAGTTCTTAATCTGTTCTTCGTGTTGTTATTATATATTGAATAACAGTAACTGTTCAAGAAATCCTTTTCATTCTTTACTGTTTTCTTTATATATGTGTGTTCTAATATCTATCAAACATATCTGTTAGTTTAATACGCTTCCGCATCAAACTCTAAACTCAACTAATAGACTGTTAATCTTGATTAAGCGTATCTAGGTTCCAACAATTGGTATCAGAGCCTTCCTTGATTTTCAATATCAAGTGATCCACTTATCAAGACTCTTGATAGATATTACTGAGATTTAAAATTGTGTCTGGAAACTGCTTAAACCCAGAAAATCTTGAAGCTCATCGAAGTAACTCTTTAGTCATACTTTCTTTCTAAAATCTTCAAATGACAAATACAAATAATTTCTTTACTACTGGTTCTCTCACTAAACCTCCTACTCTCCTTCGAGATGAGTATCCTCAGTGGAAAATAAGAATGGTCCATTTTTTCGAGGGTACTGAAAAAAATCAAGTACAATATCTGTACAATCCTCCTCCTATTCCCATGACAGTAGTACCTCGTATACCTGCTACTGCTGAATCTGCCGAAATCCCCGAACATCAAAAACCAAAGCCAAAAGGGGAGTGGTAAACCGAAGATAAAGCAGAAGATGAAGTTGCTCAGAAAACCAAGAGGACATTAATTATGGCAATACCCAACGAACTCTTTCAATCCTTGGATTCATGTGAAACAGCGCATGATCTGTGGAAAGAACTGGAAAGACAGTTGGAAGGAGGTGCTAAAACACAAAAAAACCGAAGAGCACAGTACATCAATGAATATCATGCATTCAAAGCCTCTGCAACAGAATCTCTGCAAACAACATACGACAGATTCAACTCTCTAATCAACCAGTGCAGAAAATCAGGCATTGACAGAACTTCTGAAGAAAACAATGTCATGTTTTTAAAAAGTGTAAATGAAGAATGGCTCCAGCTGTCTATGTCCCTACAGACAAATCAGGATCTAGACACCTGGACTCTCTCTGATCTTTACGGAACATTAGCCGCACAAGAACCTCAGATAGCACAGGCTAAAACACTAACCATTGCACCATATGCATTGGTTAGTAAAACTAAAGAGGATGCACAGAGACCAAGAAATGATAAAGCCACAGAGGAGAAGAAGAAGGAGAAGAAGAAGATGGTGATAATTGACAGTGAAGAAGAAGAAGAGCAAGCAGAAAAGGAAATAACTATTGCGTCACTAGCTAAATCTTTAGCTCTATTGACAAAAGAGTTCAGAGGAAACAGAAGAGGTTCCGGAAATGAAAGATATGATAGAGAAAACCAGGATGACAGAAGAGACAACAGAAGAGATGACAGAAGAGGAGAAGAATCAAGTGGCCGACAGAGGTCAAGCGATAGAAATTACAGAGGGAATGACCGACAGAGGTCAAATGACTCGGTAAGCCACACGCAGCAAGAATGCTACAAGTGCGGCAAACCTGGTCACTATGCAAATGAATGTAGATCAGAGAAAGGCGGAGACCTACAGAAGTCCAATGATCGAACAGGAAACACTCCTCAAGGGTGTTTTAACTGCGGAAAACCAGGCCATTTTGCGAATGAATGCAGAAGCAGATCAAATCGCCCACAGAGGGACTCTGCTTTCTACAAAAAGAAAGCCGAATATTATGCTCAAAAATCCTTAATGGCAAAAGGACATTCTGAGGAGAACACCGAAGACTTCCAGTCAGACTCTACTTCTGACGATGAACATACCGCTAATGCCCTCTTCTGTGGCATGGCAGAAGTCGACTCCTACACTGACTCTGAGGTATCCACTTCAAATTCCAACTCTTGTATTACCTCTGTAGATGATAATGCACTTAGAATTAACATTGAATTAATTGAACTGAAAGAGATAAATCAAAGTATTCAGAAAAGACTCACTTTCAATGAGAGAGAAGTACGGCTTCTCACTCAAGAAAAAGCAAAGATTTTTGAGGACAAAGAGAGAATAGAAAAGAATTGGAACAAAACTCTAGATCCTTTAAAAAAACAAATTTCTGAATTAACCAATACTTTAAAAGATAAAACAAAAGAACTTTCAGTTTCAAGGAGCGAAACTACTGACATAAGAGCTCTTATAGAATACTTTCAAAAAGAAAGAGAGGTATTATGGCAAGATTTACTCAGAAGAGAAGTTTTGCTTAAAAACTATAAAGATGCACAGAAAGTTTATGAAAAAATAAACTCACAAATAGGGAGACGAGGTATAGGGTATGATGATATCACCCTAGGTGTTGAAGGCAAAAGAAACAAACCTCTGTCCTCGTTATTTGTGATTGGAAAAACAAACAAACCAGATTTTCCAAATCTAATCTCTGTAAGCAAACGGGCGAAAATCTCTGTGGATCCTTACTTGAAGAAACATAAGAAGATGATTAACGTGTGGTTTGAAAACACAGACTCATCATCTTCAACCTCTGTCAATAGAGGTATCAAACCAAAGAAATATCTGAAAACACAAGATCAGATTGGTATCTTCAAGTTTGGTAAACCAGAGACCCAAACACAGGTTGCTTTTGTCTGTTTGATAAACGTTGAAAAGAAATTATCAGCAGAAGCTCCTGAGTTTAAACCCATTTTTTCAGAAGAAAACTTTAAAAATTTAATTGAAAAAGAAATTTTGGAAATATGGAAATCAAGCGTTTTAGAAAATTTCTGTACATCTTCTATAGATAAAACTCTCACTGAAGAAATCTTATTAGAAACCTCTGCAATCTATGAAAACTATTCTACAGAGGAAGAAAGCTCGTACGATACATGCTCAGAAAATCCAGCCTCTATTGAAAGAATTGACTCAACCTCTGCATACGAGGACGATTCATCCTCTGACAACTCAGAGACTGATTTCAAATCAGGGATAATTCACTGTGACACAGAGGATGTCAAATTCTCCTCTGAAGTTCCTCACAGAACTATTTCTCCAAAAGAGAAACTCACAGAGATTCCAATCTGCCAAGATTTTCTAAAATTGAATCTACATATCAAAACCTCTGCTGAGCTTAAAATGTTACAGAAGACCTCTATTGATCCTATAAGTTCTAGATTTTCAAAACCCAAGGTTAATAAATCCTTTTCTTCTGTGACAGTGATGAAAGAAGTTCACCACAGAAGCAACCCACAGAAGGCAGGTCCTAAACAGAGCTTTTGCAAACAACATTCGAGTATTCATAGATCTTCTAGTAATAGGAAATCAAATGTAAAGAAAGAATGTAATGCCTCTGTGGCTGAGTTTAAAAAGTTCAATGAAAAGTTCAAGCAAATTACATCTCATATTCAATACTGTCATTGCTTTGATCTTATGTCTAAACTTAATAATCATTTTTCAAGTCAAGTCTGTTTACTCTCTACGACAATTCAAAAGTCAAATCCCACAAAGAAACAATCTGACTCTTCTGCAGAGAACAAAATGTATTTCAAGAATGCCAAGGCAAACTTGAAAAACTCTAACAATATTGGACCCATATGGATATGGGTACCTAAATCTCTGTGATTGTCCTGCAGAAGAAGTATGTGCCAATCTGGTATCTAGACTCCGGATGCTCAAGGCACATGACTGGTGACAGAAGTGCACTATCCACGTACAAAGAAACACAAGATGGTGGATCTGTGACTTTTGGAGACAACAAGAAAGGACACATAAAAGGCTATGGAGTCATAAGGAAAGAAGACGTTTCTGTATACAAAGTTGCATATGTGGATGGCCTTAAGCACAACCTACTCAGTGTAAGTCAACTTTGTGATACAGGATTCAATGTGTTGTTCAAAAGAACTTTCTGCTCTCTACAAAGTGAAGAAACAAGTATGGAACTTCTGCGAGCTGAAAGAATAGGTGATCTATATCTAATGAACTTCAACTCAAAGAACAAAGACAAAGTTTGCCTTGTTGCCTGCAAAAGTGAAGAAGCCTGGTTATGGCACAACAGGTTCTGTCACTTAAATTTTTACACATTGGAAAAACTGGTCAAACTTGATCTAGTTAAAGGTTTGCCAAATGTTAAATTCAATAAGGATCATTTATGTTCTGCCTGTGAGATGGGAAAACTCAAAAGAGCTTCCCACAAAGGCAAAACAGATGTATCTTGCACTAAACCTCTGTACATGCTTCATGTCGACCTCTGCGGTCCCATTGCCATACAGAGCCTAGGTGGCAAGAAATACATACTTGTCCTAATTGATGAGTATTCGCGTTTCACATGGGTTGAATTCGTTAGAAAGAAATCAGATGTTCCAAATATATTGATAAATCTAATGAAAAGAATCCAAGTTCTTTATAATTGCAGAATACAGAAGTTAAGAAGTGACAATGGCACAGAATTTAAAAACTCTGTCATTGAAGCCTATCTTTCAACAGAAGGAATATCACAGAACTTCTCTGCAGCTCGCACTCCACAACAGAACGGTGTTGTCGAAAGAAAAAATCGAACACTTGTGGAAGCCGCAAGAACTATGATGTCAGCATGCGGATTATCAATGAACTTTTGGGCAGAAGCAATTTCTACTGCGTGTTATACTCAAAATCGATCAACCATTGTGAAAAGACACCTCAAGACGCCTTACGAATTGATTAACAAACGGCGGCCAAACATCAAATTTTTCCATGTATTCGGATGCAAATGCTTCGTCTTAAACGACAGAGATTCAAGAGGAAAGTTTGATGTAAAAGCAGATGAAGGCAAATTCATTGGATACTCTGCCACTTCCAAAGCCTACAGAACATTCCTTACAAAATCTCACAAGATTGTAGAAAGCATCAATGTTTCTTTTGATGATTCATTCCAAATGACTTCTGAACAAATCAGTTCAGAACTCGGAATTAAAGGGAAATCCTCTGTCATCTCACGAGCAAAAGAAGACTTGGATCTTCTATTTTTAGAGATGCTCAACGAAAACATTGATCCTTCTGTTGGAACAATCAGAGTTTCTGAAGAACCATCCTCTGTCGGACAAAATCCTACAGGTTTGTCTCTAACTGGTCCTAAATATGCTTCATCTTCTTCTGTACATACTACAGATGCAATTGCCGAAGCAGAAGAAAGTGCAGAAGATGAAACATCAAGGAAAACGACCACAGAAGCTGCACAAACCACAGAAGAACCAATTACAGAGGAAATCGAGGACCAAGACTATACGTCCTCAGAGGAACAAACTCCACCACCACTCATACCAATCATTCCACAAACGGTAGAATCAACTACCAAGGCACGAAGAACAACAAAGGCTACACAAGAAGAAACACAAGAAGTCTCTAAAGAAAGTCTGAATGACATTGATGATCATCTTCCACGCACAACTCAATGGACAAAAAGCCATCCTCCAAGCCAAATAATCGGAGAACCTTCTGACGCAGTAAAAACAAGATCTGCCACTGCTAACTTTTGTTTCTTTACAAATTTTATTAGTGTGATAGAACCAAAGAAGATTTCTGAAGCCCTAGATGACCCAAACTGGGTAGACGCCATGCAAGAAGAACTTTTGCAATTTGAGCGTAACAGAGTATGGACTCTAGTACCTCTGCCAAGAGGAAAACAGGCCATTGGGACTAAATGGGTCTACAGAAATAAGAAGGATGAAGATGGAGTGGTCATCAGAAACAAAGCAAGATTAGTAGCAAAGGGATATAGACAAGAAGAAGGCATAGACTACGATGAAACTTTTGCCCGTGTCGCACGGCTCGAAGCAATAAGAATATTCTTAGCCTTCGCAGCCCACAGAGGTTTTAAAGTCTATCAGATGGACGTAAAATCAGCTTTTCTCAACGGTGAAATCCAAGAAGAGGTCTACGTTAATCAGCCACCAGGATTTGAAAGCTCAAAGTTTCCAAGGCATGTATACTACCTTGAAAAAGCTTTATATGGACTGAAACAGGCTCCACGAGCATGGTATGAACGACTTTCTACCTTTCTTCTAGTCAATGGTTACAACAGAGGTACAACAGATACTACCTTATTCTATAAACGCAAAAGTAGTGAGATAATGCTTGTACAAATATACGTAGATGACATAATTTTTGGGTCTACTAATTCAGAAGAGTGTAAAAGATTTGAAAAACTCATGCAGAGTGAGTTTGAAATGAGTATGATGGGAGAATTAACTTTCTTCCTCGGACTCCAAGTCAAACAATCATCAGAGGGAATTTTTATAAATCAAGCTAAATATGTCTCTGACATTCTTTCCATGTATAGCTTCTCTGATGCCTCTGCAATGAAAACTCCAATGGCCACTGGAAACAAGTTATTCTTAGATTCAGATGGCATCTCTGTAGAATGCACTCTCTACAGAGGCATGATTGGATCTCTGTTATACTTAACAGCAAGCAGACCTGACATTATGCATGCCACATGTCTCTGTGCACGCTATCAAGCTAATCCAAAGAAATCACATTATGATGCCGTAAAGAGAATCTTTAGATACCTAAAAGGGACCAAAAATCTTGGTCTCTGGTATCCACAGAACTCTGGTTTTGGTCTTAAAGCTTATACAGATTCAGACTATGGAGGATGCATGCTCGACAGAAAGAGTACCTCTGGGAGTTGTCAATTCCTAGGTGGTAAACTAGTCAGTTGGACCTCCAAGAAGCAGAATTGTGTTTCCACATCCACTGCAGAAGCTGAATACGTTGCTGCCGCTAGCTGTTGTTCTCAGGTTCTATGGATGAAGACTCAGCTAAAAGACTACGGCCACATTCTGTTCAAAATACCCATCTTCTGCGATTCCAAAAGAGCTATTGCTATCTCTGCCAACCCTGTGCAACACTCAAAAACCAAGCATATCGATATAAGGTATCACTTCTTGAAACATCATGTTGAATACGGTACAATCGAAATGCATTTTGTGCCCACAGAATATCAACTCGCTGACTTATTCACCAAAGCACTAGACGAGAAAAGATTCAACTTCTTGGTAGGTAAGATAGGAATGATTAACATGGTGTGAAAATCCTCAGTAAGTATAGTTTTATATTCTGTAAATAATAAGTAAATACATTGCTTAATTTATTGCTTTGATTAATTCTACTTCTGTATGTAAATTCTTAAAACCTTAAATAGTTCTTAAAATCACAGAGCTTCTGTAAGTCAATTCAGAACCTCTGACGACCCCTACAGAACCTCTGAAAAACCATGACCTATGTTCTATGCAAAACTTATCATTCTTTGATCCAAGCATAGGTCAAGGGGGAGCAAAAGGAAATTACTTGATCTACAGAGGTGATTAGATCAAGGGGGAGCAAAAGGAAAATTCTTGATCTACAGAAGTGATTAGATCAAGGGGGAGCAAAAGGGGCCCTGAGATGATCTACAGAGGTAAAATCTCTCAAAGGAAAGCCGAAGAAGAATGTCGATAATTCTCCATCGACAGAAGAAAGACAAAACTGCCGAGAACAGAAGAACCAAAAGGTATGTCTCTCGCATGAAAGGTTTTTAGAAAACAGTTTTCTAGGACAAGAATTGTCAAATATGTCCTAAATATACTGTGAATAACATTTCAAAAATCAAAAGTTCAAAAGATTCAACAAAATTCGAAATAGGAGAAATTTAAGGTCATAGAGCTTCTGCTGAGCTCAACAGAGCTTCTGCAGGAAATATGCTCTGTGATCACAAATTAACCCTCTGTCGATCTTTTGGAATGTTATCTCGAAAACCGACAACACACACCATGACCTTCTCGAACAAAACGTTTATCAATATAGTTTTATCGGACACCAACTTCAAAAATGTGCGAAAAACATCTCTTAACACAGATCAAAAATTGGATGATCAGAAAATTAATAGAATTCAAGTTATAAGATTTTTTCTCTCATAGAGCTTCTGCTGGCTCTCACAGAGCTTCTGCAAGTTCCATCAGAGCTACAAAACCTCTGTGAGTAAAATTTCTTGACAAAATCCTATTAATCCTCTCCAATATTTTTACAAACGTTTTCGTTCAAAGAGGAATCTTCAAAGTCATGATAACAATGAGATATATGAGAAGGTTAAAACTCTAAGATTTTCAAAATCACAGAGCTTCTGTAAAACACAAAAGTTCTGCCATTTTGTTATCTGTGGTAATAACGGTTACTTTTACTGAGAGTGAAACTCATATGGCTAAGAACAACTCCACGCGCCTAGCATTAATGGGCCGCGCACGACGTCCTGTCCTCTTCTGACATGGCCTACGTGTCCCATTTTCATTGAGCAAACATGGAACGTTTTTTTTTGGTAAGTTGAACCCGCCGCTCAAACTCGAGTGCGGATTCCAAACTTTAATCCATTGCCATATATTTTACCCTTTCGAAGTCTACCGTTTTACCATCCTATAAAAACAAACATTACCCTCTCATAAAACGTTTTACAAACTCTCATCTTCTTCTCCGGCGATACCCTGCAAAACACTTGCAAATGGCTTCATCTTCTCGAGCTACATCCTCTGAACTCTCTCCGGCGAACTCAACGGAAAACTCCCCTGCTCATTCAGAACATTCTGAAAACCCCAGCCTTGCAAGAGATATTGAACAACAAGATTCCGGGGACTCCGCAGACTTTGCTCCGACGACACACTTGCAAAACTTCATAGCTAAGGATCATTTCGAAGCCACTCTTCCTATCAAATCCAACAACTGCTATTTGGTCCCCTCACCCACTACTTTCGGCGAAGCCCATGCCATACTTCTGAACATCATGGAAAACCATATCCTCTTCCCTCTACTATCAAGAACCCCTAACAGAATTCCAGTCCGTTATTTGAACCAATTTTGGCAAAGCTGCCGATTTGATAAAGACGATTCTCTTATCAAAGGGTACATTTCAAGACCTGATAAATCTGAGCATCTTGAAATCAAGTTTAACAGAACAATGTTCTCACTTGAATTCAACCTACCAACAAGGGGTCTTCTGGGATTGAAAAGTTATGCAGAGCAACCAACAGACGAAGAGCTCTGTCGATTCGTGGAAATGCTTGGGTACAACACCCAACTACGGAAGAGAAATGACTTCCGCAGAGGCCGATTACCACCTATGTGGAACACTTTGTTCTCTATTCTTAACAGATGTCTGACAGGAAAGATAGGGAGTATTGACCAGAGCTCACATCAAATCTTGAGCATCATGTATGGGGTTTACTATGATCTTCCACTAGATTATGCGACCATAATGATGCAAGAGATCATAAACACCATCGACAGAAAGAACAACTCGAAAAGGGTCAAAGAGAACGATCCCAACTTTCTACCACCTCTGCAATTCCAAAGAATATTGGGAGTACTGTTCGAACCTCTGCTGCTAATCCAAAATTGGCCAATGGAAGGGCCAACTCCCAAACAGTTCCCGATGAACAAAAATACCCCCACTGATCATGCTGATGGCTACTCACACTGCAGACCTCTGTCAAAGAAACTTATGCGCTACGCATCGAACATATCCCTTAAGAAAGAGTATATACGCGATCATAGAACTCCAAAACCGAGTCCTATGACACCCCCGCGTTTAGGTGTCCCCCTAGGAACAATGATAGCAAAACCTCTTTCCACTCAAGCAGAAAAGGATCAAAAGTTAGCAAAACACATGGCTATTCAGCTCAGCTTCATAGCCAAACGCGCAGAAATAATGGGAAAGAAGTCTTCATCAAGAACCTCTACATCTACTCCAAAAGCAAAGAAGAGAAAAACTGCAGAAGGCACCTCAACAAGCACTACAGAAGATCGACCTTCACCTCCCCATGCCACAGAGATTGGCTCCTCTGCTCCTCCCCTTTTCACAAAACAGAAAAAGAAGAGATCCAAATCAACAGAGGAAGGGGCACCAAAACCAAAGAGGAGGAAAACCAAAAAGAAGCATGGTAAAACACTTAAAATGTTGTTTACCATTGCAGAAGAGGAAATCATAGAGGGAGAAACTGCAGAAGAAGAAGATGCAGAAGTAGGAATGACAGAAGAAGGATATCAATCACCCTATCAATCTCCAGATAGATTTGCTCACCAAGGAGACCTGAATGATTTCCTACAGAACCCCGAAATTGCAAACACCCTTAATACAGCAGGGTGGACGGCACAACCTCTCGACCACCACACTCCAGAAGAACAAGATTTCTTCATTTCTGGCATTGACACACATCTACACGAAGATGACACAACACCCAGAAATCAACCAGCCGAAACCCCTGTGATTTTACAAAACCCTTTCATTCAAGGATTGGACGTCCACAGAAGAAGTCCAAACCAAGCTTCAGAAGAAACAGAACAAATCGAAGCTGAGTGGAATACAACTAAAGTTACAGAGGCAACGGTTGTAGAAGAAACCACAGAAACAGGGATAGAAATCTCAGAGGTAGATTCAGATGAAGAAGAGGCTATCTGGATACGAAAAGGTCTCTATCATCCTCATGTCATGAGATTATACGGATCTCATCACATGTATGACTCCTTGCGCACAGAGCAAGGAACTTCCACAGAACCAGAAGAAGAAACAAGAAAAGATGCCGAAGTTGAAGAAGGCACACATCAATCACCCCCTCCCAGTGCAACCCACATTTCTAACTCCGCAGGTCTAGCTGCAGAAGGAGTTATTGAAAAAGAGCAGCACAGCTCGATCCCAAACCAACCCATCCACCCAGAGGTTACTCTTTCAACCTCTGTGCCCACAGAAACCGGGGAATCCATTCCTAGGGAGTCTCCTCAAAGAGACTCACCTAATGTTCGTGATCAATCGCCCCAGATCACACAAGAACACCCTACAGAGGAATTTGTTTCCTCTGACACGCACTTATTAAGACCCACACTTCTTTCAGAGAGAAGTAGAGAGCACAAAGACAAAGAGACTATAGACAAGTCTCCTAGTCAACAGAAGGATATTCCAATACCCACCTCTGGAGTGGATTTGGACAATGTTCTTCTCAGAACTTCTGTAGGGATTGAAACTCATGTTTCTTCTCAAGGATCAGAAGGAAATCCTTCCATTCTCAACATACAAACAGGAATGAAAGAAGGTATCCCAGGAACAGGGATTCACTCTGAAGACGGATGTGTTCCTCCAGAGGTTACCACCGGAACACAAGTCACAAGGGATGAGTTCCAAACCCTTGAGACCTCTGTGAACCAAACCTTGAAAGAGTTGCAAAGCTCTTTCAAATCTTTTGCAGAGACAACATCACTGGCACTGCTAAACCTGAACACCAAAATGGACAACCTGTCCACAGAGGTGAAAACTGCCATCTCATAGATGAAGTCTGCTGCTACCGCATCCACCACTTCTGCCGCAACAACTACTCCTTCTTCGATTGAGAACTCCATCAACAAGTTCCTTGATCAATTGAACAAACAGACTTCAGTGTCAACGGGCATCACTCCTGCAGATCTACAGAAGGCCCTACAAAAAGTTCAAGAAGAAGCCATGCGAAATACCATGCTGATGCAACCCAAAGACTACATGACAAGAGCACAGCTGACAGAGCTTGGGCAGAACGTGATTAATCAAGTGACAGAAGTCATCCTTTCCTTCACCACTGCCAATGCTAACTTCGTCAAAGATTTCAGAGAAAGTGTAGGAAGGATGAGATTCAAAACAGAGGCAGAGCTAGCAACTCTTCTTGGCCTCTGTGATGATGTCTGCGCGAAACTGATCGCTGCTGGAGCCACAATGCCAAAGAAACCCGATGCTTCCTGCAGAGCAGAGGGTACATCAGACAAGGGTCAGGATGACTCTGAT
Organism: Saussurea involucrata; assembly: GCA_033807775.1. Lineage (NCBI taxonomy): Eukaryota > Viridiplantae > Streptophyta > Magnoliopsida > Asterales > Asteraceae > Saussurea > Saussurea involucrata. The sequence continues at coordinate 68,806,224 of CM066312.1, read as the reverse complement.
GATGATGACCATCCTGGTCCATCAGATCATCCTGAGGGGGAGAAAACTACAGAGAAAACTGCAAGCAGAGAACTTACAGGTCCACCAATAGCCGCAGAACCTCTGAGTCAAGCACCTCCAGAACAGACCCGACAACAACAAACTCAACAAACCACAGAGAATACACCCATCTCTGTGGATTCAACCTCTGAAGAACCCAACACTACAGAAGCAGATAAGCAAACCTCAGAGGCAACAACCGCCCCTGAGGTAATCATTTTGGAAGAAACAGATGAACCAACCACAGAGAAAACACCCACCTCTGTGGAAACACCCCAAACCATACCCAGAAGAAAGTCGATTGCCACCAAACCAAAAAGAGCAACGACCTCTGCTTCTGACATTCTGAAAAGGATGCACACAACAATAAGTGATCGTATGGTGAAGAGAGAAGAAGAAAGGCACAGGTTCACTTTAGCCTTCAGAATGGCAAGAAGATTCAATGAAAACACTTCATCAACAGAAACTGAGCTCACAGAAGAAGTCACCAAACAACCTCCAACAGAGGTTACAGAGCAAGTCAAGCCAACAGAACCATCGCCACAAAAGTCCTCTAAGTCACAATCGTCAAAATCCACAGAGGCAACCTCCATCAAACCTACAGAAGTACAAACCTCAAATCCCACAGAAGCAACAGGTTCTGCCACGACAACAAAAAATAAAGGCAAAGGGATACTGACAGAAGAGCCTAAGAAGAAGAAAACATTGTCAAAGCCAACAGAGAAACTGATGAAGAGTGCGTTTGACGCCTTTCAAACCCCAAAACCCGAAGAAGTTGACTGGGCACATGGATTGAAGCCTCTGTCAGAAATTCCTTTAACTGGTAGAGCTGCAGAAGTCGTTCAACAGATGGAGAGTCTCAGAAGACAAATTCCACGACCTGGTCCAACACATGAAGAAATGGAAGAAGTGGTATACAAATACCTCTACAAACAATCCTTTCAGACAAACTATCCAACAGATCATGTGACAGATCCAAGGATCAGAGAAGAATTTGAGAACATCTTCACGAGAACAAAGCCAAGAACCAAAGCAGATGTTCTCTCAATTCACAAGATCAAAAAGGTGATCTTCTGCCGATTCTCCTTCACAAGAACCTATCCAAGGGTCAGGTACAATCTTTACAAAGTCAGAAGAGAGAACAATTCAGAATCTACCTTCGCTGATGCTGACTTAAGAAACATCAATCCATACGATCTACCTGACCTTCTGCAACGGACAAAGGACAACTACAACACAGAAGCAAACACCAGAGCCTATCAAGTATTGAGAAAAGCGATGAGGGAAAAGCTTCTGCTCTACAGCATGATAGATTTCCAGCTGGGAAAGGATCTCGGTCTCAAACATCTGGATCTACGACCACCAGAGGATCGCTGCCCACCAGACGCCATACCAAACTCAATCATCACAGAACCACGGTTTGGGTTAGTATTTCAAAACCCTCAAGGCGAAACTAAACTATTTGTATGCATGGACTGTCAGAAGTACGCAACAAATACTCTGAACAAGTTCAGAGCAAGCCTTGTGAAATACAGAGGTTCAAAGAAAATGGAAAAAGATGCTGCAGATACAATCATAAGAGAGATTGACGCAACAATTCGCCTAAGAGAACTCTGCATCAGATTCTACAAAGAAATCAGAGAAGTCGGCAGAGACAACAGAAGCTACAACGATTTCAAAGATGCCAAAATCTGATTCTCAGACCTCCAATCTCTACAAACAAAGTTTTATCTTTCATTGTACTCAAATGTAAAATGCCTCTGGCATATTTCTAAATGAAAGAAATTTCGAGGTATTGTTTAACCTCTGTCTTATCTAACTTAGCCAAACTTAACTCAAGTTCAAATTTTTATTTTTCACTACTTAGGGGGAGATTGTTAGCTTCAATCTTCCTAATCATAGAAGTATTTAGAAGTAGTGAAAAATAGGCTAAGTGAAGAAAGCCTCTTACAGAGGCTCTGCCGACATTACCGAGAAATCAAGGTCAAGAAGCTACAGAAGCAGCAGAGGCTTCCTACAGAAGCTCTGTCATACGCACAAAGAAGACCAAAGACTCGGAATCCGGCGAAGACTGCTCCACAGAGGACCAGACCGCAGAACCTCTGTAATTCATTACAGAGCCTCTGTGGTCCTCTATGAAGACTTGGAAGATATTACTGGATACGTTCATCAACTTGCATGGAAAAGTACTGTCAAAACACGTGTCAAGCTCTGAGTGGACTCAATAGGGCATGGTACAAAATAGACGTCTGTGCCATTTAATGCATTTACCAATAGTACATCTGCTCCATTAAATGCGCATGGCTCAAACAACCGCTCACACCATCCAGTCCACTGTTCACACCATCCAGTTTACTATTCATGCCGTAAAAGGAACAGTGACCAACTTCATAGTCTTCTAAGAGTAGTATAAAAGGAAGTCTCATGTTGAGATCTTCCTAACGACGAATAGACAAGGAATCACTAATACTCTCAAACTTTATTGTCAAATATCTGAGTGTTATATTCTCACACACCAACAGTTCTTAATCTGTTCTTCGTGTTGTTATTATATATTGAATAACAGTAACTGTTCAAGAAATCCTTTTCATTCTTTACTGTTTTCTTTATATATGTGCATTCTAATATCTATCAAACATATCTGTTAGTTTAATACGCTTCCGCATCAAACTCTAAACTCAACTAATAGACTGTTAATCTTGATTAAGCGTATCTGGGTTCCAACACTTGTCCTTAATCAGATAATCAATTGGCAGAAGATTGCTTTGCTTGCTGTTTGATCTAAAATTTTTCACAGATTTTGATCTGCGAGGCTGCACATATTGAGCTTGAAATCTGGATGGCCCATAATCTGCTGCACTTTGAATTCTTCTGCTGCAGTTTTCAAAAAGATAACACATTGCAGCAGCTTCTGCATGTCTGAATAGCCTTTGACAGCACACTTCGAGAATCTCAAACAGCAGTTTAATTCTACTGCACATCGCAAACAGCATCAAAAAAAAACTTTTTAGACAGATCTGGACTGTTTGACAGCAACAATTTTCAGCTTTGACAGCAACGATTTCATCTTTGCAACAACGAATTTCAGCTTTCACAGCAAGTATTTGACAGCAAACTTTTGACAGCAAGTATTTGACAACAACAAATTTGACAGCAACTTGCTGAATTTTACAACTTTCTGTGGACAGCACTAAGTTGTTTGACAGCAACAAACAGCCCCTAATTTGACAGCAAATTGGCTTTGACAGCAACCATTTTGACAGCAAACTCATTTTGACAGCAGTTTTGACAGCAACATGTTTTTGACAGCAACTTCAATTTTCTGCTTGGAAAGAAGCTATTTGACAGCACCAAACAACCATGACAGCTTGTTGTTTTGAACCATACAGCAGCAAAAATAGTTATGACAACAAACAACACCAAACAACTTGTTGTTTTCAGTTTTAGAACTTAACAAACAACAACAGATTGTTGTTGGTTTCCAAGTTTCACAAAGCGATAGTTTGGTGTGGAAAGTAAGACGATCTCCAAAACACTTTTAGAACGACGAGTGCAAATACTCAGATCTCTAATTGATCAGGTCAGAAAACTGATTAGAAGCACTCAAAGTCATAAAAACCTTTCAGATCAGACTTTGAACATGTAGCACAACGCCAAATCTTTCTCAAACAACTTTCTCAAGACCCAAATGATTTTGTTTTTCATTTAAATGATTATAAGCAGCGGAAGACAAACAAAATCTGAGTAAAAGAGAGTCTAATCTTGGATTTAAATAAATGTCAGATCAAAGATCAACAACCTTACTACCAAGATGCCAAAAAAAATGCTATGGGCTTAAGCACACACAAGGATGAGATCATAGATCAACCATCTACTTAGTGCTATCAAATATTAGACCAATGAATGAGAAAGAATCAAAACACACACATGTAATAAATCAGATCAGATTTAACCCAAATAGAATAAAATCTTCACTTAGACATTTCATCAAACATGTGGTGTGCAGAATCAGATTTTGTGAAGAAACAATGATATTTTCTATGAAAGATCATCCAAATCTAATCTAAATGAAGAAATGGGTTTCTAATAAGCACAAAAATAGAAAATAAACCATTAGAATGATATTTGTGTTTAGGCTCATATGATTGAATCAATCTAAGCACCAAAACAACAAATAAATCATCTAATCTTCTATTGTTGCTATAGATGTCCGATTGAAGAAGAGTTTCTTCAATCCAGCTCTGATACCAATTGTTGATCCCATTTTTGAGCAACAATAGAAGAAATCCATAGAGAAAGTAGAGATAAGATAGAAATTAAGAACAATACTCATAGAAATCTTATCTCATATTCATTGATTCAAGGTATGGAGGGGGAAATTGGAAGAACACCACACTAAACGTGAAATTGACTCTCATAAGAAACTAGTCTGTGTGTGTGAAAAGTGAACTCTCTAGATTTCTCACTTAACCTAAAAAGCCTATGGACACCTTTATATAGGGCCCATTTACACAAAAGGCTTAAGCCCATAAGGCTAATTACAAAGATAACATAAATCTAATTATAAAGCTCATACAATAATTTCTTTATAAAACATTCATATAAATTAGGGGCTAATTAAAGCTAACACTATTAATCACCCTATTGATCAGATTCTTGGTGATCCAAACGCTGGTGTTCAGACTCGACGAAGTGCAGGTAACATTTGTTTACTTGTTAACTTTATTTCTCTGATTGAACCAAAGATAATAGATGATGCCCTCAGAGATCCGAACTGGGTCAGCGCTATGCAAGAAGAGCTGACAGAATTTGAAAGAAACAAAGTTTGGAATCTCGTTCCAAGACCATCTGACAAGTCAGTGATAGGCACTAAATGGGTCTATCGAAACAAGTTGGATGAACATGGAACTGTAACCCGCAACAACGCTCGACTTGTTGCTCAGGGATACAGACAAGAGGAAGGTATAGATTACGACAAAACTTTTGCTCCTGTAGAAAGACTAGAAGCTATTCGTCTATTCTTAGCTTACACTGTACACAAAGACTTCAAAGTTTATCAGATGGATGTCAAGTTAGCGTTCCTCAATGGAAAACTGAATGAAGAAGTCTACGTGGAACAACCACCAGGATTCTCAGATCCTAAGCATCCAGGTTATGTTTATAAACTGGATAAGGCACTCTCTGGCTTAAAGCAAGCTCCTCGTGCATGGTATGACACTCTCTCTACTTATCTCCATATTGAAAAATTTGAGCGTGGTAAAATCGACAAAACTCTATTTTTCAGGAAAGTAAAAGGTCATATTATTCTTGTTCAAATATATGTCGATGATATTATATTTGGTTCCACTAACCCTGACTTATGTACTCGTTTCTCTGAGAGAATTAAAGCTGAATATAAAATGAGTATGATGGGTAAGCTAACTTATTTCCTTGGTCTTCAAATCAAACCGAGTGAAAAAGGAACTTTCATTCACCAAGGTAAGTATGTTAAAGATATGCTGAAGAAATTTGATTTAACTCAGAGTTCAGCTATGAAAACCCCTATGGCGCCGCCGCTGACACTAATAAAGGATTCTTCTGGAATACCTGTTATTGTCACGACGTACCGTGGGATGATCGGCTCTCTTCTGTATCTTACAGCTATCCGACCTGATATTATGTACGCAACCTGTTTGTGAGCACGATATCAAGCTGAACCTAAGGAATCTCATATGATCGCTGTAAAGCGAATCTTTCGTTAGGTTAAGGGTACTCCTAACCTAGGTCTTTGGTATCCCAAATACTCAGGGTTTGATCTAATCGCCTATTCAGATAGTGATTTTGCAGGTTGCAAAATGGATAGGAAAAGCACCACAGGAGGTTGTCAGCTCCTGGGTGGAAAGCTGGTGAGTTGGACAAGTAAAAGGAAAACTCAGTGTCCACCTCAACTGCTGAAGCTGAGTACGTAGCCACTGGAAGCTGTTGTTCTCAGGTCTTGTGGATGAGAAATCAACTACTGGACTATGACCTTCAGCTCTCGAAAATTCTAATCTATTGCGACAGTACAAGTGCCATCGCTATAGCAAACAATCCAGTGCTACACTCAAAGACCAAACACATCGAAATCAGGTATCATTTTATCAGAGATCATGTGATGAATGGTGATATAGAACTTGACTTTATCTCAACTGATTTTCAGTTAGCTGATCTATTCACCAAGCCTCTTGATGAGACAAGATTCAACTTTCTCATCAGCGAGCTTGGAATGCTGAACTTTGAAGAATAAAATCTTCAACGATTCACATTTGATTAGTGATAAAAATGAACTTATATAACCCTTCTCATCATCTTCTCTCTAAACAAACTTGATTCGCTGATGTTAAGGTATGTTCTCTCTTTACTCGCTGACGTTCGCATATGAATGCAAGATTTCAAAACAAATTGCATCGCTGAATATCTCTTCCTTTCAGTAATAATTTTGAAATTTCTAAAATCTAACACTGATATTTCTATTCAGTGCTTCATTTTTTTTAAAAAGTCCCTGAGTTTTTCCAAACCTCAGAGACATCCTAAAATATGAAAAGACGTTTGTGACATCATCATAACGGATAGACCATGGCACGCTTTTTCTGACACACGTTCGCCTGTTTCGTTTTTCTTGACCAATCAAAATCAAGGGACGTGTCAAAGTCATGATGAAAAACTTTCTCGCTCCAGTTTTTCTCTCTCTTCTCTCTCTATATAAACACATTCGAGTTTATATTTTTACCTTACGCGAACTTCATCTTCTTCAAGCAAGAAATCTCTGTTGCATTCAAAATATTAACTGTTCATCTTCATCTTCAACTTCACAGGTAATATTTCTTCTCCATTGCAACTAATAAACTTGTTTTCGATCTTATTATTGTTTTTAACAGATCGAACAAAAGATACTTTCTTAAAATGAAATCATTTCTTTTTCATGATTTTATGAACACAATCTTCATGATTGTTCTTCAAGTTTAAAACAAGAATCTTAAACTTGTATTCATATGTTTTTTTCCAGAATCTCCTTCTTCAAATAAAAGCTGGAAAACAAATGTTCTCTATGTTTTGTATTTCTTTTTCAAAACAAGAAAAACCCTAATCTTCATTAAGACATCTTTTGTCTGAATGAAATGGACAAAATTCGAAAACATCTTATTGGAAAATCTTTTCACATTAAGACATTTTTTGTTCATCTTCTTCGTGGTTTTATGTGTTACACAGAAATGGCATCTACTGACACTCCTACTGCGAAATCTCCCACTGCTGCTGAGGTTACTGAAATAACAAAGGCTCCTTAGGTGAAGTTCAAAATAGAGAAAGTTACCTTTCAGAGCAACAATCCCTATGCTCTCTTCGACTTCCCTGAAAAGAAGCAGGTCACACATTTGTATGACGCTGTGAACTTTCTGAAAACATGCCCTATCGCCACATCTCTATCCATCGCTCCTCCAGCAAATAGACATCTACTATCTCAGTTCTGGTACTCTGCCAGATTTGCTCAGATCTCCTCTACCAAGGACCCCAAGAAGAAAATCGATGTCATACTCTTTGACACTGATCACGATACTTCCAAGATTACACCTGGTAACATCCGATGTGCCCTGACCCTCCCTGCCGCCACAAAAGATAAACCCTTGTTCGTCTACCCAATCCCAAAACCTCACCTGATAGGGAAACAATCATTGCATTCTTCGATGCAATAAAGTATGTTTGGGACTCAGGGAGAAATGAACTCCCTGACAAGAAGCTGACGGCCATCAAGAAGTCCAAAATGCCGAGCGAGATGAACTTTATCTTTGCTCATCTGATCAGCTATCTGACAACGAAGACTGGATCCTCTGACCAAGCATCTCAACCTCAACAGGCCATGGGATACTCTCTACTGAAAGGTCTCCATATTGATTGGGCACAAATCATCTTCGATGATCTGATGTTTAGAGTGAATGCTACTGACAGACCAACATGTGTTCCTTATCCCAGGTTTGTCAGTGCCCTCTTCGTACAAGGCCTGAAGAACAAATATCCGAAGGTGGGCGACCTGAGACTTCCAAAGGTCGGCCCTAAAGTTCTCGACTTCAAGCCACTACTAAACGAGGTACGTCTCTCTACACTCTTATCTATTCTTAGAACCCCAACTTCTTCTACTTCTGCGGCTACTTCAGTGGTAATCCCAACTGCTGATACCCAGGCTGCACCCTCCACTCCTTCTCGAAAAAGGAAACACTCTACTACCCAACTTGATTCTAAAAGGATCATGAAAACCAAGGAGCAAACCCCCAAGCCATCAACGGCTGAAGACCTAGCGTCTGAATCTCAACAGACTACGCTAGATGATTTCGTGGTACGCTCTGCCCCTGCTGATACAGCCACCCCTTCCATCCCAACTTCAGCGTCCCTAAACGCTGAGGTTGTAGCTTTGGAACAGAACCCCTCTCCTTCAGACCTTCTAAGGACTGAAGAAGTATTTCTCAGCGAATCCAACGCTGAACCCCGCACCAAATCCCTCTTCTCAACCTTTGTTCCTCCCACTCAATCTTTGGACACTCCATCTCTTTTTCCTCCATTCTCTGGAACAACCGTCATCGTACATGATAAAGCTGCTGACACTCTTAGTAGGATGATGGATGCAAATACATGACCTGTAGGCACTTCTATGCACCAAGGCACTCTTGAAGGCGACATGGAACAATTCTCAGGTCATCGTGGTTTCGATGACTTCACCAACCCGCCTGCAGGTATACACAAAACCATCCAAATTCCTCTCTCAAAATCCCCAACTTCTGAGCTTTCCTCTGTTCATAAGTTATTAACTGTTGCAGGTCCTAATTTGGGAGACATCAACACCTCCCTGAAGGCCCTGGAAACAAAGATGGAATCCGCCACTCTCTCAGCTAACTCTTCAGCGGTTACAAACGCTGGAGAGAACCTCAAGACGCTGACTACTGAGGTTGAAAAGAAAGCCTCCAGTGCTGATCTGGAGAAGGTGGATGGTAGCATTGGTCAATTTGCTACCACCCTCGCTGAAAACTCCTCCGCCAACATCACTCTCTCCACCAACTTTACGACCCTGTCGAATAAAGTCACATCATTGAAGACATCGGTTGATGATCTTCAGGGAGAGGTGACCTATTTAAAGTCTGAAGTGACTTCGGTGAAGAATCTAGTGCAGCAAATCCTCGACTGCCTGAATACTGCTACCTGTGCTCCTTTGCACTTTACTCAGGTGGATTGAGAGGAACTACAAAGACTCACTCCTGCTATATCTGGCCTAGAAGACATATTAGGTAGGATTGAAAACTGTGTTGGGATCCCTGGCCTAGAAGACTAGGACCCAATGCACACTGATGCTGCCGCTACAGCTGATGCTGTTTATTCCTCCCCCAACCATCATGTGGAAGAGGGGGAGAAGACTAAAGAAGACCTTCCCCATAATGCTGAGGGGAGGATAAAAATCTTGAAGACCTTCCCCGTAACTCTGAGGGGGAGGGTATTGTTTCGGAAACTACTACTGCTGCTGCTGCTACAACCAAGAAACCTCAGGGAGATGAAAACCCTGAGGGAACCGAGAAACCTCCCTCTGTATCTGAGGGGGAGCAACTCGAAGAGCAACATGATGAAGCTGTTGCTGATGTTACCATTCCCTATGCTGATGAGGAAGAATCTGAAGCTGAGGAAGACGATGAAGAAGAAGAAGAATATGAAGACCTCGACCTTGAGGACGATGAACCATCATCAACTCATAAAAATGATGATGATGATAACGATGATGATGATGACTTCTTCTTTGTTCAGCCCAAGATGGTCCCTGTGAAAGGGATTTCGATAAATGAACCATCAGGGGAGACGACCAAGACAAAACCTGCAGCAACTGAAGCTGATAAAGGCAAAAACAAAGGCCTCGCTGCAGAAGGCAATCTGTCAATCCTTCAGATAAAGCCAGTTTGTCAGGTACAATATATGTTATTCCCTTACTCTGCATCCCTCCTCTATCCTTTCTCAATCTCAGTCCTCCTCTCCATAAAACCTCTATACACTTAAACCCCATTCTTTTCTCTATCTCTTTCTTCCCAAATGATCTTACTTAAACGATTGCTGTGTTTCAGCTAGTCCTCTCCCCTATTTGAGGATCCAACTGAAGTTCCTACGGCTGCAACTTCATCAACAATAATCCCAGCTCATATCGCTGAAGAAATAATCCCAGTCTTGGATTTAACCACTGAGACTGAGGAACCTGAAGAACAACTGCTCTCTCACAACAAAAGACCTTCCTTAGTTCCTCAAACGCTAAGTGAAGAGGATAAAAAAAAAGAGATGAAATGATCAAAAAGCTTGAAGATCAGCGAATCATCCTTCCTCGTGACAAAGTCCCTTCTCCTAAGTTCAGACTGTCAAAGAAAGAATTTGCTGAACATCTTAAGGCCAAAATACAACTCGCTGATCGAAGGAAAGCTGAAGAACAAAATACAACTCACATAAGGCCCTCTCCATCCAGCTTGCCCAACAATCAGTGAAGGACCCTGATCTGAAAAGAACTCCCATTGAAGTCCAACGTCAATTATGGGAAGAAGCCCAGAAGATCGCTGAAGAAAAGACCAAGGTATCCGACTCTACCTTGGAATGGTGCAAAGAAATACTGAACTATCGATCTCGGCCATCCAAAATTAATAAGGTGAATATCAAGGGAAAAACGTTCATAGACGTTCCTGTCGTTGAAGTCGACATATTCACAGAAGATGGTACAAAGCAAACCATCTATGCTGCTACGATCAAGAAATACGGTCTCTCTAAATGGTTGGAGATGAGAATAGCCATTCAGCGATCTCGCTCAAAATTCAAGAGCCATGTCGAGAAGATAATAAATTCTCAGATCGACTTGGTTTCTTCTGCTGTGGATATTCCTCCTCCTCCTACTAATCCAAAAAAACGAAGAAGGGCCTCTGCAAAGAAAAAGATAATATCTTCAGACTTAGGTCCTCCTATTCGGAACGAAACAAGTATTGGTTTCTCTCGCGATGAAGTACTTGGTCCTGAACCTGACCTCTCAGCGCTTGACACCTCCCTACCCCCTGGTGAACAATTCACTATGATGGAGGACAACGCTTTCAACGCATCTCTGAGCTTCCCATCACTCCCATCGAACAGCTCAGAGATCTCATCTATTGGTGTGAATTCAGACGTGATCTTCAGGCACGATACCTCAAGCCCCTGATCTTTGAAGAAGCAAAGAACAAACGAGATTGAAAGTTTCAGGATACACTCTTACAATCAAATATGAACAATTAAGATCGTATTCACAGCAACTGGTCATATGATTTATTAACAATCTATGAATTACAAGATTTTACAATGAATTTCTCTCTCAATAGATCTAACAATTTATGCGTAAGGAGTTACCCAAAAGGTTCTCCAAAAGATCTTTTAGCATACAGTTGCTAACTCCTATATATACTGTATAAGAAAGGCTAAAGCTACAGTACATATAAGAAACAGACTAATAGAACAATTACACGTGTCCTAATTAGTAACTGATTATAACAGAAAATATCCTAAGATATAAGTTCTGAACATGTTGTTCAGAACTTCTGAACATACTTCTGAATAGGCGCTTCAGAACATTTGTCTTCATAGTCACAAGTTCTGAGTCTCCTACTCAGAACTCTGAACCTTCTAGTCAGAATCCAACACTTAGAATCTTTTTGAGATTTCTCACTCAGAACTTCTGAGTCTTCTGACCAACTTCCATACTTGTAATCTTTTCATTATTCTCTGATCAGAACTTCTGAGTCTTCTTACTCAGAACTCTGATGCTTCAGATCAGATCTTAACAGTTGTGTTTTTGACAAAACTCTAGATCTAACAATCTCCCCCTTTTTGTCAAACACACTTGTACTTTTCATCATCAAAATTTTTAGAGCAGGAACAATCTTCAGAAGGATCTCTTCTGAATGCTTTGACAACTTCTGCTCAGAATTCTGGATAATCTGAGTTAATAACTTCTGGTCAGTCTTTAATCAACAACAGTAATGATTTCCAAACTGATTTCTGTTACATATTTGCTTTTTCTTTGCTCCCCCTTGAAATGACAAATCTTATCTTCATGTGATCAAGTCAAATTTCTGTCTTTTTATGACTTTCTGACTTTCTTCTCCCTTTTTTTAGTCAATCAATCAGATTTTTCAATCATATCAATCTTCAAAATCTTTAGCTTTTCTCCCCCTAAAGTTTTGGAATGCAAAATCATCTTCATAATCTTTAGCTTTTCTCCCCCTTGATTTTCAAAACTTTAGCGATGAAGTCTATGCTTTTTCTCCTCCTTAATGAATAACCTTGCTCCCCCTCAAAATAAGAATTATGGAGCAATTTGTTTTCTCCCCCTGAAAGTATGCATATATTTCACTAAAATTATTCATTTCAAATATATTTATACAAGGAAAATAAGATTCACTGAATTACACTTGATAACTACTAACATTTGATCATTTGAAAATTTTACAAAAGAAATCCAACTTAATGAAATTTATCAGATTTTTCAATCAAATGAAATCAAATGCATGTGTTTGGATTCAAATACAAGTCATCATTGCATATCAAGTTAAAAATGTTCAGTTTCAATCCCTTTATTAAATCTATTTGGTGTGCTTAGCATGCGAAATATGATTAGCTTCAAGAATATGCAATTCTAAAACATATAAGAATACTCTGCTCTACTCACACTATTTGTCCAAAATCAGGATTTTCACAAATTTACAGGTTTATTGCGACTTTGTATTTTCCCAAAGTTTCAAGAGATGTGTGCTCATTGGCATCTTTTAATTTTGTGTTCATTGGCATCTTTTAATTTTGTGCACATTGGCATCTTTTAATCAAAAAATTTAGTAAGAATAAGATACATCGTTAAACATGGCTTTCTATCTGGTTCTATAGCAGGATTTGGGTCAGCATATCCCAGACCAGTTGGTCTTAGGTGCTAGGTGACAAGCACCCCTTGGAACTTAATTTCCCAAACCAGAAAGGCCACATCGATATATCTTAAACCCATTTGTACCAGTAGAACATGGCTTTCTATCTGGTTCTATTGTAGGATTTGGGTCAGCCGATCCCAGACCAGTTGATCTTAGGGACTAGGTGTCGAGCACCCCTTAGGACTTACTCTCCCAAACCAGAAAGGCCACAGGTACAAACTTTCAAACTAAATAATTTTATATATATATATATTGCATCTCAATCACTTGGTTCTAAAACGTAGTACTTCCCCCATATTTTCGTTTCTATCCATCATTCTGACATTTAGGCTTTTTGAGCATTATATTCTATATAAGTATAGATTTCATAACATTGAGCATTCGGCATAATTTCATTCATATTTTGCTTACCTTTCGATTTAATTCAGAAGTGAAAGTTGAAACAAATATAGCTCAGATAATACAAAATACTTGTAAAAACACTCTTTGACACACATTTATTCATTGAATGAAAATTAAAAAAAAATTCATATCATTGAATTAAATTTGTTAAGATTCAAACATTCAAAGCAATAGAAATAAACGTAATGCAATGTTACCTTTCACCACTTGTTCCTTGAAACATAAAAATATGACAGTTAAGGATATCACCTGAGAAATATGAGTTCTAAACTGATTTGTTTAGAAGTCTTAGTCTCTGAAGTACGGGTCCTGAACTGAATTATTCAGAAGCCATTGTCATTTAAGTACGGGTTTTGAACTGATATGTTCAAAAACCTAAAACGTTGAAGCACGGGTTTTGAACTTTATCTTGAAACAATCAGATCAAATTTTGAGTCAATACTTCCTCTGAAATCAAGATAATCCTGCAAAATCAAGAGATTTTGGTAATCATCTACGATGATTCCTCATTAGATATCAAAAATTCAAATTCTGAGTAGTAGAGTCAGAATTCTGATTAGAAGAGTCAGAATTCTGAGTAACTTGTTCAAAATTCTAAGTATCAGAGTCAGAATTCTGAATAGTTGAGTCAGAATTCTGAGTAGTAGAGTCAGAAGTCTGAGTAACTTGTTCAAAATTCTAAGTATCAGAGTTAGAATTCTGATTAGTTGAGTCAGAATTCTGAGTAGTAGAGTCAGAACTTCTGAGTAAGAGAGTCAGAATTCTGATAAAACTATCTAGAGAAAATTCCTTAGAAATATGTTTGGATTTTGAGATTTTTGAACATTCTGAACTTCAAATCACCATAACTTGCTCAAAAATCAGAATTTTTCAACCAAAATTTGCAGGGTTGCTTAAAATGTGATTCTGAACACATTCTCTGGAAATGTTTTCTACGAAAAACACTCACATCTATGAGTTCGATAACCTCATAGCAAACATAACTTTTTCAAAAAAAATCTTCAAAATCAACAAATTGATCTATATGAATCATAAATCCATAATTACATTCAGACCGAGTTTTGGACTGAATTATCCAAAAGTCAAAAATTTCAATTTAAGCACATCATCTGTTTTCAGTCATGTGTCGGTATGGATCATTCATTCAGCTCTACACATGAATAACCTGCAAAACAGATTAAGTTGTCTTTGGTACCCATATGAACTTGGGTCCAGGTTTGTTAGGTGCAGTGTCATATGCAGATATTCTATAAGAACCATACCAGTGCTGAATAAAATTCTTGTTCACAAAATCATTAGTCCCACAATATGAACAACAAAGTTTCTTTTGTACAATTCTGACTAATTGATTTACAGAATAAATCACATCAGGTTTAACAAAAGATTTTCTTTGAAATGTATTGTTCTTCTTGACATTTGAATTAGGAACCTTTGATTTTGGCACTTCTTTCTTGGAAGTTGTTCCTTTAACTCTCCATTCCATTTTTATCTTTTTAAAAGAACAATTATAAGATTTATCAATAGCAGAATCATAAAATAGATTAGAAGAACGAATCTGATCTTTTGAACTATGATTTGATTTGTCAACAACTTTCGTTTCAAATTCCCTAAACTTTTTAACATACAAATCAAACCTTGACTGCAAATCAGATTTGGACTTCCTCTCTATCATGATTTTAGTTGATAAATCAGATAATTTCTTAATAAGCCTCCTTATCTCCAAATGAAAAACTTTCTTTTCCTTCTCAAACTCATCTTTTAAGCATTTTTCTTTAAAGCCATTTACCTTCTTCTTTTCAGTCTCTTTCCTTCCATCTTCTAACTCTTTCTCCAACTCATTTATTTTTACAGAAAACTCATTTAACATTCCTGTTTTCTTTTTCTCAAAACCATTCTTTTCTTTTTGAAAAACATTTTTCTTGCATTCAAACTCTTTTCTTTCTTTTGCAAGAATTTTCTCCAAATCAGAAATTTTCAAAGATAATTCAACAGACTTTGTTTCAAAACCTTTCCTCTCAGTTTGAAAGTCTCTTCTCTCTTTCTCAAATTTCACTCTTTCAAGTATAAGAACTTGTTCAAAATCATAGATCTGTTTCAAGAGTTGACAATTTTTCATTTCACATGATTTGATTCTATTTTCAGACTCTGTCAACATCTTTCAAATCAACATTCTCTTTTTCTAACAACTTTATGTTTTCTTGAACCTTTTCAAAATCCTTTAGAAAATCAGATTTCTCTTTTTGCAAAATCTTTATAACTTTTGCATTTTCGTATTGTTTTGCTTGAAGATTAGCAATCTTGCTTTCAAAATGAACAATCTCAGTTTTTGGTTCAGAAATTGTTTCTTTTGCTTTTACAGGACTTAATTTTTGTAAATTGTCTGAACTGGTTATAGAAATTACAGGTCTCACAAAAACTTCAATAATCTCAGGCATGATGAAATGACAAATTCAAATATCAACTATGAATTATGATCAAAAATGAGAATCAACACAAATCTAGAACATGCAAGAATTAATCAAATCTGTCACATGCATTTCATCAAACAGTTAGATTTCATGAATTAATGAATCTTCTTTTCAACAAAAAATTTGAATACTAATCAACATGCAGCAGATATAATCACCTTGATCAAGAAACCAATCAAGAATTTCGAAAACATACCTGTGATCTCTGTTTAATTTCGAGAATTAATCAGCATAGAGAGAAAATCTTTGAATGACTTTATTGTAAGATATCGATTCAACAGAAAGACAAATTCAAATTTCTTGAATCAATGATAGAAACGAATTCAAGAATTGTTAGCAGCAGCGGAATCAATTGTCGAATTGATCAAGAAACTTCAAGAACGCGATCAAACACACTCTTGGACGAATTTGTTTGTTGATTGGCTCTGATACCAATTGAAAGTTTCAGGATACACTCTTACAATCAAATATGAACAATTAAGATCGTATTCACAGCAACTGGTCATATGATTTATTAACAATCTGTGAATTACAAGATTTTACAATGAATTTCTCTGTCAATAGATCTAACAATTTATGCGTAAGGAGTTATCCAAAAGGTTCTCCATAAGATCTTTTAGCATACAGTTGCTAACTCCTATATATACTGTATAAGAAAGGCTAAAGCTACAGTACATATAAGAAACAGACTAATAGAACAATTACACGTGTCCTAATTAGTAACTGATTATAACAGAAAATATCCTAAGATATAAGTTCTGTTGTTCAGAACTTCTGAACATACTTCTGAATAGGCGCTTCAGAACATTTGTCTTCATAGTCAGAAGTTCTGAGTCTCCTACTCAGAACTCTGAACCTTCTAGTCAGAATCCAACACTTAGAATCTTTTTGAGATTTCTCACTCAGAACTTCTGAGTCTTCTGACCAACTTCCATACTTGTAATCTTTTCATTATTCTCTGATCAGAACTTCTGAGTCTTCTTACTCAGAACTCTGATTCTTCAGATCAGATCTTAACAGTTGTGTTTTTGACAAAACTCTAGATCTAACAGAGATCAAGGAGTAACGGTGCCTGACTGGATGATTCCCACATCAAAGACCTTTGATGAACTTCTCATTAAGGAATAACCTTATGGCTGATAGGATTTCCTTGTATTTCTTCTATCTTTATCAGCTTATATCTTTTGTACTTGTAATTTAATTTGTTGTACTTGTAATTTTTCCACTTCCCTTTGTAACCTTATACGAAGTTAAAAGAAAAATTTATGCGAATGTACTTTACTCCATCAGTACTTAAAAGATCCTAGAAAACAGTAAAAGGGACAAATATTTTATGAGTTCTTTTTATCCTTATGTTTTCATACTTAGCAATTTTCTTTGTTGCTATGTCATAATCAAATAGGGGGAGATTGTTGATCCAAACCCTCAGTGATTTGATAATGACTCTCTTTAAACACTTAAGTGAAAAATGTAAGTAAACAATATGTATTAGAGTTTCATTATCGCTGATAAGTACTACGACTCTACAGTACCGCTGATAGGAAACTTACGTCCTTTAGATTACATTCAGTGAACATTATTCATCAACTTAGCTCTGAGCCTGTTCACTCTTGTTGATGATCGCTGATAGTTTAGTTGTTTACTTATGATCTCTGAAGACAAGTTTCACGTCAAATATGTTCTACGCTGAAGTCGAAGATCAAGCTCAAGAACAGCGACAAGTCTACTAATGAACTGATGCGGATATCAGCGAAACTAAGATTTGTCCACTCAACGTGAAGTTACAAGTAGAAGACTTCAGCAATCGCTGAGCTTTGTCACTCGCTAATAAAGTAATGTTCAGTAATCGCTGATCATGAAGTTCTCTCTGCATGTTACTTTTGTCTTTCCCCCTTGCACGTCTCCGTACGATATTGTCAGAAAGGACATATCTTTTGTCCAAGATCGTACTACCAACTCTGTTTCTACACTGTACATCATGCGGCTACTAAGGTTGTCTACAAAGGTCAAACCATGCAACCAATCAGCTGCTGCCACGTGTAAAGTAATACTGCTTTGCATTAAATGCATGCAGTATATAAGGAGAACCCTACTTCAGAATTGAAGTGCTCGGCCATCTTCTTCTTTCTCTCTTAGTGTTAGAATATTTCTCTTTAATATTCGTATCTTCATTCTGTCTTAATTCTAGTGCAAGAAACTTAGTGTTTCTCATAACTTATTTAGATTAGGTTAATCCTTAATCTTGTTCCGCAACAAGGTGTAAATTGTTTGATAAATATCAATAAACAATTTAGAAAAGTAAAATCTGTGTGTTTGTATTCAACCCCCCTTCTATAAACTTGTATAACCCCTTCGGGACCAACATTGTGCATGTACATATCGAAACTCAACGTTCCAAGGCCACACTCCTCCAATCCCTCCGACCACACTATCGTCATCCGGATGCTCAAACATTTGAAAGAAAATTTGGAAGTTACATCGATTACCTTTACGATTTCTCCTCGAATTAAGGTCGATTCAATAAGCCTATGGTCCTAATCCAACCAATAAATTTTGACCCGAACCGATCCACTTAATGCAACATCAAACTTACCGTCATTCCAAGTGACACTGCTTAAAATCATCAACCTCTTCTAACGGTTACTCGCTTAGAAATTTCTTCACTACCCCAACGGTCATCACTCCAAAGTTGTCCAAGTACTTACATGTAACCTGTAGGTTCACCATAACACTGGCCAGGTGCAATTACGAACATATTGTACATGATCATCCTTGCGACTCTAGACGTGATTTCTCGTTTCTAGTGACTCCCTCAACCTCAAAATATCCTATCTTATAGTGCCTAATGGTGCAATTTCACTCTCATTTACTTAAAAGAACGTTAGTTTGAGTCTAGGTATCCAAAATCAACACCTAATTCTCTCAAACTTATGCTCTGATACCAACTTGTAACACCCTCATAATTGGAGAGAGCAAGTAAATAAAATTTTCAATAAAACAACCAGATAAGAATGAAATTCCTTCTACAAACCATTCCTGAAATTACCTCAATATAAACATTATATTTTCAACAATCAAAACTAAGTCATTCGCCAAGACTACAAAAGGTCGGGTGTTACTCAACCCCAAAATCAAGTTGCTATTCCCCAAGTGCGGAAGACTTCACCAAGCTACTTACTTCTTGAGCACACAACTAGCTCTCCACTCTTCACAGTGTCACTAGAACTACAACCCAACCGGAACCTGTTGCACATGCCGACAAATAAAAAGGTTAGGCTAACGCCTAGTGGGTTCAAGAGTTTTATCATAATTATATAATTCGTAAGACGAAAGAGGTGCAATTTAAATCATGAGTTCAAACAGGATTTACTTTAAATGCAAACCACCCATTTTCCAAGTACTCAATTCCCGTGATGAATGCTCTAATATAAATGATCCTCAAAATGGACTCGTCCCGAAACCCACTTGAAAGGTGAAATAGTATTTGACTTCCGAAATTATTGAAATCATAAATGAATAGCTTTTATTCAAAACATCCCAAGCACGAATGAGGCATACATCACAACCCATAAAATATAGAAAGCAAACCATATAAATAAAATACGTCACCGAAAACATGGAAAAAAAAAATACCCAAACAACACATTTTGGTGACGGGGGAGACCCGATTCCATTGTATGTGGCGGAACACAAAGTTAAGCTGCATAACTATGTTATTGAACTACACATCAGATCGTGACTCTATTGTCTGCTTTAATAAGCTCCAACTCGAGTCGGAATTTATTGTCTGCTATAAAAAAGCTACACCTCAAGTCCTACACCCAGCAACGGGTGGCACCACCATATCCTTTATTTCCTGCTGTGCCCAGCTACACCTCAAGGATTCTGTGGAACCTTTATTTCCTACTTACTAGCATTCAAGGTTTGGAGTCTCGGCTCCTTACTTGATAACCCAAGATTTCTAACTGTAATACCCCGGGTAAGTCCGCTAGTTAAAAATCTAATCCCGTTAAATTATTTAACTTTAAAGTTACTATTTTGGGTAAGTTTAAGTGAATTTATAAGTTAATAGTGTTTTAGTCATTAGTAAAGAGTTTAGGGGCTGAAATGGTAATTTGGCTAGATATTATCTGAATTAGGTGTCCAGAGTTATGTTCATTTTCTCAGCAATTCAGTGTGTGTAGTGTGTGTTTTTGGAGAGAAAAGAAGCAAAAGAAGATAGGAAAGGTTAAGGCATCATTTGACTTCATTTGGAAGTGTTTTGAGGTATGTTTCTTTGTAATTTATGTTTGTAATTGATAGTATGTACTTCCTATCGGATTAGAATAGTTAAATTCATGATTTAGTAAAGATTCAGTCGGTTTCTGGGTAATTTTTGGATAAACCGACAGTGGTGTCCGGATACGTTGAATGTATCCGGATAGCTCTGTTGGTGGTGTCCGGGTAGTTCTGTCTATGGTGTCCGGATGATAGTTGAAGGTGTCCGGACAAGTCTTTTCCGGGTGAGTTCTCTTTTCTTGATTGTCCGGATGAAGTATGTTTCCGGATAGTGTCCGGATTACTTATGCTGTCCGGAAAAGGCATGCTGTCCGGATTAGTAGTGTTGTCCGGAAAACTCTGTTGTATCCGGATACTTTTGCTGTTTGACCAATTTTGAGAGTTTAGATGCTGTCGAATATCCAGTAACCTGTATTTTGTTAACCATTAGATAGGAAGTGAATGAGGACTGACTATCCTGTGGTCTTGACTTGAGTACGGGTTTGGGGGCAACATTTGAGGGTTTGAGTTCGTTAGAGTTGTTAACCTTAGTAAGACTTATGTGTTTTATGTGGTAAAGAGATGTCTGTATCTATGTGTTACAGATCCTGTGAATTCTGGGTAAAGGGCTGAACCGGTTAAGAAGGCTTGGAAACGTGTTAATAAGCAATCAGGTGAGTTTTATTTTAAAAACGTTTTCAACTGGAATACATATATATATGTGATAGATATATATGAGGTGTATGGCGTGGATTGATAATGTGACTGATGATACGATTATGTGTTTTATGTGAATTATAATATAGTGAGATATTATATTTACATGAGTATTATAATGTGTTATAATACGTTGGCCGGGTTTAGGACCGGTGTGCTTGGCTATAGAATCTGTATAGCGTTATTTGGCTGTAGATGTTGTACAGCGTTGTATATTATTAGTTGGCTTGCTACCAACTAATATGGCCAGGAGGAATGAGAAGGTACATGATATGTGAGCTTGATTAGATATATATGATTGTGTCGCGTGATTTATATGAATGAAGTTTATATATATGGTTTGTAAACTAACAGGGATTTTTCTCACTTAGACCACAAGGTCTAACCCTCATTTTTGTTTTAAAATATGTATTCCAGGTGGTGGATCATGTAAGAGCAAGTAATTAGAGTAACCAAGGGATGGCTTTTGTGAATGATTATAAGATCAAGATTTTGGCTTGTTTAGCAGTTGTATCATAATATTAATGTTATGTATGTATATAGTACAAAGTTTGTAGTACAATGGTTTCTTTTATTTGTAAAAGACTGCTGGACCGAACTTGTAATATGATGTTTCGTTTGTTATATCAATGTTATGTTACATTATGTGAATGGTTGTGTATATGGGGACTGGGTTGTTACACTAACCCTCGTGCACAAGTGTTAGAACATCAACAATAAACCAAAAGTTTGGAGTACAACCCAATATGGTTCCTCTCCACAACGCCGAGACACAAAATGTCAAGACGGCGTACATCCCAAAGTGAGAATACCAAGATAGGAAGTGAATGAGGACTGACTATCCTGTGGTCTTGACTTGAGTACGGGTTTGGGGGCAACATTTGAGGGTTTGAGTTCGTTAGAGTTGTTAACCTTAGTAAGACTTATGTGTTTTATTTGGTAAAGAGATGTCTGTATCTATGTGTTACAGATCCTGTGAATTCTGGGTAAAGGGCTGAACCGGTTAAGAAGGCTTGGAAACGTGTTAATAAGCAATCAGGTGAGTTTTATTTTAAAAACGTTTTCAACTGGAATACATATATATATGTGATAGATATATATGAGGTGTATGGCGTGGATTGATAATGTGACTGATGATACGATTATGTGTTTTATGTGAATTATAATATAGTGAGATATTATATTTACATGAGTATTATAATGTGTTATAATACGTTGGCCGGGTTTAGGACCGGTGTGCTTGGCTATAGAATCTGTATAGCGTTGTTTGGCTGTAGATGTTGTACAGCGTTGTATATTATTAGTTGGCTTGCTACCAACTAATATGGCCAGGAGGAATGAGAAGGTACATGATATGTGAGCTTGAATAGATATATATGATTGTGTCGCGTGATTTATATGAATGAAGTTTATATATATGGTTTGTAAACTAACAGGGATTTTTCTCACTTAGACCACAAGGTCTAACCCTCATTTTTGTTTTAAAATATGTATTCCAGGTGGTGGATCATGTAAGAGCAAGTAATTAGAGTAACCAAGGGATGGCTTTTGTGAAGGATTATAAGATCAAGATTTTGGCTTGTTTAGCAGTTGTATCATAATATTAATGTTATGTATGTATATAGTACAAAGTTTGTAGTACAATGGTTTCTTTTATTTGTAAAAGACTGCTGGACCGAACTTGTAATATGATGTTTCGTTTGTTATATCAATGTTATGTTACATTATGTGAATGGTTGTGTATATGGGGACTGGGTTGTTACAAATGGTATCAGAGCCTTAGTTTAAGGGATTTAGGTATTTGTATCTGTACCTAGACTTAAACTACATGTGAAGTAGGATGTCCTTATCATTATAGAACCTTGGGATGATGAAGTATAAAAGGTAGAAGGAACATCATGTAAGGTAATTTCATATTACACCTGGCCAGTGTAATTGTGATCTTACAGGTACATGTTTGAACTGGAATACCTTATTATATGGGGTATATGCTTATGTGTATATTAACCTTGTTTAAATCTACAGAATGGCAAGCGGTACACGGAATTCGAATCGAGGAGGAGGAAGAAATCCGAATAGTACAAATCCACCGATAGGAACGGGGGACAGGGAGGCAGAACTGGGGGCAGAACCGGGGGTAGAGCTGGAGGTCGAGCCGGAGGCAGAGCCCAGCCACAGGGTACAGAGTTCGTTACCAGGGATGACCTAATGGCATAAATGGGAAAAATTGCAGGCTAGCATACAAACAATGTTTGATCGGAACCGTCATAATGAAACTGGAAAACGGGATCCCGGACTGGAAGATGAAATGCCAATCACGTCGACTGTTGTACCAGTACAAAGGAGGTGCGACTACAAAATGTTTTTAAGCTGTAGACCTCCAACCTACTCAGGAGACAGGGATCCAGTGAAAGCAATGAGATGTATGAAGGAAATAGAAGCCATTTTTAAGACAAGTAAGTGTGCTGACGAAGATAGAGTATTGTATGGAACCGCCATGTTAAAGGGGGATGCTTTGTATTGGTGGGAATCCTTTATTCATTCTAAAGGATCTGATATTTATTCTACCATCTCTTGGGAAGAATTTGTGATAGCCTACAGGAACGCATTTTGTCCCCAAGCAGCCGTCAAACAACTAGAAGGGGAATTTATGAACTTACAACAAGGAAACTTATCCGTTCGAGACTACACCGCTAGCTTCCTGGAAAAGTCTCGGTTCGCAGAATACTACGTTGCTACGGAGGCGATGAAGACGGAAAGGTTTATCTTCGGGCTGAACTCAGAGGTTAGAAGGCTAGTGACTGCAAAGGGACCCGATACCTTCTCAGCTGTAGTTGATGCCGCGGAGAATGTTTAACGAGATATGAGAAGAGATGTTGGAGATAAAAGTATCGGGAAGAGAAAGTGGGAAGGACCACAATACGATCCGAAGAAGTCCCGATTTCAGAGGTGTGATAACCGTCCGCCGTTTCGACCAGCGGAAAGACTATGTAGGAAGTGCAACCGTGTTCATCAAGGAAATTGCCAAGGTGATTTACGAGCGTGTTATAAGTGTGGGAAGACCGGGCACGTCCTTAAAGATTGTAAGGTAACGCGATTATGTTTCTTATGCAATTCTCCGGATCACCTTCAGTCGGACTGTCCGCGGGGGAGGATACAGCAAGGTGGGTCGTTGGGCAGGCCAGCAATTGTTAAACCATTAATACCAAGACTGGAACCGCCAGTAACCAGGGGTCGCGCCTTTCAAATGACTGAGAAAGAAGCGGAGGAAACTCCGGATGTGGTCATAGGTACATTTTTGATAAACTCTACACGTGCTAAGGTGTTGTTTGATTCCGGTGCAAACCGATCGTTTGTGTCATCTACATTTGCTGCTTGCCTGTGTTTGAAACCTAAATTGTTAGAACATGCTCTATTAGTAGATACTGCAAATGATAACCAAGTGTCGGTTAGGGAAGTATTTGATGGTTGTGTGATTAATATAGAGGGATGTGGAGTGCCTATACAATTGTTTCCTATAACTTTGATAGAGTTTGACGTAGTAGTGGGAATGGACTGGTTAGCCGAGAATCAGGCTAATATAGTGTGTGATAAAAAGTTAATAAATGTTGTATTACCTGAGAGGGGACCGGTAGTGATTTATGGTGATCGTAGGAATCATCAGTCTTGTATTATATCGATGATAAAAGCACGTAGGTGTGTTAATAAGGGTTGTCAGAGTTACTTGGCCTACGTGATAGATATTAAGCCGAAAAAGAACAGGGTGGAAGATATCCCTATCGTTAGTGAATTCCCAGAAGTATTCCCTGGAGACTTGAATAGTCTTCCGCCCGTTAGACAAGTAGAGTTCGGGATAGACCTGATTCCTGGAGCCACTCCTATTGCTCGTGCACCATACCGACTAGCACCTCCAGAGATGAAAGAAATGATGACGCAACTACAAGATCTATCCGATAAAGGCTTCACCAGACCTAGTTCGTCACCGTAGGGAGCACCAGTGTTATTTGTGAAAAAGAAGGATGGTTCGATGAGAATGTGTATCGACTACCGAGAACTGAATAAGCGCACGATAAAGAACAAGTATCCGTTACCCCAAATTGATGACCTCTTCGATCAGTTAGTTGGAGCTTGCTATTTCTCCAAGATTGATTTGAGATCCGGTTACCACCAGTTGAAAGTTAAAGAAGATGACGTCCTAAAGACAGCCTTTCGAACAAGGTATGGTCATCACGAATTCTTAGTAATGTCGTTTGGACTGACGAACGCTCCAGCTGCCTTTATGGATTTAATGAATCGGGTATGTAAGCCGTATCTCGATAAATTTGTAATTGTATTTATCGATGATATACTTATCTATTCCCGATCCAAAGAAGAGCATGCACAACACCTTCGTTTGATTTTAGAGTTGCTGAAGAAAGAAATGTTGTATGCTAAGTGTGAATTCTGGCTACGGGAAGTTCAGTTTCTGGGGCATGTAGTTTCCGAGAAAGGTATACAAGTTGATCCGATGAAAGTGGAAGCAGTTGAAAAGTGGGAATCGCCGAAGACAGCAACTGAAGTACGTAGTTTTCTGGGTTTAGCCGGCTACTATCGGAAATTTATAAAAGATTTCTCTCGTATCGCGACGCCTTTGACTAAGCTGACCCGGAAGAATCTAAAGTTTGAATGGAAGGCAGAACATGACGATGCATTTAGAATATTGAAAGAAAAACTGTGTAGCGCGCCGATTTTATCACTACCCGACGGTTCTGAAGACTTTGTCGTTTACAGTGATGCGTCCAAACTGGGATTGGGTTGTGTGCTTATGCAGCGCGGAAGAGTAATAGCTTATGCTTCTCTCCAACTGAAGTATCATGAACGGCAGTATCCTACGCATGATATGGAGCTTGCTGCAGTCGTCTTCGCGTTAAAAAATTGGAGACATTATCTGTATGGTTCCAAATGTTAGATTTTTACCGATCATAAGAGTCTCCAACACCTCTTTGATCAGAAGGAACTAAATATGAGACAAAGGAGATGGCTAGAATTGCTGAACGATTATGACTGTGAAATCCTTTATCACCCGGGAAAGGCAAATGTGGTAGCTGATGCATTGAGTCGTCAAGAAAGGGGTGGAACAATAAAAGTTATTTCCCTACGAACTGAGCTTCTACCCAACATATTTGACGAATTGCAGAAGTGTCAAATAGAGGCTTATCAAGATGAACATCTGAAATCAGAACGGTTAGCGGGGATGTCAGCATTGCTAGTGAAAGATGATCGGGGGTTATTGTGTCTGAAAAACAGAGTGTGGGTACCTCGATTAGGTGGGTTACGTGATCGTGTTTTACAAGAAGCTCATCAATCCCGTTTCTCTATTCACCCAGGTACAAACAAGATGTATAAAGACCTAAAGCAATTCTATTGGTGGCCGGGGATAAAAAGAGGGATTGTTCAGTATGTGGAAAGATGTGATACTTGTAAGAAAGTAAAGATTGAACACCAAAAGCCGTTTGGGCAACTACAACGACTAGAAATACCTATGTGGAAGTGGGAACAGATTACTACGGATTTCATCACAAAGCTACCAAGAACGCCGAAGGGATTTGATTCTATTTGGGTGATCGTCGACAGATTGACAAAGTCTGCACACTTTCTGCCGATAAAGGAAACCGATTCGATGGAACGATTAGCTAAGTTGTACATTGACGAAATAGTAACTCGACATGGAGTTCCGATCTCGATTATTTCTGATCGTGATAGTCGTTTTACTTCAAGATTTTGGAGAAGTTTTCAAAGGGAAATGGGGACACAAATAAAGTTAAGTACGGCGTATCATCCTCAAACAGATGGGCAAAGTGAACGAACGATTCAGACCTTAGAAGATATGCTCCGGGCTTGCATTGTTGATTTTGGGGGATCATGGGATAAGCACTTACCGTTGATCGAGTTTGCATATAACAAAAGTTATCATTCCAGTATACAGGCGGCACCGTTCGAAGTACTGTATGGTAGAAAATGCAGAACGCCTCTATGTTGGAACGAAGTGGGGGAGAAACAGTTAGCGGGACCGGAAATAGTTCAGTTAACTGCCAATAAGGTTACTCAGACTTGTGAACGATTGAAAGTGGCTCAAGACAGACAGAAAAGCTAAGCCGACCGACGCCGAAAGCCGTTAGAATTCCAAGTTGGGGATTTTGTGATGTTAAAGGTCTCGCCTTGGAAAGGAGTCATACGCTTTGGAAAGCAAGGTAAACTTAGCCCGAGGTACATCGGACCGTTTGCAATTACGGAAAGGATCGGTGAAGTAGCATATAGGTTAGATCTTCCACCAGAGTTAAGCAGGATTCATAATGCGTTTCATGTATCGAATTTCCGAAAGTGTTTGATTACGCCGGGTCAGGCAGTTCCTCTACCGGATATACAAGTTGATGAAAGGTTGAGCTATGTGGAGGAACCTGAAGCTATTGTTGACCATAAAGTCAAATTTTTGCGGAATAAGGAGATCAGACAGGTGAAAGTACAGTGGCGACATCATAAAGGACATGACGCTACTTGGGAATCAGAATCCGAGATGAGAGCTAAGTATCCATACCTCTTTGCTTAATCGAATTCTGGGACGGAATTCTTTTAAGGGGGAGATGATGTAATACCCCGGGTAAGTCCGTTAGTTAAAAATCTAATCCCGTTAAATTATTTAACTTTAAAGTTACTATTTTGGGTAAGTTTAAGTGAATTTATAAGTTAATAGTGTTTTAGTCATTAGTAAAGAGTTTAGGGGCTGAAATGGTAATTTGGCTAGATATTATCTGAATTAGGTGTCCAGAGTTATGTTCATTTTCTCAGCAATTCAGTGTGTGTAGTGTGTGTTTTTGGAGAGAAAAGAAGCAAAAGAAGATAGGAAAGGTTAAGGCATCATTTGACTTCATTTGGAAGTGTTTTGAGGTATGTTTCTTTGTAATTTATGTTTGTAATTGATAGTATGTACTTCCTATCGGATTAGAATAGTTAAATTCATGATTTAGTAAAGATTCAGTCGGTTTCTGGGTAATTTTTGGATAAACCGACAGTGGTGTCCGGATACGTTGAATGTATCCGGATAGCTCTGTTGGTGGTGTCCGGGTAGTTCTGTCGATGGTGTCCGGATGATAGTTGAAGGTGTCCGGACAAGTCTTTTCCGGGTGAGTTCTCTTTTCTTGATTGTCCGGATGAAGTATGTTTCCGGATAGTGTCCGGATTACTTATGCTGTCCGGAAAAGGCATGCTGTCCGGATTAGTAGTGTTGTCCGGAAAACTCTGTTGTATCCGGATACTTTTGCTGTTTGACCAATTTTGAGAGTTTAGATGCTGTCGAATATCCAATAACCTGTATTTTGTTAACCATTAGATAGGAAGTGAATGAGGACTGGCTATCCTGTGGTCTTTACTTGAGTACGGGTTTGGGGGCAACATTTGAGGGTTTGAGTTCGTTAGAGTTGTTAACCTTAGTAAGACTTATGTGTTTTATGTGGTAAAGAGATGTCTGTATCTATGTGTTACAGATCCTGTGAATTCTGGGTAAAGGGCTGAACCGGTTAAGAAGGCTTGGAAACGTGTTAATAAGCAATCAGGTGAGTTTTATTTTAAAAACGTTTTCAACTGGAATACATATATATATGTGATAGATATATATGAGGTGTATGGCGTGGATTGATAATGTGACTGATGATACGATTATGTGTTTTATGTGAATTATAATATAGTGAGATATTATATTTACATGAGTATTATAATGTGTTATAATACGTTGGCCGGGTTTAGGACAGGTGTGCTTGGCTATAGAATCTGTATAGCGTTGTTTGGCTGTAGATGTTGTACAGCGTTGTATATTATTAGTTGGCTTGCTACCAACTAATATGGCCAGGAGGAATGAGAAGGTACATGATATGTGAGCTTGATTAGATATATATGATTGTGTCGCGTGATTTATATGAATGAAGTTTATATATATGGTTTGTAAACTAACAGGGATTTTTCTCACTTAGACCACAAGGTCTAACCCTCATTTTTGTTTTAAAATATGTATTCCAGGTGGTGGATCATGTAAGAGCAAGTAATTAGAGTAACCAAGGGATGGCTTTTGTGAAGGATTATAAGATCAAGATTTTGGCTTGTTTAGCAGTTGTATCATAATATTAATGTTATGTATGTATATAGTACAAAGTTTGTAGTACAATGGTTTCTTTTATTTGTAAAAGACTGCTGGACCGAACTTGTAATATGATGTTTCGTTTGTTATATAAAAGTTATGTTACATTATGTGAATGGTTGTGTATATGGGGACTGGGTTGTTACACTAACCCTCGTGCACAAGTGTTAGAACATCAACAATAAACCAAAAGTTTGGAGTACAACCCAATATGGTTCCTCTCCACAACGCCGAGACACAAAATGTCAAGACGGCGTACATCCCAAAGTGAGAATACCAAGACTTTCCACCATGCAAATATGACCAACTCATACGCATGTGGATCCAATGCATTACGGTCTAATAGTACACGACTCCACTTGAATGACACACGCACTCAAAACATGTACTCTTTAAATAAAATGCAATAAATGCAACTAACGACCAAAGTTCCATATTCAAATGCTAAAATCCGGACAATGTCTTCAAGACTCATTAAAGTCATAAACCGAGCCATAAGCTCAACCAAAACCAATTAACCACCCATGAAGACCAAATAATCCAGTAAAACATTTATAACTCACGTTTATGCCAAAGATACTTCATAGACTCGAATTACTCAACACAACTCTTAATTTAAGACACATCATTTTCCAAAGTACACATCCAAGTGCATTTATACCCAAAGATTTACAAACGTAAAATAAATCATTTAAAATAACAATACTTAAGGTTCCTCCATCAAAATACCCAACTTACGTCTTTTCTCAAACCGAATGGTCTACAACTTTTATATTGTTCACAAGGTTGGAAAACACCCAAAACCCAATGACCCACACGTTCATGCTTCAAAACGTACCCACGCATAAGATTATGCATATTTCCAACAAAACACTAAAAGTGTATTTTTACCAGATAACCTTCAATTATGCATTAAATATCAAAACACTTCCATTAATGCTTATTTTATCAAGTTATCCAAAAATCCCAAAAATGGTTATTTTGCAAGATTTATAAAATCAAATATTCCAAGTAATCAAAATCATTTAAATAACTCAACAATGCATATTTTCTTGTAAAACACTTTAAAATGAACATTTTGTCATGTACAACGTTTTCACAAATCAACTTGAACTCACTTTGCTAGATTTAGTCTAAATCTAGATTTTCCCCAAATTTGAGCTCCTTTGAAGAAACTTGAATCCTCAAGCCAAATCTTCCAAAAACCTAGATCCATGAGTTTACAACCATCAATGAGCATAATCAACCATTTAAAAATGTTCCCCAAACATTTTCATCAATAACCTCAACTTATACCAAAACCCTAATTTCCATTAACGAAGAAAAGAGAAGATTACCTTAACCACGACTTGAATCCACCAACCAAAGCACCTCTAGATCACCAACAAAACACCACAAGCTACAACTCTTCAAAATGGACAAAAGGTTGGATGAAACCCTAGAAAGCTTTGGGTAAGAAGATGAAGTGAAAGGGTTTCAAGATTTGTTTTCCCAAAACATGGTAGATGAAGAAATCACTTGCAAATCTCGAATCTTGTGGCTAAATGGATCAAAATCGACATTGGGGCTTAAGGGTTTCGGTGTGGGAGAGAAAGGGATGAAGGAGGAGAAGTGGGAAATGGAAAATGGGGTTGAAAGGGTGAAAATCACGTTTTTATGCTCCACGTGGCCGTCGGCTAAAGTGACGCGCGAGAGTGACACAAGTGTCACTTTCACTGGGCACTCTCGCCTAGGTCCCATGGCTCTCGGTACAAAACCGGCAAGAGTGACATGCAAGAGCGACACAAGTGTTACTTTCGCTGGTCACTTTAGCCGAGGTCGTACCGAAAGTTGTTTTGGCCATAACTTCTTCGTTTTTGCTCCTGAAAGGCCTGTTGGGTTTGTATTTGAATTCCCCATCCAACAAGACTATAAAATCTAGGATTAAATCCAAAATCCTATTTTTCATATTTATCTTAAAATGTCGATACCTTCCAAAGGTCGGGGCGTTACAATTGAATGCTTGAAGAAAATTATTTGACTAACCGTTTGTACTGAGGAAAAATGTTAAAAACGTCGGATTTCTTTTTCATTGGATATAGCCAAATATACTTCATGTAAAAAAATCAGGAAAAATAACATCATAATAATAGCCATGAATAGATAGTTGATTTGTGCTCCAAACATCCGAATACATGAGTTCCAATGGCTTTGAACTATATAAAGAATTTACTGAAATGGTAACTTGTGACTTTTGTTCACATTACATGTCATACAATCACAAGAACTAAATGGACACAAAATAACGTTATGATGGAGAATGAAGTTAAGCATCTTATTCGAGGGATGTCCCAACCGATGATGCCAATCCTTGATAGACGTGGGAGTGGTTGGGTTGAGTTAAAGAGAGGACATGGGTTGGCAATAGAGATCACGAGTGTCCATCCCTTTCATAAAAGACTCCCCCGTGCGAAAATCCTTCATAAGAAAGTGTGTCGAAAAAAAATCAACTGAAACATTGTTAGTGTGACACAACTTGGAAATAGAAATCATTTTTTGCACAATTAAGGAACACACATAACATTTGATAGAGCTAAAGGATGCACAAGAGTGGAAAGGTTAGTTTGACTGATATGAGTAACTTTAAGAGCCTTACCATCGGCTAAGTGGATTTCATCAGGACCTTTATACTATGATAAAGAGTGTAACTGAGATGCATCAGATGCGATATGCTGAGAAGCACCACTTTCAAATATCCATGGATATTGAGATGTAGCATTCATGGTTGTAGTTACATTTGTAGAGATAGGAGGAGACTTAGAATCAAATTGACAGTTGTTGTCTTTGAGAAACTTCATTAATTTTTTTTGCAAAAACGAGTGTCATGTCCACGAATATCACAAAAATGACAATGTCAGTTTGACTTACACTCTGCAATTGTCGTTTTCTCCAGAATTACCTCGACCAGACCTCAGAAAATATGGAGAGGAGTTATTTTGATCACGGGTTCAGACGACGACCCCCTGATGTGGAGAAACTTGTGATTTTTGCGTGAAGTTTTGCAGTAGCAATTACACTATGTTGAGCAACCTCGTTGTCTTTAGGGATGGTGATTTTCCCCCCCGGTGGGGAACCGATTCACCCGACCCGGTCGGGACTGGGGAAACCCCGCCAAAACGAGTCAAGACTGGTAAATATATATTTAAAAAATATATGTTATTTAGTATTTACTAATTTTCCAAATTAGGTTTAGAGTTTAACACCTCTACTCCAAAATCAGATTCAAACATTCAGGTTCTTCGACTTCCAGAGAGTCAGTCCCACTCGAAGTTGCATGATTATGGACTGCCATAATACCCAAATCCCTATCCAAACTCATCTTTTGTTCATCAGAATATGATAGCTTAGTATATTTATGCTTTGAACACAACTAACAAATTCTCTGTAACAAGCATGTTAACAAGTAAATTCAGATATATACATACATACATACATACATACATACATACATACATACATACATATATATATATATATATATATATATATATATATATATATATATATATATATATATATATATATATAGGGAAAGGTTCAATAGAGAAGTGCCAATATTTAGAGAAGTAGAGAAGTAAAAAAACACGGGTCCGTTCATATATGAACGTTCATATATAAACAGTCATATATGAACGTTCATATATGAACGTTCATATAACAGTCATATATGAACATTCATATATGAACGTTCATATATAAACAGTCATATATGAACGTTCATAAATGAACGTTCATATAACAGTCATATCTGAACGTTCATATGAACGTTCATATATGAACGTTCATATATGACTGTTTATATATGAACGTTCATATATGAACGGACCCGTGTTTTTTACTTCTCTACTTCTCTAAATATTTGCACTTCTCTATTGAACCTAAGGCTATATATATATATATATATAGAGGGATGATCAAACAAGAAAATTATCTATTTAAAAGAACACGAGAACCAACAAAATCATATATGATCTTACATTAACTCGCGAAAAAGCCACGTGGAGCTGAATCCACGGCGAAAGTCATTTTTTCGCACGTTAATGTAAAATCATATATAATTTTGTTGGTTCTTGTGTTCTTTTAAATAGACACTGTTCTCGTTTAAACCTGGCCCTCTCTCTCTCTCTCTCTTATATATATATATATATATATATATATATATATATATATATATATATATATATATATATAATAAGGAATTATTATATAAAACACCAAAGAAATACATGCATATTATGGTTTAGTCACTTACTCCCATGGGTCATCATCAACGAGCAATATGTCAATCCTTTGTGCATCTTCTGCTTGGAACCTGTTTCTGACTTTCTGTTATGTCTTATGTTCACCTGCGATAACTCCATGCCATTCATGATCGCCCGGAGATTAGTCAGTGCACGTAAGTTGGCCCAGAAACCTAAATGAAACGTCCAAAAACCAGGACAAATTTAAACCTTAAAATTCCACCAAGTTAACCATAATTTCATCCAAATTTTATACATAAATGGAGAATTAGTAATGAGGGTTCATATACACAAACTGAACTTATCAAAAAAACTTACTAATCTAATCCTAAACATTAAGATCAGATTATACTAGTTGTTTAGATCATTCACCAAAACACCCTCGTATAGGCTAACTTCTCCATTCATCACCAAAAGTTGATTATCAAAACTCACTCGTCCCTCATCCCGCTATTACTTCCCGAGCTCGTACCTGGTAAGAAAATTTAATTTGAAATGATTAGGCTTACGCCTTATGAGAACATCCATTTTCAAATTAAAACTTATAAGCTTTGAAAACCAAATGTAAGCAAAGCGTATAAACAAACCTGGTTTCCCACCATTCTTACCGTACACATACTCATCTTGCGATGACGGGAACATACCCGAGTCTATGAATATGACTAACACTCAGTCAGATTCGAGATCATCACAGATTCGAGATCATCACAGATTCGAGATCATTGCTAATGTACAAGAAATTACAATTTACTTTATGCCTATTTCTTGGAGTGGAAGTAGAGATTACAATTTACTTTATGCCTATCTCTTACCTTCCCATAGAAATCAGGAATTACGATTAACTCACGCTTATTCCTAGATTTCTCATCACAATACGAAATAGGAATTACAATTTACTTTATGCCTATTCCTCATTTCCACGTCAACGAGAATTACAATTTACTTTATGCCTATTCCACGTTTCACGTCACACTATGAAATAGGAATTACAATTTACTTTATGCATATTCCTCATTTCAGGTCAACGGGAATTACAATTTACTTTATGCCTATTCCACGTTTCACTTAATGCTAGTGCCTATGGATCCGTTACACTTACTAGCATACATGCATATTTACTCGAATGCACAAAACATTTCATATCATATTCTCAAGGCTGAGAATCCCAAATAATATCATACCCTTATTCTCAATTATCCCTCTTCGGCGACTTAGCACGGGGGTTCCGTCTGGGGGTAGTGCCCGGAGAATTTTTTTAGAAAAGCTTAACCGGATAACACATCCGGAACTATATCCGAAAAAATCCCTTATCCAGAACCCAAATCCGGAACTATCTGGAAAACTCATCCGGAAAAGTATTCCAGTATCAAATCCGAAACTATTCGGTAAACGGATCCGGTATCCTATCCGGACACCATCCGGATTCCTGTACCAATTCGGAACATTTCTGGAATCCGGTATCAAATCCAGAACATTCCCGGAAAACGGTACCAATCCGGAACATTCCCGGAATCCGGTATCAAATCCGATACCACTCCGGAATCCGACAACTTCCGGAATCCTCATCTTCCGGACTAATCGAACTGCACATCGATTTTTGGTTTAAAACCTATTTCATTCAAACTCTCAATCGTTTTCATACCAATACATGATTAACGAAACATATAGGCAGTTTATAATCAATTATTTCATTTGATTCAACTGCAATTTATTTAAAAGAAGAGATGAACTCACCTTAGCAATCAGTAGTCGAATACTCTTCTACAAAACACTTCGATCCAGTACTCCAATATCAAACTTAATTCTCACTGAATCAAAACCGAATCAAAAGCCGAACTTTACTCCGACTATTAATCTATATGAATTGGAATTCTAAAGAATTATCAACTCTTACCGATTAAGGGTTTCAACACTTGTGTTGGTCCCGGAGGGTTATACGAGTTTGTAGAAGGGGGGGGGGTTGAATACAAACACACAGATTTTTACTTTCTAAATTGTTTATTGATATAATCAAACAATTTACAACTTGTTGCAGAACAAGATTAAGGACTAAGCCTAATCTAAACAAGTTAAGAACACTAAGTTTCTTGCACTAGAATTAAGACAGAAAGGAGATAAGAATACTACGAGTAATATTCTAACACTAAGAGAGAAAGAAGAAGATGGCCGATCACTTCATTTCTGAAGTAGGGTTCTTCTTATATACTGCATGCATTTAATGCATAGCAGTACAACTTTACACGTGGCAGCAGCTGATTGGTTGCATGGTTTGACCTTTGTAGACAACCTTAGTAGCCGCATGATGTACAGTGTAGAATCATAGTTTGTTGTACGATAACGGACAGAAGGGATGTCCGTTCTAACATTTCGTACGGAGACGTGCAAGGGGATAAGACAAAAGTAACTTGTAGAGGAAGACTTCATGATCAGCGTTCGTTGAACAGTACTTTATCAGCGAGTGACAAAGCTCAGCAATCGCTGAAGTCTTCTACTTGAAACTTCACGTTGAGTGGACAAATATTGGCTTCGCTGATATCCGCATCAGTTCATTAGTAGACTTGTCGCTGGTTCTTAGGATTGATCTTCGACTTCAGCATAGAACCTTTGTTGACGTGAAACTTGTCTTCAGGGATCATAAGAAAACAACTAAAACTTATCAGCGATCACCAACAAGACTGAACAGGCTCAGCGCTTTATTGATGAACAGTTTCGCTGAATGTCTAAACTAAAGAGCATGAGTTCTCTATCAGCGGTACTGTAGAGACATAGTACTTATCAGCGATAGTGAAACTCTAATACATATTGTTTACTTACAATTTTCACTAAGTGTTTCTTAAAGATTCATTATCAAATCACTGAGGGTTTGGATCAACAATCTCCCCCTATTTGATTATGACATAGTAATAAAGGAAAATTGCTAAGTATGAAAACATAAAGATAAAAAGAACTAATAAAATATTTGTCCCTTTTACTGTTTTTTGGGATCTTTTGAGTACTGATGGAGTAAAGTACATTCGCTGAAAATTTTCTTTTAACTTCGTATAAGTTACAAAGGGAAGTGGAAAAATTACAAGTACAGCAAATTAAATTACAGTACAAAAGATATTAGCTAACAAGGATAGAAGAATTTACAGGGAATCCTATCAGCTATTCAGGTTCTTCTTTCATGAGAAGTTCATCAAGGGTTCTGGTGGTGGGAATCATCCAATCATGGACTTTTTTCTCCAAGATTCCTTCTATTTTGTGCTTCATTGAATATCAGGGGCTTCATGAAGTGTCCGAGGAGATCCTTTCTGAATCCACACCAATAGATGAGATCCCTGAGCTGTTCGATGGGAGTGATGGGTAGCTCAGAGATACGTTGAAAATGTTCTCGTCCATCGTAGTCATGAAAGAATATACCATAAGGTTCGCTTATGACTTTACCAGGGACGAAACGTTCACTAGGGGGCAGGGAGGTGTCGAGAGCTGAGAGGTCAGGTTCAGGACCAAGTACCTCAGCGCGTGAAAAGCCGATTCCTGTTTCATTTCTGATAGGAGGACCTGAGTCTGAAGGTATTATTGTTTTCTTTGCAGAGGCCCTTCTTCTCTTTGGAACAGGAGTAGGAGGAGGACGAATATCCACAACAGAAGAAACCAAGTCGATCTGTTGATTTATAAGTTTCTCGACATGATTTTTGAATTGAGAGCGTGAATGCTGAATGGCTATTCTGATCTCCAACCATTCAGAGAAACTGTACTTCTTTATTGTAGCAGCATAGATGGTTTCCTTGGTACCGTTTTCTCTGAATATATCGACCTCAACAACTGGAACTTTTATGGTTGATCTTCCCCTGATGTTCACCTTGTGAATTCTGGCAGCCCGAGATCGATAAGTTAATCTTTCTTTGCACCATTTCTAGGTAGAGTCAGATACCTTGGTCTTTTCTTCAACAATTTTCTGGGCGTCTTTCCATAACTGACGTTGGACTTCGATGGGAGTCTTTTGCAGTGCGGGGTCTTTCACCGATTGTTGGACAAGCTGGATGGCGTAGGCTTTATCTTTTTCTTCAGCTTCCCTTCGTTCGGCGAGTAATCTTTCAGCTCTGAGGTGATCAATGAACTCTTTCTTTGTCAGTCTGATCTTAGTAGGTTTAGGAGTGACTTTGGAACACATAAGGATGATTCGCTGATCCTCAAGCTTCTTGATCATTTCTTCTCTCTTTTTTGATCCTCTTCACTTAGCTCTTGAGGAGCCAAGGAAGGTCTGTTTTTGTGAGAGATCAGCTCTTCTTCTTGTTCTTCAGTCTCAGGGAAATCCAAGATTGGGATTATTTCTTCAGCTCTTGTGGCTGGGATTATTGTTGATGTTGCAGTAGGAACTTCAGCTGGATCCTCAAGCAGGGGAGAGGACTAGCTGAAACACAACGATCGTTTAAGTAAGAAGAGTTGGGGAAGGAAGAGATAGATAAAAGAATATGGTTAAGTGTATAGAGGTTTTATGGAGAGGAGAACCGACATAGAGAATGGATAGAGGAGGGATGCAGTATAAGGGAATAGAGTGTATGTTACCTGACAAACTGGCTTCCTGAAGAGAATAGCCAAGTTGTCTTCAGAGGAAACACCTTTGTTCTTGCCTTTGTCAGCTTCAGATGCTTCATGCCTTTTAGTGGTCCCCTCCCCTGATTGTTCTGTGATGACAACCCCTTTTTGAGCTGGGGATTTCTTGATTGGCTGAACGAAGAAGAAATCATCATCATCATCATCATCATCATCGTTTTTAGGGGATGATGATGGTTCATCATCAGCGATGTCGATGGGTTCATCGTCTTCAGCTTCTTCTTCAGATTCGACCTCGTCAGCATA
This sequence comes from Saussurea involucrata, assembly GCA_033807775.1. Taxonomy (NCBI): domain Eukaryota; kingdom Viridiplantae; phylum Streptophyta; class Magnoliopsida; order Asterales; family Asteraceae; genus Saussurea; species Saussurea involucrata. The sequence continues at coordinate 68,768,081 of CM066312.1, read as the reverse complement.
GGGTGTAGTAACATCAGCAACATCTTCATCATGTTGCTCTTCGAGTTGCTCCCCCTCAGATACAAAGGGAGGTTTCTCGGTTCCCTCAGGGTTTTCAACTCCCTGTGGTTGTTCATTTGTAGCAGCAGCAACAACAATATCAGTTGTCTCCCCCTCAACATTATGGGGAAGGTCTTCAGTTGTCTTCTCCCCCTCTTCCACATGATGAGTGGGGGAGGAAATAATATCAGCAGCAGCAGTCATAGGATCACTGTCTTCCAGGCCAGTGATTCCCATGAAGGTTTCAATCGTTACCATTCTGTCTTCCAGGCCAGAAATAGTAGGACTGATCTTCTGAAGAACTTCTCGATCAGCCTGATTAAAATGCGAAGGAGCACATGTTGGAGCATTCAGGCGGTCAAGAATTTGCTGAACATATCAGTTTAGGACCCGCACTTCAAAGAAATTATGGCTTCTAAACATATCAGTTTAGGACCCGTACTTCAAAGAGTTTATGGCTTCTAAACATATCAGTTTAGGACCCGTACTTCAAAGAAACTATGGCTTCTAAACATATCAGTTTAGGACCCGTACTTCAAAGTTTTTGACTTATGATCATATCAGATCAGGACTCGTACTTCAACGACTAATGACTTCTGAATTTACTTCAATCCTGGTAATTCAGAACTCGTTTTAATGATTAAGAATACTTTAATCCAAGTCTTGTTCTTTGTGCAGATTTTGTACACATAAAGATCTTTTGCACAAGTTAAGGGGGGGAGCTTAACTGTTTTTAAAATCATTATATCATGATTTGAGGGGGAGCTTAAAATTCAGAATGTAAGTATCTTCTGATGTTAATCTCGGATTGTTTGAAAGAAGAACAACTTTCAAGCATGAAAAACGTTTTTTCCTTAAATGTTCAAACCACTTCTCTAATTCAAACAGATTTTATAATTTTAGAAGTGTGATTTTAAATGTTTTTCATATATATATATATATATATATCTCGGATTATCATAACATCAATTCTGACCGTGTGTTTCCAAAGATTAATACTTGTGTATTATCTTTTCTATACTTTCAAGTATTCATACACACCGGTACAACTTCATATTGACTTTGTTATTACCATGTCTCCAAACAAAACAATTTTTTCGATGGTAATACTCCCGTTTGTATTCAAAATTTGTTGAGCATCACACATTTTTTTCAGCGTGAGAACTTAAACGTTTCATTCAAAGATTGTTTATATTTTTTCATATAAACAAATTTCAATTCTTTGATACCCTATCCTTTTTATGACCATCATTCATAATATTTGATCTGATTGATACAATGTCAGATTCTCAAACAAGTCTTTCGAATTCATTTCATTCGTTCAATATCCTTGTTGTGAGAATTCTTCAAAGATCAAATGATCAAATATTTCATGATATTATTAAGGATCATACATTCTGATGGCAATGATATTCAAATGCCGATATTTGTTCAAACTAAACTGTTGAACACCACAAACTTTTTAGGACAAAATTTCATGGGAATCAGTGTGAGATTTTATTGTACTTCTATGGATCCACGTTAACCATTGTTTCCTACCCAAGAAGTTATCCTTGAGTGATTGAGGGGTGAGGGGTCTACATCAAAGATTGGGGGAGATAACTCATACGGTTGAGTAATGTAACACCCTAGAATTTGGGCTAATTTAAACCTCAAATTTTAACAAGTTATGAGTAAAATAACCTTCAAACTTTTATATAAGAAGTGAATTAACCATAAGAAGTATATTTACAAATATTGAATTCTTCGAATAACCTATTAATCTAATTATGTCACTATAATCAGATTAACTAAGTTATCTAAGCAAATCCATCAAAATCTCCTTCCATTAATTTATTTCTCCGCTATTCCAAAACGCTCGTCCCACATCCCTTTACTTTCCCGAGCTAGTACCTGGTAAGAAAACATTATTTGAGACAATTAGGCTAAAGCCTAGTGAGAACATTCGGTTTCAAAATAATACTTTTAAAAATCAATGTAAACAAGTTATAACAAACCTGGTTACCCTTTTTCTTACCACGTGTATAACCATCTTCCAATAACGGGGTTAAACCCGATTACATGACTACGATCTGACACTAAGTCAATCATTTCTCATGTTCCAATTCCATGACTACGACCTGACCCTGAGTCAGTCATTTCTCATGGTCCAGAGCCACACTACGAATCTGAACGAATTCTAGATTAATGCTCACATCCAAGAAATCGCAATATACACATGCCCATTTCTTGGAAAGGAAATAAAGATTACAATATACACATGCCAATCCTTCTTTTCCTTAGAAATCGGAAATTTCGTTATTTCCACTATTTATCACACACATCATAATAACGAATAATCCTCATCTATTCCACGTGTTCATAACCACTGACGCCTATGGATCCATTTCATTTACTACACATCTGCCTAATATCAAACTAGAATAGTCTTTAAGCCTAACACACCACCATTCAACTGTAAGTATGTTCAAGCTACTAGGATTATATTTCAATTTCTAAATCTTACCCTTTCAGAAGTCAGCAAAACTTAAAGTTACTGAGTATTCAAAAGTGACCGGATAACAAAAGTGTCCGGACACTTCATACTGTCCGGGTATCATAACTTTCCGGATACTACAACTTTCCGGGTAATACATAACTTTCCGGTTACTTATCAAATCTGGATGACATCCGGAAACCAAGGTAATCCGGATACCATCCGATAACTAATTTCATCCGGAAACTATAAGAAACTTAAGACTTACCGGATACTTTGTCTTGTCTGGAAACCTTCATACAGAGGTTTCCGGATACATTCATTTTACCCGGAAACCACGACCTGCAGCTTAGAAATTCATCCTAAAACCATATCTGTTCCATTCAGCTTGTTTTAAACCCAACCATACAGTCCCAATACAGTTTATACACATGTCTTAACATTTAATTTGACAGAAAACAAGGTTTTAAGCAAAAATGAATAAACTCACCTTTGTTTGTAAAAACCCACTTCTTGAACAATCTGATTCCAAATCAAAACAGCACCTAAATGAAATTAGATTGTTTTATGTACATCATCTTGCTACTGGAATCAAATTTACAAAAACACTTTGATTTCTTACCAAAATTTTCAACTTGATTCTTCTTCTTTTCTCTTCCTCTTTCTCTCTTCCTTCTCTCTCTTTTCTTTCTGCCTTCTTTTTGCCGACTCAAACACTGGATTGAGATAATATCTCAATTCAATATAACCTCTTTTCTTAAGTAACCCTCCAATTTTCCAAAATAACCAAATACACCCACTAGTTCCAAACTTCCAAAAATAGCAACTAAACTTTAATCCTTTGTATTTTAAACCCCATTGAATTATATAATCACAAAATAATCCAAAGTTTAAACCAAAATACAATTAGACCCCAATTCGCATCAAAATAAAATTATGGAAAATTCGAGATGTTACAACTAATCTCATTGTGCTGAGGTAAAATGTAAATGAGAGTTTGGGTAGAAGTGAGCAGATTAAAAACAGAAAAAGGGTGTGAGAACATAGTTAAAAGAATAAGAGAACTTTGCACCATCCATTTTTTGAGCCAGGAAGCCACATTACTGATTGGTTCACATTCTTTGGTGACCATCATTGAAACAGGCAGTTAGCCCATGCTAACTCTTGCTTTAACCCCACCAGCTACTCATTTCTTTCTTAACAAAGGAATGTTTCATTTTTCTTGGGGACGCAGCATATAAACTATATGATCTTCACTTGGAAGGTCTAGGTATTGAAAAAGAAGGAAGTCTGCCCCACCTTCGCTCTTCATTCATGCACATTGAGTCCGTGGAAAATTGTTGTTGTGTCAAGAGTTTACACGCTTTGAGCCTATAATTTTTTAAAGCATATGTTGCTTCAATTCTTTCTACACATGCACGTTCACACAAGGAATATGTTTTCCTGTCATAACGTTCATAGAAATTCCTTTATGGTTTTTTGATGATTGAATTGAAGCCTAGGGGGGGTGAACATCAAAAAGCTCCTTTACAAAGTACATCTGTTGTACTAAGTGGCCCTGTGCTACTTACAGGCATTCCAACTGATTCATTCGTTGTTTCAAGGTTACCACTCTCTAATTATCTGAATTTGAAAAGATTCGGATAAAGTCTTTTGGAATTGACGGTTTATCAGATCAAGAAGGAGGAGAATGTTACTTGTGGTGAACAAAGTGTGTGCTGGAATTGATATGAGTTTTGATGATCATGATGCTCACAATCATCAAAAAGGGGGAGTAATAGTATACTGAAGAACAAGGGAAGAAATAATACCCTGAAGAAAAAGAAGATTTGTCATTGAAAGATAAAAGGGGAGAAATGATTTCTCAAAGTCAAGAAGACATTCCGAGATAATTCGAGAGAGTTTGTTGTTCGAAGACAATTCAAGGTCAATGAGATGAAGATACAAAGTTCAAGAAATCATTCAAAGTTTGAGTTCAAAGCTTCAAAGTTCAAAGAGTCAAAGTTTTCAAAGCTTCAAAGTTTTCAAAGCCTCAAAGTTCAAAGCTTCAATGCTTTCAAAGCTTCAAAGTTCAAAGCTACAAAGTTCAAAGCTGCAAAAATCTGAAATTCGCGTTCAAGACTTGAAGAAAATTTGTTGAAGATTACATTTCATGAAGATTGATTTTTCTAAAAGAAGACAAAGACTTTTCAATTTTGACTGAAGACTGATCAAAGCTAATCTTTTAAAGAGTGTCAAAGCATATAGTTCACCGTGAACTATTGAAGATAAAGTTGTTTGAAAATTATCTGAGCTTCAAAGTTTAAAGCGGTCAAAGTTAAAGTTTTGAAGATCAACAACTGAAGACTGCTGTCATATTTTTTAAATCTTGAATCCAAAGGCGCAGAATGTTAGAGCATTATTGTATTCAAGATTTATTGTAAAGTCTTGTAATGGTCAAACATTGTAAAGTCAAATGTAAAAGTCAAAGTCATGTAAAGTCAAAATAGTTTAGATTTAATGCTTTGTAATCCTAGGTATAAATAGGATTAGTTAGCTTAGTTGTTAAGCAAGTCGTTAGGTTAATGATCTTAATTGTAATATCAAGAGAGTATTTCTTTGTAATCTTAGAGAGAGAAAGTTTCACATTCATATATAAAACTCTAGATTCTTGAAGATCAATGGATGATTACTTGTTTACCTAATAGATCTGGTGTTAACAGTGCCAACCTCAGTCTTGACCGTGGAGACCTCACCCTTAAGAGTTCCAACCTCTGTCTTCAATGATGTGACTTCATTGGACAGGGTGGTGAAGTTTGTTGAGAGGGTGGTGTGCGCCAAACTGAGATTGTTGATGACCGTTGAGTGGTCAGTGATAGTAGTAGCAAAGCTGCCAATGTGACCTTCAACCTGCTCCATGTCAGCACTGGAGGCTTTCTTTGCTACCTCTGTTGTCAGCGTCTTGAGATTCTCTCCAGCGTCTGTAACCGCTGAAGAGTTGGTGGATAGAGTGGTGTTGTAAGAGTCCACCTTTGTCACCAGATCTTTTAGGGAGTTGTGAATATATACCAAATTAGGACCTGCAACAGTTAATAACTTATGAACAACGGAAAGCTCAGAAGTTGGGGATTTTTAGAGAGTGTGTATGGTTTTGGGTATACCTGCAGGAGGGTTGGTGAAGTCCTCGAAGCTTTGATAGCCTGAGTAGTGTTCCATGCCGCCTTCCAGAGTGCCTTGGCGCATAGAGGTGCCTGCAGATCCTAAATTTTGATGCATCAGCCCCTGTAAAGTCGCAGTCGATGTATCTATGATGACGTTCGTTGCAGAGAATGGGGGGAATATAGGTGGAGTGTCCAAAGAAAGAGTGGGAGGAATGATGGTTGAGAAGAGGGATGTGGTGCGGGGTTTAGCGTTGGATCCGCTGAGAAATACTTCCGCAGTATGTAGAGGTACTGAGGGAGGTGGTTCAGTTCCAGGTTTATAATCTCAACGTTTAGAGACGCTGAAGTCGGTATGGAAGGGGTGGCTTGAGCAACTGTGGCAGAGCGTACCACGGAACTATCCAACGTCTCTTGTTCAGAAAGAGTCGTGGAGTCTTCAGCCTGGAAAGGCTTGGAGGGTTGCTCCTTGGTTTTCTTGATCCTTTTGGATTCATGTTGGGTAGTTGAGTGTTTCCTTTTTCGAGAAGGAGTGGAGGGGTGCAGCCTGGGAATCAACCGTGGGGATTACCGCTGAGGTAGCCACAGAAGTAGACGAAGGAGGATTAAGAATAGATAAGATAGTAGTAAGACGTACCTCGTTTGGCATGGGGCTGAAGTCGAGCACCTTAGGGCCAACCTGAGAAAGTCTCAGATCACCCACTTTTGGGTATTTGTCCCCAAGTCTGTATAGAAAGATAGCACTGACAAACCGGGGATATGGAACACACGCTGGTCTGTCAACCATATCCACCCTTAGCACCAGATCGTCGTAGATGATTGATGCCCAGTCAATGTGAAGACCTTTCACTAGAGAGTATCCCATGGCCTGCTGAGGTTGAGAGGCTTGATCAGAGGAACCGGTTTTTGCTGTCATGCAGCTGATCAAATGAGCGAAGATGAAGTTCATCTCACTTGGCATCTTTGATTTCTTGATCAGGTTCAGCTTCTTCTCAGGGAGTTCATCTCTCCCTATTTCCCACACATACTTCATTGCATCAAAGAATGTAGTGATTGCTTCCCTATCAGCTAGGTTTTTGTGGTTTGGCAGAGGGACAAAGCGTTTTTCTTTGGTAGCTGCGGGAAGGTTGAGGGCGCGTCTGATGGTACCAGGGTTGATTTTGGAAGTACCATATTTGGTGTCACAGAGAATGACATCAAGTAGTTTCTTTGGGTCTTTTGGTGAGGGTACCTGAGCTCTTTTGGCAGTATACCAGAACTGAGCTAGAAGAGAACGGTGAGTAGGGGGTGCAATAGTCAGAGCTGTCGATATGGGACAGGTCTTGAGAAAATTCACAGCATCATCAAGATGTGTGACTTGCTTCTTTTGAGGGAAATCGAAAAGAGCGTAATGGTTGTTGTGTTGGAAGGTAACTTGCTCAAGTTTGAACTTAACCTGAGAAGCCTTTGTGAGAACCACTTTCTCAGCAGTAGTAGGAGATTTGGTAGTAGGAGCGTCAGTGGAAGATGCCATTTCTGTTAATAATATAAGAATAAGAACAGAAGATCTTAAAATGGATAAAATATCCAAAATAAGAGTTTTAGGGTTTTTCTAGTTTTGACAAAGATTCAAAAACTAGTGAATGTCGTATTTTCCAGTTTCCTTTAAAGAAGATATTCTGGAAAAACATATGAAGAACAAGTTTAAGATTTTTGTTTTAAACTTGAAGAACAACCATGAAGATTGTGTTCATAAAATCACGAAGAGAAAATGATTTCAATTTTAAGAAAGTTCTTTTGTTTGATCTTTTAAAAACAATGATAAGATCAAAAACATGTTAATAAAAGGTAAATAACAAGAATATTAACCTTAGTTGTTGAAGACGAAGATGAACAGTTTTCTGGAAATGAGAAGTCCAAAATGCAACAGTGTTCTTTTATTGGAAGAGAAGTTGTTCGCGTAAAGGAAAAAATATAAACTCAAAAGGTTTATATAGTGAGAGTGATCAGCGTTCGTTGAACAGTACTTTATCAGCGAGTGACAAAGCTCAGCAATCGCTGAAGTCTTCTACTTGAAACTTCACGTTGAGTGGACAAATCTTGGCTTCGCTGATATCCGCATCAGTTCATTAGTAGACTTGTCGCTGGTTCTTGGGCTTGATCTTCGACTTCAGCATAAAACCTTTGTTGACGTGAAACTTGTCTTCAGGGATCATAAGTAAACAACTAAAACTTATCAGCGATCACCAACAAGACTGAACAGGCTCAGCGCTTTATTGATGAACAATTTCGCTGAATGTCTAAACTAAAGAGCATGAGTTTCCTATCAACGGTACTGTATAGACATAGTACTTATCAGCGATAGTGAAACTCTAATACATATTGTTTACTTACAATTTTCACTAAGTGTTTCTTAAAGAGTCATTATCAAATCACTGAGGGTTTGGATCAACAACTTGATTGCTCTTTCCTGGAAGAACCGACTTCAGTAACCCAAATGAGATAATTCCCAACTATTCAGCCGACTCAAGTTTTTATATAATCAACTTTCCTTAAATGACCAAACCAACCTCCAAGTTTCAAGTTCCACAATTAACTTAAACTTTGGTCAATTATGATTTTAATCCTTTCGTCATTCCGTTTAAAATAATACTTCCATTATTTTAAACATTCTTCCCAAAATAATAGTACATTAACTATGGAAACTTCGAGGTGTTACACTAAACAACTCAAAAATTAGAATAACTATAATTAACATAATTGTCAAAATGACACCAATAGTTAACAAGTATAAGAATTTCTAAAATACATCTTAAGTAAGTAACTTCCATAGCTAAGATTTATTGCAAAATTACAGGCGATTCTATGACTAAATATGCTACACCAAGTCAAGAAGGAGCATCACAGCTTCCCATTTCTCTTGGAGTAACTCTCCACATGAAATTTACTTGAATATGGCTAGTTTTTAAAAGTAGGTTTAAATCAAAGGTCTAGTGTGTTCCCTTACTCGGTCGACAATTGAAATAAACTATTCATAAATAAAGCACCAACAAACGCATAAATTCCGAGCAGGTAACCCTTAGTCCGCGGACTTTGCACAACGTTTGTAGACACACACGTCATTCCACTGTGACATACACACATAAGGCCCACAGTAGATTTATGTACGATGTGCTCAAGAAACGCATTCAAGGAACCCATGACATCACTACCAAGATAATATACTTTCTCATGGTACCCTACTCCCGTTGTACAAATCCAAACCATGACCATTTATCACTCATACAATTATCAAGTATGCTTGCCAGTAATTAAACAAGATAATATATCAAGTTATAAAAGCCATGATTTGTTTAAAAACATTCACAAACGATCACACATTTATAATTTTTTTAGGTAAGAGAACTCATTTAAAGTACACCATCTCAAGATAAGCGCTAAAGAATAAGAGTTCCTAAACCGAACACATAAATTATTCGAGTAAAATAAGGTATTAAACTTCTTGAAAAAACTTCTGAATTTCCTTCCATAAACCCCTCATTATAATCTAATTAAGTTCCCAAAACAAACATGTGGATCCCAGAAAGTGCAATCAATAACAATGAATTAATCAAACAATCAAGAACACATTGATTTCAAGTTTCCATCCATCTCATTCAATAATCAAAGGTTTACAATTAAGAGTACGACTATGAAAAGCTAATGATGGATTAACCCTGAAATAATAGGAAAATAAAACTATTTATACCTTTTAGGTATTTTACAATATTAGCCCAAACTTTAAGACAATTACACTTTTTACCCTAACAATCTATCCCTTTGGCTCAAAGTTTGGAACCAGCAGCTTTACCAGTTAAGGCAGGAATCTTCGGTTTCTTGGTCGGCATCCCAGATATGTTTCTATTCTTCTTATGGCTTTTCGGAATTCGATTCGGTCTTGCAGTTCATCGAGTGCTCGGATCATAAGGTTTCTTCGGGTAGTTGGCATTTGAAATCCAACGACTTGGCTTTCCTTGTACTGATGAATCTATTCAAGTTGAAGTCGAATCGCTTTCAAAGCACCGTCAGAATATTTGCAATTTCGGAAAATCTCAGAAAGCATCTTTCTCCCAATTGGTTTTTGTAGATTACTCTGAATTCCGGTTCAGACAGTATGGTGTAGAGAGGATAGTCGTCGATGTTCGAGAGTTGATTGTTCGGTCTTTGGATGTTTACAATGGGCTGGTGGCTTTCAAGTGCGAGCTGGAAGTCAAAGACGTTGTAGTACAGATACTGGCGTTACATGAAACGTCTGATGGTTCGTAGTCTAATCTGGATGTTGAACCTTCAAATCCGTAGGTTTTGGAAATAGTGATACATGAACTCGAAGTCGTCGACCCTTAAGTGCTGAAAGTCGGCTTCAGAAAATGTGTAGATCTGCCTATTCCTTCTCAATACCTTGAATTCAAGATACCAGATCTTGTAGAATTGCTTGGCCTCCACCTCTTTGACTTGACCAATCGGACTCTTCGAGTGAACACACTCTTTTCTATGTGCTTTACCCCTTACTAGAAACATGTACTCCATCTTGAACTCCTCTGTTTCTTGACCAACACCTAAAACTGCATACGGGTCCAGTTTACGGATGCACTGAGCAAACAACCATCTTTCGGTCTCTTCTAGGAAATCTTGTCGAAGTCGAACTATGCGATGTTTTCTCTCAGCTCCACTGATCTCTGGTTGGTTGGCATTGGAAGGACCAGTTTGATCAGGGTTTGAAGGGTCGGCTTGATTCGGATCTGGTTGAGCTGTTTGCGGAGTAGATGGTTGTGCCTGGGTGAAAGTAGGTGGAACTGGTATTGTTGACGACTGATGTGCATGAGAGACAGTTGGGGAGGTGATCGGGCTGAAGTGGATATCTTATGGGGTTTCACTGCCCAATACCTCGTCGAGAAACGTGTCTTGCTGCTCCTTATACCACGCAGCTTTGGCAATGGCATCCTTATCATCTTCGGGTTCAGGAAAATCAACCTATGAATCTGATACGACTATTAACTAAACTGGTTGACCTCTTATTAGGAAGAAGTTGTCGTAATCCATGTCGTCGTCTGAAGGGATGTTTATAGTTTCAGCTTCCGTTGCCATAATCATCCGGATCTCCTCCTCATTGACCTCGGGCTTTTCAACCGTTGGCTCAACTTCCGGATCAATGTAAAGTACAATTTGTTTGTTGCTTTCATCACCATATAACCCTGATTCAAACATTCGAGAGACTCTCTCTGATGTATCATCATCAGGTTGATCATCTGTACCTGTGACTTCTTCATCTTCTGCCACGGCTTGATATTCTAATCGGTCTAGGGCCGAGGTGTCATCAAGCTTGCGCTTCTTAGCATTCTCCCCCTCATGGTCATCGGGGTCTTCCTCGTGATCATGTTGGCATTTGTTCGCGATCTTGTGACTTGCAGATTGTCTCTAATATGGTGATGTGGTTAGTTAACGCATCGAGAGATGTGCGAACAGAGTTAGGATTTGTTCGATGGGTCTTGGAAAGCGTTGAACTCAGAGGATGTAGGATGAGTTGTGGATGGTGGTGGGTTTGGATCTGGGTGAGTGGCATGTTGTTGGCATAGAAGGCTTAGCAGATCCTAATCTTGTGGGGTGTCGGGGTTAAGAGATAGTAGTTTGGCTAACAATAGGGTCTTTAGCTCATTGACAAGAAGGTCGACAGTTGGTTGTACATGAGCAGGTTCGGCTTTTTGAGGGGTAAGTCGGGGTTCTGGTTCAGTATCGATGATTGGACCTTTTCTTTTTAGTAGTCGCTTTTCCTCATCGAACTGAAGTTGCATTCTTTCTTCAATGGCCTTTAGATCCTGCTCGTATTGTTCCATGGAAATTAAAAAGGGTAAGCTAACTCCGGGATCACTTAGATTTCCCATTGAGGTAACAACTGTTGAGGTAGTACCACGTACGTTCACAACTGGCATTTGGATATCTGTAGTAGGATTTTCGTCCGATCCTCGTAATCCGCTCAAAAGCAGACTTACTACAGACGTTCCGATCGTGTCACTTACATCACCGATGGTAGCAGTAGATATGACTTGTCTCCTAGCCAAAGGAGAAAGAATAGTATCAAGAGGCTCTAGACTCAATGATGCACTGAAAGAAGTTGAGACCGGGGGCTGCTGATCTCTTGTTACAATATCAGCACATTCATAGTGAAGGCCTGATAGTGTATGTGCTATATCTTCGTGTTCAAGTGAAATAGGTGTCTGTTGAGAGACACCTGAGTGGCTATGGGGGGCGTGCAATTGTGTCGCTGGGTCCACGACGGCTTCTTCAATACCCAGCCCCAATGAATGAGATTGAATAGCAGATGTGGCTACCCGGCTTAGATTTGATTGGAGTCGCTCAAGTGCTTACTTCTCTAACAAGCTAGTTCTCTCATTGTTTCTTTTTTATCTCCATTCTCTCACTCTCACTATTTCAGAATTTTCAACTTCTACTCCCTCCGCTCTCCTTATGTCTCCCGAATCGGCTAAAGGTGCGGTTGATAGGGCAGACGATGTGGTAGAGGTGGAATCAATGTCGATGGTTGTTTCATTTGGACAGATGCGTTGAGGAAATCGTTGTATTTGGATGGATCGATCAGTGGCAGACTCGGTGTCTGATGATTCCTCTCCGGAGACGGAGGCCGATCCAGGTTCACGCGAGCTAGGAGAGCCTTCGGGTGACGGATCTCGAACGAGGCCTTCATTTAAAGTGACGTCGACGTCCACAAGAGCTTCGTCGGAGGTGGACTCGGATTCGACCACGGGAGGTCGTCGTATGGTTGATGTGGATGGTCGGGTGGTTGTTTCAGGTGTTGAGGTGATTATGGGATTAGGTTGTCGGCTGGTGCTTACTTACGCGTCCGAGGCACCACCCACTGCAGTTCCCTCCCGATTGAAACACTCAACACACCCCGTCCAGGAGCCCTAGCTTGCTGGACCCTTCCTCATCTCATCCTAGGACCCTCACGTCACTCAGGTTGAGTCCGGTGGGAGGTCCTTCCAGTTCTGGACGAACCATAGGGACTTCTAAGTTGTGCGCTCTCCTATATTAGTCTACACTCGGTGCCCCGGGACGTGCAAATGCAAGCAGGGCTTCGGGTATTATCCGTGCAACTAAATTTTGAAATTCTGGTCGGTTTTGGAGGTGTTGCATGCGGAATGGATTGGGTGAGATAAGCGTCGTCTGATCGTCGGGTCCGCATCCATGTGCTGTCGGATGGCAAGGGACAGGAACCGGATGTAAGGAATGAAAGATCTCTGACAGTTCAGTTCCCTATCAACAACGTTGGAAAGGAGTTCGTTCCAAAGGATGGATGCGAAGTCAACGTGACGTGGGAATGCGATGGCGTGGAATAGACGCATGAAGTTGGTAGTGCACGCATCTATTCCGCGCCATTTGGAGGACAAGCAGCGGCTCAGTATGCTGAAGAGGGATGCCCATAGTAGAGTCAGGTGTGTGCGCGTGAAGGACGATAGGCGTGTGAGATCTCTGTCGTATCCCAAAGAGTGGATATCTGCGAGGAGTTGGTCGTCCGAAACTGTCGGAGCATACGCAGCTGCCATTAGCAGTGGCCTCGGGTAGGCATAGCATCTGGCAGAAGGCATCAAGAGTGAGCATGAACCGGCTGTTGGCGAGTCGTGCTTCTAAAAAGGTGCCTTGGTTGGTGGTGACGTGGTGGATGGTATGCCACACTTGCTGAACATAAATCGTAGGGACCTCGATGGTCGCGGTGAGTGCATGGTATACGGGATGGCCCACCAGAATGTCAAGGAGGACGTGGTGGCGAGTTCGGAAATTCATGACATCCAGGTGGTAGTTGTTTCCCTAGATGTCCACACGTGCGTCAATGGGGACAATGGCGTTCTCCACAGCAGCATCGACAGGAGATCCTTGATTTGCCATGGAACCTGCGTATACACAGTATTAGTAATGCACGAGAAATTTGACATGGAACACGTATCTGTCGTTGTTTGGCCAACGGATGAGAATTGGGATGAGCAGGGACCAAACCGAAATGTTTTCCGGATTGGATGAGTTTTTCGGAAGACACATTTTCCGGACATCCCATAGTCCGGAACTAGGGTGTCCGGAACAAATTTACCGGAAAACATATATACCGGAAAACATAAGATTCCGGAAACCAACTATAACGGAAAACAAAGGAAATCCGGAAAACAAATGAGTTCTGGAAAACAACTATACCAGAAATGGAGTTCCGGAATACTCGACTTCTGCAAAACACAAGTTCCGGAAAACTCAAGTTCCAGAAAACCCATTATCCGGAAACGCAAGTTCCGGACAACTCAAAAATGGATCAAAACATGAGATAAAGTCGATTAAACATCTCTATGAGGCATGCATGACAATCGAAATGCATATGGAAGCAGGTAGGAAGCACAAATCGATCGAGATTTCGAAAAAACACATCAAAATACGATCCGTCACGGGTTCGGTCGATCTTTGTGAAAAATGAGTACGATAGATGAAAGGAATTTAAATTAAAGCTCGAAATCATGATTAAACTGCAATGTAGTTAACATGTTACCTTAATGGAGTGAAATAGAACACAAAAAGTCTTGGTGCGTGCGTGCGTGAGCGACCAGAGTACAGAGAGGGTTTTGGAGTTCGAATCCGGAAAAAAGGTAATAAAAAAGGGTTTAAGGTCCTTTAAATAGGGGGGGTTAGTTTTCCGGAAAACATGTTTTCCAGAATTAAGTTCCAGAAAACACCAATGTTCCGGAAAAGGAAGAGTCTGAAATACACATACCAGAAAACCCAAGACCTCCGGAAAGCCAAACAATCTGGAAAACTCAACATTTTTGAAAAAAACTTAGACTTTTTGAACAACTCTCCCCCTAGACTTATGCACAGATTCACAATAGATGTTAAACAGATAAGAGTGTGTGCCCCCCCTCAACTTGTGCACGACAACAAAAACTAACTTTTTGACACGACTGAAAACATGAAAACTCATAATGAGAAACCATAAAAAACCTATTGTCGCTCCCCCTCGAATAATGATCATGATGAACCTTTTGAAGTATAGGCTTCCCCTGAACACATGAGCAAACTATCAAACGTACGGGTATCAAGAAAATTAAAAGAAAATGCATACAAATAACGACACGAACAAACTAACGAAGGAAATCTAACTTATTAATACAGAGGTTACTAACATCTGAGACAAATACATATAAAGTTCAAGAACATGGAAGTACGAGCTTCACCATCTAATGTGTTACCAATAGGTGATAAGGTAGCAGTTCCTCGTTATTGAACAAAAGCTGTATGTGAATCAGATGTACTAAACCTTCAGATTTAGCATACCTAGCTTAGACACTAAGTAGTTAAAAAGTTTTTCGTCCAAGGCTTTGGTAAATAGGTCTGCTATCTGATGCTCAGTATTAACGAACTAGAGTTCAATCATACCTCGTTCGCCGTGGTCTTTGACGACGTGATACCGACGTCAATGTGATTTGTTTTTGTGTGTTGCACCGGGTTGATAGATATGGTGATCGCGCTCTTCGAGTTGCAATAGATGGGAATCTTGGAATACGTGAAGCCGTAGTCCTTGATCTGGGTGCGCATTCATATAACTTGAGAGCAGCAGCTTGCAGCGGCAACGTACTCCGCCTTAGCTGTTGATGTGCATACACAGAGCTGCTTCTTTGAGGCCTAACTGATGAGGCTATCTCCCAAGAACTGCACGTGACCCGAGGTACTCTTCCGGTCCAGCATGCTTCCAGCGCGATCAGCGTCCGAGTAAGCTGTCAATTCAAAACCTGTTTCTTTCGGGTACCATAAGCCAATATCAGCAGTACCTTTCAAGTATCTAAATATGCGTTTTACCGCTATCAAATGAGATTCCTTTGGTTTTGACTGAAAACAATAATGTCGAGAAAACTATATTTGGCCTACTAGCAGTCAAGAACATTAAAGAACCAATCATGCCTACGTAGGTTTTGGTGTCCACATCCTTTCCGCTAGGATCGGCGTATAACCTAGAACCCGGAGACATGGGAGTTTTCATGGGCGCAGACTGTTCCATCTGGTATTTCCGAAGAATATCCCAGATGTACTTAGCCTGGTTAATGAATATCCCGGTCGAAAAGTTGCTTAACTTGTAGACCGAGGAAAAAAATCATCTCGCCCATCATACTCATTTGAAAATGTCTCCTCATGAGAACCGAAAAGTTCTTACAGTACTGAGGGTTTGTTGAGCCAAAAATGATGTCATCAACATATACTTGTACAAGAATTATGTGACCTTCTTCTTTCTTAATAAACAAAGTGGTGTCGATTTTACCTTTTGAAAAACCAGCTTTGACTAAGAATGTAGACAGAGCATCATACCAGGCACGTGGAGCTTGCTTGAGGCCATAGAGAGCCTTGTCGAGGAGGTATATATGATTTGGCTTGGAGTCATGCACGAACCCTTCCAGTTGCGAGACATAGACTTCTTCTTTGAGTACGCTGTTGAGGAAAGCGGTCTTCACGTCCATCTGGAAGACCATGAAGTTCTTATGGGTGGCGTAGGCAAGGAACATTCAGATCGCTTCAATTCGTGCTACCGGAGCGTATGTCTCGTCGTAGTCGATGCCTTCTTGTTGTCGGTATCCTTTTGCCACGAGGCGAGCCTTGTTACGTACAACAATATCATCTTCATCCTTATTGTTTTTGAACACCCACTTAGTGCCGATTACCGTCTTGTTCGCTGGGTGTGGAACAAGTATCCAAACCCGGAGGCTCTCAAACTGATTGAGCTCCTCTTGCATTGCGATCACCCAATCTGGATCACAGAGTACTTCAGAGACGGTTGTGGGCTCAACTCGAGTGAGGAAGCCGGAGAAGAGGCAGAAATTTGCGGAGGCACCTCGTGTCTGAACTGGAGTGGAAGGATCGCCGATAGTCTGATGAAGCGGATGTGTACGTGTCCATTTGGTGGTGTGTGGAAGCGGTTGAGCAGTTGTGTGAGATGTGTCTGGATCCACATAAGTGTCGAGAGGAAGGTCTTGCACAACTTCGTTTGATTATGGTTTTCTAGCTGGATCAGCAGGTGCCGGATTCGTTGATGGTTGGACAACCTCCGGGGAATAAGGTGGTTGCCCCGAGCGAGTCATGGATGACGAATCTTCAGCAGCAACTTCCTGGAGAGGCAAAGCATTCACTGGTGTGAGTCCAGCTTCTGATGTAGTGTCACTTGAACTTTGGGGAGTCTCAGTCGTATTCGTTGGAGCGCTTGTAGATGGTGGCAGACCGGTCAGGTTCGCTGAATCTTCTAGTTGCACAACTCCAATCCTGTTATTTACATTGACATGTGGGTTAGACTGAGGAAAAAATACATCATAGAAGTGTTCAAACATAAGATCCATATCAGAAAGATGTGATGTTGAGGAAGAGGCATAATTTGGATCGACTGGTGTTTGTGTAGACCCCGAACGATTTTGTTCGGATCTAACACGCCAGTTATAATGGGTTCTGAACTGAGTTGTTTAGAAGCCAAATCAGCCGCTTCGTCAAACGTCACGTTTACACTCTCGATGATGTTCTTGGTACGCTTGTTGTAAACGTGATACGCTTGAGCCTAGGACGAGTATCCGATGAATACTCCTTCATCTGCTTTTGGGTTGAACTTCTCAAGGTCATCCTTGTCGTTCAGGACATAGCATGTGCATCCAAAGGCGTGGAAATACTAGATGTTGGGGATGCGATTGTTGATGATCTCGTATGGCGTCTTGTTGAACCGCTTGTTGAGGATTGAACGGTTCTGCATGTAGCAGGCGGTTGCAACAGCTTCGGCCTATAAATATAACGGTAGCTTTGACTGGGATAGCATCGTGCGAGCAGCTTCTATCAACGTACGGTTACGTCTTTCCACGACTCCGTTCTGCTGAGGGGTTCATGCGGCAGAGAATGTGTCGGTGATCCCTACCGAGGTGAGGTAGTCATCCAACGTATGATTCTTGAATTTTGTGTCGTTGTGCATCCGTATGGTCTGGACCAGTTGTTGAAGATTCAACTGTATAGTCTTCAGGTGGGTAATAATCAGCTCTGGAGTCTCGCCTTGGAGTGTAGAAATTTCACCCATGTGTACCTTATGTAGTCGCCGACCATCACCAGAACGTACTTCTTGTAGTTGATGCTCTGAACACGCATCGATCTAAACAAATCCATGCGAATGAGTTCGAGGGACCGCGACATGCTCGGAGCAGCCTTCGGCTTATGAGATGCTCGTTTCATCTTTCCCATGTCGCATGCTCCACATAAACGTTCTTTCTTGAATTTGAGCTCGGGCATGCCTTTCACGTGTCCGCCTAGCACCAGCTTATTGTTGTTTTTGAAGTAGAGGTGCAATAGCCATCGATGCCAAATCCAGGTTTGTTGAGAATTTGCTTTTGACATCAAGCAGGCGGACTCGTCAGTCTTCAATGAGAAGAGATCGATAGTGTAAAGGTTGGTTTTACGCGTCCCAATCAGTAACTCCTTTCCTTCTTCGGTGCGGACACTACACTTCTTGGACTTGAAGTTGACCTCTAGATCCTTGTCGCAGAATTGGCCTATACTAAAGAGATTGTGTCCAAATCCGGCGACATATGTGACCTTCTTGATGGTGATGTTCTCTTGGATGATGTCGCCGTAACCCATGATCGGTGCTTTATCGTCGTTCCCAAATCTCACGTTGCCGCAATATTTCTCGGTGAAGTTCGTGAGAAGCTCCTTTCTTCCGGTCATATGCTTGGAGCAGCCAGAATCTAAGTACCACACATGACCGTTTTGCAAAAAGGAGATTATACAACCTTAGGTACCCATTTGAAAATGGGTCCTGGAGGTTAGGTGTAACACCTGTTTTGGGAACCCATTTTGAATTGGGCTTCCGTTTGGGTTTGCTTGATTTACGCTTAGGTAGAGAATTAAACACATGATAAGAACCATACTAATCAGTTGCGGAAGCTTTTTGGAAATCAGTGTTTAGATTCTTTGGCAAACTTATCACTTGAGGTCCTTTTCCTTTTCTTGGAGAAATTTGGCTTATAAAAGCCTTACAAGAAGATGTATCTAACGAGTTTGAGGAAGGTTCAGGCAGATTGACTTTCTCGTTTTGAAGTCGGTCAAACTTCTTTTGATGTTCTCCCTTACTCACTTGCTCTTGCATCGCTTTTGTTGCCAAGGCAGACAGTTTGAATGTGAGTCGTTTAATTTCTGCCTGAAGGGCTTCTTTTTCCTCAATAGATACATATTCTGTTTTTGTGGAATTTGAACACTCAAATTTGGATAAAATCTCTTGTTTTTCCTTTTGAAACTTAATCCTTTCCTGTTCAAATCACTCCTCCAACTGAACTATTTTCATTACTAAAACAAGAGGTGGAACATAGCGTTTAAACTCGTCCATCTCTGTTTTAGTTTCAATTGTTGGTTCTGAATCCTTTTTCGAGGAATCCTTAGGCTTTGCAACTTTGTAGCCATCAAAGTAGTCATTTGATAGGTACTTGGATTTCTTTTTCTCATAAAATGTGTTAAGAACTTCATACATAAAAGGTAATTGCATTTTAGTTGTGTGCTTGCGTTTATATTCCTCAGTTTCTTCTTCCATCTCATTGAGAGGTCCAGTCCATTTTATTTTATATTGGGGATATTTCTTACCAAGGCCTAGAAAATTAAACTCGTATAATGTTGACCTCATTGTCAAAACCTTTTTCAAATAATGTGGGTTGTCGTACCAATTCCCCATTCTTTGTTAAAGTAATTGAATTCCTTAGGTTTGTTCAGATGGATCGTTTGATCAATTTGACCTCGTTTATCAAGTTTGAGCTCAAGGTCTGTTATTTTCGAAACATGTTCTTTGATTTGTATTTGCAGAGAAGAGCATTGATAGACAATCTCAGCTTTCTCATTCTCATACTGATCAAGCTTTGTGTTTAAATCAGAAATTTTGGCCCTTAAGTCCTTTGGTGCTATCGAAATATTTCCACACTTTTCTTTTAAGTTAGAGTTATCTGACTTAAGATTTTCGGTAATCTTAGTTTGAACATCAAGCTTTTCTTTTAGAGAGTTTATTTCAAGCAGTTGTTCATTCATGGTAGCTTTACTAGAATCTACTATTTGAACAAGTAAATGCATCTGATTCATTAAGGCTTGATGGATAGGAATACATACCTGACATGAATCTCCGAGATCTGGAGGAGAAGTATGGTTGCCCATGAAGCACATATGAGCATCAGCATCTTCAGTATCACTTTCATCGTCAGATCGAGTCAGCTAGTGGTCATCCTCAACCATCAATGCTTTGCCAGCTTCTTTCTTGTTGTGCTAAGAGCAGCTTTGCCTTGTAGTATTCAGCGTTGCGAATGACAGGCTTTCAGCAGTCTTTAGCAAAATGGCCCAGTTTGCCACAGTTGTAGCACTTGACTGGCTCGTCTTTTTTATTTAACTCTGACTTACGTTCATGCTTCTCCTTCTGATCTGACTGCTTGGCCTCATCAGATCTTCTCTTCCCTTCGTACCTTTCCTTGTAATCACGGTTCTTGTTCGGAGTGGTTGAGTAGCGCTGGTTGTTGGAAGATGGTTTCTTGAAGAAGGCTTTCTTCTGAAAAGACTTAGAGATGAAGGCCATAGCTTTCTTGATTTCTGTCAGTTCTGGGTCTGAATCGCTTTCTTCCTCTTCTTCGGGTTCAGATTCAATGGATATATGAGTTATTCTTTAGCTGCGAGTAGACGACTTACCTCGCTTGTCAGATACAAGGGCAAGGGGATCAACTTGATTCTTAGAGGATGATTTCTGAGTGTCGGTCATCTCCAAAACTTCGTCTTCGTCTTGCATGAGCATTTCATACAGCTCATTGATGGGGATTTTCTCTATGAGGTGGTTGTGTCGGATGTGAGATGCGAAAGTCTTCCATTCTGGCAAAAGGTTGTTCAGAAACTTAAGCCCATTTTCAGTATTGGACCGCATGATCTTGTTCTTTTGAATATCGTTCAGTAACAGACAAAATCATTCGTATGAGGTGGTCAACGATTCACCTTTCCTTTGCTTGAAGCCATCATACCGAGTAGTGCAGCTGTTGATCTTCAACTGATTTCCGACTTGACTTCCACTCATCATCTTGGCTACTTGATCCCACATTCCTTTCGAGGTGTCTTTGTAGCAGTCAATTGCCGTGTATATCTCATTTGGCAGACTTTGAACCAGATAACGCTTGGCGTGCTTCTCCCCGTTGTGTCTGTTCTTCTCATCTTCGGTCATCTGGGAGTATGACTTAGGTGTTGGTAGTTCTTGTGTACCATCACCTTAAGCTGGAACAGTTTGCATTGGGGTCTCCTGAGGACCTTCGGTAAAGGCTTGCCAAATGAACTCGTAGTTGTCCTTGGACTCGATGAAAATCAGGAATCTGTCTCGCCGCCATTATGCGTATTCGCCTCGATAGAGAATTGGAGGCTTGGAGTCGGTTCCGATTGCAAGAGCGTCGCGAGACATGGTGGTCTTGCACTTCGTGATCGTGAGATTGAAAGAGTGATTCAAGAAAGTAGTGATCTAGCGCGAGGAAACCTAGAAGTGTTCTAACACAACTCTAAACAAGTAAAGATAAACACACAGAAATATGCACTGGACACAGAAAGTCCGGATTGAGTAGTCCAAAATAGGAATTCCGGAACAGGAGTCCGGATTAATGAATCTGGAAAAGATCTATCGGAAAACTGAGGAGTCTGGAATCCGAGATGTTATCCGGAATCTGGTATGAGAGATCTGGAAAATGACAAAAGTTCCGGAATCTGGTAAAAGATCCGGGATGATCTCCGGAATCCGGTATGAGGTCCGGAATCTGGTATAGTTTTCGGTATCCGGATGCGAGTCCGGAATAGGGGTTTCGGATATGAGTTCCGGAATGAGTCCGGATAAAGTATCGGAAAATCGTGAAAATACGGGAAAATAAGACTTGTCCGGAAGTGAAACTTACCGGAATAGGCGTTCCAGAAAACTTATTTGATCGAAGAATGCGACTCAAAAATTGAACAAACTTGAGAATTTTCTTCCTGAAACAAGTTAGACCAACGAGATATCCAAAAACACAAGTACCCAAATCGAATTTTAACCTAAAAACAAGTTTTTAAGGAAAAAATTATGAACTCTATAAGAACAGAGCAAGAACCCAGAATAGTTTAATTTGACGAATTAAAGGCTTAAAACTCAGATTCTTGCAACGAAACTTATGGAGACTTGTTTTAACAAAGAACAAAGCGTAATAGCACGATCAGAACACAAAAATTTGCAGAAACAATGCAAATCAGTAAAACAAAATTAAGAACTCATAGTGCAACTTCAGAAAAAGAAAAAATCTTGAATCAATCTTCAATCCTTTGCTCTGATACCACGTGTGGATCCCAGAAAGTGCAATCAATAACAATGAATTAATCAAACAATCAAGAACACATTAATTTCAAGTTGTCATCCATCCCATTCAATAATCAAAGGTTTACAATTAAGAGTACGGCTATGAAAAGCTAATGATGGATTAACCCTAAAACTATTGGAAAATAAAACTATTTATACCTTTTAGGTATTTTACAATATTAGCCCAAACTTTAAGACAATTACACTTTTTACCCTAACAAAAGTCGTCGAAAACCCCAAACACCCATCAACAACGTGTGAAATAGGGTTCACGCGACCTGAATCACAACCCCAAGTCATGGCATTGTTCCCGTAAGACATTGTATGCTTAGCATTGGATTTTTCCGTGTAACAAGACAAGGTTAGACATGCACATTTCCGAAAAATCGCCTGATAACACTAATTTTTGGTGTTATTTTCCTATCATTTTCCAAGTAATATTGCTTATTTCCAAGTGAATAAAGCGAGTTTTAATGGTTTAAATCAAGTTTTTCAGGAATTTAATTATGCCATGTAAAATCCAACAAAGTATGCAAGAAGTAAGTTTTTTCGAGAAAAGATCGATCACGAGAATCCTCAAGATTCAAGTTTGAAAAGTGGTTGGTTGAGAAGTTGGATGATAAGTTCAAGTAAAAGTTGTGTGCTCAAAACAGTGGCGGAGGTGACTTTGAAGTTAGTTGCTGAAACTGAAGCCACTTGACCAACTCACCTGAGAGCTGAAATCAGAGCTAGTTTCAAGCTGGTTCACTTAATCCAACTCACTTCACAACTAACTTGACGGAGCTGGACGTTTTTAAATCATATTCTTCTAGGGTTTTCAGGCATTATTCAATATATCTACTTCCAACTTCAAGAGGACGAAAAGGGGACTTCTTAGGCGATTTTCTCAAGGGAGAAACCCCGAATTGAAGCAAGGAAATGTCGTGGGAAGAAATTTCAACACCGACTTCATGCAATTCTTCGTTGGTATTACACAATCAAGGGAGTTTTATGATCCTAAAACTTTTGAGAGAACTTTTTCGTAGAACTATGGATTCTTCTTTTGCTTGGTTTGTTAATACCCCAACTTGAACTAATCTTTAGATGTTGGGGTTTGGTTTGAATATGGTTTAAGCATATGAACACGTGATTAGATTTTTATCAGTTTTTCCTAATTAATGAAGATTGTGATTTAGGTTTTAATGCTTTTGTGAGCCTGATCAACTTCCATCTAATTTGTTTGTTATCAACTAAGTTTGAGAGAGTTAATTGTTAACTAGAACTAGAATTACATGCCTAAGGTGAGAAATTGGATAGAGATATACCAAGTAAACCTTAGTCCTGTAAAAATCTTGATTTTAATGTGTTTTGATTTCATAGGTTTAGATTAAGAGATAACATTTGTGGTTTCAAAATAAAATCCGTTGTTGCTTGAGAATGAACAACGGTGATTTTAGAGATTAGGTATTCATTAAAGGGAATAACTGGAAATTATTTTGAGTAAAGTGTTTATACGTGAAAACCATAGGATTTCCAACCCTCAACTATTTTCTCCATCCAAAGTTTCCCTAAGTTGTTTACTGTTTTGTTCTTGATTTTTTTGCTAGTAGTTAATTTTTATAATTCCAACAATTCATTAATTGGACCGTTCAGTTAATAGTGAACATTGTAACTGTGATACTTAGTTCCTAGTTCCTTTGGTTCGATACTCATACTTCCAAATACTTATTACTTGATTCGACCCGTACACTTGTGGTTAGATTAGGGTGCAAACCTGCCTATCAAAAGAGGACTGTAAGGATATCCACTTGAGGAGTGGTATAGAGTTGATCTAGGACCCGACACGAGAACCCTCAACTGAGGACATTAGAACTAAAGGTACTGGTGAGGTCTCACTAAAGTGGAAGAGACGGAAGTGGGTGAAGAGATAGAAATGGAAAGCCTAGTAAACAAAGACAACAGAAAAGAGCAAGAAAGCATTCAAGTGAAGCAAGCGGTCAAGCCTACTGTGCCTAGAGTACCATATCCTAACCGGCTTAAAGCTCATAAGGATGATATTGAGTTTTCTAAGTTTCTTGAAGTTTTTAAGAAATTGCATATTAATATTCATGTTCCAGATGCCTTAGCATAGATGCCCTCATAAGTGAAGTTCTTGAAAGACATCCTTTCTAATAAAAGGAAGATTGAGGAGCATAAGACAGTTGCACTCACTTAAGAGTGCAGAGCTATAATCCAGCACAAGCTTCCCTTGAAGCTTAAGGATCCAGGGAGTTTTACTATCCCTGTTCATATTGGAAATTCTAAATTTAGTAAGACTTTGTGTGATCTTGGAGCGAGTATTAATTTAATGCCCTTGTCTATTTTCAGGAAACTCGGACTTAGAGAGGTGCAGCCGACTAACGTGACATTGCAGCTTGCCGACAGATCAATCAAGTACCCTTAGAGAGTGATTGAAGACATGTTGATCAAGGTATATAAGTTTTATTTCCCGGCAGACTTTGTGGTCCTCGATATGGATGAAGACAAAGAGATACCATTGATCCTTGGCCGATCTTTCTTAACCACGGGAGGAGCACTGATAGATGTAAAGGGAGGCAAGCTAACACTTCGAGTAGGCAATGAAGAATCTGTCTTTAATGTTTTTCGGGCAGCTAAACACAGAATGGAATCAGATGAATGTTATCTAGTAGGGGTATACAGAAAGTCAACCGATCCAATCAGAACCGACCGACCTTGATTGGATATCCAATTGTAATTGGATCGGATCGGATCAAAATTTTCAACATCCAATTTGGATCGGTCGGTTCTTGGATGACAGTCCAGAACCGACCAAAACCGAACCGATTCACCATCCAACCCTCCATCCAATTATCATCCAACCACTCAGCCAATTATCATCCAACCAGTCATCCGATTATCATCCAACCACCCATTCGGTTATCATCCAACTACCATCCAATACATTATAATTCAAAGTTTCAAAAGTAAAAAGTTTTTATTTTTAAAACATTATAATTTAAAAACATTTGTAAAAAATAAAAACTATATTTTTTAGAAAGAAACATAAAAACATTGGATGGATCCGATCCGATCCAACGGATATCCAATGAGAATATCCAATGGATGGAACCGAACCGATCCAATCATCCATTGGATTGGGAAAATCCAACATCCAGTGGATGATTGGATCGATTCGGTTGGAAAAATCGGACATCCAATGGATGATTGGATCGGTTCGATTCCCCTCACATCCATTGGATGTCAACCGATGAACACACCTATTATCTAGTA
This sequence comes from Saussurea involucrata, assembly GCA_033807775.1. Taxonomy (NCBI): domain Eukaryota; kingdom Viridiplantae; phylum Streptophyta; class Magnoliopsida; order Asterales; family Asteraceae; genus Saussurea; species Saussurea involucrata. The sequence goes on along the minus strand of CM066312.1, from coordinate 68,742,760 downwards.
GATGTGATGGACTCTTTAATTAGAGAAACATGTGGCCTTCAAGTTTCCGGTGACCAACTGAAAAATTTCTTGATGGGTACCAATAATGATCCGGAAAGCGAAACTGTGATGCACTTAAATGCAGTGCCATCATACAAAAGGTTTCGACGATTAGTTGTTTAGGATTTGGGGACACTTGTAGGTTCCCAGATTCACGTTGTATCATATTAATGGTAGTGAAATAAACAGCGGAAGCATATTAAATAAAGCCATTAAAATGAGTGATTGTGTAAACGATAAATGAACTATGAGAATCAAATATTGAACAGTAAAATGATAACAGGATCAGATATAAAAGCTGCTCATATATTGATAATGAATCACACCAAGAACATGTTCGAGTGTGTTCGGAAATCTCATAGGACAACAATATCGTACGGAGGTAGTGCTCGGGATTGCTGCAGTGTGTGCTTAAACAATTGTGGAAAAACTACTCTTCCCAAAGCTTACTATTGTTTGTTTCACTACCTCTCTATTTATAGCCCTGGAAAAGTGAAGGCAGTGTACTATCGTACCCTAGAATGACACGTGGAAAGTGTGTCTCCTATTTTTAGGGCATACGTGGAAAGTATGGACACTTGTCTAACACTTGGGATTTCCTACGAGACTTAGGCTGACAGAGGTCTTCACTTCACCAGAGCTCTTTCGCAAGAGCTCTGTTGGTCTTCTGTTAAACACTTGTTCTTCTGTTGGAAGTCTTCGACAGAGCTCTGTTGAGCTCTGTTGGTCTTCTGACTTGAACTTCTTCCGAATCTTGTCTGATCTCTGTTGGTCTTCTGACTTGAACTATTTTCAATACTTTTACATAACAGATACTTGGGGCCAACAATCTCCCCCTAAGTATTGAAAATAAAAATTTACAATTGACAAGAGATTAAACAAAAGAACAGAGAACTTTTACCTCTGTCGAAGCCTTGCACTAATCTTTTGGAATATTACATTGAGATTTAAAAGACCCGTACATTTAAGCATAATTATCTCCCCTAAGAATTCTGTCGAATCTTCTGATTAGAGTGCGGAAGTCCAGCATCAGATCAATCTGGTCGATGAAGAGTTTCTGTTGTTCTTCTGGACACTTGTTTCTTGGGAGATCTTGGATTATGTTCTTGAGGTATACTAGCGACTCACTTGAGTACTTGTGGGCTTCAGCTGCTCTGATGGCCTTCTTTGTGCCCTTCTATCGACAGACAAAGACTGGAGGATCTTCTACTACGGTTCCAGTTCTGTGATGGCCATAACCCTCAAGGTTTTCATTTGGTGGTGCAATCGCTAGTTTCTCTACTTCAAACTCTATGCCTAGCTGATAATCAATCTGTATTCTGAGATTGATGTGCTCTTGCATAGCGAATCTGACTTCTGGTAGTGTAGTTCTGGCCGGTGTGTATCTTTCTGAGAAGTTCAAGCAATATGCGTGGAGTAAGATCAGGTCATATGGGTTCATAAGGACGAGATCATTGTCATTGAAGATTTCATTTCTGCCTTCTGTTGATTCCACAGTATACTCATGGTATGTGACCCTGTCGTGTTGAAACTTCTTGTGCTTGATGTCTAGAATTCTGCGGATACCGAAGTTTATATTGATGGCTCTGTTCTGATTTGACTTGGTTTGGATGAACTTTAGCCTTGCATCAGAAATGGTGTTTATTCTGATTGGGTTGAGGTATGGGTTAATGGGTACGGCATTTACAGGGATGATGTCTCTGTCAGCATATAGAAATACAAATACCGTTTCTAAGGCAGGTTTTTCGGTATGAAAGGTAGAGGTTTCTGGGTTGTGTACAGTTACCATTGGGTTTGGGTCATCATGGGTTTCTGCCATAAGAGTGTCGATGTGAGCAGATTTCTGAGTAGCTTGAGGTTGGGCTTGACTTGTTTGTCTTTCAGCAGAGGATGGGCCTGTCCTCTCTGGTACTTTTGTTGGAGAAGTAGGAGGGGTATCTAGGCAGATGATCTTTGGTGGTTCTTATGTTGACTCTTCTGTCGGTTTGATGACTCTGTTCTTGAACATGTAGTCAAATGCCACTTCAGTCATATCTGTCATGATTTCCTCTGTTATCCCCTTTTCTCCTTCTGTAGTCTCTGCCTCAGTTGCTTCTGTGATTTTCCCTTTACCCTTGGCTTCTCTTTCTTTTTCAACCTCTTTCTCTTTCTCCTTCTCTTTCTTCTTCTCCTTCTCCCCCTTTTGTTGTTCTGAGGACTCACCCTGTTGATTGTCTGATTGACCTTCTTGAGCATCTTCGAATTCATCATCATCGTCAGAATCGTCAATTCGAGCTGCTGGTGAGGACTGAACAACAAACTTCAGACCAGCTTTGTGTCTCTTGCTTGATGGTTCGTCTGTGGGTGCTTCTTCTGCAGGTCTTTTCGATGTAGAGGTAGCCTGTAACATAATATCAGTAAAGTTTGAGGCTGCCTTTGCTATTACATCTTCTACCTCTGTTGCAGCACCTCTGATCTCGTCTACATGAGCCTCAAAGTTGAACTTGTGAGTATCAAGGGACGCTTTCACGTGTTTTTCTGTTTCCTTAGCTTTCATTACAAATTTTGATGAGATCGTCATCATTCGGCTAAGAATTGATTTTCTGAAGTCTCCCATTTGTCCAACTGTCATGGGTAGGTCATTTGGGTTAGGGCTGGAGATGTTGAGTGGAGTAGCAGATGAGGTGGTTGCTTCTTTTATGGATTCCTTAACAGAGTTGGTAATTATCTCTGTCAAGGTTCTGACATTAGATTCTGAAAGAATAACCGTCGGGATGGGAAGGGTTCTGTTCATCTGCGCTGTGTGGTTCTCTGTTATGAGTCGCTTTAGGTCTGCAAGATCTATAGAAGTCTTTTTAACTTCCTCTGATCTGACTGATCTTAGGTCGGCTATCTCTGTTATCAGCTTTGCGATCTCTTCTCCTCTTACCCTTTCAGACTCTGTTCTGAGTGCTTCATCCTCGGCATATTTTCGAGTTATTTCAGCATGCTTGTTTGAGATGTTCAGCAGTTCTTCCCTGAGAGAAGCATTTTCCTTGCGGATCAGCTCCTCTTTTTGTTCATTGATAAGTTTATACTAGTTCAAAGAGTTGTTGATACTGTCACAGAAGCTTTTGAACTCTGCTCTTGTGACAGCGTCAACGAGGGTCTCCTTGGTTCAGAGGCGCCTCCGTCAAGAGTTGTGTTGATGTTGGCTCTTGGAGGACTTCCACCTGATCCTTGATGTTCCCTTTGAGGGAAAACAACTACAGGTGTTCTGACCAAAGTTTCCTCTTCCAGCTTAGGTTTTGAAGAAGGAAATCTGGTGTGATGAGAAGCATTTGGATCAAGCAATGTCTTCCCTTGTTCTACTATGGTCTCCCATTGTCCCTGAGTCGGACAGATGCTACGTGAGATTACAAAGATCTCTGGTCTATTTTGTGTGGAGTCTAAATGAGCCACAGAGGCATCATCGTGTGGAGGTGACCTATTGATGTTCTGGGGCGAATGAACATCACTACCAAAGATAGTTTCCCCGGCTTCGTGCGTACCAGAGGCATGAAGAGGTGCCTCTGATGGTATAGGCTGGTTGGGGTTCGAGGTGTGCACCTCTGTTTCAATAATCCTTTGGTCTTGATCACCAGGATTAGATTGTATGGAAGCACTAGGATTTTGGTTAAGGTTACCCTCAGATGTGCTCTGTTGAGCATCTTTTTCTATTCTCACATTTTCCTCGGCTCCTATGACTGTAGAACTCTCTGGATTCTCTCTGATGTTTCCTTCTTGCTCATCATTATCAGAAGAGATAGTTTCTACCTCTGGTGTTTCTTGTACTTCCTCATGGACAGCCTCTCTAGGAGATGCTCTGTCCTCTACTTCCTCTCTTCTAGAGGAAGACCCCACTTCTGGTACTCTTGCCTCTGGTCTGTTAACTTCCTCACCAATCTCCTCACTCAAGCTCTCCAAGGAAGGCTCAGATCCTAAGTATGCTGGGTTTCTCACCTCAGGTTCTTGAGGTTGAGCAGCACTCTGATAGTTTTGGATAGAGATGTGGTCAGGACGATAAGGGCAAGCATTGTACCTGGAATTCTTCTTATGAAGGGGTATTCGCCAGAAGTGGTGGGGAGGAATTTTGACATCGTCCAAACAGGTGTTGAGCGACCCTGATGAGTTAGTTCCAGTCTGTCGAAGGCTCTTCTGATCACCAGACTGATAAAGCGTGGAAACTTGATCATCTTCAAGAACTTGTGGGATCCAACGACTCCTCCTCTTGCGATGGATGAGGTTTTTGTGTTTACAACCGTAAGAATATCGTTGTAGAGAATGCTGGCGTAGTCAAAGTTTCGATTGAAGAACAATCCATACATGATTTGTAGGATTTCTGTTGTGGCTTGGTCTTGACTACCAGATTTGCCGGTAAGGGTTCTGTTTAAGGTGGAGAACATGAAATTCCACATAGTGGGTAGATTCTGTCGCTTGAACTCTCCAATCCTATTCAGATCCTTGTTGTAACCCAGAAACTTCATGAAATCAAGAAGAACAGCTGTTTTTGGTGGTTTCTCATAGGCGTCTATTCCTAGATGTCGTTTGGTTTTCATTCGGAAGATTCTTCTTAAGGTACTTGCTCTAATGCGGATTGTTCCCGCTCCTCCATTACTTGCGTTGACGCTCCCAACTATCCCGTCTTGTTCTTCGATGTATTGGCATGTGGTCCACCATTGTTGGACATAGATCGCTGGAAGGTGGTCATCGAACTCTGTTAGGGCTCTGAAGATGTCAGAGTTTCTAAAGAACTCAATGAAGACGTGATACAGGGGTAGATAGAGTCCTGGAGTGGGATCGAATCTGTAGTTGTTGTCAGCAAACTTGTATGGAAGAACAATAATATCATCGGTGGGTTCTATTCGGCTTGAATCAGCAGAGTTTTGGGGTTCCGCCATTGTTGCAGGTTTGGGTTTTCTTGAAGAACACTGAGGATTTAAGTAAAAGAGGGAAAGGTGAAACGTTTAGGAAGTTTAGAAAAGAAATGGGTCAAGGTTATGGATATTTATAGTCATAACTTGTGGCTGGGTAATCGCCGTAGATACTGTAGGCACTCAAGTGTCAGAAGGTGGAGTGGCCTGAATTATGTATCGTGGGGACAGCTAGTGGTTTAGCTTTCAATTAGAGAGTGCCACGTGGATTTGTTCTGACCACTTTTGTGCAAGTAAACCGTCGCGGTTAGAGATGTGTGGGTAACAAGTGGTTGACGCTTAGAAATAACCCGCACCTCTGATGACGTTACTTCTGATGACGTGGCATAAAACTGACAGAGCTCTGTTCGAGCTTTGCAAGTTTTTGCTTCTGATGAGTGACCCTTTAGTACTCCTTTGGTATTTCACCTTAACCCAAAAAACATTTAAAATTCTGTATCTGATGAGGAAATGGTCAAAGAACAATAACAGAACTGACTTTGAAAATTTCACAGAGTTCTGGTGAGAAACAACAGAGTCTCTGGTGAAATATCAGAGTTTTGTTGGGTTCTTGACTTTATCAAAGGATTTTCATCAGAACAGGTTTTCCCCCTTTCTTCAAAAAGATTTGTCAATAAAAAAAAGCAAAGTCAATTTGGATTTGGAAGTATGAGTACTGACTTGCTCCCCCTAAAACCATGCATTATCCTTCTTTTAAGCTCCCCTAGAAAATTGAGCTTAAACCAAAAAAAACTTTTGTACAAATAAAATTTTATACACAAACAGAATGTTCACCGAAAGCGTGTTGAAAAAGTATGCTTGACAGAGTTCTAGTGAACAACAGAAGCTCTGTTGAACTATCCTACCCAACTGTTTGACAGAGCTCTGGTAGGATCATCAGAGGCTCTGTTGAGTTGAACAGAGTTAGGAGGATAAGTTCAGCATACCCAGTTTGCTGATTAAGAAGTTAAACATCCTTTCATCAAGGGCTTTTGTAAACAAGTCAGCAAGCTGAAGATCAGTTGAAACAAAATACATTTCAATAGTTCCTTTTTAACATGATCCTTTATGAAGTGGTACCTTATGTCGATGTGCTTAGTTTTCGAGTGTTGAACTGGATTGGCTGTTATGGCAATGGCACTCTTGGAGTCGCATAGAATTGGAATTTTACCATATTCCAAGCCATAATATTTGAGTTGTGTTTTCATCCATATCACTTGAGAGCAACAACTAGCAGCAACAACATATTCTGCTTCTGCTGTAGAGGTTGAAACACAGTTCTGTTTCTTGGATGTCCAACTCACCAACTTTTCTCCAAGCAGTTGGCAGCTACCAGAAGTACTCTTTCTGTCATTCTTGCATCCTCCATAGTCTGAATCTGTATATGCTACAAGCTCGAAACCAGAGTTAAGAGGATACCAGAGACCCAAAAATTGAGTCCCTTTCAGATATTTAAAGATACGCTTGACAACTGTTAAATGAGTTTCTGTAGGATTTGCTTGAAATCTGGCATAGAGACAGGTTGCAAACATTATATCAGGTCTGCTGGCAGTTAAGTACAGAAGTGACCCTATCATGCCTCTGTAGTACTTGACATCTGTTGGTTCACCATTAAGATCAAAGTCAAGCTTAACTCCAGTGGCAATAGGAGTTTTCATTGGTTTTGAATCATATAGCTTATATTTTTTCAACATATCAGAGATGTACTATGACTGACTTATGAAAGTCCCTCTGTCTGATTGTTTAACTTGTAAACCAAGGAAGAAAGAAAGTTCTCCCATCATGCTCATTTTGAATTCGCTTTTCATTAAACTTTCAAACTTATCACAGTACTCCTGCCTTGTAGACCCAAAGATAATATCATCAACATATATTTGTACCAGAAGTATATCATTCTTATACCTTCTAAAGAATAGAGTTTTATCGATTGTACCTTTCTCGAAGTGATTGACCAACAGAAATTTGGACAGAGTTTCATACCAGGCTCTGGGAGCTTGCTTAAGGCCGTACAGAGCTTTGTCTAACTTGTAAACGTGGTCTGGAAACTCTGAACATTCAAAACCAGGTGGTTGCTGGACATAAACTTCTTCTTGCAGTTTGCCATTCAGAAAGGCAGACTTGACATCCATTTGGTAGACCTTAAAACCCTTATGAGCAGCATAGGCTAGGAAGATTCTGATGGCTTCTAGCCTAGCCACAGGTGCAAAGGTTTCGTCATAGTCAATGCCTTCTTCCTATCTGTATCCCTTTGCAACTAGACGAGCTTTGTTTCTGATGATAATCCCATCTTCATCCTTTTTGTTTCTAAACACCCACTTGGTTCCAGTGGCCATTTTGCCTTTTGGGAGTGGAACCAAGGACCAAACTTTATTTCTTTCGAATTCTAGTAGCTCTTCTTGCATAGCTTCGATCCAATTTGGGTCCTCTAGGGCTTCAGAAATCTTCTTCGGCTCAATCATGCTTAAAAAATTTACAAAGAAGGCTTAATTGATTGTGGCCGATCTTGTCTTCACACCATCTTCAGCAGCACCAATGATAAGATGATGAGGATGATCCTTTGTCCATCGTGTCATGGGAGCATGGACAACAGGCGGGGTTTGTGCTTCTGATGTGAAAAGACGAACTTCAGCATCAGAGCTCTGTTGATTAGGACCAGGGCTCTGTGGCACACGACTTTAGAGAGTGGCCTCATTGCTCTGAGAGTCATTAACAGGGCTCTGTGAAGGTGAGCTTTCAAACAAGGAGTCTCTGCCAATATTAGTTAGCAAAGGTGATGATGTCCTTGCTCAGGTCCTCTCTCGTTCTGATGTGGTTCCTCATTTCTCTGTATCACTCCTGTAGACAGAGAAGTAGATGGTGAAATATTAGAGGGACCAGTGAGAGATGTACCTGTCAGATTCTGTTCTGTTGAGTTCTGAGCTTGATCTCCTCTGTTGATGTTATCAGAGGAATCATCATCATTGAAGAAATCGTTGAACATGAGATTGATATCTTCTTCCCTTATTTTTGAAGAACTTGTCTTTTTCTGTTCTGTCTGTGTCCCCTCTGTTGATTTACGATCAGAGGAGCTCAATGTGCTTTCATCAAAGGACACATTTACACTTTCTTGAATGACCCGACATCTGGAGTTGTAGACTCTGTAGGATTTAGGGGTTAAGGAGTAACCAATAAAGATTCCTTCGTCTGCTTTCTTATCAAACTTTCCCAGCTGATCTCTGTCATTCAATATGTAGCACTTGCAACCGAAAACATGAAAGAATTTCACGTTTGGTCTTCTATTGTTGATGAGTTCATAAGGAGTCTTCTTAAATCTCTTTACTATCACAACTCTTTTTTGGGTAAAACAGGCTGTTGAGACTGCTTATGCCCAGAAGTTTATTGGAAGGACAGAGCCAGTCAACATGGTTCTGGCGGCTTCTACCAGTGTTATGTTCTTTCTTTCCACAACTCCATTCTGTTGTGGAGTTCTTGCAGCTGAAAAGTTCTGGGAAATACCTTCCTCTGATAGGTAGGTATCAATTTTGGCATTCTTGAATTCTGTTCCATTATCACTTCTCAACTTTTGCACTTTTAATCCTAACAGAACCTGTATCCTTCTCAACTAACTTATCAAAATTTATGGGACATCAGATTTTACTCTGATGAACTCAATCCAAGTATATCTAGAATATTCATCAATTAAAACAAGGATATACTTCTTGCCCGACAGACTTTGCACAGACACTGGACCACAGAGATCCACGTGAAGCATATGCAAAGGTCTGGGACAACTATGATCACTCTTTGTTCTATGTGAAGATCTTTTCATCTTACCCAGTTCACAAGCAGAACAGAGATTGTCTTTGTCAAACTTCAGAGAAGGTAGTCCTTTTACTAATTTCAGTTTCACGAGCTTGTCAAGGTTTTGAAAGTTCAAATGGGCAAGTCTTTTATGCCAGAGCCAGACATCTTCATTTTTCAAAGACACTAAACAGAGTTTTTCTGTTGTAGAGTTTTGGTTTGGTTTAAAATTCATTTTGTAAAGATTGCCTTTTCTGTCTGCTCTTAAAAGTTCTTGACCAGACTCGGAAAGTAACAAGGAACAACATTTCTTCCTGAAATTGACATCAAATCCGTGATCACAGAGTTGACTTATACTGAGAAGATTATGATTTAATCCTTCAACATAAGCAACTTCAGAGACTGAAACACCACCATTTACTAATGTACCATAACCTTTAATCTGTCCGCCATTGTCTCCTCCGAAGGTTACTGCACTTCCCATCTTGTTCTTAAAAGAAGTTAACAGCTCCTTATTCCCCGTCATGTGCCTGGAGCATCCAGAATCCAAGTACCAGATCTGCACATGAGGTTTCTGCAAGACAAATTAGTTCTTTTTAGGTACCCATTGCATAATGGGTCCTTTCCTGTTAGGCTTAGGTGGGTTGACAGACTTTTCTTTGGGCTTTCCATACTGTGATGGTGTGCCAGAGGTTTTCCTCTGTGTATTCTGAACAGTCGTGGGATTTTTATTTTGAACGTACTGATTCAGAACACAGTGGGGACCATTCAGATGATTTTGCAATTTTAGTAGCGGTTGAATACAATTGCAGTTGATGGAACATGACTGATGCACATTGTTTTTATTCAAAAACTGTTTGAATGGAGCTTGATTCTGAAAGATTTTAGGACCAGATGTCTTTGTATACAATTTGTCCTGGTTCTGTTTCTTAAAACTGTTATTCCTAGAAACAGACTCTGTTGACATGAAGCTCTTTGGAATAGATTCATTTGACCAGAAAGGATTTCTTCTTTGATTTACACCAGAATTTGGAATAGATCTGTTGTTTGCTATCCATTTTCCCTTCTGTTCTGGTGTGAATTTTACTGGTTTGAAAGCAAGAGGAACATTTGGGTTTACTAAAACACTTTTGTTTTTCTCTCTCTTCTCCACTTCTACTGCATTAGAAGCAAGAATCTTAAAAACTTTGTTGTTAAACTCAGTTACCGGTATAAACCTTGATTGTTTCTTGAAGAAAGAAACATCCTCTTTTAGATCCGTAGATTCTATCGGTATCTTCTTTAACTTGTGTAGAATTTTATTTTGACCACAAAAGATATGTTCATCTACTTCAGAGTCAGAGTCACTGTTAGAGCCTAGAAAGTCTCTGGTGGCTCTGTCAGAAGTTTTAGTTTCAATGGGTATGATAGAGATATTTGTTTTGACAGTTCTGAACCTTCTCAACTTTGGCTTTAAAGAATCTGAAACAAATCTTCCTCAAAAGATGTTCTTATGGATTCAGGGGTAGAAGAGAAGACGGGGGCTTCTGGATTGAGTTTGCTCTGTGGGATTTCAACAGAGGACTCAGTCACAGAAGTAACAGACTTTTGTCCTTTGAATGAGTTGAAGTTAAAAATCTCTTTTGTATCCAACTCCTTGACAGAGTTAGGAAGTATGATTCTAGCTCTTCCTTGATCAAGAATAAATTCTGAGGATGGTTTTAAAACCTTTTGATGATCAGAGGAATCATAACTGACGTTCCTAAAGTCAAGATTTCTTGGTTTTGAGAAAGCATCTGAAGTTTTGGTTCTTTTGAAAACAGAATTACCAGATATCACGTCCTCTTGGATTTTCCCAACACAAAAGGCAGAGGACAGAGATGTCTTCTTCCTTTCGTCATAGGGAGCAAGGTCAGAGAAACCAAGACCCTGCGTATCCATCTGGGAATTTATCTTGATGTGCACATCTTGTGCATCCTGGTACTTTTTAATCTGAATTTCTTTTCTCTGTAGAGATTGATGCAGAATTTCCCTTTCTCTTTGAAAATAATCAGTTAGAGCAACAGAATTAAGTCTCTTTGTTTCAGACTTCTGTTTCAAAACGTTTTCATATTCGTTAATTTTGTCAGAAAACAGGCTATCTTTCTTCTTTTGCAAGATTTCTAGCTCATATTTTTCTTTGAAGATTTCTTCCTTTTCTTGTTCCAAGAGAGTTTTCTCTCTCTTGTAAAAGGACAGATCCTTCTGAGCTAGCTTTCTTAGCTCTTTTTCTTTAGAAAGTTTTTGTTTAAGAAGTTGAAATTCCTCATTCAGCATAGAAACATGCATTTCTAATTCTGAGTCAGACTTGGATTCAGATGAACATACCTTGGCACTGGGTCTGGTGGTCTCCAGCGCTCTGTCGTTAGACTCTGTCGTAGTAAGAGCAAATGCATGAGCTAGATCTTCTTCTTCTGTTGTTCCCTTCGTTATCTCTGGTTCTCCAGTCATCCAGTCAACAGCTTCTTCTAAACTTTCATCATCCACAGCAACTCCACAAAAGTTGGCTTGTTCTGGTTCATCATCAGAGGATGAATCAGAAACCCAGTTCTCCATTTCAGCAACATAGCTTCTTTCTCTGTAGTTGTACTTGTATTTGTTTTTGTAGTAGTCCTGGTCTTTTACCAGTTTGCCTCTACAATTAACAGAGAAGTGCCCAGGTTTGCCACATCTGAAGGAACGTCCGTCATTCTGATTGATAGGTTGAGCAGCATCGGCCTTCTGTTGTGCTGGTGGATTTTCTCTTCTGTTTTGTGGAGGTTGTCTTTGTTCTGTGGTAACGCTGTTGTTACTTTGTTCTGGTACAGCGTATTCTCTTCTGTCTTGTTTTCTCTCGTATCTACCTCTTCTGTCAAACTTATTGCCAAATCTCTTGTTAAATTGCTGAGTTATTAGAGCAAGAGATTGAGCAAAAGCTTGAATGTCATCATCCTCTGATGAGCTTTCCTCTGTATCACTCTCTGCAACTAAACTTTTCTTTCCTTTCTTTTTAACTGACTTATCTTTCTTTTTCTCTCTGTTTGAACTCTCTCTGTTGGACTTTTCTGATGTGGTTTTCTTAGAATCAGAAACTAAAGCAATTGGGCATGCAATGGTGGATTTGCCTTTTTGCTTGACAACATCCTTCTCTTGTGCGGCCAAAGTGCCATATACATCTGTTAGAGACCATGCATCTAAGTCCTGGTTAGCTTGTAAAGACATGGACAAATTTAACCATTCATCATTCAAACTTTTCAAAAAGAGAACATTGTTATCTTCCTTCGACCTAACAACCCCACATTTTTTGCATTTGTTGATCAACACAATAAATCTGTTGTAGGTTTGTTGTAAGGTTTCCTCAGGAAGTGCCTTGAAATCGTTGTATTCATTTATACATTGGGTCCTTCTGTTCTTTTGGGTCTTGATACCACCCTCAAGTTGGTTAAGAAGTTGATCCCAGATTTCCTTAGCAGTAACACATGAATCTAGTTCTTGAAATATTTCGTTTGGAATGGCCATTATCAGTAGTCTGACTGCTTTAAGATCATTTTCCATTTTTAGATTTTCCTCATCAGTAAAACCTGTGGTTTTAATCTCATAATGAGCTGGAATCTCAGCAGTAGTTCCTGTTGCGGGTACACGAGGAACAAAAACCATGGGTTGGTATGGTCCATCCGTGACAGATCGCATTAAGTCTTTATCCATACCATCGAAAAAGTTGACCATCCTGATCTTCCACTGAGCATATTCATCTCTCAGAAGAGTAGGAGGTTTTGTTAAAGAACCAGCAGTATATATAGCGTTTATACCGTTGTTCGCCATTTTGAGAAAAACAGAGTATAGTTGTTACAAAATGATTTTCAACTCAGAGATGAGTTTTAAACTGTAACCAACGGAACAGTAACTTCTGAGAGAAACGTTTAAACTAAGCTAGAAAGCTTTAAACACGGTTATATGACCTCTGAAAGCTTGTTTAGACTAGGAAGCAGAAAAAAAACAGAGTATGTAATGAAGCTTTTAAAGACACAAACACAATCAACAACAGTGAGTCAACCTTGGTAGATTGGATCGTTTGGTTTAAGAAAACCAAAGAAGCTCTGATACCAATTGTAGGTTCCCAGATTCACGTTGTATCATATTAATGGTAGTGAAATAGACAGCGGAAGCATATTAAATAAAGCCATTAAAATGAGTGATTGTGTAAACGATAAATGAACTATGAGAATCAAATATTGAACAGTAAAATGATAACAGGATCAGATATAAAAGCTGCTCATATATTGATAATGAATCACACCAAGAACATGTTCGAGTGTGTTCGGAAATCTCATAGGACAACAATATCGTACGGAGGTAGTGCTAGGGATTGCTGCAGTGTGTGCTTAAACAATTGTGGAAAAACTACTCTTCCTAAAGCTTACTATTGTTTGTTCCACTACCTCTCTATTTATAGCCCTGGAAAAGTGAAGGCAGTGTACTATCGTACCCTAGAATGACAAGTGGAAAGTGTGTCTCCTATTTTTAGGGCATACGTGGAAAGTATGGACACTTTTCTAACACTTGGGATTTCCTACGAGACTTAGGCTGACAGAGGTCTTCACTTCACCAGAGCTCTTTCGCAAGAGCTCTGTTGGTCTTCTGTTAAACACTTGTTCTTCTGTTGGAAGTCTTCGACAGAGCTCTGTTGAGCTATGTTGGTCTTCTGACTTGAACTTCTTCCGAATCTTGTCTGATCTCTGTTGGTCTTCTGACTTGAAGTATTTTCAATACTTTTACATAACAGATACTTGGGGCCAACAACACTTATTCTAAAGTCTCAACCATCATCACATATACCACCACAACTTGAGCTCAAACTGTTGCTATCACATCTAGAGTATGCATACTTGGGAGACAAGGAAACACTACCGGTGATTATATCATCCAAATTGAGTTATGAGAATAAAGAGAAGCTACTTAGAGTTCTGAGAGAGCATAAAACTGAAATTGGATGTACAATAACCTATCAAAAAGGTTTGAGTCCAACCTTTTGTACACATCGAATCAATCTTGTAGAAGGGCACCGACCTGTAGTTCAACACCATCGTCGGCTCAACCCGAATATGAAATAAGTGGTCTGCATGGAGGCCTTGAAACTCCTTGATGCTGAGATTATCTACCCGGTTCCTGATAGCCCGTGGGTGAGCCTAGTCCAAGTAGTACCGAAGAAGGGTGGTATCACTATTGTCCGGAACAACAACAATGAGCTCATTCCTTCTTGGACAGTTACGGGGTGGAGAGTATGCATAGATTATAGAAAGTTGAATGATGCCACTCGAGAGGACCACTTTCCACTTCCATTCATTGATTAGATGTTAGAGAGACTGGTGGGCATGAGTATTCAGGGTATAATCAGATACCGATAGCCCTGGAAGATCAAGACAAGACAAGCTTTACATGCCCGTATGGTACCTTTGCTTACCGGAGGATGCCTTTCGGATTATGTAATGCTCCAACAACTTTCCAGAGATGTAGCAGACGATCAAGATCTTTATGGACGACTTTTCAGTTTTCGGACCCTCATTCATGGTGACTGAAGGACTAGTGTTGGGCCTAGTATTGAACTGGGAAAAATGTAAAGAAACGAGCCTAGTATTGAACTGGGAAACATGTCACTTCATGGTGACTGGAGGACTAGTGTTGGGCCACAAAGTATCAAAAGCGGGAATAGAAGTAGACAAGGCAAAGGTGGAAGTGATCGAGAATTTACCATATCAAAATTCCGTAAAGGGAGTACGGAGCTTCTAGGGATACGCCCAGTTCTACCGGCGCTTTATAAGGATTTCTCAAAAATAACTAAACCTTTGTGTTCTTTACTTTCTAAAGATGCAAAATTTGAATTCACTAACGATTGCATTCATGCTTTTGATAGGTTGAAGAAAGAACTGATCTTAGCACCAATTCTCACCACACCTGATTGGAGTCTTCCGTTAGTCCTCATGTGTGACGCAAGTGACATGGCAGTTGGAGCAGTGTTGGGCCAAAGAAAAGACAAAAGGATGCATGTGATCTATTATGCCAGCAAGACACTATACGATGCTCAAGTCAATTACGCTACTACCGAAAAGGAATTACTAGCCGTTGTCTATGCGTGCGAAAGTTTTGATCCTATCTAGTTGGTGCCAAGGTAATAGTGCACACTGATCACTCAGCTTTGAAATATCTGATGACCAAGAAAGACGCAAAGTCGAGACTCATCCGTTGGGTACTTCTACACCAAGAGTTTAATTTGGAGATTCTGGATAAGAAAGGATCAGAGAATAAAGTGGCAGACCACTTATCTAGGCTTGAAGGGAGCGAGGAGCAAAGCAAAGACAAATTGATCATCAATGATTCATTCCTAGACGAGCAACTCTTGAAGGCCAGTCACTCAGAGCCATGGTATGCCGATCTAGTGAACTACTTGGTGGACCGGTCATGGCATACAACATTAGTTCACATCAAAAGAAGAAATTATTCTCCAATGCAAAACGATACTATTGAGACAAACCATATCTCAATAAGTTGTGCGCTGACGGTATGATCCGAAGATGTGTGCCGAACGAAGAGAAGGATTCCATTCTAACTCATTGCCATACGTTAGAATGTGGAGTCCACTATAGTCGGGGTTCTTTTGGCCCTCTATGTTCAAGGAAACGAGAGAGTTCATCTCGCGATGTGACCGCTGTCAGAGGTTCAGGAACATTACAAAGAAAGATGAGATGCCCATGAAGATTTTTATGGAAGTAGAGCTATTCGACATGTGGGGGATCGACTTCATGGGACCGTTTCTGAACTCATTCCGTAATGAGTACATACTAGTAGCGGTGGATTACGTGTTTGTTGGTCCCGAAGGGTTATACAAGTTTGTAGAAGGGGGGGGGGGGGGGGTTGAATACAAACACACGATTTTTACTTTTCTAAATTGTTTATTGATAAATCAAGACAATTTACAACTTGTTGCGGAACAAGATTAAGGATTAACCTAATCTAAACAAGTTAAGAACACTAAGTTTCTTGCACTAGAATAAGATAGAAAGGAGATAAGGAAATTACGAATAATAACCTAACACACAATAGTAAGGAAGAATAAGAAGATGGCTGAGCGCACTTCATTTCTGAAGTAGGGTTCTTCTTATATACTGCATGCATTTAATGCATGGTAGTATTGCTTTACACGTGGCAGCAGCTGAGTGGTTGCATGTCATTGACCTTTGTAGACAACCTTAGTAGCCGCATGGTGCACAGTGTAGAATCAGAGTTTGTTGTACGATCATAGACAAAAAGGATGTCCGTTCTGACAGTTCGTACGGAGACGTGCAAGGGAGGTAAGACAATAGTACTTTGTAAGGAGACTTCATGATCAGCTTTCGTTGAAACAGTTCTTTATCAGCGAATGATAAAGTTCAGCGATTGCTGAAGTCTTCTACTTGATACTTCACGTTGAGTGGACAAATCTTGGCTTCGTTGATATCCGCATCAGTTCATTAGTAGACTTGTCGCTGGTTCTTGAGCTTGATCTTCGACTTCAGCGTAGAACATATGTTGACGTGAAACTTATCTTCAGGGATCATAAGTAAACAACTATAACATGTCAGTTATCATCTCATAGACTGAACAGGCTCAGAGCTACTCGATGAACAGAGTTCGCTGACTATTTAACTTTAAAGAGCGAGAGTTACTATCAGCGGTACTGAAACAGTCTTAGTACTTATCAGCGATAGTGAAACTCTAATACATATCATTTACTTACAATTTTCACTAAGTGTTAAGAGAGGGTCATTATCAAATCACTGAGGGTTTGGATCAACAATCTCCCCCTATTTGATTATGACATAGCAACAAAGAAAATTGCTAATTAATGAAAACATAAGGATAAAAAGAACTCATAAAATATTTGTCCCTTTTACTGTTTTCTGGGATCTTTTCAGTACTGATGGAGTAAAGTACATTCGCTGAAATTTTTCTTTAAACTTCGTAAAGGTTACAGAGGGAAGTGGAAAAATCACAAGTACAACAAATAAAATTACAAATACAAAAGATATAGACAGATAAAGATAGAAAGAATTACAAGGCGATCCTATCCGTCAAAAGGTTCTTCCTTGATGAGAAGTTCATCGAGGGTCTTTGATGTGGGAATCATTCAGTCAGGGACTGTTACACCTTGATCCTTTTTGTTCTTTGCTTCTTCAAATATCAGGGGCTTGAGGTGACGTGCCTGAATGTCACGTCTGACTTAACACCAGTATATTAGGTCTCTGAGTTGTTCGATGGGAGTGATTGGAAGCTCAGATATGAGTTGAAAATGTTGTCGTCCATAGCAGTCTAGAAAGAAGATGCCATAAGGTTCACTTAAGACTTTTCCAGGGATGAAAGTTTCTCCAGGAGGCAGGGAGGTGTCAAGTACTGAGAGGTCAGGGTCACGACCAAGTACTTCTTCGCGTGAGAAACCTATACCTGTTTCATTCCATATAGCAGGACCTGAGTCTGAGGTTTTCTTTTTCTTTGCAGAGGCCCTTCTTTGTTGTGGTGGAAGAAGAGTGGAAGGAGGAATATCCACAGCAGAAGAAACCAAGTCGATCTGAGAATTTAAAATTTTCTCAACATGACTCTTGAACTTTGAGGGAGATCGTTGAATGGCTAATTTCACTTCCAACCATTCAGAGAAACCAAATTTCTCTAATGTAGCAGCGTAAAAGGTTTGCTTGGTCTTGTCTTCTCTAAATACGTCAACTTCAACAACAGGAACGTCTACGAACAGTTTTCCTCTGATAAGTACCTTGATGATTTTGGATGGTCGAGATCGATAGTTCAGCATTTCTTTACACCATTCCAAAGTCGAATCAGATACCTTAGTCTTTTCTTCAACGATCCTTTGGGCATCATCCCATAGCTGACGTTGGGCATCAATGGGAGTTCTTTTCAGCGCGGGGTCTTTCACCGATTGTTGGACAAGCTGGATGGCGAGAGCCTTATCTTTTTCTTTAGCTTCCTTCTTTTCGGCGAGTAATCGTTCAGCTCTTAAATGATCCTCGTATTCTTTCCTTGATATCCTGAACTTTGTGGGAACAGGGATTTTGGAGCGAGGAAGAATGATTCGCTGATCTTCAAGCTGTTTGATCATTGCATCTCTCTTTTCTTGATCCTCTTCACTTAGCTTTTGAGGAGCAAAGGAATGTCTGTTTTTGTGAGAGAGCAGATGTTCTTCAGGTTCATCAGTCTTAGTGGTTAAATCCAAGACTGGGATTATTGGTGTAGTTGTAGGAGCTTCAGCGGGATCCTCAAACAGGGGAGAGGACTAGCTGAAACACATCGATCGTTTAAGTAAGAAAAGTTGGGAAGAAAGAGAAAAGAATAGGGTTTAAGTGTATAGAGGTTTTATGGAGAGGAGGATTGATATTGAGAAGGGATAGAGGAGGGGTGCAGAGTAAGGAAATAAGAGATATTGTACCTGACAAACTGGCTTAATCTGAAGGATAGCCAGATTGCCTTCTGCAGCGAGGCCTTTGTTTTTGCCTTGATCAGCTTCAGATGCTGCAGGCTTTGTCTTCTCCCCTGATGGTTCGTTTATCAAAATCCCTTTCTCAGGGGCCTTCTTGGGCTCAACGAAGAAGAAGTCATCATCATCATCGTCATCATCATCATCTTTAGTGGATGATGATGGTTCTTCATCATCGATATCGATGGGTTTTTCATCTTCAGCTTCTTCTTCTTCTTCAGACTCGACCTCATCAGCAACGGCTTCTTTGTGTTGCTCTTCGAGTTGCTCCCCCTCAGATACAGAGGGAAGTTTCTCGGTTCCCTCAGGGTTTTCAACTCCCTGAGGTTTTGAAGTAGAACCAGCAGTTTCATTTTTCTTCTCCCCCTCATCATTATGGGTAAGGTGTTCAGCTCTCTTCTCCCCCTCTTCCACATTATGAGGAGGGGAGGCAAGAGGAACATCAGCAACACCAGCAGCATCAGTAGTATGAGAATCGCTGTCTTCTTGGCCAGTGAGTCCCATACAAAGTTCAACCACTGTTAAGTTGTCGTCGAGGCCAGATATAGCAGGGGCGAGTTTCCGAAGATCTTCTCTATCGGCCTGAGTAAAGTGAGACTTTGGAGCATCCAGGCAATTGAGTATCTGCTGAAGTAGATCTTTGACCGTCGTAACCTCACCCTTAAGAGTACCAACCTCTGTCTTCAATGATGTGACTTCATTGGACAGAGTGGTGAAGTTTGTTGCGAGTGTGGTGTTGGTGAGGTTGAGATTGTTGACGTTTGAGGAAGTTTTAGCGAGGGTGGTAGCAAAAGTTGCAATGCTGCCATCCACCTTCTTCATATCAGCTTTGGAGGCTTTAGTGTCAACAACCTCGGTCAGCTTCTTGAGGTTCTCTCCAGCGTCTGTAACCGCTGAAGAGTTGGTGGAGATAATGGTGTTGTATGATTCCATCTTTGTTTCCAGGGACTTCAGGGAGGTGTTGATATCCCCCAAATTAGGACCTGAAACAGTTATTAACTTATGAACAGAGGAAAGCTCAGAAGTTTGGGGTTGAGAGAGAGAAATGTTTGGGATAATGTGTATACCTGCAGGCGGGTTGGTGAATTTGTCGAAGCCTTGTAACCCTGAGAAAGTTTCATAGTCGTCTTCAATAGTTCCTTGACGACTGGAAGTACCTGCAGGTCCTGTGTTTTGTTCTATCATCCTCTGAAGATGTTCAGCAGTATTGTCGCTGAGGAAGATGTTTGTTGAGGAGAATAGGGGAAAAGATTGAGTGACCAAAGGAGAGGTGGGAGGAATGATGGTTGAGAAAGTGGGTTGGGTGCGGGGTTCAGCGTTGGATTCGCTGAAAATATCTTCAGTGTCTAGAGAGGCTGAAGGAGGTGGGTTCAGTTCCAAGTTTATAACTTTAGCGTTTAGAGACGCTGAAGCTGGGATGGAAGGGGTGGCTTGATCAGCTGTGGCAGAGCGTACCACTGAACTATCCATCAGCTCTTCAAGATGAGCTGTGGAGTCTTCAGCATGTGAATGTTGGGGGGTTGCTCCTTGGTTTTCTTAATTCTTTTGGAACCAAGTTGGGAAGTAGATTGTTTCCTTTTTCGAGAAGGAGTGGAGGGTGCAACTTGGGTATCAGCGGTGGGGATTTCCACTGAATGAGCCGCAGAAGTAGAAGAAGGAGGATTAAGAATACATAAAAGAGTAGTAAGACGTACCTCGTTTGCCAGCGGCTTGAAGTCGAGCACCTTAGGGCCAACCTGAGAGAGTCTCAGATCACCCTCTTTTGGGTACTTGTCCCCAAGTCCTTGTTGAAAGACGGCGCTGATGAATCTGGGATATGGAACCCATGAATGTCTATCAGCCATATCTACTCTAAACGCAAGATCGTCATAGATGATCGAGGCCCAGACAACATGTAGACCTTTCAGCAATGCATAGCCCATTGCTTGCTGAGGTTGAGCAGCTTGATCAGAGGAGCCACTCTTCGCTGTCATGCAGCTTATTAAGTGTGCGAAGATGAAGTTCATCTCGCTTGGCATTTTGGACTTCTTGATGAGGGTCAGTTTCTTCTCAATTTCCTTGTCCCTCCCTATGTCCCATGCGTAACCCATTGCATCAAAGAATGCAGTGATGGCTTCCCTATCAGCATGGTTTTTGTGGTTAGGCAGAGGAACGAAAGGTTTTTCTTTGGTGGCAGTGGGTAGGCTGAGTGCTCGCCTGATAATGGCAGGGTTGATTTTGGTTGTGCCAAATTTGGTGTCACAGAGAATGTCAATCAAGGAGTTTCTTAGGATCCTTTGATGAAGGAACCTGAGGGTGTCTAGCAGTATACCAGAACTGAGATAGAAGAAATTTATAGGCAGGGGGTATGAAGGTTAAGGATTTGAATAAGCAGCAGGTTTGTAGAAAATTCACAGCATCATCCAGATGCCTGACTTGCTTTTTCGGAGGAAAGTCGAAAAGCGCATAGAGATTTGTGGATTTTGAGAAGTCTACTTTCTCAAGCGTGAACATGACCTGAGGAGCCTTTGGTAGAGTCAGTTTCTCCGTAGCAGGAGATTTCTCAGCGGTAGGAGCAGCAGTAGAAGATGCCATTTCTGTTTAACATATATAAACATGAAGAATAGATGAAGAACAATGTCTTAATGTGGAAAGAATTTCCAATAAGATGTTGTCGAATTTTGTCCATTTCATTCAGACAAAAATGTCTTAACGAAGATTAGGGTTTTCTTGTTTTGAAAAAGAAATGCAAACCCAGTAAAAGTCTTGTTTTCCATTTTCCTTTAGATAAGGATTCTGGAAAAACGTATGAAGAACAAGTTTAATATATTTGATTTAAACTTGAAGAACAACCATGAAAAGGTTGTGTTCATAAAATCATGAAAGAAATGATTTCATTTAAAAAGTTCTTTTGTTTGATCTTTTGAAAACAAGGATAAGATCAGAAACAAGTTAAAACAGGTAAATAATGAGAATATTAACCTGGTTGTCGAAGAAGAAGATGAACAGTTTTCTGGAAAAAGCTCGAGTTCAATAAGCAACAGTAAATCTTTTCTTTCTTGGAGAAGAAGTTCGCGTAAAGGAAAAATATAAACTCGAAATAGTTTATATAGTGAGATTAGAGAGAGAGAAAAACTAGAGCGGGAAAGTTTTTCATCATGACACGGACACGTGTTTGCATTTGATTGGATGGTAAACAAAACGTGCAAACGTGTGTCAGAAAAAGAACGTGCCAGGGTTTATCCGTTGTGATGATGTCACAAACTTCCTTTCATATTTTAGGATGTCTCTGAGGTTTTGAAAGCTCAGGGACTGTTTTGAAAAACATGAAGCACTGAATAGAAAAATCAGTGTTAGTTTAAGAAATTTCAAAGTATTGCTGTTAAGGAAGAGATATTCAGCGATGTGATTTTTTTTGAAATCTTGCATTTACATGCGAATGTCAGCGAGTAAAGAGAGAACATACCTTGATATCAGCGAATCAACTTTGTTCAGAGAGAAGATGATAGAATGGGTTATATAAGTTGGTTTTATCCGATCGCTGATCAAATGTGAACTACTGAAGATTTTACTCTTCAAAGTTCAGCATTCCAAGCTCGCTGATGAGAAAGTTGAATCTTGTCTCATCAAGAGGTTTGGTGAACAGATCAGCGAAATGAAAGTCAGTTGGGATAAAATGAAGTTCTATATCACCATTCATCACATGATCTCTGATAAAATGATACCTGATTTCGATATGTTTGGTCTTTGAGTGTAGCACTGGGTTGTTGGCTATAGCGATGGCACTTGTGCTGTCGCAATAGATTGGAATTTTCGAGAGCTGAGGTCATAGTCTAGTAGTTGATTTCTCATCCACAAGACCTGAGAACAACAGCTTCCAGCGGCTACATACTCAGCTTCAGCAGTTGAGGTGGACACTGAGTTTTGCTTTTTACTTGTCCAACTCACCAGCTTTCCACCCAGGAGCTGATAGCCTCCTGTGGTGCTTTTCCTATCCAATTTGCAACCTGCAAAATCACTATCTGAATAGGCGATTAGATCAAACCCTGAATCTTTGGGATACCAAAGACCTAGGTTCGGAGTACCCTTAAGGTAACGAAAGATTCGCTTTACAGCGATCATATGAGATTCCTTAGGTTCAGCTTGATATCGTGCACACAAACAAGTTGCATACATAATATCAGGTCGGCTAGCTGTAAGATACAGGAGAGAGCCGATCATCCCACGGTACAGTGTGACATTAACAGGTATTCCATTTGAATCCTTGTTTAGTGTCAGCGGTGGTGCCATAGGGGGTTTCATAGCTAAACTCTGAGTTAAATCGAATTTCTTCAGCGTATCTTTAACATACTTTCCCTGATTTATGAAAGTTCCCTTTTCATTTTGCTTTATCTGAAGACCAAGGAAATATGTTAGCTCACCCATCATACTCATTTTATACTCTGCTTTCATTCTATCAGCGAAACGAGTACAAAGGTCAGGGTTAGTAGAACCAAATATATTGTCATCAACATATATCTGAACAAGAATGATATGACCCTTCACTATTCTAAAAAATAGAGTTTTGTCGATTTTACCTCACTCAAAATTTTCAATTAGGAGATAAGAGGATAGAGTGTCATACCATGCACGTGGATCTTGCTTTAAGCCATAAAGTACCTTATCCAGTTTATAAACATAACCTGGACGCTTAGGATCTGAGAATCCTAGAGGTTGTTCCACATAGACTTCTTCATTCAGCTTTCCATTTTGGAACGCTGACTTAACATCCATCTGATAAACTTTGAAGTCTTTGTGTACAGCATATGCTAAGAATAGACGAATAGATTCTAGTCTTGCTACTGGAGCAAATGTTTCGTCGTAGTCTATACCTTCCTCTTGTTTGTATCCCTGAGCAACAAGTCGAGCCTTGTTGCAGGTTACAGTTCCATGTTCGTCCAACTTGTTTCGATAGACCCATTTAGTGCCTATCACTGTCTTGTCAGTTGGTCTTCGAACAAGATTCCAAACTTTGTTTCTTTCGAATTCAGTCAGCTCTTCTTGCATAGCGCTACCCAGTTTGGATCTTTGAGGGCATCATCTATTTTCTTTGGTTCAAACAGAGAAATAAAGTTAACAAATAAACAAATATTACCTGCACTTCATCGAGTATGAACACCAGCGTTTGGATCACCAAGAATTTGATCAATTGGGTGATTTACAGTCCATCGCTGAGCCGGAGCATGAATCGTTGACTCAAATTGAACTGGAGGAGCTGAAGTTGAGGCTTCAGCAACTTCTGGAATATCAGACAAGAGAGGAGTAGGTGCAGATGTCATCACATTCACTGATTGCTGAGAAGTAGATGGAATGTCTGAGACATTTGGTTCAGAAGCAGGCATAGTGTTTAGAGGAACAGTTGAGACCCATGAAGTTTCAGCTTCACTATTCTGCATGTTTGGGATGACAGTAGGACCATCATCTTCAACGGTATGAGTATGAGGAGTGGGAATATCTTCTGAATCACCAAGATGTGAAAACATCCATTGATTCAGTTCTTCAGTATCAGCAGAAGGTCGAGAATTCGCTGAACGGGATTCGTCAAAGGTGACGTGAATAGTTTCTTCAACAGTTTGTCTTCTTCGATTGAAGACTCTGAAGGCTTTGGAGACTGAGGAGTATCCAAGAAAGATTCCATCATCAGCCTTAGGATCAAATTTTCCAAGGGCATCTCTGTTATTCAGTATGAAACACTGACATCCAAAGATGTGAAGAAAGCTAATTAAAGGCTTTCACCCATAGAAACGTTCGTAAGCTGTTTTATTGAATCTTTTGACTATCAGCGACCTGTTTTGCGTAAAACAAGCAGTGTTGACAGCTTCTGCCCAAAACTGAGTAGGCAGGAGAGAATCGCTGAGCATTGAACATGCAGCTTCAATAATAGTTCTATTTCTTCTTTCAGCGACTCCATTTTGTTGCAGTGTTCTCACTGAAGAAAAGTTGTGAGAAATACCCTTACTCTCAAAGAAAGAATCAAGAGAACTGTTTTTAAATTCAGTCCCATGATCTCCTTATTGAGCGAACGGTCAAGTTGTTCAGGACTTCTATTTTCCTGACAAAGGTGATGAGTTCTTCAGGGGTGTCACTCTTAGAACGGAGAAACATTACCCATGTATAGCGAGAGAATTCATCAACTATGACCAGCGTATATTTCTTTCCAGCGATGGATTGTTTGTTAACAGGGCCAAACAAATCCATATGGAGAAGTTGTAGAGGAGATGACACTGAGGAAACTTGCTTTGACTTAAAGCTTGCTTTGGTCTGTTTCCCTTTCTCACACGCTGAACATAAGGACTCTTTGGCGTATGAGTGTTGAGGTAGACCAGTGACTAACTCTTTTAAAGAAAGAGTATTCAGTGTCTTGAAGTTTATATTAGAGAGCCTCTTATGCCATAACCAGTTGACATCAGATGAGGCTTTTGAGAAGAAACAGGAGTTCTCAGTGGTTGTTGAGTACATGTTTATTACATACACATTTTCCAACCGATAACCGCTGAGAGCTATCTTCTCCTTTTTGTCAGCGACAAAGCAGGATTCCTTAGTAAAAATTACTTTGTTATCCATGTCGCAAAGATGACTGATGCTTAGAAGATTATGTTTCAGCCCTTCAACATATGCAACTCTTCTAAAGGTTGTTGTACCATTAGAGAGTACACCAAACCCTCGGGTATGTCCTTTTCCATTTCCACCAAAAGTTACAGAGGGATCCTTCTCTTCTTTGTACTTAGTGAGCAGGTTCTTCTTACCAGTCATGTGTCTAGAGCATCCGCTATCGAGATACCAGATACCCTTCTTAACCTGCATTACAAAGGAAGATTAGTTTGTCTTGGGTACCCACTTAACCATGTGTACACACTTGTAAGTGGGGGTAGAAGAGGAGGTGGAAGGTTCAGCAATCTTCGCAGCATTTGAAGATTCAGCTTTGTCAGTCTTCACTTTGGTTAATTTCTTAACCTCAGTGGTATTCTTTTCCTTGGGGGCAATGATTTTCACCTTAGCTATCTTTTCAGCTTGGGTGGCTGTGGGGCACTTACTAGCAATATGATTGGTAAGTCCACAATGATAACATTTCCTATAACTAAAAGTAGTTCTAGGACCATTTGCATGCTGAGCTTTTGATTTTGAATTACACGGACCAGTACCAAGTAAACTTTTGGTATTTGAAACAGGAGGAACATTTAGTTCTTCGGATGTCTTACCAATAGTATCAACTTTGATTCTAGGAGTGGATCGCTGAATAGATCCACGCTGAATAAATCCAGGGATCTTATTCTTTGAACCAGAGGGATAAGTCACTGAAGTTTAGAAGCATTCAGCTTTGGTACAAAGGTACCCTTCTGAGGATTTTGGTTAAAAGCAATTCCTTTACCTATATTTTTAAAGACTGAGGTAGGTTTTGGATAAACAATTTTCTCTTTACCTTTAGAAGTTAAGGTAGAGATTTCCTCAGGGATAGGAGGTTTTGAAGAGGAACACTGAGACGAGAAAGTGTCAGGGATAGATGATACGAACATTCCAAACTTAAGCATGGAACGGTCAGTGGTTGGTTCTAGAGTATCAACTTTGTAACCAAGACCATGCTTATCACTCAGGAGAATCTGAGACTTTATTATCTCAGTGATCTTTGTTGAGGAGTTATACCATCCATCAACAGTAGCTTTTTCAGCTTTTAATGCAGCGATAGCTTCTTCGCGCTCAATTTTGACTAGCTGATTTAAGTGAACTTGATCTTTAAAATCTTCTTCAATTTTAGAAAGATTTTCTATTCGAAGGTGACAGTTTTTAAGCTGTTCAGCGAGATCAATGTTTTGATTTTCAACAACAGTTTTGCCATTCATGGCTTCATATAAACTTCTAGTCAGGAGATCAATCTTTCGAAGACTATCAGCTTCATCAATATTTAAAATATTGGTAGAGAAGGAAAGTGATACCTTAGTAGCAGAGGTTGAAGTAGAGGGAATGTCAGAATTTTCTTCCTCATCTTCAAGTTTGGCCATGAGACATAGATTGGCTTCATCATCATCTTCAGAGTCAGATGATTCTTCTTCGTCAGAGGCAGCCCAATCATAGTCAGCCATAAGGCCTTTGCCTTTCTTCTTAAAGGTTTTCAGCTTTGAATACCTTTCTTTCAGCTTTTTGTATTTTTCATCTCTAGTTCTGGGAGTAAAGTTTTTCTTGGGAAAAGCTGAGGGTCTAGAGACTTTCTTTGACCTGCACTCGCTAGCAAAATGTCCTATCTTTTCACAGTTATAGCAAGTAGAAGTAGCCTTATCAACAGGGGTTGATGATCTTGGCTTGTCAGTAATAGCAAGAGGTTTATTTCTTCTGAAGGTAACTCTGAGAGTAAAGCAACAGGGGTGCTTTTGGAATCATTTACAAGATTCTTCTTAAGATGACTCGATTGCTCATGATTCAGCATCGTGCCATATAAGGTAGAAAGAGTCATTGATCTAAGATCTTTTGATAGCTTGAGACACATTGAATAACTATCCCAGCTTTCAGGTAAACATTCTAAGAACTTTGTCAGTACTTCAAAGTTAGAATATTCCTTACCAACAGTTTTCAGATCTATTATTAAGCAGTTAAAACGTTGGTGTACTTCAGAGAGAGTTTCATTCTTACCACAAATGAAGCTTTCGTACTGTCTTACCAGGTTGATCTTTCGAGAGTCCTGGACTTCAGAAGTACCTTCATACTGAACACAGATTGTGTCCCACATAGCTTTTGAGGTTTTCAGGTTCATGACGGAATGGTAGACTTCGTCAGGAAGAGCCATGGAGAGTATGGATCTGGCTTTGGTGTCGATAGCCACTTTCTTCTTATCTTCATCAGTCCACATATGAATTTCCTTGGGAATCAGCCTTTCTGGAATAGCAGGTCTATTCTCAGCGGCTGGAACTATAGGATCAATTCTTATAGGAATATATGGGCCGTTTTCAAGATAGTAAGGCATAGTAGGGTCTACACCTTCTAAGAAGAGAATCATCCTATTTTTCCATAGATTAAAATTATCTCTGGAGAATCTAGGGGGTTTTGCAAGAGAACCATTGGCAATATAGTTAGTGTTTGTGTTGGTAGCCATTTTTAGAAATAGCAAGGAAGAGAAATCTTACTATAGATCAGATCTTGTTTATGAGATTAAACAAAACCTCTCTGATACCACTTGTTGGTCCCGAAGGGTTATACAAGTTTGTAGAAGGGGGGGGGGGGGGGGGGGGTTGAATACAAACACACGATTTTTACTTTCCTAAATTGTTTATTGATAAATGAAGACAATTTACAACTTGTTGCGGAACAAGATTAAGGATTAACCTAATCTAAACAAGTTAAGAACACTAAGTTTCTTGCACTAGAATAAGATAGAAAGGAGATAAGGAAATTACGAATAATAACCTAACACACAGTAGTAAGGAAGAATAAGATGGCTGAGCTCACTTCTTTTCTGAAGTAGGGTTCTTCTTATATACTGCATGCATTTAATGCATGGCAGTATTGCTTTACACGTGGCAGCAGCAGAGTGGTTGCATGTCATTGACCTTTGTAGACAACCTTAGTAGCCGCATGGTGCACAGTGTAGAATCAGAGTTTGTTGTACGATCATAGACAAAAAGGATGTCCGTTCTGACAGTTCGTACGGAGACGTGCAAGGGAGGTAAGACAATAGTACTTTGTAAGGAGACTTCATGATCAGCTTTCGTTGAAACAGTTCTTTATCAGCGAATGATAAAGTTCAGCGATTGCTGAAGTCTTCTACTTGATACTTCACGTTGAGTGGACAAATCTTGGCTTCGTTGATATCCACATCAGTTCATTAGTAGACTTGTCGCTGGTTCTTGAGCTTGATCTTCGACTTCAGCGTAGAACATATGTTGACGTGAAACTTGTCTTCAGGGATCATAAGTAAACAACTATAACATATCAGCGATCGTCTCATAGACTGAACAGGCTCAGAGCTACTCGATGAACAGAGTTCGCTGACTATTTAACTTTAAAGAGCGAGAGTTACTATCAGCGGTACTGAAACAGTCTTAGTAGTTATCAGCGATAGTGAAACTCTAATACATATAATTTACATACAATTTTCACTAAGTGTTAAGAGAGGGTCATTATCAAATTACCGAGGGTTTGGATCAACAGTGTCTAAGTGGGTGGAAGCGATCGTGACTCCTACAAACGATTCCAAAGTAGTAATCAACTTCGTACGGAAGAATATCTTTTCGAGATTTGGAGTTCCAAGAGCATTGATAAGTGATGGTGGTAGTCACTTCTGCAACCAATATTTGGAAGCACTTCTAAAAGAATACTCGGTGAAGCATAAATTAACTACACCATGGTCTAGTTGTTTTCCCACAAACACTCCGTTAATGTCCTACTATGAGGCATTCATTATCCATTTATGGGGGTCATACCTAATCTCTATATTGTGTTATCTTGAGATCATAAGTCCCATTTGTGAAATCAGAAATCTTCTTCTGTGCCTACATTAGAGTCGCACGATACACACTCCATCACCATCACACACTAACACAAGTGTCTAGTTATCTTCGTTTAATGTGGGTTTTTAATGCTTACTTTAAGACATGGTTTCCGAATTAAAGCATGATTGGGGCTATAATTCATTGTTATTTGTCATGTTTGCTTGCATTCTAATGACGTATGGTTATGATGTACTTGTGGGAGTGAAAGGACGAACAAACCTATGTTTGGGGTTCCGGTTAGTATTGTCGAATTGTGATCACACACTTCTATCGTTATGGGGTGGCTGCTCCCACCCCATCATTCGCTGATGATGATCGCAATAAGATAGGGATGGTGGCTGATTTTGTACTAACAGCCACTGAAGCGATCCCTGGCCTAGAAGCCAGGGTGGACAAACTCGAGGTTGCCTCTGCCTCGACCTCAACGATCCATGGCCAAGAAGCCAGGGTGAACACTAATGCTGCTCCTCTTGACCTTCCCTTACGCAATGATGATGACAATGAGGGGGAGAAAGGAGAAGAAAATGAAAAAGACCTCCCTCATGCTGAGGGGGAGGAAAATAAAACCCAAACTCCTCCTTCTTTTTCCACAAACACTGAAACTGTCGATATTCCCTCTGATGAGGAAGAGGAAGAAGAAGACTTGGAGATTGATGACTCCATGAAGGATGGAGGTGCTGATGACGACGACGATGAAGATGATGAATCAGGCCTCTAGTTCAAACCTGCTACCATCAGCATTCCTCCCCTTAAATGAATCTCCTTCAATGAAGCAGGGGAGAGGACTAAGAAGACCCCCACAAAGAAATCTTCACATGGCAAGCAAAAGGGGAGCGCTGCCAAAGGTAACCTGAAGATATGCTTTGCATCTGAGGGGGAGCAACCTTCTCAGGTATGCCTCCCCATAATTCCATACTCTACTTCTACCCATACACATCTTTGACCCCTTCTATACACTTAACCACTTTTTCTATCTTTTCATCCCAACCTAACTTTTTCTCATTTTCATTAGCTAGTTCTCTCCCCTGCTTAAGGGACGAGCTGACGATCATCGATAACAAATAATCCCAGCAACAACTGCTGAAGAACAACAAATTATCACAGTCTCTGTGATAGAGACTGGTGAACAAGAAGAGGAAGAAGAATTGATGAGTCACCCCAACAGACCCTCACGGCCAATTCAAAGGTCTGAGGATGAACAACAAAGAAGAAGATCAACAATGTTTAACCGCTAGAGAGCCAGCGCCTCAAAGTCCTTTCTCAACAAGGTATTGGATTTCTATCTCCGAAAGAACTCAAAGAATCTATCAGATCTAAGAAATTATATGCTGCCTGTCAAAAGGATACACAAAGTTGCCTTTAAGGTAGCGCAGAACTCAGTCTCTGATAGGAAGCTGAAAAAGAATCCGATCAGAGTTCAAGAGCAACTGCTAAAGGAAGTTGAAAAAGAAGCTCGCAAAGAAAGAGCTGACAATGACTCTCAGTTAGATTGGTGCAGAGAAAAGATCGACCACAAATTCCATCCAAGCAGAATCACTATTGTGACTATATCGGGTTCGAGCAAGAAGAAAACAGTGTTGGTGATAGTCCAAATCTTCAAAAAAAACTCATCGCAAACAATGTACATGTCAAAGATGACACTCTTTGGTTTTTATGAATTTCTAGAGATCAGAAACGCTATACAGAAGTCCAAATCCAAGTACAAATCCTACATGGAGAAGTTCTGGAATTTGCAAATCTATAAGGTCTCAGCGAGAATGGATTTACCTCCTCCTCCAGCTCTTCTTTAGAATCAAAGACCAACACCAACTAAGAGACAACAAAAGCGACCTTCGACCTCTGAAGGACCTACCCCCTGAAACGAAACAGGTATTGAGTTTTCAAGGGAAAAAATACTCGGACCACCACCTGATCTTTCAGCTCTCGACTTATCATGGCCACCAGGAGGTCCTTTCAAACCTGGTCAAGTGATAGGTGAACTCTACAGAATCATCTTCCCTGACTGGAAAGGAATCCTGTGCTTTCAACGAAACTCAGAGATCCCTATCTGCCCAATCGAACAACTCGGAGATCTAGTCCACTGGTGCAACCAATCAAGACCATGTATCTTTCTCAAAGCCCACGTTCTTAAGGAAGCTAAACTCATAAAACAACAGGGGGAGAAGGTACCTGACTGGATGATCACTGAAGGAAGCTCATTAGACGAAATTCTCTTCAAGGATGAACCTCTATAGCTAATAGATTCCTCTCTTGTAATCTTTTGAAATTTATCAGTAATACTTTTAGTACTTGTAATCATTCTTTCACTTGTACTTGTAACTTTCAATTTCCCTTGTAATCTTATTACGAAATTAATGAAAGTTTCGGTGAAAGTATTTTACTCCATCAGTACTAGAAAAGATCCCTGGAAACAATATATGTTTCTTTGTCATCATCAAATAGGGAGATATTGTAGATCCAAACTCTCTCAGTAATTTGATGACGACCCTTAGAATAACTTAGTGAAAATTGCAATTAGCATATGTATGTATTAGTGTTTCTCCATCACTGATAACATATGTTTTATTATCAACGATAACCTGAGTCTGTTCATTATCGCTGATGATCGCTGATGATTTCAAATGTAACAGTGTTGATTGTAATCCCTGAAGACAAGCCTCGCGACAAAGAGTTCATCGCTGACATCGAAGACAAATCTGATGGAAAAGTGACAAGTCTACTAATGATCTAATGCAGGCATCAGTGAAACCAAGACAAGTCCACACGCGCGACAAATCAAGAAGAGACTTCAGCGATAGCTGACTTACATCAGGTCTTCTCTGATGGAAGATCTACTCCGTGATCGTTGATCATGAAGCTTCTACTTCAAGATGTGTTTGTCTTATCTCCTTGTACACATAGTACGGATTGTCAGAAGATACATGATTTTGTCCAAGATCGTACAACCACTCTGCCACTACACTGTTCAACATTACGGCCCAAAGCATGTTGCTAAAAAGTCAGAAGCATGCGCCCAATCAGATGCTGACACGTGTAAAGTCCTACTGCCATGCAATAAATGCAATGGGTATAAATAGGAGGAATACCCCTTCAGTTTGAAGGTGGTCTTCCCTGAACTACTTAGTGCATAGAAAAACCTTTGTTTTCTATATCTTCTTTTCTCTCTAGTTTCTTGTGCAAGAACACTTAGTGCTTCTCAAGTTTGTTTAGATTAGGTTTACTTAATCTTATTCTGCAACAAACTGTAATTTGTGTTTGATTTATCAATAAAAAATTTAGAAAACCAAAATTTGTGTTTGTATTCATCCCCCCTTCTACAAACTATTGTACTTGTATAACCCCTTCGGGACCAACAATTTTTGTACATAAACTCCAAATGCATGACAACATGTGTGACAACCTAGGGTTTGAGCGTAAAGAGAGTATCCCGTGAGGTAGGGTCGAGGCGAAATCCCCCACCCCCAAAGTGTAATGACCTGGTTACAATTAGGTGTGGTGTCACTGTTTTTAGTTCTCTTTTCAATGTTTATGACCCTAATACCTTTGGTGAAGACTAAACTCCGGATGTCTCGTCCCCATATTTCTTAGTTGCTTGACATGCAAAAAAAGAAAAAAATTTGTTATCCAATAAGTACACCTGTTGATCCTGTTTATTGTTGCAGCTTGTTGTTAAGCTAATTTATTTTTTATGACGCTAATTTGCTTAGGGACAAGCAACGCTTGGTTTGGGGTTGTTGATAACACCAATTTTTGTGTTATTTTCCTATGACTTTCCAAGTAATATTTCTTATTTCCATGTGAATAAAGCGAGTTTTAATGGTTTAAATCAAGTTTTTCAGGAATTTTGTTATGCCATGAAAAAGCCAAGAAAGTGTGCAAGAAGTAAGTTTTTCCGAGAAAAAGATCGATCACGAGAATCCTCAAGATTCAAGTTTGAAAAGTGGTTGGTTGAGAAGTTGGATGAAAAGTTGAAGTAAAAGTTGTGTGCTCAAAACAGTGGTGGAGGTGACTTTGAAGTTAGTTGCTGAAACTGAAGCCACTTGACCAACTCACATGAGAGCTGAAATCAGAGCTAGTTTCAAGCTGGTTCACTTAATGCAACTCACTTCACAACTAACTTGACGAAGCTGGATGTTTTTAAAGCATATTCTTCTAGGATTTTCAGGCATTATTCAATATATCAACTTCCAACTTCAAGAAGACGAAAAAGGCAACTTCTTGGGAGATTTTGGCAAGGAAGAAACCCCGAATTGAAGCAAGGAAACGTTGTGGGAAGCAATTTCAACACCGATTTCGTGCAATTCTTCATTGGTATTACTCAATCAAGGAGTTTTATGATCCTAGAACTTTTGAGAGAACTTTTTCATAGAACTATGGATTCTTCTTTTGCTTTGTTTGTTAATACCCACAGCATGAACTACTCTTTAGATGTTGGAGGTTGGTTTGAATATGGTTTAAGCATATGGACATGTGATTGGGATTTTAATCAGTTTTTCCTAATTAATGAAGCTTGTGATTTAGCTTTTAATGCTTTTGTGAGTCTGATCAACTTCCATCTGATTTGTTTGTTATCAATTAAGTTCGAGAGAGTTAATTGTTAACTAGAACTAGAATTACATGCCTAAGGTGAGAAATTGGATAGAGATATACCAAGTAAACCTTAGTCCCATTAAAATCTTGATTTTAGTGTGTTTTGATTTCATACGTTGAGATTGAGAGATAAAATTTGTGGTTTCAAAATAAAATCCGTTGTTGCTTGAGAAAGAACAATGGTGATTTTAGAGATTGTGTATTCATTAAAGGGAATACTGGTAATTGTTTTGAGTAAAGTGTTTATACGTGAAAACCATAGGATTTCCAACCCTCAACTATTTTCTCCATCCAATGTTTCCCTAAGTTGTTTAGTGTTTCGTTCTTGATTTTTTTTGCAAGTAGTTAATTATTTTAATTCCAACAATTCATCAATTGGACCGTCCAGTTAATAGTGAATATAGTAATTGTGATACTCAGTTCTTAGTTCCCTTGGTTCGATACTCGTACTTTCAAGTACTTATTACTTGATTCGACCCGTACATTTGCGGTTAGATTAGGGGGGTGTAAACCCGCCTATCATCGCCCAAACTCAAAAGTTTTTATGCAAATTCTCATATTGATTTCCATGCCCCAAAATCACAAAATTAACATGTAATCTTCTGAGAACACTTTCTCTAACAAAGTTTGATCATCAAAACGAATCCCAATTCACTGAACCACACTGATAAGTGCATAGTTTATCCCATTTTGATCACTTCTTATTTCTATGTTTCCTTTTTGTTTAGTTTCCCAATCACTAAAATTTAGTATTTATTCTTGTTTTACCAATATTGAGTCTGGAGCTAAGCCGGAGAACTTGATCTTGTTTTATGCCTCGAAAAGTTGTTAATACTTTGGTTGCAGCAGCAGGAAGAGTAGCTAAAGACAAAAGGATTAATTTCATCAACTTTTTGTGGAGTCATTCTTATTGGTTATGTCCACTCTAATCTATAGAAAAATGAAGAATAATAAAGAAAATATTGATGATGGAGTTGGTTCACAAGCTTATGTTGGAAATGAATCTTTATTAGTACTTCATAATCCTTTGTTATGTAATAGCCATTGGATAAACGACCATGTGACTAAGTACTTTATTTTGTTGCTAAGTGATCTCTTCCTAGTATAAATAGACAAACACTTCTTCTTTGTTTGTAAGCATTCCTAGGCAAGGCATGCAACTAGTAGCTAATCTAGCTATTTAGTTTAGTTGTTGTCAACCTTTTAATTTAAGTTAGAAGCTTTTGCTACTTATTAACACGCTAATACAAAATTTGTTTTACATTTTTATACCACTTCAATATTCTTGTCATTTACGATTTATGCACTTACATTCAGTCTTTACATTTATTTATTGCATTTCATTTCAAACAATGATGGGCTAAATATCCTACCTTGGGTGAGAGTGAAGGTTTGGAACATAAATGTATATGTGTTAGCGACAAGGTTCTAAATGGCGTGAGACATGACGTGGCGGCGAGGTCAAGCCTCAAGCCTTATGAGTTACGGCGAGGCCATGATGTTTTCCAAGTCGTGACTTAAGACAACAGATATGTATATAATATATATGTATAGGGGTGGTATCGGGTACAAACCAGTTAGTTTGTACAAACTCGTACAAACCATACCTAGCTTCATGATTTTGTAAATTTGGCTTCATGAATATATATATATATATATATATATATATATATATATATATATATATATATATATATATATATATATATATATATATATATATATATATATATATATATATATATATTGGCTTCATGAATATATAATTTGGCTTCATGAATATATCATTTGGCATTTTTAACTAATTTTTTTACAAAAATAAGGGTATTTTAGGGTATTTTTGTAAAAAAATTAGTTAAAAATGCCAAATGATATATTCATGAAGCCAAATTATATATTCATGAAGCCAAAATATATATATATATATATATATATATATATATATATATATTCATGAAGCCAAATTTACAAAATCATGAAGCTAGGTATGGTTTGTACGAGTTTGTACAAACTAACTGGTTTGTATTTGATACCCAGCCATATATGTATATAGGGGTGTGTATGCGTTTATGTCAGTGTCTTAAACAATAATGATCAAGTTTATTAACAATTTAAATTCATATAAAACGATAAACAAAAGAATTTATAATTTTAATCGATACTAATGGGCAAATTTGAATCGAATTTTGAAGTACAAATATTCAAAAAATCGAAAGTACACAAATTTGTAACGCCATAACGCGTCATGGCGCGCCATAACGAGCTTCACGCCTTATCTCGATGCCAAGGGGTAAAATGCGGCGGCAAGGCCACGCCTCAGCGCCATGGTGGCGCCAAGACGCATTTTTAGAACCTTGGTTAGCGGATAATTGCCTTCACTAATTGCTATCGACGTTGCTATTCAATCCTTGTTGCTCAGTTTCATCTAAGTAATTATTGACAAAGTGACGCATGTTGTTTCACTTGGATGAGTTGGACTTAAATGTAAGCAAATGCTTATTTTTAGACCATTGAGTGTTATAGATGGGAGAGTGGAAAAGTATCCATTGTTTTCTTTGTCTATTAATTAAGCCTCACAACTTTCTAAAGAAAACTGCAAGGATAACTTTACAGGAAGGGCTATAATGACCATTCTCTGTCAACCTTGACAGGTTGCAATTTATGAAAAGAACTGTAAGGTATGTATTGTGCTCAAATGTTAGCCCCAATTCTATAAATGTAAAATATTGAAAAATTGCCAAGTGTTGAAGATTTAGAGATAACACTGACGATGAAGACCAACCAACGGGTGCCTAACTAGAAGATTATCCGGCAAGGCAGGCCCTTAGATCATCTCTATACAAAGTTTTGGATTCAACCCTAACTCTCATATCTTAAGTGTGATCTTCTTCTAACCTGACAACTCACTACCAAAGTTTGTTTTATTACACTTTGTTAGGTAACATTCTCGACAATCAAAATGTATTTTGGTAAGGAAAGAAGAAAATGTCTATAACTATCATATTTGTTCTAGAGTTTATTTTATTTTTTGACACTATAGAATATTAGGGGCTGTTTGTTTACCTCTTAATAGTTCCATTAAGAGGCAACCTCTGAATCGTTCAGAGGTGAATCTTGTTTGGCAAAAAAAAGTCTGCCTCTTAATGGTTCCAAAACCCTCTTAATGATTTAGCATCTTGTGTCACCCTTAACCATTCAGCACCCTGATTTCATTCTAAACAAATATCATGTTGGAAATAATTGTGGAGGTTGGAAGTTTACTTCCATCCCACATAGATGAAAATGGGAAATTATGAGAACCTTATAAGCCTTTTATCTCAAGTAGTACTTGAATGAGTTAAAGGACTTATGGTGGGGGTTTTAAAAGAAGAGAATGGTGACTATTTTTAATTAGTTTAGAGAGAGCAGTTTTAACTGTTGTTTATATAAAATTGAAATAATTAAAACTGGTTTATTTTAATTTTAATTAAACTCGTTTTTTGAAGATTAAGTCTTCAAAACCCTTCGTGGGCCCCGACTTTTAAGGAACTGTTAAGCCCATGCAGCTAGGGTTTCACCAGTATAAATACTGGTTGAAACCCTCACTTTTACACACACAAAAAACGATCTCTCTCTCTCCCGTTTTCTCTGAATTACGGCAGCCTCCAATTGCATTATTTCGGCAGTTTCCATCTTCTCTTTTTCTGCATCGATTTGCTTTGTAACTCGATTATTGGTGCTGTCAATAATCGAACGTTCCAACTGCATCAAATCCTGGGCTTTGCGGTTTGCAACTCACAGCTTCGGAGTAACCGTATAAAACCTTTAAGGACAGGTTTTATAACCGTGCAGTTCATCTACCGTTCGATCATATAATCAGGATGGTTTTAATTTTCGGTAATCGTTATTTGATTTCGTTCACTTGAATGAACACTCTGATTCTACCCCTTTCTTATCGAATCTATCGCGAAGGATAGAGTCGTTTTAGGATTACATAATTGGTTGTTTCATACGAATTCTCTTTGAACCTGGAATTAAGTTATATCAAAGTGACTTTCAAATTAATAAAGTCATATTTATTAATCTTCTGGTTACTGTTTGTTTCTATATATATATATATATATATTTCGATTGTTATATATATCTAAATATATTGTTTATTAATAAAGTCATATTTAATGTTGCTGTGTTGTTGTTGAATCCAAAGCATAAAGTTTATTATTATTCTTTTTACTTATATATATATATATATAGGGTCGGGTTCAAATGAGGAGCGCATCAAAACGTGAGAACGTGAGGAGCACCGTCCATGTACAAAATCACATGTGATTCACAACACAAATCGCGGGACAAGCCGCGCGCTTTTGCAAACCGCGTAACAAACCGCGCGTGTCCAAAATGTTAATCACATATGATTTTTAGTCATTGTGTTGTGAATCACATGTGATTTTGTACATGGACGGTGCTCCTCACGTTCTCACGTATTGATGCGCTTCTCACATGAACCCTCCTCTATATATATATATATATATACTTGTTTATCCGTACACACATATATATGTGTATATATATATATATATATTTTGTTTGACTCGAGATAATAATAAAAGTAAGAAGTTATTTTATATATAAAAGGTTTGGAATTTTGAATAATTTCTAATATTAAATTATTCAACAATCTTAGTGGACAAATTGGCGTATTACCAAATCACGCTCCTATTGCCACAGCAATAGATATAGGTATTTTGAGAATACGCCTTAACGACCAATGGTTAACGATGGCTCTGATGGGCGGTAAAGGTTTTATAAGATCAACAATGGAAACTGGTAATTACCGTTTGATGCCGCAAGAACTGGTGAAACTGGACAGTTTCGATTGGTCCAATTTCACCCGCTGGGCTGAGAAAGTCAAGTTCATGTTGATGGTTCTCAAACTCTGGTTTGTGGTGGATCCTAATGTTCAATTGCAACTGATACCTGATAATCCTATTCCTGCTGAAGGAAAAGAGCCGGACAGAGCTAAGATAGCCGAACTCGAGAAGGAGCGGCTATTCCGTAAGGAATGTGAAACCTTAGCATGCGGGCATATAAAAAATGCCATGTCTGATCGGCTCTATGATTTATATGCACCTATTAAGTGTCCTCGAGAACTTTGGACCGCATTGGAATTCAAGTACAAGGCACAAGAGGAAGGTACCAATAGGTATCTTGTGTCTCGCTACTTGAGACTCAATATGGTTGATGACAAACCAATACTTGAACAACTTCACGAACTTCAAGTATTGGTTAACAAGATGAAAGTTCTCAACATTTCTCTTCCTGATATTTTCCAAGTAGGGGCAGTGGTTGATAAGTTGCCCCCATCTTGGAAAGATTTCCAAAAACGTATGATGCACAAATCCGAAGACTATTCTTTGGATGATTTGATAAAACATATCAGGATAGAGGAAGAGGCACTAAATAGGGACAAGAGGGGCAAGACTATCTTGAGTGCCAACAACGTGCAGGCTGGTGGTAAAGGAAAGTTTAAATCTAGTGGACCCACTAAAAAGTGGAACCTGGGTCCCTAAAAGAAAAACTTCAAGAAGTCTGGGCAATCCTCTAGTCAAGGGCCGAAGAGAACAGGTAAGTGCCATGTCTGCGGAGAGGCAGGGCATTATGCGAGGGAATGCAAAATGAGGAAGTCTGGTCCTCCACCGGCAGCTAATGCGGTTGTCGATATTGAGCATCTTGTGGCTAATCTGTACCTGAATGAAGAGATTGATATGATTGCTGAGGCGTCAACCAGGGTGATGGCTGGGCGAGGTGGCTGGTTTTTGGATTCTGGAGCCACAATCCATGTTTGTGACTCCGAATCCAAGTTTGCTACATACAATCCGGTAGCGCCCGGAAAACAGATCATAACTGCCAACCGTGGTAAAGCCGACATTACTGGAATCGGAACGATGTTGTTAAAGTTTACTTCCGGCAAGATTGTAACCCTCAGGAATGTGCTTCATGTGCCCTCTATCTGCAAGTGTCTGGTGTCTCTAAGCAAGCTTAATGAGCATGGAATCGGGCTGGCCCTCGAAGATGGAAAGATTGTGTTCCATAAGAGACATAACTTCATAGGCAAAGCATATCGTCAGTATGGAATGTATCGCCTAAACTTGAATGAAGGTGATAATGATTCTGCTCCTAGTACTAGTGAGTCAACAGCTAGTAATGCTTTGTCTGTGTCTGATCAGTCAGTAGGTTTTTTTGTTTGTGCTTTTGATGTTTTCCCTGATTCAATGAATGAAATTATTATTGATTATATCGCTTGTTCTATTTCTTTATGTCATAAACGTTTAGCACATACAAACATAAAGAATATTGAAAAAATGCAAAGTAAAGGATTAATCAAGATCAATAATAAAGATTTTGGAAAATGCGAAACTTGTGTAAAATCTAAATTTACAAAGAAACCTTTTCCATCCGTAAAAAGGGAAACATCAATTTTGGAGTAAATTCATACCGACATTTGCGAATTGAATGGAAT
Source organism: Saussurea involucrata (assembly GCA_033807775.1). Lineage (NCBI taxonomy): Eukaryota > Viridiplantae > Streptophyta > Magnoliopsida > Asterales > Asteraceae > Saussurea > Saussurea involucrata. The sequence goes on along the minus strand of CM066312.1, from coordinate 68,702,932 downwards.
ACTTACTCGCGGAGGTAAGAGGTATTTCATTACTTTTTGTGACGACTTCAGCCGCTTTTTACACGTTTTCTTACTACACTCAAAAGATGAAGCTTTTGATGCTTTTAAACTATATAAAGCTGAAGTAGAAAATCAACTAGACAAACGAATAAAAATCCTACGATTAGACAAAGGAGGTGAATACTTCAATAGAGAATTTGATACATTCTGCGAAGAGAATGGTATCAAACATGAACGCACATCGCCTTTTACTCCTCAACAGAATGGTTTGGCGGAACGCAAGAACCGAACCCTCGTTGAAATGGTCAACTGTATGTTGAACCAATCGGGTCTACCAACCAATCTGTGGGGAGAGGCTTTACTAACGGCTTGCCACATTCACAATCGGATCACTAGTCGTGTGATCCCAACCAGCCCATATGAGCTATGGAAAGGAAGGAAACCCAACTTGAACTATTTTAGAGTCTGGGGTTGTGTTTCCTACTATCGAACTCCTGATCCTAAACGATCCAAACTAGGAGCCCGTGCTATTAAAAGTATATTCGTAGGATATGCTAGAAATAGCAAGGCTTATAGATTATTGGATAAAGAATCAGGAGTAATAGTAGAATCCAGAGATGTGGAATTCTTTGAAGACAAATTTTCGGGAGATGCTGAAAACTCAGAAAGAACATTGACCCTGAATCTTCCAAGTACATCTCGTGATAGTTCGAAAGCCCCTAACAAGGTTGACGAGCCACGTAGAAGTACTAGAGTAAGAAAAGAGAAAAGTCTAGGAGATGATTTCCTTTCATACTTAGTGGAAGGAACTCAAAAGAAAGTAACGAGAGAGGCTATTTTCTCAATTAACATTGATGATGATCCTAAGACTTACAAAGAGGCAATGTCTTCAAGGGATGCTCCACTATGGAAGGAAGCAATAAATGATGAAATGGACTCTATTATGGGAAATGGAACTTGGGAATTAGCTGGTTTACCCAAGGGAACAAAACCCATAGGTTCCAAGTGGATATTCAAAAGAAAGCTGCACCCTGATGGTTCAATCTCAGCATTTAAAGCTAGATTGGTAGCCAAAGGATATAGACAGAAAGAGGGTATCGATTATTTCGACACCTATGCTCCGGTTGCTAGAATTGGTTCTATCCGAACTCTCATAGCAATCTCGGCCATAAAAGGACTGTACATTCATCAAATGGATGTGAAAACAGCCTTTTTGAATGGTTACTTAAACGAGGAGGTTTATATGGAGCAACCCGAAGGGTTTGTGGTAACCGAACAAGAGAACAAAGTATGTAGACTTATTAAATCTCTGTACGGTTTAAAATAAGCCCCCAAACAGTGGCATGAAAGATTTGATACTACTATCACCTCTTTCGGGTTCCGACATAATGGAGCTGATCGGTGCATTTACTCAAAATGTACGAAAGAATCCACTATTATAATCTCTCTGTATGTCGATGATATGTTGATCATCGGGACCAATCTGGAAGGGATTTGTGAGACAAAAAACTACTTGTCCTCGAACTTTAAGATGAAAGATCTTGGAGAAGTAGATACAATTCTTGGGATTAAAATCAAAAGGTCAGGATCTCAAATTTCTCTTAGTCAATCCCACTACATAGAGAAGATACTGACCAAGTTTCAATATTTGAATATAAAGGAGTACAATACTCCATTTGATTCAAGTATCAAACTTGACAAGAACTCTGGTAGAGCGGTGGCTCAATTAGAGTATGCTAGTGCAATAGGTTGCATGATGTATGCTAGTGCAATAGGTTGCATGATGTATGCAATGCATTGCACTAGACCGGATATTGCTTTTGCTGTGAGTAGACTAAGACAATATACAAGCAATCCGAGTCCAGATCACTGGAAGGCAATCAGTAGAGTATTTGGATACTTGAAAAGAACCAGTGATCTTGAGTTGACGTACACGACGCATCCAGGAATCATGGAAGGATATTCTGATGCTAGTTGGATAGATCACTCAAGTGACTCTAAATCCACAAGTGGGTGGATTTATACGCTTGGTGGTGGAGCAATTTCTTGGGCGAGCAAGAAACAAACATGTATATCTCATTCAACTATGGAAGCCGAATTTATTACCCTAGCTGCTGCGGGCAAAGAAGCCAAATGGATTAGAGATCTGCTGTCAGATATCCATTTATGGCCCCGACCGACTCCTTCGATTCCCCATGTATTGTGACAGTGAGGCCACACTGTCAAAAGTATACAACGCCGTGTATAACGGGAAGTCGCGACACATAGGTCTCCGACATAATTATGTGAGACAACTGATAGATAATGGTACCATAAGCATAGTGTATGTCAAGTCGTGTCAAAACTTGGCAAATCCATTGACTAAGCCTCTGACGAGAGACTTAGTAGGATCAACTACCAGAGACATGGGTCTGAAACCACGCAGAATCGGTTAGTGATGGAAACCCAACTTAGATTTAGTGCTCCTATCTCCTAAGTTTAATGGGTAATAACAAGTCACTCAACCGATAGAAGGTACTATCAATTAAGATAGACTCATGTAAGGTATTAGATAGTACGTCGTTGCCGAGAACGAGGATGAGTTTGATATCTTAACAAAGTTTGAAGGCATCTTAGCAACGAAGATGATATAGAACTTTGCCTATATGACCAAGAGGTGGTTCCGCCTTAATTGAAGAGTAGTGGTTCCTCTTCTAAAAGGTCACGAAAAGGATTTAGCGCATGGCCATATTCGCGCTCAGTGAGAAAGCAAAGAAATAAGATGATGTGTGCAAGTAAGCCGAAACGGTCTTAAGATTCAAGGTTTAAATCCTAAGGATACCATTGAATTGATCTCTTTTTGCATGCGTGCATTAAACAGGGTTTAATCTTAGTGACACCACTGTGACATTGTCTTACATGAATGTCAGAAAACTTTCCAACCTGGTGGGGGATTGTTGGAAATAATTGTGGAGGTTGGAAGTTTACTTCCATCCCACATAGATGGAAATGGGAAATTATGAGAACCTTATAAGCCTTTTCTCCCAAGTAGTGCTTGAATGAGTTAAAGGACTTATGGTGGGGGTTTTAAAAGAAGAGAATGGTGACTATTTTTTAATCAGTTTAGAGAGAGCAGTTTTAACTGTTGTTTATTTAAAATTAAAACAATTAAAACTGGTTTATTTTAATTTTAATTAAACTCGTTTTTTGAAGATTAAGTCTTCAAAACCCTTCGTGGGCCCCGACTTTTAAGGAACTGTTAAGCCCATGCAGCTAGGGTTTCACCAGTATAAATACTGGTTGAAACCCTCACTTTTACACACACAAAAAATGATCTATCTCTCTCGTTTTCTCTGAATTACGGCAGCCTCCAATTGCATTATTTCTGCAGTTTCCATCTTCTCTTTTTCTGCATCGATTTGCTTTGTAACTCGATTATTGGTGCTGTCAATAATCGAACGTTCCAACTGCATCAAATCTTGGGCTTTGCGGTTTGCAACTCACAGCTTCGGAGTAACCGTATAAAACCTTTGAGGACAGGTTTTATAATCGTGCAGCTCATCTACCGTTCGATCATATAATCAGGTTGGTTTTAATTTTCGGTAATCGTTATTTGATTTCGTTCACTAGAGTGAACACTCTGATTCTACCCCTTTCTTATCGAATCTATCGCGAAGGATAGAGTCATTTTAGGATTACATAATTGGTTGTTTCATACGAATTCTCTTTGAACCTGCTGTTGGAATTAAGTTATATCAAATTGACTTTCAAATTAATAAAGTCATATTTATTAATCTTCTGGTTACTGTTTGTTTCTATATATATATATATATACTAGTAGAGTACCCGTGCAATGCACGGAGTGAGAAAGGTGTTGAGTGACTTTTTTTCTCAAATACACAATGCGGCGGGATGCCAAATTTTTTTGTAAATTGAGAGTATGACGTTTATGATCTTTATAAACTTTAAAGTTCATATATGTCGACATAAATCCTCATGGATGTCATTGTGAAATAAGATCCCTTTTATTACAAATTTTCAGCTTTGTCATGTATATCAATCATTCAAATAAATGTGTTAAAAGATGCAGGGGTGTTGTCCATGATGCATTTAATGTTGATGAATTTGTTTATTTACAAATGGATATGTACAAATGTGGCTTAGGAAATTTTTTGGTCCTTACCAAATGTTTACCCGGATAAGTGCTTACCAAGTTGTATTACCTTACCGGATGAATATGGTAAGGACCAAAAATTTTACGCGGTAAAAACAAGGCAAGGACCAAGAGTGTTAATCGGTAAGTGAGGGCGACGACTCTTACCACGGTTAGCGCTTACCGGGTAAATTGTTACATGCGATGCCATTTTTGTGGACTAAAACCTTACCGAGTAAGTAAGTGATAGTGTTGAATTTTATCAATAATCACTTACCGGGTAAGGGTTTGGTAAACGTCCCCTAACTTCTTAAGGTGATAGCTTTTATTCTTCGGTCCTTGATTTTAGTTTTATGGCTTTATGTGATTATGATGTACGAATCAGATGATACATAAATTCAATTGTTTTATCACCGTGGGAGTCGTCCCGAAAGAAAAATGCATATAAAAATAGTTGTTGCCTGATGCATCATAGGTAGCATAATCAAAAAGAAAATTACTAATAAACCTTGTAATATCCCAAAACACACACACACACACACACACACACACACATATATATATATATATATATATGAAAATAAAAAAATCCATGAAGTTTCAACAAAATACAAGGTGCAAGTGCATGGTTATATGCAATAGGATCAAAATACCATATTCATATTTTCCTAAGCCACATTTGTACATATCCATTTGTAAATAAACAAATTCATCAACATTAAATACATCATGGACAACACCCCTGCATCTTCTAACACATTTATTTGAATGATTGATATACATGACAAAGCTGAAAATTTGTAATAAAATTACATTTATATTGTATCCTAATATGTGCCAAAGACAATGATATTGATGTTGTCTCCTAACAACATTTGTTATCTTTGTTTCATGGCAATTTGGACTCCACAAATCAAGACCCTTTCATCCTACACAAACCATCAATTATAAAACCATGTGAAAATTATGTCAAAAGGATTACATACATGCTTATTGACTAATGTGTAAATTTTCAAATAAATGTGCTAGAATCGTACCCATTTGATTTGTAACCGGACATCTCACTGTTGTCACCATCTTCTAAAATCGATTGCAGTTGTAATAAACAACAGACCTATCGTGCAACAACAAATCGATTGCAATTCAAAACAAAAATAAGCAATGGAGAGAAAATGGAAACCAAAAAACAGATTGGTAAACAAACCTGAAACAAAAGGGAATCACCAAATTGGACCTGAAACAAATAGCAAATAGATGAAATTGTGGTACCGATTTATATACAAAAAATCGATTGCAGTTGTAATAAACAACAGACCTATCGTACAGTAATGAGAGATGAAGCATCATCAATTGTAATAATTGCTAGAAATTAATGGGAACCATGTTGTTTGTGAAAGTAAAAGAGGTTGTGAACCTTATAAAAAGTGAGTTCCTTCTATGTATATGAAGCAGATCAGCAGTTTTCAATGAACTCGCCAGATTTTTTTCCATAAAATCGTGACTTTTTGTATAAGAAGGGTGGAGAAAGCAATATATGGAACGTGATAGATCTTAAAAGTATTCAAAGGGTTTGGTGAGAGGTTTGACCTTAAATAATATCACAAAATCGTGAGTTTTTGTATAAGGGGCCGTTTACTTAATCACTTACCCGGGTAAGTGCTTACCGGTAAAATTCAACACTTAACTTACTAACCGTAGAAAGAGTTGTCGCACTCACTTACCGGGTAAGATTCTTGATCCTTGTCATATTCATCCGGTAAGCTAATGTGACTTGGTAAGCACACTTACCCGGGTAACTGTTTTGTAAACGACCCCTTAGGGGATATCATTTAAGTTAAACTTAACCCTTAGGGTTTAACTTAAAAGTATTCAAAGGGTTAAACCCTTATGGGGATATCATTTAAGTTAAACCCTTATGGCAGCCATTAGACCACAAACCTTAGGGGTCTTAGCTACAAACACATGGAAACATCCTATAACCATAGTCAATCTTGAACTTATTATGTCTAAAACCACACAAAGCAACAGGCAACAAATGGCGGTCTAATATGACCACTTTTACCAACCCTGATTAGGTGCCATTTTAAATGATTCACCATAAATTTATCACCTACGCCATTCATCTCTTGTAGAGGCCAGCTCACACTTCCAAAACCATATGCTTGAATTTGAGACCAGTCTAATATGCCTAATATGTTTAACAAAATCCCATAAATCAAGTAGTTGAAGCCTTGAAGGTGATTAATTGATTATATTGAAATTAAGTATCATATGGCAGGAGCAAAGAACATGTTGACTTCCTATTCTTTTCCTCACCAGATGAACACAAGAAACACTCATCCAATCTACCCTCTTAACAGATTTGGACTGTTAAATTTTCTGGATATTAGTGGATCTATCAAAACAATGTTCAAGTTTGAGACTCCAATGAAAAATTGTGTAGCTCTTTCTACAAACATTGGGTCCCTTCTCTTAATCAGAAAAGAAATTAAAACATCATTTACAATATTCATTTAGCACAAACCATTCAAAAAGCACAAACACGATTATGAAAATATTTCATTCAAAAAGCACAAACAAGTTTACGTGCTGCCAATGGTGGTCGACGGAGACACAGAAATAAAAGCGATGGTGGTCAATGGAAAAATCAAATCACGTCTGAAAGCAATTAAGAAATCAAAATAATTGGATGAGATCGTGATACATCAAACCTCAGAGAAATTAAAATCTAAAGTGAAATGGAAATGGAAATCTAAATCGATAGAATACCCCGGGAACGTGTGTGTGTTCTACTGCTGTTCAAAAAAAATGATGATTTTTGACAGATTTGCAAAGCTGTGGTGTCTCGACCTTAACTCACTCATACAAGCTCCATTTTAGGCGATTCAAGATTTTCTGTAAAGCCAACAGATGGGATTACAATTTTTAAGTTTTGAGTTTCTGCAGATTCGAAATGAATCTGGGCCTAAACTAATGGCAAATGTGAAACAAAGGTGCTGGACAGTTTCCAAACCAGAGAAGTCGATTTAGGACGGTTCTGTTAGTTTCAGTTTTGGTTGAGGTAACAGGAACATCGAGATCTAATTTATTATGTTCTGTGCAACTTTAAGAGCATGTGGATTGTATAATCAAGCACTCAATCCAATTTCAGTTTATAATAATACCCATATCACCATATGCTCTATAAACTTCTATTGTAATTCAATGTCGATATACAAGCTGTGTTGTTGTTCCCTCCACCTCACAAAGAAAGGATAATAGCAACCCCAATGTAAAAGATACACCATTATTTGGATGGTTTATTGGAAGTATTTTCAGGAAGAAGAAAATAATAGGAAATATCTTCAGGAAGAAGAAAATAATAGAAAATAATAGCAACCCCACTATTATTAGCAACCCAAATAAACAAAAACTACGATTATCACCAGCAAAAGCAAATCCAAACTCACAAAAACAACGATTGGCATTATTTTTTAAAAACACTAAACATACTAACAGCCCTTAAAACAGATGAACAGATTCAAAACAAAGCAAGACTTGACAAATTGAGATGTATAATACCTTCGACCAGCAGCAGCGAATGGTGACCGGCGACCAGCAGTACTCCGACAACAGAGGTTTCATGGTGGTGACAGTCGTTGTTGTCCGTTGGAGTTGTGATTCACTCTTGATTTATATGTGAAGATTTGTTCCATTTATGCGTGCACCGAAGGTAACGTGACCAATCGTTGAAGGTACGGTGAATAGTGAATAGGTAGAAGGTATGGTGAATAGGTAAAAGAAGGACGATATGGAAGAAGGGGGTATGGCTGTCCTGGGTAGAAGATAATGGGTATGGGATTAGATGTACGGTGGTACGGCTGATTTCTTCATTGTGTAGGAAGTAAAAGTGATTCAAGTTGTACTCAATGCATTATATCTTGCATTTAAGAGTTTTTTGATTTTTATGCTTTAAAATCTTGTACATTATGTTTAGACACTTGTCTTTAAGACATTTGATGTAAATGCTTATATATGTAGTATAGATATATATATATCTAAATATATTGTTTATTAATAAAGTCATATTTAATGTTGTTGTGTTGTTGTTGAATCCAAAGCACAAAGTTTATTATTATTCTGTTTACTTATATCTATACTACATATATAAGCATGCTAACCAAATGTCTTAATTACAAGTCCTTAAGCACAATGTACTTCTATTTAAAGCATGAAATTTAAAAACTCTTAAATACTATTTTTAATGCACAATATACAACTCATTGATACAAGAAATTTAAAATGGGCCCAATGAAGAGAACAGATCTCAAGCCCATGCTTTCTGATCCAACTCCATCCTTTGTATCTTCGGCCAACACTGAGAGATGTTCTACCAGACCATACCCCCTTCGACCTCTTCACAGACCATACCGAGGGTACATCTTAGACCATACCGAGAGTACAGTTCCTTTACCTGCTAACTCATAGTTGTTGAGCCCAGGAAAGACGTCCAAACCCATACCTTTCTTCCTGAAATGGAAGCTTTCATACACTTTCTTCTCCATGATTTTCTGTATATAAATGGTGTGAGACGAGGAGTGAGACCACTGAAGATGAGAGTGTTTTTAATCTCCATCTGCTTCTCCAATCTCCATACCTAAAATCGATTTGGGCGAATCCATATGCGTCTCCGGTCTCCATCCTAATTTAGGCATGTTCTTCAACAATCTTCCCCTAATTTCCCTATGTTATATGTGAATTTACTTACAGTTTGGTATGATTTTTAACAACTATTGTTTTTTCCACGAGTAGATAGTTAAATAGTGGATTTTGTGACCACTATCATTTGTCTTGTATTTACCACTAGGCATTATCGTCAGGAAACTGAGAGTCAGTAGTATATCAAAGCTTAAATGTGAGTATTAATGGTTAACAATGATGGAACTCACAAAAACCCTAACCGTAAATCCTTGAAATTGAACTCACAATGATGGAACTCACAAAAACTTATTACTGTATTTGACTATTTTCTATTTTTCATTTAATTATTTTGAGTATTGATAGGATTTGGAGAAGCATCACTAGAAGCCAAAGCAGCAAAGAACCTCCACAATTTCTTTACATATGTTGCACTAAGGATTGTCACTGCACAGCTTGAGGTGTGTATTCCTTTGACTTTTATAGTCAAACAAGTAACCTTTAGGACACAAATTTTGTTATGTATCATGTATGTGTTTAACTTTAAGAGTTAAAAAAGGTACTACATCAAAGTACCTAGAATCTATTTCTAACACAGTTGTTGATCGTGAAAAGATCAACAAAATCATGATAATTTTGGATTTAGAGAATTGACTCGTTTGACAGAGAATTGATTTAAGACACATTGCATGAAAATGAAATGCATTTTGATCTGATTCCTATTTTGTGTAATATACTTCCGAAATCTTCATTTTGGTACCTCAGATGTAACATCTCAAACTTTGAGCTTCCCCTCACATATTTCCAGAATGTATGTGGCATAATACCAGAAGAGAACCAACTTTCTGTTAGTGGGAAGAACTGGGGAGAATTTTATATAAATGGTTCTTCATCTCCCAAGATGGAGCGTAAGTTTTTCACAAAGTAAATATCATGCTTTGAAATGTTTTAACAAATTATTTGATAAAATGATTATTTTGTTGCCATTGAGGGATAATTTATGTTACTGCAGATGCTTTTTAGTTTTCTTAAATTTTAACGTAGTTATTACAAGTTTATAACTGTCGAATTTACAAAGTGTTTTGGATCATTTTTTAAGCTTTGGTCATCAGTTATGCTTAAATCTGTTGATTAAAGTAAGGGTATACAGAATCTAAGCATCTATGGTATAATTTGTGCTTCATTGTGTTTACTGTGTCTTAATATTATGATATTATTATATTGTTGGTTATACTAATAGTTTGCTGATTATTATTATCTCATTTTCCATGCTGCTGGTTTGGAGACTCTTTTATCAACTATGGCATGCTTCAAATTATGTTTTGGTTAGTTTATGGCAGCTACTATATTGGGTGGTCCTACATTCTGTGCTTTCCACATATTACATATTGCCTTACATTTTTTACATGATTTGTGTTGTTGACAACACATACTTTTGAAGTTTAGGGCTGTTTGGCAGTTGCTGAATGGTTTGGAGCAGAATGATTACGTGGTCAGAATGATTAAGAGGCTCTTATGATATACTGCAAAATGAAATATGGTTGTTTGGTAATAGTTTAGAATAAAATCAGGATGATGAATGGTTAAGGGAGACCCAAGATACAAAATCATTCAGAGGGTTTTACACAACCATTAAGAAGTAGACATTTTTTGCCAAACAAGATTCACCTCTTAGCGATTCAGAGGTTTCCTCTTAATGGAACTATTAAGAGGTAAACAAACATCATCAACCACAACATGCTAAACCTGAAATCTTGATTGATTACACAGCTAACAAATGCTAAGCCTGCAGTCTGATGTACTATTGATACATCCAACTTAAATCTACCAATTGCAACAAAATGTGTAAAGTTAGAAAGAAAGGCTTGATGTGAACATTGGGTAAGAAAGGTCAGTAGGAAAAGAGTATCCAATGCCTATGCTGTTTGAGACTGGTCCGGTGATGTACAAGTCTATGATGGGATAACAATAATTTCTGCAAGTACTGGTCAACTTTGGAAAAGCATAAGATTTTTAAACTTACCAAATTGAACAAATTGTTAACTAAAGTTGGATAACCCCATGTCCCAAATTAAATAATCCTTTTGGCTTTTAGTTTAGATGCAAATCAAACAAGCTTTTCAGTCTCTTCAAGTAGTTCTTTTAAACATATAATAGAAACTTAATTGTATGTTCACATTTTATTGTTGATTAATTATTTTTATAAGTTCATCTATAGAGTGTCACTCAAAGTGTATTTTCCAGGGATATGTTTATTGGTCCCAAAATGGCTCAACAAGTATTGTAGAAGGGGGGGTTGAATACAATACTCAGATTTTTCACAAGTTTTAATTCAATATATTGAAAATCTTTCAATAAGAATTACACATAGAAAACAAAAGATTGTTGCGGAAAAGAACAGTTAAACTATTCTAACAATCTAACACAAAGTAAACTGAAAAACACTTAGAACAAATTGGACACTTAGACACAAGATGCAGTTTCAGTAAGAAAGGAGCTTGCACTTAGTAATCTTCAGAAGCGTGATTTGCATGGAGAGTCTTCACCTCTATTTATAGTCCATGCATCATTTAATGCTTGGAACACTTGTCACTCTTCCATTCATTGTAGAGGTTGACTTCTGAAAAGCTGATATCTCCTTTTTAACTTATCCAAAGAACCAGGAGGACAGTCGTACCAGAAAAGACCTTATCTGAGAATAGATAAGATGACAAACTGCCACTTTTATCTGACAATAGGATATTGTCTCATAATAAATGATCTTTTCTTTTGTCTTCAGAGAATAAGGCTACCGACCTCCTGTATTGGAAACTGCACCAATTTGAAATCTCACTTCTTTAGAGAAGAGAGATCCTTCACCGAAGTGTAGAATATTTCGGTGCAGTCTTCTCAAATTCCCACCGATCTCTGAACATATATCGGTGGAAATCTTCTTGAACTTCCACCGATTTATGAAAGCATATCGGTGAAAGTCTTCTTGAGCTTCTCACCGAATTTCTTCAATTCGGTGATGCTTGTCCACCGATAGCACAAACATATCGGTGGTGGTGTAACTTGTAGAAAGTTGCTGCCGATTTTCTCACTTCCGCAATGAGATAGTCTTCGCACTTGGTTTCGGTTGATCTTCGACTTCACCGAACAATTGATATGAGAGTACAAGTTACACAAAAGAATCCAAAAATATTCTAAGTACCTAAGAGGGTTTAATTGAGTCAATTTCAAATCTGTGAAGACCCAACAATCTCCCCCTATTTGAATTTGATCTCTTTCCTTAGAATATTAAAAAGCAAATGAAAATAAGTACATTTTGACCCTTTTTACTCTTTTGGGTTCTTTTTCACATAGACCTTTCTTTTTGTTTTTTTTTTTGATCTATGTTTGTTTGAGTATATCTATACAGTATATATAAAGCAGGGAAATAAAAGGTATGTACAAAATATAAACAAGAGAAGCACTTTGAATTGCATAAGTCATTCTCATACATCGGTAAGCAAAAGATTATCACAACTACCGAAAGGTAAAAAGAAACGACCTACTCCTTTGACGATTGTCGGCGTTTGATCTCGTCCATTAAGATTCGGTAGTAGGGTTGAGCTTCGGGGATGTGAGGGAACAAGTTGTGGAGGCCTTCAAGAAACAAGGTGTCAGCAACAGGAATTTGAGAGAATCTGAAGAAGGCTCGTTTGCCAAAACCATCGTTGAAGTATAGTCCAGGAATCGGTGAAAGGCCCAGAGTTGTTGTGGGATATGATGCCGACGTGGGAAGGGAAAGACTTAAGTTACTTACATTCGGTATCTTTCCTTCCTTTGCCATATCCTTGAAGACAGTGTCGGGGGGGGTTCTGAACTTTAGGAAGACGCACTTCTTCCTTCAAGGATTGCACTTTCGATCTTTCATCGGTGGTAAGTACGATGCTATACTTCTTTTTGATCTCCTTCATCTTTGCCATTAGATCATCAATATATTTGACAAAGATGGACTTCTTTGGGTTTGGATTTTTGGCCAAGTGTCGAGAGATTTCGTACCATTCGGGGAGACCGAAGGTTCTGAGTTGGTAGTCTCTCACACTTTTTAAGGAGCCATCTTCCCGATCAATGATAAGCATGATGTCTTTTGGATTGGATCTGGAGGTTGCGATCTTGACACCTGAGATCGGGGTTCTGTCTGATCGGTGGTGCATCTTCATCTTGTACCATCTAACTTCTTCATTTCTCTCTTGTTCAAATTCACTCAGCACCGATTGCTGTGCCGACACAGCATCGGTGGACATGGCTTTCTTGGCTTCTTCCTCTGCAACCTTTAGAGAGAGCGCCTTGGTATCATCAAGGGCTTTTTGGGCTAATCTGGCTTCCTCAATTTCTTGAGGAGTCAGACCAAGATTGGGTTCCTGCGGATGCGATGGAGGTTTAAGCTTGAGTTTGTCTGCATCGGTGGGACGAATCCCATACTTCATCTTTTCTTTCTCTAGTCTTTCTTGTTCGGCCAATTGTTCGGCAGTAAGACTTTTCTTTCCCTTGTCAGTTTCGGCTGTAGAAGACTTCTCCCCCTCAGTAGTTGCTTTGTCTTTCAACTCTTTTTCTTTAGAGAGTTGCTCCCCCTCAATGTCGGCGGTTTCAGCATGGGTTTCGGTGGTTACAGGGATGTCATCGGGGGAAGATGGAGGCTTGGGGATGACCGATTGTTTAAGGGATGGCAACTTGGGATGGGTTGTCTTTTTCTCCCCCTCAGCACCAGCCAGAATCTTCAAACCCATCTGTCGGAAAATGTAGTCGAATTTTTCATGAAGAAAGGAAAGACGATTCGGTACCTCATCAGAGACCATGGTGAAGTCACCGAGATCCATCTCTAGGTGACCGAATTCCTGAAGTTTGGTATTGATATCACGAAGAGAGTTGGCAATGGCCTGGCCGAAGTCTTGATGAGACTTAGCTTCTTGAAGCAACCTCTGAAGTTCAGAATCCTTGACAGTGGAGGCCGCCTTGAAAGCACCGAAGGAGAAGGCAAGGTCCCCAGGAGATCGGGACAAGGAGTCCACCTTGGGAACCAAAGTGGAGATGTTGGAGGTAAGAGGCCTGATAGCATCGGTAATAGCATCTGAAATAATATGTGGCAGCCGAGACTCGATGGTGGACATTCGGGAGCTCGTCATGGCGATCATTGTAAGAGTGGCCTGTTTGAAGGATTCAAATTGTGTGCCGACAAGCCGACACTGTCGAGCACTTTCCTGTAAGTCTTCAATGAGAGAGGGTTCTTGAACAGTTGTTTGACCCCCGATATCCCCAGGAACGATGTAGCGGATGCGAATGGGATCCTCCGCCGAGATGGGAATGTTGCAGGGATATAACATTTCATCGGGGAATAGCGGTCTCGGTGGTGGAGTGGGAGATCGTCGGGGAGATTCCTGAACCGGGGAGGGTGATCGGTGTGGCGTAGGCGATCTTCGGGGAGAGTGAACCCGGGGGGAACTTCGGGAAGAAGTTTGGTTCACAGGAGACTTCATTGGTGAGGGGGAACCGGACTCAATGAGGATCGCTCCGTCAGACGGGGAGGTTCGGGGAGAACCAGTGTCGTCAAAGAGACCTGCAAAGAAGTCATGGGGGGGATCTAATGGGGGGGAACCCTGATCGGGTTGTGCATCATCATCGATCAAGAAATGACCGGGTGAAAGGGCGTGCAGTGCAAGGTCCAGACTTTCGGATGGAGAGTCTAGAGATTCGGTGGGAGAAGCAGCATGTTCACTCAGAGAATGAGTGGGAAGAGGTACATTGAGGGATGCCTTAGGGATGACCAAGTGATCGGTGGTGAATAGAAAGGATGCGGAAGGGGATGACTCACAGACAGGGCCCCGAGATCGTTTTAAACGACTTTTCGGGGGGGACGAAGAGTGCCTCCGCTTAGAAGGTTGTTGGACCGGGGGAGTCACCGATGGGTTAATCGGTGTCATGGTCCTGGAAGCAGCGGCGGAGGTGTCGGCGACCGATTTCTTCTTCGCGCCGACCGACTTTACTCTGGAACGTGGAGAAGAGGTCACAGCAGCAGCAAGGACTTCGGGGATATCGGGGTGGTGAAACCCTGGAATTTCAGAATCACCCCATTGAAGCTCTGGAGAGATGGCTAAAGTGATCATACCTCGGTGTAAAGGACGATCGGTGTCTAGAGCACCGACGTTGAGAGTTTTGCTGCCGACGATCGGTGGAGCCCAGTCATAAGAGAATCGGGGAGTGCGGGACTTGCGATCTTCGTCCAGGGGCTTTCCAAGTTTATAATGGATGATCATAGAGATGAATCGGGGATAGGCAACGTGGCACTTCTTTGGATGGGAGATTACTTCCACTAATTCGGTGAAGAAATACTGGGCGAAATCAACCTTGCGTTGAAAGATTAGGGCATGGGCAAGTTTGGTGATGTATGAGGGGGATTGATCATGGTCGCTCGTCTTTCGGGAGAGGCAGTGGATCACATGAGCAAAGAAAAAATTCCATATACCACCCATGTGACTCCGAAGAAGAGTTCCAGGACCTTTGGAGCTTTTGGAGTTGTCGTCGACCACGTAGCCTATGGCACTAAGAACATCTTCGAGAACGGTATCGGAATGCCAATCGTCATAGGAATCGAAAGCATCGATTTTCAGGGCAGCGCGAACATCATCGACCCCAAAAGTGAGGTCGTGATCATCCTCGTCTTCAGAAAGTATGGATGCATGAATCGCATCATTGGAGGGGTCATACACACAGGTGAGCCAGAATTTCCCAACGAGCATTTTGCTCATCTTGAGATTGCAAGTGAAGGCATGAAGAAGGGGAGATCGAGTGAGGAACTTGATTACGTGGTTAAACTCCGGATGAGAAGGGTCGGATTCAAATCTTGCAACGTGATTGCATGGGTTGAATTTCAGATCGGCAAAACACGTAGGAGGGTTGTTCTTGGAGGACGCCATTGATGAACGAGAGAGCACGAAGAGGGTGTAGTTGCAGGTTATAAGGGAAGCGTAAATGAAACACCCTAAAAACAGGATAAATTTAAACCCCAAAATAAAATGCTATGATCACTAAAGATACCAAACTTTTATAACAACAAGGATCTACAGCATCATTTTATATACAACATTTAAACTTGTCCTAAATAATCTTATTAATCTATTCTTACAACACAAATAGATTAACTAGATTATCTAAGCTTCGTTCCAAAATCTCCAAAAGAATTGCTGGATCCTTCAACACCTCAAAGTTTGATATGAAATTCACTCCCCAAACTTCTTTCCCGAACCTGAACCTGATAAGACAGTTCAACTTAAAAACATTAGGCTTTAGCCTAGTGAGGTTAATCAATTCAAATTTAAAACTCAACAATTAAAACATCAGGTGTCTCAAACCTGCATCTTTCATCTTACCAAATCAAATTCCAACCACTATGACTATTTCACCTAGTCATTAAATAGAATAACAACACCAACTACTTATAATCCCACCAGATTTATAAGAAATTAAACTCACCAACCCATGAAATGCAAATTACAACTCGATGTAATTTTCTCACACTTCATTATTTAATAAACACCGGAAATGCGAATTACACCTTAATGTAATTCTCTCACACTTCCTATCGCCTGAAATGCAAATTACAACTCGATGTAATTTTCTCACACTTCATTATTTAATAAACACCGGAAATGCGAATTACACCTTAATGTAATTCTCTCACACTTCCTATCGCCTGAAATGCGAATTACACCTCTATGTAATTCTCTCACATTTCAATACCTCACCATCCTGAATCACTGGTTCCCAATGGGATTTTATTCATCGATGATCACAACAACCGGGAACCCTCACAGATGATTCAGAATTCACTCCACCACTAGAACTACATTATAGGTCCCAGCTAGTATGCGGTTCCCATTAAACCGTACTAAGTTGCCCACTAGACCAAATGTAAATTTTAGCCATCGCAAATATGTATCATCACTCTTTCTATCACATCCATAGTGCCAATAATATCAGATAAATCTCTATATTTAATAACTGATATAAACTCTTCATATGATAATATCTCATGCATATTCTTCATCATTAAATCATGTCAAGAGCATATAAATAATAACATGAAACTTCACATAAAATCATCATGCATTTTTATCTCAAAAAGCATCAAAGTTCGCAGGCTACTGATTGCGAGTTTCATATAATTCGCAAGCCAAAGCTGCGAATTTCAGAAGTTCGCAGGCTATGGTTGCGAGTTTCACAAAACTCGCAAGCTACACTTGCGAAATTCTTATTTTCGCAACCAACGGTTGCGAACTTTATCTGATTCTCGCAAGCCAAGGCTGCGAGATTCATTCACTGTTCATCATCATCTACCTCTCATTAAGCTGTTTCTTACCAGATTAAGCATTAAGCACATAAAATAATATTTAAGCTCAATAAACACATACACATATGTTTACATGTTAAGTTTTAAGCAAGAATCAATTAAACTCACCTTAAAAGTCGATTTATACACTGATTCACGTAAGAGCTTAACGAACAGCTTAATGGCAGCTTATCAACAATCTTTATGATTCTTCAAGATTAATCACAACCCAAATCTGAAATCCTTGTTTCCCTTGTTTTTCTTCTTCTCTATCTCTCGGCACTCTCTCTCTCTTTTCTCTTCACCGAAAATACACACACAAAACAAACTTCACACTCAACACAAATAGTCTATATTTACTAGATTAATGACACCTCCTCCTTGATTATCATGAGTCATAAGACTATTTACCAAGTAGACCCCCAACTTTAATAGGATGACACTTCAAACCCTCAATCTTTAAAGAAATAACATAACACACCAAGTAAATAAAATCATCATAATAATCCTTAAGTTAATATTCTCAAAAATCTTTAAACTTTCAACATTTGTATTTTAACCTTAATCGAATTATAATACTCTATATAATTCAAGGTCACTCCAAATACAAATACATTCTAAATCTTATTAAATAATACTAACAAAATTTAGGATGTTACAATACTCCCCAACTTGAAAAGGATTTCGTCCCCGAAATCAAAGTCAGGTAAACAAATGAGGATATCTAACCTTCATACTCTCTTCTGACTCTAAAGTTACATCTGTACCTCTATGATGTTTCCACTGTACTTTCAACATAGCTACCTCCTTACCACTGCGTAGCTTTCTAACCGATCTTTCCAAAATTGCCTCTGGTTTTTCTATACAGCGGCTCTTTTCATCTATTCTCACCTCAGCGAGTGAAATCACACCTTCCTTTTCGACCAAACACTCCCGAAGATAACATACGTGGAAGGTATTATGAACCCCTTCCAATTCTGGTGGAATATCCAAATGATATACTTATAAATCAAACTTCTTAGAGTAGTTGTTTTCATCAAATCCATGTTTGACTACTTCTTAGTCTAGCATACCAATATTATTTCTCTCTTGCTTACACGGAATATCCACCACACAACTACAGTCCAAAAGGATGGTTTTTTCTAAAAACGTCAGTTGAGATCTCTAACCAAATTCTCGTAACATCGAGAACTGCATTCGATGTATTTCTTTTACATCTACAGAATACTCCAATACTATAGCTTAACGGTTACAATATCCTCTTCACCTAAAACCAATGGGATTGAGAAGAACAAGAGTCTTCCTTTCACTCCATCATTATCACAACTCACTCTCCAGATCTCAAAATAACATTAACATGTACTACCTGAAATTTTCACGTACACTGTAAACTAAAACATACCCATTATTATTAAATACTTCAACAACCACGACAGTTCATTATTATATCCTTGACTTACACGTTTCTTCGGTAGAGAATGCTATCATTTCTTCACATCACTATCTCATCGTACCACCACAATACAAACCAAGCACCAAAGTATCGAACATCAAAAGTGATAACTCTATTGAACCTGCTACAAGATTACATTCTTAAGTCAAATCTTTCTATCATTAGAAGCAATTCACACAATCAAAATCACCTTGGGTAAACACCCAATACCATTCCGACATTCTGTTTCGATATTAGCCATATCACTACTCCATCTTACAAACTACATGTCCCAACAATTTTAATGACAAAGTGGTACTTTTCGTCCGAAATCACCGAAAAGACTTCCATCAGACGTTTCCTAGTTCTAACTTTATAATACATACTAGTTAACACATTTATCTTGGCAGTTGATACCAATACTCACTCGTACATTCTCCACACATAACTTTTTACTACAGACCAGGTTTCTCACAACCATTCATACATATAATACCCAAGTTTATTTCACTAAATATCTCCTCCCCAACTTCAATTAAACTACCACTCTCGATTTGCTAAAATATCTTGAACTTATTCGTTCATACTAACTCCTTGTGATTCCAAACCAAAACCAAAACACAGTACAATCCTTCACAGATCAACATTTTCCATACCTCACTTCATTTATGCCTAATACTTTCTCCTTTGTAAATCATCCACATCGCAAGTAAAACACTTCTATAACACAATAGTCTTTCAAAATCTTATCATTCTTACAAAGGGTCCTTCAACTTTTATTTTTCTGATTAAAGACTTAACAAAAATTTAAATCCAAAAGAATATCCAAAACATTCACATCATGCAAACTTCTATTTTAATACAATCCATGAAATCCCTACCCAAGTCTATAACAAGCTTATTAAATTGGGTCTCAACGTTCTTAAAACATAACTGAGTCCAAAACCGAATCATCTACTCACAGGATCTAAAGATTATTTATCAATACCAACTCACGCAAATAAATACATCTAACTCACATTATGCAGAATACGCTCCGAGGCGTGATAATCTTACGATCCCTTCATTGCTACTTTCCCAATGAAGTCAATTCATTTGCAAGCACACATACTCCACAATGTATATAATACGCCCAGGTTCGTTAGTTCCAAAGATACTAAGAACAAGTAAAACATCGAATAGTCTTCACACCTAAGACCAACACTTAAACTTTCACTGGTTCAAATACAAAGCAGTTAAGCATATAACACATCCAATACTTCATCTCGAGTCACTAAAACTGACAAACATTCGAAAGTCTCATTTGAATATAAACCAGACCTTTAAGGCCAAAACAAACATTTGGTTAAACACATGTCACTCACACGGTTACGTAAACCAAAATTCCTCTTCACTCAAGATCTTAACCTTGTTAATCCTTTAATTGGTCATCGACCCCAAAATAAAAGTTTATCACTCTCAAAACCTTCACATTTTCAAAATGTAACACGACAAAATTATTATACAACCACAAAATACCAAAAACGTGCTTCGACCACATAACTTTCACTTAGGTTATAATTAATCAAACTCAAAATCCCCCAATTGTGTCGCACACACTAATACCCATTTTGCGCATACCTTCTGCATAACAGCATACCGGTATCGCTCGCGGTTTTGCTCCTACCCGCACGGGCATACGCGGAACGCATCCAGACCGCACCCAGTGACACACAAAAGGCCTCATACACCTTACACAACTTTCGCCTTCAAAGTCAAAAATTGCCATCTCAATACTTCCTTAACCCTGAACCTAATTCTTCCTCCAGACACGACCGACCCTCAGTAATTGTATTATTAATCACCGAACAAAGGTACAGACTCTCGTATTATTGTTACTAAAGTTCACTTTCGACTCTCCCACTGTTCATCTCTCATTTGAATATAATTACCAAAACCACAAACTTTCTCCCAAGGTTTATCCAACACCTCTCCATTCTTGGAGTTCTTTCTTAGCTTATAGCGTAATACTCTACGACTTAGCGAGTTCATAGCCTTCATGCATGACAATATATAAATAACTCAATCACACTTTTCTCGTTTTAAATAAACAACATTCGAAACAACGTGAGCACACACGCCCCAATCATTTTCATATCTCCCATGTACTACACAACAATCTCAAAATCGTTTGTCTACAAATTTCCGTAAAACTCAATCTTTCTCAACCAAAAATGTTGTTACAACAGTAATATCTTAAATGAAAATCTTTTCATACAACAAAAGTTTAAAATTTACTGACATAGAGTAAACTAGTCGTTTCTCACACTCAATTATATGATATCATCAAATCAATACTTTTGTTGGTCATAAAAAGTTTACTGATCAACACTTTCTCGACCTATTTGCTATTATACAGCTTTTTATGTAAAGTATGAAGTATTTTGCAAGTTGCTAAGCTCCAAAATTTCGTTAGACAGCGTAATTGAAATGGCCCTTTTTCTTTAAATACATACTTGCACTACTAATTCATTCTTGAATAAAACTGTTATTTATGCATTTGTTTTGAAATCAAGAAAACTCATGTAACACACACTAAAACACCATGCACAAAACTTACTTGCAATGAAGGCCATTTACTCAAACAAGGTCAATCGTTTTACTTACGTACTTATCATTGACACTTTACTTCCGACCCGAAGTCGCCCTCTCGGCCTTATAATAATTGCTATATATACATTCCATGGCCCCCATACTCAACCATGTCATACTAATTCCGTCTTAATCAATCATCTCATACTCTATCTCTGCACATATCAAATCACCTATTAAAGGTTGCCTTGGCGGAGTTTCATAAGTCCTGCAAATTCCAGGTTGTCCTTCCAACCCCAATCATTTACCGATCTGTCCTCCAAAGGATTTTAGTGGTATAATTACCATCATTCTACTATAACCTAATGGAATAACCATAAGAAATGGTTATGCACATATCCCTATACAAAATGTATTTACCGATCGATAGTCACTGTAACAATTTAGAAATAAGTATGCTCGCGTAACAATATATTCATAATCACAGTAGCTAATTGGAATTGTGAATATATCGTACAGGAGAATCCTCGTTACCATTGTCACCGTACCAACTTCTCATATCTCCGTCAATTCTAAGACTATCCCGTCTTAGTACTTCTACCCAGAACTCTCGGATCATAACTTAACTCATCTCAGTTTAAGTCTAGATATCTCAAATTTATACCTAGTTCGCTTAAACTAAAGCTCTGATACCATACTTAAACACCCTAAAAACAGGATAAATTTAAACCCCAAAATAAAATGCAATGATCACTAAAGATACCAAACTTTTATAACAACAAGGATCTACAGCATCATTTTATATACAACATTTAAACTTGTCCTAAATAATCTTATTAATCTATTCTTACAACACAAATAGATTAACTAGATTATCTAAGCTTCGTTCCAAAATCTCCAAAAGAATTGCTGGATCCTTCAACACCTCAAAGTTTGATATGAAATTCACTCCCCAAACTTCTTTCCCGAACCTGAACCTGATAAGACAGTTCAACTTAAAAACATTAGGCTTTCGCCTAGTGAGGTTAATCAATTCAAATTTAAAACTCAACAATTAAAACATCAGGTGTCTCAAACCTGCGTCTTTCATCTTACCAAATCAAATTCCAACCACTATGACTATTTCACCTAGTCATTAAATAGAATAACAACATCAACTACTTATAATCCCACCAGATTTATAAGAAATTAAACTCACCAACCGATGAAATGCAAATTACAACTCGATGTAATTTTCTCACACTTCATTATTTAATAAACACCGGAAATGCGAATTACACCTTAATGTAATTCTCTCACACTTCCTATCGCCTGAAATGCAAATTACAACTCGATGTAATTTTCTCACACTTCATTATTTAATAAACACCGGAAATGCGAATTACACCTTAATGTAATTCTCTCACACTTCCTATCGCCTGAAATGCGAATTACACCTCTATGTAATTCTCTCACATTTCAATACCTCACCATCCTGAATCACTGGTTCCCAATGGGATTTTATTCATCGATGATCACAACAACCGGGAACCCTCACAGATGATTCAGAATTCACTCCACCACTAGAACTACATTATAGGTCCCAGCTAGTATGTGGTTCCCATTAAACCGTACTAAGTTGCCCACTAGACCAAATGTAAATTTTAGCCATCGCAAATATGTATCATCACTCTTTCTATCACATCCATAGTGCCAATAATATCAGATAAATCTCTATATTTAATAACTGATATAAACTCTTCATATGATAATATCTCATGCATATTCTTCATCATTAAATCATGTCAAGAGCATATAAATAATAACATGAAACTTCACATAAAATCATCATGCATTTTTATCTCAAAAAGCATCAAAGTTCGCATGCTACTGATTGCGAGTTTCATATAATTCGCAAGCCAAAGCTGCGAATTTCAGAAGTTCGCAGGCTATGGTTGCGAGTTTCACAAAACTCGCAAGCTACACTTGCGAAATTCTTATTTTCGCAACCAACGGTTGCGAACTTTATCTGATTCTCGCAAGCCAAGGCTGCGAGATTCATTCACTGTTCATCATCATCTACCTCTCATTAAGCTGTTTCTTACCAGATTAAGCATTAAGCACATAAAATAATATTTAAGCTCAATAAACACATACACATATGTTTACATGTTAAGTTTTAAGCAAGAATCAATTAAACTCACCTTAAAAGTCGATTTATACACTGATTCACGTAAGAGCTTAACGAACAGCTTAATGGCAGCTTATCAACAATCTTTATGATTCTTCAAGATTAATCACAACCCAAATCTGAAATCCTTGTTTCCCTTGTTTTTCTTCTTCTCTATCTCTCGGCACTCTCTCTCTTTTCTCTTCACCGAAAATACACACACAAAACAAACTTCACACTCAACACAAATAGTCTATATTTACTAGATTAATGACACCTCCTCCTTGATTATCATGAGTCATAAGACTATTTACCAAGTAGACCCCCAACTTTAATAGGATGACACTTCAAACCCTCAATCTTTAAAGAAATAACATAACACACCAAGTAAATAAAATCATCATAATAATCCTTAAGTTAATATTCTCAAAAATCTTTAAACTTTCAACATTTGTATTTTAACCTTAATCGAATTATAATACTCTATATAATTCAAGGTCACTCCAAATACAAATACATTCTAAATCTTATTAAATAATACTAACAAAATTTAGGATGTTACAGTAAAGAAAGAAAAAAGAGGAGGGGTGAGTATATATAGGGTTTTCGAAACATGGGGGAACGGTTTAAACAATTAAAATGGAATAAAATAAAAGGGGTAATCATGACCATTTTGGGAATTGTGGTCAGGAATCCGTTTCACGAAACAGGGAGGTGAAGGGTCTGACAGGCTAGGGGTATAGGGGTGACGTGTAGATAGGATTGAAATTCGGTGGACATCGGTGAGGAATATGAAGAGAGTATCGGTGGGAATCGGTGGGGAAAGATATGCCGAGGTGGAATCGGTGAGGATTTGCTTACCGAAGAGATCCACCGAAGCGTTGAGACACCGAAGAGGACAGATATGTGCACCAAGGATATCCACCGAGAGATGAGTCACCGAAAAGATCACTTGGGATTTTTATGCCGAAAGTGGATCTTGGTTCCACCGAGAATTATCTGATCATCAAAAAGATCACTGAAGATGCTCATGCCGAAAAGAGATCTTGTTGTCACCGAAGGTTATCAGACCGAAAGGTTTTTTTTTGAACCTATTCTAAGTACAACATGCCAAGTTCACCGATGAGGAAGGTGAATCTGGCCTCATCCAGAGGTTTAGTAAACAAATCTGCAAGCTGAAGATCAGTTGGAATAAAATGCAGCTCAATGTCACCTTTGGAGATATGGTCCCTGATGAAATGATATCGGATATCGATGTGTTTGGACCGTGAGTGAAGAACATGATTGTTTGCAATTGCAATTGCACTTGAGTTATCACATAGGATGGGTATCTTGGAGTAGAACTGATTGTAGTCTCTCAACTGGTTTTTCATCCATAGAATCTGTGCGCAGCAACTTCCAGCAGCAACATATTCAGCCTCGGTAGTGGATGTTGAGACTGAATTTTGCTTTTTGCTGGACCAGCTTACCAGTTTTCCACCAAGGAATTGACAACTGCCTGTTGTGCTTTTTCTATCATTTTTAGAACCTGCAAAGTCAGAATCTGAATATCCCATGAGTTCAAAACCTGAGTCTTTGGGATACCAAAGACCCAGATGCATGGTACCCTTTAGATACCTGAAAATCCGTTTCACAGCATCCAAATGAGATTTCTTTGGATTTGCTTGATAACGGGCACACAGACAAGTAGCAAACATGATATCTGGTCTGCTAGCAGTTAAATAAAGCAAAGAACCAATCATGCCTCTATAATGAGTAACATCCACAGATTCACCATTTAAATCGGTATCAAGTTTCAAAGGTGGTGCCATGGGAGTTTTCATGGGGGAGGAGTTTTCAAAGCCAAATTTCTTCAGAAGATCTTTAATGTACTTGCTTTGGTTTATGAAAATTCCTTCTGAAATTTGCTTCACTTGAAGACCTAAGAAAAAAGTTAGTTCCCCCATCATGCTCATCTCATATTCACTTTTCATGAGAGAGGCAAAGTCATCACACATAGACTCATCGGTGGCACCGAAAATAATATCATCCACATAGATTTGAACAAGAATGAGATTACCTGATGTTTGCTTGTGGAAGAGAGTGTTGTCAATTGTACCTCTAGTATAGCCATGCTTGAGTAGAAAGATGGCAAGAGTGTCATACCAGGCCCGAGGAGCCTGCTTGAGCCCATACAGAGCTTTGTCAAGTCGGTACACATAATCTGGATGTGTGGAATCTTCAAAGCCTGGAGGTTGCTTCACATAGACTTCCTCAGCTAGTTCTCCATTCAGAAAAGCACTTTTCACATCCATTTGAAATACCCTGAAGTTCTTGTGAGCAGCATGAGCAAGAAAGATCCTGATAGCTTCAAGTCTGGCAACAGGAGCAAATGTTTCATCATAATCAATGCCCTCTTCCTGTCGGTAGCCTTGAGCTACGAGTCTGGCTTTGTTTCTGATGACATTACCATCTTCATCCATTTTGTTTCTGAAGACCCATTTTGTGCCGATGATTGTTTTCCTTGAAGGTCTAGGCACAAGTCTCCAGACTTTGTTTCTTTGAAATTGGGAGAGTTCTTCTTGCATGGCCGAAACCCAACATGGGTCACTTAGGGCTTCTTCAATCTTTTTAGGTTCAACAAGAGATAGGAAATTCACATAGAGACAGATGTTACTGGTGCCTCTCCTTGTTTGAACACCAGCTAGCTGATCACCGATGATTTGATCAATGGGATGATCTTTGGTCCATTAAAGAGCAGGGGGCATCGGTGGAGGAATAGTTGAAGTGGAAGGAAAGTTCGAGGCTGGAGTGTTGGCAGGATGTGATGAAGGTGGGTTGTCAGAGGGATTATCGGCAGGAAGAGATTCGGTAATGGGGTTAATTTCGGTGGATGATGGATAGGGTTCGGTGGAGGCAATTTCGACAGAGGGGGTTTCAGGTGTTAAAGACGATGACCCAGCTTGATTGTTTGGAACAGAGGGAATATTTGGAATACAGGGTGGATCGGTGGAGGTTGAAATGGGAGATTCCCCAATGCATGATGATATCCATCTATGTAGTTCTTCATCATCATTTGTCATAGAAGATGATCTTGAATCATCGCACTTTACATGGATGGATTCATCAATGCATTCTCTCCGAAGATTGTAAACTCGGTAAGCTTTGGATGTCAAGGAATATCCCACAAAGATTCCTTCATCTGCCTTGGGATCAAATTTCCCAAGATTTTCCCTGTTATTTAGGATAAAGCACACACAGCCAAAGACATGAAGGAAACCAATGTTTGGCTTTCTTCCATGAAAGACTTCATACGGGGTTTTCTCATGTCTTTTTGTTATTACCGACATGTTTTGAGTGAAACAGGCAGTGTTGACAGCTTCGGCCCAAAAATAGGTTGGCAAATTTGCTTCACACAACATAGACCTTGCTGCTTCACAAAGAGTTCTGTTTCTTCTTTCCACAACACCATTTTGTTGTGGAGTTTTGACAGCAGAGAAGTTTTGAGAGATTCCTTTCTCATTGAAGAAGTCTTCTAAACCACTGTTTCTGAATTCGGTGCCATTGTCACTTCTTACAGAACTGACAAGCTGACCATTCAGAATTTCATTCTTTTTGACAAAGTTGATGATTTCTTCAGTTGCATCACTTTTGTACCTGAGAAAAGACACCCAAGTATATCTGGAGAATTCATCAACAATAACAAGAATGTACCTTCTTCCTCCTAGACTGGGAGTGCTGACTGGTCCACATAGATCCATATGCAGCATCTGAAGTGGAAGATTGATGGAAGAGCATTGCTTGGTTTTGAAAGAAGATTTGGTGAGCTTCCCTTTTTCACATGCATCACACAACTTTTCTTTGACGAAGTTCAACTTAGGCATGCCAGTCACCAGCTCTTTGTTTGATAACTTATGAAGGGTTTTGAAGTTAAGATGAGACAAACGTTTATGCCACAGCCAGTTTCTTTTGACTGTATCGTCAGACACGAAGCAGACATTTGAAGAGTTGTTTTGACTCATATCAATGATATACACATTATCTAGCCTTCTTCCAGAGAGGACAACCTTCATATTCTTGTCAACAACCGTACAGATACGCAGTTCAAAGATGACTTTGTATCCAAGATCACACAGTTGGCTAATACTAAGGAGGTTATGCATGAGACCTTCAACAAATGCCACTTTATTGAAGGTGAGGGTTCCATTCGTGAGAGTTCCATATCCTTTAGTATGACCTCTGGAGTTGTCCCCAAAAGTTACAGAAGGACCCTTCTCTGACACATAGTTTACAAGAAGATGTTTGTTTCCAGTCATGTGACGTGAGCACCCACTATCTAAATACCAAACTTGTTGGTGCTCAAAAACCTGCAAACAACATCAAATCAGTTCTTAGGTACCCATTTGGTAATGGGTCCTTTTGTGTTAGAGATGTGAGAGACCTTGGGTTTGGATCTGTCGATTCTTTCCCTTGGGCAGTCCTTAGCAAGATGAAAGGTATCACCACAATTATAACATTTTCGGTAGATGAAAGTTCTTTTGGGTTTTTGTTCCTTTCCTTTTTTCTTTCCAATTATATCAATTTTAATCTTTGGACCGAAAAGGGGATTGCGAGGACCTCTAAAGAATTCGGTTCTTGAGGTTGAAGCATGGTCAGGAGTCTTTCTTGAGAAAACTTCGGTCTTTCCCTTTTGGACAAAATCGGTGAAGGATTTTTCCATGGTGTGTTTTTCTTTGAAAGCTTGAGATTTTGAAAGATTTGAAGAGTTGTTATCAATGGTTAAGTCTTTGAACACATCATGAATGGGTTTAACAGTATCCTTCAAATTTTGCACTTTATGGGTTTGATCAGATGAAGATTCTTTGGCTTTTAAAAACATTCCATATTTTAAGGCTTCACTAAGATCAGCAGAATTTAAAAAAATGGAATCACAAGAGTTTGACTCAGAGTCATCATCCCATGTATCGGTGATGGGAACAAGTGTATGGGAAGATTTTTCAAGCATGGATTTTTCATATCCTAACCCTAACTTGTTATTACCACCGATTTGGTTTTGAAAGATTTGTTCAAGATTCCTTGAAGAATTTGTCCATTTTCTGACAATTTCCTGTTCTTTCTTTAACTTCTTGAACAGTTTATTCTTTTCCTTTTCAATTTCATGATTTATGACTTTTAGATTTTCAAGCTCAGTTTTGATTATCTCAAACTTTCCAAGTTGACACATGAAAGCTTCAAGTTGAGATTTAAGATTTTTAACTTGAGCAAATTTTCTTTTCTTGCTTTCTTTGACATTGTAAAAATCTTGAGTTAAAGATTCATAAGCATTTATCTTTTCAATATCAGTCATGTCATTGAAGGGATGTACCTGAGAGTATGATGATGAGCATTCAGTTGAAACTAATGCCATTGGAGACTTTGCCTTTTCTTCTTTCACCTCTTCTGATATGGCCATAAAGCACATATTTTGAGAATCACTGTTAGAGGTTTCTTCTTCTTCCCAGTCATGAGCCTCAACCATTAATCCTTTTCCTTTCCTTTGAGATCCTTCATTTCTTTCCTTTTCCTTCTTGTACTTAGCTTTGTACTTTTCAGCACGTTCCTGATGAGAGAGTAAGGAGGATTGAGAATCCTTTTTGAAATATGATTTATCTTTGGATTTCTCAAATTTGGAAGGATTTTTGTCAGAGGACGTAGAATTGACTTTTGACACACGCTTGTTTCTGCACTCAGCAGCAAAGTGTCCTTTCTTACCACAGTTGAAACATTCTTCATTTGCCTTATCAGAAGAAGACATTTTTGTAAAGGATGGTTTTCTGAAACTTCTGGGTTTGTTGAAATTTTGAGATTTATTTTTAAAACCGGCCATCATAGCCATTTCATCAGACATTCGGTCTACCGAAATTTCATCACCTTCATCATCGGCATCACTCAGATATGCCTCCGTTTGGTGAGAGCTGTTGTTCTGATTTTCGGTGTCAGAGTCTGATGAGGGATATGTGATACAAGGAACATTTTGACTTTTCTTGGAACTTTCACAGATAAGAGCTATTGAAGAGCTTTTTATCTCTTTGAAGATGGTTTTCCTATGAAGCTTGGTTTGTTCAAAGTTGAACAGAGTTCCATACAAAACAGTTAAAGGCATGTATTCCAAATCCTTGGTAGTTTTAATGCAAGTGCAAATGTTTTCCCAAAAGTCAGGAAGACAATCCATAAACTTGCATAGAACTTCCTCATTATCATAAACTCTACCTAGTAACTTTAAATCATTTAAGAGAGAGTTGAAACGGTTATAAAAGCTTGGAAGAGATTCTCCCTTTTCATGGGCAAAGAGCTCATATTTTCGAATGAGGCCAATCTTTTTGCTTTTCTTTACTTCCTCTGTACCCTCATAAAGTACACACAAAGTAGTCCACATCTCTTTAGCAGTACCGAAATTAACAAGAGAGTGATAGACTTCATCAGGAAGTGAGAGAGCAATGATTGCTCTAAGCCGAGAATCCAGAGACACCAATCGTTTTTCCTCATCAGTATATTCCTTTGGGTTTTTGAGAATGTAACGACCAGTAGTTTTTGCTTTTTCTATGTCGGAAGGTTCAGATTCATCAGAGTCACTTCATTTATCAATTGGTTCCTTACCAGGCCTCTGCTTTTCATAGCGAGCCCAAACTCTCGGGATGATAGGTCCCTCCTTGAGAATGGATGGATATCTAGTATCCACTCCTTCCATAAATAGCATCATACGGATTTTCCATAGAGAAATGTTGTTAGGATTAAACTTGGGAGGTTTTAAAATGGAACCATTTTCAGCAAAATTGTTTTGA
Organism: Saussurea involucrata; assembly: GCA_033807775.1. Taxonomy (NCBI): domain Eukaryota; kingdom Viridiplantae; phylum Streptophyta; class Magnoliopsida; order Asterales; family Asteraceae; genus Saussurea; species Saussurea involucrata. The sequence continues at coordinate 68,672,821 of CM066312.1, read as the reverse complement.
CCAGTGTTTTCAACAGTTAGGGATGAAGATGAGGCAGCCATTGCGGATCAAGTTTATGAATTAAACTTTCCGCTCTGATACCACTTGTTGGTCCCAAAATGGCTCAACAAGTATTGTAGAAGGGGGGTTGAATACAATACTCAGATTTTTCACAAGTTTTAATTCAATATATTGAAAATATTTCAATAAGAATTACACATAGAAAACAAAAGATTGTTGCGGAAAAGAACAGTTAAACTATTCTAACAATCTAACACAAAGTAAACTGAAAAACACTTAGAACAAATTGGACACTTAGACACAAGATGCAGTTTCAGTAAGAAAGGAGCTTGCACTTAGTAATCTTCAGAAGCGTGATTTGCATGGAGAGTCTTCACCTCTATTTATAGTCCATGCATCATTTAATGCTTGGAACACTTGTCACTCTTCCATTCATTGTAGAGGTTGACTTCTGAAAAGCTGATATCTCCTTTTTAACTTATCCAAAGAACCAGGAGGACAGTCGTACCAGAAAAAGACCTTATCTGAGAATAGATAAGATGACAAACTGCCACTTTTATCTGACAATAGGATATTGTCTCATAATAAATGATCTTTTCTTTTGTCTTCAGAGAATAAGGCTACCGACCTCCTGTATTGGAAACTGCACCAATTTGAAATCTCACTTCTTTAGAGAAGAGAGATCCTTCACCGAAGTGTAGAATATTTCGGTGCAGTCTTCTCAAATTCCCACCGATCTCTGAACATATATCGGTGGAAATCTTCTTGAACTTCCACCGATTTCTGAAAGCATATCGGTGAAAGTCTTCTTAAGCTTCTCACCGAATTTCTTCAATTCGGTGATGCTTGTCCACCGATAGCACAAGCATATCGGTGGTGGTGTAACTTGTAGAAAGTTGCTGCCGATTTTCTCACTTCCGCAATGAGATAGTCTTCGCACTTGGTTTCGGTTGATCTTCGACTTCACCGAACAATTGATATGAGAGTACAAGTTACACAAAAGAATCCAAAAATATTCTAAGTACCTAAGAGGGTTTAATTGAGTCAATTTCAAATCTGTGAAGACCCAACAATGTTTACTTTTAGTTTATTACACATTTGGTACCATACGTTTATATTATAATCATTGCATGTTTTTTGCAGGAATATTTACGGATGAGTGCATCACGAAAACTAAACAACATTTTGGATATATTGATGAGCATTATTTACAGATGATTGTAATTCTTGTTCAGTCAAGAATTTCAAGTTTTGTAATGAGTTCTGAGTATATGGGTTTAGAAGCCCCACACGTGTGCAATTATTTTTCCATTCCATCTTGTTAATACACCATATTAACCTTCAACTTTATATATTAGTTGACATGCAAATTAACCACATCAACTCTATAAATAAACATGATTCAGGGATAAACTAATGTTTTGGAATTGTAATTTACCCGCGCTGCATCGCGTGGGTACACCACTAGTATATATATATATATATATATATATATATATATATATATATATTTGTTTGACTCAAGATAATAATAAAAGTAAGAAGTTATTTTATATATAAAAGGTTTGAAATTTTGAATAATTTCTAATATTAAATTATTCAACATATCAAACAATCATATCTCATCTTGCACTATATCATAAAAGTCTTTTAATCATTCTGATATTTTAATCATTCTGCACTAAACCATTCAGCCCATTAGGGCATCCACAATGGTCAAATTGGTACAATGACTTGATAAATATAAAAAAAAATAAAAACATGTGAGGCCCACCAAAGACTTGAAAGACTTGAGTCATGCCTCTCACAACCAATACTTGAAACGCTTGGTGTTTCTTAACCCTTTGAGAAGTAAAACTTTTATCAAATTGTATCTCCAATGGTCAAGTTGTTTTCAAACTAACATTGGAGATGCTCTTAGAAAGAAAAAGAAGTTTAGATTTTAATTATTTTTTGAATAGAGCATAAAATAATTTCTGGTTGGCACGTGTGCTGGTTTTTATTATAAATATTAGATTCCAAGATCATAATAAAGTAGTACAAATTATAATTATAAATTAAAATAAAATATATTAAGAACAAGAATATGACTTGAATAACAACTATTATTGTATCTAAAAAATATAGGCTTCGCCGCTTCGGTTAATTTGATGAAAGTAAACGAAAACTTTCTCTTCAACTCTCAAAGGAGAATAGAATAAATAAAAAAATGCTTAGCAATAACTCATATTGATTAATAAATATTTGAAAATATCTTTACTTTCGAATAAGTTAATAAGTATTTGATAATGTCTTTACTTTCAAAGTTGTATTAGATTGTCTAAAAAAATATTTAATAATTTTATTTCAAGAAAGATATATCTTTACAAAGTTAATCTTTTAGAGTAAACTACATATTCGAACACCATGATTTGTCGAAAATAACATTTTTATCCCTATAGTTTCGAATCTAAGATGGCCATGGTCCATGGATTTCGATATTTTGTCCCTCCCGCTAGGGATTGTCAATTCTATCAAATGAAGGACGTTTTTGTCTTTTCTTTATTTCTCTTTTACCCCAGTCATAAACCATGGGGACCAAAATTATAATATCAATGTTGATTGTGTAAAAGACAAAAATCCAGATGCTTTTGCAAATGGAGTGGTCATTTTCTAATTTTAAAACTATATTGAATAAAAGTGTTATTTTCGAAATACCAAAAACACCAGATTTGTAGTTTACTCTATTTTTTAAAATTTAATTATCGTGTGTTTTTCTAATTGTGTATAAAAAATATTGTATGTTGCTATGGTACCGCGGAGGTCCTCCAACTTTGGCCGCGGTACCCGCGGAGGCCCCCCAACTATGCCCGCGGTGCCAACTTTGGCCCCTGTCCTGCGGTAACTACCCCGCGATCGCGGGATTCCTGCAATAGGTGTCGGCAGGGGGTTGAAACCCTAATTTTATTAAATACAACCCAACCCCCACACTCCTAATCGCGGTCCTATAAAAGGAGAGGGTGGGGGGACCAACCGGCCACCACTTCCCATTTCTTTATTCTCTCTCAAACTCTCTCAAATTGTCGTGTTGCATATGCGCTCGGTTTCAAGATGGCTCGTGTTACAAGTTTGGTATGTTATCTTACCTTTGTTGTAGTTTTTCCTTTTAATTTTATTTTAAAATATATGATACGTATGTTGTTATGTGTATGAATGTGTTATTTGTATGTTAGAGTTTTTTTATAATTATGTTAGAGTTTTTTTTTATAAAAATAGGTTATAGTGTTTGTTTTTTTTTATAATTATGTTTTTTTTAAGATGTTAGAGTTTTAAAAAAAAGATGTTAGAGTGTTTTTTTTATAAAAAGATGTTAGAGTTTTAAAAAAAAGATATTAGAGTGTTTTTTATAAAAATATGTTAGTTTTCTTAAAAAAAAGATATTAAAGTGTTTTTTTATAAAAAGATGTTAGAGTGTTTTTTATAAAAAGGTGTTAGAGTTTTTTTTTATAAAATAATGTTAGAGTGTTTTTTATAGAAAGATGTTAGAGTGTTTTTTATAAAAATATGAGTGTTTTTTATAAAAATATATGTTAGTGTCTTTTTTTTATAAAAAGATAAGTGTTTTTTATAAAAATAAATGTTACAGTGTTTATTATAAAATTAGAGTGTTTTTTTATAAAAATATATGTTAGAGTGTTTTTTTATAAAATTACAACTTAGGTCCCTAAACTTTGGTAACTTATTTTTATATGTTATGAATCTTTTGAGTTTCCTACTCATAAATAAATTTTGGAAGTCACACTTCCGAAGCCCTTATATGTATATGTAACATTTTACCGAAAGATACGTAAATGGTATGAAGATATAAAAACATTTAAATTGGCATCACATTCCAAACTCAAATTCATTTTGGCCTCTTGCCAAAAGCAACTATAATTAACAATGTTATATTGAAATAAAATAAATCGCAACATATCTATTTGGATTTTGTCAAACGGGTGTAAATAGCCCTAAGGTATGTGGAAACTTAAGCAATCCTTGTGATTCCCCTGCTACCTGAAAGTCCAATAGATTGAGTGGTTTGTTTTCTAAAAATAAAATAGACGAATAATTATCAAGAAAATAAACCATACAAGCAAAAGCGTCTATAATTAACAGCGTTATATTGAAATAAAATAAATCACAACATAGCTATTTGGATTATGTCAAACGGGTGTAAATAGCCCTAAGGTATGTGGGGACTTAAGCAATCGTTGTGATTCCCCTGCTACCTGGAAGTCCAATAGATTGAGTGGTTTGTTTTCTAAAACTAAAATAGAAGAATCATTATCAAGAAAATAAACCATATAAGTGAAAGCATCTATAATTAACAATGTTATATTGAAATAAAATAAATCACAACATATCTATTTGGATTTTGTCAAACGGGTGTAAATAGCCCTAAGGTATGTGGGGACTTAAGCAATCCTTGTGATTCTCCTACTACCTGGAAGTCCAATAGATTGAGTGGTTTGTTTTCTAAAACTAAAATAGAAGAATTATTATCAAGAAAATAAACCATACAAGCAAAAGCATCTATAATTAAAAATAACTATAACATCTGTGAATTTCTATGTAGGGCGATTTTTTTACATCGACTTGACGTTAAAATGCCGTGTTGGCTACGTGGTAGAGATGAGAGAGCGCTTCGAGGAATTAGGTGAACGGGCAGATACAGTTCAGGAGATCTTTAGAGGGACACCTTTTTGTCCATGGCTGGATCTTTCCATGAGCGGTGGCGACCCCACACTAATCCACATGTTTCTACTGTTGGAGGTCGATGTCTCCAATCCTGATCCGGAGGAGATGTATTTTGATGTCTTTAGGCATCACATGCGGTTTGGGCGTCATGAGTTCTGTCTAATCACATGACTACTTTTTGGACCAGCACCCCCACCTCCCTTAGCAGAAATTTCCTTCGTTGGTAGGGTTTGGCCTGGTGTGTCACCATCTCGTTTGAAGCTTAGGACAGTCGTGGACACGATGAAACAGGGCCTTGGTGCCCTAACCGACGAGGATGTTGTCCGTGTATGCTTGGTGGTGACGGTGGATATGGGCTTCATGGGTCGTGAGTGGAGTCAGACTGCTTCTGAGACGGTCCTTAGGGCCGTCGAGGACTTGGATATGTTTAACAGGTATCCGTGGGGTAGCCACATCTGGACACATACATACAAGCAGATGCACCGAGCCATCGCCAGACGCGCCGACATGAATAGCAAGATGAATCTTTGTGGATTTACATACGCCTTCAAGGTTAGATAAGTAGTATAACATAAATAATAATACATACAAACTGTTTGGCTTTCCTTTTTACGTACTTGATCTTCTTGTGTAATTCCAGATATGGATTTTGGAGATGTTTCCCATCTCCCGTCAAAATTTCACCATGCGCACCGACAGGTTAATTAGGGGAACGCGTTGGGACCGGGGTGTTTCCCTAAATAGGCAGACTTGACTTTCGTTCTTCAGCCATTCTAGAACCGTAAGTTCTTTTACTATGTTTACAATGTTGCCTACGTTAGTCCCGCTTATTAATTTTTTTGTGTTTTACCATATATTTAGTCGTCGTTTGTGCCTCTCGCAAACCTTCTGCCTATGGATGCCGAGAGGGACACGCCTTGGTACAGAAACAGCGTGGCCTTTATTGACAGAGAGGCGGCAAGGAAACGGTCGAAGAGGGTCCGACGTTCCTCTCCTTCCCCATCTGGGTGCAGTTCCTCATCTGACGAAGATGAGGAAGATGACGCGAGGCCTGACCATTCTTCCAGGCCTCACGATCGATATGAGGCGCCCCCTTACTCCTCCCATCATGCTACGCCTCCCGACCCATATCATAAGAGGGTTGACGAGCTGTACGACTACGTCTACGGGCGTGTAGACACGCATCTTCAAGCTCTGGAGGACTTCAACAAAGCATTTCGCGTTGTTCAGGTTAGTGTTTAACTTAATTTATCGGCCACGATCTTTTAGTTTGTATATTAATATTACGTTCCAAATTTGTTTTAGCTGTCGAGTACGACGCCGATCTCCGCTCCGTTCGGACAGGGGGCACCGACGACGTTTGCCACCACATCCTATCCGTCATTCTCGGAGACTGTAAGTCACATTGAGTAACCATTATAGTTATATGTTGGTTTCTAAGTTTGTAACTTTTATAATGATCAATGTCACGCAGGTCGGGATGTCGGATGCAGGGGGTTACACATCCCAAATGCCGACGTTTGCCACCACATCATATCCGTCATTCAGGGAGACTGTAAGTCACATTGAATAACCATTATAGTTATATGTTAATTCCTAAGTTTGTAACTCTTATAATGATCAATATCACGCGGGTCGGGATGTCGGAGGCAGGGGGTTACACAAACCAAATGCCGACGTTTGCCACCACATCCTATCTGTCATTCCCGGAGACTGTAAGTCACATTGAATAACCTATATAGTTATATGTTAGTTCATAAGTTTGTAACTCCTATAATGATCAATGGCACGCAGGTCGGGATGTCGGAGGCAGGGGGTTACACACCCCAAATGCCGACGTTTGCCACCACATCCTATCTGTCATTCTCGGAGACTGTAAGTGACAATGAAAACTCGTTATAGTTATATTTTCGTTCTTAAGTTTGAAAATCTTATAATCGCCAATGTCATGCAGGTTGGGATATCTGAGGGGTATTACTCCACGTCATCATTGACGGAGCTCCTTGGGATATCTGAGGGGTATTACAGGTCGGGGTCGTCGTACGTCACACCGCCACCTTACATGCCACAAAATGTAAGTTATCTTGGTAGTTTTGGTTTAATTGTGAACATGATGAAGTTGTACTTAAAACATATAATATCTTAACTTTCAGTCGATGGGGTCGGGAATTGACACCATCCCGGCAGAAATTGACGATGACCACTTCTCGGAGCCGGAAGTTGACCTGATGGATGTGGTAGCACCACAGACGGAGGTGGCAGGACCTTCTAGGCCGGTTCGGAATAGGGGAATTTCATCATGGTTTGGTTCCCCATGGACAAGGCAAAAAGATACCACACCGGTACCTGTGAAGAAAGCCATGCCAAGGGTGAATGCAAAGGCAGCGGGAAAGGGAAAGGGAAGGGGAAAGAAAGCGGGAAAGGGAAAGGTGAGTTCACCAGAGCACCTTTCGGCGTCGGAGATATTGGACATGTGCCAGACTGGTGGCCTCCCTCGCCTGAGATACACCCTTTACGCCAACCTGGACATTTCCAGTCGGTTTTTCGAAGTACTGCTGGCATCTAACCCGATGGAGTCTGAACTTGAGGACCTGGTTAGTATTGAAGTTTAACTATAGTCATATAATCATATATATTTTATATTACATGTCCAACAATCTATTTTTTGTGTATAGCATATCGACTGTTGGGTCGGCATGCTCCAATCGGCGCGTCTTCCATCTGCGAGGTGGACGATCATGATAAGTAATTTCTTTGAAATGATGGTCCTGGAGAATCAAGGTGCTGAGTCAGTGTATCGGACATGCAATGGTGTGGAAGGGGTTGGTTGGGCGGACCTCGATACGGTATGAAAATCAATTTACTTCTATTTTATTTAAGTTGTTTATTGCTAACTATTTGTCTAATATTGTAATATTTCAGGTGTATATCCCTATCTGCATTGATCCTCTTCATTGGGTGCTCGTGGTGTTTGATATTGATTGTATGTTGATGACTATATATGACAGCTCCCGTAGCAACGTCTACGACCTTGCTTTGAAGCAGCACCTTAACATATTTAAGTCTCAGCTTTCGAGGTTATTTAGACTGATCTAGGCCCCTAGACGTCGCGGGGTTTCAGAGCACTTCCGTTATAAGTTCTCCAGAAATGCACCGCGACAGAACGGGATTAATGCGGATTGCGGTGTCTGGGTATGTCGTAACGCCAGCAAGCTGATTGACGGCGATGTGCCAGATTGTGCAGATAGCCACACCGAACGAGAGGCCATGAACTTTCGGAAACATATCGCGAAGACGATTTATTTGCATTGTACTTATGGTTAGATTAGTAGGTTGTTTATATTTTAATATTATGTAGTATGTAACATTAAAGTATTGTTATTTTTGGTGTTAACTTTGTTTAATTATTTTGTTAAATTATTTAAGTTGAAGTTATAATTTTTATTTTATTTTTTTAAAGTATTGCACATATGAATACTTGAACCAAAACAAAAGCATTATATGACAAGCCAACTCACTTTCCACGTTTTCATACTTTACACGTTTTTCATACTTTTCAGTGTGAACCGGCATCCACATTTGCCTATAAATACCCCGCGCTAGATTAGTCGTAAAACACATATACGGGAACATATTATTCGTTAACGTATTTGTTAGCTCCAATATTCTGAAATATTAGAAGTATTGAAAAATGGCCAAGTACAGAAGAACTTCCACAGAAGCTCTGCTGAGTGCAACAAAAGCTTTGCCGGGCATCTCAGAAGAATCAAAGGAAGTTTGATCAAGAGTGATCAAAGACCGAGGAAACTACAGAAGGACGCTTTCAGAAGACCAAGACCGCAGAACCTCTGTTACCAATAACAGAGCCTCTGCGGACAACATCAGAAGACAAGGAACCAAGAAGACTTCTCACAGAGGACCGAGCCACAGAACCTCTGCCACCCTTGACAGAAGCTCTGCAGAAGTAAACGACCAAAGACTCGGAATCCGGTGAAGACTACTTTACAGAGGAACCAGACCGCAGAACCTCTGTAACACATTACAGAGCCTCTGTGGTCCTCTAAAGACTAGGAAGATATTTATAATATCTTGCTACTGTTCCAAGACCTGTTCATCAACTTGCATGACAACTTGCCCTGTCCAACTTCAACACGTGTCAAACTCTGAATGGACTCAATAGGGCTTGGTACAAAATAGACGTCTGCGCCATTTAATGCATTTACCAAAAGTACACCTGCTCCATTAAATGCGCATGGCTCAAACAACTGCTCACACCATCCAGTTTACTATTCATGCCGTAAAAGGAACAGTGACCTACTTCATAATCTTCTAAGAGTAGTATAAAAGGAAGACTCATGTTGAGTTCTTCCTAAGAATATATAAAAAACAACACACAAAAACAGAAAAACAAGAACACTTCAATCGAACATCAAGAACACATAGCTTATGCACATTTAGAGTCATATCTGTTTAAAGCTTTGCATACTCACTGTTCTTAAATCTGTTCTTGATATATATATATATATATTCAGTAAATTTTGAGATATTATTTCCTGTTCACTGTTTATTTATATTGTGTTCTAAATCTATCAAACATATCTGTTAGTTCTTCAAATACGCTTTCGCATCAAACATAAACTCGAACTAATAGATCTGATAATCTTGTTTAAAGCAAAACGGGAACCAACAATTGGTATCAGAGCAAAGCTTGATTTTCAATATCAAGTGATCCTCGTTTTTACAAGATTTGTGATAGAAACTGTCTGTTTTTAACCTGTTCTTCATTCCTACAAACAGATTCTGTTTTACTGCCATTTTCGATTTAATTCAATCTGGTAACATCCTAGAAACTGTTTCTTTCGTTAAAAACTTCATTCAATATGTCAAGACTAAAATTTAGTGCTGATGCTGATTTTCATTATTATTTCAAACTCAGCACAAATTTTAAGAAAATAATTCCTACTCTTGAGAAAGAATTAGAGGAAAGAAACAAGAGTATTCTTATTGACTCAGACAACATTGCCAAGCTTGAAGAATCAGGTAAACTCCTAAACTGTGAAAATCTTGAACTGAAAAAGAAACTATCTGAGTCAGAAGAGCTTGGTAAAAAGGAGAAAGAGAAGTTTGAGGAAGTTAAGACTGTTTTTAAAGAAGAGAAGAAAAGCCTTGAGCTTAAGTGTCTAAACTTTTCTAAACTGATTTCCAACTTTGAAAAACTTATAATCAGTGAAAATGAAAAGTTTGAAAAAGAGAAAACTCTTCTTGAGACAAAGAATATGGAACTTTCTTTTAAAATCTCAAAATTACAGAAATCTCTTGAAAAAGAGAGGAAAGAGCAGGATTTTGAAAGAAAAGAGTCTGAAAAGGTGAAGAGAGAAGGATTTCAAACAAAATGTTTAAAAGACAAGTTTGAGAAGGAAAGAAAGGTCTTTAAATCTGAAATGTCAAATTTAACAAAGAGACTATCCGATTTGTCAAACAAGATTATGTTGGAGAAGAGGTATAAATCAGATCTTCTAAGAAAATTTGATTTAAACCTTAAAGAAAAAGATGTTTTAGCTAAAAGGCTTAAAGACCTTGTCTTAGCAAACTCTTGTGCTAAAAATTCAAATAATCCTGTTTACAAAAAGATGAAAATGGTTTGGAAAGTCAAAAACTCTATTCCTGACAAAAATGCTCCAAAACCATTTGTCTCTACAAAGCCTTCATCTTTTCATTCATATAAATGCTTTGATCTTCTGCTTCAATTAAGAAACCTTTTCTCTAAATCTTTCTGTGTACAAAAAGGGTCATTTCAAAAGAAAAATCCAAAGACCCAAAATGAGAAAGGTCATAGAAAGAAAATTGGCAAACCAACAGAGATTGGCAAACCAGAGGACCTAAAGACAGCTCCAAATCCTAACAAAAGAGGACCCATTTGGATATGGGTACCAAAAGTTCTTTGATCTGTCTTGCAGGTAAAAGGACTTCTGATCATTACAGATCAGGACTCGCTCTTCAGAGGAGATTAGGACTTCTAAACACATCAGTTTAGGACTCGCACTTTAGTGAAAAAGACTCTTAAACAAATCAGTTTAAGACTCGAGCTTCATTAGAAAAAGGACTTCTGATCATTACAGATCAGGACTCGCTCTTCAGAGGAGATTAGGACTTCTAAACACATCAGTTTAGGACTCGCACTTTAGTGAAAAAGACTCTTAAACAAATCAGTTTAAGACTCGAGCTTCATTAGAAAAAGGACTTCTGATCATTACAGATCAGGACTCGCTCTTCAGAGGAGATTATGACTTCTAAACACATCAGTTTAGGACTCGCACTTTAGTGAAAAAGACTCTTAAACAAATCAGTTTAAGACTCGAGCTTCATTAGAAAAAGGACTTCTGATCATTACAGATCAGGACTCGCTCTTCAGAGGAGATTAGGACTTCTAAACACATCAGTTTAGGACTCGCACTTTAGTGAAAAAGACTCTTAAACAAATCAGTTTAAGACTCGAGCTTCATTAGAAAAAGGACTTCTGATCATTACAGATCAGGACTCGCTCTTCAGAGGAGATTAGGACTTCTAAACACATCAGTTTAGGACTCGCACTTTAGTGAAAAAGACTCTTAAACAAATTAGTTTAAGACTCGAGCTTCATCAGAAAAATGACTTCTGACCATTACAGATCAGGACTCACTCTTCAGCAAAATATGGACTCCTTAATACTATTAAGGACTCAGGCTTCAAAATACACTATGACTCTTAAACACTTTGTTTAAAACTCATCCTTCAAAGGTTCTATACTTCACAGAGCCTCTGTGGAATTGCTCAGAACCTATGACAATCTCCACAGAACCTCTGATGAGGTTGACCTATGTTCTGTGCATTATTTATCTCTATTGATTCAAGCATAGGTCAAGGGGGAGCAGAAGGAGACCTCAAATTAATCTACAGAGGTTGATCATTCAAGGGGGAGCCAAAGGAGGATTATGATCAACAAGAGTCTCTGTCGTCCAAACTAGACACTCTAAAAGGTATGTGTCGCACAAAATCTTTTTCCAAAACAGTTTTCCAGGACAAAAATTTCAAAATATGTCCTAAAAACAATGTTCAAAACCATAAAAACTTTGAATGATCAAAAAGTTTTATAAATTATTAGTTATTAGAAATTTCCTATCACAGAGCCTCTGCTGGCTCTGGCAGAGGTCCAAAAACCTCTGTAGGATAATTTCTCTCTACTAAAGATTTATCGATCCTCTCCAATGTTTTTCAAACGTTTTTGGTAAAAGTACAAGCTTCAAGAGATAAAAAGGCAGGTTTCAAACCACAGAGATCAATCCTAAAGAGGTTGTTAGATCAAGGAGGAGCGGAAAAGGAGACCTTGCTGAATCTACAGAGATTCATAAGTCAAGGGGGAGCAAAGAATGCGACAGAAGAGATCACATTCGCCGATCAAAAGGAAATAGGTTGGTATCTTGCCACAGAAGTCATAAGCCACAGAGTTCTTTCAAACAAAGAACCTCTGTAGATCACTCAAATCATTCAAATGACTTCTGCTGCACAAAATCTTTGAGATTTACAATTTTCTAGGACACCAACTTTCAAATAAGTCCTAAATACATTGTTAAAACTGATCAAAAACTTGGATGATTAAAAATGTTTATGAATTATTAGTTATTAGAAATTTCCTGTCACAGAGCCTCTGCTGGCTCTGACAGAGGTCCAAAAACCTCTGTAGGATAATTTCTCTCTACTAAAAATTTATTGATCCTCTCCGTGTTTTTCAAACGATTTTCATTAAAAGATACAATCTACAGAGATAAACGTTTTTCAAATTCACAGAGCTTCTGTACTCACAGAGCTTCTGTAAAGATTTCCACTTGTGAATTTCTGTATCTGTAACGGTAACTTTTCTGTGGTGAAAATTTAAAACCCACGCGTTCTTCATTTAATGTGGCCGCACACGACGTCTCGTCGTCACTGACATTGATGACGTGTCAAGTTTTCATTGACGTACATATCACGTCGTCCTAGAAACTTGCACCACGCCGAATGAACTCGAGTGTGGACCTCAAATTTTATTAACTTTCTCACATTTTCACCGTTCCGAATTCTTTCCGTTACCACAGTATAAAACCCAAGTTAAAATCACTTTCAAAACTTTACTATTCTCTCATCTTCTCCGGCGAACTTGCTTATTTCTTTCTGAAAACCTAGAACTTTCAAAACCTACAAATGGCTTCCAGTTCCAAATCTGCTCACATTTCACCGACGAACTCTCCGACATCCTCTCCAGTGCATTCTGAGCACTCCCACAACCCACACATCGCCGCCGATGCCGACAGACACGACTCCGGCGACGAGGCATCCTTCGTACCCACTACCCACCTGCAACAATTTTTCTCAAATGACCATTTCGAGCAAACCCTTCCCATTAAATCGAACAACTGTTATCTTGTTCCTTCTCCTACGGCATTTGGCAAAGAACATGCCATCCTGCTAAACATCCTAGAGAACCACTTTCTTTACCCTCTTCTGAGCAAAACCGTTGAACAAATACCAGTACGTTACCTACATCAGTTTTGGCAATCTTGCCGTTATGACGCTGACACCGATTTGATCAGAGGCTACATTTCTAAACCTGACCAAAGTAAGAGCCTTGAACTGATGTTCAATCGTACCATGTTCTCATTAGAATTTGGCCTTCCAACAAGAGGACTCATGGGAATCAAAAAGTATGCACCCCAACCAACAAATGAAGAACTTGTCGATTTTCTGCACATGTTAGGGTACAACCAACAGTTGAAAAAGAGGAACGATTTCCGCAGAGCAAGACTACCTCCTCTGTGGAATACCTTATTCTCCATCCTAAATCGTTGCCTCACGGGAAAAATCGGGAGCATCGATCAAAGCTCACCTCAAATTCTCTCAATCATGTATGGTGTATACTATGATCTACCCCTAGATTATGCCACCATAATGATGCAAGAAATCATCAACACCATCGATCGCAAAATCGCCTCCCAGAAAGCCAAAATGTCTGATCACAACTGGTTACCCCCTCTGCAGTTCCAGCGAATCCTCAGTGTACTTTTCGAACCCCTACTCCTTATCCAAAAATGGCCAATGGACGGTCCCAAACCTAAGCAATTTCCTATGTCCAAGAACACCCCTACAGAACATGAGGATGGCTACCCACACATCAGGCCACTATCAAAGGTAATGTTAGGTTATGCTAGTGATAAAGAACTAGTTAGTGAGTACACACGCGTTTACAGAACTCCTGAACCCAGTTCTGTAACACCCCCGCGTATAGGAATGCCCATAGGAGGTAATGTAGTAGAGAGACTTACAGAAGAAGAATGGAAGATAAAGTTGGCTAAACACAAGGCCAACCAGAAGAACTTTAGAGATATAAGGAAAGACCTCTATTCTTCAAAGAGGAAGTCTTCTGAGGGATCTAAAGAGAAGAAGAAGAAAAAGGGAAAGAAAACCAAGACCCCTACAGAGGAACAACTTGCCTCTGTTTCTGCTATCCAACAAAATCCTGCAGAACCATCTTCTCCACCCACTGAACATCCCACAGAACCCTCATCTCCACCAAAAATCCAAGGTCCCTCTGCCCCTCCCTCTTCCAAAAGAAAAAGAAAGTCAAAATCTATAGAGGAGGGAGCACCAAAACCAAAGAAGAGGAAATCAAAGAAGAAGAAACCATCTTCTCCTCTGCAAACAATAACAGAAATCGAACCACCTCTGCAAACTCAAATCTTCACAGAGGTTCTTGATTCACTTCTGCCAAGACAAGAGACTGCAGAAGAAGAGGTACAAATAGGTTTAGAGGATAGGGTAGAAACGTCAGGAGGAAAAGAAAATAAGAAAGGAAAAGATGCCGAAGTTGCAGAAGGCACACATCCCTCAACCCCTCCCAGTGCAACCCACACATCTGACACCGCAGGTCTAGCTGCAGAAGGTGTCATTGAAAAAGAGCAGCACAGCTCGAACCTCACCCAACCCATCCAGCCAGAGGTTACTCTTTCAACCTCTGTGCCCACAGAAGCCGGGGAATCAATTCCTAGGGAGTCTCCTCAAAGAGACTCACCTAATGTTCGTGATCAATCGCCCCAGATCACACAAGAACACCCAACAGAGGAATTCGTTTCCTCTGTCACGCACACATTAAGGACAAACCTTCTTTCAGAGAGAAGTAGTAAGCACAGAGACGAAGAGACTCTAGACAAGTCTCCTAGTCAACAGAAGGACATTCCAATACCCACCTCTGGAGTGGATTTGGACTCTGTTCTTCACAGAACTTCTGTAGAGAACGAAACTCAGGTTTCTTCTCGAGGATCAGATGGAAATCCTTCCACCCCCAACGTACAAACAAGGGTGAACGAAGGTGTCCCAGGAACAGGGACTCACTCTGGAGAAGGAGTTGTTCCTCCAGAGGTTATCCAAGAGGAACATGTTACGAAGGATGAGTTCCAAGCCTTTGTAACCTCTGTAACTCAAACATTGAATGAGTTGCAAAGCTCATTCACGTCTTTTACAGAGTCAACTTCAGGCGCGCTTACAGGATTAAATACCAAAGTGGATACCTTATCCACAGAGGTTAAAGCAGCCCTTGCAGAAATGAAGTCAACTACAGAAACTTCTGCTGCTGCTGCCATCGCCTCTGCCACTAACATTTCCAAAACAACCGCTGCAGAGTTCGAGAAAAGTGCGACCAAAGCCTTCAAAACTTCGATCGCAATCTACTTTGAAACTATGAAGAAAAATGCAGCAAGGCAAGCAGCTCAAGACACCTGCAGAACAGAAGTTACTGCTAAAAGAAGGCAGGATGATCCTGATGATGGAGCATCTGGTCATCCTGAGGGGGAGAAAACAAAGGAAACTACAGAGGCTGCTTCTGCAAAAAATACAGAGAAATCAGCAGAACCCTCTACAACAGAAACCCAGAAGGGAAAACAACAGAGGCAAAACACCTCTATCTCACCAGAGGATGCACCAACCACAGAACCTAAGGTAATCAATCTTGCATCCTCATCCTCAGAACAAACTCCACCCTCACCAAAGAATCAACACCAACCTCAAAACCAATTCCGAGCAGAAATAGAGTCAAATCCATAGCTCGAAAACTCCAAAGACCAAAACGCTCTGCAGAGTTCATTCTTCGCAGAATGGAATTTGTATCTGCTTTTCAATCAGCAAAGCGTTTTGACATTCCACCGCCAAGACCCAAAGACTCCTCACCAACAGAGACCTCACAACCCGAAGTATCAAAATCTTCAGAGGCAACGACCAAAACATCAAAGCATACAACCCCAAAACCCACAGAACCTCCAACTGTCAAATCAACAGAGGTTCCACCCACACAAATCCAAAACCAAATATCTGAAACCTCAAAGCCAAAAGATAAAGGCAAGGGAATAATGACAGAAGAAGAACCAAAGAAGAAGATGTCAGTTGCAACAGAGAAGTTGATGAAAGGTGCCTTTAATGCCTTCATCACTCCTAAACCCGAAGAGGAAGACTGGGCATTCAACTTGAAACCTCTGTCAGAAAACCCAACCCTGGATCCCACAGCTAAGGTAACAGAAGGTAGAGTAGCAGACATCACTCGAAAGATGGATGAGCTAAGGAGACCAATTCCAAGATCTACTTCAACCATTGAACAAATGGAAGAACAAGTCTACAGTTATCTCTACAGACAGCACTTCCAGAGCGATCTGCCAGCCCATGTCCGAGATCAGAAGCTAAGAGAGGAATTCGATGCAATCTTCACCTCTACAAAGTCAAAACCAGTCAATCAAGTTTACTCCATTCACAAAATAAAGAAGGTAATCTATTGCAAATACTCCAAAATGAGAACCTATCCTCATACGGTGTATACCATATGGAAAGTCAAAAGGTCTGATAGATCAGAAAATCAATTCTCTGATGCTGATATCCGAAACCTCAATCCCTATGACTTACCTGACCTTCTGCAATGGACGAAAGACAACTTCAATGACGACTGCCACAAAAGGTCTTATCGAGTTCTCAGAAAGGCGATGCGTGAAAAGCTCCTAATCTACAGCATGCTCGACATTCAACTAGCCATCGATCTGGGCATAACTACTCTAAGTATCAGACCACCAGAGGATTTCTGCCCAACCAATGCCATACCCAATTCAATCATCAAAACTCCAAGGTACGGGTTAGTATTCAAGAATCCTGCTGATCAACTTAAACTGTTTGTGACAATGGACTGTCAGAAGTACACAACTCGTACTCTGAACATGTTCAGAAAGATACTAGAGGAGAATAAAGCAACAGAGCTTATGGACGAAGAATCTGCTCAAATGATGATCAAAGATATGGATGCTACTCTAGGCTTAAGAAATCTCTGCCTCAAATTCTATGAAGAACTCAAGGAAGTGGGAAAAGACAACAGAAAGTTCGACGACTTCCCAAATGCAAAAATCTGAGTCTCTTCAATGAATCTCTGTCAACGTTTACTTCTGTGTACTCAAATGTAAATGCCTCTGGCATAAATTCCAAAATGAATGAAATAATCTTCTGAGGTATTGTTTAACCTCTTCTTTACTTAGGTTAAAATGCATAAATTCAACCTTTTATTTTTCAATACTTAGGGGGAGATTGTTAGCTCCAATATTCTGAAATATTAGAAGTATTGAAAAATGGCCAAGTACAGAAGAACTTCCACAGAAGCTCTGCTGAGTGCAACAAAAGCTCTGCCGGGCATCTCAGAAGAATCAAAGGAAGTTTGATCAAGAGTGATCAAAGACCGAGGAAACTACAGAAGGACGCTTTCAGAAGACCAAGACCGCAGAACCTCTGTTACCAATAACAGAGCCTCTGCGGACAACATCAGAAGACAAGGAACCAAGAAGACTTCTCACAGAGGACCGAGCCACAGAACCTCTGCCACCCTTGACAGAAGCTCTGCAGAAGTAAACGACCAAAGACTCGGAATCCGGTGAAGACTACTTTACAGAGGAACCAGACCGCAGAACCTCTGTAACACATTACAGAGCCTCTGTGGTCCTCTAAAGACTAGGAAGATATTTATAATATCTTGCTACTGTTCCAAGACCTGTTCATCAACTTGCATGACAACTTGTCCTGTCCAACTTCAACACGTGTCAAACTCTGAATGGACTCAATAGGGCTTGGTACAAAATAGACGTCTGCGCCATTTAATGCATTTACCAAAAGTACATCTGCTCCATTAAATGCGCATGGCTCAAACAACTGCTCACACCATCCAGTTTACTATTCATGTCGTAAAAGGAACAGTGACCTACTTCATAATCTTCTAAGAGTAGTATAAAAGGAAGACTCATGTTGAGTTCTTCCTAAGAATATATAAAAAACAACACACAAAAACAGAAAAACAAGAACACTTCAATCGAACATCAAGAACACATAGCTTATGCACATTTAGAGTCATATCTGTTTAAAGCTTTGCATACTCACTGTTCTTAAATCTGTTCTTGATATATATATATATTCAGTAAATTTTGAGATATTATTTCCTGTTCACTGTTTATTTATATTGTGTTCTAAATCTATCAAACATATCTGTTAGTTCTTCAAATACGCTTCCGCATCAAACATAAACTCGAACTAATAGATCTGATAATCTTGTTTAAAGCAAAACGGGAACCAACAGTATTCTTACATGGCATCCCCAAATCTTCATGTTTGGTGCTTTAGACGTTTATCTGAATCGCTTTCAGACACTGGCAAAGAGTTATATGGTTAGTGTGTATGTTTCTTTGGGTTTTGCTTGTTAGTACCGTTGTTCTACGACCTAACTATATTAATTAATGTTCATCAACAGATGCATATCCACGGTTGTTCACCATGAAAGTCCACCATGGTGGGTACTTCACGGAACCACCCACAAGACATTATTTCCATGGTCTAGAAATTTATGTTGACATGTTAGATGTGGAGGATCTTTCTATGCAACTGCTTGAACAGATTATGAAAGAGCTGGACTATGAAGAACCAAAATATAATAGGTTGTATTTTAAGAGGCCGAATGCAGACTTCTTGACTGGACTGGTAGAATTGAGTACCGACGAAGATGTAGCCAACATACGTCAGTATGTTGACGACCATACTGTGATTGAAGTGTACATCGAGAAAGTGGAGCTTAACACTTTGAGACTCGTCTCGCCAGAGCATGTAAGAAGTCGATCCGGATTGTCAAAAACCAAACCATCGTCTAGCCGTAGCCTCAAATTTGGATAATTTTGTACTGTACTGACTAGTATGTGTTTGCTCTGAAATAATCTTGTATAACATCTATGAGTTGTATTATTAATATGAACCACTTTTTAGACTACTTAAAGACTAATTTTCAGACAAATGAAAGACTACTTAAACACTACTTTTCAGACAAATTAAAGACCTCTGTTCATGAGAAAACTTCAACATGAAACATCAACATAAAAACTCCAGGAAGGAAACAACAACATACAAACGGGAAAGGAACGAAACAACAACATCGAACTGGAAAAGTACAAAACAACAACACATAAACAACAAAGTACTAAAGCAACACCCGTACCACCACCTACGGAAAAATTTCCTTACATTGATCAATCCAACTTTGCTTGTCGTTTACCTTCGATTGTAGAATTGCGAAGTCTTGCATAATGTGGTGAATGTCCTATTTTTCTCGACGAATACGAGCCTCCCTATCTTTTTTCTCCCCTTTCATCCTTTTGATCTCCTTTTCTTCCAGTTCGATTCTTTTCAACTGGGCCTCCTTCTTTGCCATCATTTGTTTCCACTATTGTGTCAGTTACGCGATCTCCGCTTCCCTTGCTGCTATCGCGATCTTGTGTTTTTTGGGTATTTTTTCTTGTGTAGACGATGGGTTAGAAGACGATGCCATTTGTTTGGTGATAGAAGATACTATTATGATATGAAAATGTTGTATCGATGTTGTGACCTTTACAATTGGAACTAACACGGGTATTTATAGCCACAAGGTGCAAATGGCTCAACAAAATCCTTCTACTTTTTCAGACGAATCTTGTAGGCTGCCTTTTCAGGCGAATCTTGCATCAACATTTCAGACGAATCTTGCAGGCTGCCTTTTCCAAACGAATCTTGCAGGCTCCCTTTTGCAGACGAATCTTGCAGTCACTTTTTCAGTCGAATCTTGCAGTCTCTTTTCAGACGAATCTTGCAGTAAACTATTCAGACGAATCATGCAGACAACTTTTCAGACGAAATCTTTGACCATATCCACATCTCTGATGAAGAACATACATTTTCACGGCTATAAGTAGATGGCATGATGAAGTAGTAATTCACAACTTGTTATATATCTTTTATACCCTCTACACCATTTACAAACATTCTCTCGCTTTTCCAAACACTATGGCTGGAGGTTCAAGATCAAGGAGGAACAGGTCGGCGAATGGGGCTGGAACTTCACGTTCGGCAGCCTACCAACCACTGAACGAAAGAGCTTGCCGGAGTACCTGGAAGGTACCGAAAACAGACGAGGAGTGGAGAAACCATGGGCGAACTGCGACCGATGATCCATTCATGGCTGAGGAGGCAGAGGACTGGGAGATGGCATGGGAGCAATACTACATCGATAATGCCTGAAAAAGCCCACCAAGGTATCATTGTACCCAGCCGACTGGTCTTCCACAAAGTCAACGAATTACTCCCTTAGTGCAAGCATCTATTGATCAGACGAACGCCGATATCGAAATGGTAAAAGTTATGTGAAACCATAACAGGGAGATTCAGCAATAGAAATGGGAGTTACTAGAGGAGAAGAAACGAGAACTGGCCATGACTAGGGCTCACGTTAGGGAGGTGCAACGACAAATTAAGGAAGTAGAAGATGAACTAAAAGAAATCGAAGAGGACTACACGGGAATGGAGGACGTGATCAAGGAAAAGGTTAACTTCATCACTGGAATCCAGGACGCCTTCCAGTAATAGATTTCTTTGTTTACCTGCACTGTATCCGTTTAATTAATTTCCCTATTAAATAACTTAAAATGGAAAACATTTTCTTTAATTAATTTCTTTATTAAATACATTAAAATGGATAGGAACAATACTTTAAAAAAATACCTGAAACAACTCAGACAATAAGTGTAAAAAAACAGTCAAAACATGCAAAAACACCTGAAAAACCCCAAATACATAAAAATAAATAAAAATAGTTTATATGATTAACAATAACTCTAAATAATTAAAATTTAATATCAATGTACAATTAAATTTTAATTTAATAATTTTCAGTTAATATTAATTAATTAATTAATTATAATTAAATTTAAAATTTTTTATTAGGGTTTCAAGCAATCCCGCGAGCGGGGTAGGTACCGCGGGACAGGGGCCAAAGTTGGCGCCGCGGGCATAGTTGGGGGCCTCCGCGGGTACCGCGACCAAAGTTGGAGGGCCTCCGCGGTACCGCGGCCAAACTTGGAGGGCATACGCGGAACACGTGGGCATTTTTCCGGGATCGCGGGGTCCATCCTGGAAAAAGTGGGTATTTTTGCAAAACCAACGAGATTTTGGGTATTTCTGCAAACGAATTATGAACTTTGGGTATTTTAATTAATTTCCCTAAATAAAATAGTTTATTTTTATGAAAAAGGAAAACATATTAGTTATCAAAATTAACTATTATATTTGAAAATAGAGATGGCTAAGATCAGTCCCGGGCCAGACCTAAATCGATCGGGCATCAGACCCAAATAATAATTCTAATAATAATCTTGTAACCGGTCTTAATCCCGACCCAAATACAAATGTACGGTTAAGCATTATAAGGACCAGTTATGAGGATCGGAACCGGTCCCGGTCCCGGGTCGGTCCTAAACCGGTCCCACTAAAATTTCTTTTAAAAATTTGACTTATAAGTTATAAAAGTTATTTTTTGAAGAATTTGATCAATCAAATACACTAATAAATGAGTTTTTATTATAATTGGGTCTATCAAAAGCACTAAAAAAATACTTACGTTTAACAAAATACATTTTATTATAATTGGCATAATCAAATACACTAATAATACGTTTTTACTATAACTGGGTCTATCAAATGCACTAAAAAGATATTTATGTTAAAAAATACATTTTATCATAATTAGGTCAATCACATACACTAACAAATACTTTTTTATTTAAAAATATACTTAAAATAAATTTTATATAAAAATATGGACTAGTCCCGGGCCGGTCCCATAGCCAGTCTCGGAGTTGGACCGGACCTTATTTTTAGATGAAACTCGTCACCGATTAAGGATCGGCGGGTCTAACCCGGTCCCAGTCTCAAGTCCGTCCTTATCTAGGTCCAGGGCCTAGCCCATTTGTCCATCTATTTTTGCAAACAAAAAAACAATCTAATGCTTTATAAAATACAAGATATCTAATATAATTATATTTTATTTGTTTTAAATTAAATGTTAATATATAAGGGCATCTCCAATGAGTCACACTATATTTTACACCAAATTTTAAAATAATGTAAAAAATAGTGTAAATTTAGTATTAACAGTAAATCTTCTCCAATGGGTAACACTATTTTTTAAAAGTAGTGTAAATGATTGGTATTACACAAAAATATAGTGTAATACTATTCATTACACCAAATTTAGTGTGAAAAATAGAGACCCCAAAAGATATGTGAATAGTGTGATTTACACCAAATTTAGGGGTCGTTTACAAAACGCTTACCTGGGTAAGTGCTTACCAAGTCATATTAGCTTACCGGATTAATATGGCAAGGACTAAGAATCTTACCCAGTAAGAGTGAGAGCAAGGACCGAGAGTCGAAAGCAAGGACCGAGAGTCTTACCCGGTAAGTGAGTGCGACGACTCTTACCACGATTAGCGTTTACCGGATAAATTGTTGCATATAATGCCATTTTGGTGGACTAAAATCTTACCCGTGAACTAAGTGATAGTGTTGAATTTTACCGGTAAGCACTTACCCGGGTAAGTGATTAGGTAAACGGCCCCTTAGTGTTTAATGTAAGATTTAGTGATCCCATTGGATATTGTACCTGTTTTTTTGAAATATAAAATTATTATATTTTTTAATTAATTAAAGGATAATTTTACTTATGATTATATAGAAGTAAATTCTCTTCATTTTATAATTAAAAGTAGAATAAAAAGTAAATATTTATTATTAAAAATAAACATATTTTTAAAACAACTAAAATAGTAACATGAATATTTGAAATATTTTTAGTACTTATTCTTGGAAAGTTTAAAATATTTGTATTTGTATTTGTATTTTGATACGGATGGATGGAGTAGAACACAAGCATTTAAATTAAATTTATATCACTACTTGAGAATTGAGATGGATACAAAATCCCTTGATAAGTGTGTGAGATATTTTGATAATGCATAGAGAGATAGCTGTGATTTTAAAATGCATACCTAATCATTAATACAAACTTTGTAAACTATTTAGAGAAAATGAAGAATATAGGAATTTTGGACTTTATTTTTCTCCAACAGCTTCCCAAAATGAAGAAAGTAGGAGAGAAAATGAATTTTTTTTCCAAATATGGAGATCACTCCAAAAATGATTACCAAGTGAGAGAACCAATAAAAAACTTTGAAAATAAATATGTAGAGAGAGAAATAATATATTAATAGATGCATGAAATATTTTAATATTATAATCAATGTTTTTTCCTCCAAAATAGGAAATCTGTTAAAAATAGATGTAATTTTTTTGAAGATTTTGGCTTTTGATTCTCCATTTTGAATTTTTTTTGGAGAAGCTGTTAGAAATGCTCTTATAATTCTATATTTTATTAATTAATGATTCAGATCAATTTTATTGATAAAGAAATTTAAAAAAAATAAAAAAATGTTGAAATTAAATGAATTGACGTGAGAAGGGTAGAATAGGCACAGACAAAAAAATATCCTAAAAATATTTCCATTATCTGTTATGTTTCCAAATTAAGAAATATCCTAAAATCAAATATAAAAATTCGGTTGATAAACTTACTACAAGAAAAAAAAATAAAAAATAATATCTGCAATCTTGATGGAAATGAGAATACAAAAGAAACTAAATCATGATTTAATCGGTTACCAGAACCGTAATGGAAAAAGAGATTCTGTTCAAACTTAAAACAAATTGTCAACAAAAATATACAAAGCTCCATTGAACAATATTTAAAATAAACACAATAAAATAAGACAATAGCAATGAACGATGCGTCAATATATTTTTTATACTAGCTTCACTACATTAATAAGCGATCCTTTTAAATGGGACGATACTCTGAATCTCATACTTTTTTAGTTTTCCCTTTAATACCTGCCGCGAAGAAGAAGCAATTCGGCTGAGCGATACGCTCAGTGTGCAGATACAAAACAAAACAAATAATTGAACCAAACGCCGAATATAACAAATGATTAAATTTGGATGAGGAACATACTTTTAACATGAAACTCGAATTTCTAATACATACCACATCCAACTTCAACAACATATCTAAATACCCACAAACTAAGAAAACGAAACTAAAAGAAGTTAGATATATAAAGCACGATTTTGAATTGCTTAATTAAGCCATAACAAAATCAGAATATCCAAATTCATTATATCACAACGGTAAATCTTGTCAAAGATCAAAATCGTCAAATCAGCATAAAAATTGATCACTACACACCAAACAAATTTAGAAGCTTAAATCAAAATCATAAACTGGGATTGTATAGAGAGCTCGAACAAATAATCGCACGTTTGCGTTTTCATTTCACATATAGACAGATACAACAAGTGTCAGACATAAGTAACACAGACACATACATTGGACAAGCACATCCAACCGTACTAAATAATGTGAGACACTGGGTTGGGCACTATGCCGCCATCCACCGTACAAATGAATTAAATATGCTAAGCCAGGTCATACGTCTCCTAAATAAAATCACCCATCACACTATGGCCACCTCTCATCTGGGCACAAAAAGCGAAAGGAGACGTCGTAGACTGATCACACCGCCACAGATGGTGCCATGTCATCGGCGCCACAATGACGTGTCTATGGTAACCTCACAGGTGGTTAGTAGCTCGATACACCCTAAAGCATAAACTACAAAAGTATGCAACAACACTGAGTTGAGCAACAAATCATACTAATTACATAATGAGTCAAAAGGTCATTTGACTAGACAATAATATTGACCAATCCACTTACAAGGTTAGAAATTAGAACACACTTTATTGGACAAGTTACGAATCGGAAAGAAGTTTAAATGGCATGAGTATAGTAAGCCAATGACATAACTTTGTGTACGAACTCTTGCAAAAATATTATACCACGGTGAATCAAATCCAACGTAGACTAGGAATTTCACACTCATAACTTTTCTAAATCGAGTCATACTAGTTTCAGCACTTTACATGTTTACAAACCAACCTTTTATCATACTTCCAATAGGTTTCAGAAAACTTTATCTAAACAGAAGTTTTAGATAAACAACTTATGATTCCAAATAATCAAGAATGAAGTAAATTAGATATAAAATAGATTTTACATGAATATTTGAAGACAGTAGTTGCGTTGTTCTCGTTTATAACAAGTCTAGATTCAGAAAACCTATATTTTAGACACCTTAGCATAACAATTACAGCTCTCTTATGTTATAACAATTCGTAGTAGACATCTCTAGATTTTCAAAAACATATCATATGAATTAATCCGATAAACGAGCGATTTGTTTTGATTTTTACGGATAACATGAATTTTTCATAGTGAAATTTAGTAAATTTAAAACAAAGTTTGACGTTTTTAGAATATTCAAACCTTGAGCTATCGCATGCAGAACCTGTTGAAAATAAAATCTCGATAATGATTTTTTATAAAATGATTTTGTCTGGTTAAGTCGAAATGCATTTCGATCCTTCACGATCAAACGACTTAAGGAGTAGAAGATAGTCTGTCCACAGACTTTGTGGACTAATATTAGTTTAAACATAATAATAAATCTTACCTCGAAACAATGATGATGACGATGATTACGGGAAGAAACTGAACAAAATTAATTCCTAGCCTTACAAGTTTCACGCACTCAGCCTCCAAATGTGACATCCCCAGGATTTGATGCAATTGACTGAATTGTACGAAGCAGCTACAATGTACAAATAAAAAGCCTTGGTGATGATAGAAAAATTATTGTTCTTCACGAATAGAAGTAATATAAGGGACTAGAAGAGAAGACAAGAGTCGGTATTTACGATTTTGGAGTGTGTACAAATGAGGACTACTGGGGTTCGAAACTGTAACACCCCAAAAATTAAGATGATGAAATCTGACTCACGGACGTCCGCAAGGGGCAAGGCCGGACGTCCGCATAGTGCGGAAGTTCGCACATCATCCGCGGAAGCAACAGAGAATTTTGAGGGATTCGGATCAGAGTGAGCCGGACGTCCGCGAAGGACCATGCGGACGTCCGCGACATGTCTGGTGGGATATTTTGTGTTTTTAAGACTTTTCCCTCTCTCTCTTCCCTCACTTCATCTTTAACCTCAAAACCAATTCCCTCCCTCCCTCTAACCTGATTTTCTCCCAACAAACCCTAAATCCTTCACCTTCTTCCCCAGATCAAACCCCTCACCATTGTTATGAACCTTAACCTTTCAAGAAACCTTTCCCTTCATCTTCTTCATCGATTTCTAGGGTTTCATCCAACCTTTTTCACTCCATTTGGAAGATTAGTAGTTTGTGGTTCATCTTGGTGGTTCTAGAGATATTTTGGTTGGTGGATTCAAGTATGGTTAAGGTAATATTCTCTTCTCTTCATTTATGAAGTTAGGGTTTTGATATTAGTGGGTATTTTGGTGTAAAATGGTTGGAGGATAATTCTACATGGTTAGATCTAACTATTGATGGTTGGAACTTATAGATCTAGGTTTTTTTGGAGGTTTTGGCTTAAAGATGCAAGCTTCTACAAAGGAGCTTACGTTTGGGGAAATTTTAGATTTAGCCTAAATCTAGCAAGGTGAGTTCAAGTTGATTTGTGAAAACTTTGTACATGCCAAAAATATTATTTTCCAAATACTTGTGTTTTTTACTTGAAATTATCATTTGTTGGGTTATTTGATGAGTTTAACTCTTTTGAAGTATTTAACTTCTTAAATGTTGTAAAACACCCATATTTGAGATTTTTGGATATCTTGATGTGTTGAGATCATAAATATGTCCTAAAAAGATTTATTGCTCAAAATGAAATATTTTTGATTGTTTAATTATATTGGTAAAATTGATTTTATAAACCATTTGGGAAAATGCACAATTTAGTGTCAAGAGTCATTTTGAGAATTATAAGGGTATGAGTCCTTTTGGGAAAACCCTTTTGTTGAACCCGTGTCGAGTTTTGGGTTAATAATGATTTTGTGGTACTTGTTTACCTAAACGATGTTTAAATGCATTTTTTGCTATGATGACCGTTATTTATGGGTCCAATGAGTTTTGAGCATTTTGCTCGGTTTTAACTTTGAGGAAGTCTTGGGGACATTTGTCAGGTTTAATGGCTCGATGTGGAGTCTTATTTATGGTTTGCTTTTTATTGCACCATATTGCATTTTATTGCACGTTATTGATATTTACATGCTTGGGTGCGTTAGTCATTCCGAGATAGGCATGTTATTATAGATTGTGTTGCAGTGGATCCATAGGCACGTAAGTCAGTCTTTATTTGATGGTCTACTGGGTGTCGTGGGATTTGACCGGGCCCCATGTTTTATGACCTTTACCTTCCAAGGGTACACTAGGAGGGCTGAGTCTCGTTGAGCTGTCAGGTTGATTGACGGGTGTTTTATTGACCTTCGCCATGTCGGGGCAATGCCATGGTTGTATCCCCGCTTGTGCCGAGCCTTTGGTGGTATTCTTAAGTAATATTCCGCTAAGGCCAACTGTCTCTTTGGGTGTGTCTTGAAAGGCGTCGTATGAGACATTTGGGCTTTTATGCAGTGAAGTGTCGTACGATTAACATTGTATGAGTGGCGTACTTTTGTGTTCATCCACTCTCAATGGATACGGGTCTCCTCCGTCGTTGGCCAATCTTACTTGGGACTTTAATATGTCCATGTTTTATTATTGTTGGTCTTATACGTTTGACTGCTATTTGATGACTTTAATATTGGATTCCCCTCCATGTATATTAGAGTTTAAATGAAGCAGGTCATTTCCTTGATTATGGTATTTGGACTTCATTACATTTTACGTTCGCGTGAGTATTGGTTCGTATCATGTTTTCAATGAAGTGTTATATTTAAATCGATTGTTCTTCCATGATTTGTGGGTTGAGTATTTTGTTGTCAACCATACTTGAAGGTTTTGCATTATATAGGATTATTCACATGTTGAGTGAGTTGGGATTGGAATTCATTTTGGAAAACGCTTTATACCTTTTGGGAACTTTTCTCATAGATTTTGGGTGCGTTGGAAAATGAGTCGTTTATATCCATTTTGTAAACTCTTTTGGAAATCATAATCTATGTTGCAAACTTTCATTTAAAGAATTATTTAAATCATGCTATAAACTCTTGAAGTTACTAGGCGTTAGCCTAACCCTTTTTATTTGTCGGCATGTGCAACAGGTTCAGGTTGGGAGTAGTTCTAGTAACACTGTGAAAGGTCGTGTGCTAGTAAAGTGCTCGAGAGGTGAATAGCTTAAGTGAAGTTTTCCGCATTCATCCTTGGGATTAGCAACTTGTACTTGGATTAAGTAACACTCGTTGTAGTTATAGTCTTTGCAACAAGACTTGAATTATATTTTGTTTGAGGTTAATCATAGATTGTAATTTGAGGTAATTTACCCATTGGATTATAGGAAGAAATCCTATTATTTCGGTTGTATTATCGAAAATTTTAATTAGTTGCTCTTTCCCAATTCGAGGGTGTTACAAGTTTTTTTGGAAGGGTATCCGAGGACATTGCCCCGACTAATCCCGGGAAGGTGAGGCAATTGCCCCAGCTGCTAAAGCGTGCAACCCTAAGTTTATCCCTAGTGGCCACAAGTTGGAAGCGTCTGGATTTGAACTTGGGGTAGATGGGTTACTAGCCACATCCCCCACAAGCCTTAACCAGTACGCCACAAGCCTTGTGGTTAGGGTGTTACAAGTTGGTATCAGAGCCTAAGTTTGAGAGAATTAGGTGTTGATTTGGATACCTAGACTTAAACTAGCGTTCTTTTAAGTAAACGAGAGTGAAATTTCACCATTAAGCACTTTAAGATAGGATGTTTTGAGGTCGATGGAGTCACTAGAAACGAGAATCACGTCAAGAGTAGCAAGGATAATCATGTACAGTACGTTCATAATGACACCTAGCCAGTGTCATGGTGAACCTACTGGTTACATGTGCATGCTTGAATTACTTTAATATGATGATCGTTGGGGTAGTGAAGAAGTTTCTAAGCGAGTAGTCATTGGAATAGATGGACAATTCTAGCATTAGTCACTTAGGGTGACAATAAGCATGATAATTGCTTTAAGTGGACCGTTTTGGGTCAAGATTGATGGTTGGATTAGAACGATAGACTTGTTGAACCGACTTTGGTTCGAGGAAAAACCGTAAGGTTAATTGATGTGATTCCCAACTTTGCCTTAAGAGGTTTGAGCGTCCGGATGACAATAGTGGACCAGAGGGATTTGGAGGAGTATGGGTTGAGACGTTGAGTGCCGACTAAGTTATGCACAAAATTTATTTTTAAAATAAATTGCATCAATTATTTCGTGTGTTTCAAATCCTTATATGGATTGTGTTACAAAATCTTGGAAAATGTTTAGCACACACAAGATTTTAAATCATGGTTTTGAACCTGCATGAAATTATTTTATTGCGGGAGTTGCAAACCCCGTCGGGACTTGTTTTATTTCATTATTGTCCAACGTTGCTTTCGGATACAGTGATATCCATATTTTTATTATGTTTAAGATGTTGGGCAAGTAACTACGGCTTATGACTTTAACATTGGATCTCCTCCACTTATGTTAAAGTTTGGACGAAAAGTTATCTTCCATTATATCTATGTAAAGTTATTTTGGAGACTTTGTTTAATGCAAGTTTGTTGATCAATGTTGATTATATGGTATTACGACAAGAAAGGGGATTTTTGGAATTTTGGCGTCTTAGTCATGATTTTGCTTATTGCAATTCGAAATTTGGAAGCAAAATGTGTGGTGCCGTTTTATTGACTTGAGGTCATTGAGCCCATTGAATTTCATGATGTTTTGTTTTACGACGTTTTGTGTCGTGTGAGTGCAATTTCACAATGTGCATACTCCATTTATTTGTGTAAGGATTTATGAGTTATGTTGGGCATTTTGTCCCACTCGGACTTTGTTGAGAAATATTATTTATGCCATAAGACAACCAAAGGGGTTGAGTTTTGGAACTTTGGTGTCGTGTAATTTCTATTTCAAAGATTTGTGTTAACACATATTTTGTTGCAACTAGTTCACTGTATAGATTGATTTATACGTGACGTAAGTAATACATGAAAGAACATCTTGATAGTAATTCAGAATGACTTGCTTATTGCGCTTTCGGTTAATTGATTATTTTATTACCATTTCATACAAATGCATTATATCGACCTAGGAGTATGCATAGCGTGGTAACCAATTCTTCTCAACACCTTGGTAAACGATTCGTAAATGAAAATGTTTTATTAACTCATTGTATAAATGAAGGTCAGTCGGTCGAAGTATGTTTTAGTGTTGTGGAAATCATGCATAGTTTACAATACATTACATTTTGAATTCACGAATGTGTGAGTCGTTGACATTTGGTCAATTTTGGGTCGATGAACATTTTGGAAAATTGTAAACCTTTTTGGTTTTGAAGAAAATGTGTATTTTGAGTATTTTTAACGAATAAACTTTTAAGCATAGACGTTTTAACGTTTTATATTGCGAGTGTGAAACTTTTTCGATGTAAATGCTCCGTGATGGGGATTTTGGAAAAAAAAAATTTATTTGCCTAACCTAGAGTGCGTGGAATTACTTATGTTTTGAACATTGATGCGCACTGTTGGTGCAATTCGAGAATTGAAGTCGGTTTGAACCTTTTTCGGTGACAACCATTTACTAACACTTATTTCCTCCTAAGTTTTGGTAAGACACATTGATGTGTGCGAGCCTTGTCAGAAATGTTTTACTCATGTGTCATTATATGACCAGATGAGAAAATTTTGGAAGTTGATTTAAAGAATTTCATCATTTAAAATTTGTCGTGAACTATTTGATGCATGTTATTTCATTTCCAGAAAACTACTAAGAAAGTGTTACAAGCTTGCATGCATACTCCAACTTGGGATTTCCTCATGATGTTTTAGCCGAAATCTTCAAATGATGAAAACGTATGATGTTGTCTTTAAACTTGGAACTGACACAAGTCATTTTATATTTTTACCAAAGTGTATTTATGAACCGTTTCATCATTTTTGCAAAATAAACTGACGCGCGCAAAATTTTGATGGCGAACCTTGTTCCATGCAATTTTATGGTTAAAAAGGGAATTTTAGAGTCGAATGTCGTTCAAACTTCTTTTGAAGTACGTGCAAACCTTTTTGTTGCACACTGTTTAAAGTAGGCACTTACTTTACGTGCATGACATGAATCAATCCATACTAGGACCGTAGCGGTTTATTTCAAAGAAGTTGTTTATTTCGCTCTTGCGTTTTATTTATAATCTACGTCGCGATAAATAGTTTTCAATATGATTTTCATATGTGGGACGAGTGTGTCCACTTTTGTGCAACTACTGAACTGATAGTAGTAGCTTTTATGCGCACGGTTAAATTGATATGAAAATCTTTGTGTTAAACATTTCTATAAAAAGTTTTGATTGGCATATTTGTTAAATAATTCACTTGAGAACCTTGAACTCATTAGGACCTTGGAAAGGTTAAGTAACCCCGGTTAAGAGTAAGTGTGTATAGAACCTCGACTATGAAAAGTTGGGCGTTTAGACGCGTGATGGTGCTATAGGCCAGATGGTATCGATGGCATAGTCGATGTGTTTGTTGTAACTGAAGGGTTAAATTCGTGGTATCGTATTTTGATATTGGTGGTAACCATTTTGTCGGCAACCCTGTTTTGGGTCTTGGACAATTTTTGCATGAAGGACCTTTTAGACACCGTATTGATAACCTTAGTTTTGTGGGAATGCTCGACGAACGGAACTCGTGTGTGAAGTTCTGTTAGAGTTCAAAGCTTATGGTATGACTAGGTGTCAACCTTTTGGGTTTGAAGTCGAGAACCGTTAGCGTATTCAGAGGGTGTAGCCCGATTTTAAAGAAATAATGATGACGGTTGTAGTAATCTTAAGATGCTCAATTGTGAAGAGTAGTTTTGGTGGAATAACCTTCGTGTGTGGTTAAAGAACCTGTCGGTTTGATGAATAATGTTGAGATGGATCCTTGGAGTCTATTAGGGCTCGTTGAAATTAAACGACCGTTGATGGTAGGAACAATTGGAAATAGAGATTCGGTTGGTCTCGGTATTAATTAAACGTTGGATTGATTTAGAGTCTGAACCGAAATCGGGCAAGTATGGAACATCTAAGGTTGGGAGACAACCGAAGTTGTCTGTTTAGGAGTTACTCCAGCGGTTGGAGCGTTCACCCGGACATAAGTACAGTGTACCTGAGAGGACATTGTTGGTAAGAGTTTGCTTGAGGTTTGTCTTAGCAGTACGTGTGGGAGAAATTAAATTCCAATTGGAAGCCATTAGAACATGGTCGATGTAGAGTCGGTTAGCATTTGGTTGCAAAGGACCTAGATTTCGAGGAAGAAATCATTCTAAGGTTGGGAGGATTGTAACACCCCAAAAATTAAGATGCTGAAATCTGACTCACGGACGTCCGCAAGGGGCAAGGCCGGACGTCCGCATAGTGCGGAAGTTCCCACATCATCCGCGAAAACAACAGAGAAATCTGAGGGATTCAGATCAGAGTGAGCCGGACGTCCGCGAAGGAGCATGCGGACGTCCGCGACATGTCTGGTGGGATTTTTTGTGTTTTTAAGACTTTTCCCTCTCTCTCTTCCCTCACTTCATCTTCAACCTCAAAACCAATTCCCTCTCTCCCTCTAACCCGATTTTCTCCCAACAAACCCTAAATCCTTCATCTCCTTCCCCAAATCAAACCCCTCACCATTGTCATGAACCTTAATCTTTCAAGAAACCTTTCCCTTCATCTTCTTCATCGATTTCTAGGGTTTCATCCAACCCTTTTCACTCCACTTGGAAGATTAGGAGTTTGTGGTTCATCTTGGTGGTTCTAGAGATATTTTGGTTGGTGGATTCAAGTATGGTTAAGGTAATATTCTCTTCTCTTCATTTATGAAGTTAGGGTTTTGATATAAGTGGATATTTTGGTGTAAAATGGTTGGAGGATAATTCTATATGGTTAGATCTAACTATTGATCGTTGAAACTTATGGATCTAGGGTTTTTTTTGGAGGTTTTGGCTTGAAGATGAAAGCTTCTACAAAGGAGCTTACGTTTGGGGAAATTCTAGATTTAGCCTAAATTTAGCAAGGTGAGTTCAAGTTGATTTGTGAAAACTTTGTACATGCCAAAAATGTTATTTTCCAAATATACTTGTGTGTTTTACTTGAAATTATCATTTGTTGGGTTATTTGATGAGTTTAACTCTTTTGAAGTATTTAACTTCTTAAATGTTGTAAAACACCCATATTTGGGATTTTTGGATAACTTGATGTGTTGAGATCATAAATATGTCCTTAAAAGATTTATTGCTCAACATGAAATTTTTTTGATGGTTTAATCATATTGGTGAAATTGATTTTATAAACCATTTGGGAAAATGCACAATTTAGTGACAAGAGTCATTTTGAGAATTATAAGGGTATGAGTCCTTTTGGGAAAACCCTTTTGTTGAACCCGTGTCGAGTTTTGGGTTAATAATGATTTTGTGGTACTTGTTTACCCAAACGATGTTTAAATGCATTTTTGATGGTCTACCGGGTGTCGTGGGTTTTGACCGGGCCCCATGTTTTATGACCTTTACCTTCCAAGGGTACACTAGGAGGGCTGAGTCTCGTTGAGCTGTCAGGTTGATTGACAAGCGTTTTATTGACCTTCGCCATGTCGGGGCAATGCCATGGTTGTATCCCCGCTTGTGTCGAGCCTTTGGTGGTACTCTTAAGTAATATTCCGCTAAGGTCAGCTGTCTCTTTGGGTGTGTCTTGAAAGACGTCGTATGGGACACTTGGACTTTTATGCAGTGAAGTGTCGTACGATTAACATTGTATGAGTGGCGTACTTTTGTGTTCATCCACTCTCAATGGATACGAGTCTCCCCCGTCGTTGGCCAACCTTACTTGGGACTTTAATATGTCCATGTTTTATTATTGTTGGTCTTATACGTTTGACTGGTATTTGATGACTTTAATATTGGATTTCCCTCCATGTATATTAGAGTTTAAATGAAGCAGGTCATTTCCTTGATTATGGTATTTGGACTTCATTACATTTTACGTTCGCGTGAGTATTGGTTCGTATCATGTTTTCAATGAAGTGTTATATGTAAATGGATTGTTCTTCCATGATTTGTGGGTTGAGTATTTTGTTGTCAACCGTACTTGAAGGGTTTGCATTAAATAGGATTATTCACATGTTGAGTGAGTTGGGATTGGAATTCATTTTGGAAAACGCTTTATACCTTTTGGGAACTTTTCTCATAGATTTTGGGTGCGTTGGAAAATGAGTCGTTTATATCCATTTTGTAAACTCTTTTGGAAATCATAATCTATGTTGCAAACTTTCATTTAAAGAATTATTTAAATCATGCTATAAACTCTTGAAGTCACTAGGCGTTAGCATAACCCTTTTTATTTGTCGGCATGTGCAACAGGTTCAGGTTGGGAGTAGTTCTAGTAACACTGTGAAAGGTCGTGTGCTAGTAAAGTGCTCGAGAGGTGAATAGCTTAAGTGAAGTTTTCCGCATTCATCCTTGGGATTAGCAACTTGTACTTGGGTTAAGTAACACCCGTTGTAGTTATAGTCTTTGCAACAAGACTTGAATTATATTTTGTTTGAGATTAATCGTAGATTGTAATTTGAGGTAATTTACCCATTGGATTATAGGAAGAAATCCTATTATTTTGGTTGTATTATCGAAAATTTTAATTAGTTGCTCTTTCCCAATTCGAGGGTGTTACAGAAACATGGCGGGTATTGGGCGGGTAATACATCCCTCGACCCCTGTTGGTGGGTACCCGTTTAGTAAAAAACAATGTATTTTAAAATTAAAATATAATCAATCGTCAATAGATTAATTATCAATATTGACATATGAAATATATTTATCATTTAATAATAAATATAAACAGATATTCACATATATTTATTTTAGACACAATATATACGTATATTAAATAAAATAAAAATTAACCGGTGTCAGATTAGAAGGGTAATGTCATCCCCGGCCCCGTCCCGACCCCGCTTTGGGTATGGAAATAAATCTCGTCCCCGCCCGGTTACTCGTCAACTCGAGGAATTCCCGTCCTGTTAGGGTTGGGTACCTATGCCTACCCGTCCTAACGGGTAAAATTTCCATATCTAAGGACTACTCTTCTCTAGTTATATTGAAGATAAACGTAACGTATAGCTAATCATTAATGCAGATTTAATCACCATTTTGATTGCCAAATCAAAATTCACAATCACTTTACATAACTGACGTCTTAAATCATACTTAAATCATATCTGATGTTGTTATAAAGCTGCAACTATGTCTATAATCCTCTCGAAAGTTTCCTCTTTCATATCGATCTAGGATGGAAAAAACTACCAACCTCAGATAATTTTCCAGCAATCCACCAGGTTGGAAAGTTTTTTGCCATTCTAGTAGATGATGTCACAATGGTGTCACAAAGATTAAACCATGCATTATATGAGCATGCAAAGCGAGGTCGATTCAACGATATTCTTTATGATTTGAAACGAACCTAGTGACCTCACCTGTGTACCCTTACACATCACCTTATCTTAGCATTATCATTGGGCATTAATATGGCCATACGTTAAATCCTGCTTTATGACACATTAGAGAGAAACCACATACTCTCCTTCGAGTCGGCACCACCTCGAAATCACACAGGTGAAGTTCTGTAACATCTTTGTTGCTAAGATGCCTCTAAACTTCGTTAAGAGTTCAAAACTCGATCTTATGTCAGCAACGCCATATTATCAACTACATAACATAGAACCACAAAGTGATAATACCTTTTTCAATTAATGACTTTGTTTTTACCCATTAAAATCATCAGATAGGAGCACTAAATCCGATTTGGGTTTCCCTCACTAACCGATTCTACATGGTTTCAGTCTCATGTCTCTCGTAGTTTTGTTAACAAAATCTCTCGTCAAAGGTTTTGCTTAATGGATCTGCCAAGTTTTCACCTGACGTGAAAATACCACACTAATGGTTCCAAGTAGACGTCAACAATGATGCAGCTTCAACAAATTAGAATTTCTTTCTTTAAAATCCAATGTAACTTTTCTATACAAGGTTTAGTAACCCAATATACACAAAAGCTCTAGAAAGATTTGTTTGAGAGAATAGAAAACAACCATGCAGAATAGAACACTCACGTACTTAGGTTTTTAAAGTTTTTTATAAAAGATTTAAAACATTTTTGTTTGTTGTCTTGTAAATAAAAACTTTTCTAAAGAAAACAAGTTTAGTAATTCTCTCATTTTCAATAAAAAATCACTAGCAAATGGGATGAAAAGAATTAGATTGGTACAATAATTTGGTTAAGAAAAATGTCGTCGAGTTTCACATTGAAGGTTATCCAAATCTTGAAAGTTTTTCCTATTGAGAAAACTATTCTCTCTAGTTTTATCTTCACGTTGTTTTGCTGTAAAAGTTCAATATTTTAATGTAGTTTCATTTGCAAACTAACTTTACGATGCAAACTTTGCAACCCATTTAGAAACCGTGGATATCATCAATCATAGGTCAAGATTTATTTAGGTTATTTATGTCAATAAATTAATGAATTTAATATAATAATTAATGAAAATAAGCATAGAAGGGTATAATAGTCTATTGCAATTTTAGATTCAAATTGGGAAACCGAATCAAATCACGATTATTAAGGAAACGTCTCAAATATTTCATTAAGGATTTTACAATTTTAAAAATTAATCATCGCTAATAAACTAATTGTTGATGAAGCATTGATTTCAATCCGTAGCCTGCAGACATATATGTGTTAAGTAATAGAATGATTTGTAATAACCGTATCTAAAAATGTTATTTATTGGTCATGTGTGTGGTTAAAGTCAGAAAAATGAGAAGATTGGGGGACTTGGGGGCAATTATTGAAAGATATATATATATAGGGAGGAGAAATCCCTAATTATCCTCATGACACTGTATTCGTTCGGCCGCACATCAAGGGAGAAGGAGAGTTGGCGATTTTGGCAAGAAATCGAGAGAAGGATTTGTTTGGGAAGAATATTAAAATTCAAGTAAGTTCCTTCTCATCCTTGTTAATAAGTTCTACTATGTTTGTGTTGTGACTTTTGGAAAGAAAAACCCAAAGATGGGGACTGTCGGATTGTGACTCGAGTCGTCCGGAAAGTCATCCTGTCCGGATTGTAGTTATCCGGATAAAATTTGGATAGGGTTTGTCCGGATAGTTAAGGAATCCGGATGGGCTCTCTGCGGGATGGGGATCCGGATGTGTTGGGTTTTGAATACGTCCGGATAGATTACTCGGATTGTGGGGTTTTCGTATGGAATCACGTCCGGAAAGAATACCGGATTATGGGATCCGAATAAAGTATCCGGATAGAAGCTACCGGATAGTGGGTTTCCGGATAAAAGTATCCGGATAGGGTATTGGACTGTTCTGTGTCCGAATGATTGGAGAGAGTCCGGATATGAAGGGTCTGGTTTAGAGAGGACTTTCGATTGCGTTGCGTCTGATTTATCCGTGAGACCGATTGTATCTCACACTCTATCTGGGACACATGTAGGTTATCGGTTCGTTCGGAGGTGAGATTGGTGTTAGTGGGATTTATCGCTTTTCAAGTGAGTTCCCTTACACCCTTTTTGTGTGAAAATTAATGTGTTCATATTGTCCCATAACTGATTATCGTATCGAGATTTTGATGTGTACATTTAAATGAGGCATATTATTTTATAACTGCGAGAACGGTTTACTGTATTCTCATGATTTACATGCTTTCATGATTATATGCTTGTATGTGGAGTCGGGTTGCACAGTGTGGCTAGTTGTACCTTGGATTGTTGAGAATCCTTTGGAGTTTGGTGAACTGTGTGCCTTGAATCTGTTTCTCACGCACACGGATATGGCATCTACTAGGGGGCCATGGGGATCTACTGGGGACCCGGGGCCCCGAGTGTGGACATCACGTTGAGGTGATGGGCGTAGAGACCACTGTGCAAACACCCTTATGTGGAGGTTGTTATGTTAAACTGTTATTTTTATTTTATATTATGGCAGTTTACGTGTGTTAAAGATGGGACTTATTTAAACCGTTTTCGCGAGGGAATTCACTAGACCTCATGGTCTAACCCTCGCTTTCAAAAACTAAAACCATTTTCAGGAAAGAGGTTCGACAGTGTTTCTTCCAAAGGGAATGTGAAGGTATGAAGGATTAGAGACGAAGGCAATAATGTTTAAAGATTTATAGGTTTAGAGCTTTATAGTTCTTTACCTTTAGTATTATGTTAGATATTAGAATTCTCGATTGTGGGAGTGTATTTCGGCTGCGATGTTGTAACTCTGGATGATTATAAATTGTATTGGGACCCATATTTTGGGATATTTTAAATATTATGTATGTTACGGATTTTGGTTTGTTACATGATTCTTCTTTTTTTCAAATCATATCCCACCATTAGTATTTTCAATGACCTAAATCAACCCTTGATTGATTATGGTGTTCCAAAATTCGTATATCTAAACGAACCGTAATAAATATACGATGAACAGTAATGAAAATACGATGAACCATAATGAATATATGATGAAGCGTAATTAATATACGATGAACCATAATGAATATACGATCAAAATTAATGAATATACGATGAACCGTAATGCATATACGATGAACCGTAATGAATATACGATGAAGTGTAATGGATGTACAATGGACCGTAATGAATATACGATGAACTGTAACGAATATACAATGAACCGTAATAGATATACAATGAACCATACGAATATATGATAAACTAAAATTATAAAAAAAAACATTAAAGAAGAAAACCAACCTGGAAAAAAATACGAAGACAAAGGTGTACGTATATGGAAAAAATTACTTTTAAATTTATCATAACATATTATTATTGGATATTTATTAATAAAAAGGATTGAATACCATATATAATTTGTTAATCATTTAAAACTATCTAAAAATAACTAAATATAATAACTACCATATATAAACAGATTAAATAGAAAACACAAACTTGCATTACTATTTAAAATTAAGCAAAAAATAAAAGAAATTCATTGATCGGTTGAAAATTGATTGCAAAGTTTGCACTATAAGAAAGGTTTGCAAACGATCCCTCCCCTATATATATGTATAAATATATATATATATATATATATATATATATATATAGAGAGAGAGAGAGAGAGAGGTCCCTTCTTTTGCTAACCAACCTATTGGTACTAATCGTGCTAACCAATATTTGACCAATCAAAATGCTCTATTGTATTTGGTTTATCTTCACGCCACATTTACAAATTAGGGGTAAAATTGGATTTTCAATTTATTAATATATCCAGTAACTTACTTCCTTGTTTCTCTCGATATCAATTCCACCAAAATATCTCACGTGGTCCTTCCTTAATTTTAGCACAAATCAAATTCAATCAAAACCAATTCACTTTCCTACTTTATCTCATATTTTCAAAACAAACATATCTCATTCCAAGAATTTTGAGATATACTACATTTTAATTGATCTTTTATTTTCAAATTAGATATCCATTTTTCAATATTACAATGTTTTTAGATTTTTTTTACAGTTAATATTTTTTTTACCCGATTAAAAACCCATCAAACTCACACGTTTTCTCCCTAATCTTGGATAATAGTTTTAGTTTTTCTTTTTGTCGATTACGATGAACGATGAAGTTTTTCCGTTCGATGTTGATAAAGCGTCTGTTGGTGGGTCTACCATAGTCGAGGATCAAGTTTACCCTACAACTGACGAGTTTGATCATGTTCAAACCGGTAATACAGGGCTAACGAACGAGTTTGGTATTGATAATGGATTGGACGGCATATTTGCTGACGATTTTAATATCGTCGATCGCCCGTCATCTAGTTCTGTTATGCATGAACCTAATGTTGATCTTGATTGCGGTAACTTTTTTTCATGTTTTTTGTTTTGAAAATATGTAAAGTTGATTAATCTTTAACGCATTAGTTTATTCTAAGTAACAACATATTCGAGTTTAATCTTCAATAATACTTGTTTTAACTTTTGTGAATAATTGTGTGCATATGCACAATTTTGTTATTAGACCTGATGTGTGATGTTCACATTATATATCAAAACACATTTCAAACTGCATTGTAGTTCACTTATTTTATTTTTTATTTTAACTGATTAAAATGCATTAATAGTTGTTTTAAGTTTTCACTTCAATTGTGCACATATGCACAACCTTCATATTGGTACTGTTCGATGTGTGATAGGTAACATTATATATATGTTTTTTTTCCGGTGGATGATTTGCAATACGATGTTGTCGAGTCTCCATCCGGGGAGAAGAAATGGATACCTAAGGTTTCTGATGATCTTAAACCGAAGTTGAATGATCATTTTTCGACTATTGATGCTGCCG
The DNA here is from genome assembly GCA_033807775.1 of Saussurea involucrata. Taxonomy (NCBI): domain Eukaryota; kingdom Viridiplantae; phylum Streptophyta; class Magnoliopsida; order Asterales; family Asteraceae; genus Saussurea; species Saussurea involucrata. The sequence goes on along the minus strand of CM066312.1, from coordinate 68,632,209 downwards.
AGTCGATGTATAGAAATTATGCGTACAAAGCGGGGTTTGATGTTAGGTTTGATGCGAAGAAGACAAACAAGACCGGCTCTATTCAGACGCGTTGGTTTGTTGGTAGCAAAGAGGGTTATCCCAAGAATAAGAACTTTGACTCGCTCGAGATTCGTCCCGGTGATCGACGTGTACGGAACTCCAATGTAAAACGGTCCGGGTGCCATGCTTGTGTGAAGATATATTTGTTAAAGGACAAGTCTGGATATGAGGTTTATGAGTTTGTTGAAGAGCATAATCATGTGTTGTTTAATAGAAATGACCTTCATTTTTCAAAAAAGAATAGGACAATGCTATACACTGATTGTAGGAATGTGTTGAATAGTTCTCAATATATGCTCGGTGCGACAAGGGCCCATCGAATACAATTTGCCTTGAAGGGTGGAGTCGAACATAACCTATGCACTGTGGTTGAATACCAGATAAGAGAGATGTTGATAGGTTTGTTGGGAACAAGGATGCCAAGATGTTTATTAATAAGTTGACAAACAGAAAGAAGATAAACGGCGATTGTTTCTCTGAGTATCCGTGTCATGAACGGGAGTTGCAAGCTGTATTTTGGGCCGATGAAATTTCTCATCTTAATTATGTAGAGTTTGAAGATGTAATTTTATTTGATGCAACGTACAGGACAAATGAGTGAGTATTTGTATTAAATAATTTAAATTTTCCTGTTGACAATCGATTTAATTTTATTTGATTATAATGTTGTTTTTTATTTGTATGCACGCGTTGGCATTTGTACCATTTTTGGCTGTTGATAATCATAAATGTTTTGTTGTGGTTGGGTCGGCGTTGATTGCTCGAAAGACGATTGAAAATTTTAAATGGGTGTTAAAGGCGTTTATGCGATGTTATGATGAACAACCTGCGGTTGTCATTACAGATCAATGTTCCACTATGAAACAAGTGGTGCCATTCGTGTTGACCGAGTCCAGACATCGTTTATGTATGTGGCACATAATGAAGAAAGTTTCGTCAAAGGTATTTTTAATATTGTAATATATAAATAATTTTGTTATCTTTTTTGATATATATTACTTTAAATTTTGTTTTTGCGTTTTTAGGTTAGCGTCGCATTAAATCAGGATCCCGAGTTCAATCGTGTTATAAACAAACTGGTATGGAATGTACCTTTCAGTTTTGAGGATTTTGAGAGTGAGTGGAACAAAATGATTGTCAAATACAACCTTGTTCGTGGCTCATGGTTCGGTGATATGTATGACATTCGCCATTCTTGGATTCCAGCCTTTTATAAAGATACTCCGATGTCGGGACTTATGAAAACGACATCAAGATCTGAAAGTGCGAATGCCCTTTTCAATATATATGTAGAATGGCATTTTGATCTTGTCTTCTTCCTTAGTAACTACGATGCTGCAATTGAGAAGCAACGTAAGAAACAAGATGTTAATGAGAACATAACTAGGACCACGTATCAGCAATTGGTCAGCTCGTATCCAATTGAGAAACATGTTGCTAAGTTGTACACAAGAAATGTTTTTTTTTGATTTCCAAACATAGTTAAAGAATGCTATTATTTCTTGCGGGATTGAGGCGGTTGAAGTATCTAGTGAATTGAAGACGTATACCATTAAGCATAACAACAAGTTTTCAATGACAAAGGCGATGTACAAGGTAATGTTCACGTTTCTTTTTAAATGATTAAAAGATAAATTGATATGCTTTTAAAACACATTCATATGTACCGTTGTTTGTAGGTTGTTCGTAGTTCTGTTAATAACACGGTTGAGTGCGAATGCAATTTCTTTGTACGAAATGGTTACTTTTGTCGGAATGCCTTTACGGTTCTGACAAACGAGAAAGTTGATTTCATACCTGATCAGTATGTTGTTCATTGATGGAGTCAGGAGTTGGTACCTGTACAATTTCAATCTGCCAGTGTACGATATGGCGAGGTCGATGATGAGAAAGAGAAATTAAAAAATGGTGTTGGTCGTCAGATTGATGAAATCGTTAGTCGCATTCGGAATGATAAAACGCGTTTACATAAGCTCTCTCATATCCTTGAAGATTCAAAGCCGAAGTAGACAGTCAATTATCCCTTGAAGATCCAAACCAGCAGCGGATGGACGCTATGAATGAGTTTTTTGGTGTTCCGGTCCCGGAAGATGTTGACATACACCCCCTAGGAGTCTGAGGAACAAGGGATGTGGTACCGGGAAGCGTTTGGTTAGAGTATCCGAGAGGATCCAGGAGAAGAGTAAAAAGGCAAAACGTAAATGTCAAAAGTGTGGTCAGTGCACCGAACACGATTCGCGTAACTGTCCGTTAGTCAATGGTTCTTGAAATGTGGTTCCATTATTTTAATATTTTTATGTTTAGCAACAATGGTTGAGAATAATATTCATGTGTTTTAAAGAAGTTTTCTATTAAAATTACTCTTCCAGGATGATCTGTTAAGAAGGAAAAAAGGATGTGCGTATTTGCATCTATAAACATTTCGAATACGTGCATTTGTTTGTTCAACAATATTATCTGCATATATGCACTTTGTATATGTGCATATCTGAACATACAAACATTTCAAAGCTGTGCGCATTTTTTTCAAATATAAGTTGTGCATATGTGCAATTGAGTATGTGCATATGTTCACGTATAAATAGTTCAAATATGGTTATGTTGTTTTAAAATATAAACTGTGCATATGTGCAATTGCATATGTGCATAAGTGCACATATTTTTATGAATCGCGTTCATATATAAATTTATGTTACATTTATATGTTTATTTGCACATATGCACATATTAAAACATTTAATAATAGCCGGATTTGGTACGTCAGGTGTCAATATTATCAATCTCAGATAATCAATTTCGGAAATTATGTAAAGGAAATACTAAACATAAAGATAATCAATCTCGGAAATTAGAAAATCTTTCAAAACAAAATTATCACACTTAATGTTACTAGTTTAATAAAGACCTAGTATAAACAAAGCAACAACGGATATCAAAAGTCCCCAAAACACAAATTTTTTCGACATTCATCTAAGATGCTTTTACTTTACCCTTTCTTGCCTTCAAATCTTTCCCCGTCGCAAGAAACCTTTGAACACTTAAAGGGATCAAATGTTTCCTTATGTTAACGTCGTTGGTCAGCATCTTATGTACGTACTTGACACGTAGACTCTTTAGCTGATTCTTTTGTTTCGTACTTTCCTTGTATAGACCGGTATACCACTTGGTATCCTCTTCTCCGTAGTACATCTCCAAGTTCCTCACCATGATGACACCCTTGTCAAATTTCTTTTCTCTTGCCCTCCATCTCAACTTTAATAATTAGGTACGTTATTTTATATGCACATATGCACATAAACAGATATCGTTTATACCATACGAACAATCAAACCAACAGGCTAAAACAATCATATGCACAGTTTATGTGCCCATATGCACATATCCAATATGTTTAATAATAAGGTATGACATTTTTTGTTGAATAATTAAGTACGCCAGGTAATGTGCATGTATGCACATAAACAAATAGCGTGTATACCATAAGAATAATAAAACCAACACGCCAAATTAATCATAAGCACAGTTTATGTGTACATGTGCAGATAAACAAATATCGTGTATACCATAACAATAATCATGCACAAAATATTTTACCTTCTTTCGATGTTGTCTATCTCGCTCCTTAGCTTCATTTGAATTTGAAGTGCCAGCCACATCATTTTGTACTTCTGCATCCATTTGAGTGCTTATAAATGGAGCGTACCCAAATCCTCCGCCATCTAATTCGATCACCTGTCTTCTCCGCAAATTATCTAGTGTCCATTTGCTCATCGTGTTTTCCTTGTGTTCTATTTGAAGATCGGGACATTGTCTTGATTCAACGTACAGTAGTTGTCATACAAAAGAATTATAAATACGTAATTTGTAGAACAAACATGAAATACAAGTATAAATTTATTTGTTTCCCATATTGTTTTACCGTCAGATATGGCAACGACCCAAAATAAAATGCTTTAGAGCTTTCTCTCTTCCAATCGTGCTTGCTGTCAGGTATACAATCGTATACATATTTGCACCAATTGATCTTTGTTACCATATCTAGACCACTTATCTTTGACAAAAAATCAACATTACAGAACTCCGTACGACTACATTCCGCTAGTGTGTTTACCACAATCACCAAGAAGTTGAGAGAGAACTTTATACCCGATTCTTTCGTTCTCTTAATTTCTGCTAGGATATCTTGCGGTGTCACTCTCTCCTTGATGAACTGTCTCCTCCAGAATAACAACACATCTTCGTCCCCATCAAATGGTTCTGATGTAATCAGATCAATATCTCCTTTTGGCAACCCCAGGATACTATGTATTGACTCAATTGTAATCGGAATCACACCATTCCTCACCTTTATATGCATCTGCGTCGTATTCAAGTTGTCTACCACATAATATCCCAGTTTTGATGGAACTCCATCCAAAGTAATATCCAACAACGATTCCATACCTAGTAACTTCACACACTTTCTCTGATATTCGTTTAAAGCTTTAACCGTTTCGTACAACGTTTTCGGAGATGTTCTTGTCCGTATTCCAGGTGGTCCCCTTGGAACTCTTTGTTGCTGAACTTTCTTCTTCAAAACCGTTTTCTCTTTGCGTTTTTAGTCCCTTCATCCTCATTTTCTCCCAAATCGACAGTTGGTTGCTTCTCGAAATCACTGTCTGATGACAACCCTGTACAACGAACATATATATATATATATATATATATATACGTAGTTACTTGGATAGATTAAATAATATTCCAAATAGACTTTTCATAACAGATATGTGCACATATGCACTTAGCTTATATAGTATAAAGAATTCTTATATGTTAAAAGTTTATGCTAAATAATAATTGTAATCATCATATTGTCAATCCAATTGCATAAGTGCACATAGTTATCTAGTATAAAGAATTTACCTTCTTTGTCGGACGCTGACGGTGTTCTACTCTTTTTAGTATTTTTTGCGCCGGATGATCTCAGTACACGTGCGTCGTCCGTTGCTTTACCATCTACCTTTTCGGTACATGTAAGTGTAAAAGTATGTTTAATATTTCAATTAATATAATGGTTTACTTATTTAACAAATACGTACCTTTTGTTGCTTGTCTTTCAGAGTAGCCTTCTTGCATCATCGGCTCCGTTGTCAAATCCCTTTTTTGTCGCTTCGGTGCGTTTTTTTTGAGGTAATATAGAATTTGGTATTCCAAATTCACATGTGGACATAACAAACAAGTGTTACAGTTTGAATTAATATATAGTTACTTAACCACCCTTTTTTAATCATGCACTTTTTAAGTTTTTTAATCATCATATTTTCAATCCAATTGCATAAGTGCACATAGTTATATAGTATAAAGAATTCTAAATAACAAATACTTGATATGTGCACATATGCACTTTTATTAGACTTTTATAATCATTGCATATATGCACATAACCAATTCTTTTAAGACCAAAGGATGAGCTTAAGCACAATCATAGACAGCCTCTGCAAGAATAGACAGCTTGATGATACTTGATATGTGCACATATGCACTTTTATTAGACTTTTATATTGTCTATCCAATTGCATAAGTTCACATAGTTATGTAGTATAAAGAATTTTCATAACAGATACTTGATATGTGCACACATGCACTTTTATTAGACTTTTATATCATCAATCCAATTGCATAAGTGCACATCGTTATGTATAGGGGTGAGCATTCGGTCGGGTCAGGCGGGTCGGGGCCCAAAACCCACCACCCGATCGGATATCGGGGTGGGGTGAGGCCACCCGAAAACCGACCGTGAAGCAAGTCAGATATCGGATAACGGGGCTCTCGGGGGCGGGGGCGGGTCGGTCGGGGTTTCGGGTTGGTCATCCAAACAAATCAGAAGCAAAAATCATGGTGATTTCTCACTTTCTCAGAAGCAAGTGTGGGTATTTGAAATATCCGAAATATATATAATATGATAATACACAATTACAATTTACACATACACGTACACTTATGATTTATGAAGATTGAAGAATACAAAGTTACAAAATATAGTAATATACACACACTTATGATTTATGAAGAATACACTTGTTGAGAAAAATAAATTAAAATTGTAGATTGAAGAACCGTGGTGGTGGACTGGTGGTGCTTGGTTGTGTTTTGGTGGACTGGTGGTGCGTGGTGGTGGTCTGGCGGAACTGTGGAAGACGACAAGACGTACCAGCCGCGATGGGGGAAAATCTTCGATGGAGGAGAATCGTCGATTGCTCGATGGAGGGGAATCGTCGACGGCGATGGAGGGTAATCGTTCGAAATTAGGTTTGGAAAAGAGAAATGGGGTTGGGTAAAATGTAAATCAGTAAATGGGTATATATAATTTTAATTTTTTAAAACTTCGGATATTTGGGTCGGATCGGGTGGTTGGACCCTGAACCCAATCCGATCCTATAAAACCGAAAAAGAAATCGGGGATCGGATCTCGGGGGTCGGGTTTCTCGGGTTGGACATTTTAGGGTGAATGTCGGATCGGGTCGGTTTGGATTTCTCGGGTGGATCGGGTTTTGCTCACCCCTAGTTATGTAGTATAAAGAATTTTCATAACAGATACTTGATATGTGCACATATGCACTTTTGTTAGACTTTTATATCATCAATCCAATTGCATAATTGCACATAGTTATGTGGTAAAGAATTCTAAATAACAATTACTTTATATGTTCACGTATGCACGTATATTAGAGTTTTATAAATATTGCATATATGCACATAACCAATTTTTTATAAACTAATGGATGAACTTAAGCACAATTATGTTCCATCAAAGTAATTTGAACTCATTTTAATCTTATATGTGCATATATGCACTTGTTCAGTTTTTCCAATTTGCAACTTCTAACATAAACATCTCTCTGTCAGTATCAATTGCTCTAAATCACTACATCATTAAAATCATACCTTCTTGTGTTTGGATTTTTGTAGTCGAATTCACAACACTTTTAAGCACCCTATTAACTACTTGAGAGATGCTGGGATTTCCTTCCGAATCGACGTCGATTGGGTTGTCCATGGTGTTTTTAAACTTTGATAACCCGGATTTCTTGAAAATCCTCTAGCTTTGTTTTCGTTCTGCACAAACCCAAAATAGTAATTATCCCTAATTGTAGTCAATCTATACAATGATTAGTTGCTTGAAAATTCAAACACAACGAATGAACCGCCGTTTTTTTCGAACACTACGAATGAACCCCAAATCTAACCCAAGAATGAACCCTAATTTTAGTCTAACCCAACGATTGAACCCCAATTTTTATCAAACCCAACGACTGAACCCCTATCTTTATCGAACCTAAAAAGTCGTCGATTGAATCCCAAGCTTATCGAACATTAGCAATGCCACCGTGGTCGATTGAACCCTAAGTTTATCGAACATTTGCAGTGCCAAAGTGGTCGATTAAAACCCCAATATATTCGAACATTAACTGTTAGCTCCAAATTCTATGAATAGAAGTATTGAAAAATAGGCTAAGTGTAAATACATAGACAGAGCCTCTGCCAAGACACCAATAGAAGATCCAACTGAAGACATTCACAGAAGACAAGGCCACAGAGCCTCTGCCACACTTGACAGAGCCTCTGTGGTATGAAGACTGGAGACTTAGAAGATTATATGAAGATCAAGACAAGGACGATCGTGCCTCCCACGTGCCTCTGCTGTACGAAGATCCTGAAGATCATTCGTACAAGGCGTGCCCTGCACATTCCACGTGTCAACCTCTGATGGGTTACGACCTTTGCAGAAAACGGCGCACCACATTAACGTTGTACCTGATGCAGTCTACGATCGTGTCTTTGTACCCTTAGTCCTTATTGTCTAAAGCTTGTCCCCTGATGAATAGTATAAATAGAAGGCTCATGTTGAGCTCTTCTATTAACTTTGCACAACACACACACCCTTAGAGCAGAATTCATAGCATACTTTTCGGTGTTCTTGGTGTTCTTAGCTAATTAATATACAGTGAATCTTTGAGCTGAACATCTGTGTTATTTCTATTTCACGTATTTGATTGTGTATTTTTCTACCTTAAATATCTCTTTAGTTCTTATAAAACGCTTCCACACCATTACCTGTTTTGAACTAATAGATATAAATATCATTGTTGAGTAAAATCGGGATCAACAATTGGTATCAGAGCCATCCTTGATTTTCTATATCAAGAGATCCTCTCTTATAATGATTTTTGGTAGAAACTTGGTTTGTCTTTAACCTATTCTTCATATTTTTCAAACAGACTCTGTTTTTCTGCCACTCTCGACTAGTTCGACTTTGGTAAACTTACAGAACCTGTTTCTTTGGTTAAAACTCTCCATTTTAGTGCATTGTTCAAGGTTTTAAGCTTATAAACTCCTTTAGAAGAACTCATTCCATCATCTGAAAGTTTGCTGTTCATACTCTGTTTTCTGGTATTTCTCAAACTTTTTTTAAAAATGGCGAACACGAACAACTTCTTCATCGCTGGTTCTTTAACCAAGCCACCCACCCTACTCAGAGATGAGTACCCTCAATGGAAGATACGAATGATTCACTTCTTCGAGGGTACTGACAAAGAACTCGTTCACTATATCAACAATCCTCCTTTCGTTCCCATGGTCACAGTACCACGTGTACCTGCCATGCCACAGATGACACTCTAGAGATTCCTGAGCATGAGAAACCAAAGACAAAAGATAAATGGTCTCCAGCTGACTGGGAAAGGTACGAAGTTGCTCAGAAGACCAAGAGACTTATGATAATGGCCATACCCAATGACCTCTTCCAATCCCTAGATGCGTGTGAATCTGCAAACGATCTATGGAAGGAACTGGAAAAACAATTGGAGGGAGGGGCCAAGACTCAGAAAAACCGCAGAGCCCAATGCATCAACGAATACTACGCATTCAAAGCTCTACCGATAGAATCTCTACAGTCAACATACGACAGGTTTAACTCACTTATCAACAAGTGTAAGAAGTTCGGAATTCACATAACTTCTGAAGAGAACAACGTCATGTTCCTAAAGAGCCTTAATGAAGAATGGCTCCAGGTTTCTATGTCTCTCTAAACTAATCAGGACTTAGACACCTGGACTCTGTCAGATCTTTACGGAACACTGGTTGCCCAAGAACCTCAGATTGCACAAGCAAAAGCACAAACTAGTGTGCCTCTTGCACTTGTTGGTAAGGCGACAGAAGCTAAGGAGAAACCAAAGAAGGAGAAGTATGTGGAGGAGAAGAAAGAGAAGAAGAAGAAAGTGTTGGTGGTTGATAGTGAAGAGGAGGAATTGGTAGAAGAAGAGGAGGCAACAATGGCCTCAATAGCTAAATCTTTAGCTCTATTGACAAGAGAGTTCAGCAGAGGATACCCGAAGAAGTCAGGTGATGAACGCAATGGGAGAGATGATCGTGGTTATTCAAGGAATCAGGGAAGAGAAGGATCGAATGACCAACAGAGGTCAAATGACAAGAATGACAGAGGTGACAGAGGTGGTGACCAACAGCGGTCAGGCGATAGAGCTGGGAATGCACCCCAGAATCAGGGATGTTTCAATTGTGGCAAGCCAGGCCACTATTCTGCAGACTGCAATAGCAAATCAAACCGCCCTCAGAGGGACTCTGCTTTCTACAAAAAGAAAGCAGAATATTATGCTCAGAAGTCGCTCATGGTGGAGCAGGAAAAATGGCAGTCAGATGAATCCTCTGACGAAGGTGAAAAGAAGAACGCCCTGTTGTGCGGGATGGCAGAGGTCAGCTCCTCCGACTCTGACAGTGAGGTATCCACTTCTGACTCTTCCTCTAATGAAACAGAAGCTGATTTGCTTAAACTGACTATTGAACACACTGAACTTAAAAAGACTTGTGAAAATATCCAGAAGAAGGATTGCATTCTTTGAAAGAGAAGCTAGACTTCTCACTCAAGAAAAGGCAAAAATATTTAAAGAAAAAGAAGAGATTGAAACTAACTGGCACAAACATCTAAATCCTTTAAAAGAAAAGATTTCAGAACTCAACTCTGCCTTAAAAGCTAAATCTAAAGAACTTATAGATATTGAGAGCGACAGAATGAATATTCTTGCTCTCAAACACTATTTTCAAAAGGAAAGAGAAGTCCTCTGTCAAGATCTACTCAGAAGAGATCTCTTAATTAAGAAATATCAAGAAGCACAGAAGGTGTACGAGAAAATTAATACACAAATAGGGAGACGGGGAATTGGCTTATGTGATATAGATCCATATACTGGAACCAAAAGAGACAAGTCTCTGTCATCTCTGTTTTGTATTGGTGATACAAGAAAACCTGGATTTCCAAACTTACTCTCTGTTAGCAAAATGCGAAAAGTCTCTGGGGAACCTCACCAGAGGAAACCTCTGAAGATGATAGATGTGTGGTTTGAAAACACAGATTTATCCCCTTCAATCTCGGTCAAAAGAGAATCCAAACCCAAGAAATATCTGAAAACCCAAGATCAGATAGGAATCTTCAAGTTTGGTGCCCCCGAGACTCAAACACAGGTTGCTTTTGTTTTCATGATAGACTCTGAAAAGAAACTATCAGCAGAGGCCCCTGAGTTCATGCTTGCTTCCTCAGAAGAAAAACTTAAACCTATTTCTGAAAAGGAGTTAATGGAAATTGGGAAAAACAACTTTTATGAAAACCTCTGTTCATCCTCTGTCGAACAAAAACTCCCTGAGGAAATCTTGATAGACACTTCTGTTGATAGTCTCAAAGAAAAGGAAGAAAGTGAGAGCGACAGAATGAATATTCTTGCTCTCAAACACTATTTTCAAAAGGAAAGAGAAGTCCTTCATCAAGACCTACTCAGAAGAGACCTTTTAATTAAGAAATATCAAGATGCATAGATCCATACACTGGAACCCAAAGGTGAATATGAAAAGGTGAATACACAAATAGGAAGACGGGGAATTGGCTTCTGTGACATAGATCCATACACTGGAACCCAAAGAGACAAGTCCCTGTCCTCTCTATTTTGTATTGGAGACACAAGAAAGCCTGGTTTTCCAAATTTAACCTCTGTTGGCAAAAGGCAAAAAGTCTCAAGGGAACCTCACAAGAGGAACCCTTGAGGCCTTTTAAAGAGAGATTAACTTGGCAACAGAAGGGTAAGAGGGTTGAAAATAACAAATTTTTTTCTTCTGTGACAGTGAAACCTGCAGAAGTTCACCACAGAGGAAGGGGTCCATAGAAGGCTACTCCCAAAAGAGAATTTTCAAAACAACAATCTAGTCTACATAGGCCTTCTTGTAATAGGAAGTCAAATGCTATGGTAGATTGTAATAATAAAGCCTCTGTACCCCTTTTCAGTGTTTTTAATGAGAAGTTCAAGCAAATTTCTTCACATATTCATTATTGTCATTGTTTTGATCTCATGTATCAATTGAACCAACACTTCTCCAGTCCACACTGTTTCCTCTCTTTGCCCAAAAAGAATGCCAAATTCAAGGGAAAGAAGAAACAAACTAGTTCTTCAATAGAAGTTAAAACCAAACCCAAGGGTGCTAAGGCAACCTTGAAGACCCCTGACAAACTGGCAACGGCGCCAAAAACTTGTCACGTGCGAAATATGTGTTTGAAAGTCCAGGATACACTCTTACAATCAAATATGAACAATTAAGATCGTATTCACAGCAACTGGTCATATGATTTATTAACAATCTGTGAATTACAAGATATTACAATGAATTTTTCTCTAAATGGATTCACCAAAGATTATATCAAAAGATTTGTTAGCAAACTGTTGCTAACACTATATATATTGTAGAGAAAAGCTAAAGCTACAGTACATATGAGATACAGACTTATAGAACAATTACACGTGTCCTAATTAGTAACTGAATATAACAGAGAATATCCCAAGATATGAATTCTGAACATACTTCTGAATAAGCGCTTCAGAACATTTGTCTTCATAGTCAGAAGTTCTGAGTCTCCTACTCAGAACTCTGAACCTTCTAGTCATAATCCAACACTTAGAATCTTTTTGAGATTTCTCACTCAGAACTTCTGAGTCTTCAACTCAGAACTTCTGAGTCTTCTGAGTCTTCTTTAGTCTTCTTACTCAGAACTCAACACTTGTGTTTTTGACAAAACTCTAGACCTAACAATCTCCCCCTTTTTGTCAAACACACTTGTACTATTCATCATCAAATTCTTAGAGCATGAACAATCTTCAGAAGGAGCTCTTCTGAATGCTTTGACAACTTTTGCTCAGAATTCTGAATAATCTGAGTTAATAACTTCTGGTCAGTCTTTAATCAGCAGCAGCAATGATTTCCAAACTGATTTCTGTTACATATTTGCTTTTTCTTTGCTCCCCCTTGAAATGACAAATCTTATCTTTAGCTTTTCTCCCCCTAAAGTTTTGGAAAGCAAAATCATCTTCAAAATCTTTAGCTTTTCTCCCCCTTGTTTTTCAAAACTTTAGCGATGCTTTTTCTTCGAATGAAGTCTATGCTTTTTCTCCTCCTTAATGAATAACCTTGCTCCCCCTCAAAATAAGAATTATGGAGCAATTTGTTTTCTCCCCCTGAAAGTATGCATATATTTCACTAAAAGTATTCATTTCAAATATATTTATACAAGGAAAATAAGATTCACTGAATTACACTTGATAACTACTAACATTTGATCATTTGAAAATTTTACAAAAGAAATCCAACTTAATGAAATTTATCAGATTTTTCAATCAAATGAAATCAAATGCATGTGTTTGGATTCAATTACAAGTCATCATTGCATATCGAGTTAAAAATGTTCAGTTTCAATCCCTTTATTAAATCTATTTGGTGTGCTTAGCATGCGAAATATGATTAGCTTCAAGAATATGCAATTCAAAAAACATATACGAATACTTTGCTCTACTTACACTATTTGTCCAAAAACATGATTTTCACAAATTTACAGGTTTATTGCGACTTTGAATTTTCTCAAAGTTTCAAGAGATGTGTGCTCATTGGCATCTTTTAATTTTGTTCTCATTGACATCTATTAATTTTGTGCACATTGGCATCTTTTAATCAAAAAGTTTAGTAAGAATAAGATACATCGTTAAACATGACTTTCTATCTGGTTCTATAGCAAGATTTGGGTCAGCATATCCCAGACCAGTTGGTCTTAGGTGCTAGGTGACAAGCACCCCTTGGAACTTAATTTCCCAAACCAGAAAGGCCACATCGATATATCTTAAACCCATCTGTACCAGTAGAACATGGCTTTCTATCTGGTTCTATAGAAGGATTTGGGTCAGCCGATCCTAGATCAGTTGATCTTAGGGACTAGGTGACAAGCACCCCTTAGGACTTACTCTCCCAAACCAGAAAGGCCACAGGTACAAACTTTCAAACTAAATGATTTTATATATATTTATATTTCATCTCAATCACTTGGTACTAAAACGTAGTACTTCCCCCATATTTTCGTTTCCATCCATCATTCTGACATTTAGGCTTTTTGAACATTATATTCTATATAAGTATAGATTTCATAACATTGAGCATTCGGCATAATTTCATTCATGTTTTGCTTACCTTTCGATTTAATTCAGAAGTGAAAGTTGAAACATATATAGCTCAGATAATACAAAATACTTGTAAAATCACTTTTTGACACACATTTATTCATTGAATGAAAATTAAAAAAAAATCATATCATTGAATTAAATTGTTAAGATTCAAACATTCAAAGCAATAGAAATAAAACATAATACAATGTTACCTTTCACCACTTGTTCCTTGAAACAGAAAAATATGACAGTTAAGGATATCACCTGAGAAGTATGAGTTCTAAACTGATTTGTTTAGAAGTCTTAGTCTCTGAAGTACGGGTCCTGAACTGAATTATTCAGAAGCCATTTTCATTTAAGTACGGGTTCTGAACTGATATGTTCAAAAACCTAAAACGTTGAATCACGGGTTTTGAACATTATCTTGAAACAATCAGATCAAATTTTGAGTCAATACTTCCTCTGAAATCAAGATAATCCTGCAAAATCAAGAGATTTTGGTAATCATCTACGATGATTCCTCATTAGTTATAAAAAAATTCTGAGTAGTAGAGTCAGAATTCTGATTAGAAGAGTTAGAATTCTGAGTAACTTGCTCAAAATTCTAAGTATCAGAGTCAGAATTCTGATTAGTTGAGTCAGAATTCTGAGTAGTAGAGTCAGAAGTCTGAGAGACTTGTTCAAAATTCCAAGTATCAGAGTCAGAATTATGATTAGTTGAGTCAGAATTTTGAGTAGTAGAGTCAGAACTTCTGATTAAGAGAGTCAGAATTCTGATAAAACTTTCCAGAGAAAATTCCTTAGAAAAATGTTTGGATTTTGTGATTTTTGAACATTCTGAATTTCAAATCACCATAACTTGCTCAAATATCAGAATTTTTCAACCAAAATTTGCAGGGTTACTCAAAATATGATTCTGAACACATTCTCTAGAAATGTTTTCTACTAAAAACACTCACATCTATGAGTTCGATAACCCCATAGTAAACAGAACTTTTTCAAAAAAAATTCTTCAAAATCAACAAATTGATCTGTATGAATCAGAAATCCATAATCAAGATGAGACCAATTGTAAGTCCATAATCACATTCAGACCGAGTTTTGGACTGAATTATCCAAAAGTCAAGATTCTCAATTTAAGCACAGCATCGGTTTTAAGTCATGTGTCAGTATTATCATTCAGCTCTACACATGAATAACCTGCAAAACAGATTAAGTTGACTTTGGTACCCATATGAACTTGGGTCCAGGTTTGTTAGGTGCAGTAGCATATGCAGATATTCTATAAGAACCATACCAGTGCTGAATAAAATTCTTGTTCACAAAATAATTAGTCCCACAATATGAACAACAAAGTTTCTTTTGTGCAACTCTGACTAATTGATTTACAGAATAAATCACATCAGGTTTAACAAAAGATTTTCTTTGAAATGTATTGTTCTTCTTGACATTTGAATTAGGAACTTTTGATTTTGGCACTTCTTTCTTGGAAGTTGTTCCTTTAACTCTCCATTCCATTTTTATCTTTTTAAAAGAACAATTATAAGATTTATCAATAGCAGAATCATAAAACAGATTAGAAGAACGAATCTGATCTTTTGAACTATGATTTGATTTGTCAACAACTTTCGTTTCAAATTCCCTAAACTTTTTAACATACAAATCAAACCTTGACTGCAAATCAGATTTGGACTTCCTCTCTATCATGATTTTAGTTGATAAATCAGATAATTTCTTAATAAGCCTCCTTATCTCCAAATGAAAAACTTTCTTTTCCTTCTCAAACTCATCTTTTAAGCATTTTTCTTTAAAGCCATTTACCTTCTTCTTTTCAGTCTCTTTCCTTCCATCTTCTAACTCTTTCTCCAACTCATTGATTTTTACAGAAAACTCATTTAACATTCCTGTTTTCTTTTTTTCAAAACCAATCTTTTCTTTTTGAAAAACATTTTTCTCGCATTCAAACTATTTTCTTTCTTTTGCAAGAATTTTCTCCAAATCAGAAATTTTCAAAGATAATTCAACAGACTTTGTTTCAAAACCTTTCCTCTCAGTTTGAAAGTCTCTTCTCTCTTTCTAAAATTTCACTCTTTCAAGTATAAGAACTTGTTCAAAATCATAGATCTGTTTCAAGAGTTGACAATTTTTCATTTCACATGATTTGATTCTATTTTCAGACTCTGTCAACATCTTTCTTTCAAAATTGATTTTCTTTTTCAAATCAACATTCTCTTTTTCTAACACCTTTGTGTTCTCTTGAGCCTTTTCGAAATCTTTTAGAAGATCGAATTTATCTTTTTGCAAAATCTTTATAACTTTTGCATTTTCGTCTTGTTTTGCTTGAAGATTAGCAATCTTGCTTTCAAAATGAACAATCTCAGTTTTTGGTTCAGAAATTGTTTCTTTTGCTTTTACAGGACTTAATTTTTGTAAATTGTCTGAACTGGTTATAGAAATTGCAGGTCTCACAAAAACTTCAATAATCTCAGGCATGATGAAATGACAAATTCGAATATCAACTATGAATTATGATAAAAAATGAGAATCAACACAAATCTAGAACATGCAAGAATTAATCAAATCTGTCACATGCATTTTATCAAACAGTTAGAGTACATGAATTAATGAAATCTTCTTTTCAACAAATACTAATCAACATGCAGCAGATATAATCACTTTGATCCAGAAACCAATCAAGAATTTCGAAAACATACCTGTGATCTCTGTTTAATTTCGAGAATTAATCAGCATAGAGAGAAAATCTTTGGATGACTTGATTGTAAGATATCGATTCAACAGAAAGACAAATTCAAATTTCTTGAATCAATGATAGAAACGAATTCAAGAATTGTTAGGAATTCAAGAATTGTTAGCAGCAACGGAATCAATTGTCGAATTTATCAAGAAACTTCAAGAACGCGATCAAACACACTCTTGGACGAATTTGTTTGTTGATTGGCTCTGATACCAATTGAAAGTCCAGGATACACTCTTACAATCAAATATGAACAATTAAGATCGTATTCACAGCAACTGGTCATATGATTTATTAACAATCTGTGAATTACAAGATATTACAATGAATTTTTCTCTAAATGGATTCACCAAAGATTATATCAAAAGATTTGTTAGCAAACTGTTGCTAACACTATATATACTGTAGAGAAAAGCTAAAGCTACAGTACATATGAGAAACAGACTTATAGAACAATTACACGTGTCCTAATTAGTAACTGAATATAACAGAGACTATCCTAAGATATGAATTTTGAACATACTTCTGAATAAGCGCTTCAGAACATTTGTCTTCATAGTCAGAAGTTCTGAGTCTCCTACTCAGAACTCTGAACCTTCTAGTCAGAATCCAACACTTAGAATCTTTTTGAGATTTCTCACTCAGAACTTCTGAGTCTTCAACTCAGAACTTCTGAGTCTTCTGAGTCTTCTTACTCAGAACTCAACACTTGTGTTTTTGACAAAACTCTAGACCTAACAGTGTTTTAATCGCAGTGGGTTGCAAACTGTCCACAGTGGGAAGTGCAAGTGTACACTGTCCACTATGATCGTCACATCAAGTAATAGTTGGTAAAATACCAGAATCGAATCCACAGAGACTGGACAATCAAGACAATACGGTTCTCATGAGCTCCTTTTACAAGTTTCAATTACAGAGGAAAATAATACTTTGGTTTGGTTGGCGAAATAGTTACTTTGACGATTTTACTAAGATTAAAAAGAGGAATGTAAGTTAGATTTTCCCTAGATTTTATACTAAATACTCGGTCCTAAAAGTGATCCTTGTATTCGAGGTAGGCATTTTCGCTAGAAAAGCCCGGTCACAAAATACTCACACCGTTAGATAAAAATCCCATACTCTTGGTATTTATTGTTTTGTCAATGGCAATCTCAAAAAAAGGACCTTTTCAGGTCTCGATGGAATGTGTAGAGACAAATACTCTAAGTGTTTTTAATACACAAATTAGCTTGCCTACTACTCCAGTGGGTTGAGATTTGCTCACTGTGCCGACCTTACTTTCGTAAGAGTCATAAGAATTATTTCGAATCCCCTAGCATCATTCAAGCTCGTGTCACTACGTTCTACTTATTTCTAAGTTAAGAACTAGACTTTAGATCCTTGCAAGTGATCGGCTTGTTCGCATCCTTGGGTAAATATCGAGAATGAATGACCAAAACAACAAATATTCGAAGTATAAAGATTACTCAAGCATTTTTAATAAAATCCAGGTACTTCTCCTTCCTACATCCCAAAGGATGTTTATCCCATAACTAAAGTAAAGAAAACAAAAGAGTAGAAGTTGCACATAATTAAACTGAAAGTGATTAGAATAGAACCCACAGTGGGGAACGAGAATTCGTCCCTGTCACTGTGTATGTCGAACTACAAATTAAAACTAAGAAACTAAAATACAAAAAATTAAAGTTAGCTACTGCAGTAAATGAAAGACTAACACTTAATGTAGTAATTGAGAGAATTTAAGACTAAGCCAAGCATATCATAAATGGCACCCAAGTGCTCCTTTATATACTAGGAGAAAGAGTTGGGTATTACACAAAGAGGTGGGTTTTTCTAATGGGTAAAGACTGCAGTATTATGGCAGAAATCAGCACTTTGGATAATCCTTTTACCCAATAGACCCTTCACCAAGTCAATCTCTAAGTACAAGAAGGTGTACTTATTGTCATCTTCAAGGAAACTACTTTGTACATCTCCAGCCCATATTTCCCTGCCATTTGAACCTTCTAAACTCTAGAATATTTGCATCCCAACTACTAGTTTCTTTTTTTCTTCTTGCTCTGCTCGAATAGTGGGCAACCAAAGTGGGCACAACAGTGGTCACTGCAGGATAAATCGTGAAAAACACCCAAATTCCACCAAATAATTCATTAAAGACTATGGTTCACTCTTTTTGCTCATTTTCGAGAATTGTTATATGAATGGGGGTTTTTAGAAGCGGAATGGCTAAAATTGACAAAATAAAATAGAAAATTCAAGGAAATAATAACTCTAAAAATAGAGTTATCACAACCTAAAACTTAAACCATTACTTATCCCCAAGTAATAAAAAGAAATAATAATAATAAAAAAAATTGCATATGAGCTTTCAGGGACTTACTGACTTCTCACTCTGAATGAATGTTGATCTCCCTCCACAGATACTTCTTTCGGTTCCAAAATTAAAGCTTCACTTTTGTACTTGACGAAATCTTTCCCTTGTTCACAATTGATCAATAGGACTTTTCTTGGGTTCGAAAGATTTGTGGCTTTGAATATTTTTCCAAGGGTTTTGGCACGAAATTCCAACATGGACCGACGATCTCTCTTTGAGATTTTTATTTCCAAAGTTGAGTGGTATGTGTTTTGCATGGGTAAGTACGTACACTTTCAGGCTTTATTTGGGTATGGCTATTTTTTGGAGAGTGGGTATTCTAATGGTCCAGAATAGGCACACCATCTTTTTCTAGGAGTGAGCACTTTGATGGTCCACAAAAGGCACACCATCAATTTTGTTAGTGACACTCCGATTTTCTTCTGTTTTTGTATTTTTGTTTTTTTTGGGAGGGGGGTATGGATTACCCACCTCAAACTTAGACTTCACAGTGTCCCCACTGTGGGAAGACTGGAAGTCACTCTAGAAATCCCCACCTCAAACTTAAGACTTCTCAGTGTCCCCACTGTGACATGGAAATATGGGCTGAAGGAGGTAGTTGTGGGTACAAGGGTCGTGTTTGGATGCGAAAAACGGCCTATATCATTTCACGGGACAAGTTGAGATTTGTACTTACAAAAGTGACCTTTTTAAGTCGGAAGCCGAAAGTTGTACCTTGAAATGGAAACGAGATCAAACAAGCATTCAAACAACAATTACGTTAGTACCCAAAAGTACCTACCGAGCGGTAGGATTTCATGCATTACGAACCAAAATAAGAATTCAGCAAAGTGTCAAAAGCCTAGCCATAGGCATAAAATCAAACCAAACAGAAATTAAAATTGTTTTTGGGAGCATCATGAGTGGAAACCAAAGTTTTAACAAACCATTAGTGGGTCGGGGTTTGTTGCGGTGAACTGTCGCCAGAATTCTCCTCCTCGAAATCATCTTCACTTTCATATGAGGGGCAAATACCTTCTGGAAACTCGGGGAGCTGTGCAGCGAGCAGGGGATCAGCACCCTGATATATCTGATTGAGAACTGCATCACGGTCCCGAGTATACATCCAGAACATCTCATTGGCTCGGTTGGCATGCTTCTGCTGGGCCTCCATTAGTTCGAAACGATAAGTGAGAGATGTCAATGCTTGCATAATGGCCGTCAGGGGGTTGCTTGTGCTTGCGGTTCCGGTAGTGGGGTTGTGGAGTGGGGTACCAGTGCTTCTCACAGTGTGCTCATCAGCGATCCCCACAGTGGGATTGGCAGCGGGATCATCGGTTGGGGCAGTGATTGCTCTTCCCATTTTTCGTATGGTTGCCACACTGATGTTGCTTGTTGAAACAAGCCACTGATCATCTGCAGCTGAGGGGACTCCAGCTTCTATTAGCAAGGAAGTGATTAAACAAGGGAGTGGCAAGATTACCTTTCTACGAGTGCGGGCTTGATGAATGGCAGCGTGCATGATAATCCCCAGATTGATCTTTTTCCCAGTGAGGATGCAATACAACAAGACACACTTATGCATTGACAGAGTCGTATCATACGATGTTGGGGACAAAGATGCACGGAGAAATTGGAACCATATAGCGGCCTCTGTGGTGAGGGGGCTAGCGTGCAGACACTTTCTCTGGCCGTCTTTATCCCATGGCCTCCCTTCAACTGCTATCTGCTTTAAAATCAGATCCTCATCTGCCAGGGTCATTTTCTTCAAAAACTGCGAAAATTCACAAGCTTCCGGGATCCTTCCTAGAACCCGATTAATTTCATCTGCTGTATAGCTTACTATTCGACCCCGAATTTTTACAATGGGGTCCTTCTTTTGGGAAGCCTCAGCGTAAAACTCCTGCACCAATGAGGCATTTGCTCGACGATTGGCAGATGCCAATGTCGACCAATCCTGTGCTAAAATTCTAACCTTAACAAACTGGTTAGCTGAAATAAAGTCGGGGTCAAATCCTCTTTCTAAGTTCAACTTTTGTGTAGAAATACACTAAAAGTGGGCTGCTGCTGCTGGAGTGGTAAACTGCCTAGGTATCCCACTGGGGGCATGTTCGGTCCCCACAGTGGAATGGTGTGGGTTTTCAGATTGGCATTGGGCATCTCCAGCATCAGTTTCAAAAGAAGAGGAACTTAAAGAGGGTTCGAGACCCTTACCTTTTCCAGAGGACATTCTCGACTTTTTGGTGGGCGTTTTCTTTGACATGGTCACCCCGAACCGGGTAACCATTCCTTTGTTTCTCAAGGCTCTTCTTATCGGATTTTCCTCACTGTGGGCAGTTGCATGTAATACCTGCAAGTCATCAGTGCTTGCGACTTGGGGGATTTCTTCAGTTTGAACCTGCTCCTTGCCCTTTCTTTTAATCTCCTCCTCTTGTCGGATTTTTTCTTGCTCTTCTCTTGCCAATCGCTCATCTTCAGCCTTTTTCTTCGCTTCCTCAAGAAGCCTTGCCTCCTCAGCCTTTTTCCTTTCTTCTTCTTCCCGAATTCTTTCTTCTTCAAGTCTTTTTCGTTCCTCCTCCTCTCTTGCCAATTTCTCGGCTTCTTCTCGTGTCCGTTCCTCTTCTTTTCTTCGTAACCTCTCCTCTTCTTCTTTTCGTTTTTTTCTCGAGTTCTTCCTTTCTCTTTCGGATAGCAGACATCTGCTGATTATATTCTTCCTCCAATCGCCTTTCTTCTTCGTTGGCCTGCAATACCTCTTCATCGAGGTGGCTCGAACTGGAGTCCGCAACTTTCGATGAAGAAACACCCCTTGGACTCCCTTGCTTGGACGAACCTGTGTCTGGAATATCAGTGACTATCGGATTTTCGCCGGAGACCGGCGGCGGTTCGTTTAGGTCGCCGATGACGGTTTCCGGCGGGTGGTCTTCGGTGGTTCTGCGGCGGACCGCCGGACATGTGGGTGCCTCAGGGTGGGTATTGAGTCTTTTGCTTCTAGCCATTGTTTAGGGTTTTAGGAAGGGTTTTTCGGTTTGGCTCGTGAGAGAGAAAGAAGATGAAGAGTGTAAGTATTTTGTAGAGAGAGTGGTTTTTTTTTAATAGGAAAAAGGTTTTCTTTTGGTTAGTATGGGAGGGAACGGTTTCTTTTGGGGAGAGAGAAATGAGAAATGATGGCTTTTCTTGGAAAATGGCGAGACTAGGACAAGTGGCAGCAAAAGTTGACCTTTGTGTAAGTAAAAGTTGATAGATGTCAGCCTTGGGCCCCCAAAAACCGTCCCTTCTTATGTCAGACCGGGAGTGGGGAGCGCAGGGACTTGCTCCTGCCCACTGCGAACCTTTTTCTTCCAAAAAGTGACAATTTCTCCTACACACATTAAAATAAACTACCATGCAGAATTAAAAAGAACAAAAATAATAAAAAAGACAGCAAACAACTAAAATAAAATATTTACAAGTGGTCCCGATGTTTCTTAACCATAGTGGGGTGGAGAGTGGGATGGAATGTGGGCACCCTCAATCAGAAAATGTTTCACCCTCTGCCCATTGACTTTAAAGATTTGACCAGACTGTGGGGACTTCAACTCCACTGTTCCAAAGGGACTTACCTTGACAATGGTGTATGGTCCCGTCCAACGCGATTTTAGCTTTCCTGGAAAGAGTTTAAGACGGGAAATGAACAATAATACCTGTTGTCCCTCCATGAACTCCCTATGGTTGATTCTTCGATCATGCCACATCTTGGTCTTTTCCTTGTACAACTTTGCATTTTCATAAGAGTGGAACCGCAACTCCTCTAGTTCATGCAATTGCAAACCCCGCTTAATTCCCGCAACATCCTCACTCATGCTAAGCTCTTTAAGGGCCCAAAATGCCTTGTGCTCCAATTCAATTGGTAAATGGCAAGCTTTCCCAAAAACCAATTTCAAAGGAGACATTCCCAAGGGAGTTTTGTAGGCCGTGCGATAGGCCCAAAGAGCATCATCGAGTTTGGTTGACCAATCTTTACGGTGCGGTTTAACAACTTTTTCCAAAATTCCTTTGATTTCTCGGTTTGAAAGCTCGGCTAAACCGTTGGTTTGCGGATGGTATGCGGTGGCCACTCTATGATGTATGTCATATTTATAAAGGACCGAGGCCATGACTTTGTTTACAAAATGGGTGCCTTCGTCACTAATCAATGCATGTGGTGTTCCAAATCGAGTGAAAATATTTTTATGCAAAAACTTTACCACGGTATTGGCGTCATTAGAATGACACGCAATGGCTTCCACCCATTTTGAAACATAGTCTACCGCAACCAAGATATAAAAATTATTATTAGATTTTGGAAAGGGTCCCATGAAATCAATCCCCCAAACATCAAAAAGCTCAACCTCTAGAATGTTGTTAAGAGGCATCTCGTTTCTTTGCGAAATGTTCCCGGTGCGTTGACATTGCTCACAATTTTTCACAAATTCATATGAGTCTTTAAACACAGTGGGCCAAAAGAACCCACTTTGCAAGATTTTTGCAGCAGTGCGGTTTCCACCAAAGTGGCCACCGTAGTGGGATGTGTGACAACCATGGAGTATTTGATGTTGCTCACTCCCGTGGATACAACACCTCAATATTTGGTCCGTCCCTATCTTATATAAGAAAGGGTCGTCCCAAACATATTGTCGCGTATCATGTAAAAACTTTTTAAATGGTTGTCCACTCATCCCGTGGGGTTTCAGTCCACTTGCTAAAAAGTTTGCAATGTCAGCATACCAAGGAATATTATTTTCAAGATGTTGGGCTGATAACAATTGTTCATCGGGAAAATTCTCTCTGACCGGAGTGGGATCAACAGTGCCCACTATCTTCTCGAGCCTGGACAAATGATCAGCTATCTGGTTGCTTGTTCCTTTTCTATCAACGATCTCAAGGTTAAATTCTTGCAGCAATAAAACCCACCTAATCAAGCGTGGCTTGGAACCAGCCTTGTTGATCAAGTATTTTATCGTTGCATGATCCGTGTGCACTATGACCTTCGTCCCTATCAAGTACGACCTGAAACGATCAAAAGCAAACACCACCGCAAGTAATTCTTTTTCAGTTACTGTGTAATTAATCTGAGCTTCAATCAGTGTTTTACTTGCATAATAAATGGGATGAAAATTTTTGTTCTTTTTCTGTCCGAGAACAGCCCCCACAGCCCACTCGTTGGCATCACACATCACTTCGAATGGAAGTGACCAGTCAGGAGTGGTCACTATGGGTGCTGTGACTAAGGCTTCCTTGATTGTTTCAAAAGCATCTCGGCATTCTTTCGTAAAAATGAAATATTTTTCGTGTTGTAGCAGGTTGCATAAGGGTTTTGTTATTTTCGAAAAATCTTTGATGAACCTCCTATAAAAACCCGCATGACCCAAAAAACTTCGAATGCCTTTTACAGTTGTGGGTTCAGGAAGTTGTGCCACTACCTCAAGCTTGGCTTTGTCAACCTCCAACCCTCTCCTTGAGACGAGATGACCTAGGACAATACCCTCTTCTACCATAAAATGCCATTTTTCCCAATTCAAAATAAGGTCGTGGGTCTCACATCTCACTAGGCTTTTCTCTAAATTTCCTAGGCAGTTGTCGAACGATGTCCCTATCACAGAAAAGTCATCCATGAAAACTTCTATGGTGTCCTCAATCATGTCGGTAAAAATTGCCATCATACAACGTTGGAAAGTGGCGGGGGCATTACACAATCCAAATGGCATCTTCTGGAATGCAAAAGTACCGTAGGGACAAGTAAAGGTGGTCTTTTCTTGGTCCTCGGGGGTGATATGGATTTGGTTGTATTCGGAGTATCCATCTAGAAAACAGTAAAATTCATTTACCGCTAACCGATCAAGCATTTGGTCGATGAAAGGTATGGGGAAGTGGTCTTTCTTAGTGGCTAAGTTGAGTTGTCTATAGTCCATGCATATCCTCCACCCCGTTACAGTTCTAGTGGGAATGAGCTCGTTCTTTTCATTCTTCACTACGGTCGTCCCTCCCTTTTTAGGGACACATTGGACGGGGCTTACCCAACTACTACTAGCTATTGGGTAGATGATACCGGCGTCTAACCACTTCAAAACTTCTTTCTTAACTACCTCATTCATTATGGGATTCAACCTTCTTTGAGGTTGGACTTTTCCAGGTTGGTCACTCTCCAAGTTAATCTTATGTTGACATAAAGAGGGGCTAATACCTCTAATGTCCGCTATGGTCCAACCAATTGCTTTCTTATGCTTCATCAATAAATCAATCAAACGTTGTTCTTGGTTCTCGCTAAGTTTGGAGGAGATAATAACGGGAAGTTTATTCTCCTTAGCGAGATAAGCATATTTCAAGTGGGAAGGCAATGGTTTAAGCTCTAACTCGGGAGGGTGTTCTATTGAAGGTGGTTGAACATTTATATCCTTAAAGTCTAGGGGTTCAAAGGTTGCTACCATTTCGTTACACTCATCCTCAAAAGTGTCGTCACTCTCAAGGTCGGAGTGCTCACTCTCACTCCCCACTGTGGGAACTGTACTTCCCACTGTGGGCACTGTGTCAAGACTGTAGGATTCATAAATCGAACTTAAAGCAAAGAAGTCTTCGGTGTCTATATACATAAGGGATTTGAAGACATTGAATGTTACTTCTTGGTCATTAACTCTCATTGTGAGTTCTCCTTTGTGCACATCAATCAAAGTTCGTCCGGTTGCAAGAAACGGACGTGCTAAGATGATTGGGATTTCTTTATCGGCCTCATAATCTAGAACTAGAAAATCGGCTGGGAAGATAAATTTATCCACTTGGACCAAAACGTCTTCTATTTTATCCTTTAGATAGGCAATGGACCGGTCGGCTAGTTGTAATGTCATGGTTGTGGGTCTAACCTCTCCAATACCCAACTTGTTAAAAATAGATAATGGCATCAAGTTGAAACTAGCTCCTAAATCACAGAGTGCTTGACCTACTTCTTGTCCTCCTATTGTGCATGGAATGGTGAAACTACCCGGGTCTTTCAACTTAGGTGGAATCTTGCTAGTAAGGAGGGCACTACATTCCTCGGTCAAAGCCACAGTCTCAAACTCACCCAACTTTCTCTTTTTGTTCAAACTATCCTTTAAAAGTTTAACGTAGCTTGGCATTTGCTCGAGAGCCTCTACCAAGGGTATGTTAATGTGAAGTTGTTTAAAAATGTCTAAGAATTTTTTAAATTGAACATCGACATTTTTAGACTTCATTCTTTCAGGAAAAGGAATACTTCGTGGGTTAATTTGAGCTGACTGTGGTATTGGCTTTGGAATAGTAGGTTTTGGAACAGGTCCAAAAGTGGGAAGGTCAGGGATGTCGTTCCCCACTGTGGGGATGACAGTGGGTATTTGAGGCGAATCATCAGACTCGAAAATGATATCTTTCAGATCCTTTCCACTCCTAAGTGTGATGGACTTGACATGTTCAGATCCTTTTCCTATCACCCTAGCATGCTCGGTATCACTAGGTAACATCCCTGGTGGTCTATTCTTAACTTCGACGGCTAGTTGTCCTACTTGAGTCTCTATGTTCCTAATGGCTGCTTGAGTTTGATTCATAAAACCCTTGAGAATTGATTCAATCGATTGTTGAGCCTCAACTGGTTGATTGGATCGTGGTTGGTATTGTTGTGAGGATTGCCCTTGGTGAAAGTTATGTGGGTGCTGCCCACTGTGATGTGGGGACTGCCCACTGTGATGTTGCTAAAATCCAGGGGGATTGTATGGCTTTGCTGGGTATGACTCGCCGCGTGGGGTTGGAGTCCTGGATTACCAGTCCAAGAGAAATTTGGGTGATTTCTCCAACCTGGATTATAAGTCTGCGAATATGGATTGTTTCTCGGATTGGTTCCTATAACATTAACGGCTTCGGGATTTGCTGGACAATAGTCAAAAAGATGATCCTCTCCACAGAGGGAGCAGTTTTCGGCTAGATGAGTTGCATAATTGACTTGGCCTCTATTTTGGTTCAAAACGATTTTTGTTAAGGCCACTAACTGCGCATTCATGCTTTTCAGCTCTTCGGAATCGATGGTGTTGGTCTTTGGTATTATTGCTCTAGGATTGGACCACTCGGTATTGTTGTTGGACACTTTTTCTAAGATTTGATATCCTTCATTGTAGGTTTTACTCGTGAATGTTCCACCGGCTGTTGCATCTAAGATGATTTTTGCTGCATTGGAAAGACCATTGTAAAAGGTCTCCAATTGGATGCAATGTGGGATGCCATGATGTGGGCACTTTCTAAGTAAATCTTTAAATCGTTCCCATGCATCCGAAACAACCTCATCTTCTTCTTATCTAAACAAAATTATATCATTTCGAAACCTTACATTCCTCGTGGGAGGAAAGTATTTTTGCAAACATTTATCGGCAAGTTCTTGCCAAGTGGTTATCGAATGAGGTGCATGTGAGTTCAGCCATGACTTTGCCTTATCCCTTAGTGAAAAAAGGGAAAAGTCTTAGTCTTAATGCTTCATCACTCACACCTTGTAACTGAAAGGAATCGGTCATTTCCAAGAAAGATTTTAAGTGCGAGTGCGGATCCTCAGATGGTGATCCTCCAAACTGACCCATGGCTTGGATCATTTGATACATCACCGGTTTGAGTTCAAAATGGTTTGCAACAATGTTGGGCCTTAGAATCCCGGAGCTTAAGTCGTTAGCTCCGGAAGTAGCGTAATCCCGTATTTTTCGATCTTTGCTATCGGCAATCGTCACTGTGGTCTCCACTATAGGTGGTGGTATTGCTGCCATGTTTACAATGGGGATCACAGGGGGTTGTCGATTTGTGTTCTTGTTTTTACGTCTTCTTCGAAAAGTTTTCTCTATTTCAAGATCGATTGGTACCAAAGGTTCGTGTTGTTGCCGTGGCATGCAACACGAACAGCTTAGAAAACGAGTTACACGGGCTCGAACAAAAACTAATGTCTTGAGATTTTAAATCACGCCAGTCCCCGGAAACGGCGCCAAAAACTTGTTACGTGCGAAATATGTGTTTTAATCGCAGCGGGTTGCAAATTGTCCACAGTGGGAAGTGCAAGTGTACACTGTCCACTATGTTCGTCACATCAAGTAATAGTTGGTAAAATACCAGAATCGAATCCACAGAGACTGGACAATCAAGACAATACGGTTCTCATGAGCTCCTTTTACAAGTTTCAATTAGAGAGGAAAATAATACTTTGGTTTGGTTGGCGAAATAGTTACTTTGACGATTTTACTAAGATTAAAAAGAGGAATGTAAGTTAGATTTTCCCTAGATTTTATACTAAATACTCGGTCCTAAAAGTGATCCTTGTATTCGAGGTAGGCATTTTCCTAGAAAAGCCCGGTTACAAAATACTCACACCGTTAGATAAAAATCCCACACTCTTGGTATTTATTGTTTTGTCAATGGCAATCTCAAAAAAAGGACCTTTTCAGGTCTCGATGGAATGTGTAGAGACAAATACTCTAAGTGTTTTTAATACACAAATTAGCTTGCCTACTACTCCAGTGGGTTGAGATTTGCTCACTGTGCCGACCTCACTTTCGTAAGAGTCATAAGAATTCTTTCGACGTTATGTTCAAAAGAACTTTCTGCTCTCTGCAAGGAGAAGATACAGGAGTCGAACTTCTGCGGGCTGAACGAAATGGTGATCTGTACCTTATGAACTGTAGTGCCAAAAACAAGAAAGACAAGCTCTGCCTTGTTGCCTGTAAAAATGAAGAAGCCTGGTTATGGCATAACAGGTTCTGCCACTTAAACTTTCATACTCTTGATAAGCTTGTCAAACTTGACTTAATCAAAGGTCTGCCAAATGTTAAATTAAGTAAAGATCATTTATGTTTTGCCTGTGAAATGGGTAAACTCAAAAGAGCTCCCCATAAAGGCAAGACTGATGTGTCCTGCCCAAGGCCTCTGTACATGCTCCACGTAGACCTCTGCGGTCCAATAGCCACACAGAGCCTTGGTGGTAAGAAATACATACTTGTACTGGTTGATGAATACTCGAGATATACATGGGTGGAATTTGTCAGAAAGAAATCAGATGTTCCTAACATTCTGATAAACCTAATGAAAAGAATCCAGGTTCTGTATGAGTGCAAGATTCAAAAGTTGAGAAGCGACAATGGCACAGAATTTAAAAACTCTGTCATTGAAGCTTACGTTACAGAAGAAGGCATATCTCATAACTTCTCTGTTGCACGCACCCCACAACAGAACGGAGTGGTTGAACGAAAGAACCGCACGATTGTGGAGGCCGCAAGAACTATGCTGACAGCATCTGGATTACCATTCTCTTTCTGGGCAGAAGCAGTATCAACCGCTTGCTATACCCAAAATCGATCAACCATAGTAAAAAGGCACATCAAGACACCTTATCACTTGATCAATCAAATGCGACCAAACATCAAGTTCTTCCATTTATTTGGATGCAAGTGCTTTGTCCTAAATGACAGAGAAGCAAGAGGAAAGTTTGATGTGAAAGCAGACGAAGGCAAGTTCATTGGGTACTCTGCCACCTCAAAGGCCTACAGAGTTTACCTTCTGCGATCTCGAACCATTGTGGAAAGTATAAATGTCTCTTTTGACGATTCCTTTCAGAAGACTTCTGAACAAATCTGTTCAGAACTCGGTCTGAAAAGGAATCCTCTGGCATCTCAAAGATAAGAGAAGCAGACCTAAATATGTTATTTGAAGAGATGTTCCATGATGATATTGATCCCTCTGCTGGAGCCATCAGAGCCTCTGGAGAAACATCTTCTGCCAACCAGACTGAGTCAGGTATATCTCTAACTGGTCCATTAAATAATTCATCTTCTTCTGTGAATAATGCAATTGCCGAGGGGGAGCGAACAGAAGATGATACAAGCAAAGATACAACAATAGAGGCACTGGAAATACCAACTCCAGCTACAACAGAGGAAGCAATACCAGAGGAAAATGAGGATTCAGTCTCTACATCCTCAGAGGAACCAATTCCAACTCTAATACCAATAACTCCACAAGCTGAAGAACCGAGTTCAAGCACAAAAGTACCTTCCACTACAGAGGTTGCACCAGAACCACAGTGTGCAACCACAGGAGTTCAACTAGATGATGCTAATGACCCTCTTCCAAGAACGACAAAGTGGACAAAGAGCCATCCTCAGAACCTAATAATCGACGATCCCTCTGAAAAGGTCAAGACAAGATCAACCACTGCTAATTTTTGTTTCTTTACAAATTTTATCAGTGTGATCGAGCCAAAACGTGTCTCTGAAGCCCTAGATGATCCAAACTGGGTAGATGCTATGCAAGAAGAGCTTCTACAGTTTGAGAGAAACAAAGTCTGGACCCTAGTTCCTCTGCCAAAAGGGAAACACGCAATAGAGACTAAATGGTTCTTCAGAAACAATAAGGATGAGGATGGGGTGGTTATTAGAAATAAAGCGAGATTGGTGGCCAAGGGATATTGCCAAGCAGAAGGCATTGATTACGATGAGACTTTTGCCCCCGTCGCACGACTCGAAGCAATAAGAATCTTCTTAGCCTTCGCAGCCCACAGAGGTTTCAAAGTTTTTCAAATGGATGTAAAATCTGCCTTTCTGAATGGTCAAATCCAAGAAGAAGTATTTGTCCAGCAGCCACCAGGGTTTGAAAGTGCCAAGTACCCAAACTACGTTTATTATCTTGACAAAGCTCTGTATGGACTAAAACAGGCTCCAAGAGCATGGTACGAACGACTTTCAACCTTTCTTCTAGATAATGATATCGACAGAGGTACAACCGATACTACTTTGTTTTATAAAAGAAAAGGTGATGAGATTATGCTTGTACAGATCTATGTGGACGTCATTATTTTTGGTTCTACAAATGCACAACAGTGCACAGATTTTGAAAAACTCATGCAGAGTGAGTTTGAAATGAGTATGATGGGAGAACTAAACTTCTTCCTAGGACTCCAAGTAAAACAATCATCAGAAGGAATTTTCATAAATCAAGCTAAATATGTCTCTGACATTCTTTCAAAATTCAAACTCTCTGATGCCTCTGTAATGAAGACCCCCATGTCCACTGGAAATAAGTTACACTCAGATCCAGATGGTAAATCTGTAGAATGCAAGCTCTACAGATGCATGATTGGGTCTCTTTTATACTTAACAACAAGTAGACCTGATATAATGTATGCTACATGCCTCTGTGCAAGATATCAAGCTAACCCAAAAGAATCCCACCTTCTTGCTGTAAAGAGGATCTTCAGATACCTTAAGGGAACCAAAAATCTTGGGCTCTGGTATCCGAAGAACTCTGGCTTTGATCTTAAGGCATACACAGATTCAGATTATGGAGGATCCAAGCTCGACCGAAAAAGTACCTTTGGGAGTTGTCAATTCCTGGGTGGTAAACTAGTCAGCTGGACTTCAAAGAAGCAGAATTGTGTGTCGACATCTACAGCAGAAGCTGAATATGTTGCTGCTGCTAGCTGTTGCTCCCAGGTTCTGTGGATGAAAACTCAGCTAAAGGACTACGATCAAAACATATACAAGATACCCATCCTCTGTGATTCAAAAAGTGCCATCGCTATCTCTGCCAACCCAGTACAACACTAAAAAACAAAGCATATCGATATCCGTTACCACTTTTTGAAGCATCATGTTGAACAGGGCACAATTGAGATGTACTTTGTGTCCACTGAATTCCAGCTTGCGGACTTATTTACCAAGGCACTTGATGAGAAAATATTCTTTTTCTTGGTGAGTAAGCTGGGTATGATAAACATAAGTTGAGACCTCTGTAAGTAAGACTTTATCCTCTTGTGAATATGTATATACTTAAAGTCTCTTGTATGTAAATTTCTTATCATCAAAAGTTCTGCACCCAACAGAGCTTCTGTGGGATTGCTCAGAGCCTCTGACGATCTCAACAGAACCTCTGGTGAGTTTGAGCTATGTTCTGTGCATTACTTATCAAATATGATCCAAGCATAGGTCAAGGGGGAGCAGAAGGAGACCTTGAATTAATCTACAGAAGTGGTTAATTCAAGGGGGAGCCAAAGAAGAGTTGTGATCAACCAAATCCACATAAGTCAGGTAAGTTTGCCGAGCACAAGTAAATAAAAAGGAGAATGTCTCGCACAAAACCTTTTTCCAAAACTGTTTTCTAGGACACCAACTTTCAAATATGTCCTAAAAACATTGTTTAAAAAAAATTAAAACTTTGGATGATCAAAAAGTTTTATGAATTTTTAGTTATAAGAAATTTTCACTCATAGAGCCTCTGCTGAGTTCAACAGAGCCTCAAAGCCTCTGTGAATGCAAATTTTGTACTAAAAATTCTATTGATTATATCCAATGTATTTTCAAATGTTTTGGTAAAGGTGCAAGCTCAGAGGAGATAAAAGGCAGGTTTCAGACCACAGAGCTCATTCCACCATAGAGCTTCTGTCGATTATGATACTTGGCTTTTTATGGAAATTCTGTAACATGCGGGTTATTTCTATAAGTGACAATCATTTGGAAATAGAAACGCCCACGCGCTCAGCGTTAATGGGCCGCGCACGATGTATAATCGTGTTCTGACACCTCTGACATGGCAGATTTTCATTGGACGTGCATGCCACACGTTCCTCTGAAACGTGTCTCCAACTGTAGAACTCGAGTGCGGACCCCAAGCAAACATTGAATTCACTTTTTACCACGGAATTCTATCCGTTTCTACCCCACTATATAACCCCATTTACCTCCTTTCCTATTCCTTTTAGGAATTTACTGCTATCTTCTTCTTCGGCGAACCTTGCAAAACCTGCAACTTCAACTTTCTACTCACATTCTTAAAGTTTCAAGCAATGGCTTCCACCTCAAACTCTCTGGCGAACTCCCCAGCCCATTCTGAGCACTCACAGAACCCAACCATGGACGGAAACTTAGAACAAGATAACTCAGGCGAATCAGTGGCCTTCACTCCGACAACCCACCTTCAAAACTTCCTGGAACATGAACACTTTGAACGTGTTCTTCCCCTTTAACCCAACAATCACTTTCTTGTTCCCTCAATAACTTCATTTGGGGAGGAACATGCTATTCTTCTGAATATTCTGGAAAACCACTATCTTTTCCCTCTGCTAGCCAAGAATGTTAAAAGAATCCCTGCTAGATATCTCAACCAGTTCTGGCAGAGCTGCTTATATGACCAATACAATAGGCAAATCAAGGGCTACATATCCAAACCTGGCCAATCTGAATACCTTGAAATAAAATTCAATAGAACTATGTTCTCCATTGAATTTGGCCTACCAACTAGGGGACTTCTAGGCATAAAGAAATTCGCAGAGGAACCCTCAGATTCAGACCTCTGTAGATTCGCAGAGATGTTGGGCTACAATACCCAATTGAAGAAGTGGAACGATTTCAGAAGGAACATGTTCCCCCCCTCTGTGGAATACTCTCTTCTCCATCCTCAATAGATGCCTACCTGCCAAAGTGGGTAGTCCAGATCAAACATCTCACCAAATCATGGCAATCATGTACAGGGTGTACTATGATTTGCCTCTGGACTATGGCACTCTTATGTTGCAGGAGATAGTGAACACAATCGACCACAGAATAGCTACACAGAGGGCAAAGGGACCCTCAAGCAAAGATCTCCCCCACTACAATTTCAGAGGATCCTAGGTGTCCTTCTAGAACCTCTACTCCTCATAGAGAACTGGCCAATGGAGGGACCCGTAGTGAAAACCTACCCTATGGTCAAGAACATCCCAACAGAGCACTTGGAAGGATACAGTTTATGTAGACCTCTGCCAACCACACTTCTGACTTATGCAAGTGATGAAGAACTTAAGTTAGCATACATACACGCGATCACAGGACTCCAGAACTGAGTCATGTGACACCCCAGACGCAGCCCCCATAGGAACTCAGATAATTGAAAGGATGAGCGATGAAGAATGGGCAGAGGCATTAGCTAAACATGAGCAAGTACAGGCTCGATTTCACCTTCAGAGAAGCAAACTAGACACCTCTGCTTCCAAGAGCAAAACCTCTGCCACTCCCCCCAAAAAGAAGAAAGCCCACAAGGCAAAGAAAACTACAGAGGGCACCTCTACTAGTGCTGCACAAACCCAACAATCGCCACCACATGCAACAGTGGTTGGATCCTCTGCACCTCCATCCCCTCCTAAAGAAAAGAAGAAGAAAAGGAAATCCAAGTCTTCCGAGGAGGGTTCCCCCAAACCAAAACGCAAGAAGAGTAAGAAGAAAACCAAGAAACCCATCACACCTCTGCAAACCATCGCAGAGGAAGCTGAAATGGAAGAAGAATATCTTGCACAACCTCTGCAATCCCCCACTCCAATACAATATGCAGAGCACACTGACTTCTCTGCGTTTCTTGAAAGACCTGACATCGCAGAATCCTTGGATACCTCAGGGTGGAAATGTGAAGCCCTCTCAAATTGGGACACCTCAAACCCAACTGTCACAGTCTCAGAGGTTGATTATGACCTAGAGGAGGACAACAGAACCCCTGAGGGTATTCAGGGAAATACTCTAGAAGGTCTTCTGCACCCAGACGTACATTCTTTACTTGGCACCCACCCTGCTATGATGTACTTAGGAAAAGCCCAGAGGAGGTGGTAGAAGCTGTGGGCACTTAGGGTGAGATAATGTTAGGGTGTATGACAGAAGAAGAGGCGAGAAAAGATGCCGAAGATAGTAGAGGCACACAACCCCAACCAACTCCTAGTGCAACCCATATCTCTGACACCGCCAGTCTAGTGGCAGAAAGTGTCTTTGAAACAGAGCAGCACAGCTCGAGCCCAACCCAAGCAAACCGGACATAGGAACTTCTTTCCACCTCTGTGCCACTAGAAACCAGGGAAACCATTCCAAGGGAGTCCTCTCCAAAGGACTCACCTTTAGTTCGTGATCCCTTGCCCCGGATCACATCTGACATCCCTGCAGAGGAATTTGTTTCCTCTGCCACAATCACACACATAAGTCCAATCGGCTCTTCAGAGGAGCCTAGAGTGCACATGGACGAAGGGACTCTAGACAAGTCCCCAAGTCAACTTGAGAATACTCCTGTACCCGTCTCTAGAGCGGATCAGGACAATGTTCTCAACAGAACCTTTATAGAGTCTGAGGCTCAAAAAGCCTCCGCTCAAGGATTAGAGGGAAATCCTTCCACCCTCAACATCAACATAGGGGTGACAGGAGGTGTCCCAGGAACAGGGACTCACTTTGGGGATGAATGTGTTCCCCCAGAGGTTACACTTAGTTCACATGTAACAAGGGATGAGTTCCAAACCCTTGTCACCTCTGTGGACAACATGTTGAAAGAGTTGAAAAGCTCTTTTGATTCTTTTACAGATACCACTACCAGGGCCATAACTGATCTGAACACCAAAATGGACAACTTGTCCACAGAGGTGAAAAATGCCTGCGCCCAAATGAAATCAACTGCAACAACCTCTGCTGCCACTACCGCATCTGACTTCGAGAAAGCAACAAGCTCTGCCTTCCAAGCCTCTATCAAAGATCTACTTGAACAACTGAAGAAAGAGCAATCCCCAATCTCGATGGGCCTTACACCGGAAGATCTAAAGAAGGCCCTAGAGCAAGTCCAGGAACACACTACAAAAGAAACTCTGGCCATGAAGCCCTCTGACTACATGACCAGAGCACAACTCACAGAGCTTATACAAGGGATCCTCGACCAGATGACAGAATTTATCACTTCCTTCACCGCGGCCAATGCGAACTACGTCAGAGATTTCCAGGCAAGTGTGGGCAGACTCAGATTTAACTCAGAAGCAGAGGTTGCTTACCTGCTCGGAATTTGTGACGACCTCTGTGCTAAGATGATAGCAGCAGGGGGCACTCAACCAAAGAAGCCAGAAACTACTTGTCGGGCAGAGGGTACAAGGGAAAAGGGTCAGGATGACTCTGATGATGATTCTGATGGATCATCAGGTCACCCTGAGGGGGAGAAAAGAAGACAAGACAAAGCTGTAAACAGAGGTCTACCAGCTCCACCAATATCAGCAGAACCAATAAACCAAGCATCTCCATCTGAAACCCAAGGAGGAACCCAACAGAAGACCACAGAGGCAACACCCACCTCTGTGGAAACAACCTCTATACGTGTAGAAGATGTACCATCACCAACCCCCAAACAAACAGAACAATTCCAGATCCTCACCTCATCTGAAGAAGAACAACCATCCTAAACACCTAAACCAACAGAAGACAAACCACCTTCCCCAACAACAACAACACCAGAGTGATAGGTGGGTTTACACCCCCCTAAATCTACCGCAAGTGTACGAGTCGAATCAAGTAATAGTACTTAGAAAGTATGAGTATCGAACCAAAGGAACCAGGTGTCAAGTACCACAATGACTGTATAGACTATTAATTAGACTAATGCAAATTGATTTGGTTTGTTGATTATCGAAACACGAATTAACACTTTAATTAATTCAGATAAGAGAGAGAGTTGGAGGGTTGGATTCCTTAGGTAAATAATCACTTAACCAACAACATTGACATGATTGAAATAACATCAGGATGCCAGGCATAATTGTTGGTCCCGAAGGGTTATAAAAGTTTGTAGAAGGGGGGGGGGGGGTGGGTTGAATACAAACATACAGATTTTTACTTTCTAAATTGTTTATTGATATAATCAAACAATTTACAACTTGTTGCGGAACAAGATTAAGGATTAACCTAATCTAAACAAGTTAAGAACACTAAGTTTCCTGCACTAGAATTAAGACAGAGAGGAGATAAGAATAATAAAGATAAATATTCTAACACTAAAAAAGAGAGAAGAAGATGGCCGAGCACTTCATTTCTGAAGTAGGCTTCTTCTTATATACTGCATGCATTTAATGCATGGCAGTATTACTTTACACGTGGTAGCAGCTGATTGGTTGCATGGGTTGACCTTTGTAGACAACCTTAGTAGCCGCATGGTGTATCGTGTAGAATCAGAGTTGGTTGTATGATTCTGGACAGAAGGGATGTCCGTTCTGACATTTCATACGGAGACGTGCAAGGGGGAAAGACAAAAGTAACTTGTAGAGTAGACCTCATGATCAGCGTTCGTTGAACAGTACTTTATCAGTGAGTGATAAAGCTCAGCGTTCGCTGAAGTCTTCTACTTGAAACTTCACATTGAGTGGACGGGTCTTGCTTTGCTGATATCCGCATCAGTTCATTAGTAGACTTGTCGCTAGTTCTTGGGCTTGATCTTCGACTTCAGCGTAGAACCTTTGTTGACGTGAAACTTATCTTCAGGGATCATAAGTAAACAACTAAACTATCAGCGATCACCAAAAGTACTGAACAGGCTCAGAGCTTTATAGTGAACAGTGTTCGCTGAATATTTAAACTTAAAGAGCGAGAGTTCCTATCAGCGGTACTGTAGAGTCATAGTACTTATCAGCGATAGTGAAACTCTAATACATATTGTCTACTTACAATTTTCACTGAGTGTTTCTTTAAAGGGTCATTATCAAATCACTGAGGGTTTGGATCAACAATCTCCCCCTATTTGATTATGACATAGCAATGAAGGAAAATTGCTAAGTATGAAAACATAAGGATAAAAAGAACTGATAAAATATTTGTCCCTTTTACTGTTTTCTGGGATCTTTTGAGTACTGATGGAGTAAAGTACATTCGTTGAAAACTTTCTTTGAACTTCGTAAAGGTTACAAAGGGAAGTGGAAAAATTACAAGTACAACAAATAAATTTACAAGTACAAAAGATATTAGCTGATAAAGATAGAAGAAATACAAGGAAATCCTATCAGCCTTCAAAAGGTTCTTCCTTAATGAGAAGTTCATCAAGGGTCTTTGTTGTAGGGATCATCCAGTCAGGGACCGTTTCTCCCTGATTTCTTCTTTCTTGTGCTTCTTTGAAGATCAGGGGCTTGAGATATCGTGCCTGAAGATCGCGTATGAATTCACACCAGTAGATGAGATCCCTGAGCTGTTCGATGGGAGTGATGGGAAGCTCAGAGACACGTTGAAAACGTTGTCTTTCATCATAGTCGTGAAAGAAGATACCATAAGGTTCGCTTATGACTTTTCCGGGAATGAATCTTTCACCAGGAGGCAGAGAGGTGTCAAGCGCTGAGAGGTCAGGATCAGGACCAAGTACTTCAGCACGTGAAAAACCAATACCTGTTTCATTCCGGATAGGAGGACCTGAATTTGAGGGTTTTGACTTTTTCTTTGCAGAGGCCCTTCTTTGTTGAGTTGCAAGAGGAGTGGGAGGAGGAATATCCACAGCAGAAGAAACCAAGTCGATCTGTCGATTTATAAGTTTCTCGACATGATCCTTGTATTTAGAACGTGAGCACTGAATGGCTATTCTGATCTCCAACCATTCAGAGAGACCGTACTTCGTGATAACATCAGCATAGAAGGTTTCTGTTGTACCGTTTTCTCTGAATATCTCAACCTCAACAATTGGAACTTTGATGGTCGATCTTCCAGTGATATGTACCTTGTTAATTCTGGCAGCTCGATATCAAAAGTGTACTTTCTCTTTGCACCATTTCAAGGTAGATTGAGATACTTTGGTCTTTTCTTCGATAATCTTATGGGTGTCTTCCAACAACTGACGTTGAACTTCAATGGGAGTTCTTTTCAGTGTGGGGTCTTTCACCGATTGTTGGGCAAGCTGAATGGCGAGAGCCTTATCTTTTTCTTCAGCTTCCTTTCTTTCAGCGAGTAACCTTTTAGCTCTGAGGTGATCATCGAATTCCTTCTTTAATAGTCTGAACTTTCGAGGAACAGGAACTTTGGAGCGAGGGAGGATGATTCGCTGATCCTCGAACTTCTTGATTATCTCTTCTCTCCTTTTCTGGTCCTCTTCACTTAGCTTTTGAGGAGCTTAGGAAGGTCTGTTTTTGTGAGAGAGCAATTGTTCTTCAGGTTCATCGGTCTTAGTGATTAAATCCAAGACTGGGATTATTTCTTCAGCTCTTGTGGTTGGGATTGTTGTTGGTGCAGCAGTGGGGACTTCAGCTGGATCCTCAAGCAGGGGAGAGGACTAGCTGAAACACAGCGACCGTTTAAGTAAGATCATGGGAAGAAAGAGATAGAGAAAGGAATATGGTTAAGTGTATAGAGGTTTTATGGAGAGGAGAACTGAGATAGAGAAGGGATAGAGGAGGGATACAGAGTAAGGGAAGAGGAGATATTGTACCTGACAAACTGGCTTTATCTGAAGGATGGCCAGATTGCCTTCTGCAGCGAGCCCTTTGTTTTTTCCTTTATCAGCTTCAGATGCTGCAGGCTTTGTCTTGGTCGTCTCCCCTGAAGGTTCATTTATTGAAATCCTTTTTAGAGCTGGGGCTTTCTTTGGCTGGACGAAGAAGGAATCATCATCATCATCGTCATCATCATCATCATCATCGTTTTTATGGGATGATGATGGTTCTTCATCAGAGATGTCAGTAGCTTCGTCGTCTTCAGCGTCTTCTTCAGCGTCTTCTTCATCAGTTTCAACCTCGTCAGCATAAGGAACAGTAACATCAGCAGCAGCTTCAGTTTCCTCATCGAGTTGCTCCCTCTCAAGAGCAGAGGGAGTTTTCTCGGTTCCCTCAGGGTTTTCAACTCCCTGAGGTTGTACAGCATCAGCAGTAGTAGAACTCGTCTCCCCCTCAGCTAGGGGAAGGTCTTCAAGAGTTTTCTTCTCCCCCTCAACATTATGGGGAAGGTCTTCTTTAGTCTTCTCCTCCTCTTCTACATGATGGTTGGGGGAGGATATGATATTCTCAGCATCAGCAGCAGCATGCATTGGGTCCCTGTCTTCCAGGCCAAAGATCCCAACACAGTTTTCAATCTTGCTTAATCTGTCTTCTAGGCCAGATATAGCAGGATTGAGTCTTTGAAGATCTTCTCGATCCACCTGAGTAAAGTGCGAAGGAGCACAAGTGGCAGCATTCAGGCGATCGAGGACTTGCTGAAGTAGATCCTTGACCATGGAGACCTCACCCTGGAGAGTTACCATCCCTGTCTTCAATGTTGTGACTTTACTGGACAGAGTGGTGAAGTTTGTTGTGAGGGTGGTGTTGGTGAGGTTGAGATCGTTGACGATTGTGGAGTTGTTGGCTAGAGTGGTAGCAAACTGAGCAATGCTACCATCTACCTTCTCCATATCAGCAATGGAGGCTTTCTTATCAACAACCTCGGTCAGCTTTTTGAGATTCTCTCCAGCGTCTGTAACCGCTGAAGAGTTGGTGGAGAGAGTAGTGTTGTAAGAATCCACCTTTATCACCAGATCATTCAGGGAGCGTTGAATATCTCCCAAATTAGGACCTGTAACAGTAAATAACTTATGAAAAGAGGAAAGCTCAGAAGTTTGGGGTTGAGAGAGAGGAATGTGTATGGTTTTGTGTATACCTGCAGGCGGGTTTGCGAAGTTGTCGAAACCTTGCAGACCTGAGCAGTGTTCCATGTCGCCTTCGAAAGTGCCTTGACGCATGGAGGTGCCTGCAGATCCTATGTTTGCATCCATCATCGTATTTAGAGCAGCAACAGCTGAATCATGTATGATGACGAGTGTTCCTGAAAATGTGGGGAAAATAGGTGGAGTGTCCAAGGGAATGGTGGGAGGAACAAAGGTTGAGAAAATTGGTTGGGAGCGGGGTTCAGCGTTGGATCCACTGAGAATCACTTCAGTCTGTAGAGAGACTGAAGGAGGTGGGTTCAGTTCCAAGTTTATAACCTCAGTGTTTAGAGACGCTGAGGTCGGGATGGAAGGAGTGGCTTAAGCAGCTGTGGTAGAGCGTACCACGAAACTATCCAGCGACTCTTGTACAAGATGAGTCGTGGAGTCTTCAGCCGTTGATGGCTTGGAGGATTGCTCCTTGGGTTTCTTGATCCTTTTGGAATCAAGTTGGGAAGTAGAGTGTTTCCTTTTTCGAGAAGGAGTGGAGGGTGCAGCCTGGGCATCAGCGGTGGGGATTACCACTGAAGTAGCCACAGAAGTAGAAGACGAAGGATTAAGAATAGATAAGAGTTTAGAAAGACTTACCTCGTTTGGCAGGGGCTTGAAATCTAGAACTTTAGCGCCAACCTGAGAGAGTCTCAGGTCTCCTACCTTTGGGTCTTCATCCCCCAGTCCGTGTTGAAAGACGGCGCTGATAAACCTTGGATATGGAACGCAAGTTGGTCTATCAGCCATGTTCACCCTGAACGCCAAATCGTCGTAGATGATTGACGCCCAATCGATGTGGAGTCCCTTCAGCAGAGCATATCCCATGGCCTGTTGGGGTTGGGATGCTTGGTCAGTTGACCCGACTTTAGCTGTTAGACAGCTAATCAGATGAGCGAAGATGAAATTCATCTCGCTGGGCATCATAGACTTCTTGATGGCAGTTAGCTTTTTGTCAGGGTTTTTGTCTCTTCCTGTGTCCCATGTGTAACCCATTGCATCAAAGAATGCAATCAGGGTTGCTCTATCAGTAGGGTTCTTTTTGGGATCAGGTAGAGGGACAAAAAGGTTTTCTTTGGTACTGGCAGGAAGTTTTAGAGCACGTGTTAGGGTCAATTTAATGTTGATTTAAAGTTCAAGGGTGTAATTTGTATTTCCTTATTTTGAGCCTATTAGTGAACGGGCCGTGGGCTTGTTAACCACGGGCCCGCATATATAATGTTCTTCTAGCTTGGAAAAACAAGTCAGTTTTCTCATTTGCTTTCCTACTCGTATTGTAAACACTCTAATTAAAAGCATAATACAGGGATGACCAGTTGAAATCATTGTTCTTATTTGTTTACATTACTGATTTCATAATCGTTGCACGGATCTGGATTTAACAATTGGTATCAGAGCAGACGGACGGATTCGATTCAAAGCATTCAAGTTGACTTTTGGTAATTTCTTGACTTTTCTCGTCTGCCATATTCTGGATTTCTCAAATCTTTGATTCTGAGAAAATTGTTCAATTCTGTTTATTGGGTTGTGTTAGCATTGTTATCATAAGCAATTCTGCAAATTTTTCATCCCAATTCGTCCATTTGAGTATTCAATTAAGCAAATCAAAGTTCAAAGTTTTTGGTAGTGTTCTTCATCAAAAATCGAATTTTTATCATCAAAACTTGTTGTTTTTGCTTCAAAATCGATTGGGTTAGTGTTAGTTTTGTGTTTGGTAGGGTTTCTAATCTTTCAGGAACCTTCTTGAGCAACCCTAATCGAAAATCGATCGAATTGGAAAAGGCAGCTGTGGTTTTCGGACAACACAGCCGTGGTTTCCGGACGTTTGTGTTATTCCGTCCGGACTCGTCATCTTTCCGGGTACATCATCCTTTCTGGGTAAGTTCAGCATTCCGGGTAAGTATACTAAACTCCAATCTATCCGGGTAAAATTTGTTTCCGGAAACCCAAAGTTCCCGGTCATAATCTTTCCCGGATATCCTTGCATCCGGTAAGTACTTCTTCCGGAAACTCTTGTTATCCGGAAATCTTAAGCTATTCGGTAAGTATTGCATTGTTATTAATCTATTCGGACACTCATACTTTCCGGTAACCTTTGTTATCCGGAAAGCTGATTCTATCCGGATTCTATTAGTTATCCGGATTCTTTTGCATTTTTGAACTGTTTTCACGAATTCTGATCTGTCACTTCCAGATCAGACCCTAATTCGGATTCCTATCCAGTAAGATCACTCTTAGTTCATATCAGTCGTAGAACCTGTGTTAGGATCCCACTTTTAGTGCCTTGCGTTAGGTTTACTCTTTGAATCACTCTACACGTCTGACGATCACTCCGTTGCAACCTACGATGACTTCACGTGACGCACACTCTATTGGGACCGACTCCAAACCACCTTGTCTCTATCAAGGTGAGTATAGCCAATGGCGAGATAGATTCATGATCTTCATTAAATCTAAGGACAACTATGT
Organism: Saussurea involucrata; assembly: GCA_033807775.1. NCBI lineage: Eukaryota > Viridiplantae > Streptophyta > Magnoliopsida > Asterales > Asteraceae > Saussurea > Saussurea involucrata. The sequence continues at coordinate 68,589,590 of CM066312.1, read as the reverse complement.
GTACATCAAGAAAGCTCTTGAAGATGGTCCGATTCTTTGGCCGCAGAAGACCATTGCACCAACTGCAGCAAATCCTGTGACAAGTTATGAGGACAAGACTGAAGCCGACCTGACCGCAAAGGAAAGTGGCAGAATAGAAGGCGAAAAGCATGCCAAGAGATATATTATCCAAGCACTTCCCAACTCAATCTACCAAGCTATCGACAGCTACAAAGATACGGCAAAAGGCATGTGGGATCAAGTGGCTAGAATGATGCGTGGGAGTGTTGTTGGTAATCAATTAAAGATCAACAGCGCAATAACCAAGTTCGGTGGTTTCAAGCAACGCAATGGCGAGACTCTCACCCAAGCATATGAACGCTTCTGCTTACTTCTCAATGAACTGAACAAGAACAAGATTGTTCATTCCAACACGGAGAACGCGCTCAAGTTCCTCAACAATCTGCTACCTGAATGGAAGGTGTTTGCTTCTCATGTTAAGCACAACAACTTTATAGAGAACCTTAGCATCAACGAACTGTATGAGACGCTTCTTCAAGACGAAGATGAAGTAAATGAACTTCTGGGAGAAAAGAAGACTGAAGCAAAGCCAGCTGCTGATCCTATAACACTCATATCCTCAAAGAAAGGGAAATCTTCGGGCCATTATTCTAAACGTGCTCAAAGGCAAACCTCTTCCGAGTCTGAAAAGGAAGACAGTGACTCGAATGATGAAGTAGCTGAATTCAAGAAAGCTGTTGCTCTACTCACTAAATCTTTTCAACAACAGCGATTTTATAAGAAGCCAACGTCTAATAATCAGCGCTACTCCACCGCGTCAAACAAGCGCCATGATTATCAAGACAAGCACGAGGGAAAGAAGAAAGTTGATGAGCAGCACACGTCTGAGAAGAAGGAGAAAGATGATAGAAAGAAGAGAGATGAACCAGTGACCTGCTACAACTGTGGAAAGCTTGGTCATTTTGCTAAGGACTGCAAAAGGCCTGTAGTAAAGAATTCTCACTACTACAAGGCCAAACTGGCACTGGCTGAGCAGAAGGAAGCTGGAGAAGCTATGTTTGTGGAAAACGACTACTGGTTGGGTCGTTCTGATGATGAAAGCGATTCAGACTGTGCAAATGCTTTCATGGGCTATCACCCTCCAGCTGATGAAGAGAAGACAAGTCAGGTATGTGAATTTCCTCAACAAGAGTTTCTGAATAAAATGCAATCCTTTAATGATCAGGCAAATTCCTTTAAGGTCACCACTAAAGAACAAAAGCTTGAGATTAGTTCACTAACCGAAAAGCTAGATGTTCAAACGCGATTAACTGATAAACATAAGTCTGAAAATGCTATGTTAAAGGAAAAATGCAAAATCCTTTCAATAGCACCCAAAGACTTAAGGGCCAAATTATCTGATCTTCAGTCTCAGTTTGATAAGTGCATGAATGAGAAAGAAGAACTTGTTTATCAATGTTCCTCTCTTCAAATTCAGCACAAGGAGTTTGTTTCAAAAATTCTTGATCTTGAAACCAAACTCCACAAAAGGGGTCAAACTGATCAAACCATCTTTCTGAATAAACCCAAAGAGTTCACGTACTTTAACAAAGAATGGGGTATCGAATATGATAACCTACATTATTTGAAAAAGGGAAGATGGCATGTACCCACTCTGTATGATTTGCTTGTTTTGGATTAGATAAAAAGTATCCGGAATATGCCATTCAATGGACTAGTCCTCTTGAACCTGAAAAGGAAGAGGACACCGAGGAATATAAGCCCACACACAAACGAGGAATTCAGCTTCCGTTTTGTTATGAACCTTTGAATAATTCCTATAAAAAGAACAAAAAGTATCTCTCAAATGACTACTTCGACCCTTACAATGTTGCTAAGCCCAAGGATTCCTCCAAAAAGGACGAGGACCATGGACCAGCCACCAAGACTGAGACGCACGAGTTTAAACTCTATGTTCCCCCTCTCATCTTGGAAGCAAAGATTGTCGAGTTGGAGGAGTCGTTTGAGAAAGAAAGGTCTGTTTTCAAAACTAGAAGAAAACGCTAATTCAGGAACTTGAGAAACTCAAATCTGAGAAAACCGAAGGTGTGTCAAATGAAGGACAGGAAATCCTTCGAGGTGAAATTAATATGCTCACATTGAAACTGGCTGCTTTGGCAACAGAAAAGATGGAGGAGTATGCAATAAATGGTCAGCTCCAAGAGCAAATTGACCAACTCAAATCTGAAAAACAGATTTCACCTGATCTTTCCTCTAACTCATCTGACACATCCTCGTGTAAAGCCTTCATCGGAAATATCTCTTCGCAAGAAAATAAAGTTTCTCAAGATGAGTGTGCTAAAAGGAATTTAAATTCTTATTTTTCAAACGCTTCCGCACCGAATTCCCCAAAGCACACAACCGAAAGCACAGCATGTTCCTCGCCTTCCTCACCTGATCCGGATGTCGATTTTTCAGCATTCATGAACTCTGAAGGCAATTCTGATGGAGAGTTTTAGTCGTTCCTTTCCGACAAACCTCTCCCGTGTCACGCTAATTTTTTGTCTCCAGAAGTCAATCATCCGGTCAATTTTCTACAGGGTAGCAGTTCTTAAACAAAGGCCCCAGCTGTGATCAAGATTTCTCAATCAAAACCAACTTCTAAACCTGTTTCTAAAAAGCAATCACAGCCGAGGCAGGAGACCGGACCATTGCCTACCAAAAATATTGTTCCTTCTAAAGTCACTGATCATTCTGTCCCTGTTGTTTCAGAGAATAATGGTCGAGCAAAACCAGAAAAACCAAAGCGGCTAAACAAGGAATCTGTCAAGGATGCAACGTCAAAGTCGTTCCCTACTGCTTTCAATTCTAGAATAAACAAAGACAAGTGTGTTTGGAATAAGTGGAATCGTTTTGAAGTTTCTTTCCCGATTAAACTTAATTCAGTTCATCAATTGATTCAATTATCGCGTGATTGTTTTGTTTGTTCTAGATGTGGTTGGAATGATTTTGATCAAATTAACTTAAATGATTGGTATGGGTCACATCACATGTTTAATCATACACCCAAACGAAACCCTTGTAAAACCAACAAGAAACACCATACTCAACGAGGGTACCAATCAAAGGTTAAACCACAGCGGGAGACCAAACCCAATGCAAAACGGGCTACTCCTACTGAGGTTAAACCGGCACCTAAGAGGCAACCTGCTAAAAATAACTTTCCTTCAAACGGTGTAAATTCTACACCAAGGAGGCAACCTGTGCCAAAACCAGTTCCCGCTAAAGGTTTACAACCTACACCTAAGGGGAAATCTGTGTCAAAGCAAGTTCCTCTATGAGGTGCCAAATCTAACCCTCCAGGACCCAAGAAATTTTGGGTACCTAAAATCCGTTAACCTGTTTTTGCAGCACGGTCATGTGTGGTACTTAGACTCTGGATGCTCCAAGCACATGACCGGAAGGAAGGAGCTTCTCACGAACTACAAGGAAGAATACGGTGGACACGTGAGATTTGGAAACGATAACAAGGCGCCGATCATGGGCTATGGCGAAATTGTTCAAGATAAGCTCACAATCAAGAAGGTATCACACGTCGCGGGATTGGGACACAATCTGTTCAGCATCGCGCAATTCTGCGACAAAGATCTCGAGGTCAGCTTCAAAAAGACACGGTGTAGAATCCTCAACGTTTACGGAGAGGAGCTATTGGTTGGAAAACGCGGGTCCAATCTCTACACAATCGACCTCGCAACTATGAAACCCGATAACCCCGTCTGCCTCATGTCAAAGGCCAATTCCCAACAAGCTTGGATTTGGCATCGGAGACTATCGCACCTAAATTTCAAGAGTATTAACAAGTTGGTGATGGGCGGACACGTAAAAGGCATGCCCGACCTTCAGTTCGTGAAGGATCGTCTCTGCGGGGCATGTGCGATGGGAAAGATGAAGCGAGTGCCGCACCCGCCGAAGGTAACTCCGAGCACGACCCGGACCCTAGAACTTATTCATATGGATCTGTGTAGGCCGATGCGTGTTCCAAGCATTAACAAGCGCAAGTATGTTCTCGTGATGGTGGACGACTTCTCGCGCTACACCTGGGTGTTGTTTCTACGTTCGAAAGACGAAACTGCAGAGCTAATCATCGACCACCTAAAGACTGTCCAACTGAACAAAATGCAGCAAGTTCAGTCTATTAGAACCGACAATGGGACTGAATTCAAGAATTAGACAGTTGATAATTATCTGTCTTCAGTCGGCATTGCTCACACCTTCTCGGCTGCACGCACTCCTCAGCAAAACGGAGTGGTGGAACGACGCAACCGTACTCTTGTCGAGGCTGCTCGCACTATGCTTTCCCAAGCCAATCTGCCGCTATTTCTGTGGGCCGAAGCGGTGTCTACGGCTTGTTACACTCAAAACCGCTCCATCCTCAACAAGCGGTTCAACAAGACGCCGTACGAGATCATGAACAACCACGTTCCGAACATCAAGTACTTTCATGCGTTCGGATGCACGTGCTACGTTATGAATGACAAAGATGATCTTGGAAAATTCAGCCCCAAGGCTGACAAAGGAGTCTTCATCGGATACTCCATGCAGGCTAAGGCGTATCGCATTTACAACAAACGGACAAAATCTGTTGTTGAAAGCATAAACGTGACATTCGACGAAGCCGCATATTTGGCTTCTGAACACAACAGTTCAGAACCCGGTTTAACTGGCGTGTTAGCTTCCGGACCCCCAAGTTCGGGATCTACACAAGCGACAGTAAATCCGAATCATGCATCTTCATCGAATGATAACTCTTCTGATTTAGATTTATTGTTCAAGTATTTTTATGATGACATCTTTAATGTTTCCCCTACTGTCTCAGCACAACATCGACTTGAAGCTGCTCGTATTGAGGATTTGTCGCACCTATCCGGTCCGCCGCCTTCTACAAGCACGCCATCCATCACTGTGGAGACAGCACAACCGTCGTCATCAACATCTACTGATACTGTTATCCCCCCGGAGGAACCTGTTACAAATCCGGAGATCACTCTTGGTGATTCGTCTTCTGCTACAACCGACGATCAACTTCTGAACTCCTCGGAACCGGGAGTTGACCAACCATCGATGAATCCTCCCCCACCTCCTCCGAGAAATCAACCTGCAACACTCGAGGCGGTACAAGACCTACCTTCTGGTGGTTATGTGGATACGGACGCGTCTCACTCTACTCAGCAACCGCTTCCGCATACCACCAAATGGACGCGAACTCATCCCTTACACCAAATCATCGGTGATCCCTTCACATCGTTTGAACACGAGGTGCATCCGCCAACTTCTGTCTATTTTCCGGCTTCTTAAGCAACATCGAGCCGACGAACGTACGCGAAGCGCTTGAAGATCCGGACTGGATCATTGCTATGCAAGAAGAGCTCAACCAATTCGAGGCTCTGAAGGTATGGCGACTGGTTCCACGACCAAAGAACAAGACGGTGATAGGAACCAAATGGATCTTCAAGAATAAGAAGGATGAAGACGGAATCGTCGTACGCAACAAGGCGCGTCTCATGGCCAAGGGGTACCGTCAACAAGAAGGGATCGATTATGATGAAACCTATGCTCTAGTTGCAAGAATCGAGGCATCCGAATGTTCCTTGCTTATGCCGCACACAAGAACTTCACAGTCTTCCAAATGGATGTGAAGACCGCGTTTCTCTACGGCAATATCGAGGAAGAAGTTTATGTGTCGCAACCAGACGGATTCGTGGACGACACGAAGCCTGATCACGTCTACATTTTAGACAACGCGCTTTACGGTCTAAAGCAAGCTCCGCGAGCATGGTACAAACCTCTGTCCGAGTTTTTGATAAAGTCCAAATTCACACGAGGTAAAATCGATTCGACTTTATTCATCAAAAACGAAAATGGTCACATACTCCTAGTTCAAGTGTATGTAGATGATATAATATTCGGCTCTACCAGTCCCCTATATGCTAAGAACTTTTCCTCTCTTATGGGAAAAATTTTCAAAATGAGCATGCTTTGCGAGATGAATTTCTTCCTTGGTCTTTAAGTTAAACAACTGTTGTAACAACCCAATTCCCATAACATACATCATAATACATAACATGCATACATATCATTGATTTACAACAAAAGTTACAGAATAAACCAAGTACAGTCTCATTAGTCTTGACATTACAAAATATATGAAAGCTTCCTAATCAACATCCATCAAAAGCTTCCTACACTTCATCCTCTCCTGCCGATCCTTAACCTGGAAAACATATTTTTGAAAACAAAATGAGGGTTAGACCAAACGGGTCTAGTGAGTTAATCCCGGTCCTTTCCAAAATCATTATAAAACCTTTTATGTAAATCCTTTGTATCAAAATAGTTTAGATAAACCTTTGGTCATCCTTTCGTAAAATATAAACATACCACACGTATTTAAATACCAATCCAGACTCGTGCATCGTGTACATCTCATTCAACTTATTCCTCCACAAATGGCCATATTAGTTGGTAGCAAGCCAACTAATAAATCAACAACCGGCCCGCTCACCGGAACCCGGCTACCTGTCGGTCCGCACACCGGAACCCGACTACTCACCGGTCCGCACACCGGAACCCGGCTACACACCGGTCCGCACACCGAAACCCGGCAACAAGTGCACTCGTGTAGTGCAAAGCTTATATAAATACAATATATATCTCATTACATCATATTGTCATTTATATACACATAATCATATTCCTACCACATAATCATCTCATATATATATATATTTATACACATATATGTATTCCAGTTCAAAACGTTTTAAATCAAAACTCACCTTGAATGCTTAAAATACGCTTCCAAGCCTTTCTCCGAGCTATCCGATCCTTTATCCAAAATTCTCAGAATCTGAAACCATTTACATACAAATATCTTCTCACCAACTTATATATGAAACTTACTAGCAGGCTATGGACTCTAGATATATCTACATAACTCTTATCCTCAAAATTGACCAAGCAGCTAAGTTATCCAGAAACCACAAAGTATCCGGACAACTTTCCGGACAACAAGACTAATCCGGACAACACGAGGAATCCGGACACCACAGACTAATCCGGACAACAAAGGAATCCGGATGCCATCCGGACTCCAAATCATCCGGAAACCATCAATCCAATCGTCCGGACTCTATCAACAACTTACCCGGACACCACCCAAGAATCTACCCGGACACATTCAACAGGACTACCGGACACATTCTTACTGTGTCCGGACACCTCTGTCTGTTTCATCCTTTTTGCCCAGAAATCGACAGAATTAATACCAGAAGGGTTTATGATGTTTCTACTCCGATAGAATCCTTCCAAAAGCAATTACCAACATAAAATACAAAGGAACATACCTTAATTCATCTTCCAAACATACCAAGTTGAACCCTTTAGCACCAAACCCTTCTTTTCTCTTCTTGCTTTCTCTCAACACACACACACAAATTTTACTGATTTTCTGCTTGTGATAATATTTGAATTCAGAAGGGATAATATCTAACTTAATTTACTACTTTGGTCCTTGAACTTCTCAATAATAACCAAAACACCTATAAACCTTTAATTTAACCAAACTCACCCTAAACCTTAAACTTTAAAGTTAAATAAACTTAACGGCATTAGATTTTTAACTAACGGATTTACCCGGGTATTACATTATCTCCCCGTTAAAAGAATTCCGTTCCGGAATTCGGTTAAGCAATAAGGTATGAATATCTATTACTACTACTTCAAACTTAATCAAAGCCATAGTAACTAACTGAATAGCCACCCCACACCCACCTATATCTCTAACACAAATAAGCAACAAAAGCACGGAAATATCAATAACCATGTTGCACCGAAGTCAGATAACACCTTAGCACGTATAGAGTTTATAGAAATATACCTGTAACCTCATCAGGACTTTCTTCCACCTCTTGTTCCGTCATCTGAAAAACTCGACCTTTTGCTTTCGGTACCTCAGGCCCTTGTTCCTCTCCCGGTCTAACACTCGTTGGTCTTACCGTCATACTACCCTGCTGTGCTTTCCATTGCGGACAATCTGCCTGAATATGATCCGGGGAATTGCAAACGAAACATAATCTGTTGATCCAAACCCTCAGTGATTTGATAATGACCCTATCTTAAATACTTAGTGAAAATTGTAAGTAAACAATATGTATCAGAGTTTCACTATCACTTATAAGTACTAAGATCTTACAGTACCGCTGATAGGAACTCTCGCACTTTTAGATTAAACATTCAGCGAACACTGTTCACCATATCGCTGAGTCTGTTCAGTCCTTATGGTGATCGCTGATAAGTTAGTTGTTTACTTATGATCCCTGAAGACAAGATTCACGTCAACAAAGGTTCTACGCTGAAGTCGAAGATCAAGCTCAAGAACCAGCGACAAGTCTCCTAATGAACTGATGCGGATCAGCGAAGACTCAGATTTGTCCACTCAACGTGAAGTATCAAGTACAAGACTTCAGCTATCGCTGAACTTTATCATCTGCTGAATAGTAAATGATAATCGCTGAATCAACGAAAGCTGATCATGAAGTCCTCCGTACAAAGTACTTTTGTCTTAACCTCCCTTGCACGCCACCGTACGAAATGTCAGAAAAGAACCTCCGAAAATCTGAAATCGTACAACCACTCTGATACTACACTGTTCATTCATGCGGCTACTAAGGTTGTCATCAAAGGTCAATGACATGCAACCAATCCGCTAATGACACGTGTAAAGTATATACTGGATTGCATTAAATGCATGCAGTATATAAAGAGATGAACTCACTTCATTTGAAGTAACTTGCTAACTCTGGACAAGTTCAAATCTCTCAAGATAGGATTTTATTAGTAATCTCCTTATCTTTCTTAGTGCAAGAAAACCTTAGTGTTCCAACTTGTTTAGATTTAGGTTTATCCTTAATCTTGTTTCCGCAACAAGCTGTAAATTGTTAATGATTTATCAATAAACAATTTAGAAAAGTAAAATAGTGTGTTTGTATTCAACCCCCCCCCCCCCTTCTACAAACTTGTTTAAGCCTTTCGGGACCAACAAGTGGTATCAGAGCAGATTTGTTTAATCTCATAAACAAGATCTAATCTAAGATATTTTCTCTTCCTTGCTATTATCTGAAAATGGCCAACTCAAACACAAACACTCACTATATCGACAATGGTTCTCTTGCAAAACCCCCTAGATTTTCCAGAGACAACTTCAACTTATGGAAAAATAGGATGACACTCTTCTTAGAAGGTGTAGACCCTACTATACCTTACTATCTTGAAAACGGTCCACACATCCCTGTAACGATTGATCCTGCCGTTCCAGCCACTGCAACTAGAGCTGCTATTCCAGAAAGGCTGATTCCAAAGGAAATCCATCATTGGACCGATGAAGACAAGAAGAAAGTGGCTATAGATACAAAAGCCAGATCCATACTATCCATGGCCCTTCCTGACGAAGTCTACCATTCCGTCATGAACCTGAAATCCTCGAAGGCCATGTGGGACACAATATGTGTTCAGTATGAAGGAACGTCTGAAGTCCAGGATTCAAGAAAGATCAACCTGGTAAGACAATAGGAAAGTTTCATCTCTGGTAAGAATGAAACTCTCTCTGAAGTACATCAACGTTTTAACTGCTTAATTATAGATCTTAAAACGGTTGGTAAGGAATATTCTAACTTTGAAGTTCTGACAAAGTTTTTAGAATGTTTACCTGAAAGCTGGGACAATTATTCCATGTGTCTCAAGCTGTCAAAAGATCTAAGATCAATGACACTCGCTACCTTATATGGCACATTGCTGAATCATGAGCAATCTAGCCATCTTAAGAAGAATCTTGTAAAAGATTCCAAAAGCATCCCTGTTGCTTTAATCTCAGAGGAACCTTCTACTCAGCGACCCGCGGTCACTATCACTGAGTTAGAAAGTAACTCTGAAAGATCATCAGATTCTGATTCTTCAGATGATGAATCCTTGGCTCTCCTAACTAAAAAGTTCAGGAGATTCGCCAAGAAGAAAATGTTTAGAAAGAACAAAACTCTTTCTATAGCTGACAAGCCTAAGTCATCAGCTTTTGTTGATAAGGCTACTGCTACTTGTTTTAACTGCGAAAAGACAGGTCATTTCGCTAACGAGTGCAGGTCAAAGAAAATCATGAGACCTTCAGCCTTTACAAAGAAATCCTTTGTTCCAAGGAATTAAGACGACAAATACTTAAAGCTGAAGGAGAAGTATGCAAAGCTGAAAAGCTTTAAGAAGAAGGGAAAAGGCCTAATGGCTGACTATGATTGGGCTGCTTCTGATGAAGAAGCCTCATCATCTGATTCTGAAGATGATGAAGCAAATCAATGTCTCATGGCCAAGATTGAAGAAGAGGAAGAAAGTTCAGACATTCCCTCCACTTCAACATCTGCCATTCAGGTATCACCTTCCTTCTTTACCAATATTGTAAATATTGATGAAGCTGATAGTCTCCGTAAAATCGAACTACTGACTAGAAGCTTATACGAAGCCATGAACGGCAAAGCTGTGGTTGAAAACCAAAATCTTGATCTCGCTGAAAATCTTAAAAATTGCCACCTTCAAATAGAAAAGCTTTCTAAATTTGAAGAAGATTTTAAAGATCAAGTCCATTTAAATCAGCTAGTCAAAATTGAACGAGCGGAAGCTATCGCTGCATTAAAAGCTGAACAAGCTACTGTTGAAGGATGGTGTAATTCTTCAACAAAGATCACTGAGATAATTAAGGCTCAGATTCCTTTGAGTGATAAACGTGGTCTGGGTTATAAATATGATACTCCAATACCAACCACTGAACGTTCAATGCTTAAATTTGGAACGTTCGTATCCTCAGTAGCTGACACTTCTTCATCTCAGTACTCCTCGTCGATTACACCAATCCCTGAGGAAACTCCTACCTCCTCAAAAGGTAAGGAGAAAATGGTTTATTCAAAACCTACCTCTGTCTCTAAAGATAAAGGTAAAGGAATTGTAATTTATCAAAATCCTCAGAAGGGTACTTTAGTACCTAAGCTGAATGCTTCCAAAGCCTTAGTGATTCATTCATCTGGTTCTAGAAATCAGACCTCTGGATCAGTTCAGCGACCTACTCCTAGACTCAGAGTAGATGTCCTTGGTAAGAAATCTGAAGAACTGAATGTTCGTCCTATTTCAAAAACCAATAGTGTACTTGGTGCTGGCACTTCTAATTCCAAATTAAAAGCTCAGCACACAAGTGGTCCTAGAACTAATTTTAGTTATAGGAAATGTTATCACTGTGGACTTACCGATCATATTGCAAGTAAGTGTCCCACAGCCACCAAAGCTGATAAGATAGCTAAGGTGAAGATAGCACCAAAGAAGACCAAACCAGTTGCAAGTCAGGTCAAGGTGACTCATACCGCTGAGGTCAAGAAATTGACCAAAGTGAAGAAAGACAAAGCTGAATCTTCAAATGCTGCGAAGACTGCTGAACCCATTCCAACCACTTCCACTGACAAACGCGTATACATGGTGAAGTGGGTACCCAAGCAAAACTAATCTTCCTTTGTATTGCAGGTTAAGAAGGGTATCTGGTATCTCGATAGCGGATGCTCTAGACACATGACTGGAAAGAAAAGCCTGCTCGCTGAATACAAGGAAGAGAAGGGTCCCTCTGTAACTTTCGGTGGAAATGGAAAAGGACACACCCGAGGGTATGGTGTACTTTCAAATGGTACAACATCCTTCAGAAGAGTCGCATATGTTGAAGGGCTGAAGCATAATCTTCTGAGCATCAGTCAGCTTTGCGACATGGATAACAAAGTGATTTTCACCAAGGAATCCTGCTTTGTCTCTGACAAAAAGGAGAAGATAGCTCTCAGCGGTTATCGTTTGGAAAATGTTTACGTTATAAACATGGACTCAACAACCACTGAGAACTCCTGTTTCTTCTCAAAGGCATCTTCTGATGTCAACTGGCTATGGCACAAGAGACTCTCACATCTCAACTTCAAGACACTGAATACTCTTTCATCCAAAGAGTTAGTCACTGGTCTACCTCAACATTCATACGCCAAAGAATCCTTATGTTCAGCGTGTGAAAAAGGGAAGCAGACCAAGGCAAGCTTTAAGTCCAAGCAAGTTTCCTCAGTGTCATCTCCTCTTCAACTACTCCATATGGATTTGTTTGGCCCCGTTAACAAACAATCCATCGCTGGAAAGAAATATACGCTGGTCATAGTTGATGAATTCTCTCGTTATACATGGGTAATGTTTCTCCGTTCTAAGAGTGACACCCCTGAAGAACTCATCACCTTTGTTCGGAAGATGGAAACTCTGAACAATATGACTGTTCGCTCAATAAGGAGTGATCATGGAACTGAATTCAAAAACAGTTCTCTTGATTCCTTCCTTGAGAGCAAGGGTATTTCTCATAACTTTTCGTCAGTGAGAACACCACAACAAAACGGAGTCGCTGAAAGAAGAAATAGAACAATTATTGAAGCTGCACGTTCAATGCTCAGCGATTCTCACCTGCCTACTCAGTTTTGGGCAGAAGCTGTCAACACGGCTTGTTTTACGCAAAACAGGTCGCTGATAGTCAAAAGATTCAAAAAGACAGCCTATGAACTTTTTCATGGGAGAAAGCCTTCAATCAGCTTTCTTCACATCTTTGGTTGTCAGTGTTTCATACTGAACAACAGAGATGCCCTTGGAAAGTTTGATCCTAAGGCTGATGATGGAATCTTTCTTGGATACTCCTCAGTTTCCAAAGCCTTCAGAGTCTTCAACCGAAGAAGACAAACTGTAGAAGAAACTATACACGTCACGTTTGACGAATCCCGTTCAGCGAACTCTAAACCGAACGCTGATACATAAGAACTGAATCAATGGATGTTTTCTCATCTTGGTGATTCAGAAGATGTTCCCACTACTCATACTCATACAACTGAAAATGATGGTCCTATCATTCCCAATATGCAGAATAGTGAAGCTGAAACATCTTGGGTCTCAGCTGTTCCTATAAATACTATACCCGCAGTTGATCCAAATGTCTCAGAAATTCCATCTATTTCTCAGCAATCAGTGAATGAAGTGACAAATGCAAGCATTCCTCTCTTAGCTGATTATCCAGAAGTAGCTGAAGCCTCATCTTCAGTTTCTCCAGTTCAGACTGAGTCAGCGACGCATGCTCCGGCTCAGCGATGGACTGTAAATCACCCAATCGATCAAATTCTTGGTGATCCCAACGCTGGTATTCAGACTCGTAGAAGTGCAGGTAATATTTGTTTATTTGTTAACTTTATTTCTCTAACTGAACCAAAGAAAATAGATGATGCCCTCAGAGATCCAAACTGGGTCAGCGCTATGCAAGAAGAGCTGACTGAATTCGAAAGAAACAAAGTTTGGAAACTTGTTCGGAGACCAACTGACAAAACAGTGATAGGCACTAAGTGGGTCTATCGAAACAAGTTGGACGAACATGGTATTGTAACTCGCAACAAAGCTCGTCTTGTTGCTCAGGGATACAGACAAGAGGAAGGTATAGATTATGACGAAACCTTTGCTCCTGTAGCAAGACTTGAATCTATTCGTCTTTTCTTAGCATATGCTGTACACAAAAACTTCACTGTACATCAAATGGATGTTAAGTCAGCGTTTCTAAATGGAAAGCTGAATGAAGAAGTTTATGTGGAACAACCTCCAGGATTCTCAGATCCTAAGCGTCCAGGTTATGTTTATAAGCTGGATAAGGCACTTTATGGCTTGAAGCAAGCTCCTCGTGCATGGTATGACACTCTTTCTACTTATCTTCACCTTGAAAAATTTGAGAGAGGTAAGATTGACCTTGGTTCTGTCAAGACAATGATCGAGACGCTGGTGAACAAGGCAAATAATCCAGCTCCTGCTCCGGCCCCTGCACCTGTTTTGGACTCATTCACCGCAGAGGATCGCCAAGAGCTGAAGAAAATCACGCCTGCTATTTCTGGCCTAGAAGACAGAATAGCTAAGCTTGAAGGTTGTGTGAAAATCTCTGGCCCAGAAGACAGAGACAACACCAATGCTGAATCTACCCATTCCTCCCCCGCCCATCATGAGAAAGAGGGGGAGAAGAGCGCTGAACAGGAGAAGAGCGCTGAAGACCTTTCCCATGATAAATCTATCAGGGGAGAGGGTAATGAAGATCGGATTACTGGACCTCAGGGAGATGAAAACCCTGAGGGAACCGAGAACCTCGCCTCTATATCTGAGGGGAAGCAACTCGATGAAGATGCTGAGGAATCTGAAGCAGAAGAAGACGAAGACTTCGACATCCCTGAAGCTGAACCATCCTCCTCTCCAAGGAACGATGATGATGATGATGAAGATGACGATGATTTCTTTGTTGTCAAACCTGCTCCTCGAACCAAAGCTCTTAAAGGTATTTCAATAAAAGAACCTTCAGGGGAGAAGACAAAGACAAAGCACTCAGCCTCTGGCGCTGAGAAAAGCAAAGACAAAGGCATCGCTGAAGATGATAATCTGGCGATCCTACTTGCAAAGCCGATTTGTCAGGTACACTAAACTTATTTTTCCTTCCCTGATCATCTCTGAAAAATCAGTTATCCATTCCACAAACACCATACACATCCACATTTTTTTCTATCTTTTCTACCCAAGTTCTTCTACCCAGTTCTTATTTGTAAGATCGCTGCGTTTCAGCTAGTCCTCTCCCCTGTTTGAGGATATCGCTGAAAGATCTGTTGCGACTTCACCAATAATTCCAGCTACCGCTGAAGACATAATCCCAGTCTTAGATTTAATCTCTGAGACTGATGAACCAGAAGAACAACCTCTCTCGCACAGAAACAGACTTTCCTCAGTTGCTCAAAGGCTGAGTGAAGAAGATCAAAAGAGGAGAGAAGAAATGATAAAGCGATTCGAGGATCAGCGAATCATCCTAAGGCGCGATCAACTACCTTCAGTTCCTCCTAAGTTCAGAATTTCAAAAGCTGAATACCAAGATCATCTCAGAGCTGAACGCCTCATCGCTGAAAGGAAGGAAGCTGAAGATAAAGACAGAGAATTCGCCATCAAGCTCACTCAAGAATCTGTCAAAGACCCCAAGCTGAAGCGTATTCCCATTCAAATCCAACGAAAGCTTTGGGAACAAGCCCAGAAGATCGTGGAAAAGAAAGCTGAAGTTTCTCAGACCACCCTGATCTGGTGTAAAGAGAAAATCCACTTCAGATATCGTCCAGCGAAGATCAACAAGGTATTCATCTCTGGAAGAACCTCCATCGGAGTACCTATTGTTGACATCAAACTGTTCAGAGAAGATGACTCATCTGAAACCTTTCGTGCTGACACTGTAAAAAGGTATGGTCTCTCTGAATGGCTGGAGATTAGGTTAGCTATCCAACCGTCAAAATCTAAGTACAAGGATCATTTCGAAAAGCTGATAAACAGACAGATCGATTTGATATCTTCTTGTGTGGATATTCCTCCTGTTCCTGATCTAAAGCCGAAAAGAAAAAAGGACTCTCCAAGGAAGAAACGTCAAGATTCAAACTCAGGTCCTGTCATACGAAATGAAACTGGAATTGGTTTCTCTCGCGCTGAAGTACTTGGTCCTGATCCTGATCTATCTGCCCTTGATGTCTCTTTGCCACCATGTGAACTTTTCGTCCCTGGTAAAGTCATCAGTAATCCTTATGGAATATTCTTTCTTGACTACGACGGACGTAAATGCTTTCAACGGATCGCTGAGCTTCCAATCACTCCAATCGAACAGCTCAAAGATCTCATCTACTGGTGCGACTTCAGAAAAGACATTCAGGCACGACACCTAAAACCCTTGATTTTTGAAGCTGCTCTGAAGCTAAAGAATAAAGGGGAAAAGGTTCCTGACTGGATGATTCCAACTGAAAAGACAACCCTTGATGAACTTCTAATTAAGGAAGAACCCTTTGAAGGCTGACAACAATCACCATTTTCTCTATTGTATCAGTCATCCTTCAGTACTTGTAATTTATTTCGCTTGTACTTGTAATCTTTCTTATTCATATTGTAACCTGATTCAAAGATTTAAAGAAAGATTTCAGCGAATGTACTTTACTCCATCAGTACTGAAAAGATCCCAGAAAACAGTAAAAGGGACAAATATTTTTTGAGTTCTTTTTATCCTTATGTTTTCATTAAATAGCAATTTTCTCTGTTGCTATGTCATAATCAAATAGGGGGAGATTGTTGATCCAAACCCTCAGTGATTTGATAATGACCCTATCTTAAATACTTAGTGAAAATTGTAAGTAAACAATATGTATCAGAGTTTCACTATCACTGATAAGTACTAAGATCTTACAGTACTGCTGATAGGAACTCTCGCACTTTTAGATTAAACATTCGGCGAACACTGTTCACCATATCGCTGAGTCTGTTCAGTCCTTATGGTGATCGCTGATAAGTTAGTTGTTTACTTATGATCCCTGAAGACAAGATTCACGTCAACAAAGGTTCTACGCTGAAGTCGAAGATCAAGCTCAAGAACCAGCGACAAGTCTCCTAATGAACTGATGCGGATCAGCGAAGACTCAGATTTGTCCACTCAACGTGAAGTATCAAGTACAAGACTTCAGCTATCGCTGAACTTTATCATCTGCTGAATAGTAAATGATAATCGCTGAATCAACGAAAGCTGATCATGAAGTCCTCCGTACAAAGTACTTTTGTCTTAACCTCCCTTGCACGCCACCGTACGAAATGTCAGAAAAGAACCTCCGAAAATCTGAAATCGTACAACCACTCTGATACTACACTGTTCATTCATGCGGCTACTAAGGTTGTCATCAAAGGTCAATGACATGCAACCAATCCGCTAATGACACGTGTAAAGTATATACTGGATTGCATTAAATGCATGCAGTATATAAAGAGATGAACTCACTTCATTTGAAGTAACTTGCTAACTCTGGACAAGTTCAAATCTCTCAAGATAGGATTTTATTAGTAATCTCCTAATCTTTCTTAGTGCAAGAAAACCTTAGTGTTCCAACTTGTTTAGATTTAGGTTTATCCTTAATCTTGTTTCCGCAACAAGCTGTAAATTGTTAATGATTTATCAATAAACAATTTAGAAAAGTAAAATAGTGTGTTTGTATTCAACCCCCCCCCCCCCCCTTCTACAAACTTGTTTAAGCCTTTCGGGACCAACATAATCGAGTTACCCGACAGTCTCTAACTATGTGACCAGTTTTTCCACATTTGTAACAACTTCGGGAATCCACATAACAGTTTCCTTGATGCACACGGTTGCATTTTGGACATGGTCTTTCAACTGGTCTGAAAGGTGAATAACTATCAAACCTCAGGGATTCATATTCTTCCGAATCGTACATCGTTTCTTCTAGTTTTCTTTTCCCAGTACTCTTATCACCAACGTCTCTCCGGTTATCCTGTTCCACATTTTCCGCGGCATCCACTGCGGCTGAGAAGGTATCGGGTCCTCTTGCAGTCACTAGCTTTCTAATTTCTGCATTTAACCCAAAAATAAACCTTTCCATCTTTAGAGCCTCCGTGGCAACACAGTACTCCGCAAAGCGAGACTTCTCCAGAAAGAGAGCGGTGTAATCCCTAACTGATAAACTTCGTTGGTGTAGGTTCATGAACTCCTCTTCCAATTGTCTAACTGCTGCTTGAGAACAAAACTGTCCTTTGAATGCTGTTGTGAATTCGTCCCAAGTAAAAGTAGAGTATACATCCGACCTTGTGGAATCAATGTGAGCTTCCCACCAGTACAGAGCTTCTGCCTTCAACATCGCCGTTCCGTATAATACTCTGTCCTCATCCGCACACTTACTGGTCTTGAAGATGGCTTCTATTTCTTTTAACCATCTCATCGCCTTCACTGGGTCTCTATCTCCTGAGTAAGTTGGAGGTCTACAGTTTAAGAACATCTTGTAATCACACCTTCTTGACACTGGTATGACCGTAGGTGTAATGGGCATTTCGTCTTCCAAACCAGGATCTGGTGTTTCAGTATGACGAGCTTGGTCGAACATAGCCTGGATATTTGCTTGAAGTCTTCCCATCTCCGCCATCAAATCGTTTCTTGTAATAAACTCCGTACCTTGCCCCTGAACTCTACCTCCGGTTCTGCCCCCAGTTCTACTCCTCGTTCTACCTCCGGATCTACCTCCCCCTCGCTCTCCTCTTCTTCCCCCCGTTCATATTGGTGGATTCGTACTATTTGGATTTCCTCCTCCTCTTCTATTCGTATTTCGAGTACCGCTTGCCATTCTGTAGATTCAAACAAGATTAATATACACATAAGCACATACCCCATATAATAAGGTATCCCAGTCCAAGCATGCACCTGTAAGATCACAATTACACTGGCCAGGTGTAATCTGAAATTACCTTACATGATGTTCCTTCTACCTTTTATACTTAGCATCCCAAGGTTCTAATGTATCAAGGACATCCTACTTCACATGCAGTTTAAGTCTAGGTACGGGTACAAATAACTAAATCCCTTAAACTAGGGCTCTGATACCATTTGTAACAACCCAATTCCCATAACATACAACATAATACATAACATGCATACATATCATTGATTTACAACAAAAGTTACAGAATAAACCAAGTACGGTCTCATTAGTCTTGACATTACAAAATATATGAAAGCTTCCTAATCAACATCCATCAAAAGCTTCCTACACTTCATCCTCTCCTGCCGATCCTTAACCTGGAAAACATATTTTTGAAAACAAAATGAGGGTTAGACCAAACGGGTCTAGTGAGTTAATCCCGGTCCTTTCCAAAATCATTATAAAACCTTTTATGTAAATCCTTTGTATCAAAATAGTTTAGATAAACCTTTGGTAATCCTTTCGTAAAATATAAACATACCACACGTATTTAAATACCAATCCAGACTCGTGCATCGTGTACATCTCATTCAACTTATTCCTCCACAAATGGCCATATTAGTTGGTAGCAAGCCAACTAATAAATCAACAACCGGTCCGCTCACCGGAACCCGGCTACCTGTCGGTCCGCACACCGGAACCCGACTACTCACCGGAACCCGACTACACACCGGTCCGCACACCGAAACCCGGCAACAAGTGCACTCGTGTAGTGCAAAGCTTATATAAATACAATATATATCTCATTACATCATATTGTCATTTATATACACATAATCATATTCCTACCACATAATCATATCATATATATATATTTATACACATATATGTATTCTAGTTCAAAACGTTTTAAATCAAAACTCACCTTGAATGCTTAAAATACGCTTCCAAGCCTTTCTCCGAGCTATCCGATCCTTTATCCAAAATTCTCAGAATCTGAAACCATTTACATACAAATATCTTCTCACCAACTTATATATGAAACTTACTAGCAGGCTATGGACTCTAGATATATCTACATAACTCTTATCCTCAAAATTGACCAAGCAGCCAAGTTATCCAGAAACCACAAAGTATCCGGACAACTTTCCGGACAACAAGACTAATCCGGACAACACGAGGAATCCGGACACCACAGACTAATCCGGACAACAAAGGAATCCGGATGCCATCCGGACTCCAAATCATCCGGAAACCATCAATCCAATCGTCCGGACTCTATCAACAACTTACCCGGTCACCACCCAAGAATCTACCCGGACACATTCAACAGGACTACCGGACACATTCTTACTGTGTCCGGACACCTCTGTCGGTTTCATCCTTTTTGCCCAGAAATCGACAGAATTAATACCAGAAGGGTTTATGATGTTTCTACTCCGATAGAATCCTTCCAAAAGCAATTACCAACATAAAATACAAAGGAACATACCTTAATTCATCTTCCAAACATACCAAGTTGAACCCTTTAGCACCAAACCCTTCTTTTCTCTTCTTGCTTTCTCTCAACACACACACACAAATTTTACTGATTTTCTGCTTGTGATAATATCTGAATTCAGAAGGGATAATATCTAACTTAATTTACTACTTTGGTCCTTGAACTTCTCAATAATAACCAAAACACCTATAAACCTTTAATTTAACCAAACGCACCCTAAACCTTAAACTTTAAAGTTAAATAAACTTAACGGCATTAGATTTTTAACTAACGGATTTACCCGGGTATTACAACTGTCGACCGGGATATTCATAAACCAGGCTAAGTACATCCGGGATATTCTTAGGAAATTCCAGCTGGACCAGTCCTCGCCAATGAAAACTCCCATGGCGCCCAATACAAAGATTCACGCCGATCCTCACGGAACGGATGTGAATCCTAAGTTGTATCGCAGGATGATAGGTTCTCTAATGTACTTAACTGCAAGTAGGCCGGATATAATGTTCTCAACTTTCTTGTGTGCCCGATATCAATCCAAACCTAAAGAGTCCCATATGACTGATGTCAAACGATTCTTTCGTTATTTACGTGGTAATGCTGATCTTGGTCTGTGGTACCCGAGAGAGACAAGTTTTGCACTATCCGCCTATTCCGATGCGGATCACACGGGCTGCATGCTGGACCGGAAGAGCACGTCGGGTCACATTCAATTTTTGGGAGATAGCCTGGTAAGTTGGGCATCAAAGAAGCAGCAATGCATTTCAACTTCAACAGCCGAGGCGGACTACGTGGCTGCCGCGAGCTGCTGTTCCCAAGTCATCTGGATGAGGACGCAAATCAAAGACTATGGATTCACGTATGTCAAGGTCCCGATTTACTGTGACTCGAAGAGCGCCATCCCTATATCTAGTAACCCGGTTCAACACACCAAGACGAAGCACATCGACGTTCGGTATCACTTCATTAAGGATCACGTCGAAAGAGGTACTATCGAACTCTACTTCGTAAATACTGAACATCAGCTAGCAGACCTATTTACCAAAGCATTGGACGAAAAACGTTTTAACACTCTTGTGCAAAAGTTAGGTATGCTAAAACTGACGACCTAATCCGATTTTGTGCCCGTAACAAGTTCCATACATATACGAGTAACTGTCTACTCCTCATCCGGTGTTTACCCTCCTGATGAATGAGCACACACTTCCTCGCACTTGTATTCCACTTGTTCCAGTTACACCGTTAGATTTAGTCTCTGTATTTACTTCGTAGATTTCGTTTGTTGTTCTTTCTTTCTTCGTGTGTTTCTTTTATTTCATACTGTCGTCTATATCTGTTTATCTATCTATCTATGTGCTTTCAAAGTGTGTTCATGTGTTCAGGGGAAGCACTAAAAAGTATCAAGTAAGTTTACTTATCCTTTGAGGGGGAGAGTCACACACAATTTTTTAAATGCTGAAAAGTTTTTTTTTGTGTGTGGATACTCCCGTGTGCATTTTACACTACGTGCACATTCTGAGGGGGAGCATCCAACTGGATGTTCATCAGTTGAGGGGGAGCGACACAGTGTTTTTCTTTAAACGTTCAAAAGTTTTTTTCTGTGTGTCGGAATCTCCATTGCACAAGTTTGCAATATTCAAGGGGGAGCAAGGTAATCCCCACGCTCAATTTGAGGGGGAGCGAGAGAATGTCCTCTCCTAGTTCCAATCACTGCAAAAATTCTCAGGATCAGGACATTTTTTAAGCATCCGGACAGTATCCGGATTACCCACGAAATCCGGACAGTATCCGGACCGGTTCACTACCCGGGTTGGATAAGAACCCGGTCATCATCCGGATATAAATTGCATCCGGGTTGTGTCCATTCACTTATCCGGTTTCTCGCAAAAACCCTAAACGCTCCTCAAACTCTCTCTCACTCGGACTCTCCTCAAATCACAGATTCGCTCTCGCATAACTTCTCATATTCAGGTATGTTACTCATGAACCTCTCTCCATGTCCTTGCTTATGATTTCGAGCCCTTAGCATCAAATTTCGACCACTGTTTGGTCGCTTCTCGCAAACCGAACCCCATTTTTTGGGTCTCGACGTTTGTGGATCTAATCGATGGAGCCTAGGTCACAATAACTGCTTCTGTATGTAACTATGCGTCCATCGACACTCATTGTTTAGTTTAGAACCTGAATGAGACTGCGAACCACTCGATTAGCATACTTGAATGTCGTCCGGACACATTCATTGTGTCCGGGAACTATCTTGCATATGGTGTTTTATCCAGTAACGCTCAAGATCGAACTCAATTATCCGGACTGAACCATCACCCGGAAAACCTAGTTGTCCGGAAACCCTAGGGTTTCCGGTAAGTTCAACTACCGGGAAGTTGGTGTTTCCAGACTCCTTTGTTATCCGGAAACCCCCGTTAATCGGAAACCTATTGTGTCCGGGTTGGTCTAATTATCCGGTAACTCAACTCTACCCGGGAACATTCTTCCCGTCCGGACTGTTGTGGTGTCCGGCTACTATAGTATGTCCGGAAAGTTCTACACATCCTTAATTTTATCCGGACACCCCTGTATTGGCCATTTCTGGTATCTGTTCTGACATTGCATGTATGCACATATGTCATACGATGCCTGTAGATACAGTCTGGGGTGAGACAATGTTTTTTTTGCTAACATTGGCTTTCATTGTGTAGTAAAGTAGAGTAATGAATGAAGGTTTGGTGGTAATGAAGGGTTCGTGCCACTAGTTCTTTCGCCGCAATTACTAACTGTGCGTCTGTTTTACAGATTTAATGGCGGATCAACAACAGCAACCTCCTCAAGAGCAAATACCTCAAGAAGAGGATATCATAGACGAAGCAGCGGACAATGCCTTGGTCGACCCTGACCATGGCACAGAATTAGAGGCCAACAACCATTATCTCGACCCGACACTATTCAGACCTAACCCACAACACCAGGTGATTCTCGACATTCTAATGCATCACCCTCTCCGAGAGGCCCTCACCCGCACTACCGACGTCCCCTTGCTCTACGTTCTACAAGTCTGGTTCACTGCCTAACTTCAGACGGCCGGTAACTCACAGACAATCACTGCTCAACTTGATAATCAGCAGTTCACTCTTACACCAGACTCCTTCCACTGACTACTCGCTCTTCCAGAAGCCACCGCCGACAACCATGAACGCTTCGATCCTGACATCAATGATGAAACACTATGTACTCAAGTTCGCGCACTCGGGTACAACCACGATCTTCCGAGGCCTTCAGCTTTCACTCGCAAATACCTGGCCCCAATCTGATACACCATGTTCACAATTCTGAACAGGTGTCTTTCGTCAACATGGAAAGGTATTGACCAATGCATCGGCGACTACCTACGCCTTGTTCACGCCGTATGCTACAATCGCCATGTCGACTTTGCCATGATCATCTGGCGTGAAATCGTGCAAGCAATTCGTCACATCGGAGGTACCAAGCAGAAAAAGTTCCTGCCATACCCGCGTTTCCTTTCACTAGCTGCGCGTCAACACATGTATGCGAATCCAGCCATTCCTCATCGCTTGACACACCCGGTATGTCCCACTCGCCACCTTCAATACATGGTCATCCACAAGCCATCAGACGCGGTGGCCGCCCCCATCCCTGAAGCCCTATTAGCCATCGTCGATCCCGCTGCACCAGGGGTAGTTGCTTATAGGGAAGAGATAGGGAATCCCATGGTCCATCCAGAACCGGAGGGACCTGCCCTGGGACCTAGACCCGAGCGTCGTGAGGGTCCAAGAGTGAGAGGTGGTAGGGCCCGGCAAGCAGGTTCTGCCGGGCGGGGTGTGTTGATCGTTCGGGGAACTAGTGTGAGTGGTTCAGCGGTATCGCAACCCAATTCTAGCCAACCCCATCCAATAGGCGAAGCCAGAGCATCGTCCTCACGACCGATGCTTCAACATGACTCCACACCATATCTTTCCGACTCGCCTTCACCTACCTTCCAGGTTCATAATGTAGAATCTGACTCCGATACGGCATCTGACATGACCCGTGCCATTCGGCTCTCAAAAATACCTCCTCGTATCGGCCCGAACCCCGACTTCATCGAAGGCATCCCACTTGAGGGAGTAGAAGGAGTTGAGTTAGAAACTGTGAGCCGGAGGGAACTGCGTTCGAAAGCGAACCAGAAAAGATTGGGTCGTAAAGATAACGAGGCCCCTAAGCGAGCCGAACCGAGCAATATCCGGGTAGCCACATCTGTAGGTTCCCAGATTCACGTTGTATCATATTAATGGTAGTGAAATAGACAGCAGAAGCATATTAAATAAAGCCATTAAAATAAGTGATTGTGTAAACGATAAATGAACTATGAGAATCAAATATTGAACAGTAAAAATGATAACATGATCAGATATAAAAGCTGCTCATATATTGATAATGAATCACACCAAGAACATGTTCGAGTGTGTTCGAAAATCTCATAGGACAACAATATCGTACGGAGGTAGTGCTCGGGATTGCTGCAGTGTGTGTTTAAACAATTGTGGAAAAACTACTCTTCCCAAAGCTTACAATTGTTTGCTCCACCACCTCTCTATTTATAGCCCTGGAAAAGTGAAGGCAGTGTACTATCGTACCCTAGAATGACACGTGGAAAGTGTGTCTCCTATTTTTAGGGCATACGTGGAAAGTATGGACACTTGTCTAACACTTGGGATTTCCTACGAGACTTAGGCTGACAGAGGTCTTCACTTCACCAGAGCTCTTTCGCAAGAGCTCTGTTGGTCTTCTGTTAAACACTTGTTCTTCTGTTGGAAGTCTTCAACAGAGCTATGTTGAGCTCGGTTGGTCTTCTGACTTGAACTTCTTCCGAATCTTCTGTCTGATCTCTGTTGGTCTTCTGACTTGAACTAGTTTCAATACTTTTACATAACAGATACTTGGGGCCAACAATCTCCCCCTAAGTATTGAAAATAAAAATTTACAATTGACAAGAGATTAAACAAAAGAACAGAGAACTTTTACCTCTGTCGAAGCCTTGCACTAATCTTTTGGAATATTACATTGAGATTTAAAAAACCAGTACATTTAAGCATAATTATCTCCCCTAAGAATTCTGTCGAATCTTCTGATTAGAGTGCGGAAGTTCAGCATCAGGTCAATCTGGTCGATGAAGAGTTTCTGCTGTTCTTCTGGACATTTGTTTCTTGGGAGATCTTGGATTATGTTCTTGAGGTATACTAGCGACTCACTTGAGTACTTGTGGGCTTCAGCTGCTCTGATGGCCTTCTACTACGGTTCCAGTTCTGTGATGGCCATAACCCTCAAGGTTTTCATTTGGTGGTGCAATCGATAGTTTCTCTACTTCAAACTATATGCCTAGCTGATAATCAATCTGTATTCTAAGATTGATGTGCTCTTGCATAGCGAATCTGACTTCTGGTAGTGCAGTTCTGGCCGGTGTGTATCTTTCTGAGAAGTTCAAGCAATATGCGTGGAGTAAGATCAGGTCATATGGATTCAGAAGGACGAGATCATTGTCATTGAAGATTTCATTTCTGCCTTCTGTTGATTCCACAGTATACTCATGGTATGTGACCCTGTCGTGTTGAAACTTCTTGTGCTTGATGTCCAGAATTCTGCGGATACCGAAGTTTATATTGATGGCTCTGTTCTGATTTGACTTGGTTTGGATGAACTTTAGCCTTGCATCAGAAATGGTGTTTATTCTGATTGGGTTGAGGTATGGGTTAATGGGTACGGCATTTACAGGGATGATGTCTCTATCAGCATATAGAAATGCAAATACCGTTTCTAAGGCAGGTTTTTCGGTATGAAAGGTAGAGGTTTCTGGGTTCTGTTCTGTTACTATCGGGTTTGGGTCATCATGGGTTTCTGCCATATGAGTGTCGATGTGAGCAGATTTCTGAGTAGCTTGAGGTTGGGCTCGACTTGTTTGTCCTTCAGCAGAGGATGGGTCTGTCCTCTCTGGTTCTATTGTTGGAGAAGTAGGAGGGGTATCTAGGCAGATGATCTCTGGTGGTTCTTGTGTTGACTCTTCTGTCGGTTTGATGACTTTGTCCTTGAACATGTAGTCAAATGCCACTTCAGTCATCTCTGTCATGATTTCCTCTGTTATCCCCTTTTCTCCTTTTGTAGTCTCTGCCTCAGTTGTTTCTGTGATTTTCCCTTTACCCTTGGCTTCTCTTTCTTTTTCAACCTCTTTCTCCTTCTCTGCCTCTTTCTTCCTCTCCCTCTCTTTCTCCTTCTCCTTCTCCTTCTCCCCCTTTTGTTGTTCTGAGGACTCACCCAGTTGATCGTCTGATTGACCTTCTTGAGCATCCTCAAAATCATCATCATCGCCAGAGGAATCAATTCGAGCTTCTGGTGAGGGCGGAACAACAAATCCTAGATCAGCTTTGTGTCTCTTGCTTGAAGGTTCTCCTGTAGGTGCTTCTTCTGCAGGTCTTTTCGATGTAGAGGTAGCCTGTAAAATAATATTAGTAAAATTTGAGGCTGCCTTCGTCATTACATCCTCTACCTCTGTTGCGACACTTCTGATTTCTTCTACTTGAACCGCAAAGTTGACCTTGTGTTTATCAAGAGATGTTTGCACATGTTGTTCTGTCGCCTTAGCTTTCATTACAAATTTTGATGAGATCGTCATCATTCGGCTAAGAATTGATTTTCTGAAGTCACCCATTTGTCCAACTGTCATGGGTAGGTCTTTTGGGTTAGGGCTGGAGATGTTGAGAGGAGTAGCAGATGAGGTGGTTGCTTCTGTTATGGATTCCTTAACAGAGTTGGTAATTATCTCTGTTAAGGTTCTGACGTTAGATTCTGAAAGAATAATCATGGGGATGGGAAGGGTTCTGTTCATCTGCGTTGTGTGGTTCTCTGTTACGAGTCGCTTTAGCTCGGCAAGATCTGTCGAAGTCTTTTTAACTTCCTCTGATCTGACTGATCTTAGGTCGGCTATCTCTGTTGTCAGCTTTCCAATCTCTTCTCCTCTGACCCGTTCAGACTCTGTTCTGAGTGCTTCAGCCTCGGCATATTTTCGAGTTATTTCAGCATGCTTGTTTGAGATGTTCAGCAGTTCTTCCCTAAGAGAAGCATTTTCCTTGCGAATCAGCTCCTCCTTTTGTTCATTGATAAGTTTATACTCGTTCAAAGAGTTGTTGATACTATCACAGAAGCTTTCGAACTCTGCTCTTGTGATAGTGTCAACAGGGTCTCCTTGGTTCCAACACATGGATCCAATTCTGCATCGAGTTCAGAGGCGCCTCCGTCAAGAGTTGTGTTGATGTTGGCTCTTGGAGGACTTCCACCTGATCCTTGATGTTCCCTTTGAGGGGAAACAACTACAGGTGTTCTGACCAAAGTTTCCTCTTCCAGCCCAGGTTCCGAAGAAGGAAATCTGGTGTGATGAGAAGCATTTGGATCAAGCAATGTCTTCCCTTGTTCTACTATGGTCTCCCATTGTCCCTAAGTCGGACAGATGCTACGTGAGATTACAAAGATCTCTGGTCTATTTTGTGTGGAGTCTAAATGAGCCACAGAGGCATCATCGTGTGGAGGTGACCTATTGATGTTCTGGGGCGAATGAACATCACTACCAAAGATAGTTTCCCCGGCTTCGTGCGTACCAGGGGCATGAAGAGGTGCCTCTGATGGTATAGGCTGGTTGGGGTTCGAGGTGTGCACCTCTGTTTCAATAATCCTTTGGTCTTGATCACCAGGATTAGATTGTGTGGAAGCACTAGGATTTTGGTTAAGGTTACCCTCAGATGTGCTATGTTGAGCATCTTTTTCTATTCTCACATTTTCCTCGGCTCCTATGGTTGTAGAACTCTCTGGATTCTCTCTGATGTTTCCTTCTTGCTCATCATTATCAGAAGAGATAGTTTCTCCCTCTGTGTTTCTTGTACTTCCTCATGGACAGCCTCTCTAGGAGATGCTCTGTCCTCTACTTCCTTTCTTCTAGAGGAAGACCCTACTTCGGGTACTCTTGCCTCTGGTCTGTTAACTTCCTCACCAATCTCCTCACTTAAGCTCTCCAAGGAAGGCTCAGATCCTAAGTATACTGGGGTTCTCACCTCAGGTTCTTGAGGTTGAGCAGCACTCTGATAGTTTTGGATAGAGATGTGGTCAGGGGCGATAAGGTCAAGCACTGTACCTGAAATTCTTCTTATGAAGGGGTATTCGCCAGAAGTGGTGGGGAGGAATTTTGACATCGTCCAAACAGGTGTTGAGCGACCCTGATGAGTTAGATCCAGTCTGTCGAAGGCTCTTCTGATCACCAGACTGATAAAGCATGGAAACTTGATCATCTTCAAGAACTTGTGGGATCCAACGAATCCTCCTCTTGCGATGGATGAGGTTTTTGTGTTTACAGCCGTAAGAAGATCGTTGTAGAGAATGCTGGCATAGTCAAAGTTTCGATTGAAGAACAATCCATACATGATTTGTAGGATTTCTGTTGTGGCTTGGTCTTGACTACCAGATTTGCTGGTAAGGGTTCTGTTTAACGTGGAGAACATGAAATTCCACATAGTGGGTAGATTCTGTCGCTTGAACTCTCCAATCCTATTCAGATCCTTGTTGTAACCCAGAAACTTCATGAAATCAAGAAGAACAGCTGTTTTTGGTGGTTTCTCATAGGCGTCTATTCCTAGCTGTCGTTTGGTTTTCATTCGGAAGATTCTTCTTAAGGTACTTGCTCTAATGCGGATTGTTCCCGCTCCTCCATTACTTGCGTTGACGCTCCCAACTATCCCGTCTTGTTCTTCGATGTAATGGCATGTGGTCCACCATTGTTGGACATAGATCGTTGGAAGGTGGTCATCAACCTCTGTTAGGGCTCTGAAGATGTCAGAGTTTCTAAAGAACTCAATGAAGACGTGATACAGGGGTAGATAGAGTCCTGGAGTGGGATCGAATCTGTAGTTGTTGTCAGCAAACTCGTATGGAAGAACAATGATATCATCGGTGGGTTCTATTCGGCTTGAATCAGTAGAGTTTTGGGGTTCCGCCATTGTTGCAGGTTTGGGTTTTCTTGAAGAACACCGAGGATTTAAATAAAAGAGGGAAAGGTGAAAGGTTTAGGAAGTTTAGAAAAGAAATGGGTCAAGGTTATGGATATTTATAGTCAGAACTTGTGGCTGGGTAATCGCCGTAAATACTGTAGGTACTCGAGTGACAGAAGGTGGAGTGGCCTGAATTAAGTATCGTGGGGACAGCTAGTGGTTTAGCTTTCAATTAGAGAGTTCCACGTGGATTTGTTCTGACCACTTTTGTGCAAGTAAACCGTCGCGGTTAGAGATGTGTGGGTGACAAGTGGTTGACGCTTAGAAATAACCCGCACCTCTGATGACGTTACCTCTGATGACGTGGCAAAAAAAACGACAGAGCTCTGATGGAGCTTTGCAAGTTTTTTTTGCCTCTGACGAGTGACCCTTTTTTTATTCTTTTTTTTAAGTATTCCTTTGGAGTTTCACCTTAACCCAAAACCATTTAAAATTCTGTATCTGATGAGGAAATGGTCAAAGAATGAGAACATAACTAACTTTAGAAATTTCATCAGAGGTCTGGTGAAAAAACAACAGAGGCTCTGGTGGAATGTCAGAGTTCTGACAGGTTCTTGACGTTATCAAAGGATTTTCATCAGAACAGATTTTCCCTCTTTTCTTCAAAAAGATTTGTCAATGAGGATCAAAAAGCAAAGTCAATTTGGATTTGGAAATATGAGTACTGACTTGCTCCCCCTAAAACTATGCTCAAAATCTTATAAACTCCCCCTTAAAATATGAGCAATTTTTTTTTTCAAACAAACTTTTTGAAAGAGTATGCTTGACAGAGTTCTGGTGAAAGACAGAGACTCTGTTGAACTATCCTTCCTAACCTTTTTAACAGAGCTCTGTTGGAACAACAGAGGCTCTGTTGAGTTTTGAATAGAATTAAGAGGACATGTTCAACATACCCAGTTTGCTGATTAAGAAGTTAAATCTCCTTTCATCAAGTGCTTTTGTGAACAGGTCAGCAAGCTGGAGGTCAGTTGAAACAAAGTACATTTCAATAGTTCCTTTTTCAACATGATCCTTTATGAAGTGGTACCTTATGTCGATGTGCTTAGTTTTCGAGTGTTGAACTGGATTGGCTGTTATGGCAATGGCACTCTTGGAGTCGCATAGAATAGGAATTTTACCATACTCCAAGCCATAATCTTTGAGTTGTGTTTTCATCCATATCACTTGAGAACAACAACTAGCAGCAGCAACATATTCTGCTTCTGCTGTAGAGGTTGAAACACAGTTCTGTTTCTTGGATGTCCAACTCACCAACTTTTCTCCAAGCAGTTGACAGCTACCAGAAGTACTCTTTCTGTCATTCTTGCATCCTCCATAGTCTGAATCTGTATATGCTACAAGCTCGAAACCAGAGTTAAGAGGATACCAGAGACCCAAAAATTGAGTCCCTTTCAGATATTAAAAGATACGCTTGACAGCTATTAAATGAGTTTCTGTAGGATTTGCTTGAAATCTGGCACAGAGACAGGTTGCAAACATTATATCAGGTCTGCTGGCAGTTAAGTACAGAAGTGACCCTATCATGCCTCTGTAGTACTTGACATTTGTTGGTTCACCATTAAGATCAGAGTCAAGCTTAACTCCAGTGGCAATAGGAGTTTTCATTGGTTTTGAATCATTGAGCTTATACTTTTTCAACATATCAGAGATGTACTTAGACTGACTTATGAAAGTCCCTCTGTCTGATTGTTTAACTTGTAAACCAAGGAAGAAAGAAAGTTCTCCCATCATGCTCATTTTGAATTCGCTTTTCATTAAACTTTCAAACTTATCACTGTACTCCTGTCTTGTAGACCCAAAGATAATATCATCAACATATATTTGTACCAGAAGTATGTCATTCTTATACCTTCTAAAGAATAGAGTTTTATCGACAGTACCTTTCTCGAAGTGATTGACCAACAGAAATTTGGACAAAGTTTCATACCAGGCTCTGGGAGCTTGCTTAAGGCCGTACAGAGCTTTGTCTAACTTGTAAACGTGGTCTGGAAACTCTGAACATTCAAAACCAGGTGGTTGCTGGACATAAACTTCTTCTTGCAGTTTGCCATTCAGAAAGGCAGACTTGACATCCATTTGGTAGACCTTAAAACCCTTATGAGCAGCATAGGCTAGGAAGATTCTGATGGTTTCTAGCCTAGCCACAGGTGCAAAGGTTTCGTCATAGTCAATACCTTCTTCCTGTCTGTATCCCTTTGCAACCAGACGGGCTTTGTTTCTGATGATAATCCCATCTTCATCCTTTTTGTTTCTAAACACCCATTTGGTTCCAATGGCCGCTTTGCCTTTTGGGAGTGGAACCAAGGACCAAAATTTATTTCTTTCGAATTCCAGAAGCTCTTCTTGCATAGCTTCGATCCAATTTGGGTCCTCTAGGGCTTCAGAAATTTTCTTCGGCTCAATCATGCTTAAGAAATTTACAAAGAAGGCTTCATTGATTGTGGCCGATCTTGTCTTCACACCATCTTCAGCAGCACCAATGATAAGATGATGAGGATGATCCTTTGTCCATCGTGTCATGGGAGCATGGACAACAAGCGGGGTTTGTGCTTCTGATGGAAAAAGATGAACTTCAGCATCAAAGCTCTGTTGATTGGGACCGGGGATCTGTGGCACACGACTTTGGAGAGTGGCCTCATTGCTCTGAGAGTCATTAACAGGGCTCTGTGAAGGTGAGCTTTCAAACAAGGAGTCTTTGCCAATATTAGTTAGCAAAGGTGATGATGGCTCTTGTTCAGGTCCTCTCTCGTTCTGATGTGGTTCCTCATTTCTCTGTATCACTCCTGTAGACAGAGAAGTAGATGGTGAAATATTAGAGGGACCAGTAAGAGATGTACCTGTCAGATTCTGTTCTGTTGAGTTCTGAGCTTGATCTCCTCTGTTGATGTTATCAGAGGAATCATCATCATTGAAGAAATCGTTGAACATGAGATTGATATCTTCTTCCCTTGTCTTTGAAGAACTTGTCTTTTTCTGTTCTGTCTGTGTCCCCTCTGTTGATTTACGATCAGAGGAGCTCGATGTGCTTTCATCAAAGGACACGTTTACACTTTCTTGAATGACCCAACATCTGGAGTTGTAGACTCTGTAGGCTTTAGAGGTTAAGGAATAACCAATAAAGATTCCTTCGTCTGCTTTCTTATCAAACTTTCCCAGCTGATCTCTGTCATTCAATATGTAGCACTTGCAACCGAAAACATGAAAGAATTTCACGTTTGGTCTTCTATTGTTGATGAGTTCATAAGGAGTCTTCTTAAATCTCTTTACTATCACAGCTCTGTTTTGGGTAAAACAGGCTGTTGAGACTGCTTTTGCCCAGAGGTTTATTGGAAGGACAGAGCTAGCCAACATGGTTCTGGCGGCTTCTACCATCGTTCTGTTCTTTCTTTCCACAACTCCATTCTGTTGTGGAGTTCTTGCAGCTGAAAAGTTATGGGAAATACCTTCCTCTGATAGGTAGGTATCAATTTTGGTATTCTTGAATTCTGTCCCATTATCACTTCTCAACTTTTGCATTTTTAATCCTAACAGAACCTGTATCCTTCTCAACAAACTTATCAAAATTCCTGGGACATCAGATTTTACTCTGATGAACTCAATCCAAGTATATCTAGAATATTCATCAATTAAAACAAGGATAAACTTCTTGCCCAACAGACTTTGCACAGAGATTGGACCACAGAGATCCACGTGAAGCATATGCAAAGGTCTGGGACTACTATGATCACTCTTTGTTGTATGTGAAGATCTTTTCATCTTACCCAGTTCACAAGCAGAACAGAGATGGTCTTTGTCAAACTTCAGAGAAGGAAGTCCTTTTACTAACTTCAGTTTCACGAGCTTGTCAAGGTTTTGAAAGTTCAAATGGGCAAATATTTTATGCCAGAGCCAGGCATCTTCATTTTTCAAAGACACTAAACAGAGTTTCTCTATTGTAGAGTTTTGGTTTGGTTTAAAATTCATTTTGTAAAGATTGCCTTTTCTGTCAGCTCTTAAAAGTTCTTGACCAGACTCGGAAAGTAACAAGGAACAATATTTCTTCCTGAAATTGACATCAAATCCGTGATCACAGAGTTGACTTATACTGAGAATATTATGATTTAATCCTTCAACATAAGCAACTTCAGAGACTGAAACACCACCATTTACTAATGTACCATAACCTTTAATCTGTCCGCCATTGTCTCCTCCGAAGGTTACTGCACTTCCCATCTTGTTCTTAAAAGAAGTTAACAGCTCCTTATTCCCCGTCATGTGCCTGGAGCATCCAGAATCCAAGTACCAGATCTGCACATGAGGTTTTTGCAAGACAGATTAGTTCCTTTTAGGTACCCATTGCATAATGGGTCCTTTCCTGTTAGGCTTAGGTGGGTTGACAGACTTTCCTTTGGGCTTTCCATACTGTGATGGTGTGCCAGAGGTTTTCCTCTGTGTATTCTGAACAGTCGTGGGATTTTTCTTTTGAACGTACTGATTCAGAACACAGTGGGGACCATTCAGATGATTTTGCAATTTTAGTAACAGTTGAATACAATTGCAGTTGATGGAACATGACTGATGCACATTGTTTTTATTCAAAAACTGTTTGAATGGAGCTTGATTCTAAAAGTGTTTAGGACTGGATGTTTTTGCATACAATCTGTCCTGGTTCTGTTTCTTAAAACTGTTATTCCTAGAAACAGACTCTGTTGACACGAAGCTCTTTGGAATAGATTCATTTGGCCAGAAAGGATTTCTTCTTTGATTTACACCAGAATTTGGAATAGATCTGTTGTTTGCTATCCATTTTCCCTTCTGTTCTGGTGTGAATTTTACTGGTTTGAAAGCAAGAGGAACATTTGGGTTTACAAAAACACTTTTGTTTTTCTCTCTCTTCTCCACTTCTACTGCATTAGAAGCAAGAATCTTAAAACCTTTGTTGTTAAACTCAGTTACCGGTATAAACCTTGATTGTTTCTTGAAGAAAGAAACATCATCTTTTAGATCCGTAGATTCTATCGGTATCTGCTTTAACTTGTGTAAAATTTTCTTTTGACCACAAAAAATCTGTTCATCTACTTCAGAGTCAGAGTCACTGTCAGAGCCTAGAAAGTCTCTAGTGGCTATGTCGGAGGTTTTTGTTTCAATGGGTATGACAGAGATATTTGTTTCGGCAGTTCTGAACCTTCTCAACTTTGGCTTTAAAGAATCTGAAACAGCATTTTCCTCGATAACTTTCAACAAATCTTCCTCAAAAGATATTCTTATGGATTCAGGAGTAGGAGAGAAGACCGGGGCTTCTGGATTGAGTTTGCTCTGTGGGATTTCAACAGAGGACTCAGTCATAGAAGTAACAGACTTCTGTCCTTTGAATGAGCTGAAGTTAAAAATCTCTTTTGTATCCAAGTCCTTGACAGAGTTAGGAAGTATGATTCTAGCTCTTCCTTGATCAAGAATAAACTCAGAGGATGGTTTTAAAACCTTTTCATGATCAGAGGAATCATAGCTGACGTTCCTAAAGTCAAGATTTCTTGGTTTTGAGAAAGCATCTGAAGTTTTGGTTCTTTTGAAAACAGCATTACCAGATATCACGTCCTCTTGGATTTTCCCAACACAAAAGGCAGAGGACAGAGATGTCTTCTTCCTTTCGTCATAGGGAGCAAGGTCAGAGAAACCAAGACCTTGCGTATCCATCTGTGAATTTATCTTGATGTGCACATCTTGTGCATCCTGGTATTTTTTAATCTGAATTTCTTTTCTCTGTAGGGATTGATGTAGAATTTCCCTTTCTCTTTGAAAATAGTCAGTTAGAGCAACAAAGTTAAGTCTCTCTGTTTCAGACTTTTTCAATTTTTCAGACTTATGTTTCAAAACATTTTCATATTCGTTAATTTTGTCAGAAAACAGGCTCTCTTTCTTCTTTTGCAAGATTTCTAGCTCAAATTTTTCTTTGAAGATTTCTTCCTTTTCTTGTTCCAAGAGAGTTTTCTCTCTCTTGTAAAAGGACAGATCCTTCTGAGCTAGCTTTCTTAGCTCTTTTTCTTCAGAAAGTTTTTGTTTAAGAAGTTGAAATTTCTCATTCAGCATAGAAACATGCATTTCTAATTCTGAGTCAGATTTGGATTCAGATGAACATACCTTGGCACTGGGTCTGGTGGTCTCCAGCGCTCTGTCGTCAGACTCTGTCGTAGTAAGAGCAAATGCATGAGCGAGATCTTCTTCTTCTGTTGTTCCCTTCGTTATCTCTGGTTCTCCAGTCATCCAGTCAACAGCTTCTTCTAAACTTTCATCATCCACAGCAACTCCACAAAAGTTGGCTTGTTCTGGTTCATCATCAGAGGATGAATCAGAAACCCAGTTCTCCATTTCAGCAACATAGCTTCTTTCTCTATAGTTGTACTTGTATTTGTTCTTGTAGTAGTCCTGGTCTTTTACCAGTTTGCCTCTACAATTAACAGAGAAGTGCCCAGGTTTGCCACATCTGAAGCAACGTCCATCATTCTGATTGATGGGTTGAGCAGCATCGGCCTTCTGTTGTGCTGGTGGATTTTCTCTTCTGTTTTGTGGAGGTTGTCTTTGTTCTGTGGTAACTCTGTTGTTACTTTGTTCTGGTGCAGCGTATTCTCTTCTGTCTTCTTTTCTCTCATATCTACCTCTTCTGTCAAACTTATTGCCAAATCTCTTGTTAAATTGTTGAGTTATTAGAGCAAGAGATTGAGCAAAAGCTTGAATGTCATCATCCTCTTATGAGCTTTCCTCTGTATCACTCTCTGCAACTAAACTTTTCTTTCCTTTCTTTTTAACGAACTTATCTTTCTTTTTCTCTTTGTTTGAACTCTCTCTGTTGGACTTTTCTGATGTGGTTTTCTTAGAATCAGAAACTAAAGCGATTGGGCCTGCAATGGTGGATTTGCCTTTTTGCTTGACAACATCCTTCTCTTGTGCGGCCAAAGTGCCATACACATCTGTTAGAGACCATACATCTAAGTCCTGGTTGGCTTGTAAAGACATGGACAGATTTAACCATTCATCATTCAAACTTTTAAAAAACAGAACATTGTTATCTTCCTTCGACCTAACAACCCCACATTTTTTGCATTTGTTGATCAACACATTAAATCTGTTGTAGGTTTGTTGTACGGTTTCCTCAGGAAGTGCCTTGAAATCGTTGTATTCATTTATACATTGGGTCCTTCTGTTCTTTTGGGTCTTGATACCACCCTCAAGTTGGTTAAGAAGTTGATCCCAGATTTCCTTAGCAGTAACACATGAATCTAGTTCTTGAAATATTTCGTTTGGAATGGCCATTATCAGTAGTCTAACTGCTTTAAGATCATTTTCCATTTTTAGATTTTCCTCATCAGTAAAACCTGTGGTTTTAATCTCATAATGAGCTGGAATCTCAGCAGTAGTTCCTGTTGCGGGTACACGAGGAACAAAAACCATGGGTTGGTATGGTCCGTCCGTGACAGATCGCATTAAGTCTTTATCCATACCATCGAAAAAGTTAACCATCCTGATCTTCCACTGAGCATATTCATCTCTCAGAAGAGTAGGAGGTTTTGTTAAAGAACCAGCAGTATAGATAGCATTTATACCGTTGTTCGCCATTTTGAGAAAGACAGAGTATAGTTGTTAAAAAGAGTTTCAACTCGAAGATGAGTTTTAAACAGTAACTAATGGAACAGTAACTTCTAAGAGAAACGTTTAAACTAAGCTAGAAAGCTTTAAACACAGTTATATGAGCTATGAAAGCTTGTTTAGACTAGGAAGCAGTAAAAACAGAGTATGTAATGAAGCTTTTAAAGGCACACAAACACAATCAACAACAATGAGTCAACCTTGGTAGATTGGATCGTTTGGTTTAAGAAAACCAAAGGAGCTCTGATACCAATTGTAGGTTCCTAGATTCACGTTGTATCATATTACTGGTAGTGAAATAGACAGCGGAAGCATATTAAATAAAGCCATTAAAATAAGTGATTGTGTAAACCATAAATGAACTATGAGAATCAAATATTGAACAGTAAAAATGATAACAGGATCAGATATAAAAGCTGCTCATATATTGATAATGAATCACACCAAGAACATGTTCGAGTGTGTTCGAAAATCTCATAGGACAACAATATCGTACGGAGGTAGTGCTCGGGATTGGTGCAGTGTGTGTTTAAACAATTGTGGAAAAACTACTCTTCCCAAAGCTTACAATTGTTTGTTCCACTACCTCTCTATTTATAGCCCTGGAAAAGTGAAGGCAGTGTACTATCGTACCCTAGAATGACACGTGGAAAGTGTGTCTCCTATTTTTAGGGCATACGTGGAAAGTATGGACACTTGTCTAACACTTGGGATTTCCTACGAGACTTAGGCTGACAGAGGTCTTCACTTCACCAGAGCTCTTTCGCAAGAGGTCTGTTGGTCTTCTGTTAAACACCTGTTCTTCTGTTGGAAGTCTTCGACAGAGCTATGTTGAGCTCTATTGGTCTTCTGACTTGAACTTCTTCCGAATCTTCTGTCTGATCTCTGTTGGTCTTCTGACTTGAACTATTTTCAATACTTTTACATAACAGATACTTGGGGCCAACAACATCTGCTATCCCGTCTCATTTGTTGGGATGGGGTATTGAAGAGGACTCCGTGGACCCAGCGAAGCAATTGCACGACCCCCTCATCCACTCATCCGTCTCTCAAAAGACGGATGTTTCAGTACATCACGGGGATATAGCACAACTTCCATCGGCCTCTCACTCGGAGAGTGCTGGTGTTGAAACAAGCGCCCCGCAGCCCCCGGTCGCGACTTCTTTTCGTGCACAATCGAGTCTAGAGCCATTTGCTAATGAAAATCCTTTGGCTAGGACATAAGAGGAGCAACACCAAGTCGAGAATCTTCGTGACTCGACCGGAACCACCGTAGTGTCTTCACCTCTAGGTGGAACACAAGGATCAGAGGGAAATCCTACCACAACTACTGATATGCCAACTGTGAACGTAGGTGGCTCTACCCCTGCGGTAGATGCCTCAACGGGTAATCTAAGTGAACCCGAAGTTACTCACCCAGACTTTGTGTCACCAGGGTCCCTAGACAGCAACCTTAAGGCTGTCCGCGAGGCAATGGAGCAAACTATGCAGCAACATGTAGCCGCTGAACTTGCCAAAGTTATGCGCGCAATTAAGGGCAAAGACAAGGTCCTCGAAGCTGAATCCGCACCTGTACCTCCACCAATCTCAACTCAACCTATCTATTCGGTGGACACTCTAAAGAAGATGCTACTGGCCCAACTGCTCCAAGAATCAGAAACAAACGCCTCCACCGAAGCAGACCTGATCACCGTTCTGAAATCACAGGTCACTGCTCCGTCATCATCCATTACCACTCGCCCGGATAACATTGACTCGACTCTCAAGGACTACAACCAAGCACTCACTTTGTTGTCCGAGAGGGTCCGCTCACTCGAAGATACATGTAAGTGTCAAGCAGGTGGTCGAAGCGGAAACACGATGACCAGGATGATCCTGATCACCGTGAGGGGGAGAAACAACAACGTCTAACTGAGACCGCTGCCCCGATCCAGTCTGAAACTCCAATTGTGGTTCAACAGGAACCCCCAACTGCGGCAACTACAACAGAAGAACCTGAAGCCAAGTTGCCATTAGCCGACATGGTAATAGATATGGAGATATCAGACGACGAAGACCCAACGGTTGAAAAGCCTGAGGGTTCAACACAAGGATTGATCGTCTTTGAATCATCAGACAGACATCTACTGGATATGATAGATCCAGACTCTGAACCCAACCCGGAGACCGAAGATGCATGGTGACAAAAAGCCGCCAGTGCCGTAAATCTCCAGGTAAATTTGGTATTCCCTACTGATGAAGACGACAACATCGATTATGATCAGTTCCTGCTCCAGAATTTTTATGGTACTTCTCCCGTTCACTATGCTCAACCCACTGGAACTTCAACAAGACCTGAACCTACTTGTGCCAACATTCCGACAACTCCTCTGCAAACGACAGCTTCTGATCTTCCTCCCCCCCTTCAGCAACAAATCCGTTGGGAGAAGATCATGGTACTTATCCCTCATCTGGAGGAATCTTTGAAGAAGCTGTTCGTCCACAAGCTTCACCCGATTGAGCCGACCTTTTGCCTTGGTATTTACAACCTCAACCCCGAATACCAATGGCGTTATATCAGCGCAATGCAGCGGTGTCTTCCAGTCAGCCAAGTCAGAACCAAGCATAAAATCACAGAGGTACTTAACATCCATTCACGCCGCATCATGAGAATCGTCTATCCAGTCTTCACTGTTCGCCGCGAAGATGGTAATGAATGGAAATTCTCTGAAGCCGACTTCCAACACCTTCGACCATTCGACTTCCTGGCTATTCTGAAAGACCTTCGTACAAGAACCATCCGACCGCTTGAAATTACAAAGGCGCTCAAAGCTGTTCGTCGATACCTGGTCTGTACCATTATGATGTCATGTCTAACGGACTTTCAAATGGCTGTCGAGAACAGGGCGAAGAAAGTCAATCTGATAAAGCCGAATCTGAAAGCTCCTGAAGAATATGTATCCCGAGAACGCTATGCTTCTAGAACCAGAATTTGGGGTCGTCTTCATTAATGAACAAAAAGAGAAAAGATTTATGCGGTTCAGTCAGGTAGAAAGATTCTGCGACGGCACACTCCTCAAAGTTCGAGATGCTCTTCGAAAGATCATTACACACGAGTCTGAAAATCCAAGGTACTCATATGTTCCGAATCCGAATGAAATAACTGCTCGAAATGCCTTGGAATTGGTTGAAGATCGCATCGACTACCGCCGTGCTATCAGATGGTTCGAGATTAACTTTGTGCTTCATAAAAGATATGTCTACAACTGGCGAGAGCTAGAGCGCGAACTTCAAATCAAAGGGGGAGATTGTTAGGGTCAATTTAATGTTGATTTAAAGTTCAAGGGTGTAATTTGTATTTCCTTATTTTGAGCCTATTAGTGAACGGGCCGTGGGCTTGTTAACCACGGGCCCGCATATATAATGTTCTTCTAGCTTGGAAAAACAAGTCAGTTGTGTCATTTGCTTTCCTACTCGTATTGTAAACACTCTGATTGAAAGCATAATACAGGGATGACCAGTTGAAATCATTGTTCTTATTTGTTTACATTACTGGTTTCATAATCGTTGCACGGATCTGGATTTAACAGCACGCCTGATATGATTGGGGTGATCTTGGAGGTACCATGGTCTATGTCACAGAGAATGACATCGACCATTTTCTTTGGGTCTTTAGGTGAAGGAACCTGAGCTCGTCTAGCAGTATACCAGAACTGAGCGAGAAGAGAACGATGAGCAGGGGGTGCAATGGTGAGAGCATTTGAAATGGGGCAAGTTTTAAGAAAGTTCACAGCATCATCAAGATGTGTGACAGGTTTCTTTTCAGGGAAGTCGAAGAGAGCATAAGGATTATTGTGTTGAAAGATAACTTTCTTGAGTTCGAACTTAACCTGAGGAGCTTTAATGAATTCAGTGACCTCACCAGCAATGGAGGTCTTATCAACGGGAGATTCAGTAGAAGATGCCATTTCTGTTTAGCACATATAAACATGAAGAAGATGAACAAAAACAATCTTAAAAGTATTTGAATTTTGTCCATTTCATTCAGACAGAAGATGTCTTAATGAAGATTAGGGTTTTTCTTGTTTTGAAAAAGAAATACAAAACATGGAGAGTATGTGTTTTCCAGTTTCTATTTGAAGAAGAGATTCTGGAAAAACATATGAAGAACAAGTTTAAGATTTTTGTTTCAAACTTGAAGAACAACCATGAAGGTTGTGATCATAAAATCATGAAAAGAAAATGATTTTATTTTAAAAAGGTTTATTTTGTTTGATTTGTTCAATATGAAAAGAAAATGATTTTATTCTTGTTCAATAACAAGAATAAGATCAAAAACAAGTTAATAAAAGGTAAATAGTAAGAATATTAACCTTGATTGAAGAAGAAGATGAACAGTTTCTGGAAACAAGAGTTCAAGATGCAACAGTAATTCTTTTCTTGTAGAAGAAGTTGTTCGTGTAAAGGAAAAATATAAGCTCGAATGAGTTTATATAGTGAGAAGTAGAGAGAGAAAAACTATGAGCGGGAAAAGTTTTTCATGATGACACGGACACGTGTTTGCATTTGATTGGATGGGAGAACGAAACGTGCAAACGTGTGTCAGAAAAAGAACGTGCCAGGGTTTATCTGTTAGGATGACGTCATAACCGTCCTTTCATATTTTAGGATGTCTCTGAGGTTTTTAAGAGCTCAGGGACATTTTTGAAAATATGAAGCACTGAATAGAAATATAAGTGTTAGTTTTAGAAATTTCAAAGTATCGCTGATAAGGAAGAGATATTCAGCGACGCAATTTGTTTTGAAATCTTGCATTCATTTACGAACGTCAGCAAGTGAAGAGATAACATACCTTGATTATCAGCGAATCAATTTTGTTCAGAGAGAATATGAAAGAATGGGTTATATAAGTTGGTTTTATCCTATTGATGATCAAATGCGAACCGCTAAAGATTTTATTCTTCTAAGTTCAGCATTCCAAGCTCGCTGATGAGAGAGTTAAATCTTGTCTCATCAAGAGGTTTGGTGAACAGATCAGCTAACTGAAAGTCAGTTGGGATAAAGTGAAGTTCTATATCACCATTCATCACGTGATCTCTGATAAAATGATACCTGATTTCGTTGTGTTTAGTCTTTGAGTGTAGCACTGGATTGTTGGCTATAGCGATGGCACTAGTGCTGTCGCAATAGATTGGAATTTTTGATAGCTGAAGGTCATAGTCCAGTAGTTGATTTCTCATCCACAAGACTTGAGAGCAACAGCTTCCAGCATCTGCATACTCAGCTTCAGCGGTTGAGGTGGATACTGAGTTTTGCTTTTTACTTGTCCAACTCACCAGCTTTCCACCTAGGAGCTGACATCCTCCTGTGGTGTTTTTCCTATCCATCTTGCAACCTGCAAAATCACTATCTGAATAGGCGATTAGATCAAACCCTGAGTCTTTGGGATACCAAAGACCTAGGTTAGGAGTACCCTTAAGGTAACGAAAGATTCGCTTTACAGCAATCATATGAGATTCCTTAGGTTCAGCTTGATATCGTGCACACAAACAGGTTGCGTACATAATATCAGGTCGGCTAGCTGTAAGATACAGGAGAGAGCCGATCATCCCACGGTACGTCGTGACATTAACAGGTATTCCAGAAGAATCCTTGTTTAGTGTCAGCGGTGGTGCCATAGGGGTTTTCATAGCTGAACTCTAAGTTAAATCAAATTTCTTCAGCATATCTTTAACATACTTTCCCTGATTAATGAAAGTTCCCTTTTCATTTTCTTTATCTGAAGACCAAGGAAATATGTTAGCTCACCCATCATACTCATTTTATACTCTGTTTTCATCCTTTCAGAGAAACGAGTACAAAGGTCAGGGTTAGTAGAACCAAATATAATATCATCGACATATGTTTGAACAAGAATAATATGACCTTTTACTTTCCTGAAAAATAGAGTCTTATCGATTTTACCACGCTCAAATTTTTCAATATGGAGATAAGTAGAGAGAGTGTCATACCATGCACGAGGAGCTTGCTTTAAGCCATAAAGTGCCTTATCCAGTTTATAAACATAACCTGGATGCTTAGGATCTGAGAATCCTGGAGGTTGTTCCACGTAGACTTCTTCATTCAGCTTTTCATTAAGGAACGCTGACTTAACATCCACTTGATAAACTTTGAAGTCTTTGTGTACAGCGTGTGCTAAGAAAAGACGAATAGCTTCTAGTCTTGCCACTGGGGCAAAGCTTTCATCGTAATCTATATCTTCCTCTTGTATGTATCCATGAGCAACAAGATGAGCCTTGTTGCGGGTTACAGTTCCATGTTCATCCAACTTGTTTCGATAGACCCATTTAGTGCCTATCACTGACTTGTCGGATGGACGAGGAACAATCTTCCAAACTTTGTTTCTTTCAAATTCAGCCAGCTCTTCTTGCATAGCGCTGACCCAGTTTAGATCTTTGAGGGCATCATCTGTTTTCTTTGGTTCAATCAGAGAAATAAAGTTAACAAATAAGCAAATGTTACCTGCACTTCG
This sequence comes from Saussurea involucrata, assembly GCA_033807775.1. NCBI lineage: Eukaryota > Viridiplantae > Streptophyta > Magnoliopsida > Asterales > Asteraceae > Saussurea > Saussurea involucrata. Next base: position 68,546,525 of record CM066312.1, on the reverse strand, counting down.
TCGAGTCTGAACACCACCATTTGGATCACCAAGAATCTGATCAATAGGGTGATTGATAGTCCATCGCTAAGCAGGAGCATAAGTTGCTGACTCAACCTGAACTGAAGGGGCTGAAGATGAGGCTTTAGCAACTTCTGGTATATCAGCTAAGAGAGGAATATGTGCAGATGTCATTTCATTCACTGATTGCTGAGAAGTAGATGGTATGTCTGAGACATTTGGTTCAGAAGTAGGCATAGTGTTTAGAGGAATAGCTGAGACCCATGATGTTTCAGCTTCACTAGTCTGCATGTTTGGGATGATAGTAGGACCATCATCTTCAATGGTATGAGTATGAGGAGTGGGAACGTCCTCTGAATCACCAAGATGAGAGAACATCCAATGATTCAGTTCTTCAGTATCAGCAGAAGGTTTAGAGTTCGCTGAGCGGGATTCGTCAAAGGTGACGTGGATAGTTTCTTCGACAGTCTGTCTTCTTCGATTGAAGACTCTGAAGGCTTTGGAGATAGAAGAATATCCAAGAAAGATTCCATCATCAGCCTTAGGATCAAACTTTCCAAGGGCATCTCTGTTGTTCAGTATGAAACACTGACATCCAAAGATGTGAAGAAATCTAATTGAAGGCTTTCTCCCATGAAAGAGTTCATAGGCTGTCTTCTTGAATCTTTTGACAATCAGCGACCTGTTTTGCGTAAAACAAGCAGTGTTGACAGCTTCTACCCAAAATTGAGTAGGCAGGTGAGAATCGTTGAGCATTGAACGTGCAGCTTCGATGATAGTTCGATTTCTTCTTTCAGCGACTCCATTTTGTTGCGGTGTTCTCACTGAAGAAAAGTTGTGAGAAATATCCTTACTTTCAAAGAAGGAATCAAGAGAACTGTTTTTGAATTCAGTTCCATGATCACTCCTTATTGAGCGAACGGTCATGTTGTTCAGGACTTCCATTTTCCTGACAAAGGTGATGAGTTCTTCAGGGGTGTCACTCTTAGAACGGAGAAACATTAGCCATATATAGCGAGAGAATTCATCAACTATGACCAATGTATATTTCTTTCCAGCGATGGATTGTTTGTTAACAGGGCCAAAAAATCCATATGGAGAAGTTGTAGAGGAGATGACACTGAGGAAACTTGCTTAGTCTTGAAGCTTGCTTTGGTCTGTTTTCCTTTCACACACGCTGAACATAAGGACTCTTTAGCGTATGAGTGCTGAGGTAGACCGGTGACTAACTCTTTAGAAGAAAGAGTGTTCAGTGTCTTGAAGTTGAGATGAGAGAGCCTCTTATGCCATAACCAGTTGACATCAGATGAGGCTTTTGAGAAGAAACAAGAGTTCTCAGTGGTTGTAGATTCCATGTTTATAACGTAAACATTTTCTAAACGATAACCGCTGAGAGCTATCTTCTCCTTTTTGTCAGTGACAAAGCAGGATTTCTTAGTGAAGATCACTTTGTTAACCTTGTCAGATAGCTGACTTATGCTTAGAAGATTATGCTTCAGTCCTTCAACATATGCAACTCTTCCGAAGGTTGTCGTACCATTAGAGAGTACACCGAAACCTCGGGTATAGCCTTTTCCATTTCCACCGAAAGTCATAGAGGGACCCTTCTCTTCCTTATACTCAGTGAGCGGGTTCTTCTTTCCAGTCATGTGTCTAGAGCATCTACTATCGAGCTACCAGATACCCTTCTTAACCTGCAAACAAAGGAAGATTAGTTTGACTTGGGTACCCATTTCATCATGTGTACACACTTGTCAGTGGGGGTAGAAGAGGTGGAAGGTTTAGCAGTCTTCGCAGCATTTGAAGATTTAGCTTTGTCAGTTTTCACTTTGGTTAATTTCTTAACCTCAGTAGTCTTCTTTGCCTTGGGGCATTAACTTCACCTTAGCTGTCTTTTCAGCTTTGGTGGATGTGGGGCACTTACTAGCAACATGATTTGTAAGTCCACAGTGATATCATTTTCTATAGCTAAAGGTAGCTTTAGGACCATTTGCATGCTTACTCGTTAATTTTGAATGAGCAGGGCCAGCACCAAGTATACCTTTGGCATTGGAAATGGGAGGAACGATCAGTTCTTCAGATTTCTTACCAATAATATCCACTTTAAGTCTAGGAGTAGATCGCTGAATAAATCCAGAGATCTTATTCTTAGAAGTAGAGGGATAAGTCACTGAAGCTTTAGAAGCATTCAGCTTAGGTACAAAGGTACCTTTATGAGGATTTTGGTTAAAGCAATTCCTTTACCTTTGTCTATAAAGACTAAGGTAGGTTTTTCCTCAGGGATTGGAATTTTTGAAGAGGAACGCTGAGAGGATGAAGTGTCAGGGATAGAGGAGACAAACATTCCAAACTTAAGCATGGAATTATCAGTGGTTGGTTTTTCAATGTCAGCTTTATAACCAAGACCACGTTTGTCATTCAGAGGAATCTGAGACTTAATTATCTCAGTGATCATTGTTGAGGATTTACACCATCCTTCAACAGTAGCTTTTTCAGCTTTCAATGTAGCGATAGCTTCTTCGCGTTTAATTTTGACTAGCTGATTTATATGAACTTGATCTCTTAAATCTTCTTCAATTTTAGAAAGCTTTTCTATTTGAAGGTGACAGTTTTTAAGTTGTTCAGCGAAATCAATGTTTTGATTTTCAACAACAGTTTTGCCATTCATAGCTTCATATAAACTTATAGTCAGGAGATCGATCTTTCGAAGACTATCAGCTTCATCAATATCTGAAATATTGGTAAAGAAAGAAGGTGATACCTTAGTAGCAGAGACTGAAGTAGAGGGAATGTCAGACTTTTCTTCCTCATCTTCGATTTTGGCCATGAGACAGAGATTGGCTTCATCATCATCTTCAGAGTCAGATGATTCTTCTTCATCAGAAGCAGCCCAATCATAGTCAGCCATCAGGCCTTTGCCTTTCTTCTTAAAGCCTTTCAGCTTTGCATACCTTTCTTTCAGCTTGGTGTACTTTTCATCTCTAGACCTGGGGTTAGAAAATTTCTTGGAGAAAGCTGAGTTTCTAAAAACATTCTTTGACCTGCATTCGCTAGCAAAGTGTCCTATCTTTTCACAGTTAAAGCAAGTAGCAGTAGCCTTATCAACAAGGGTTGATGATCTTGGCTTGTCAGTAATAGCAAGAGGTTTGTTATTTCTGAAATTTTTCTTTTTGGCGAATCTCCTGAACTTATTAGAGAGGAAAGCCATAGATTCATCAAGATCTGAAGAGTCAGGATCTGATGAGCATTCAGAGTTAGTCTCCAACTCAGTGATAGTGATAGTAGATCGCTGAGTGGTAGGTGACTCTAAGATTAAAGCAACAGGGGTGCTTTGGGAATCTTTTACAAGATTCTTCTTAAGATGACTCGATTGCTCATGATTAACCATCGTGCCATATAAGGTAGAAAGAGTCATAGATTTAAGATCTTTTGACAGCTTGAGACACATTGAATAACTGTCCCAGCTTTTAGGTAAACATTCTAGGAACTTTGTCAGAAGTTCAAAGTTAGAATATTCCTTACCAACGGTTTTCAGATCTATTATTAAACAGTTAAAACGTTGATGTACTTCAGAGAGAGATTCATTCTTACCACAAATGAAGCTTTCGTACTGTCTTACCAGGTTGATCTTTCGTGAGTCCTGGACTTCAGAAGTACATTCATATTGAACACAGATTGTGTCCCACATGGCTTTGGAGGTTTTCAGATTCATGATGGAATGGTAGACTTCGTCAGGAAGAGCCATGGAAAGAATGGATCTGGCTTTGGTGTCGATAGCCACTTTCTTCATGTCTTCATCAGTCCACATATGAATTTCCTTGGGAATCAACCTTTCAGGAATGGTAGCTCTATCAGCAGTGCCTGGGACTTCAGGGTCAATTCTAATAGGAATATATGGGCCATTTTCAATGTAATAAGGCATAGTAGGGTCTACACCTTCTAAGAATAGTATCATCCTGTTTTTCCATAGATTGAAATTATCTCTAGAAAATCTGGGAGGTTTTGCAAGAGAACCATTATCAATATAATTAGTGTTTGTGTTGGTAGCCATTTTAAGAAATAGCAAGGAAGAGAAAAGATTAGTATAGACAAGATCTTGTTTATGAGATTAAACAAATCTGCTCTGATACCACTTGTTGGTCCCGAAGGGTTATACAAGTTTGTAGAAGGGGGGGGGGGGGGGTTGAATACAAACACACAAATTTTTACTTTCTAAATTCTTTATTGATATAATCAAACAATTTACAACTTGTTGCGGAACAAGATTAAGGATTAACCTAATCTAAACAAGTTAAGAACGCTAAGTTTCTTGCACTAGAATTAAGACAGAGAGGAAATAAGAATATTAAAGATAAATATTCTAACACTAAGAAAGAGAGAAGAAGATGGCCGAACACTTCTGTGAGTCTCAGATCCGTGCAACGAACAATGAAATCAAACAAGTAAGCAATGTAGTATACGATTTCAACTGGTCATCTCTATTATGCTTTCAGAGAGTTTTACAATACGAAAAGGAAAGCAAAAAGACAACTAGCCTATTTTTTAAGGCTAAAGAAACTATTTATATGACGGGCCCGTGGTTAACAAGCCCACGGCCCGTTCACTAATAAGCTCAAATTAAACAATTACAATTTAAACCCTTGAACTTTAAATCAACAATAAATGACCCTAACAATCTCCCCCTTTGATTTGAAGTTCGAGTTTGCGCTCCAACTCTCGCCAGTTATAAACATATCTTTTGCGAAGCGCAAAGTGTACCTCGAACATTCTGATAGCACGGCGATAGTCGATGCGTTCTTCAACCACTTCTAAAGCGTTTCGTGTAGTTATCTCATTCGAGTAAGGAACATACGAAACCTTCTGATTTTCTGATTCAAAGGAAATGATTTTGCGAAGAGCATTCTGTACTTTAAAGAGCGTGCCGTCGCAGAATCTGTCTACCTGACTGAAGCGCAGAAATTTCTTTTCATTCTGATTGTTGATGAAGACAATTCCAAATTCCGGTTGTAGAAGCAGAGCGTTTTCGGAATACATCTTCAACTCAGGAGCTTGCAGATTCGGCTTTATCAGATTTACCTTCTTCGCTCTGTTCTCGATTGCCATTTGAAAATCCGTTAGATAAGACATCATAATTGTACGGACCAGAAATCGACGAACAACTTCGAGTGCCTTTGTAACAGGTAGCGGTCGTATGGTTCTTGAATGAAGGTCTTTCAGAATAGCCAGGAAGTCAAACGGTAGGAGGTGCTGGAAGTCGGCTTCAGAAAATTTCCATTCATTCCCATCTTCACGTCGGACAATGAATACAGGATATACGATTTTCATGATGCGGATGGACTGTATGTTGAGTACCTCTGTGATCTGATGCTTGGTTCTGACTTAGCTGACTGGAAGATACTGCTTCATTGCGCTGATGTACCGGCGTTGGTATTCGGGATTGAAGTTGTAAATACCAAGGCAAAAGGTCGGCTCAATTGTGCGAAGTTTGTGCACGAACAACTTCTTCAGGGATTCCTCCAGGTGAGGAATGAGTATCGTGATCTTCTCCCAACGGATTTGTTGCAGTTGAGGAGGTGGGAGATCAGAAGCTGTCGGTTGCTGAGGAGATGTCTGAATATTGGCAGTTGAGGTCTCGGGTCTTGTTGAAGTTTCATCGGGTTGAGCAGAGTGAACGGGAGAAGAACCATATAAATTCTGGAGAAGGAACAGATCATAGTCAATGTTGTCATCGTCATCAGTAGGGAAAACCAAATTGGCCTGGAGATTTATGGCACTGACGGCTTTTTCATACCATGCATCTTCGGTCTCCGGGTTTGTTTCACAGTCTGGATCTATCATATCCAATAACGACCTGTCTGATGAATCAAAATCAAACAGTTCCTGTGTTGAACCCTCGGGCTTTTCAACTGTCGGGCCTTCATCGTCTGAGATGTCCATGTCTATTACCATCTCGGCTAATGGCAACTTGGCTTCAGGTTCGGCGTCGGTTGTTGTTGTCGTAGTTGCTGGTTCCAGATGAACCACAGTTGTCGATTCGGTGAGGATAGGGGCGGTCTCGGTAGGTCTTAGTCTTTTCTCCCCCTCACGATGATCAGGATCATCCTAATCATCGTGCTTTCGCTTCAGACCGCCTGCTTGACTCTTGCAAGTATCTTCGAGTGAGCGGACTCTCTCGGACAGCGTTGTGAGCGCTTGGTTGTAGTCCTTAAGAGTCGAGTCAATAGTATTCAGGCGAGTGGTAATAGATGATGAAGGAGCAGTGACCTATGATTTCAGAACGGTTATTAGGTCTACTTCTGTAGAGGCGTTGGTTTCAGATTCTTGGAGCAGTTGGGCTAGAAGCATCGTCTTGAGGGTGTCCACCGAGTAGGTAGGTTGAGTAGGATCCGGTGGAGGTGTAGGTGCGGTTTCAGTGTCGACGATATGCCCTTTACCGTTGAGTAAGCGTTTTACAGTGTCGATCTCGGCGGCGACGTGCTGCTCCATTGCCTCGTGGACAGCCTTAATGGTGCTGTCCAGGGACCCTGGTGACACAAAGTCTTGTAAGATAACTCCGGGATCACTTAGATTACCCGTTGAGGCATCTACCTGAGAGGCAGAGCCACCTACGTTCACAGTTGGCATAGTGGTAGCTGTGATAGGATTTCGTCCGATCCTCGTGTTCTGCCAGACGGAGACGCTACGGACGTTCCGATCGGGTCACAAAGAGCCTCGATTGGTTGTTCCTCATCATGTGTCCTAGCCGAAGATTGTATAATATCAAGTGGCTCTAGACTCAATGGTGCACGAAATGAAGGCGAGACCGGGGGCTGCTGGTCTCTTATTTCAACACCAGTACTCTCCGAGTGAGAGACCGGTGGAAGTTGTGCTATATCCCCATGTGAGACTGAAACATCCGTCTTTTGAGAGATGGATGAGTGGATAAGCGGGTTGTGCAATTGCTCCGCTGGGTCCACGGAGGCTTCTTCAATACCCTGTCCCAACAAATGAGACGGGATAGTAGATGTGGCTACCCGGATATCGCTCGGTTGGGGTCTCTCATAAGCCTCGTTATCTTTACGGCTTAATCTTTCTTGATTCTTTGTCGACCTGACTTCACTCAGCCTCTTGTCCTAGGACCCTCACGTCGCCGGGTCTAAGTTCCTGGGGAGGTCCCTCCGGCGCTGGCTGGACCATGGGAAAAATACTTTGCTCCCCCTTGAATGATGCATAGTCATATCCTTGCACCCCCTGGGAACTGGAATGTGATTACGTAGGAGACGTCGACATAAAAAACTCTTAGACTTTTAAGAAAAAAGGTGACGTTCCCCCTCAAATGATGAACACCAAAGGTAGTGCTCCCCCTCAAAATGTGCACAGAGTTAAATGCACTCGGGAATGCCCACACACATACACAAAAAAACTTTTCTGACAGTTAAAAAAACGTGTGTGACTCTACCCCTCAACAGTAGAGTAAACTTACCTGATACCGGTTCATGCTCCCCCTGAACACATGAACACTCTCCTCCAGATGGTTCCAGGTAGTTTGTGAGTAGCTCCCTCCTTCCGGTCATGTGCTTGGAGCATCCAGAGTCTAATTACTACACATGACCGTCCTGCAAAACGAGATTAGCGGACCTTCGGTGCCCATATTTGCCTGGGTCCGGGAGGGTTAGATTTGACACCTTTCGGAGGAACCTGCTTTGAGACAGTATTCCTCCTGGGTGTAGAATTTACACCTTTTGGAGGAGCTTGTTTTGGAGCAGGTTGCCTCTTAGGTGTAGGTTTAACCGCAGTAGGGGCAACCCGTTTTGGAATGGGTTTGGTCTCCCGCTGTGGTTTAACCTCTGATTGGAAACCCCGTTGTTTATAGTATTTTCTGTTATTATTACGGGGTTTGCGTTTGGGTGTATGATTATACATGTGATATGACCCAAACCAATCATTATTATTTATGTCATCAAAGTCATTCCAACCACAACTAGAACAACACAAACGATCGTGCGATAATTAGATCAATTGCTGAATGGAGTAAATTTTCATCGGAAAATTAACATCCCTTTTAATAAAATCAGTCCTATGAATCCAAGCACAATCGTTTTTGTTCATTCTAGGGTAAAAAACAGTGTTAAATGACTTCGACGCTTCTTTCTCAATAGATTCCCTAGCTGGCCTCTTTGGTTTATCTTGTTTAGGCTGGCCGGTTTTTTTTGAACCCACATTGACAGCATGGTCAGTGACTTTTGAAGAAACAAGATTTTTGACAGGCAATCGCACGGTCTTTTGCCTCGGATGTGATTGGGTTTGAGAAACAGGTTTAGATTTGGGAATCTCAATCACAGCTAGGGCCTTAGTGTTAGAACAAGTACCCTTTTAAAAGTTGACCGGTCGATTGACTACGGGGGATAGAAAATCAGTATGGATCGGAACAGGTTTGTCGAAAGGGAACGACTAAAACTCTCCATCAGAATTGCCTTCAGAGTTCATATATTCTGAAAAATCGACTACCGGAATTACAGGACTTGGATCGGTCAAGGAAGGCGAGGAACACGCTGTGCTTTCGGTTGTGTGCTTTGAGGAATTCGGCGCGGAAGCGTTTGAAAAATCAGAGTTTAAATTCCTTTTAACACACTCATCTTGAGAAACTTTACTTTCTTTCGAAGAGATATTTCCGATGAAGGCTTTACACGAGGATGAGTCAGATGAGTTCGACGAAAGTTCAGGTGAAATCTTCGTTATATTTTGAAGTAGGTCAAGCTGCACTTGGAGTTGACCATTTCTCATGTGCTCTTTTATCGTTTCTTTTGACATTTCAGACAATTTAGATGAGAGCTTATTGATTTCACACTGAAGAGTTTCCTTTTCTTCATTTGTCACACCTTCGGTTTTCTCAGACTTGAGTTTCTCAAGTTCCTGAATTAGCGCTTTCTTCTCGTTTTGAAAAACAGACCTTTCTTTCTCAAGCGACTCCTCCAACTCGACAATCTTTGCTTCCAAGATGAGAGGGGGGACATAGAGTTTATACTCGTCCATCTCATTCTTGGTTGCGGTTACTTGGACCTCATCCTTTTTGGAGGAATCCTTGGGCGTAGCAACCTTGTATGGGTCGAAGTAGTCATTTGAGAGATACTTTTTGTTCTTTTGATAGGAATAGTTCAAAGGTTCATAACAAAACGGAAGTTGTATTCCTCGTTTGTGTGTGCGCTTATATTCCTCGGTTTCCTCTTCCTTTTCAGGTTCAAGAGGACCAGTCCATTGAATTGCATATTCAGGATACTTTTTATCTAATCCAAAACAACCAAAATCATACAAAGTAGGAGTTTGGTATCTTCCCTTTTTCAAATAGTGTGGGTTATCATATCCGATTCCCCATTCTTTGTAAAAATAGGTGAACTCTTTGGGTTTATTCAGAAAGATGGTTTGATCAGTTTGACCCCTTTTGTGGAGTTTGGTTTCAAGATCAAGAATTTTAGCAACAAACTACTTGTGTTGAATTTGGAGAGCGGAACATTGATAAACAACTTCTGCTTTCTCATTCAAACACTGATCAAGCTTTAAGGTCAGATCAGATATCTTAGCTCGAAGATCTTTTGGTGCTATCGAAAGACTAGCACACTTTTCCTTTAGGTAGGTGTTGTCAGATTTAAGCTTTTCTGTTATCTTAGTTTGAACATCTAACTTTCCTTTTAACGAGTTAATTTCAAGAAGTTGTTCATTCGAAAAAACATATGGGACTCTACCTTTTGACCAAGCAATTGAATTTTATCAACTAACGCATTATGGGTTGGTAGACATACCTGACAAGATTCTCCAAGAGCTGGAGGCGTGGTGTGGTTGCTTATGGCATAAGCATCTCGAGACATCTTTGATGGTTTCACTAATGTGATCGTCAGACGTTGGTTCGATTCAAAGTGGAACAGTATCAAGGATACTTAAATGTCCCCCTACTGCGACTTAGCACGGGGGTCCCGGATTATGTGTCCGGGTGGTTTCCGGATAAGGAATCCGGGAAAATAAGCTTACCGGGTGAAGTGCAAGTTACCGGAAGAAATTAGTTTCCGAATGAAAAAACTCAAACACAGAACTTACCGGGTGACAAGAGATTCCGGATAAAATGCTTTCCGGATGGAATGGGTTTCCGGGAAAAATCAATATAACCAAAAACTTCGAGTTATCCGGACAAAATAGGTTACCGGAAACGTTGAGTTGTCCGGACAAACTATTTTACCGGAAACTTTGGGTTTTCGGAACAAATTTACCCGGAAAGATTGGAATTAGAAGACTTACCCGGAAAGTAGAGACGTGTCCGGAAAGATTACGCGATTATCCGGAAAGTTTAGAGCTGCCCGGAAACCGCGGCTGAAGTATCCGGAAAGGACGGCTGTAATCTCAAAATCGATTGGGAATCGACTAGGGTTGCTCAAAAACGTTCCTGAAAGATTAGAAACACTACCAAACACAAAAATAACACTACCCAAATTGATTTTGAAGCAGAAACAACAAGTTTTGATGGTTAAAAATTCGATTTTTTACCAAGAACACACTCAAAACTTTTGACTTTTAATTTGCTTAAAACTCACTCAGATGATCGAATTAAGATGTAAAAACTTCCAGAAACACTAATAACAATGATACTAACAATATCCAATAAACGAAATCGATCAATTTTATCAGAATCAAAGAATTGAAATTCTATCAAGAACACAGACGTGAAAAATAGAAAACTTACCAGAATTCAATATGAGCACTTTGAATCGATATTGTCCGTCTGCTCTGATACCAATTGTGAGTCTCAGATCCGTGCAACGAACAATTAAATCAAACAAGTAAGCAATGTAGTATATGATTTCAACTAGTCATCTCTATTATGCTTTCAGAGAGTTTTACAATACGGAAAGGAAAGCAAAAAGACAACTAGCCTATTTTCTAAGGCTAAGGAAACTATTTATATGACGGGCCCATGGTTAACAAGCCCACGGCCCGTTCACTAATAAGCTCAAATTAAACAATTACAATTTAAACCCTTGAACTTTAAATCAACAATAAATGACCCTAACAACTTCATTTCTGAAGTATGGTTCTTCTTATATACTGCATGCATTTAATGCATGGCAGTATTACTTTACACGTGGCAGCAGCTGATTGGTTGCATGGGTTGACCTTTGTAGACAACCTTAGTAGCCGCATGGTGTACAGTGTAGAATCAGAGTTGGTTGTACGATTCTGGACAGAAGGGATGTCCGTTCTGACATTTCATACGGAGACGTGCAAGGGGGAACGACAAAAGTAACTTGTAGAGTAGACCTCATGATCAGCGTTCGTTGAACAGTACTTTATCAGCGAGTGATAAAGCTCAGCGTTCGCTGAAGTCTTCTACTTGAAACTTCACGTTGAGTGGACAAGTCTTGCTTTGCTGATATCCGCATCAGTTCATTAGTAGACTTGTCGCTGGTTCATGGGCTTGATCTTCGACTTCAGCGTAGAACCTTTGTTGATGTGAAACTTGTCTTTAGGGATCATAAGTAAACAACTAAACTATCAGCGATCACCAAAAGTACTGAACAGGCTCAGAGCTTTATGGTGAACAGTGTTCGCTGAATATTTAAACTTAAAGAGCGAGAGTTCCTATCAGCGGTACTGTAGAGTCATAGTACTTATCAGCGATAGTGAAACTCTAATACATATTGTCTACTTACAATTTTCACTAAGTGTTTCTTTAAAGGGTCATTATCAAATCACTGAGGGTTTGGATCAAGCATAATCACATTCCCTTACTATACTCTATCAAGCTATAGCAAATATCATTCAACACATTGTATCATCATTCGATCTCAAGAAAAGTAATTAAAAAATCAGTAATTAAAAGCCACAAGGAATGAATCATCATATTGCTATCTCAAATTCAACCAAGACATGAAAGATTAGTCAAATCTCAAAACTTTTCTCAAAGGTTAAAGATTCATAAAATCAAATAATTGTTGATCGGACTATTACAAGCATTAAGAACAATCCCACATATGTCATCCATCTATATTAAAATCAATCACACCTACTGTAAAACTAAACGATTATCCAACCATGATTCAAACCAACCCCCCAACATGAACGGATTAGTTCATATTGGGGGTTTCAAAACTCAGAAATGACCAGATTAAAACGAAAGTAAACATGTTTGTTCTACAAGAAATGGAAACTAAAGACTCCATGAAAAGCTTAAGCCGCCGATGAACGTACTCGATTCGCCTTGTGATTCTCGTTACTTGATGTTTCTAGCCTTCTACTTGCCTTCAAAAATCGCCCAGAAAAGTCCCAAGACGTAACTGATGAATAATACCCTCAATCCTAGCCGACAAATAGAATAAAAACGCTAAGGAGCTTGGCGCGTATGGCGGCACATGTTGGGTCGCGCCGTGAGGCGCGCAGAGGACTGGAATATGTGGTGGGCAGAGGGCTGCGCGTCTAGTGGCGCGTACGGAGTAGCGCAAACAGGCGCGCAGGGCACTGTTTGGTCCTAAAATCTGAATTTCTCTTTTTCGCTCCGGAAAGTTGCCACTTGCTCCAAATGATCCAAAAACTCTTCCTTCATCATTCCTTCATAAAAACCTGTACTTACTCACAAAAACCATTAAATTCTACTATTTTACTTGGAAACTCACAACTAACTGACCGATTTCGGGATCAAAATAATGCCGTAAAACGGCATTATCAACAACCCCAAACCAAGTGTTGCTTGTCCCCAAGCAAAACAGCGACACAAATAAGCATTCTACCACAAATCAAACCATCGCAATTTCGTGTTGTCGAGAATATCATTAGTGATCTAAAGTCAACTCAACAATCACTACGAATTACCTATGAGATGGACGAAGAATCAGCAGACCTAGTTATGAAAATCTAAACAGCAAAACTTTGGGAAAGGGAGCTATTAGGGACCGCACCACACTTAAGTGTACCTCGACTAAACACACATAGAGAGGATTTCGCCTTGACCCTACCTCACGGTTTTCTCTCTTCACTCGAGCCCTAGGTTTCACACATGTTGTCATGCTTTCAGAAGTTGGGTGCAAAGAATTTATAATAGCATGCATGAACAACAATTAAGCAAGAACGCATAATTATACACAAAGTGATCTCGGAAAGAGTCCATTATCAAGACTAGAACATATGAATGTTGCTCTGCTTCTCCTTACAAACTCACCATGCTAGACTCAAATATTTTAAATTGGCCATGGTTGCTGCTTTTGGGTGGAGGTCAATGGATTTATGATGATAATTGGTGATCCTCCCCTTTTTTTTACTGAGGGGGTACAACGGGTTTCATTTGGGTACTTGGAGTTATGAAAAACAGTGGGATTAGCAGCAACCAAAAACTTGATGATTTCACACATGGTTTGTTCACAAAGATAGGCAAAAGCTTCACTCCTATTCCTATGGATGTATTTGATAACGGATGCAAGTTATAGTGAGATCAGCTACAACAACGACCAAAAGAGTAAATGAGAAGTGTATCGAGTAATGTGTAGTCTCTCGGAATCGAAGTTAGCACGTGTATGGCTCAACAAACTCACGGGTGGTCTCCACTAATGTCTCTAATGTGTGCAGTCGCCTAGGTTCACCTTTGTGCTATATTATCCTTTCTAAATCCTTCCCCTAAAATTAGTGTCTTTGAACTCTCACACTAAATCATGCTAAGTTGGTCGCCCACTCCTTACTATAAACAAGGTGATTGTTCAATCCACTGAGATCAACCAATGATAGACTCGACAAACCACCCTAAACCAGACATAAACATTGTCCCCAATGAAACCAAATAACAAAAACGAAATAATCACGAAATAGCGGTACGGTACAGTCATCCAACGAAAGCATAAAGAAAACAAAAAATAACAAAACGGTTCATCAACAAATCAACATAACTATAAAAAGATTACCCTACCACGCAAATGCCTCCTGACCGACTGGTTGGTGCCCCTTATTGACGCCTTCTTCTCCTTGGATTTGATGGGCCCACTTCATCTTGATTCGAAGTGCTAGGTGCATGTGAGTTCCCATCATCCATCACGTACCTCCTTCCTTCAAGTGTGTCAAACCTCTGACGCATCTCAATCTGCATATGGTACATCTGCTGTGCTAGTCCCGGTATGTCAGATCCAAGCTCCACTCCCTCCTTATCAGTTGCCGGATTATAGTCGGTATCATCAGCATCATCAGCATCCATGTCATCCACCCCCGCTGGAACGCGCATACGATGTCTCTCTCTATTAGCGGCTTCCTTTCGATCGAACCGATTTGCCGCAGTGAGCTGCGCTCTGAAGGTAAGTCGATCGAAAGGTAGTAGTGGTGGTGTCGTAACAGCGACGTCACATCCGGCTTCCCTGCAAAACCGAGTTATTAAACAAAGAAATGGTAAAATGCCAACATTGTTGGTGTTTGATGCAGCGTCTATCAGTTGAAGCTGGATTATGTGGCCTATGTCCATCGGGAGGTTGAACTGGATGTGGTAGAGGATTTTGGCGAAATAAGCGTCGACTGTATTGTCATGCGAAGATGGCACCAGGCTGCACTTCAGAAATTTCATCCACAGTGCAATCTCAGGTCGCAGCTCATACTTTTTTATGTCATGCTGGCGGGGGACCCAGATTTCCTTGCCACTCCTCCTTAAAGCTAAGGACAGAATCGTGCTGAAATGGGCATCGTTTCGGACACCTGGAATCGGAGTCAGACCGAAAGTGGCACCAAGATTATTGGGACGAGGTACCCCATAGTGGGCGCAGATCGCCTCCACCGGCATCCTTGCTAATATGTCCCTTACCACCACCAAATAAAATTCATTAAAAGAGGGTGGTATCATGGCAGCGTAAAAATCGAGGACCAGCTCCTTATCGTATGGCTTCGGATCATTAACATAAGTGGTCCACCCACGCTCCCTAACTATCTCTCTTACCCTGTCGTCTGGTATCTCATTTATTCTCAACCCTCTCTCCGACCAGATTGGTCGGTTCCTAAATTGGTGTCTTCTTTGTTCGACCTGGCCGTTCGTGCATTCAGTCAAGGCTTCTCTCTCTTCCGGTCGCAACGTTTGGTAATGGAAGAAACGTCCAGGTGTGGCAGGATTCGTGCGCACCATTGTTCCTTTGATCTTAAGAGATGGTGGAATGAGAATAAAAATTGAAGCTTCTTGGTGGAATGAGAGCAAATCGGCACTAGGAAGTGTTTTTAGAGAGAAAAACCGCTGCAAAATACCGTAGGGTTTGTCAAAATGAGAGAGAGGGCCGAAATTGGGCTTTAAATACCTGCAGAGGAACGGTGCATCTGGAAGCGCGTTTGGAGCCGCGCCGAGAGGCGCGCAGCGCACTGGAGAAAAAGACATTCGGGTTTCGGCGCGTTTGGTGGCGTGGCTTGATTAGCGCAGAGAGGCGCGCAGTTAAAAAAATGTGAGCATTCCAGTGGTTTGCGCGGATGGCAGCGCTGATGGACTAGCGCTGCCATTAGCGCTGATAACTGTTTTCTGTTTTTCGCTTTCGTTACTCGCTTTCCTTAGGGTATCATCCCGCACGCTCTCAGGGGTCACAATTACTCCTAAAACACACAAAAACAGGAACAAAGGAAAACAAAAGAAAGCACACAAAAATAATGAAAAATAAAAAAAAATAAAAAAAATGCGAATTAACCTATGGTGGGTTGCCTCCCACCCAACGCCGCATTTTCTGTCGTGGCACGACTTCTCCAATTACTTACTCTCCCGGCTCGTCTAGATATATGCTTGCAATGCTCGGGATCTCACCTCCTAAGTATGGTTTGACGCGTTGCCCATTTACCTTGAATCTTTGCCCGTCATTTCCTTCTAGCTCCACTGCTCCATACGGAAACACTTCTACCACTTTGAACAGGCCGGACCATCTGGATTTTAACTTACCTAGAAATAAACGTAATTGTGAGTTAAACAACAACACATTCATACCTTGAGTGATTACCTTCTCGCGAATGTTCCGGTCGTGGAATTTCTTGGTCCTCTCTTTGTAGATCAATGCATTCTCGAACGCATCGAGCCTAAGTTCCTCTAACTCAACCATCTGCAATAGTCTCTTCTTGCCGGCTGCATCTAACTCCATGTTTAGTTGCTTTATTGCCCAAAATGCTCTACATTCCAGTTCCACCGGTAAATGGCATGACTTCCCATATACTAGTCGGTATGGTGTAGTTCCCAAAGGTGTTTTATATGCAGTCTGGTATGCCCAAAGAGTGTCATCAAACTTCAACGACCAATCCTTGCGTGAAGAATTCACCGTTTTCTCTAAAATGTGTTTCAGCTCTCTATTTGAAATTTTTGCCAATCCGTTCGCTTGTGGGTGGTAAGGTGTGGTTACTCGATGTTTGACCGAGTACTTCTTGAGAACCGCATCAAGATACCGGTTACAAAAATGGCTTCCCCCATCACTGATTAAAGCCCGCAGAACCCCAAAGCGTGAAAAGATATGCTTCCTTAGAAATTTGATCACAACTTTGGAATCATTCGATGGTGTTGCGATTGCTTCAACCCATTTCGAGACATAATCGACCGCAACTAAAATGTACTCGTTCCCGAATGAGTTTGGGAACGGTCCCATGAACTCTATTCCCCATACATCAAATAATTCTACCTCCATGAAGATCTTCATGGGCATTTCATCCTTCTTCGTTATATTGCATGTCCTTTGACACCGGTCTCATTTGGAAATGAATTCTCTTGTCTCCTTGAATATCGATAGCCAGAAGAATCCGGATTGTAAAACCTTGGCCACCGTTCTATCAGTACTGAAGTGGCCCCCACATTCTAATGTATGACAATGAGTAAGAATATCGGTCTTCTCTGCATCCGGTACACACTTCCGAATCTTCCGATCCGCACACATCTTGTACAAGTGCGGTTCATCCCAATAATATCGCAAAGCATCAGATAAGAACTTCTCCTTTTGGTGCGAGTTCATGTTGTAGGGCACCACTCCTCCTACCAAGAAGTTAACCAAATCTGCGTACCATGGTTCGGAATGACTAACCTTGAAGTTCATCCGGGAATGTGTCATTTATGGATGTTTTGTCCTTCTCTTGCTCTTCATTGCTCTCCAGTCTCGACGAGTGATCTGCAACCGTGTTTTCTGTCCCCTTTTTGCCCAAGATCTCCAAGTCAAACTCTTGGAGCAGTAACACCCACCTGATGAGCCTCGGCTTGGCATCCTTTTTGGTCATCAAATACTTCAAGGCTGAATGGTCTGTGTAGACTATTACCTTTTCTCCCACCAGATACGATCTGAACTTCTCACACGCATAGACCACCACTAATAGTTCCTTCTCGGTTGTGGCATAGTTAACTTGAGCTTCATCTAAAGTCTTGCTGGCATAATAAATCATGTGCATTCTCTTTTCTTTCCTTTTCCTCAAGACCGCTCCGACTGCTGTGTCGCTCGCAACGCACATCACTATGAACGGAAGACTCCAGTCAGGTGATGTAAGAATAGGCGCCGAGATCAACTCCTTTTTCAACCTGTCAAATGCCAAAACACAATCATCAGTAAAATCAAACTTGGCATCTTTTAGAAGTAATGTACATAATGGTTTAGTGATTTCAGAAAAGTCTTTTATAAACCGCCGGTAGAAACCGGCATGTCCCAAAAAAGCTTCGAATCCCTTTGACGGAATTCGGATACGGTAAGTTCTCTATCACTGCCACCTTGGCCTTGTCTACTTCTATCCCCTCTTTTGACACCTTGTGCCCAAGCACTATTCCTTCCGTCACCATAAAGTGACACTTCTCCCAATTCAAAACCAAGCTCGTTTCCTTGCATCTCTTCAAAACAGCCTCCAGAAGAGACAAACAAGAATCAAATGATGGACCAAATACCGAGAAGTCATCCATAAAGATTTCCATGGTGCTCTCTACCATATCCAAAAAGATCGCCATCATACATCTCTGAAATGTTGCGGGAGCGTTACATAACCCAAACGGCATCCTCCTATAAGCAAATGTCCCATAGGGACATGTAAACATGGTCTTGTCTTGATCTTCGGGAGCAATCGGTATTTGATTGTATCCCAAATACCCGTCTAAGAAGCAGTAATACTCGTGTCCCACTAATCTCTCTATCATCTGATCAATGAATGGCAAAGGGAAATGGTCTTTCCGGGTGGCGTCGTTCAACCTTCTATAATCAATGCAAACTCTCCACCCCGTGACTGTCCGAGAGGGGATAAGTTCATTGTTGTTATTTCGAACGACTGTAACACCTCCTTTCTTTGGCACTACTTGAACTGGACTGACCCATGGGCTATCTGGTACTAGATAGATGATTCCAGCATCCAGTAACTTTAGGATCTCTTTTCTGACCACCTCCTTCATGTTGGGATTAAGTCGGCGTTGAGGTTGGACCACCGGTCGGTGTTCTTCTTCAAGATTTATACGGTGCATGCAGAAAGTTGGACTTAAGCCTTTTAAATCGGCTATTGTCCAACCAATTGCAGTTTGATGCTCATGTAGGACTCTTAGCAACTTCTCTGTGTCTTCGGTTTTCAACTTGGATGAAATAATGACCGGGAGTGTCTCCTTCTCCCCCAAAAAGCATATTCAAGGTGAGATGGTAACTGTTTCAGCTCGAGCTTAGGTGGAGTATGAGATGATGGTTGAGATTTGGGTATTGGCTCACCCAAATCCTCAACATTCGGTCTTCTTGGGCCTCTATGACTTGGCAATGCATTCAATTGCATCACACTTTCGATTTCCGCACCATCTATGGTACCCATGATCACACTTTCCAATTGATCTTGACCAAACTGCATCCCACATGATTCTCTAATCGGAGATTCCAAAATATCTACCCGGTAGCATTCATTGTACTGCGTTTTCTGCTTTGCTGCTTGAAATACATTGAATACTGCTTCTTCTTCCCCCACTCTCAACGTAAGTTTTCCTCCTTTCACATCAATCAACGCCCCTCCCGTGGCCAAAAATGGGCGACCAAGGATGAGTGGGATTTCTTTGTCTTCATCCATATCCAATACCACGAAGTCCACTGGGAAGTAAAATTTATCAACTTTGATGAGTACGTCTTCTATGACTCCATAGGGATATTTGATTGATCTGTCCGCTAGTTGCAGTGTCACGCATGTTGGTTTAACTTCCCCTAGCCCCAATTTCCTGAAAATAGATAAAGGCATCAAGTTAATACTAGCTCCAAGATCACACAATGCTTTACTAAATTCGGAATGACCAATGTGAACAGGGATAGTAAAACTCCCTGGACCCTTAAGCTTCGGGGGAAGCTTGTGCTGAATGATAGCACTGCACTCTTCAGTAAGTGCAACCGTGGCATGCTCCTCGATTTTTCTCTTTTTGGAGAGAATATACTTCAGAAATTTCACATAGGATGGCATCTGTGCCAAGGCATCTGCAAAAGGAATGTTAATATACAGTTTTTTAAACACCTCTAAAAATTTAGCAAAGTTTGCATCATCCTTGTAGGATTTTAGCCTGCTAGGATATGGTACCGATGGTGTGACTGGTTTAGTAGGCGCTTTCTTGGAAACAGTCGCATTCTCTTTCCTTCTTTCGCTTTCCGTCTTCTCCATCTCCATTTCTTCATCCATCTTTTCTTCCTCCATGTCCTCCGGTTCAACATCAATCACCTTGGTGTCATTCCTTTCCGGCGAAGGATCTCTAGTAGGGTCTATAGTGAGTTGTTTACCACTCCTCAAGCTGATGGCTTTACATTCTTCTCTCCCATTCTTCTCTGGTTGGCTCGGAAATTGCTCGGGAGGTCGAGTCTGTAAGGCCTCAGAAATCTGCCCCACTTGCCTCTCTAGCATTCGGATTGAAACGGTATTTTGATCCGTGGTTGATTTCACTGTGTTCACAGTACCCGCCAATCCTTCAACCGCACCCTCTATCTTTGTCATGAATTTCATCATCATGTCTTCCAAAACCGGCTTCTTTTCTGAAGATTGCCCCTCGTCATATTTCCTCTGGTTGTAACCTGGGGGACGGTAAACATTGGTAGACTGAAAAGAGTTTGAAGAGTTAGATTGGTTACCATACTGTTGTTGCTGCTGTTGTTGTTGCTGTTGCTGCTGCCCCATTGTTTCCTTGCCTGGGCCTTGTTGAGGTTGACTCCAAGAAAAGTTAGGATGTCGCTTCCATCCCTCGTTATAGGTGTTAGAGAATGGGTCATTCCTCGGCCGATTATTCCGGTTCTGAACGAATTGAACTTGTTCCGGCGATTGATAGTCTTGAGGATTCGTGAATTGGTCTTGACCACCCATATCATTCTGAACATTCGGTTGAATAGCTGCTCCTTTCAATTGATTAGTCAACGCATTCAATTGTGCCTTTATAGCCTTCAACTCTTCTGTTTCTTGCACGCTTACGACTTTTCTAACAACAGATCTTGGAGTGGAATAGCTATGTTCTGCTAAATTCTCTATCAACTCAACCGCTTCTTCGTAAGATTTGTTCATTAGAGCTCCGCCTGCAGCTGCTGTGAGGTCATTCTTAAATTGAGGGTGCAACCCCACATAGAATGTTTGGATAATCATCCACTCTTGTAACCCATGATGTGGACACTTCTTGAGCATCCCTTTGTATCTTTCCCATGCCTCGTACAACGACTCTTGATCCCATTGTGAGAAATGCGTGATGTCGGATAACAGTTGAGTCGTTCGCCCCGGTGGAAAGAACTTGTTGAGAAAAGCCGTAACCATATCGTTCCAAGTTCGAATTGACCCCGGTGGTATATTCTCTTCCCATGACGTGGCTCGTTCCCTCAATGAAAACGGGAACAACCGTATCTTGATCGAATCTTGATCAGCCCCATTCACCTTGAAAGTTATGCATATCTTTTCGAATGCGCGCAAGTGTGCATGGGGCCTTCAGTTGCTGCACCTCCAAACATGTTCGATTGCACCAACTGGATGGTACCAAGCTTAATTTCAAAATTGTTAGCAACTATCGGAGGTGCATATGGTCCTCGTTGTGCAGCTCCCATGTTCGGGTTGGCGAAATTTCTCATGGGTACCCTTTGTGGTGGCGGCGGTGGATGATTGACATTATGATGGATTCCATTGTTTGCGTTTTGATTGAGATTATGATTGATCCCATTGTTGACACCATTGTTGACACTGTTATTGATGCCATGATTAACATTGTTGTTGTTGCCAACACCGTGGTTGACATTATTGTTGACGTTATGGTTGACGTTGTTGTTGAGACCATTGTTGTGGTTCTGATTGTTCGCATTTGCATTTGGAGGTGGTTGACCATTGTTTAATGGAGGACCATTGTTGCTGGGCATCCCCTCTCCCCAATCATCTTCAACGTGGATGTTGACGTCGGCCATTCTGTTTCGTGCTTGTCTTCTCAGGTCTCTGGCAGTCCGTTCTATCTCTGGGTCAATCGGTAGTAAGTCCCCAAATAGTCTCCTTCTTGGCATAAACCAAGAGGTAACCTGAAACGGAGAAGATAAAATCTCAAACCCCAGAAATATATGAACTTTCAAAGCAAATTAAAATTAAATAAAGGCAGGGTGTCTAATGTAATAATTTCTACAACTGGTAGTGATATTCACACAAAAAGGTTCCCCGGCAACGGCGCCAAAAACTTGATAGGTGGGTTTACACCCCCCCCCCCCTAAATCTACCGCAAGTGTACGGGTCGAATCAAGTAATAGTACTTAGAAAGTACGAGTATCGAACCAAAGGAACCAGGTGTCAAGTACCACAATGACTGTATAGACTATTAATTAGACTAATGCAAATTGATTTGGTTTGTTGATTATCGAAACACGAATTAACACTTTAATTAATTGAGATAAGAGAGAGAGTTGGATGGTTAGATTCCTCAGGTAAATAATCACTTAACCAACAGCATTGACATGATTGAAATAACTTCAGGATGACAGGCATAATCGCATTCCCTTACTATACTCTATCAAGCTATAGCAAATATTATTCAACACATTGTATCATCATTCGATCTCAACAAAAGTAATTGAACAATCAGTAATTAAAAGCCACAAGGAATGAATCATCATATTGCTATCTCAAATTCAACCAAGACATGAAAGATTATTCAAATCTCAAAACTTTTCTCAAAGGTTAAAGATTCATAAAATCAAATAATAGTTGATCGGACTATTACAAGCATTAAGAACAATCCCACATATGTCATCCATATATATTAAAATCAATCACACCTACTGTAAAACTAAACGATTATCCAACCATGATTCAAACTAACCCCCCAACATGAACGGATTAGTTTTTATTGGGGGTTTCAAAACTCAGAAATGACCAGATTAAAACGAAAGTAAACATGTTTGTTCTACAAGAAATGGAAACTAAAGACTCCCTGAAAAGCTTAAGCCGCCGATGAACGTACTCGATTCGCCTTGTGATTCTCGTTACTTGATGTTTCTAGCCTTCTACTTGCCTTCAAAAATCGCCTCTTAGCTCCCAAAATCGCCCAGAAAAAGTCCCAAGACGTAACTGATGATAAATACCCTCAACCCTAGCCGACAAATATAATAAAAACGCTCAGGAGCTTGGCGCGTATGGTGGCGCGTGTTGGGCCGCACCGTGAGGCGCGCAGAGCACTGGAATATGTGGTGGGCAGAGGGCTACGCGTTTGGTGGTGCGTACGGAGTAGCGCAGACAGGCGCGTAAGGCACTGTTTGGTCCTAAAATCTGAATTTCTCTTTTTCGCTCAGGAAAGTTGCCACTTGCTCCAATTGATCCAAAAACTCTTCCTTCATCATTCTTTCATAAAAACATGTACTTACTCACAAAAACCATTAAATTCTACTATTTTACTTGGAAACTCACAAGTAACTGACCGATTTCGAGATCAAAATAATGCCGTAAAACGGCATTATTACAGAGAAACCCAACTTACCATCTCCCACACCAGAAGCTGAAAAGCCAAAATCTCCAGAACAACCCAAAACCAGAACCAAGACCTTAGCTCATAAATGAAAATATCTGAGCAAATCCACAAAAGCCTCACCAACCAAACCCCAAACCAAACCCACATCACTAACTAAGTCCCCTATAAAACCAACAGAGGCAACCCCAGCAAAAACTACAGAAGCACCCACAACTAAGCCCTCAGAAGCTCAACAGATAAAACCAACAGAGGCAACCCAAACCCAACAAGCAGAACAGCCTAAAGCCAAAGACAATGGAAAGGGGATAGCAACAAAGGAACCTAAAAAGAAAAAGTCGAAGCATCAACCCACAGAGAAATTGATAAAAAGCGCCTTCGATGCCTTTGTCACCCCTAAACCTGAAGAAGAATTTTGGCCTTCGGTGTTCCCCCTCTGCCAACCAAGCCTGCCCTGGATCCAAAGGCAAAACCTACAGAAGACAGGGTAGCCCAAATAAAAAGTCAAATGGATGCTTTGCACAGGCCCATGCCTCCACCCGTTGCACCTCCACGACAAATGGAAGAGGTGGTGTACAAATACTTGTACAGCAGAGCGATCGACGATCCTCTGCCACCATCCATCCTGAACCTTGAATTACTTAAGGAGCTCGAAGATGTCTTCAACTGAACATCAGCCAAACCGGTCAAACAAGTCTACTCAACCTCTAAAATTGACAAAGTTATATACTGCAAGCTTTCCAACACAAGAGGTACTCAGATCCACTACAACATCTACAAAGTCAAAATGATGGACAGAACCGAGAACCAATTCTCAGATGTTGATATGAGGAACCTAAGCCCCTACGACTTGCCTGATATTCTGAGCTGGGCCAGACAGAACTATAACACTAGACTCGAAGTACATAGAGCATATAGGGTGATCAAGAAAGCAATGCGTGAAAGGCTTCTGATGTATAGCATGACTGACTTCCAAGTAGGACTCGACCTCGGAGTAAAACAAATAAGACTCCCACCACCAGAAGATGACTGCCTCTCCTCTGCCAGACCAAACTCTATCATCACATTCCCAAGGATTGGGTATGTCTATCAAGATCCTGCTGGAAATTCAAAGCTATTCCTAGAGATTGATTGCCAAAAGTATGCAACAAGCTCACTGATAGAGTTCAGAGCAAATCTCATGGAGCACAGACGTACAGAGTTCATGGATCAAGCACTCGCAGACAGATTAATAGAGGTTATCGACTCCGTCATTAACTTCAGAAACCTCTGCATCCAATTCTATCATGAACTCAAAAGTGGAGGAATCGACAACTGGAAGTTCAACGATTTTCCAAACGCCCGAGTCTGACACTTACCTCTGGTTACTTTTCATATCATGTACTGCAATCAAATGTAAATGCCTCTAGCATAATCTTATATGAAGAGTAAACTTTCAACAGAGGTCAAATACCTCTTGTTGTGTTCTTAGCTTAGAAAACCATGCATTTTTCAATTTTTATTTTTCAATACTTAGGGGAGATTGTTAGCTCCAAATTCTATGAATATAAGTATTGAAAAATAGGCTAAGTGTAAATACATCGACAGAGCCTCTGCCAAGACACCGATAGAAGATCCAACTGAAGACATTCACAGAAGACAAGGCCACAGAGCCTCTGCCAAACTTGACAGAGCCTCTGTGGTATGAAGACTAAAGACTTAGAAGATTATCTAAAGATCAAGACAAGGACGATCGTGCCTCCCACGTGCCTCTGCTGTACGAAGATCCTGAAGATCATTCGTACAAGGCATGCCCTGCACATTCCACGTGTCAACCTCTGATGGGTTACAGCCTTTGCAGAAAATGGCGCACCACATTAACGTTATACCTGATGCAATCCACGATCGTGTCTTTGTACCCTTAGTCCTTATTGTCTAAAGCTTGTCCCCTGATGAATAGTATAAATAGAAGGCTCATGTTGAGCTCTTCTATTAACTTTGCACAACACACACACCCTTAGAGCAGAATTCATAGCATACTTTCGGTGTTCTTGGTGTTCTTAGCTAATTAATATACAGTGAATCTTTGAGCTGAACATTTGTGTTATTTCTATTTCACGTATTTGATTGTGTGTTTTTCTATCTTAAATATCTCTTTAGTTCTTATAAAACGCTTCCGCACCATTACCTGTTTTGAACTAATAGATATAAATATCATTGTTGAGTAAAATCGGGATCAACATTAACAGTTATTGATTGAACCCTAATTTCTATTGAACATACCTCTCATATCTTCGTTCCAGCCATGCTTGTCGGTTGAAATTAGCTTCCAATTTCGTCTTTTGATCTCCTTGGAAAATGTCGTTGATAGAAGATATCTATGGACGTTTTGTTGATTTTGTTCGATAATGTCATGAAGATACCCACGATTTCTTTTTTTTGGAAGAGATGCGATAACCATCCCTTAAAAGTAGGTGATTCCATTTTTAATATTTGTTATTTTGGACAAAAATGCCCATCTGCACTTTTGCACAAATGTTAACATTCTCTTTTTTAATTGTGGGTAATATTATAATCATTGATTTAATTATAACCATTGATCTTAATAATCTATGGTTGTGATTGGTTAGCACGGTTAATGCCAATAGATTGGTTAGCAAAAGAAGAGGACCCTATATATGTATATAGAGGCTCCGTAAAATGCAAACCTTGCATTTGTTGCACCCCTTACAAACCACAGTCTGTATATGTGCAGACTAGTTCTGCATATATGCATATGAATACGTGCAAGAATATACATATAATGGACATACATTCATATGGGACAATGCATATATGCAGAACCAGTCTACACATATGCAGACTGTGGTTTGTAAGGGGTGCAACAAATACATGGTTTGTATTTGATTTGTACCCTATATATATATATATATCTATTACTACCTTAATATTGGTTTTGGTCAAAACTCTTAAAGACAAATTTTCATGCATGGTGTACAACTATTTAATGCATGAAATATGAAAATCTCTTAATTACTACTCTCAAAGCACAATGTACAAGTTGTTTATGCATTATGTGTACCTCTCAACACTTATCCGACACTATGTTTAAGGAAGTTTTGAGACTCTTTTTTTTCCTCTAAGAAAGTCTTCCTTCTTTATTGAGCTTTTATTCCTAAAATGGTTTCTTTCCTTTTATCCTTTTGTCTACCAAATGTAAAAGAGTTTCAATTTTTTATGCATAGGTTACCTAACCTCCATCATCCCACCACCGTTTTGGAAAGAGTCAAAATTTCAAACTAATACTCTACCACCAAGGGATTTGAGTTTTTTTAAATTGCATCATGAAAACCAATGGCCAGAGATCATGATCCATGTATAAGAATGCTAACCAATCAGATTAATCATCTATAGCCTATATAAACATAACCCCCCCCCCCCAAATTGAAACTACAACTTCGAAAACCATTTGCTTCCCCTTTCTTACGCATATCTCGATTCTCCATTTCCATCGATTGTAGCGATCACACTAACGGTGGCAGCCGAAAAAAAAATAGTCGTGGAGAAAGCTCCGGTAGAGAAAGCCACGACCGAGACAAAAAGAAGAAGCATCTGCGGCGATGGGGACCGTGAACTTGTTCATCAACGACATTTTCGAGAAGCTTTCTCAAGAAGATCCAGACTGCAGCGAGGCATGTTCTTCCTGGTGAATTGGCTAAACATGTTTTGACTAAGTTTACTACCGCTTAGAGAGTTCTGAATTTTCATTTCATTTTGAAATTAGGTTTTTGTGGAACTAGATTTTAGTATCTGATGTAATTACTGGTGAATTTCTACATACACATGTTGATTGATTGGAATAAAATATTTTCATATTAATGAAATAATTCTTTTTGAAATAATTCTTTTCTATTCGTTGCGTGTTTTGTGTTTGATCTTGGCTTAGGAGTTCATTTTCTATGGACTGGGTTTATTATCTTTACAAGCTCTTATCCAATCTTTTGACAGAATAAGCTGTAAGCTTTAATTGTGAGTTTTGCAATTTACCTATAAATTTCACAATGTAAACAATTTTAAATGTGTGCGAGCTTTAATTGTTAATTTTATTCATACATGTGAAGAAATTTGAATATTGTTTTTGATGAAGTTGATAACAATAGACAAATGATGAAACTGGGAAGGACGTGATGTTTTTAGATATAATTAAAAGGTTGTCCAGAAAACGATTAATGTATAGATGTTCTGTTATGTGAAGGAGCAACTTTATATGAAGAAAATTTGGACAAGTTTGAAGATGAAGATAAGCAAAACACCACCTACAAAATTTTGTTTATAACAATCTTAATATATATCCATATGTTACTTTTTTGTCTTCCTCCAAATCCGTCTACGTTTTGTTCCTTTATGTAAGAAATTATGATACATTTTACGCAATGTTGAATGTACATAACTTGCACACTCTAACAAAAAAAAATTTGACAAAAGCACACTCTAACAATTATCCCCTAGATATGTTGTTAATAAACCATATCTTATTATATTAGTTGATTCGCCATTAAGCTATATAGCCCTATAAAATTGGAATCAAGAGGGAAGCAAAATAGAATGAAATAAGAAACACGATCGATCGTTGAGTTATTGGTTTCATAATTGTGATTCACCCGCGCTGCATCGCGCGGGTAGACTGCTAGTATATATATATATATATATATATATATATATATATATATATATATATATATATATATATATATATATATATATATGGTTGGGTTCACGTGAGACCAACCTGTTTTCGTGAGACCGTGAGACCACAAAATAACACTAAAACTTCACAACGATTCATTGTGAAGGTAAACAAAACAGCGAACCTTCACAGCAAAAACATTGTGAAGGTTTACCTTCACAATACCTTTACAGTCTTTTGTTGTGAAGGTTTTTTTGGTCTCACGGGTCTCAAAGAAATGGCTTGTTCTCACATGATCTCAAGTCTATATATATATATATATGGTGGAGTTATTTTGTTAACAAAAAAAAGTTACTAACTTTATTAACCAATTTATAGCCATTGATCTAAAAATCAAGTTATTGAGATGAAATGGGGGTAAACCATTTATTACACTATGGGTCCATTCACCAAAAATCAAACGAACAGGGGTGTTCAGGGTTAAATTTGGTATTTTATAAATATGTTTTTTTTGTTAGAGTTTTAAATTGGAGTTACAAAATTAATAATTAACTGGGAGTTACAATATTGATATATGTTTTCTTAACTTTTTTATCAAAATATCAATGTGTTTTGAGTGTGCTCTCGTTCATCAAAGTTCGTTGTATAAAAGATGGATTTTCGTTGTGATCAAGACCACTTTCATCCCGGTATGTTGAAATATTCTTCTAATTCCGCAAGGTTGGAGTTTTACGATGGAGGAGTCGGTGTGCATAATGGTTCGACATTCGGAAATACGTCGTCGGGATTAGTCGATGAAAGACAACTCAACACCAATGACAAAGCGGCGACGCAAAACGGTAGTACCAACACCGTCGAAATATCCGAACCGAATGAAAAAGACTTGATCGGTCAGTATTTTTGATAGAGTAGTTGACGTAGTCTTCACATACGAAATTAATTTCGGTTGTTGTATTTTGGTTCATGCACGTTCAAAACACCCAAAGGTTCACGTACTCTTTATTATATATTAGTTCATGAATGTTCACTCTTTCAAGCATCCTAAGAGCATCGTACGAGACCCTCAGGAGGGAATGCAAGTGTTGCCCGCCCGATGAATTAAGGTTTAACCCCCGATGATACCTATGAACCCTTATGATTCATTTTGGTCACATGTGTTCCCAACACCATGAATTTTGTTTGTGTTTCGAGTTCCAAGTATGCTTGTGTGTTTGATTCGGCGGTACCGGTTCATCGTAGTGCAAAATAAGGGGTTGTCACGTTTGGGTTGTTATTGTTTCTGTTTCAGTGTTTATTAAGTGTTAGTATGTTGTTATTTACGGGCTAATGGTACGGGTGTTATCGTGGTTTTTTCATATTTGTTCTTTAATAACTGATACAAAATATGAACAAACATGAACATTTGTTGTTCATATTTGTTCTTTATAGTTACATATTTTAAACCCAAATTTGTTCTTTCATGAATGTTCACCCCTTAACAAAAATCCATGAACTAAGGGTTGTTATGGTATCACCAATAATTAAGTATTATCACCTTATTTAAAACAAAAAACAAAAATCCAATAGCAACATAAAACCAACAAGAATTGTTAGAATAGTATAAACCAAAGACTTGTGTACTTTTATATTAGTTCATGGATTTTGATAGGGGGTGACATTCATAAACAAATCATGCATTTTCCAGAGAGTGACTGTTAGGGCATGTTTTATAGTTGATTTAAAGTTCAAGGGTTGAATTGTAATAGTTTAATTTGAGCCTGATTAGTGAACGGGTCGTGGGCTTGTTAACCACGGATTCGATTCAAAACCTCTCTAGTGATTTCTGGTAAGATTTTGACTTTTCCCGTATCTGTTCATCTTGAATTTTCAAAATCCTGATTCTGGCTAAATTGTTCAATTCTGTTTATTGGGTTGTGTTAGCATTATGCTTGTGAGTAATTCTGCAAATTTTCGCATTCCAATTCGATCGTTTGAGTGTTTAATTGAGCAATTTAAGATCAAAAGTTTTTGGTAGCGTTCTTGATAAAAATCTGATTTTTAACCATCAAAACTTGTTGTTTTTGAATTGAAATCGATTGGATTAGTGTTATTTTTGTGTTTGGCATTGTTACTAATCTTCCAGGATCGATTTTGGGCAACCCTAATCGAAAATTCGATCGATTTGAGCAAACGGCCGACTTTTCCGGATAAATCAGCCGTCGTTTCCGGATAACTTCAAGGTGTCCGGACGTTTGTGTTTTTACATCTGGATTCGTCACTTTTCCGGGTAACTCATCCGGGTAAGTATTCCATCCGGACTCCTCATCTTTCCGGGTAAGTTCTACAATCCGGGTAAGTCACTTTTCCTTATACAATCCGGGTAACATTTGTATCCGGAAACCCAGTGTTTCCGGACATATCTTATCCAGACAATCCATTGTACCCGGAAACTTCAGTGTATCCAGAAACATCTTGTTTCAGTTTTCTATTCGGTAACTTAAGCCATCCGGTAACCTTGGTTATCCGGACAACTCAAGTTATCCGGACTCTTCCTCTTATCCGGAAAACCCTCACATCCGGTAAGTTCTTATCACCCGGTAACCTCATTTTTCCGGATTCCCTATCCGGACCCCCGTGCTAAGTCGCAGGAGGGGGACATTTAAGTATCTTTGATACTATTCCACTTTGAATAGAACAATCGTCTGACGATCACTCCAGTGCAACTGAAGATGTCTCATGTTGAAGAAGACATGACAAAGCCGTGTCAGGTATGTGAACCCATCTTTTCAGAACTTTATGACCGAATGAAACCTCTTGCTGAACGGGTAGATTCCTTTAAGGCCACCTCTAATGAACAACTGCTTGAGATTAGATCACTATCTAAAAAGCTAGATGTTCAAAGGAGAATAACTGAAAAATATAAGTCTGAAAATGCTAATCTAAAAGACAAATGCAAAAATCTTTCATTAGCACCTAAGGACTTACGGGCCAAGTTATCTGATCTTCAGTCTCAGTTTGATAAGTGCTTGAATGAGAAAGAAGAAATTGTTTATCAATGTTCTTCTCTTCAAATTCAACACAAGGAGTTTGTGACTAAAATCCTTGATCTTGAAAACAAACTCCACAAAAGGGGTCAAACTGATCAAACCATTTTTCTGAATAAACCCAAAGAGTTCACGTACTTCAACAAAGAGTGGGGAATCAGTTATGATAACCCACATTATTTGAAAAAGGGAAGATGGCATACACCCACTTTGTATGATTTTGCTTGTTTTGGGTTAGATAAAAAGTATCCTGAATACACAATTCAATGGACTGGTCCTCTTGAACCCGAAAAAGAGGAGGAAACCGAGGAATATAAGCGCACACACAAACGAGGAATTCACCTTCCATTTTGTTATGAACCTTTAAACTACTCGTATCAAAAGGAAAAAAAGTACCTTTCCAATGACTACTTCGACCCCTACAAGGTAGCTACTCCCAAGGATTCCTCCGAAAAGGATGAGGACCTAGCACCTGCAACCAAGACTGAGACGGATGAGTTTAAACTCTATGTTCCCCCTCTCATCTTGGAAGCAAAGATAGTCGAGTTGGAGGAGTCCATTGAGAAAGAAAGGTCAATGTTTCAAATGGAAAAGCAAGTCTTACTTACAAAACTTGAGAACCTACAACCGGTCAAAACCGAAGTTGTATCTGGTGAAGCACAGGAAATCCTTCGAAGTGAAATCAATCGACTCACATCACAACTGTCTGCCGTGGCAACAGAAAACATGGTAGAGTACACGAAAAATGGTCAACTCCAAGAGCAGATTGACCATCTCCAAACTGAAAAGCAGATTTCACACGAACTTTCCTCAAACTCATCTGACACGTCTTCGTGTAAAGCTTTTATTAGCAAAACCTTTTCAACACAAGACGATTAAGATTCTCAAGACGAGAGTGTTTTAAGGAATTTGAACTCTGATTTTTTCTTAGCTTCCGCACCAAATTCCCCAAAACACACAAGCACAGAGAGTTCCTCGCCTTCCTCACCTGATCCAAGTCTAGTACTTCCCGAGATAAATTTTTCTGAGTACATGAACTCCGAAGGTAATTGTGAAGAAGAGTTTGAGTCGTTCCCCTTCGACAAACCTCTTCCAAGTCACACTGATTTTCTGTCCCTAGTGGTAAATCGTCCGGTCAATTTTCAAAAGGGTACCTGTTCTACCACTAAGGCCCCAGCCGTGATTGAGATTCCTAAATCTAAACCTGTTTCTCAAAACCAATCACAGCCAAGGCAAAAGACCGAGCGATTGCCTGTCAAAACTCCTGTTTCTTCAAAAGTCACTGACCATTAAGTCCCTGTGGTTTCGGATAAAAACGGTCGCGCTAAACAAGAAAAACCAAACTGGCTAGCCAAGGAATCTGTCAAAGATGCAGCATCAAAGTCTTTCAATACTGTGTTTTACCCTAGAATGAACAAAAACAATTGTGCTTGGAATCATAGGAATGATTTTGTTAAAAGAGATGTTAATTTTCCGATGAAAATTTATTCCACTCAACAATTGATTCAATTGTCACATGATTCCTTATGTTGCTATAGTTGCTCTAGTTGTGGTTGGAATGACTTTGATGATATCCATAACAATGATTGGTTTGGGTCATATCACATGTATAATTCGACACCCAAACGCAAACCCCGTAATAACAAAAGGAAATACTATAAACAACGGGGTTTCCAATCAGAGGTTAAACCACAGCGGGAGACTAAACCCATTCCAAAACGGGCTTCTATTACTAAGGTTAGACCGGCACCCAGGTGGAAAGCTGCTACAAAATCTGTTCCTCCTAAAGGTGTAAATTCTGCACCGAAGAGGAAACAAGTGCCAAAACCAGTTCCCTCCACCGGTGTAAATCCTACACCTAAAGGGAAAGCTGGGACAAAGCAAGCTTCCCCAAATGGTGCCAAACCTAACCCTCCCGGACCCAGGCAAATCTGGGTACCGAAGGTCCGCTAAACTTGTTTTGCAGGACGGTCATGTGTGATACTCAGACTGTGGATGCTCCACACACATGACCGCAAGGCGGGAGCTACTCACGATCTACAAGGAACAATATTAAGAAGACGTGAGGTTTGTCTATACCTGTGCTTTAACAAGCTGCTCATGTGTTTAGGGGGAGCATAATCAGGTATCAGGTATGTTACTCTACTATTGAGGGGGAGCGTCACACACATTTTTTCTTCAATATGTTCAAAAGGTTTTTGTGTGTGTGGATACTCCCGTGTGCACTTCACTCTACGCGCACATTCTAAAGGGGAGCATGTCATCTAATGCTCATCATTTGAGGGGGAGCGACACAAATTTTTCTTTAAATGTCTAAAGTTTTTGTGTGTCAGACTCTCCATTGCACATCCCTATACACTATCCGAGGGGGAGCAAGTTTTTCCCCATTCTCAGTTTGAGGGGGAGCGAGAGATCCATTTTTTCAAAATTCTACAGGTTTCATCTCTTTGAAAAATGGAATTATTCTTTAAATTGTAAAAGTGTCCGGACACCCATCAGTCCGGATGTCTTTCCGGACCGGATGGGTATCCGGGTAGGACTACCCGGAATCCCTACTCTGTCCGGAAACACCCTTTATCCGGATACTTTGTTTTGACCAGAAAGGTTTGCCATTCCATCCTATTTCATCTGGATACCATGTTTGTCCGAAAACTCTATTTGTCCGGGAAGTATGGTCTGTCCGGGATGTTCTACATATCTTCATTATGTCCGGACTCCTCTGCATTTGTCAATTCAGCACCTGCCATCACACTGCCAGTCCTCAATCTGTCTCAGATTGAGCCATTGAATGCAAAGGTATGCGCTGAAACTTGTTTATCTGTCTTGTTTACTAACTTTGGATCTTTTACAGATATTCCATGGCGGATCAACAACCTCAACAAAATCCGAGGGGAAGCTTCACCCTGTTTTTCTTAAAAGTCTAAATGTTTTTTTTGTTAATCACTCCCAAGTAAGTAACACTCTCACTCTGAGATGACGCAAGTCAATCTCCATGTATGTTTTGAGGGGGAGCAGGATAATATCAGTGCTTTGCATATGCCCGAAGCCCTACCTGTGATAGCATATAAACGAGAGTTAGGGAATTCCATGGTCCAGCCAGCGCCGGAGGGACCTTCCCCGGGACATAGAACATGTGAGAAGGAGGGAGTTAAGGTCGAACGCGAACCAAGAAAGATTGAGCCGTAAAGATAACGAGGCTCCTGAGCGAACCCAGCCACGTAATATCCGGGTTGCCACATCTGCTATCCCGTCTCATTTGTTGGGACGGGGTATTGAAGAAGTCTCCGTGGACCCAGCGGAGCAATTGCACGACCTCCATAGCCACTCATCCGTCTCTCAAAAGATGGATGTTTCAGTCTCACACGGGGAATTAGCACAACTTCCACCGGTCTCTCACTCGGAGAGTACTGGTGTTGAAACAAGAGACTAGCAACCCCCGGTCTCGACTTCTTTCAGTGCACCATCGAGTCTAGTTCCACTTGTTATTGAAGATTCTTTGACTAGGACACTTGATGTGGAACAACACCAAGTCGCGGCTCTTAGTGACCCGACCGGAACGTCTGTAGTGTCTCCGTCTACCGGAACACGAGGATCGGACGGAAATCCTACCACAGCTAATATCACGCCAACTGTGAACGTAAGTGGCTCTACCCCCGCGGTAGATGCCTCAACGGGTAACCTAAGTGGTCCCGGAGTTAGTAACCCAGACTTCGTGTCACCAGGGTCCCTGGACAGCACCCTTAAGGCTGTCCGCCAGGATATGGAGCAACAGATGCAGCAACATGTAGCCGCTGAACTTGCCAAAGCTATGCGCGCTATCAAAGGTAAAGGCCACCTCGTCGAAACAGAAACCGCCCCTGTACCTCCACAGATTCAACCGCAACCTATCTATTCGGTGGACACCCTGAAGACGATGCTATTGGCCCAACTGCTCCAGGAATCAGACACAACCGCCTCTACCGAAGCAGGCCTGATCTCAGTTCTCCGATCCCAGGTCACTGCTCCATCTTCATCTATCACATCACGCCTTGACGCCATTGACTCGACCCTCAACGCCTACAACAAAGCGCTCGCCACGCTGTCTGAAAGGGTCTGCTCGCTCGAAGACACATGTAAGAGTCAAGCTGGCGGTCTGAAACGTAAACACGATGACCAGGATGATCCTGATCACCGTGAGGGGGAGAAGCGAAAACGCCAAACCGAGACCGCCTTCCTGATCCAGTTTGAAGCTACAACTGTGGTTCATCAGGAACCCCCAACTGCGGCAGCTACAACAGAAGCACCTGAAGCCGAGTTGCCTTTAGCAGACATGGTTATAGACATAGAGATCTCAGATGAAGAAGACCCGACGGTTGAAAAGCCCGAGGGTTCAACACAGGAACTGATTGATTTTGACTCATCAGACATACCGATTCTGGACATGATAGATCCAGATTGTGAAGCCAACACGGAGACCGAAGATGCATGGTACGAAAAAGCCGCTAGTGCCGTAAATCTCCAGGTAAATTTGGTCTTCCCCACTGATGAGGACGACAACATTGATTATGATCAGTTCCTGCTCCAAAATTTGTATGGAACATCCCCCGTTCACTATGCTCAACCCGCCGGAACATCATCAACAAGACCCGAGTCTACTACTTCCGATCTTCCGACAACTGCTCCTCCCACGACAGCTTCTGATCTTCCTCTCTCTCCTCAACAGCAACAAATCCGTTGGTAGAAGATCATGGTACTTATCCCTCATCTGGATGAATCTTTGAAGAAGCTGTTCGTACACAAGTTTCGCCCGATCGAGCCGACCTTCTGTCTAGGTATTTACAACTTTAGCCCAGAATTTCAACGCCGGTATATACTAGCAATGCAGCGATGTCTTCCAGTCAACCAAGTCAGAACCAAACTTCGGATCACAGAGGTAATCAGTATCTATTCAAGACGCATTATGAGGATCGTCTACCCAGTTTTCATTGTTCGACGTGAAGATGGGAACGAATGGAAATTTTCAGAAGCTGACTTCAAGAACCTCCGACCGCTCGACTTTCTGGTTATTCTGAAATACTTACGTACAAGAACCATCCGACCGCTAGAGATTACAAAGGCGCTCGAAGCTGTTCGTCGATACCTGGTCCGCACCATCATGATGTCTTATCTAACGGACTTCCAAATGGCTATCGAGAACAAGGCGAAAAAGGTAAACCTGATTAAGCCGAATCTGAAAGCGCCTGAGTTAAACATGTATCCCGAGAACGCTATGCTTCTAGAACCAGAATTCAGGATTGTTTACCTCAACGAGCAAAAAGAGAAGAAGTTCATGCGCTTCAGTCAGGTGGAAAGATTCTGTGATGGCACACTTCTAAAGGTCAGAGATGCTCTTCGAAAGATTATTCAGCACGAGTCTGAGAATCCAAGGTACTCTTATGTTCCGAATCAGAATGAAACTATTGCTCGGAATGCCTTGGAAATGATTGAAGATCGCATCGACTATCGCCGCGCCATCAGATTGTTCGAGATTCACTTCGCGCTGCGCAAAAGATATGTTTCAAACTGGCGCGAATTCGAACTTCAAATCAAAGGGGGAGATTGTTAGGGCATGTTTTATAGTTGATTTAAAGTTCAAGGGTTGAATTGTAATAGTTTAATTTGAGCCTGATTAGTGAACGGGTCGTGGGCTTGTTAACCACGGGCCCGATGTATTTAATGTGTGATTAGCTTGGAAAAACAAGCTAATCATCTCTTTAGCTTTCTATTCGTATTGTAAACATTCTCTCTGAAAGTTAATGAAAGGGATGACAGTTGGAAATCATTTTTCTTATTGATTCATATTACTGATTTCTTATTTGTTGCACGGATCTAGATTTAACAGTGACACGTGTGGTGAACAATAGTGAAAGAATGAACATTCATGAACTAATATATAATAAAGAGTACGTGAACCTTTGGGAATTTTGAACGTACATGAACCAAAACACAACCAAAATTAATTCTGTATGTGAAAGACTACGTTCTTAATGTTCGTAAATGTGCACAATCTATAAATATCAAATGTACTCCACAAAACAACTACTCTATCAAAAATACTGACCGATCAAGCCTTTTTCATTTGGTTCGGATATTTCAACGGTGCCGGTACTACCGTTTTGCATCGCCGCTTTGTCATTGGTGTTGAGTTGTGTTTTATAGACTAATCCCGACGACGTATTTCCGAATGTCGAACCATTATTCACATTGACTCCTCCATCGTCAAAGTTCAACCTTGCGGAATTAGAAGAATAGTTCAACAAACCGGAATGAAAGTGGCCTTGATCACGACGAAATTCCATCTTCATTGCAACACTTTAATGAACGAGAGCAAACTCTAAACACATAGATATTTTGATAAAAAAAAGTTAAGAAAACCTATATCAATTTTGTAATTCCCCATTAATTATTAATTTTGTAACTCCAATTTAAAACTCTAACAAAAAAACCTATTTATAAAATACCAAATTTAACCTTGGACCATAATTAATATGTTGAACCAAACCAACTTAAAAGGTGAAATCCTATTGGTTGAAAATGGTTAACAAAGTTAACATTCATGAACTAATATATAATAAAGAGTACGTGCACCTTTGGGTGTTTTGAACG
Organism: Saussurea involucrata; assembly: GCA_033807775.1. Lineage (NCBI taxonomy): Eukaryota > Viridiplantae > Streptophyta > Magnoliopsida > Asterales > Asteraceae > Saussurea > Saussurea involucrata. Next base: position 68,509,330 of record CM066312.1, on the reverse strand, counting down.
TGCACCAAAACACAACAATTGAAATTAATTCCGTATGTGAAGACTACGTTCTCCATGTTCATAAATGTGCACAATCTATAAATATCAAATCTACTCAACAAAACAACTACTCTATCAAAAATACTGACCGATCAAGCCTTTTTCATTTAGTTCGGATATTTCGACGGTGTTGGTACTACAGTTTTACGTTGCCGCTTCGTCATTGGTCTTGAGCTGTGTTTCATCGACTAATTCCGACAACGTATTTCTGAATATCAGACCATTATTCACACCGGCTCCTCCATCGTCAAAGTCCAACCTTGCGGAATTAGAAGAATAGTTCAACAAACCGGGACGAAAGTGGCATTGAGCACGACGAAAATCCATCTTCGATGCAACGAACTTTGATGAACGAGAGCAAACTCAAAACACATAGCTATTTTGATTAAAAAAAGATAATAAAACCTATATCAATTTTGTAACTCCCCATTAATTATTAATTTTGTAACTCCAATTTAAACCTTTATCAAAAAAAAGCCAATTCAAAAAAATACCAAATTTAACCTTGAACACCCATGTTCCTTTGATTTTTGGTGAATGGACCCATAGTGTAATAAATGGTTTACCCCCATTTCATCTCAAACACTCGATTTTTAGATCAATGACTATAAATTGGTTACAAAAGTTAGTACCTTTTTTTTGTTAACAAAATAACTCCACCCTATATATATATATATATATATATATATATATATAAGTTAGTACCTTTTTTTGTTAACAAAATAACTCCACCATATATATATATATATATATATATATATATATATATATATATATATATATAAAGAGAGAGAGAGAGAGAGAGTGGTGAGATTGGCAAAAGCCTCAAATAGTTGAAGAAACCACAAGTAAATTTATGGTTAAGTTATTGCTTATGGAAAGTGGTGGATTTGACATGGTCATCGGAATAGATTGCTTAGTGGAGAAACGAGCTGAGATTGTGTGTTCCAAGAAAATGATTCGTATTCTGGTAGCATGAGGTATTCTGGTGCTTGGTAACATTAGGTATTTCGGTGCTTGGTAGCATTAGGTATTCCGGTGCTTGGTTGAGGATATAAGGTTATTGGTGTCTTGATTGAGTCTTGTGTGTAACACCCTCAAGATTGGAAAGAGCAACTAAATAAAGATTTCGATAATGTAATCAAATAAGGATAAAATCTTTTCTACAAACCATCCTTGGAATTACCTCAATATTAAAATACGTTATAACTTCAACGTTTAATAACCTAAGTCATACGCCAAAACTACAAAAGGTCGGGTGTTACACAACCCAATACAAAGTAGTTATCCCCAAAATGCGGAAGACTTCACCAAGCCACTTACTTCTTGAGCACACACTAATACTCCACTCTTCACAATGTCACTAGAACTATTTCTCAACCGGAACCTTGTAACAACCCACACCAAACCAAGAAATCAACAATCCACTACTTTAATTAAATATGCCAAAAAGGCCCAACATTGTCACACTTTCAAATTTTCAAAACTGGGTTCGCGGAAATAACCCTAACTACAGCTGAGAAATATATCTAAATAATAAAAAGGAAGTCTTCTAGTTCTTCTAGACGCAAGCTCCAGCTCACACCTTTCCCTTGCCCTTACTCGAGCCCTCATCTACTTGCTTACCTGAAAAGGTTTTAAATTTTGAAAACTGAGGGTTAGACCACGAGGTCTAGTGAGTTCCCTCTAGTTATCAACAGTTGCACCACAATAACCACAAAATGAGTTTATAAGAATTTATAAACAGCTACACCTTTATCAGACAAATGTACGCACAACACGTGCTGATGGTCCACGCCTTAGTCACGTAAACACCTGTGACCACATGTTAGGGCTCACACCCGCCCTTAGCAATAATATGAAACGAATTCATATCTCGTGCGTGGGACACACTCCCCATAAATTCATTTAAATCCATCGCATGTCCCGTCCACGTATACCCGCAATTTGAGTAGCACACATTTATCAAGTATATTTAATATCAACGTAGAAGCATGCATTTCAATATATAGGAACAAGTAATATGTTCAAGAATTGATAAGGCTTTAGTTTAGAAAGACTCACCTGACGTCCACGCTAAGCTCCCTTCTCACTTAGAATCGCTACTTTTAAACTGCACACCTACATTTCATCCAACACGGAAGTGATAAGTCACCCTAACATCTCACACCGAACGTCTCTCCTACATCCCGAGGCTCTCTAACCGACACTACAGGGTTGCTTGCAAGACCCGATGAATCACACAAAGGAATAGACCGACCCCGGCAACCATTACCAGATAACTCACGTCCGGATTCTGGGTCGATCCGGATACTCACATCCGGGCGTCTACTTCCGGGTTTCAGCTACTTCCGAAAATCTCATCCGGATTCCTCTGTTATCCGGCATTCACCTTGTAGATCCAAGTTTAACAATCAAGTAACAATAATAATCAACAACTCGGATCAATAGGTCGTCATCCATATGATTGATATTCAAAAAGGTTACAATACGTTCAGATAGAATATTCAATAAGAGTAATGAACGATTAACCTAATTCTAAGGCTAAACAAACTATTTATACCTAGGGCTAACACTATTAAGGCCTAAGCCCATTAAGCTCTAAACTAGGCCCATTAAATAATTAAAGGCTTTTTACAATAAACAATTAATCTCTATAATTACTTTATATAACTTTCTAATTAATAGAACATTTATGGTCCTAACAATCTCCCCCTAAAGTTATATAAAGAAAAATTGGTTTTGAAAAACTTCATAACTTGATCTTCTTTTCCTCTTGAATCTTTGAAACACTTTGGTGTTCCTTGTCTTCATGTCTTTCCAAGATCCCCCTTGAATAAAGCTCTTAGTCTTCATATCTTCAACTTTGTCACCAGATTCAATGAAAAATAACCTCGACTGAGTGCACGAAACGCAGCTTTCAACTGTAGAAGCTCAGCACATCGGATAAGCACACAAGAAAGATAATATGCAAGTTACAAGACATTCCACAGTGCAACTTCAGTTTAAATCAAGACTCTGTCTTTGAACCTCGGGTTGAATTTGCTTTCAGCTTCAGCTTTAAAAGAACTTGTTGAACCAATATGCTCGAAGGAGGAAATAATGAATTTGTAGCGAACACCACTTGATATGGAATTAGAAGATATGATCTCTTGTAAACAGTTTGAACTCTTTTTGGAACTGATCAATTTCAGATATGATCAACCAACAGTTACTCCCCCTCAGCTTTTGCTAACTCCCCCTCAACTTGATAATCCGTGTCTTTGAATCTATATCATTTCTCCCCCTCATGATGAGTAGGAGTAACCAGAGCATCATGTAATTTCAAATACGAAACTGATGAGTAGCAAAATATCAGATAGAACATTATAGTAACCAAGAATGGGTAAATATCTAACACAAAAACACAATAGTAACTGTTATCACGTCAATTAAAATAATTGAATGACCTATGTTCAGAGTTGGCATCGGGGTATCTCTGATAGGACTTCCATTTATCACTGAAGCAAAATCTTAATAAATTACTTATCAAACTGTTCCGGCAATATCACGAAGATATGCAATTGGAATCACAAAGACTCGTGCCTGTGTGAAAGAATTAAATTGTAACACCTTGAATTTTCCAATATGTTATATTTTGATATAAAGTGGTTGAAAAGAAAGATTAGTCAAGGTTTCGGACTAATTGTGAATTGTAAAACTTCAGGGTAGATGTTGTCAATTGTTGAAAATTGATTTGTATTTAATGGTTGAGTCGGCAAGAAATTGAGATATTATGTCATATGGGTGTTTGAAGTCGGTGTATCAAAACAGAGAAGGAAAAGTGTCTAGAATCCAAATTGGCTACGGTAAGAGTGAAATTCTGATTCTCAATCCAGTCTTTAAGAAATCAATAACCAGATTTGAGTTGGTATTGGTTAGTTGGTGAAAGATTGAAGGTGAAATCAATTGGAATTGCAGTCTGCATTCAACTTCTGTTTCCAGGAGAGTTCATCTCTTCATCTAAGTGATTTCAGTTGAAATTGAATCAGATATTTTGTAGCAAACTATCTAATTGATTTGGTAAATATGTATTGGAACCAAATCGATCAATAGATTGAATTTAGATGAGTTTTTAGAGTAAAAATTGACTGCAGATCGAAGTCCCGGTATCAAAATCCGGTATGAGTTTCGGATATGATTGGATCCGGTATGAGTTCCGGAATTGGGTTAGATCCGGTATGAGTTCCAGAATTGGGGTAGATCCGGTATGGGTTGAGTTCCGGGATGGGTTTTGAATCCGGTATGGGTTGAGTTCCAGAAATGAGTTAGATCTAGTATGAGTGGATCCGGAATTGACCCGGAATCAGATGTGATCCGGAATGGATCCGGAAATTGATGTGATCCGGAATGGGATCCGGTTTTCTTTGGAATCCAGTTAGGGATCCGGTTTTCATTTAGGATCCGGATTCGATTTAAGTTCCGGTCTCAATTTGAGTCTCGGTTTCGGATAGTTCCGAACATTGAGTTCGGAATACTTTTCCGAATATAGTTTCCGGAAGAGAAACAATTGAGGATAAGGATACAATAGGTTATTTAATATTCTTAGAATTAAGAATGTGTTACGAGATATAGCGTGATATGTTATTATACATATACGTTGGTAAGTGTAATGGATCCATAGGCACTGGTAATGTTTGTAACGTGGAATAGGCATAAAGTAACTTGTAATTCCTATTTCGTAAAGGTGATGTGAAATGAGGAACAGGCATAAAGTAAATTGTAATTCCTATTTCATAGTGTAACGTGAAATGTGGAATACGCATAAAGTAAAGTGTAATTCCCATTTCGTATTGTGAGTAGAAATCTTGGAATAGGCATAAAGTAACTTGTAATTCTGATTTCTATGGGAAGGTCAGAGATAGGCATAAAGTAAAATGTAATCTCTACTTCCATTCCAAGAAATAGGCATAAAGCAACTTGTAATATCTTGGATATGAGCGATGATCTAGAATCGGTAATGATTCGTAGTAGGCTCTCGAATGTGATGATATGACTTTCTGAATGTTATTCATACTCATGGAATCGGGTATGTTCCCGTCATCGCAAGATGAGTATGTGTACGGTAAGAATGGTGGCAAACCTGGTTTGTTTATATGCTTTGAATATCTGAGTTCCCAAAGCTGTTAAAGTTTTAATTTGAAATTGGATGTTCTCACTAGGCGTAAGCCTAATCGTTTCAAATTAAATTTTCTTACCAGGTACTAGCTCGGGGAAGTAAAGGGAAGAGGGACGAGTGCTTTTGAGTATTCAACTTTTGGTGCTAAGTGGAGAAGTTAGCTTGTGCGAGGATGTTTTTGATGAATTTCCTAGATAACCAATTTAATCTAATCGTAGTTGACAGGATTAGATTAATAGGTTATTTTGAGAATTCGAAATGTGTATATATGAACCCTCATAGTTAATTCTCTTCTTATGTATAAAAGTTTGGATGATTTTATGTTTAACCTTGTTAAATTTTAAGGTTGAAATTTGCCCTGATTTTTAGTGTGTTATAATATGGTATCAGAGTTGAAGTTTAAGTGAACTAGGTATGATAATGAGATACCTAGACTTAAGCTGACATGAATTAAGTTATGATTGGTGAGATATGGGTAGAATTACTAAGACGGGATAGTCTTAGAGTCGACGAAAATACGTGAATTAAGCACTGTAACGATGGTAACGAGGATTCTCATGTATAATATGTTCACAATTTCAATTAGCTACTATCATTATGAATATATTGTTACACAAGCATACTTGTTTCTAAATTGTTACAGTGACTAATGAACGTTAAAGTACGTTTATTGTGTTTGGGGTACGTATAACCATTCCTTATGGTTATCTCTTTATATTAAATTCCAGAACGATGGTGAACACACCGATCAGATCTCCTAATTCTTCAGAAGATAGGGCAGTGATTGATTGGACGGTGGAAAGGCAACGTGAAATGGGAGGAAATCATGAAAGTCCACCGAGGCCACCTATAATAGAAGGAGAAGAAAGTCAACCACGAAGGACGACTGCTGGTACTTCTAACCCGGTGACGACAGAATCTACAATGGAATCTCGCATGATGGAAAATATGATGCGAGTTATGAATACAACACTGGCACAACAACAAGAGCTGTTTATGAAAGCATTAAATGACAGAAGTGTTGAGTCTCGACGACCGGAGATGGGTACTGGTGTAGTGACTCCACCTCGTATTCCTATAGTAAATATTAACAGGAGAGTGGAGAGGATTTGCTCTTATAAAATGTTTTTGAGTTGCAAACCACCGGAGTTTGCTGGAGCAGACAATCCGATAGCATGTATGAACTGGATTAGAGAGATGGAACAGGCGTTTCGAGCTTGTGAATGCGACGAGGAATCGAAGGTCAGGTTCGGTTCTCAATTGTTATGAGGCAACGCCTTAACCTGGTGGAATATCGTAACATCGACTGTGACAGCTCCGGTTTTGGCTGCCATGACATGGGAGTCGTTTAAGGAAAAGATTATGGAAGAGTATTGTAATGAAAATGTAATGGATAGAATCAAAGAAGAGTTCCGAACACTTAAGAAGAGTACTTCTTCTGTTCGGGAGTACACTCGATCATTCATGGAAAAGCTGAATTTGGTGGGGCATGTGGCTCCAACTGAGAAGGAAAAGATTAAAGCCTATCTAAAGGGCTTACCAGCGGACATGATGTCGAGAGTACGAAACTCTAAACCTTCGACATTGAGGGAGACGATCGAAGAAGCTAAAGTTATAGAAGAGGCTTATGCTAGAGATAAAGAAGAAAAGACGCAAGGGGGAGAGAAACGGAAATGGGAAGGCCGGTCGAAGTCTTCTCAGAAATCTAAATCTTTTGGCAAGAATATTCGTTATGAGTCTCGTCGGGAACCAAACTGGTGCCACAAGTGCCGAAGTAAGCATTTTGGCTGGTGTCGGGTAGTCGGAAGTGAATGTTTCAAATGTGGGAAGTTTGGTCATCAAGTTGCAAGCTATCCTGTTCAAGGGTTGACCTGTTTTGAGTGTAAACAAGCCGGTCACTTCCGAAGAGACTGCCCAAAGCTAAAGAAGGGTGGAGATCAGGGAAAGAAACCAAATGCTCCTAAACCAACGGGCCGGGCATTTCATATGACGACGGAAGAGGCGAAGGAGTCCAAAGATGTTGTTTCTGGTACATTTCTTGTTAATTCCATTCCCGCACGAATATTATTTGATTGTGGCGCCGATCTGTCGTTTGTATCAAAATCGTTCTATCACAAGTTAGCTATGCATGTCACTACCTTGGAAGATGCTTTAGTAGTCGAGATAGCTAACGGGGGTCGAGTCTTAGTTCATGAAAGACTTGAGGGTTGTCTGATTTTGATAGGGGGAAAAAAATTCCGATCGACTTGATGTTGATGGAAATTGGGGGGTTCGATTTAGTTGTGGATATGGATTGGCTGACAATCAACCAGGTAGAAATTCTTTATGCAAAGAAATTAATTCGGATTCCGATGGCTGATAATGAAGATGTATTCATCTTTGGGGAAAAGAGAAAAGGGGAAGTCCCGTTAATTTCTGTTGCAAAGGCGCGTAAATGTCTGGTAAAAGGATGTTCATCCTACCTAGCGTATGTTCTAGATGTGAAGGCAAAAAAGAAATAGGTGGAAGACATAAAGGTAGTACGTGAATTCCCAGACGTATTCCCTGATGATCTTCCAGGTCTACCGTCTGAACGACAAGTAGAGTTTCGAATTGATCTTGTCCCTGGATCAGCACTGATAGCGCGTGCACCGTATCGTTTAGCGCCACCCGAAATGAAAGAAATGATGTCTCAGCTACAAGAGTTGCTTGACAAGGGATTTGTTAGGCTAAGTTCTTCACCTTGGGGAGCTCCGGTATTATTTGTTAAGAAAAAGGATGGCACTATGAGAATGTGCATCGACTATAGGGAGCTGAATAAGGTGACTATTAAGAATAAGTATCTGCTTCCAAGGATTGATGATTTGTTTGATCAACTCCAAGGTGCGGGATGCTTTTCAAAGATTGATCTGAGGTCAGGATATCATCAAGTACGAGTAAGGGATTAAGATATTCCCAAGACGACGTTTAGAACGAGGTATGGGCATTATGAATTTCTTGTAATGCCATTCGGGTTGACAAGCGCTCCATTCGTGTTCATGGATTTGATGAACAGGGTATGTCGACCATTCTTAGACAGATTTGTCATCGTGTTCATTGATGACATACTGGTTTATTCAAAGAACAAAGCCGATCATGAATATCACCTTCGTGAAGTCTTGGAAGTTCTAAGGAAAGAGAAATTGTACGCGAAATTTTCAAAATGTGAATTTTGGTTAAAAAAAAGTACAATTTCTTGGTCATGTGATTACTTCGGAGGGAGTCAAAGTAGATCCGGCAAAGATAGAAGCAATGACGAATCGGGAAACACCGAAAAGCGCATCTGAAATAAGGATTTTCTTAGGTCTAGCAGGTTACTACCGGAGGTTTATAAAAGACTTCTCAAAGATTGCTTCTGCCTTGACCATGTTGACTCGGAAGAATGTAAAGTTTATATGGACTGAAAAGCAAGAGTTAGCTTTCAGAACCTTACGACAAAAGTTGTGTGAAGCTCCTATTCTTGCACTACCGGAAGGAACGGAAGATTTGGTCGTGTATAGTGACGCGTCAAAGATGGGTTTGGGATGTGTGTTGATGCAACGAGGCAAAGTAATTGCTTACGCATCAAGGCAACTCAAAGATCATGAAAAGAATTACCCCACCCATGATTTAGAACTTGCAGCGGTAGTGTTTGAATTGAAATTGTGGCGACACTATCTGTATAGAACGAAGTGTACTCTCTTCACTGATCATAAGAGTTTGAAGCACGTCTTTGATCAGAAAGAGTTGAACATGAGGCAGCGGCGTTGGTTAGAACTACTTAAAGACTATGATTGTGAATTGCATTACCATCCCGGTAAGGCAAATGTTGTGGCTGATGCTTTAAGTAGAAAGAAATATAGTGGGTGCTTGAAATCAACTAACGTCAGAATTGATGTGACATCGAGTTTGATTGAAAGGATAAAAGCAGCACAAGCGGAAGGTTTATTAGAAAAAAATTTAAAAGAGGAAGTCATGATCAAACAGCGTCTTCAACTGACTGAAGATGGTCGTGGGGTCAAACTGTTCCAAGGTCGTGTTTGGGTGCTAAAGGTAGGAGGAAATCGAGAGTTAATTCTCGAATACGCCCACAAGTCTAAGTATTCTATACATCCCGGAAGTACTAAGATGTATAGGGATCTGAAACTACATTATTGGTGGCCAGCTATGAAGTTAGAAGTGGCATAATGTGTAGAAAAGTGTGCGACGTGTTCGTTAATGAAGGCTGAACATCAAAGGCCCTACGGAAGTCTGCAATCTTTGGAGATTTCGGAATGGAAATGGGATAAAATTACCATGGATTTTGTGATGAAGTTACCAAGAACGTCAAAGGGTAACGATACTATATGGGTAATCGTGGATCGGTTGACCAAGAGTGCTCACTTCTTGGCAATGAAAGAAGCATCACCGATAGATAAGTTAGCGAAGCTTTATATTGACGAAGTGGTCTCAATACATGGTATACCCGTGTCTATAGTTTCTGATCATGACAGCCGATTTACTTCGAGGTTTTGGTAGTCACTACAAGAAGAACTGGGTACGAGAGTAAACTTGAGCACTGCGTACCATCCACAAACGGACGGGAAAAGTGAAAGAACCATTCAAACTTTGGAAGATATGATCAGGTCATGTGTCTTAGATTTTGGAGGTAACTGGGATACGAATTTACCTTTAGTGGAATTTGCGTACAACAATAGTTATCATTCTAGTATTAGAAGAGCACCTTTCGAAGCATTGTATGGACGGAAGTGTAGAACTCCAGTGTGTTGGTTAGAAGCTGGAGAAAAGCAAATTGTTGGTCCTGAACTCGTTCAACAAACGACTGATAAAGTGAAGGAGATTCGGAAGCACATGAAGGCGGCTCAAGATAGACAAAAGAGTTACGCCGATTCGAAAAGAAGGCCGAAAGAATTCAAGTTGGGGAGCGTGTGATGCTTAAGGTATCCCCGTGGAAAGGTGTGATAAGGTTTGGTAAACGTGGAAAGTTAAGTCCTCGTTTTCTTGGACCTTTCACCATAACTAAGAAAGTTAGACATCAAGCTTATCAGTTGGATCTTCCACCTGAATTGGAAGGAATCCATAATACCTTTCATGTATGTTATCTTCGGAAATGTTTAGCCGAAGAGAATGATGTAATTCCACTTACTTAAGTAAGGGTGGATGAGAAGAGTCGTTGTGTGGAGGAACTGGAAGCGATTTTATAAAGATCGATTAAGAAACTACGACATAAGGATGTGGTTATGGTAAAAGTACAATGGAAACATCACAGAGGTGCTAACATAACGTTAGAAGCTGAAGAAGATATGAAGATTAGATATCCTCATCTGTTTACCAAACTTTGATTTCGAGGACGAAATCATTTTCAAGTTGGGGAGATTTGTAACACCTCGAATTTTCCAATATGTTATGTTTTGATATAAAGGGGTTGAAAAGAAAGATTAGTCAAGGTTTGGGACTAATTGTGAATTGTAAAACTTCAGGGTAGATGTTGTCAATTGTTGAAAATTGATTTGTATTTAATGGTTAAGTTGGCAAGAAATTGAGATATTATCTCATATGGGTGTTCGAAGTCGGTGTATCAAAACAGAGAAGGAAAAGTGTCTGGAATCCAAATTGGCTACGGTAAGAGTGAAATTCTGATTCTCAATCCAGTCTTTAAGAAATCAATAACCAGATTTGAGTTGGTATTGGTTAGTTGGTGAAAGATTGAAGGTGAAATCAATTGGAATTGCAGTCTGCATTCAACTTCTGTTTCCAGGTGAGTTCATCTCTTCATCTAAGTGATTTCAGTTGAAATTGAATCAGATATTTTGTAGCAAACTATCTAATTGATTTGGTAAATATGTATTGGAACGAAATCGATCCATAGATTGAATTTAGATGAGTTTTTAGAGTAAAATTTGATTGCAGATCGAAATCCGGTATGAGTTCCGGATATGATTGGATCCGGTATGAGTTCCGAAATTGGGTTAGATCCGGTATGAGTTCCGGAATTGGGGTAGATCCGGTATGGGTTGAGTTCCGGGATGGGGTTTGGATCCGGTATGGGTTGAGTTACGGAAATGAGTTAGATTCAGTATGAGTGGATCCGGAATTGACTTGGAATCATGTGATCCGGAATGGATCCGGAAATTGATGTGATCCGGAATGGGATCCGGTTTTCATTTAGGATCTGGATTCGATTTAAGTTACGGTCTCAATTTGAGTCTCGGTTTCGGATAGTTCTGAACTTTGAGTTCGGAATACTTTTCCGAATATAGTTTCCGGAAGGGAAACAATTGAAGATAAGGATACAATAGGTTATCTAATATTCTTAGAATTAAGAATGTGTTACGAGATGTAGCGTGATATGTTATTATACATATACGTTGGTAAGTGTAATAGATCAATAGGCACTGGTAATGTTTGTAACGTGGAATAGGCATAAAGTAACTTGTAATTCCCGTTGACCTGAAATGTGGAATAGGCATAAAGTAAATTGTAATTCCCATTTCGTAAAGGTGATGTGAAATGAGGAATAGGCATAAAGTAAATTGTAATTCCTATTTCATAGTGTAACGTGAAATGTGGAATAGGCATAAAGTAAAATGTAATTCCCATTTTGTATTGTGAGTAGAAATCTTGGAATAGGCATAAAGTAACTTGTAATTCTGATTTCTATGTGAAGGTCAGAGGTAGCCATAAAGTAAATTGTAATCTCTACTTCCATTCCAAAAAATAGGCATAAAGAAACTTGTAATTTATGGATATGAGCGATGATCTAGAATCGGTAATGATTCGTAGTATGCTCTCGAAATGATGATATGACTTTCTGAATGTTAGTCATACTCATGGAATCGGGTATGTTCCCGTCATCGCAAGATGAGTATCTGTACGGTAAGAATGGTGGCAAACCAGGTTTGTTTATATGCATTTAATATCTGAGTTCCCAAAGATGTTAAAGTTTTAATTTGAAATTGGATGTTCTCACTAGGCATAAGCCTAATCGTTTCAAATTAAATCTTCTTACCAGGTACTAGCTCGAGGAAGTAAAGGGAAGATGGACGAGTGCTTTTGAGTATTCAACTTTTTGTGCTAAGTGGAGAAGTTAGCTTGTGCGAGGATGTTTTTGATGAATTGCCTAGATACCCAATTTAATCTAATCATAGTTGGCAGGATTAGATTAATAGGTTATTTTGAGAATTCGAAATGTGTATATATGAACCCTCATAGTTAATTCTCTGCTTATGTATAAAAGTTTGGATGATTTTATGTTTAACCTTGTTAAATTTTAAGGTTGAAATTTGCCCTGATTTTTAGGGTGTTACATAAATTATATCGATTTGGCTCAAATATTGACTTAACTTGGGGCTCAAGTTAAAAATCAATTGCCACAGTGATTAGAATATGAAGTTCGGAGACCGGAGCTGATGTCTTCCTTTTTCAATATCTAAGACCTCCGAGTGAGGAATAGATAGATTATGTGCTAAACCTCCGTGAATATATGAAACAATCATCTTTTGTGAGATACTTGAGTGGCTAGGTGGGGTGACATGAGTTATCGACATTGGGTCCATCTCTGTTTCAATATTCATCTCCAGAGAACGAGTATGAATAGATTATGTGGTTACCCAAATAACTGACTCGGTTTGGTAAGGACCAATATACTCTTTTAAGTCCTGTCACATCCTCACCAAATTCCTTTAACTCCAAACTCATCTATCAATCTAGATGCCTCACTGATATCTATGAACTGGATGTGTTTCTTGGGTAGGTCCTTCCGGTTCTGGATAGACCATAGAAACGATGTATATCCTAACACTCCTTTCATTCATTGATTAGAACAGTTTAGTAAACAGTGAAGTATGAGTTCTAAACTGAAATGTTTAAAAGTCAAAACATTTAGGACCGAGTTCTGAACTGAATTATTCAGAAGTCGTAAAAATTAAGTCCGAGTTCTAATTTAGAATAATCATAAGTCAACAAAATTATTTGAAATACAGAATTTCAAGAAACAAAATCAAGCGCTACACAGAATGACTCATTGAGCACATTATTGTAAAAAAAACAAGCAATGACTATAAGTTTTAATTGTGAAGAACAAGCCACAATTAATATGTCAGATAAAAATTGAATCATTAATATGAAATGACGAACTATGAAAACAAATTGGAATTCAAGCGAGTGTATTTCCATCAAAAAATCAACAAACATATGAGACATAGAAATAACTAAGTCAAGAAAAATATTGGACGTGGCAATCTTGGAATTTAAAATTGGAGAATAACAAACCCAAGTAAGTTATTCAGAATGAATTACCACAGTCTTTGAATTCACTTAATAATTCATTTAGTGTGCAAAACCTGGTACTCCCCCTCAAAAATAGCATAACCTTTGAATGTACGTCATGTGATGTGAATGATATGAATTAAAACGCACATGACATTCCTGTAAAATAGATTAGAAGGATTTTGGTATCCATCCTTTGATGGATCCTTGATGGTTAGATGCCTTAACTTTAAAGTGAGGACCGGGGATACTATAAGTACCATACCAACTATTTGCGTACCTTGGATTCACAAAGTCATTCTTCCCACAATTAGTACAACAGATCTTTGCTCGGCTCAGACTGATTATCTCCGTTGTAGAATAAACATGAGTAGGTGAATCAGTCTTGGGAATAAACGACTTTGTATCAACTACAGGAGATTTATAAGACGTATTTCCATCACTGTCTTTTGTAGTTGATTTCTTTTTCCAAATCATTTTGTTTTTTTGAAATAGTTGATTATCTTTATTATCAACATGAGAATTATAGAAAAGATTGGAAGGTCGAATCTGATCTTTTGAAAACTCATTTGATTTGACAAAACTCTTTGAAAAACGATTTGTAGAAATTGAACTTGAAGCATAAGAAGGTTGAACACCTTTGAACTTGCTTTCTTCAAGATTCTTGACTTTAACGGATAAAGCATTGCGTTCTTCGAGAATTAAATCAAATTTCTTTTGTAGATCAAATTTAACCACTTGTTCCTTCAAAATCTCGGTTGCTAACCCAGATAATTTATGTGTAAGCTTATGAATCTCTGTTTCAAAAATGGTTCTTTCACATTCAAAATCATTTTCAATAGTGTTGCGTTTGTCATATATTTCTTTGAAAAATGCAACGTTTTTCTTTTCAAGCTCTTTCTTTTCACTTTCAAAGGATTTTCTTTAATTCTCATAATTTTTTCGCTCAAGCACTAAAACTTGTTCAAAATCCGAAATCTGTTTAGACAGTTTAGCATTATTAAGCTCAAATACTTTTCTTTCATCAAAAATCCTTTTGGAAAGATCAAGAATTTTTCTCTCAAAATTCCTTTTTTCATTCAAAAAGTCACTCTTTTCCTTTTCAAAAACATGAATCTGTTTTTCAAGAACATATATCTTTTTCTTCAACTCAAGATTTTCACTCTCAACGGCCTTTTCTTTCTCTTCTAGGGACCGAAACTTCTCTTCTTTGGCTTCTAAATCAGCAACTCTTCGTTCAAGTTTAGATAACTTTTCAGAAGCTTCAGCACTTGTTGAATCACTTTTCTTCATATCAGCTTCTCTGTAGATCCCAAATTGATCAGGTAACAATAAAATCAATAAGCAATAACAAGAACAATTGTTGATTTCAAGTGGTCATCCATCTCGTATTCATTCAAAGTATCGTTCAGAGAATATTACAATTCAAAGTAATGGAACGATTGTGGATCTCTTACCTAAACTAGGTTAAGACAAAACCTTATATACTTAGGCCTTAGACAAACAAGGCCCAAGCCCATTAAGCTCTAAACTAAGCCCAATTAACACATATAAGGACTTTTACAATAATTAATTAAACTATATAATTCTTTATATATCTTTCTAATATGTAGGACATTTATGGTCCTAACAATCTCCCCCTAAAGATATATAAAGAAAAAATTGGTCTTGAAACTTTCAGGTCTTGATCTTCTCTTCCTTTTGAATCATTGAAACACATCGGTGTTGCATGTCTTCATGTTTTTAACGCTCCCCCTTGAATAAAGCTGTTGATCTTCATATCTTCAACTTTAAGAACTTTCAGAATCAATATGCTTGATGGAGGAAATGATTTTAGCGAACACCACTTGATAAGGAATGAGAAGAATTGACCACTTGTAAGCACTTTGAAATCTTTTCGCTTTGAGCTCTTTTCGGAACTGACAAAATCTTGGAACTGATCAATCAACAGTTACTCCCCATCAACTTTTGCTAACTCCTCCTCAACTTGATATTCAATGTCTTTGAATATGTACCCTTTCTCCCCCTCATGATGAGTAGGAGCATCTGAAGCATCATGTACTTTCAAAGACGATAGTGACGAGTAGCAAAAATTCCAGATCAAAACAGTAAGTAACCAGAATGGGGTAAAAATCTAACACAGAAACACAAAAGTAACTGTTATCACAACAATTAAAATAATTGTGTGGCCAAGTATTGTGTAACAAGATGATGAAGAACATTATTGAAAAGGAAATCTAACCTAGAGAGAACACAAAGTGATTAGCGATCTACATCTTGTATTAATGAATTCGCTTCTTACAAACTACAAGTAAAGACCTATTTATAGTCTTCATCACTTGATACAACAATTAAGCATAAGCCCTTTAACACAGCTATTGCTTTACAAAACTTTCTATTATAAAGGACAACTTCAGTGTCCTAACAGGTATCTCTGATAGGACTTCCAGTTATCACTGAAGTAAAATTTTAGAAAATTACTTCTCAAATTGTTCCGGCAATATCATGAAGATATGCAATTGGAGTCACAAAGACTCGTGCATGTGTGAAAGAAATGATTCATATCTGTTAGGCTCAAATATTGATTTAACCTGGGACTCAAGTTAAAAAGCAATTGACTCAGTGATTAGAATATGAAGTTCGGAGACCGGAGCTGGTGTCTTCCTTTTTCAATATCTAAGACCTCCGAGTGAGGAATAGATAGATTATGTGCTAAATCTCCGTGAATATCTGAAACAAGCATCTGTTGTGAGATGCTTGAGTGGCTAGGTTGGGTGACACGAGTTATCGACATTGGGTCCATGTCTGTTTCAATATTCATCTCCAAAAAACGAGAATGAAAATATTGTGTGGTTACCCGGATAACTGACTCGGTTTGGTAAGGACCAATAATTATTTTAAGTCCTGTCACAGCCTCACCAATTATTCTTTTCACTCCAAACTCATCTATCAAGTTAGACCCCTCACTGATGTCTATAAATGGATGTGTTTCTTGGGTAGGTCCTTCCGGTTCTAGATTGACCATAGAAACAGTATAAGTCCTAACACTCCTTTCATGAATCGAATAAATCAATTAAGTAAACAGTGAAGTACGAGTTCTAAACTAAAATGTTTAGAAGTCAAACTTTTAAGAACGAGTTCTGAACTGAATTATTCAGAAGTCATTAAAATTATTTGAAATATAGAATTTCAAGAAACAAGATCAAGCGCTAAACAGAATGACTCAGTAAGCACATGATGTTCAAAAATGAAACAATGATTAGAAAGTTTAATTGTGAAGAACAAGTCCAATTAACATATCATAAAAATATTGAATCATTTACAAGAAATAGCGATCTTGGAAAACAACTAGGAATTCAAACGAGTGTATTTCCATCGATAAACCAACAAACATATGAGAGACATGAAAATAACTAAGTCAAGAAAATATTGGGCGTGGCAATCATGGAGATTAGAATTGGAGAGTAACAAACACAAGTGAGTTATTCAGAATGAATTACCACGGTCTTTGAATTCAGTTGAAGTCCACTTACCTTTCATAGAATAGTACTCCCCCTCAAATGTGCCATAACCTTCGAATGCAGTCATGTGAAAAGAATGTTCTGAACTAAGCGCACATGACATTCCTTCAAAATAAATTAGAAGGATTTTGGTATCCATCATTTGATGGATCCTTGATGGTTATATGCCTTAACCTTGAGATGAGGACCAGGTATACTAAAAGTTTCGTACCAACTGTTATTCACATACCTTGGATGGACAAAGTCACTCTTTCCACAATGAGTACAAGATGTCTTTGCTCGGCTCGGACTGATTAGCTTTGCTGTAGAATAAACATGAGTAGGTGAATCAGTCTTGGAAATAAACGACTTTGTATCAACTACAGAAGATTTATAAGACGTGTTTCCATCATTGTCTTCTGTAGTTGACTTCTTTCTCCAAACCATTTTAACTTTTTGGAACAGTTGATTATCTTTACTATCAACACGAGAATTATAGAAAGGATTGGAAGGTCGAATCTAATCTTTTGAAAAATCATTTGATTTGACAAAATTCTTTGAAGAACTACTTGTAGAAATTGAACTTGAAGCATAAGAAGGTTGAACACCTTTGAAATTGTTTTCTTCAAGTTTCTTGACTTTAATGGATAAAGCATTTCGTTCATCAAGAATTAAATCAATTTTCTTTTGTAGATCAGATTTAGCCAATTGTTCCTTCAAAATCTCGGTTGCTAATCCAGATAATCTATGTGTAAGCTTATGGATTTCTGTTTCAAAAATGGTTCTTTTATATTTAAAATCTTTTTCACTAGTATTGCGTTTGTGAGATATTTCTTTGAAAAACGCAACGTTTATCTTTACAAGTTCTTTCTTTTCACTTTCAAAGGATTTTCTTTAATTCTGAAAATTTTCTCGCTCAAGCACTAAAACCTGTTCAAAATCAGAAATTTGTTTAGAAAGTTTAGCATTTTTAAGCTCAAATTCTTTTCTTTCCTCGAAAATCCTTTTTGAAAGGTCAATAATCTTTCTTTCAAAGTTCTTCTTCTCATTTGAGAAGTCACTCTTTTCTTTTTCAAAAACAGGAATCTGTTTTTCAGAACAGATATCCTTTTCTTCAACTCAAGATTTTCATGCTCTAAGGTCTTTCCCTTTTCTTCAAGTGCCTTTATGTCGTCTTGTGATGGCAATTCAGAAATCTTCCTTTTCAGCTCAGTGTTTTCAGTTTCTAAGATCGTTGCCTTTTCTTCAGATTTAACTCGCTTCTCAGAACTTTTCCAAATTTGATGTTCCCATTCCTTCAGTTCTTTGAAGTACTTGCTGCAGCATTTCTCTGATCGCTTGAGATTTTCTTCAGATAGTCTCATCCTTTCTGCACACTCCCGATATAAGCAATACGCCATTGTTACCTGAAAATTTTGATCGTTGATCGGTGTTACTTTGAAAAATCAAAAATGCGGAAGAAAAATCAAAAAATTTAAATTTGAGAAACAAAACTAAATTCGTTTTCAAAATTTAAAATTTTGATTATCGAATTCGAATGAATGAAATCAATCTTCAAGAATGAAACCTGTAAGAAAACAAACCAAGTTAGATCAAACACGTCAATCGAAAACACATAAAATGATAAGCGCCGTGAATAAGCTCAAAACATTTCACGGTCAAAACGAGAATACCGGTAAGACGATTTTACCGATCAAAACTTACCAACTAAAACTTACCGGATGATTGAGATTCCCGCAAAAGAGAACACTTACCGGAAGAGATTACCAGATAAAAGATAGTTCCCGAAAAAAAAGCTTAATTCCCGATAAGATTGTTTCCCGGTTGAGGTTGTTTCCGGATGAAAAAGCTTTCCGGATAGAAACTTAGTTTCCGGATGAAGATGAATTTCCGGATGAAAAGAGAACTTTCCGATCAAAGAATTGTTCCCAGTTGCCGCAAATTTTGATCAATTCCAATAAAATCAATAACTTTTTGTTTGTTGAACACGTGGACCAAAATGTGAATTGCAGCAAAATTGTTATGAATGTGATTTGAGGATGATGCGGTGGTCAAACAATGCATACACAAAACAATTTAGTCAACAAAGAAGGTTGTGGAGGCGCTTTCATCCGGGAAGAGATGGATTATCCGGAAAGTGGTAAATCTTCCGGAAAGTGAAAAAATTTATCCGAGAAATATGGTGTCCGGGATTATTAGTTATCCGGGAAAAATTGGTACCCGGAAATATTGAGGTGTCGGATTAAATTTACCCGGGAACCAAAAACAATCCGGATGAATTCGTCCGGATAGTGGTGAGAAATAGGAAACTTACCCGGAAAAGTTAGGAACTTCCGGATACGACGGCTGTGCTTGCAATTCGGATCTTCGCTAGACTAGGGTTGCTTAATTTCACTCCTGAAAGGTTAGAATCAACCAAAACACAAAAACAAACATACCCAAATCGATTTCTAAGCAAAATATATCCTATTTTTCAATAATCACCACAAAAAAATTAAGAACAACACCAAAACTCAAGAACTAATTTTTAAATTGAAACATTGATACCTTTGAGAATTGATATAGATGCAGATAAAAACCAAATTAAAACGATTAAACAATCGATATCTAACAAACGAATTATTAAATCAACGAAAAGCTTTGCAAACCCGATTGATGATCGATTCACCCCAACAAACAAAACACTGCACTATGTCGAAAATAAAACAGGTGCCTTCTGGACTTCAAACGGCAATCTCCACCGTTCAGAATGTAGACCAAGATGTCGTGAAGCTACTGTCCAAAAATCGCGACGATCCGACGGTTCAAATTCCGGGAATGGGCAAAACAGCACAGCTGAGTTTTCCAGAAAATTGAATACGAAAATTTCTTGCCTTTTCTTGCTTTCGATTGGCTTCTTTTCTTTCTTCAAATCACCGATTCTTCTCTGATACTACGTGTAGATCCCAGATTGATCAGATAACAATAAAATCAATAAGCAATAACAAGAACAATTGTTGATTTCAAGTTGTCATCCATCTCGTATTCATTCAAAATATCGTTCAGAGAATATTACAATTCAAAGTAATGGAACGATTGTGGATCTCTTACCTAAACTAGGTTAAGACAAAACCTTATATACTTAGGCCTTAGACAAACAAGACCCAAACCCATTAAGCTCTAAACTAAGCCCAATTAACACAATTAAGGACTTTTACAATAATTAATTAAACTATATAATTCTTTATATATATTTCTAATATGTAGGACATCTTCTTTTTCAAGATCTGAAACCTTTTGCTTGAGATTTGGGTTGTTTTTCTCTAGTTCAGAAATTTAGCTTCCGTAGCTATTGATCTCTGGTGATAAATTTCACAGCCAGCCTCCAAGCTCTTAATTTTTTCCTTGTTTTTCAGAGTTGTACTCTCTTTGGCTCTAAGTTGTTCTTCTAAACACTGTATACTCATTGTTGGAGTTCTATACTCATTCCAATAACTTTGAATACTTGACATTGTTACCTGAAAAATTGATCGTTAATCGGTGTTACTTTGAAGAATAAAAATGCGGAAGAAAATTCAAAATTTAAATTTGAAAACAAATCTAAAAATAAATTTGTTTCCAAAAATCAAATTCTGATTATCGAATTCGGACGAACAAAACTTTCGAATTTAAAATCTGCAAGATCAATAAACCAAATTTGATCAAAGACATTTAAGCAAATCATATAAGATGATAAACGTCGTGAATAAGCTCAAAACGTTCCACGATCAAATGGGTTTACCGATCAAACTTACCACTCAAATACTTACCAAACGAATGAATTTCCCACACAAACGAGCACTTGCCGAATGAAGTTGGTTTACCGGATAGTGTAATTTCCGGACAAATGGAGTCTTCGGCTGGGATTGTTTCCGGATGAAATGTATTCAACGATGGATTAATCAAAATTCACAGCGGCAAACAAATTGAGACCACAAGCAAACAGTTAAAAAATTAAATGCAATGCGTGTATGGATGTAGTGAAGAAAAGATGATGTATGTATGCAATATGAAGACAAAAACAAAAACCAAAAAAAAAAAGATGTAGTGGCGTCCCTTTTAATAGAAATGGCGTGCAGTAGCTAACAAAAAGTATGGAAGTTATGTATGGAAATATGAATGTCACGATGAAAGCATGTAAAAAACAGAAATATGCATCTAATGGTTAAAAGGAAAGAAGAAGGAGGAAGCAAGATGGTTCAAACAATACTCACCAAATACCACGTGTGATGTGGAATTTATGTGAAAACGAATGCTCAAACAAACCAATAAGTCAAAAACGATGGCTCTTACCGGAAGAGTGATATCCGGAAATTTGGTTTTCCTGTCAAAACTGTTTTCCGGTAAATGGGGTTTTCGGAAAAAAAAAATATGATGTTTTCCGATAAAGAATAATTCCGGTAAAGTTGCTTTTCCGGATAAAAGTGCTTTTCCGGATAAAATTGTTTTTCGGATGAAATTGGTTTCCGGTAAAATTGAGTTTCCGGATAAAATTCGTTATCCGGAAAAAACTTTTATCGAACCGTAAACAAACCTGGGTAGATCAAACTTCTTGTGATTAAACTTCTTGTGATCGATTCACCCAAAACGTTATTGCACTGCGTCGAACAGAAAAAAGTGTTTTTTGGAGGTTAAACGCCGATCTCCGCCGTTCAGAATGTAGAAAAGAATGTCGTGAAGCTACTGTCCAAAAAACGCGACGATCCGACGGTTCAAACTCCGGGAATTGGCAAAACAGCACAGCTGCGTTTTCTAGAAAATTGCATACGGATTTTTATTGCTTTCGTTCGGTTTCTTCTATTTCTTCAAATCACCGATTCGGCCCTGATACCACGTGTAGATCCCAGTTTAACAATCAAGTAACAATAATAATCAACAACTTGGATCAATAGGTCGTCATCCATATGATTGATATTCAAAAAGGTTACAATACGTTCAGAGACAATATTCAATAAGAGTAATGAACGATTAACCTAATTCTAAGGCTAAACAAACTATTTATACCTAGGGCTAAGACTATTAAGGCCCAAGCCCATTAAGCTCTAAACTAGGCCCATTAAATAGTTAAAGGCTTTTTATAATAAACAATTAATCTCTATAATTACTTTATATAACTTTCTAATTAATAGGATGTTAATGGTCCTAACACACCTTTTCCGGATTTCACCTTTGTTCGGACTCTACCTCGTCCGGATTACAACCTTATCTGGATTACAACCTTATCCGGACTCTGTCGATTTCTGGATAGCACACCTGATACGTAGAACCCACTGAATTACATCTCTAATCTTAACTCGGTCCATCACATATTGGTTTTGGACCTTTACTTTGTATAAACTAACACCCTTAATCCTTTCCCACAACTATAATACTAAAAATTGTTAGCTCCAACTTCCACTGTTTATAGAAGTATTGAAAAATAGGCTAAGTGTTGACACCGACAGAGCTTCTGCCAAGACACCGACAGAAGACCAAGTGAAGACTTAACTGAAGACTCTCACAGAGGACAAGGCCACAGAGCCTCTGTCAAACTTGACAGAGCCTCTGTGGTATGAAGACTGAAGACTTAGAATAATACTTGAAGATCAAGACAAAGACGATCGTGCTTCTCACGTTTTCTGCTGTACGAAGATCCTGAAGATCATTCGTACAAGGCGTGCCCTGCACACTCCACTTGTCATCCTCTGATGGGTTACAGCTTTAGCAGAAGACGGGGCACTACATTAACTTTGTACCTGATTGCAGATTCACGATGGTGTCTTGTACCCTTAGTCCTTATTGTCTAGAACTTGTCCCTTGGTGAATAGTATAAATAGAAGGCTCATGTTGAGCTCTTCCATCAAGCTTTGCACAACACACACACCTTTAGAGCAGAATTCCATTTAATCTTCGGTGTTCTTAGTGTTCTTGTTGTGATCAATACAAAGTGAATCTTTGAGTTAATCCAGTGTTTATTCATACTTTGTTTAATTGATTACGTGTGTTCTTCTACCTTAATATATCTTTTAGTTCGTAAAACGCTTCCGCACAATATTTTGTTTGAACTAATAGATAGAAATATCATTGTTAAATAAAATAGGAACCAACAATTGGTATCAGAGCCATCCTTGATTTTCTATATCAAGAGATCCTCTCTTACAATGATTTCTGGTAGAAACTTGATCCGTCTTTAACCTGTTCTTCATATTTTTCGAACGGAATATGTTTTTCTGCCATTTTCGACTAGTTCGGCCTTGGTAAACTTACAGAACCTGTTTCTTAGGTTAAAACTCCATTTTAGTGCATTGCTCAAGATTTTTAAGCTTATAAACACTTTTCGAACCATCCACTTCATCATCTGAAAGTTTGAAGTTCATACTCTGTTTTCTGATACTTTTCAAACCTCTTTCAAAATGGCGAACACAAACAACTTCTTCACCGCTGGTTCTTTAACCAAGCCACCCACTCTACTCAGAGACGAGTACCCTCAGTGGAAGATACGAATGATTCACTTCTTCGAGGGTACTGACAAAGAACTCGTCTACTATATCAACAATTCTCCTTATGTACCAATGATCACAGTACCTCGTGTACCTGCCACAGACGACACACCAGAGATTCTTGAGCACGAGAAACCAAAGACCAAGGATAAGTGGTCCGAGCCAGATTGGGCAAAATATGAAGTTGCTCAGAAGACCAAAAGACTTCTGATAATGGCCATCCCCAATGACCTTTTTCCAATCCCTAGATGCGTGTGAATCTGCATACGATCTATGGAAGGAACTGGAGAAACAACTGGAAGGAGGGGCCAAGACTCAGAAGAACCGCAGAGCCCAATGCATCAATGAATACTACGCATTCAAAGCTCTTCCGACAGAATCTCTGCAGTCAACATACGACCAGTTCAACTCTCTGATCAACAAATGCAAGAAGTTCGGGATTCACAGAACCTCTGAGGAAAACAACGTCATGTTCCTAAAGAGCCTAAATGAAGAATGGCTCCAGTTGTCTATGTCTCTACAAACTAATCAGGACTTAGACTGCTGGACTCTGTCAGATATTTATGGAACGTTGGCATCCCAAGAACCTCAGATTGCTCAAGCAAAAGCTCAAGTCAGTACACCCCTTGCACTTGTTGGTAAGGCTACAGAAGCTAAAGAGAAGCCAAAGAAGGAGAAAGCTGTGGAAGAAAAGGAGAAGAAGAAGAGGGTATTGGTCGTTGATAGTGAAGAGGAGGAGGCGGTGGAAGAAGAGGAGGCAACCATGGCCTCAATAGCTAAGTCTTTAGCTCTTTTAACCCGAGAGTTCGGCAGAGGATACCAGAAGTCAGGCTATGAACGCAATGGGAGAGAGGATCGTGGAGATTCAAGGAATCAGGGAAGAGAGGGATCAAATGACCAACAGAGGTAAAATGACAAGAGTGACAGAGGTGGTGACCAACAGAGGTCAAACGACAGAGCTAGTAATGCCCCCCAGAACCAAGGATGTTACAATTGTGGCAAGCAAGCTACTATGTTGCTGACTGCAGGAGCAAACCAAACCGCCCTCAGAGGGATTCTGCTTTCTACAAAAAGAAAGCGGAATATTATGCTCAGAAGTCGCTAATGGTGAATCAGGAGAACTGTCTGTCAGACGAATCATCTGATGAAGGCGACAAAAACGCCTTGTTCTGTGGAATGGAAGAGGTCAGCTCATCCGACTCTGATAGTGAGGTATCCACTTCTGACTCTTACTCTAATCAAGCAGAAGCTGATTTGCTTAAACTGACCATTGAATTCTCTGAACTAAAAAAGACATGCGATAGTGCTCAGAAGAAGCTCACCTTCTTTGAGAGAGAAGCCAGACTTCTCACTCAGGAAAAGGCTAAAATCTTTCAAGAAAAGGAAGAAATTGAAACAAATTGGAACAAGCACCTAAATCCTTTGAGAGAAAAGATTTCTGAACTCAACTCTGCCTTAAAAGCTAAAACTAAAGAACTTATGGACGTTGAGAGCGACAGAATGAATATCCTAGCTCTAAAACATTATTTTCAAAAGGAAAGAGAAGTCCTCTGTCAAGATCTACTTAGAAGAGATCTCTTAATTAAGAAATATCAAGATGCACAGAAGGTGTACGAGAAAATTAATACACAAATAGGGAGACGGGGAATTGGCTTTTGTGATATAGATCCATATACTGGAACCAAAAGAGACAAGTCTCTGTCATCTCTGTTTTGTATTGGTGATACAAGAAAACCTGGATTTCCAAACTTACTCTCTGTTAGCAAAAGGCGAAAAGTCTCTGGGGAACCTCACCAGAGGAAACCTCTGAAGATGATAAATGTGTGGTTTGAAAACACAGATTTATCACCTTCAATCTATGTCAAAAGAGAATCCAAACCTAAGAAATATCTGAAAACCCAAGATCAGATAGGAATCTTCAAGTTTGGTGCCCCCGAGACTCAAACACAGGTTGCTTTTGTTTGCATGATAGACTCTGAAAAGAAACTATCAGCAGAGGCCCCTGAGTTCATGCCTGCTTCCTCAGAAGAAAAACTTAAACATATTTCTGAAAAGGAGTTAATGAAAATTGGGAAAAACAACTTTTATGAAAACCTCTGTTCATCCTCTGTCGAACAAAAACTCCCTGGGGAAATCTTGATAGACACTTCTGTTGATAGTCTCAAAGAAAAGGAAGAAAGTGAGTATGGCACATGCTCTGAAAGTCCAGCCTCTGTCGACAGAGATCTAAGTGAATCTCTGTATATGAGGACGATTTATCTTTTGGCGAATCTGAGACTGACTCAAATGAGTCAGAGATAGTACCTTGTGACTCAGAGGGTTTTAAGTTACCCTATGGAATTCTTAACAGAGCTATTCCTCCTAAGGAGAAAATCACAAGTGTCCCTATCTGTCCAGACTTTTTGGACATGTGTATACAAGCCAAAACCTCTCTTGAGCTTGAAAAGATCAAACAACAAAAGGAAATGTCTTCTCAAAATCCAACAAGTTCAAAGATTTCAAAACCCTTAAAGCCTTTTAAAGAAAAACTAACTTGGCAACAGAAGGGTAAGTGGATTGAAAATAACAAATCTTTTTCTTCTGTGACAGTGAAACCTGCAGAAGTTCACCACAGAGGAAGGGGTCCACAGAAGGCTACTCTCCCCAGAGGATTTTCAAAACAACAATCTAGTCTACATAGGTCTTCTTGTAATAGGAAGTCAAATGTTAGGATAGATTGTAAAAATAAAGCCTTTGTACCCCTGTTCAATGTTTTCAATGAAAAGTTCAAGCAAATCTCTTCGCACATTCATTACTGTCATTGCTTTGATCTCATGCATCAATTGAATCAACACTTCTCAAGCCCACACTGTTTCCTCTCTTTGCCCAAAAAGAAATTTAAATTCAAGGGAAAGAAGAAACAAAATGGTTCTTCAACAGAAGTTAAAACCAAACCCAAGGATGCTAACGCAACCTTGAAGACCTCTGACAAAAAGGGACCCATTTGGATATGGGTACCTAAAAATCTCTGATTGTCTTGTAGAAGCAGTGTGTGCCGATCTAGTATCTTGACTCCGGGTGCTCGCGGCACATGACTGGCGACAGAGGTCTACTATCCTCCTACAAAGACAAACACGATGGAGGATCTGTAACCTTTGGTGACAAAAAGAAGGGATATATTAAAGGCTACGGAGTCATCGAAAAGAAAAACATAACCGTATGCAAAGTTGCATATGTGGATGGCCTTAAGCACAATCTTCTCAGTGTTAGCCAACTCTGCGATATGGGTTTCGACGTAATGTTCAAAAGAACTTTCTGCTCTCTACAAGGTGAGGACACAGGAGTCGAACTTCTGTGAGCCGAGCAAAGAGGCGATCTATAACTCATGAACTTTAGTGCCAAGAACAAGAAGGACAAGCTCTGCCTTGTTGCCTGTAAAAACGAAGAAGTCTGGTTATGGCATAACAGGTTCTGCCACTTAAACTTTCATACTCTAGACAAGCTTGTCAAACTTGATTTAGTCAAAGGTCTGCCAAATGTCAAGTTCAATAAAGATCATTTGTGCTCTGCTTGCGAAATGGGAAAACTCAAAAGAGCTTCCCATAAAGGCAAGACCGATGTGTCTTGCCCTAGGCCTCTGTACATGCTTCATGTTGACCTCTGCGGTCCAATCGCTACACAGAGCCTAGGTGGCAAGAAATATATACTTGTTTTGATCGATGAATACTCAAGATTTACATGGGTTGAATTTGTCAGAAAGAAATCAGATGTTCCAAACATTCTGATAAATTTAATGAAAAGAATCCAAGTTCTGTATGAGTGCAGGATTCAGAAATTAAGACGCGACAATGGCACACAATTCAAAAACTCTGTCATTGAAGCCTATCTTATAGAAGAAGGCATATCACGGAACTTCTCTATTGCACGCACCCCACAACAGAATGGCGTGGTTGAACGAAAGAACCGCACGCTTGTGGAGGCTGCAAGAACTATGCTGACAGCATCTGGATTACCAATCTCTTTCTGGACAGAAGCAGTATCAACCGCTTGCTACACCCAAAATCGATCAACCATAGTAAAGAGGCATATCAAGACACCCTATCATTTGATCAACAAAAGGCGACCAAATATCAAGTTCTTCCACGTATTTAGATGTAAGTGCTTCGTCTTAAACGATAGAGAAGCAAGAGGAAAGTTTGATGTGAAAGCAGATGAAGGCAAGTTCATTGGGTACTTTGCCACCCCTAAGGCTTAAAGAGTTTATCTTCTACGATCCAGAACCATTGTGGAAAGCATCAATGTATCTTTTGACGATTCCTTTCAGAAGACTTCTGAACAAGTCAGTTCAGAACTCGGTATAAAGAAGGAATCCTCTGGCATCTCCAAAACTAGAGAAGCAGATCTAAATCTGCTATTCGAAGAGATGTTCCACGATGATATTGATCCTTCTGTCGGAGCTGTCAGAGCCTCTGAAGAAACAACTTCTGCCATCCAGACTGAGTCAGGTATATCTCTAACTGGTCCATTAAATACTTCATCCTCTTCAGTGAATCGTACAGATGCAAGTGCTGAGGGGGAGCGAACAGAAGATGATACGACCAAGGATTCAACCACAGAGGCTCCTGAAATACCAACTCCAGCGACTACAGAGGAATCAATACCAGAGGAAAATGAGGACTCAGTCTCTACTTCCTCAGAGGAACAAATTCCAACTCTAATCCCTATTTTCCCACAAGCTGAAATACCAAGCACAAGCACAGAAGTACCATCCACTATAGAGGTTGCACCAGAACAACAGTGTGTAACCACAGAGTTTCAACTCGATGATGCTAATGACCATCTTCCAAGAACAACACAGTGGACGAAAAGCCATCCTCCAAGCCTTATAATCGGTGACCCTTCTGAAAAGGTCAAGACAAGATCAGCCACTGCTAATTTTTGTTTCTTTACAAATTTTATCAGTGTGATCGAGCCAAAACGTGTCTCTGAAGCCCTAGATGATCCAAACTGGGTAGATGCAAAGCAAGAAGAGTTTGAGAGAAACAAGGTATGGACTCTAGTTCCTCTGCCACGAGGGAAACAAGCAATAGGGACTAAATGGGTCTTCAGAAACAAAAAGAATGACGATGGGGTGGTCATTAGAAATAAAGCAAGATTGGTGGCCAAGGGATATCGCCAAGAAGAAGGCATTGATTACGATGAAACTTTTGCCCCTGTCACACGGCTCGAAGCTATAAGAATCTTCTTAGCCTTCGCAGCCCACAGAGGTTTCAAAGTTTTTCAAATGGATGTAAAATCTGCCTTTCTGAATGGTGAAATCCAAGAAGAAGTATACGTCCAGCAGCCACCAGGGTTTGAAAGTGCCAAGTACCCAAACTACGTGTATTATCTCGACAAAGCTTTGTATGGACTGAAACAGGCTCCAAGAGCATGGTATGAACGCCTTTCAACCTTTCTTCTCGATAATGATTTCGACAGAGGTACAACCGATACTACTTTATTTTATAAAAGAAAAGGTGATGAGATTCTGCTTGTACAAATCTATGTGGATGCCATTATATTTGGTTCTACAAATGCACAACAGTGCAAAGATTTTGAAAAACTCATGCAGAGTGAGTTTGAAATGAGTATGATGGGAGAATTAAACTTCTTCCTCGGACTCCAAGTAAAACAATCATCAGAGGGAATTTTTATAAATCAAGCTAAATATGTCTCTGACATACTTTCAAAATTCAGTGTCTCTGATGCCTCTGTAATGAAGACCCCAATGGCCACTAGAAATAAGTTATACTCAGATACAAATGGCAAATCTGTAGAGTGCAAGCTCTACAGAGGTATGATTGGGTCACTTTTATACTTAACTGCAAGTAGACCTGATATAATGTATGCCACATGCCTCTGTGCAAGATATCAAGCTAACCCAAAGGAATCCCACCTTATTGCTGTAAAGAGGATCTTCAGATACCTTAAAGGGACCAAAAATCTTGGGCTCTGATATCCGAAGAACTCTGGCTTTGATCTTAAGGCATACACATGTGAATCCCAGTTTGACAGGTAACAATATAATCAATGGATATGAACACGAACAATTGATGATTTCAACTCGTCATCCCTCGCGTATTCATTCAATCAAAGTAAAGGAACGATTCTTACAATAAGCTCTCTAATCTCTCGAATGAATCGTTAACCTAATTCTAAGGCTAACACTAACCTTATATACTAAGGCTTTATGAACAAAGGCTTAAGTCCATTAAGACTAAACTAAGCCCAATTAATGCAAATAAGGCTTTTACAATAATAATTAAAAACTAATTAAGCTCTATATAATTATATATATCTCTTTCTAATATGTAGGACATTTATGGTCCTAACAATCTCCCCCTAAAGATATATAAATAAAAATCGGTCTTGAAACCTTCAAATGTTGATCTTCTCTTCCTTTGGAATCTTTGAAACCCTTTGGTGTTGTTTGTCTTCATGTCTTTTCAGCGCTCCCCTTGAATAAAGCTCTTGAATTTGCTTTCAGCTTTAAAAGAACTTGTAGAACCAATATTCTCCATGGAGGAAATAATTTGAAGCGAACACCACTTGATAAGGAATGAGAAGAAATTATCACTTGTAAGCACTTTGAAATCTTTTCGCGTTGAGCTCTTTTCGGAACAGATAAAATAACTGAACTGTTACTCCCCCTTGGCATTTGCATGGGGACTTCTTTACTCCCCCTCGGCTTTACTCCCCTCGGCTTTTGCTAACTCCCCCTCAACTTGATATTCGGTATCTTTGAATCTGTACCCTTTTTCCCCCTCATGATGAGTAGGAGCATCCGGAGCATCATGCACGTTCAAAGACAATAGAAACGAGTACCAAAAATTCCAGATAAAGCATGTCAGGATCGATTCCAAACAAGAAT